>OU696668.1:8982500-10232500 GCA_916049575.1 Ancistrocerus nigricornis | reverse complement strand
AAGATTACCAGCTCTTCATGGTGGTCGGCGTGCTTTTGGTCATCGACTTCGCGATCATGACCACGTGGCAGATCGCCGATCCGTTTTATCGGGAAACCAAACAGATGGAACCTTACGTAAGTATAGTTTAATAATAGCAAAGAACCTTTTCAGGAACAAACGATATTTTAGTGTTTCTTTTTGTTCGTCGAACCGGTCATTAAGATGATCCAAATTCTTCTTATCTTTGAAAATCAGACAATACAATTTATAAGACGATTCTTTTGGTATCCAAAACAGAGCTCATTTTTCTTTCCTTTAAATAAAACTACGTAGAATGGAAGTGTGTGGGTGAGAAAGAGAGAAAATACATTATAGAATAAAATACTATTTCTTTGAGCGACAGATACGCGGCATCCTTTTCGCGCTTAATCATACTTCCTAGCCTGCGATCGGCAAATACGCGTGCTATTTTTCATCCGCACGAACGAACGAGCACGGCCTTTTCGAGGAAAAAAAAAAAGGTGAATCGAGCAAGGCAGCGTCTTTGAACGGCTCCGAGGGTGTGCTCGGAATCTCGTTTCCCGAAGCTCACTAGCCAGGCAAAAGCTCTTCGGAATATCGACTGTGCACTCGCGGGGAACATTCTATTGGCGTTCGCGCAACACCAAGAAACGTACTACTATCTCCTGTCCCGATAGTCGTCGTTCCTTCCCTGCCTCTATTGCCCGATGAATGAATAAGTAATAGATAGATTTTTCCTTTTTTGCTCGCCGTCCTCGTGAAAATTTCATTTCCGAATCCGGTTCTTAATAAACGAGGAACACTTCCGTGGGATTTGTAACGACATTCAATATTTCGTTATTCCGGACGAGTGACTTCAAATCGTATAGAAATATGCTGATACGATGTCGTCTCGGTATTTTTCTATCTTGGTCTTTGAATATCGTTCTATTGAAGCAAAATACCATTTTTTTTTTCGATAGCCATATGAGTAAATGTGAGAATTGGAGATACGTTCCGCTCGTTTCCAAAGAAATATTATTAAAAAAGAAAATTAATAAACGTAGGAAGAAATGTTTTCGTTCGGTGGAGCACGAAATAAAAGAACTTGGGAAAGTTGAGTCTCAGTTTCTCCTTCTTTTCCTTTGGTACGAGACAGAGAAAGAGAGAAGAAGAAGTTACACGTTTGAGCGAGTTCCATGTAAAGCGAGATAATGAAAAAGCAAGAGAAAATGGGAAGAGGGTAAAGGTATAAAGGAGGCAAAGCAAAAGCAATCACCGGTAGCGTTTTGCCAACAATCGGCACTCCGGACCACACTCGACGTTGTTATCGGAAAGAATTCTCGAAGCACTTAGCTCTCTTTAACTCTCTCTCTCCTCCTCTCTTACACACATATACACAAGGAAACACAAGTGGATAGCTATCGTTTTGGCACGAAGCCTTCAACTGCTTGGAAAGCTCACCCGCGCCATTGCTCTCTGCGATCATGCTTATAAAACGTTCCTCTCTCTCTCTTCCCTTTTCCGTAGCCTCATCCCTCCAGCGAGGACATCATCATCATACCAGAGAATGAGTATTGCCAGAGTAACCGGATGACTGTCTACTTGGGTTGTATATACGCTTACAAAGGCCTCCTAATGGTTAGTCAAGGATAATCTTATTACCTTTGATTTCATGTCAAAGCAAACGAAGGTTGAAAGAATACCGGTTAAAATACGAAAACAATCGATTGTTACAGATTTTCGGCGCGTTCCTTGCGTGGGAGACGCGACACGTCAGTATACCGGCGTTGAACGATAGCAAATATGTCGGCATGAGCGTTTACAACGTCGTGATAATGTGCGTTACCGGTGCGGCTATAAGTTTTGTACTTGCCGATAAGCAAGACGCCATGTTTATTATGCTCGCCGTGTTCATTATATTCTGCAGTACGGCTACACTCTGTCTCGTATTCGTGCCGAAGGTAATTACGTACCTTTTTTGTGTTTTTTTTCTCTTTTTGCTACGATCAGTTCGACAATTTCTCTCAACGAGGCTTCCCATTCCTTGTTCTAGCTGATAGAGTTACGAAGGAATCCGCAGGGTGCGATCGACAAGCGGATGAGGCCGACCTTGAGGCCGGTGTCGAAAGCGAGAAGAGACTCGACGGTGAGCGAATTGGAGGAACGCCTGAAGGAAGCAACGATGGCCAATCAAAAGTTTCGCAAGCAGCTTTTGGAGAAAGACAGCGAGCTTCAAGTAAGAAATACTCTTTGGAGAAGCTTCGTTGCTATGGTATTTTAACTCTTTGTCGGTCTTTCGTTACACTTTAACGTTTCCAAGTACTTAATACCGTAAACTTTGTTGCATCCTTCTTAACATTCTCGCGACAACTGCAGCCACTTATTCCAATCGGACGTTTGTGATAAATGATTGAAATAATATTGAGTTTCTTATTCTCCTGCCTCGTTGCGTTAGATGTTCTTAAGAAGACTCGGCGAGGATGGCGTTGCCGATACCCAAGAAGCCATGGACAGGTTGACCGTTCCGAAACAGGAAGGAATCATAAAGAAAGAAGGTAACGTTGTTTTTCCTTTTCTTCGATTCGATGATATCTTCACGATCGCATCCAAGCTAAAAATCATCAGATGCTTTTCTCATCGTATTTATATAGATACGTACGAATACGATGCATTTCTACTTGTATCTATGTATTTAGTACGATGCGTCGTTTATACGTATCGACGCGATGTAATCTGTCGATGAGTAAGGAAAACGAACAAAAAATTATTTACAAACAAAAAAGACCATACGCGATATCATTTCACAGCGAAAAGCTATCCTGCACAAAACAGTGTTACTTATTCTCACACTCTGTATGTTAGAGCCCACTATCCAGAGGCATGGCACTCAGAATCATAAAGGTCAGTTGTTCGTATTCAGCGTAGTTGTCGGAAGAGAAGACAAGGGATTTTGTTATAGCGGATATGCTTTTCTTTTAAACGCTTTTAATCTAACACAATTATATCGATAACTTTATAGAATTTCTTAGATTTAAGGTAGCTCAAACATCTTATGCAAAGTTTATTATCGTTTCTCATAACTCATATATGCATTTTGTTATTTCTCGATTTTACATGCATACATACATTTCTAAATACTTATATATATATTTGATAATTACTCGAGGACACTCTCCGTCACATTTTTATGCAACGAAATATTGCACGCAACGTTTCCTAGAAACGTATTAACGTTACAAACGCTGGTAGTACATTTTTTCGTTGTTACGACAGTTCATGCGATACACGCACACACATTTACCTACCAGAAAAGTTCTTCCATTTGTTTTTTTTTTTTTTTTTCATTTGAGAAAGTTCCTTCCATTCATACGGCAGCAATTGTTATGCGCGAACGATACCAGTAACGGGAATATATCCGTAAATCCACGAATTTAGCGTTTGCCAGTTTGATTCGGTTGCATGAGTAGAATCGAATCGCCATCATAGCCGTAAAAGTACGATCGCTGGTTTCGAAAATAACAATTAAAAAATAAAAAAAAAATAAAGAAACGAAGAAGAGAGAGCTTGTTAAGAAGAACGTCGAAGTCGGTCGTACTTTAACGGTGATCCTTTCATAGTTGTCGAGAGAACGGTCATTAAAACTACATCCTTGGCTCACATCAAAAGTATACCGCTCCTAATGCACTTAACCTTATTAATCGAGAAACACCGGGGAATGTTTGCTCGCTTTTTACAGAAGAGCCGCGTCAGACCCTTTTTTCCCATTCTCTTTCTCACTCTCTCTCTCTCGCTCATTTTGGCCACTAGTTCGTGAATGAGTAGAAGAAACTAGCAAAATAGAGCATTCTTAGGATCGATTTATGATATTAGTTGCACCAACAGCGTTGAAAGACAGCGCAAAGATAATCTCTCACGTAGTTGCACAATATGACGGACACCAAATGGCTGACCCGGACGCCATTAAACTTAACGAATCTTTTGCATTTTGATAAAAATTGAAGAAACGCATGAAAGAAAGTAAAAGAAATACTCCTGGACACTTATTTTTAGGTCCATCTCTGACAACGGAGACAACGGACATTTCGATGTCGATGTGCAGCTTGACTTCGACAACGGTGTCCCAAGCGGAAGGGGATTACGTGAACGCGAGCGTCGTCGAGCAGGCCGCAAAGTACGTAACGCCTTACAACTCGGAAGAAATGCACTGAAATATTTGCAGACAAATAAGTGCTTTCTAGTTAAAAAGCGGTGTCATCGTCTTTTGGTAAGAAGATAACTACCGCTGCTAGAAGATGTTACTCGTATAACTTTTCGTAATTTCCGTTTCGCCAAAGATACCCTTTTAATATCCATTCAGAGGACTTCCTTTGCACACATTCTCCAACTCTTTCTCGCTCACGGTCTGGTAGTCCAGCCGGAAGCGATAAGAAAGAAAACAGGTACATTGATTAAGTTTCAAAAGAAAAAGTTTCCTTCGCAACATCGCGAAGTCTCTCCTTCCAAAACGTTTTATCCAATAGGGTAAAGGGGTCTTGGCGTCTCGGGACTTTGCACGATCACCGCGATTAAGTTAATTGATAATAATGAGGATAATGGAGAAAGGCGAAAGGATAAGGAAATATAATATCAGCGCGTTCGGTATACTCGGCAAGCCGAGGCCGTCATCAATCCTGAAATAGTCGAGTGGTGCGTTTTTCAGAAAAAAGACGACCTTCGGGAAGTTGCCGGCCATCGCGGTCGATAACGAGCGTGCACCGTTGATCCTTCCGTCGGCATTGAAGCACTCCACCGGTGGCGAGGATACCACACGTAGAAGGAGTCGTGCCGGGGAAGAAAGTCAGGATAGCGAGCCGTTGCTCGAAAGAAGTCCGGAACCGCGTTCGGAGGGTAAGATGAACGTCGAGTTCGTTCCAGAGGTCGTCGAGGAAACGGACTCGATCGTTCTCGAGGAAACTGCTATCCCCCGGGACGTTAAAATCCTTACGAAGAGGGACGAGGAGAGAGCGAGACTGCCTACCCCACCACCCTCGAAGAACGTCTCGTTCAGCGAGCTACACGATCAAGGATACTGCGGGCAACACATTCTTCCTCCACCATTGCAATTTGTCCCACCGAGGCATCGTCACTCTGGTTAGTATTTCAAGAAAAACTGACGGATCTATGACGTGTACAATGAGAGATAAATGAACCATTATCTCTAGCGAGTATCTTAATTGCAACGAGAAAAGAGTTTGTAAAAACTGACGTTTTATTACGAATTACGGTTAACCTCGTGTTTCTTACGAGCTTTACTTTCATAGTCGGTATTAAATCGTGGAAAAGTTGGAACATTCTATCTTTGCAAATATTCTGTAAAAGAGGGTAAAGGAATATGCTGGAAAGTTTGTTTTATCTTACTCGATAGCGATCTCCGATACGGTATTACTTCTATCTCTCGTTGGACACAATGTAATTTGGGATATACCACAAGGGGGAGTGGGAACTTTTCTATCGTCGAATTGTTCCTTTCGATCGTGACTTAGGATCGTCGAACGTGCCATCCCATCAGTCCTTAAAGCGAAGATCCTCCGTGAGGAACGATAGCTTGGCGCATTCTCATCACGAGCTTTCGGAATGTCGGAGAACGAGCGTACCAACGAACGCGATCAGCTACATCTCAACGGAGAACGTGTCAAAGTCGAGCGGTAAGGACGACATTCAGAGTTCCTTCGACAAGGCATACGTGATCGGGGAGTGTGGCCATCGGCGTAGTCTAGTTACCGGCTACAGATGTGAAAAGCATGGCGGACGTGGGCACAGTCACGCAATATTTAACGGCTCCGCCGAGACACCACCGGCGCCGCGACGTCATCGTAAGCATCACGACTCGCACAACGCCAGTTCACCGAGCGTACCTGCCATGGTCAACGCCAGCTACTCCGACACTGGTCAATGTCTTTTCTACATCTTTTCATCCTGTCCTATCGACCCACCAGCACATATCTTTCATTACAAACACGATCGAGCTCGCGATACCAAAATAATCGCGGTATCCCGTAATACCATGCGTCGTGAACGAAAATTCGTAATACGTGACAGAGGGTAGCTAGCTCTGGGAAGCCTCAAACGTGGCAGACGCATGTCCCATAGTAATTTAATTGGCGTCAATCCGTTGCGGTTTCCGAGCGGGAGCGACTATTGTGGTAAACGAGCTAACCGAGCATCGGTCTTTAATTATTTCCCTTCGTAATGATTAAAAGGCCAGGTCATTATCGAACAATGATCCCGCATAACGCACGCACGAACGGAAATGTTTGTTCGGTAAATTTGCACCCGTAATTTCTGACCGGTTGGAACGAAGGCCTCCCCCAGTTTGCCGTTACTACCGATTCTCCTCCTGATTAAATCGAATTTTTTCCTTTTCTTGCAAAGCAGAGAGGTGCGAGGAATTGGCATCGGCGATCATTCAACGCTCCGTGTCGGAGAGATCGCGGGAAAAGTGTCTACGCGGTCGAAGCGGTAGCCATCAGGTTTCCGAGTGTCCGCATCGTGCGGCTGCTTCGAGGAAGGTTCGCGAATGCAGGCACGCCGAATCGAAATTACGCCATCAACAGGCTCGCTTGGAATACGTCCAAAGCACGCCCAATGTCGCGACGATACACAACAGCAAATACGCGAGTGGTAACCCACGTGCCGGCGATGTCGGTGGAAGCGGCGACGGAGGCCTCGGCTCGGCCGGTGTCGCTCGTGGAGGAGGTGGATCCCGTGGATCTCGAGCCGGACCTGGTGTCACCTCTAGTGGTGGAGAGATATACAGTGCTGCCTCTGACGGCGAACTCTTGGACCGGGCGATCCTACTGCCGATATTTCAGAAGCTCCTCACCGAGAGACATAAAAGTAACGCGAGGAGCGGATACGGTGCTAGCATAGCGAGTTGTCCGAACATATCGATAAAGTGCGACATCGTCGAGTATCTGTAAAAAGTACATTTATCTCTCTTTCTTTCTTCGTTTTCTAACGTTCCAATGGGAGATCGGCGACTCTTGAGAAATTTATTATCTCTCATGCTTTTTATATAGTAGTCACATAGGTACGTTCGAGATGTCACATATACTTTCTTACTTTTCTTTTCGAATCGTCGCGTTCGTTATTCGTATCGTTTCTATACATCGACTGGCTAACGGGCTAATTTACATCGGTCGTTGGCTAATTTTAGCACCGCATCATAGGTATACAGGGCGGACCAGTAAATATTACTATTTCAAATAATTTCTTATCGATTTATTTTATTAAAAAATGTTGTATAAAAAACTTGTATGGTTTAAAGTACACTACGTAGTACACTATATTTTTATCCCGAAATATTGACGAGCGTTAAATTTTGCGTAAAAAGATACTCATTTTTCGTAGCCGTAAATCGAATAGGCATTTAACGAACAATTTCTTTTTTTTTTCTTAAAAGTGGTCTGGTACGTAAAGTTAAGTTAGATAAAATCCATCTATTAAAAAAACCGAATGTAGCGCACCCCGTTCGAACCATACAACATTTTTTAATAAAAGCAATAGATAATAAATTATTTTAAATATTAACATTTACTGGTTCACCCTGTATACAAATAATGGTGGATATCCGTTACACTAAACTATAACATGGAGTCAGTAAATGGACGCGTCTCCCGATCACCTTCGAGCGTTAAAAACGAAGGAACGAAAGCGCGAACGAGCGATGCGTTCGCTCGATCGCTCGTTTCTCGTCGCCGAAAGAAAGAGAGTTTTCCCTTTGATCACGTTGAGCGCCATGAGGTTAAGAACGCTTGTGGGTTTGGTCCACTCGTATTTGTAAAAACTCAGCCACCGGTTACAAAAACAGCATTTTCATTTACAAAAAAAATTGTGATAAATATTACATGGATACACGTATGCTTTAACTCTTTCCAGCCTAGCGTTTCCATTAGGCAACGTTTCTCTTAAATGTATCAACAAGTTTTTTTTTCATCCGAATTTGCCCATATGGTAACATATCAAACAATTGTTTAAAAAACTAAACATAGTTTCTTGCAGATTGCATTATATATTTAAATATTTTGTTTAGAAAATTGACAAATAATTTGGGCTGAAAAAGGTTAATATTAAAACCAGTTCGGCGGTCAACGTGTTTAATCGTATTACTCTTGACGTCTCAGTGTCGCGTCAATAAAGACTCGTCCGCTTTTCTTTCGGTTGAGAACTTCCTCGTAGCGAATGATCAATGAAATCTTTTTTTTACGCTATTCATACGAGACATTAATAATTTCGTTTGATGTGGTTCGTCCTCACACATACGTCACTTTTATTTATACCTTACCGACCTAAGCCGCGAACTCGTGCTCCTCGATTTAGCATCTACCCGGCAATGGACACGCTCAACGAATAATTGAAAAAAAAAAACAAAAAACAAAAAAGGCAAAAACTGAAAGGAATCTTCGCCGATCGATTAACGAAGGATCGTTCCGCGGACCTTCTTCACCCTCTCTCTCTCACTCTCTCGGTATATTTCGAGTCAATTACCATCGAACACGGTTTTTTCAAATCGAAGCCTTCTCGGTCTTAACGCTGATTCGTCCTTACGATGGACTAACGAACACGGTCTCGTGATAATCTCGGTATAATGAAGTCTTAAAAAACTCGAAATTCTCAATCGAGAAAGAAATGCGATTGTATGTATATATATAGGTATTTATTATTATTATTATTATGATTATTATTATTGTTTGTATCATTATTATTATTACTATCGCGCCGCCGGCGTTAATATACAAAATATACGTGAAACGATCTTAAGGATGTTTCTCGCGCGTGCGTGATTCAGACAAGATCGGTACGTGTGTGTATGCGTAGATACGTATGCATTGAAAGGATTAATCGATCGATCGACGGACGAGAAGCGAACATTACACTCGTCTTTATAATTTTTCATAAACCTTCCGAAAACTGTCGTCACCTTCGAAAGTCATCGTTAAGTAGGTTTAAACATATTTCACGGATATATGAGAGAGATTATGTCAATTTATGGATCGAAGACGATACCAAGCACGAATCATAGGATGGTTGTTGTAGATAGGAAAAAGTGAAATTGAAAGGAAAATTGAGAGAGAAAGAAATGTAACGATTTGTTATCTTTACGGGGGGAACTGACGTATTAATTTTAACGGTTACTCTTGAATAGTTTAAAAAATCTGTTGGTTAAAGTTGAGATATCGGTGCTGGTCACGTGATACGATCAACACGTAATCTTTGCAAACGTGACGAGATTCGACCTTTTCTCTATCGTTCGTCTTATATTACAAAAGATTCGAGGGTGGTTTCCTCGAAAAACTAGACCTTTGGTCCTTCGAGAATCGTGTACTTTAATGGCGTAAAAATAATGTAAACTCGCACAAGAAGATATATGTAAGATAATTACTAACGAAACAACAACAAAAATACTGTCCTCTGCGTTGAATGGACGACGACTGAGATTACGTTTTGGAATTACATCGAGGATCGGGCGAAAAACGCGAGAGAGAAAAGAGAGGAAACGGAGAAACGAGAATGGCGGTAAAATCTTACGGGAGAAAATTTTGTAAATAATAATCTATGTCTAACGTATTATCCTGAAAGTGCACTTCTAAACGCGTTCTACGCGGCAATTGACTATGCCGCACGACGTGTTCGCGCTCGATTTCTAAAAATACAAAGCCGTTGCATCTTTCTTCCGTTCGTTAAGTCGTATTTACTTGTTCGATCGATATCGGAAATGTTTTTTATATTATAGACAATTGTAGAAAACGAGAAAAGAAAAGATAGGTAAATGAGAGAGAGGGAGAGAGAGAGAGAGTCGTGTTTAATAAGAAATTTGAACGGAACGCGTTGAAAGTTTACGCGTCGCGTTGTGTTTTTATATCTGCTACGTTTATATGAAAATTTTAATGGTGTTCTCCTCTTGGGAAAAGCGTTATATAATCGCTAAACTTTCAAAAAGAGTTTACTATATCTTTTCCGGTACGGCTCGATGCACACATATACAGTCAGAATAAAAAATAAGTGTATACCGTTTAAAGCAGAATAACTTTTGTATAATTGAACTAAATAACTTGAGTTTTTAAGACAAGAAAAAGATAAGTTTATTAGATATCGTGTTTTTGTCGTTTTGAAAAAAATTGAAATTTTCGAAATTACAAAGAAAATGGTAGAAGCCATTTTTTTCCAACATTTTGCCCAAGGTTGTTATAACTCATATTTGGAATTTCATTCAAATCGGTTAACGTTACTCGGAGTTACAAGCACTTAAAGATTGCAGAATAATGTCGATAAGATCGAAAATCGCTGAAATTGACCGAAGTTACTGATTTTCGACAGTATTCTGCAATCTTTTAGCGTTTGATAAAATATACGTATATCTAACCTAAGTCTATAAAAGGCAGTTTATACATTTTCATTATAAGCTTAGAAAAAATGTTGGCAAAATGACACCTACTATTTTCTATGTAATTTCGAAACTTATTATTTTTTCAAAACGACGAAAATACCATATACAGGGTGTCCTGTTGCAGGTGTCCGAGCGGAGAACTACATGTACACATCGATGACTGGAATCGAAAAGTCTAATACCATTTTTCGAAATTCGGCTTAATTAACGAGTTATTAACTAACAAAGATCGGTCAATTACAGCGATTAGCGAAGCAAGGCTGTTCACTCGAGCTCGCAGCTAGGCAAGAGACGAAGCACTAAGAAGAGAAATCCACAATAAACAATGTTACAATAAACATTATTAACAATAAACAATGTTACATGTCGCAGCTCGCTGTGATTGGATGATCTTTGTTAGTTAATAACTATTAAACTGAGCCGAATTTCGGGAAATAGTATTAGACTTTTCGACTCAAATCATTGATGTACACCTGTAGTTTTCCGCTTGGACACCTGGAACCGGACACCCTGTATAGTAAACTAATCCTTATATCTCCTCGCAAAAACACAATTACTATAAAAAAGTAATTCTGTTTTAAAGAGTGTACACTTACTTTTGACTCTCACCGTATCGCGTACAGCGTTGAAAACTTGGAAAATCTGACGAGCGAATACTCCGATTGAAAAAAAAAGAAAAACGTATAATCTTTTCCGAGAATCACCCTTTAACGTCAATTATTCTAATGCTAAGGCTACACCCGCGTGTAACGTGGTGCGATTGCACCTAATTCAACGTTAAAGTAAAGCTAGCCACGATAATGACGCGCCAAGACGCGTCATGTATCACTTTTTTCGCGTAATTTATCGCGTTACCATCCGTTAAGCGTTACGCGCAGGTGTAGTCCTAACATAAGAACTACGAATCTTGAAATTCTTAGGAAAAAAAGGGGTAAAGATCACGAAGAATTTAAAAATCACGAAGCGCGTCAGCGGTGTAAGAGAAGTATTCGGGATCTAAAATTTCTTGCCATTAATAAACGTTAAGAAGAAGAAACGTGAACTGGAAAGAAAATATAGCATGTAGGAATGCACGATATAAAAGTTAAAATTTGTCCCGTCGCGCTAGATATTCTCCCGACAAATTTGTCAAGTGGCTCGTTATCGCGTCGATAACTCGGATGAAGATCGAGAAAGATTTTCGTACTTCCGCGTCCGTCGAAGCTTGGCTGAACTCACCAAGCTCGTGTGTCTGCAAGAGTGTATATATGTGTGTGTATGTTTATGTATATATGCGTCACGATCAATTACGTTGAAGCGTACTCCATCTACGTCAGACGTGGACATGGGAACCCGGTAGCATAATTCCATCACCTTGCGCGAGTCTCTCCAGTTTGGCCCCGAGCGTGGAAAGGAAATTAAAAGCGGGACACGTTCCCTAAATACGAAGAATCACGTTACTCTTACTTGGTGACGAGGAAGGTACTGAAATATATCGTGCATATCCATAGAAATGTTACAAATATTTCAATAGTCTCCAAGAGAAAAAAAACAAAAAAAAGATTAGAAATATCGATGATATCAAAATGAGCAAAAAGATTCGCGAACGCGATTCCGGTGAACCGTACATACGCGAATGAAAACACTCGCAACTCGTACTACGGCCCAAGTATACTCCCATTTTTTCAGATTTATTCAAACTGAAAACAATTCTCCGCGAGCGATGGTGTACAAATGAAATAACTCCGCCCCCCCCACCCCCTTTCCATCCCTCTGAAAATTGAACTGGCTTTTGCGTTCCCCCACTTTTCTTTTATTTCCATCGACCGAACAAAAGTTAACCGGCCGAAAGATTCAATTCGAGAGGATGATGTTTGGGTAACAACGAGAGAGAAAACGAGCGAACGGATTGTCGAATGTGCCAATCGAGTTGTATTTACTCGGTTAAACGCATACGGGGGGGCGGGAACGAGACGGAGAAGACGTTGAGAAGATGTATCCATACACATATTATATATATATATAAATATATTGAAGAAAATAAAAGAACAAAGAATCCGAAAAGGAGGACAGTGGGAAGATGAATTTGTTGAGATATTAAATAGATGTATACAGAAATGTTTTTAAAAAAAATGAATGTTAGATATCAAATATGTCTTTAAAAGAGAAAACGAAGCAAAACAAAACTGAGGTTTGATCTAGCGAATGGTGGTGGTGGTGGTTAACGTGTGAATGTATAGTTGACAAATTACACGTTTCATATATATTATATAGGAATATATATATATATATATATTGTGTATATAAACACGTAAATTATACATAGATATATATCATATATGTAATATATATGATATATATATATATACATAAATACATTGCGAGATCATTTAAAATACGGGGATCGTCTCGATCGAAGAATCCTTTCGTGTTTTTCCGACGATCTCTTCTCCCACCATTTTCATTTTTCAACGACGTGCCAGTAACGATCGATTCTCATATATATACACACACGCGTATATGTCTCTCTATCTCTCTTACGAACCGATCATCGCCATTTTTATAGCCATTCTATCGTGTTAATAGTATACGTTCGTAAGTAAAGAATCGAACGCGAGACGTAAAAGAAATTAGTCGGGTCGTTCGTGACACGTCGTTGAAAAAGGGGAGAAAGGCTCGTCGCCGTCTGTCATATAATTTTTGTAAATTTTAAATATCGTTAACGACGCTCCACAGCGTGAGCGATCGTAAACCTTGTTCCTCGTTCGTATGCGCCTTTTTGATGAAGCAAAATCGCGGAAGTGCTTCGTACTCGTTGCCTCTTATATGACACGATCGAATCTTCTCTCATCATTTAAGAATGATGGAACGTGTAAAATGAAAAAAAAAAAACGAGGGAAGCGAATCATCCACGAGGGCTAATCCTTTTATTCAGTGGCGGGACTACAAATGTTCGGCCCGCATGCAAAATATAATTTTGTGCCCTCATATTTATATTGGTATTTAATCTTTTAAAATGTACAATTTTCATTTCGATGTTTTTATGGGATTTTTTTTTTGCTTTTTAGAAGGGAGAGTTCTAAAAATTCAATAAATGCAAAAAGTATGTTCTTTTTGTCAGTGTACTTTTACTCTAATATTAATTAAGGATAATTTTAGTAATATTGAAAAGATAATGAATGCAAAAATGTTGGGTCTTGCGGTATTGTAGTTCCGCCCCTGCTTCTATCGTTCTATCCACAAAGCGAGAAAAAGGGAGCATCATAGGGAAGACAAAGTGTACGAGCCCTTTAAAATTTCATTTCACCTCACTTTTCACCTTTTCTACTCTAGAGTATCGCGCTCAAAAGCAAAAAAGAAAAACAAGACAAAAAAAAAGGGGAAGAAGGAAAGAGGGAAGAAAAATCTCGCCTCCGTGTATCGCCCGGTCGATTCTTTTGTTTAACCCAAAAAAAAAAAAAATGCACTTTTGGATGACGTATTCTCGATCACACGGAGCGCCTATCGATGTACACGCATTAAAAACAATGATCGCTAAAGAGGGAAAACTCGTTTTAGTTTAAGATAACTCCAGTTTTCCGTGGCCGACTGACCTCGCGCGTATTTCCTACGCTTTTGTTTTACGATCTTGTAGAGATTCTTCACGATAAAACTAAAAAGGAACGTTTTGCTGCTTCGATTGGAATTGCGAATTGCAAGACAGTTTATCGATTATCGAATAGAGAGATTAGACGCGACATAATGTTATGTGGTCATGGTTGTATGTAATTATAATTAACGACGTGACAAATCCTCGGGTCAGCCTTTCACGGATGCATAAAAAAAAACACACCTAAAAAATCACATTCCTGTTTGTTGTAAATTTTTAGATATTAATATGTAAATCTACAAATAAAAAATAGGCGTATTCAAAGTTCGACGTGAATGCTCGCTTCAGATTATGCGGCTCACTATCGATAAAGAAAGAAAAGGAAAAAAAAAAAATGGAGATAAACGAAAGACAGTCCAATATTTCTTTATCTTTTTTCTCATCTAACCTCTACTCTTTTGGTTGATTTTTTAATGTTTTTAGTTGACGACAATGAGTAAATATTGCATTATTTTCTGAAAATAAGTAAAGATACATACATATAATTAAGTAAAGGTATACTTTATAAAGGTATACTTTATAATTTGATCTATTTAGACTATCATAGATTACGTATACAAAGTTTGTTTTCTACGTATTTCTGATTTGTTAAAATGACATCTCTTCAGCACAGACAGCATTTATTTTCTCTTTTATAAAGAGAAACATTTGACCTGATTGCAAAACTTCAAAGCGGTGGACGGTTGGATTAATAAGTACTTGCAATCTTATAAACGTGAGTTTTCTTCGTTTTGTTGCTACTTAAAAAAGAACAAGATATAAAAGAGTGTCCTATATCTGATTTTACTAAAAAATGCAGGTAATCAGTTATAATCTACTTCAGAATGCGATACTTGGATGCTCGACCTACCCAATTCAAGAAATAATTTCAGTTATTTTTATTTATTCTACAGATGACTACGCAATGAACAAAATGAAGAAAAACATGGCGATCACGTAAAATGGTCATCGATACGATCCAAAAATTGAACACTTAAGATACTGGAAAACATAATTTATGATGGTAGTATGATAGAAGGAAAGAACTGCAAATACCACATTCAAAATGGTAACTATTAATAAAAATAAACAGAAATATGAAGACAAATTTAATGTTTCCCATAATCTCTATTCTTTTTGTAATTTATAGAAAAGTTGAAAATAATTGATTAATAAGTTTTTCACATACTGTTACACTTACTTTAAATAAATAATTAAAAAAAATATATGCGTCAAAATTTGTGAATCACTCATTTCGCGATAGCTTGCTTGTATACCTTGTGAAAAAGGTTGCTGGTACGACTACAGTACAACATTCTTCCATTAGATGTCGCGATATTGATTTGGAAAGTGATAAATGCTCGATAGGATACCGCTGTGTTCGTTGAAAAAAGCAGCACCATAAACGAGATATATGCACAGACTAGGTATAAGGATAGACCTATCATCTTATGGGACTTCGTGTCCCATGAACTGAAATACCGATGGTGCGAAAAAACAGACGTTTTCTTACGCCCTCTACGATATAGAGCGGTGAGTTTAGTAATCATATTCAGGCCGGGTTTATCCAACCTCACCATAAAGTTATTCGTCCCGTAAATTTATTTATTTATTTATTTTTTTCTCCTAATAGCAGTAAAATGGCAGCAGCGTCGGAACACGGGAACCACCTATGAAGCGTGCCTAAAAGATTACTCTTTTTTACCGACTGAATTAAAGTATAAACTGGTATTCGCTCTGTGCAACCACCCTGGTGGGAATACGATAAGCGACCGAAACGCACGAAGCGGCGAAAGAAGGCAAAAAATCAGGAAAAATTCAGCAGCATCGATAGACAATTATTAAAAAAAAGGGCCATATTTCGTGTTGTGTGGTGAATTGCAAAAATAATGGCCTAAATAGCAAGTGTAAATTGAATAACTTCCCAAAAGCAAAATATAAAACAGAGCAGAGAAAGCGATGGATTGCTGCTGTAAGAAGAATAAAGTAAGTAACCTAACCTCACTTTTAAGCATTTTGCATGTAAAGCGTGATTCGTGTAACTCATACGTGTCTCATCGTAATTTAGTTCCGATGGTACACTCGGTGGCATATATGGCTCCCCAGTGACTTTGCCGCCGTGAGGAGAAGGTTCTTTAGAAGGAAACTTTAGATTTTTACTTAATTTACTTCTGTGATTCATGAGGTGGTATAATGATCTGTATGCAATCATCGCTTTGCGTATTCTGTCTTTTATTGTCGGCAGCCAGGATAGTTTTTTATGTAGAATAATACCAAAATATTTTACCTGGTCACTCCATTGTATATTGTTGTTTGCAATGGTAATAGAAGTATGTGGGATAGACTTTTTCCTTGTAAATAAGATGGCCTTAGTTTTACTTGAATTGATTGGGAGTTTCCAGTTAGAGAAGTATCTGACAATTTCATCCAAATATGCTTGTAGGTATTTTAATGCTTGATTTATGTTCCAGGAAGAGGCAAAGACGGCTGTATCATCTGTGTAAATCGCAAGTGAAGTATTTGTAAATCTTGGTAGGTCATTTATATATACTGTAAATAGTGCAGGGCCCAAGATAGAACCTTGTGGCACACCAGCAGAAGCATTTTTAGGGCTTGAAGATGTTCCATTGTATTTTACTAGAAATTTCATGTCCTGTAGGTAGCTGGCAATAATTTTGATTGTATGCAACGGAGTGTCATATAGCTTTAGCTTGTAGAGAAGAGCCTCGTGCCAAACAGAGTCAAAGGCTTTTTGCAGGTCCAGGAGTATCATGGCGGTAGAACGATTTTTATTGAGTTCATTGGATATTTTTTCTATTACCCTGAGAATTTGTGATGTTGTAGAATGCCCTGGTCTGAAGCCAAATTGCTCAGGTATTATGACATTGTGTTCGTTCAGGTGTTCGGTCAGATTAATATGGATGATTTTTGAAGTGAAAGCAGGCTGATGGGGCCATAGCTGTCCGGATTGCTAGGAGGTTTTCCAGGCTCATTAATTGGTATTACAGTGGCTATCTTCCAAGTCCCTGAGAAGTAGGACATTTTCAGAGCTGCTCTGTATATGTAAAATAGCTGCGCTAACAATTTTTTTGGTAGATTTTTAAGCTGAGGAGGTGATATGCCATCGGAGCCAGGGGCTTTGCTATTTTTCAGAGATCTAATTAATGCCTGTACCTGGCCAGGAGTCAAGTCAGCAAAAGGGTTTACATCGTCCGGATCCTGGGAATTAATTTGTTGAACCACTTCCTTAACCGAGGCTTCCAGAGGTGATCTGAGGGAAACTGCAGAATCAAAAACCTTAGCCATATTGGAGGCTAAAGTATTTGCTTTCTCTTCGTCGGAGAAGGCCTGTCCATTGATAGTAGAAAGTGGAGGTATGGAGCTTGATTTTCTTTTTAAACTTTTATATAGAGACCAGAATGAACCATCAGAAATGTTTAGACTTGATACTTTGTTGTTCCAAGAAGTCTGCTTGGCCTCCTTAAGATGTTTTTGGATTAAGTGGTTGTAATGGTTTTTGAGTAATTTATAGAAATGATCATTACTCCTTTGATATAATCTTCTGGCCCTGTTTCTTAATTTTTTGAGGAGATCCAGTGAGCAGTCCGGAGGGGTGAGAGATGCAGATGTAGTGTTAGTAGCTCTTTTGAAAGCGGAGCAAATAGTTTGCGATAGTTTGTTGATTTCTACATCAATGTCCTGTGGAGTGGTAAGTACGTTGTTAACTTGGTATTGGTTAGCTGCTGATCTGAACTTGTTCCAGTCTGTGCGTTTATAATTTCTAGTGGGCAGTTTAGAGCTTGCGGTGTCGATGGATAAAAGAATGGGTAAGTGGCTGGAGCTGAGGTCCTGGATCGATTTGCATGATGTCCTGTACGGGATATTGGAGAGGAAAATGTCTAAGTTTGATTTAGCCCTCGGAGTGGAAAAAGAGAAGGTGTCAGAGTGCAAAATATTGTAATTGTTTTTAGCCCAGTGTTTTTTTAGGATACTCCCGTTCCTGTTGCCGTTAGAATTGTTCCATAGGCGCTCTTTGGCATTGAAATCTCCACCGACGATAAAAATTCCAGCGTCTATAGGTGTGGTTAGTGCATCTATGTCCTCAGGCTTAATTTTGTTTTTAGGAGTATTATAGACTGCTGTGAAGACTATCGGCGGAGAAGTTTTTGTCTTAATGGTAATGGCTTCCAGGTCAGTTTTCGGTTGGTGTGCATCTTCGTAAGGGATGGAATTGTGTATTAGGATGGCAACTCCTCCCCCATTGCCGTTAGGCCGATCCTTTCTAATTATCTTGAAATTTCTGATGTAAAGTCGATCCTGTGGTTTTAACCAAGTTCCGGTGATAATGGCTATACTTATACAATGAGTTTCTAAGAAGTGTGCTAATTCATCTGCTTTGTTATAGTGGCTTGTGGCGTTCCAAAGGATAATGTTCCTAGGGATCATTTTGGAATTCCTGTGCTACTTCTAGGAATACTTGTAATTTTTCTATGTCATTAGAGCAGTTCGTGATTCTTGCTATGAGGGTGTTAACCATCCTGAGTAATTTTTGCAGGTTGCAAAGGGAGTTTAGTTTGTGTAGACTGTTAATAAGTGAGCTGAAATCGCTTGCAGAATTTGCCTGGGTGGCATAATTTGTGTAATTTTGCTGCAACGGTAGCTCGGATTTTTACCAGCTGCTTGCGCGTAAGTTTGAGCATTTCTTGAGTGAGTAGTATGGATTGACTGTGGAGGCGGAATCTCTGCCAGAGAGCTTTGGGGGATAATAATATGACCTGTTCCTGCTTTCCTTTCCTTTTTTCCTAGGTAATTTAGGAGAGCCGGGCATTTGGAATAATTTGCAGGATGCTGCCCCTTGCAATTAATGCAGGCTGCGGGAGTGTCAGGTTTTTTGGTGCATGACCTATAATCATGATTTCCCGCGCATTTGAGGCACTTGTAAGCCTTGTTGCAATTTGCTGACGTATGACCATGCGCTTGGCATCTATAGCATTGTATAAATGGCTTAGATGAATTGTACTTTTCCCAGTAGATCCTGGTATTGAAGAGAAAATTTATTTTCCTGACTGCGGCTAGGGAAATACCATCCTTTAGAGATAATTTGTAAATTGGATAGATTGAATCTGGTTTTTTTTTAATTTCCTGACAGGAAATGGGATTTATTTCCTTGAGCTCTGCAATAATTTCCTGGGTGGGGATTTTTGGTAATCCCTTTAGTACAGAGAGATGCATTAATGGCGCAGGGTGGGGATGCCCTCTCCAGTTACTCAACGTTCCCTCTCCATATGCCCACTTCTCCGTCTCCGCTGGTATCCTACGTCACGCGCAATACTGCGCGCGTCGGGTAGCTGGCGAGAGTCTCCCGACTTCCCTATCCATGTCGCCGCCGCTGTCGGTTCGGTTACGAAGTACCCAACGTTATCGACACTCATATCGATTTTCTTAAAATTTCGATTTCGTAAAATCAATTCGATACCAAAGTACTTGATTTTGAAGTATCAATTATTATCAAGTATTAGTATCATTAGTATCATTAGTATTGAGATCCACTCTTTTATTAGCGATCGTCGCTTCTTCCCCAAGCGCCTGAAGCACTGCTACAGGTGGGAATGATACTGTATCGATACTATCGATACCGTTTTACAAATATCGATTCGCTATTATCGATGACGTAAGCGACGTATTGAAAAGTATCAATTCTCTTAGAATTTTTATTTATGCGAATGATCGAACGAATTGACCTTAGCTGATTGTATTCTTCTTTTCACAGAAGTATCAAATAAGTTTTTTGTATTTTGGCATTTTCATAAAAGTGTCGATATATGTCGATATAAAACAGGAAAATATTGTAATATCGATATTGAGAAAGTATCAGTGTCAAAAATTGATACTAATACTTGATAATAATTGATACTTCAAAATCAAGTACTTTGGTATCGAATTGATTTTACGAAATCGAAATTTTAAGAAAATCGATATGAGTGTCGATAACGTTGGGTACTTCGTAACCGAACCGACAGCGGCGGCGACATGGATTGGGAAGTGGGGAGACTCTCGCCAGCTACCCGACGCGCGCAGCATTGCGCGTGACGTAGGATACCAGCGGAGACGGAGAAGTGGGCATATGGAGAGGGAACGTTGGGTAACTGGAGAGGGCATCCCCACCCTGCGCCATTAATGCATCTCTCTGTACTACTGCCGCTAATTTGTCCGCTTCGGGAGTATAAGTGTGGAATTGAATAGCCTTTTCCTCACAGAACCTCCTGAAAAGTATGTGGTCATCTGTATTCGAAAATTGAATTTTGATTTTGTCACCCAAAAATTTAGATGAAAATTCAAAGGAGAGCACCTCCTTAAGGGTTTTTATAAATTTTGAATAGTCTTTGATGCCGGAATGAACGTAGATTGGTGGCGGTTTCTTAACAGTGGTTTGATTTGTGTGAACCGGAGTTTTAGATTTGAAAGAGTTTGGTGTGGGAGGAGGCGGGGCCATCCCTTGATGGTCAAAAACCTCCACTAGTTTGTCGAATCGGTTGGAAGTGGAAATTTTTTCCAAATTTACCTCCATTTCTGGGGTAGCAAGTGTAATTTTGTTCGCGTTCGCGTCTGACAGGGATCTAGATCTTTTAGTAACTTTGTTTATATGATAAGGCTCAGCCTCATGTCGGGAGTCCCTGATGCGTTTAGGAACGTGTTTATTAGTGTCTTCTTGTGGAGTGCCGGGTCTTGACATTCCCAAAGGAATGTCTGTTATAGTAGCGTGTCGCAGCTTGTTGAGTAGTTAGTATTTCTAGGTAGGCGAAAATTTTAGTGGTTCCCTAGTTACTTCTTTCCTTTACAGTTTTCAGCTCTTGTTTAAATTATATTTCTCGGCAGAGAAAATAGGAGTGCTTCCGTGCCTCCGAACTCTCGAATGTAGGTACAAGCGAATAGGACGAATGCAAGCTATATGCGTTCGAATTCTGAGGTTTAGAGAAATATCAGAGCCCGGTTTAATGAACTGAGAAATAGAGTAGAAAGTAGCGAAAGATTTTTTTACTTCTATCAAGGAAACCTTCGTGCCAATTAATCTTAGTGTCGAGGACGATGCCTAGGTACTTGACAGTTGGCCGCCACTCTACTTGAACATTGTCAACAATGACTTTAGAACAATCGTACGCCCGCTCAGCCGCCACTAGCGATGGGCGAGTCGAGTTATTTTAATCGAGTAACTCGATTTACACTGTGATCGAGTCGACTCTAGTTGCTTTTCCGTCAACTCGAGTGAACTCGGTCGGTTTAACCAATCCGCTCTGGCCGCGGCGCGCGTAGGCGAGTTGGACAGTGCATCGTCCAATTGTCTGCCTGCGCGCGCAGCATGCCTGGATTGCTATTCGTTGGCGCTGTAATCGAAGACGAACCTGAATACTTCCGAGTTGCGGGAAAGAATTAAATAAGGATAGTTTGAGTGAGCAGTTATTAAAGATTTCCGATGAGAGTTACTAGATTATTCCACTCGCTTCACTATCGCTCGAGTTGACTCGAGTTACGACTCGAGTTGACTCGAGTTACGACTCGAGTCAACAACCATTTATACTCGAGTCACTCGAGTTAAAGAAAATACGACTCGTCCCATCCCTAGCCGCCACTCTGCGCCTTCTCGTGAAATAAATAGCTTCTGTCTTGGTGGGATTTACCACCAATTTCCAAGCTTTAAAATACTCAACTATTACCGCGAGATACTCATTAATTTTCGAAATTAAAGTCTTTCTACGATCTTTAGTAGTAGACGCGAAAAAGGCGGTATCATCCGCATATATTGCATGCTTGTGTTTAGAGAAGTATTTCTCCCAATACACACGGGTATTGAAAAGAAATCTGGCACCGTTGATTTGTGCAATCGAAGTTCCCACCGGGAAGGAGACCTTATATAGAGCAAACAGTGAATCTACATTTTTACTAGGAATGCGAACGCACGAGACCGGATTGAGGTTAGGAGCGGCACTTTTAATTTCGTCGATGACTTCGGAGGGTTCGATTACCGGAAGCCTCTTTAAAACCGCGCTAATTGATCTGTCTTCGGGAAGAGTAAAAGTGTAATAAGGAACTTTCGTGGATGAAAGCACCTGTTTATATTTCATATAATCAGTAATTTTGAAAAAATTTATTCGAACGCGATTTCCTAAATATTTAATTTGGAAAGAGTCGCGGCCGAATTCCTTAATCATAGACTTTTGAAACTTAATAATGTCAGAATTGAAATTTGAAACGTATATCGGAGGAGGTCTCCTTTCTACTCGGGAGATTGATGGGACATTCGATTTTGCGTTGTTAGACTGAGCTTTGGAAGACTCAGTCGAACCTTTGTTACTATCGGCCACTTGGGAGTTGGCCTCGATCTCAGAAAAGTGAGAAAGAACATCAAAACGATTATCCGTTTTGACCTTGAATCGAAATTCATCCTCTGGAAGATCGGATGAAGGAGGAGGAGGAGTATTCTCCCGTGCCGGAGGTAATGGCGGAAAAGCGTCACGAACGGAGCTTGAACAAGCCGACATTTTGTCTACAGGGAGATCAACGAGTTTGACCTTTTGCTGCCCACTTTTTTAGAGCGATCATGAGATGACGAGTGACTCTTTGAACTTTTAGATTTCGCGGAACGAGAAGGAGCTTGGCTAACCGGGCGAATAAATGTAGCACATGACGAGTCACACGAGGATGCAGCATCAGAATCAATACTATTTGTCTCCATCTTGACCAACAAATTTGAATCAAGAGACATATCTCCAGTAGTGACGGGCTAGTCGGAGATGTTTCAGTCGATTCTCTCGATTGTTCTCGATTATTATTCGGCGCAGTCGACTTTGACTCGCGAATTGACTTCGGCACGGATTCGGCTCGCTCGACACTTGTTTTTTTTACGAATCCATAGCCTGACTTGACCACTACTTCAGTTAAATCGAATGCCGATTTGCTCGCGCTATTCTGAATAACCCCGCGAGTCCATCGACTCGGAACAATCGAAAAACATCTCGATTGTTCAATCGGTTAACGAGTCGATTATTGACTCGATTGTAACTTTGCACCGACTACGATCGTCTCGATTGGTCAAATATCTCGGACTCGCCCATCACTATGGAGGGTAGAGGTAAGGAGGATCATCTCTTATGGGATTTCAGTCGTAAAAGTGTCCGCGAAAAACCGTAAAATAGTAGTTCCATAAGTGGCGCTGATGAGCAATCAGAGTACATCTGAACTTAGCGGTTATTGATGAAGTGAAGTATGCCATAGGAAAGTAGAAAAATGTAAAAGTAGTTGGACCGAATAGAATAGTTGATAAAAATACAGTAAATGAATATTCAATTAATACAATTGATACTAACAACATATTCAATATAAATTGATAATAACAACTTTAGGCGCTTTTTTTAAACTTGGGACTTTTGATCCAGCAGCGCCATCTTAATTTTACGGGATTTTTCGGACACTTTTAATATACAGAGATGATCCTCCTTACCTCTACCCTCCATACCCATCACTAACGCATCCTTTTTTTTTTTTTTTTTTAGAATAGCAGCAGTAGATGGCAGCAGCGCAGCAGCCACCTATGAGTCGTGCCTAAAAGATTACTCTTTTTTACCGACTGAGAAATAAAGTATTAGTTGGTATTAGTGATGGGTCCGATTCCGAATCAATTCCGATAAACTGAGCCGACGAGAAATGATTCCGAATCGATTAATATACTGAGTCGCAGGAATCGAAAAAGTGATTCCTGCTCGATTCTTTTGTGAAAGTATCGATTCCTGCTTGATTCTTTCTCCGGCGGAAGAATCAAGCACGAATCGATTCTTTCGGCGGCGCGAGGAATCGATCCGTGCTTGATTCTTTCTGCGGCGGAGGAATCAAGCACGAATCGATTCTTTCGGCGGCGCGAGGAATCGATCCGTGCTTGAGTCTTTCTGCGGCGGAGGAATCGATTCGTGCTTGATTCTTTCTCCGGCGGAGGAATCGATTCGTGCTTGATTCCTTCGTCGCTCGAAGAATCGAAAAAGAATCAGTTCGTGCTCGATTCCTTTTTCGCTCGAAGAATCGAAAAAGAATCAGTTCGTGCTCGATTCCTTCTTCGCTCGAAGAATCGAAAAAGAATCAGTTCGTATTATATACATATATACATATATTATATATTATATACATATATACATAGTTATGTATACATAAATACATATTTATACATTACATAAATATAATTACTTTCATTTATCTAATTATAAATTACTATTGTACTGTAGATGTGAAAAACTACATGTACACATGTGTGTACTAAGTCAAAAACTCTAATACACTTTTGCAATCCGCAGGATAGTTAACGAATCATTAATTAAGTAAAGTCCGAAAGAGATTGTGAGAGCAAGAGAGTCAGCACAAGGTTCCAACGAAAGGTAGAGAAAAGAGCAACAGTCCTTACTTTCCGGCGTCTTTCTCTGTCACTTTCCCACCTTATGCTTGCACTCTCTCTCTCTCTCTTGTCTCTTTCTCTCTCTCTCTCTTTCTTTCTTTCTTTCTTTCTTTCTACGACGCTACCTTCTAGCGAATACACGCGCCGACCGTCGCCCCCCGCCTCGCGCTCAGTCACTTTTTCTATAACACCATCTTACACTGTAGCCTCATGCTGTCGCAAACACACAGACACACGCTCACGCATTCACACAGACAGACACACATACACACACACATACATACACGGACACACACACGCACGCATTCTCTCACTCTCACCATCGTTCTCATAAAAGTATACTAAATATATATATATCATTTTATAAACAATAGTAATTTATAATTAGATAAATGAAAGTAATTATATTTATGTAATGTATAAATATGTATTTATGTATACATAACTATGTATATATGTATATAATATAATATAATTGTTGTATAATTGTTATATACACATATACACATAAATATAATTGATATATATATACACATACTACCGACTGTATCGAGATATATAGGTAGTATTATGTAATGTCTAAATATTACTTAATAGAGATCGATAAATCTTGTGCACATCTCTTTGCTTAGCATAAAAAATATTATAAAAAAGATTATAATAAATTATAAACATAAGTAACGAGAGCGATTTGCAAAAGAACGAGTATCGATTCGTCTAACTTCATAGAAAGATCAAACGGATATTCAAACATACCTACTTTCATAGAGGTATTGATATTTCTAACTTCATATAAAAATTACGCAGGAATCAATTCTCCCATTGAAGAATCGATGCTTTTAATTTCATATAAGAATCGGACAGGAACTGATTCTTTTTCGATTCTTCGAGCGAAGAAGGAATCGAGCACGAACTGATTCTTTTTCGATTCTTCGAGCGAAGAAGGAATCGAGCACGAACTGATTCTTTTTCGATTCTTCGAGCGAAAAAGGAATCGAGCACGAACTGATTCTTTTTCGATTCTTCGAGCGACGAAGGAATCAAGCACGAATCGATTCCTCCGCCGGAGAAAGAATCAAGCACGAATCGATTCCTCCGCCGCAGAAAGACTCAAGCACGGATCGATTCCTCGCGCCGCCGAAAGAATCGATTCGTGCTTGATTCCTCCGCCGCAGAAAGAATCAAGCACGGATCGATTCCTCACGCCGCCGAAAGAATCGATTCGTGCTTGATTCTTCCGCCGGAGAATCGCACAGGAATCGATCCTACTGAGTCTTTGTTGGAGGTATCAAAAAGGAATTGATACTTTTCAAGCAGAATCGAACGGTATCATTCGGTTCAAGCACTTGGGTGATTTGATACTAGTCAAGTAGTATCCGAATCGAAATTTTGATACCGAGTACTTACGACTTCGATTCTTATTGATACTTTCTACCAAGTACTTGGGTATCAAATCGATCAAGAATCATCGATTCCAAGCTACTCGGTCCCATCACTAGTTGGTATAGCCAACATAAAGTGAGAATTGCACATGCGCGAAAGAATGTTACATGAGAAAAATTTTCAAAAAATCTCATAACGTGTGGAAATAACCATTCATACATACACCCACATTCACACACAGACAAGAGTGCTTGAAGCACGATAAAGAAGAGAAAGGAGAGAATATCTACCAGAAAAATATAAGGAGATGGGAAAAATTCACAACCAGAGGGCACGCGAAAGTAATGATATGATTATCAGTCGTGGATCATCGGAATTTTAACCCGAACCTTGTATGGTAGTAGATCAGTCCTGAAACTTCCGGTTTGAGAGACAAGAGGATTGGAGTGATTTTCGACTTTATAATTCGAAATTAATTTAGCTATAGCCGCGTCAACAGTCGGTATATTATGTTCTCTGTATAATGCAGAGGTTGACTCGCGTAACGGAGTACCAGTTATTACTTTAATCATTTTTGATTGACATCTTCTGACTTTCCATTTGGAAGTTTCAGAAAGACTGTTCCACCATATTTGCGACCCGTATAGAAGAATAGGACGGATGCAAGCAATATACGTGCGGATTCTGAGATTTAGCGTAATATCGGAACCCGGTTTAATAAACTACGAAATCGAGTAGAAAGCGGCGAAAGATTTTCTAATTCTATCAAGGAAAGCTTCATGCCAGTTAAACTTAGAGTCGAGCACGACGCCTAGGTACTTGACAGTTGGCTTCCAATTAACTTGAATATTGTCAACAGTGACTTTAGAATTGATATACGCTAGCTCAGCCAGATCTCTGCGCCTTCTAGTGAAGTAAATAGCCTCCGTCTTGGCGGGATTGACCACCAATTTCCAGGCTTTAAAGTATTCTACAATAATCGCGAGATATTCATTAATTTTGGAAATTAAAGTTTTTCTACGACCTTTGGTTGTAGACGCGAACAAGGCAGTATCGTCCGCGTACATTGCATGTTTGACCCAATCATCGATTGGAAAATCGTATAAGTATAATATAAACAGCAAGGGACCCAGGATGGAACCTTGAGGGACACCCGTTATAGAGTTAAAGATAGAGGATTTCCTATGGTCAAAGAACACATAGGAAACCCTATTCTTAAGATATGAATATAACATTAAGGTAATCCTAGGCGGAAATTTTAATTTGATGAATTTGGAAATGAGGCCGTCATGCCAAACTGTATCGAAGGCTTTTGCCAAGTCCAAAAGAACGAGAACCGTATCTCTTTTCATATTGATGTGATTTGCAATATGCTGAGCAATTCGAACCACCTGATGGGTTGTAGAATGACCAGCACGAAAACCGAATTGGGAGTTTGGAATGATTTTATTAGAGTGAGAAATCGAGGATCGGGTCAAACATGTAACGCTCGAGAAGCTTACCAAGAATGGGAAGCAAACTAATTGGACGATAACTGGAAGGATCAGCAGCAGGCTTCCCAGGTTTTAAAATTGGGATAATCTTTGCCACCTTCCAGATGTCAGGAAAAAATGAATGTTCTAAACAGAATTTAAAGATATAATATAATTGGCAGATCGGTTTTCTACCAAGATTTTTGAGCATTGGAACGGTTATACCATCATCGCCAGGCGCTTTATTATTTCTAAGTTTTGAAATAGACTTAGCAATTAATCTGGGGGAGCAGAAACTCAGAATCACGGTTTTCAATTACGTTTTGAGTGAAATTATTGATACAGGAGTTTACTTCGTCAGAGAGAGAAGATTCTAAATCGTGAGCAGATTTGTGAATCTTGGAAAAGCCCAACACTAACGCATCCGTTTTTTTTTTTTTTGGTCGAGTTCCCTTATGTAGCGTAACCTGTGCCTGGAGCCAGAAGGTCCCTATACCAGGATGAAGCTTGAAAAACTGTGGTAGAACTGACTTGACTAGTACCTTTTGTTGTTAGCCAGTGATGTATTTTTACAGGGAAAAACGTTTCAAAAACCCTGAATCTTGATGTCGGCCCAAAGGCCAGAGCGGGGAATTTTAAGTTAAAGATGGAGGCAGTGATTTTAGTTTACCTGGAATCTGATCCCTTGTTCTAGGTGCGATGTTCGCCATTAATTGGTTTTCATGGAACTTGTAGGAGGAAATTTCCCTCATGGCCATGGCTTTTATGAACATCGAGATCCTTGGAATTGTTGTTAATAGGTGAAGTTCATT
Organism: Ancistrocerus nigricornis; assembly: GCA_916049575.1. Taxonomy (NCBI): domain Eukaryota; kingdom Metazoa; phylum Arthropoda; class Insecta; order Hymenoptera; family Vespidae; genus Ancistrocerus; species Ancistrocerus nigricornis. Next base: position 10,204,380 of record OU696668.1, on the reverse strand, counting down.
AGTGGGGTACCGGCTGTGTAGGTTAAGAATAGTTTTGAAAGATCTGTTCTGTATTGTTTGCAGCATTTTTATCTGAGATGCCAAAGCATTGTGCCAAACAGGAGCTCCATATATTAATACTGAACGGATACAGGTAGTGTATAGCAGAAACTTTAGATTTTTGCTTAGTTGACTTCTATGATTTAAAAGATGGTACAGTGATTTATATGCAATCGTCGCCTTACGTACTCTGTCTTTTATAGTCTGCATCCAGGATAATTTTTTGTGAAGGATGATACCAAGATATTTTACTTGGTCACTCCATGGTATATTAATGTTTGCTATAGAAATAGAGATAGAAGGAATAGACTTTTTCCTAGTAAAAAGAATCGCCTCAGTTTTGCTTGAGTTAATAGGGAGTTTCCAGTTAGAGAAATATCTGACTATTTCCTCCAAATGTGCTTGTAGATATTTTACCGCTTGAGTTATCTTCCATGAAGAGGCGAAGACAGCAGTATCATCGGCGTAGATGGCAATAGAGGTATTTGTGTATCTAGGTATATCATTAATGTATATTATAAATAGTGCAGGGCCCAGAATGGAACCTTGAGGCACTCCAGCCGGAGCATTTTTTGGACTAGAGGATGATCCGTTGTATATAACCAAAAATTTCCTGTTTTTTAGGTAACTTCCAATAATTTTGATGATATGTAGAGGAGTATCGTTTAGCCTTAACTTGCATAGAAGAGCATCATGCCAAACTGAGTCGAAAGCTTTTTGCAGGTCCAGTAATACCATGGCAGTGGAGCGATTCTTATTTAATTCATTAGTTATTTTTTCAACTACCCTGAGTATCTGCGAAGTAGTGGAATGCCCTGGTCTAAATCCAAATTGCTCAGGTATTATGATATTTAAATCATTTAGGTGTTTAGTCAATTTAATATTTATAATTTTTTCTAGAATCTTGCTTGGGAGAGAAAGCAGGCTGATGGGACGGTAACTGACCGGGTTGTTTGGAGGTTTTCCAGGCTTCCTAATAGGAATAACAGTAGCTGTCTTCCAGGTCACCGGGAAATATGAAATTTTTAAAGCAGCTCTGTATATGTAGAAAAGTTGTACTGATAATTTTTTAGGGAGATTTTTCAACTGTGAAGCTGAGATGCCATCAGAGCCAGGTGCCTTGCCATTCTTTAACGATCTTATTAAAGCTTGCACCTGTCCAGGAGTCAAGTCATCAAAAGGGTTCACCTCATCAGAGTCCATGGAGTTTATCTGGTGGACCACCTCTTCCACTGATGCTTCAAGAGGAGATCCGAGAGAAACAGCGGAGTCGAAAACCTTGGCCATGTTAGAAGCTAGTAAATTAGCTTTGTCCTCATCAGAGAAGGCTTGTCCATTGTTCGTCAACAGAGGTGGAATAGAACTTGATTTCTTTTTTAAGCTTTTATATAGGGTCCAGAAAAACCCATCAGAGTTTTTAAGCCTTGAAACCTTGTTATTCCATGTAGCCTGCTTCGCCTCTTTGAGGTGCTTTTGGATCAGGTGATTATAATGGTTTCTAAGTAGTTTATAGAAAAGATCGTTGCTCCTTTGATACAATCTCCTAGCCCTATTTCTTAGTTTTTTGAGAATGTCCAAAGAGCTATCTCCTGGAGTGAGAGAAGCAGGAGTAGTTGTGGTGGCTTCTTTAAAAGCTGAACGAATGGTATTTGATAGCTTATCAATTTCCTCATCAATGTCCTGGGGGGTGATAAGTGTATTGTTAATTTGATAATGATTTGCAACTGCCCTGAACTTGTTCCAATCTGTTTGTTTAAAGTTTTTAGTGGGCAGTTTAGTGCTTGCTGTGTCAATTGATAGAAGTATAGGTAAGTGACTGGAGCTGAGGTCCTGATATTAGAAAGGAAAATGTCCAGGTTGGATTTAGCCCTCGGGGTTGAATATGAGAATGTGTCGGAGTGCAGAATATTATAATTGTTTTTTGCCCAGTGATTTTTAAGGATAGTTCCGTTCCTGTTTCCGTTGGAGTTGTTCCATAGTCGCTCTTTAGCATTGAAATCTCCACCAATGATATAAATTCCGGCTCCACCTGGTGTTGTTAGCGCATCCAAGTCTTTAGGTCTAATTTTGTTTTTTGGAGTATTATAGACTGCTGTAAGAACTAACGGCGGGGAGGTTTTAGTTTTAATGGAGATAGCTTCCAGATTGGTTATTGGTTGTTTAGTATCCTCAAAAAGTATGGAGTTGTGAATGAGGATGGCTACTCCACCACCATTGCCGTTAGGCCGGTCCTTCCTAATGATCTTAAAATTTCTAATATAAAGTCTGTCTTGAGGTTTGAGCCATGTTTCTGTTATTATTGCAATACTGATATTATGTGTTTCTAAAAAATGTGCAAGTTCGTCAGTTTTGTTTTGTAGGCTTGTAGCATTCCATAATATAATATTTCTAGGGATCATTTTTGAATTCTTCGGCTACTTCCAATAATACTTGTAATTTTTCAATGTCGTTGGCGCAGTTAGCTATCCTAGAGATGAGAGTATTTACCATCCTGAGTAATTTTCCCAAATTACAAAGGGAGTTTAATTTATGGAGACTATTCATGAGACTACTGAAGTCACTTGCAGAGTTGGAATTATTTGACAGCAGTGGCTGTGGCGCCGGATTACTTCTCGTAACTTGAGCATATGTAGGATTATTATTTGATTGAATTGCATGTAATTTCATTGGAGGTGGAATAACAGATGGAAGGCTTTGAGGAATAATACCTCCCATGCCTGATTTTTTATCCTTTTTCCCAAGGTAATTAAGAAGGGCCGGGCATTTAGAAAAATTGGCCGGGTGAGGCCCTTTGCAGTTAATACATATTGCAGGAGTATCCGGTTTTTTGGTACAAGTCCTATAATCATGGCTACCCGCGCATTTAAGGCACTTGTATTCCTTATTGCAATTTAAAGAAGTATGCCCATGCGCTTGACATCTGAAGCATTGAATAAATGGCTTAGATGAGTTGAACTTTTCCCAGTAGATCCTAGTATTAAAGAGGAAATTGATCTTTCTAACAGCTGCTAAGGAAACGCCGTCCTTAAGGGATAATTTATCAATTGGATATATTGAGTCCGGGTTTTTTTGAATTTCCTGACAGGAAATGGGGTTTAATTCCTTGAGTTCAGCGATTATTTCCTGAGTGGGGATTCTTGGTAAACCCTTAAGCACTACTGCTACTAGTTTATCCGCTTCAAGTGTGTACGTATGAAATTGAATGGCTTTTTCCTCACAAAACCTCCTGAATAGTATATGGTCATCCGTGTTTGAAAATTGAATTTTGATTTTGTCTCCCAAAAATTTAGAAGAAAATTCGGAGGAGAGCACCTCCTTAAGAGTTTTAATGAATTTTGTATAATCTTTTATACCAGAGTGAACATAGATTGGAGGCGGTTTCTTAATATTGACCTGGCCTGTGTGAACCGGAGTATTAGGTTTTGGAGAGCTTGGAGTGGAAGGAGGAGGGGCCATCCCTTGATGGTCAAAAACCTCCACGAGTTTGTCAAAACGGTTTGATGTGGGGATTTTTTCTAAATTCACCTCCATAACTGGGGAAGCTAGTGTAATTCTATTTGCGTTAGCGTCGGACAGTGACCTAGACCTTTTGGTGGTTTTATTTATATAATAAGGCTCAGCCTCATGACGGGAATCCCTGATACGTTTAATGACGTGTTTATTCTTGTCCTCACTAGGTGTTCCTGGTCTAGACATTCCCCAGGGAATGCCTGGGAAAAAGACGCGTCACGATGAGTATGCAGGAGAATAAAGTTTCCTACAATCCTAATTAGTGTTTCAATATCCCAATCCTTGTTAGTTCAGGAATAAAAGTTCAATACAATAAAGCTTCAGTAGAGATTCAGATTCAATAATAGAGTTCCTTCGTACGTCCGTTCCGAACGAGTCCTCGATCTCCTCTCGAATACCCTAACGCATCCTGGATGCGTAGTCCTTTATATCTATATCAGAATTGGAATGGTGGGAGAGCAGAGTACGTCACGCTCCGTTCCAGCGGAGCGGGAAAGGGTAGCGTTACTACAACCGCACGCGATTGGTTGAACGCAGGTAGTGCGTCATCCCATATATACTGAAAACCTCGGTTCGGGAGTCATGAGACCGTTGTTGTCCGTTGGCCGAGCTAGTCGAGAACTTCTTAAGAGATTGAAAATCTTTTGCGATGTCGGGACGAGGTAAAGGAAGTAAATCAAAAGGGAAGATTACGAAGTCACGCTCTCTGAGAGCTGGTTTACAGTTTCCCGTTGGTCGTATTCATCGACTTCTACGAAAAGGAAACTATGCTGAGCGCGTCGGCGCTGGAGCACCCGTGTATTTGGCTGCTGTATTGGAATACCTTGCTGCTGAAGTTTTAGAATTAACTGGGAATGCTGCACGTGATAATAAAAAAACCAGAATTGTACCACGACACGTGCAACTTGCTATACGTCACGATGAAGAATTGAATAAGGTACTTTGTGGCGTTACTATCGCCCAAGGTGGTGTATTACCAAATATTCAATCTATTCTGTTACCCAAAAAGACAGAGAAGAAGGCATAATTAAGTTATGCAACCTAGAACGGCCCTTTTTAGGGCCACCAAATATATCTAATGCAGGAACCTTTGGTTACATACAACGAAAAACACAAAGCGCATAATCTGATTAATCATAGTTTATAATCGCACTAGTATCTCAATATACAGTGGAATCTGGTTAACATGGCTTTGTTTATAACGAATGACTGCATATTACGTCTTGCTCCATTCAGTTTGATTGTTTATACATATATGCCTGCATATTTTCATGTTACTTATAACGTCGTTAGCTTAATACGTCGTAATTATTGCTATCCTTTAAATGTCGCCATAAACAGACTCTACTGTATATCTTTGCAAAAAGATTTTGACTTCCATAACAATTTTATAAAAACATCTGAAACTGGTTTCAAATCTTACTAGGAAGAAATGTTTAGAACAAGAACTCCATGTTGTATCCTTTAGATTAGAAGACATTTCAATAGGATATGTTTACTTTATGTTAATTCGTAACGTATGTGTGTATATTAATGTTCAAATTTGAAGTCTTGCATTGTAAAATAGATCGTAAATGTCTGCGATAATGCTTAAGGATATATTTTTTTTTTTATTAGGCACGACCGTCTTATAAATACAGAAATATGGCTTAAATATATATATATATATATGATCTAATATTCGACTAAGTTCGTTACTCAATATTTATATTCCAAAAATTAATCATATATAAAATTACTTGACAATTGTTAATACACGAAAAGTAATAAATACCTACACACATATTTTTGTCTGTCATATACCTATCTTCTAGTTGATAACAAAATAAGGAAATACTACAAACGTGTTACGTTACGCTATGATCATAATGTTTTCAGATTTCTATATTTTATAATTCGAAAACCTGTGCAACAATCGACTCTCGCATAAAGATTGGATTAAATTGGAACATAACCTCTTCAGTCTCTTCGGTGCGGCGTAGTGATGCTGACGACACAAGGAAAATTTATGATGCGTCCAGAACGACCAAACCAAAGAACCTCTGTAAATCGAAACTAAAGACGACGCTCGAAACAAAGATTAAGGGACTAGGGTAAAATTAATCAGCTGTATTATTTTTTTTTTCCGATGGCGTTGTTGAGAACCTGAGTTTAGCCTTGCCTAAATAAATTGTTGGCCCTGAAAAGGGCCGGGGGTTTTATAGTTCGAGCTTGATGCTGACTTAAGCTCTCGTAAAGCGTTTGCGTTAAAAATAATTATTATTTAAGCTCTCTCTCCTCGAATACGTCTTGCTAGCTGGATGTCCTTAGGCATGATGGTGACACGTTTAGCATGGATGGCACAAAGATTGGTATCTTCGAACAATCCCACCAAGTATGCTTCACTTGCTTCTTGAAGAGCCATTACGGCTGAACTTTGGAAACGAAGATCAGTTTTGAAATCTTGAGCGATCTCACGAACAAGACGTTGGAACGGCAATTTTCGGATAAGCAATTCGGTACTCTTCTGGTAACGACGAATTTCTCGAAGAGCAACGGTACCGGGCCTGTAACGATGAGGTTTCTTCACTCCACCGGTGGCGGGTGCACTCTTACGAGCTGCTTTCGTGGCCAATTGTTTTCGTGGGGCCTTTCCACCAGTTGATTTTCGTGCGGTTTGCTTGGTACGAGCCATCTTTCTTCACAAACTTCCTCCAAACACGTAGCGAATTGAACGATGTGCGGTCGACTGCTGCTGGCAACAGAATAACTGCGGCGCACTGGGAGCCGCGCTTATAAACACTTTTGGATCCCTCCGGCTGAGCGCTGATTGGCCGATGGTCGAGCGGTGGGGATAAACGGATGGCGTGGCGGTTAGCGAGTTTTGGAGAATGCCTACGAAGGCGAAGTTATGAAAAATATTAACATTAAAAGAAAATATCCATGTAGAAAATCTAACATATCACTAACAATTCTGATTTTGCAAAACTTCGTTTTTCTTCGAATGAGATGTGGCTATTTATTTGATAAAGCTACTTGTTCTTAGACATATAATTTACTTGCAAATAGTAAGGCTCTTATGAACATTATTACGTGGTAAAAAACATTTCATGCGACACAATATGTTTACTTAATTGTACATATTTTGTTGAAATATTGAAAAATGAGCTTTTACTCGTTAATAACAAAAGACTAAAATATCATATATTGTACTATGAAGTTATTAACTTTATTAACTTCTAAGGCCAAAAAAAAAAACGTTTGAAGCAAGTATTTTAAGGTATAAACAAGCATATTTTAGAAATATGAGTTATTTTTATTATCCAATTATTATGGATAAAAGTTCTTAATATATAAAAAGAAACGCAACGAAGGTTCTGGAGTAAATGCTTATTTGTTCAACTCGCTCTTTTTTACGAAAAGCTACAATTTTCATAATTACGTTGATAAATTCTTTATTTCTTTATTGGTATCGCTCTTTACATGCTTTTATGGTAGTCAGCAATAACGCTTGCGATACTAAAAATCATCACGTTAAGCGAGCGTTGGAATTGCCGTCTCTTAAGCATTTGCCGAATCCGAGTCCCTATAAGAAATTAAAGGTTTCTAACGGCGATAGCTGATTTAATACATCTATAAGAGATATACGCCATCAACTGCGTCGTTCCGAATACGTGCATCTACCTAACGTAATACTAACTTTAACGTCTATTTAAAGTAATAATCTTTTGGACGAACTATAAGTATTTTTATTGAAACATATTTAACCAAAATATATACAATCAATACAAATGCAAGTGCCGCTGCATTTCTTTATTGTTACTAACATTAGAGTCATTTTCATATAATATTTCTTTTTATACGTAAAATATTGATATGTTAATAATTCAATACTTATTATTATTATCATATATTTCATTCCTACATTCTAGTGTATCCTCAAAACTATTTACACTAAGGAAATGAGGAATTGGAAAGACTCTATTAAATATTTCGAACACTTACAAAAATGAATCACTGATAATATAAATCGTCTCATTTCATATAACAATACCTTTTTATAATACAATCATCTTTAATTAACGGGAAAAAATGTTTAAATATATTTTCTACGCACTTGGATCTTTCACCAAGTACATGAAAGAATAGGTACATACATGGAAAGAGATCAGATAAATACTTAAAAATATCTGAAAATATTATTATTTATTCGATGCAATGAATATATTTAACAACAAAAATAAAGAAGTAATTATTAACAATTAACGTTTTTATGAAAATCGATAAGTAAGAAGAGACGAAAGTACAGACGTAGAAGATAAATTACGCAGTACCATTACTTCACTTTATTACTAATTTTTCGACACGAAGGAAACCGTTTTTTATCCAAACTCCGGCATAAATAGATAGACTGTTCTATCAAGATATAGTAAATCGTCTATAACATTGAAAAATTCCAGTAAATACATTGTAAAATGACTTTATTCGTCGTTAAACAATCATCAATGAAAGGGACACTTCTACATATGTCTACATAAGTAAGAGCACGTAGCCGATATACTCCAAGAAGCATATGGATATGAAGCCCTGAAAACATAGCTTTCGTTTGATATATTTTTTAATTAATTGCAACGATCGATGTATGAGAAATAAGCCGACAAATCCAAAGGTAAAATTGTTGCTACGTTTCTCGCGTCGGAGCAACCGTGCGCCATACTAGGTGAGCCTTTCTTCATGGTCCGCAACAGAGAGTATCACTACGAAAATTCGAATTTGGTACAGACACTCCGAGAGAGTATACGTTGTTGTTCGAAGCTTTCAATTTGACTCTGGACGATTTTCGTTGAAGAAATAATGGAGGATACGACAAACACTGGAAATGCAGCAGTTGAGAATACTGCCGAAGCTACTAAGCTTTCGCCGAAGAAAGCATCTAAAGCAAAGCCGAAAGTGAAAGCTTCGCATCCGCCAACCTCCAAAATGGTTACCACTGCTATTATGGAGTTAAAGGATCGTAAAGGCTCATCGTTGCAAGCTATTAAAAAATACATCGTGACTACGTACAAGGTTGATGGTGAAAAAGTGACACCGTTTATAAAACGATATCTGAAGACAGCTGTATCGTCTGGTTCTGTGGTACAAACAAAAGGAAAAGGTGCTTCGGGATCTTTCAGACTTTCGACTGTGAAAATTAGTGCCCCTAAACCAAAAGCACAACGGTCACCTAAGGAGAAAAAAGCTGCGGAAAAATCTGTGGAGAAGAAAACTACTGCAACAAGTAAAGCAGCTAGTGCCAGTAAGAAGCCTAAATCGCCGAAGAAAGCCGAACCTCCGAAGAAAGTCGCCGATCAAAAGAAAGCTAAAGCCTCGCCTACTAAAGCTACCGCCGCCAAGGCTGGTGCTAAAACCGCTGCCGCTGCCGCCGCCGCCGCTGCTGCTGCCGCTGCTACTACACCAGAAAAGAAAACTGCAAAGAAGGCAACGCAAGCGAAAAATATTTCGAAAACTAAGAAGACGGCAAAGGCCCCTGCCGCTAAAACTAAAACACCAAAACCGAAGAGAACGACAACCGCCAAAGCCACTGCAAAGAAATAATTATTTCGGAACAGAAACACAAATGGCCCTTTTCAGGGCCACAAATTTTTTCGACAGAGGGAACAATTATCGACTTACACTTGTTAAAAAAAAAAAAATGATATGCTTTTAACACTTTCAGCATCCTCCTCCTATCCTACCTTGCTTACAAACGTGATTAATTATTGATCAAAGTTTATTTCAAAGATCGATAAATCCTAGGTTTTATCAGTAATCTTGTCATTTACCATAATAAGGTGGTAAATATCTAAAAAAATGCTTATAACGTCCTTTTTCAGTTAATGGTTACCCATTGTGAGGGTAATCTTGATAATATGTCAAGGCTATTAGAGGTAGATTATCGAAAAACTCATAGAATTGATGGATGTACTTATTTAAATGAATTTATTCTACTTTCCTTACGTTTCGGCCATCTGCTTTTAGTACTCTTCATATGAGAAAAAACAATACTTTGAATAAAATACATCATCCTTCTTCAATTTCTTCAATTTACGAAGGACGATGTAAGAAAAATTCTAAGAACATTAGAAAACTGTACGCGACGAACGCGTATTGTGTTATTCCTTACATGATATAGGTGACGGAAAATATTTGAAAATGACATGGAAATTTGTGTTGCGGAGAAATTATTGTTAATAATTAAAAAGACTTATTTTTCCGTAGTTTTTGTGCCGTCATCGTTGACGTGAACTTGAAACCACGATCAGCTCATTTCGAGGGTCGTTATAGAAGTGAGGAAGGGTATCTGCCTAGCAATACTTTTGTTGTGACTATATGATTTGAATTTTATCCTAAATGAAATTACCGTTTTTACTTTTGAAACCTCCCGTACTCCTTCGAGCGCAAGAAAATGGGTAAGTGTCCCTTTGAATTTGTTCAAGAAAAAAAAAGGATTAGTTTACTAGAAATTTCCAGAATTACAAAAAAAATAAAGTAATTTCTTAAACTTTTTTATCTGAGGTTATAATGAAAATTAAAAAAATATATTTTATACATTTATACAAATTCAAGATATACATTCTGACAACTTCATCCAAATCGGTTAACGTTGCTTTGAGCTACAAAGGCTTACAAATTACAAAATAAGGTCGATAATCTCTGCAACCGGTCGAAAGCACTGATTTTCGAGGCACTTAATTTGTAACGTTTATCAATTTAGATAAAATTTACATTATGCATATATCTTACCTAAATTTACAAAGATCAATTTATAAATTTTCATTATAAGCTCAAATAAAAAAATTCAATTTTAAGAAAGTTATTCTGTTTTATAGGGTCCCGAGTATTAATGTGAGTCACTGTACGCATTATTGAAATATAAAAAAAGCATCATCACCCACTGTCAAATTGAGTAACCTCCTTCTATTTCGAAGTCAATTAAAAACCACCGGCGTTAGTCCTATTTTTTTGCGACGGACAGGCCTAACTGCCGTTAGTCTGTAATGGTTCTAATTCAGAAATGAGAGGAGCATTTTAATGACAGATCACTTTATTCAATAATTCAGCTTTCTTACTAGCTATTCTTTATTACGATAAATTTTAAATACATGATGTGAATAGATATTAAAAATTTTCATTTTCTACAATTAGAACAAAAAATTGTTAAAGAGTAATGCAAGATCATTCGTGAAAATGTCCAACGTACAGACAATTTTTAACGAAGACAAGTATATAGGTACGATCATTCGTATGTGACCGTCAATTTTAAGCGAATTGTCGAATAACGCTGTTCCACAATTAATTATTTTATGGCTTGTTTCTGATGGAAATTAGCGTTAGCCAGTGTATCAAATTGTATTAAATAAATTCTACTTTTCATTATCTTGAATACGAGTGATTTACCAATATTATTAAAGTGTTAGGTACAATACATACGATAAGTTACTTTAAGATTATTACTGATAAGGTATTAAATGAGAAAAAAGACAAATAAGATATTTAACTATTACGTATTGCACACTATTTTATTAAATCACATTAAACATACACAACTTCCTATCTACAATGAAATTTGTATAGAAATAACTCAATGATTACCCGTTAAATGCAACGTATTGTTCAAATAAAAGAAAACCATTACGCAATTCAATGTTATCTTTGCATCGTAACTTCATCAACAATTACAGTATAAGTATATCCATAAAGATTATTTTGAAAAATCGTTCAAGCTAATCGTAAAACCAATCTCAAATAATCTTTTCTCATATAACAAGATTAACAAATGGAGAGATTAACGGTAAAGTCGCAAAACCCTGGCAGTATACGTACTAGATATTGATTAAAACGAAACATTGAACAGAGAAGGAGAAACGAAACACCAAAAGAGGAAGAGATTGGTGTGAGCTCTGGAAGATTAGAAAGATGGCCGAAAGAGCCAATAGAAAAGAGAAAAATGAATAATACTTTTCGGCAGTTGCAAAGGAACCTTGATTCGGTAAAGGTTTTTTTTCGTCTTAAATTTACCAGTGCGACGCATTAAAGAGTTTGGATGATTGGAGACGCAATAATTTGAGATTAATTACAAGACGTAATTTGAAATAGCGGAGACTCTTATCTCCTCGTAAAGATTCCTAATTGAACGGTAATCATCAGGTTTACCGAAAATATGTCCATGTATTTTATTCTAAATAATTTGTAACCGTTCTTTTTTTTTTTTTCGTCAACTAAAGAAAAGTTGCGTCTCAAGCATATTTTAAAAATCGATACTATTAGTTTAGGATTATGAAAAAAATAATGTTTAAGACGAGGTCTTAATATGGCATAAGCTTTGAGAGTTTTTTGAATTTAATCTTTAACCGAAATAGTTCTCGTAGGCTACAAGTAGCTACCTTTATAACCTCGGTCTAAGCCGGCTTTGCCCCACCACCGTACTCTGCTCTCCGATTGGTGCGTTAAAAATGGTGGGGAGAGCATGAGCTGGCTGTTATAAATTCGGCGCGCGGACCGTCCGACATCATTCCACGAGCTACTCCGTCTTCGTGAGTTTATTCGTACTCTGTGCTTCGAAACTTTTTGACGCTCCAAGATGACTGGTCGAGGAAAGGGAGGAAAAGGATTGGGAAAGGGAGGTGCGAAGCGTCATAGGAAGGTTCTTCGTGATAACATCCAGGGTATTACCAAGCCCGCAATCCGTCGTTTGGCTCGCAGAGGTGGTGTCAAACGTATATCTGGATTGATCTACGAAGAAACTCGAGGTGTTTTAAAAGTATTCCTGGAAAACGTTATTCGTGACGCAGTAACGTACACCGAACACGCCAAGAGGAAGACAGTGACAGCTATGGACGTCGTCTACGCTCTGAAACGCCAAGGACGTACCCTCTACGGATTCGGGGGTTAAACTATCTTAGATGCATCCCTCCATCTTTTGATTGCAAAAAACCGGCCCTTCTCAGGGCCACAAATATTTCCTTGTGAGATGGAACTTCTCCAATGCACAATTTCATTGATATTTTCCTTACTCATATCCATCAAATGTTTTATAAATCATGAAAATATACCGTTTATAGAATTTATAGTTTCCTTATGAGGAATAAGTTCTTTTTTTAGATCTTATTCATTCGGTTATGCATTTCAAAGTGTGATAATGAACGAACATGGCGTACGGTCGAGTTCTCCCCACCCATTGTTCGACCGGTTTCCCTTTCCATCCGTATTATTATCCCTCTGCCGCGTTCTCTAGCGAAAGTTTCGTACAGCCGTGTCCAGATAGACTAGTGACTAAGAAAGAAGCATCGATCTAAGTGTTCGCTGTTTAGAAAAGCAAAGATTTTGATCCCTCATTTATTACTTATTGTTCAGTAAGCAAAGTAGTGTTTGCGTACCTAGAATCACGTTTCTTTGTTCTTCATAGTCCGTCATTATATTTTCTTACCTGTTTTCTTATTGTTAGATACGTGAATAAGAGCGGGACCCTTTAGGGATACAGTTATGTACAAAATTGGAATATTACCGTTAGCTAAATTATTTCGTTCAGCGATAACACTTCCAACCTTTTCTTCGTCATTAATTTGTATACTTTACCATATTGCATTACAAGAAGTTAAATTATTAACTAATAGCACGAATTTCACTTGGAAATATTAGGTAGTTGGAAAAGTAATGATGCATTTTTTCTATCATTCATTTACCAAAATGTGTCATGTCATGATATAGAAAACCTGACGATAGATCGTTGAGGAAATTTGAACTTGAAATACAAGTGGTTCTCAATTCAGGTAAATACTGTATTTATATTATATGTGATTCTTGCGATTAAGAATATAAGCAACAATAGGTTGAGAACCATTTTTCTATGAGCAACTAAGAATCAGATATTTATTTCTTTTTTCGATTATTTCTATCCAAGGACAATATCACATATTTATTCTCGTTAAAGTGTTTTCTTTATATGCGATCGTAACTATGATTTGTACAACTATCGTAATTATGCAATGATAGTCACTGCAAGAAGATTGCTTCGGAGAAGTAACATGAAAGGGTCGATCGAAAGGGAAGTTTGACAAAATGGTGTGGGAACTTCTACTACGCGCCATTTCTCTGCCGGAAACACACGTAGATACTGTACATACGGAGAAGGAGCTATTTTTTTATCAAGTCATTATCTTATTTCTACGTATACATTTATATTTCACAGGAGCAAAAATTGTGTATGTATGACATCAACTGATTATGAGTCTGTTTAGATTATATAAAGAAAATTAGTAGTTTAATTCTTTACTACATATCCTTTACAATGATTCTAAACTTAGATTTATTAGGAAATATAATTTTGTACTTATTGAAAGTTGTTTCTTTTTAAATTACTAAGATTTATTTGTAAATAAATTGAATACGAGTAAATATAAAAATGGTATTGACTCGTCGTACAACGAATGCGACGTAAGATGAGCAACCGTCTCGTGCACCGTTGCCAAACCTCAACGTCCATCTGCTGCTACACATACTTTCAGTACAACGTTGCCATATGTATGTTTCCACAGGTATCTGCCCTACGTGTAGTTTCTACACAAAATGTACTTTATATTTTCTAAATAGAATTTCATACTCCTAGAATTTATTTGCATATATAAATAAAATAATTAGACATTTCTCTGTTACATCATCCTAATTTTATTTATTATAAACATTTAGTTCCGTGATATATTTTATATTATAGACTGATCAAATTAATGTAGACAATTGTTAAATATCTTAACTTATTAGCTTGGGAGTTTTCCGTGCTGCAAACGCAAATACGTGTCATTTATTCGAAATAAAAGTGTAATGGTACGACGAAAGACAAGAATCTTTAGATAAATAAAAAAAGTATACGCTTAACAATCTGTGAATATATTACTTTAGCAGTGGAAATGAAAAATAAATAATTTGTGTATCTTTTTCTTATAAATATTTAATTCTCCAAAACGAGTAAAAGGTTAATATTTCACTTATGTTATATCTAAGACAAAATTGAACAAAAACTGATAATAGAAATAGTAGTTGGTACGGATTAGCATCATTTTGGTCAAATATACCACGGTATATAGCGGTTCATCGTGGAAATAAATGCATCGGCATTTGACCGTTAAAATTATACTTGAAACGCTCAGCAGGAGGTCTATTTTTTTCATACTAACCGTGCCAGTTCCAAACTCTCAAGCAACGACGTAAAAATCCCATAAGCGCATTATATATTCAACATACTTTATACGGTAAGTATTCTCGATCTAAACGTTTTTTATTTTTTTATTTTAAAGTTAATTTGATAGAAATTAATCATCAATTCTATTTGTTCAATATTATTTATGAATGATAGTAAATAGCATGTTTTTTTGAAATATTTGTAAATAAAATAAATGTGACGAAAAAATAGGTATGGATTTAAGGTCAGTAGCTTTAAGGATAAATTTTCGAAAAACGTCGCGATATAAGAATTTCGAAGTTAGATATCTGAAAAATAACTAGTAGTAATATATAAACATGTTTGAACTAAGATAATTCCTTAAAAAAGATTAATTTGGTGGCCCTGAAAAGGGCCGTTTTTTGTTTGCCAATCTTTAATTAAGTTTTCTTTTCTGTCTTCTTCGGTAGCAAAACTGCTTGTATATTTGGCAATACACCGCCTTGAGCGATAGTCACACCAGACAACAGTTTATTCAATTCTTCGTCATTACGGATTGCTAGTTGTAAATGTCTCGGAATGATCCTCGTCTTCTTATTATCACGAGCGGCGTTTCCTGCCAACTCAAGAACTTCAGCCGCCAGATATTCCATCACTGCTGCCAAGTAAACTGGCGCTCCAGCTCCAACACGTTCAGCGTAATTTCCTTTTCTCAAAAGCCGATGAATACGGCCGACTGGAAATTGTAATCCAGCTCTGTTTGATCGTGACTTTGCCTTTCCCTTCACTTTACCACCTTTTCCGCGTCCAGACATGGTTGTTGGAGTTGTCGTAAATAACAGAGTTATTAAATTGTAACGCTCGCTATGAGTGTCGCGCCAGAAATAATCCCCCCTTTTTAGGTACCGTCCGTATTTATGCGGTTCTTCCATCGCGGCGGTGAGCCAATAGCGTGCCGCGGTGCGTCAGGGGGCGTGCCTAGCGCTCCGATTGGCGCGAGCCGGTGTACGCCGTGCTACATAAAAGAGCTCGCTGACGGATGTTCCCTCAGTTCCAACGCTCTCTCGTGTTGAATCGTATCCTGTGTTCTTTGACGAAGATAACTATTATCCGACATGCCGCCAAAAGCTAGTGGAAAAGCTGTGAAGAAAGCTGGCAAGGCTCAGAAGAATATTAGCAAAGCTGATAAGAAGAAGAAAAGGAAGAGGAAGGAAAGCTATGCTATCTACATCTACAAAGTATTGAAGCAAGTCCATCCGGATACTGGTATTTCCAGTAAAGCCATGAGCATCATGAACAGTTTCGTTAATGACGTTTTCGAACGCATTGCTGCGGAAGCATCAAGATTGGCTCATTACAACAAACGTTCGACAATCACTTCTCGTGAAATTCAAACTGCTGTCCGATTGTTGCTTCCTGGTGAACTCGCTAAGCACGCTGTTAGTGAAGGCACTAAAGCAGTAACCAAGTACACCAGCTCCAAATGAATTGACAAACATCTTATGCACAAATCGGCCCTTTTTAGGGCCACCAATATTATCTTTTGGTGGAACATTTTCTTGTGTAACAACAAAACACTCCAGTATATCCTTTGGAATTATATCTATCCTTTTAGCTAAGTAAGATATAAAAATAAATAATTCTTGATCATTTTTTTAATGAATCAACAGGTTGTGACGTTGAAATTTTTGTAATAATACATGAGATTAAGCCGGTTACATAACTGCAATGATTACAAATTCTAATCGGAAAATGCGAGATCGAATAAATTCTATTCCTTCTCGTATAATACTTTTTTTCGCATTATTAACATACCAATATGATGTACACAGAGCTATTTTTAATAATATTAAACATCCTTTTATTAATATTAGCGAAACTAGTCCTATCTTCTCGTAAAAACTCAAATCGTTTGGTTCAATTATAAAAAAGTTATAAGAATGAGGAAAACACATAATTATGAACATTAGTGTATGTAATGCAATACGCGACACGGTTTCTTTTGATGAGAATTCATAGCTTTGCAGCTCGTAACACAATAATATAACTTTGTTCATATTACTTTTCTTTATTTGATATTGTTTTAACGTATTGCTGACGTTTTTCCGATTAAAATGAGATAAAAAATAATATAATTTGGTCCATATTTATGTATTCGACGACCATGCGGAGGGAATGCCTATATCCCACGGGTCATGCGGCGGGAAAGCCTCCTCGTTCGATAAACAATCCGGAGGGACAGCGTACATTTTACGGACAACATGGAGACATGGCTTACATTAGATGGACAACGAATGGAGATTTTTTCAATGTTTCTCTTGCAATCCGTGTTTGTAATTCATTTAAAGCGATAATAAAATCACATGAGTTACTTATTAAATATTATACATCTAGTCCAAATTATATTATGTTTGGTTTCATTTTTATCAGAACGATCTCATCAATATGTTATAAACTTTTTTATATAGACAAACTAAAAATAAAAACGTTTATACATTATCTTTTGTATAGTATTTAGTATCCTGGTTTTTAGGCACGACCGCAGAGAGTTCTTTATTTAATCTCTCGATTGCCTCGACACTCATTCCATAAGAATACTTTCATTCGTTTTTTAGTTTAGATTAAATAATTAGAAGAAAAAACAAAAACGAAATATAGTAAACGGAAAAAAGAGATTTCTTTTTTTGCACTAAAGTCGAGAATTTTATTTATATAGATATGTCGACATTTCCGACTCCTTACTTGCTAGAGTATTCTTTTTAGCAGGTTGGCTACGTACTGCATAGTTTTACAACGTAAAGAAAATGCTTATTACTTTTGGATCTATATGTCAAAGGCGTATTAGCAATCTGTTGGTAGGTATTTCATGTTTAAAGTTATAAACTGATTCATTGTATAAATGAAATTATGAAACGTTTAAAAACTTATTCCGAAGCAAACTGAATATGACGTATAATATAACATGTAAAGGACATGATTTTTAGGAACGATAGCAGGGAGTTCCGAATTATAAAATAAAATTCATCTTATAATAATTTAAAGTATAAAAAAAGAAATTAAGTAATAGCGAATATATCCAATGGTACAAACAAATTGATCTAGTTTGTGAAGCCGGGCAATCCATGTAGTGCAGAGCGATTTAAAATCAGTGTTCAATGCTTTTCAAAGTAATCTTGTGTAAACTATTTTTCCTATATATATATAGGTATCTTTGAATAAAACCATACAGCATAAATACTATTATGTATTATAAGAAAAATAATTATTTTCTACTTAAATAACAATCATTCTTTAATTGAACGATATATCAAGAATGTTCCATTTCATATATTTCCATACTTTGCAATGCATAACCGAATGAATAAGTTTTAAAAAAAGAATTTATTCTTGATAAGAGAGGAAGGAAAGGAATAATTTGTAAAACATTTGATCGATACATGAAAAAAAAATATCAATGCTATTGCGCATGGGAGAAGTTCCATCTCACAAGGAAATATTTGTGGCCCTGAGAAGGGCCGGTTTTTTGCAATCAAAAAATGAAGGAACGCATCTAAGATGATTTAACCCCCGAATCCGTAGAGGGTGCGTCCTTGGCGTTTCAGAGCGTAGACGACGTCCATAGCTGTCACTGTCTTCCTCTTGGCGTGTTCGGTGTACGTTACTGCGTCACGAATAACGTTTTCCAGGAATACTTTTAAAACACCTCGAGTTTCTTCGTAGATCAATCCAGATATACGTTTGACACCACCTCTGCGAGCCAAACGACGGATTGCGGGCTTGGTAATACCCTGGATGTTATCACGAAGAACCTTCCTATGACGCTTCGCACCTCCCTTTCCCAATCCTTTTCCTCCCTTTCCTCGACCAGTCATCTTGGAGCGTCAAAAAAGTTTCGAAGCACAGAATACGGACAAACTCTCGAGAGCAGAGTAGAGCGTGGAGTGATTTTACCAACCCTGGTGCGCCGTATTTATAGCAGTCAGACTTGTCTCCCCCCCACCTTTTCTTTTCAAGCGCTCTGCGCCAATCAGCGAATAGAACAGTATGGTAGGGAGTTGCAGGACTCCATTGACGTTACAAAGAAAGGTTTATCGTCTGACGGATTAAACATTTTATCGTAATTAAGATAAATGCACTAAAAATCTACAAATAGAAAATATCTAAAAAAAAACTCATTTAATATTTAGTTGTTATCAACTAACTTTCGGAGGCATAACGATAAATAATAATGAATGTATGCACAAGATTTCCTTTCTAATTCAATCTCAAATTTGACCGGAGTAGCTCATACAAAAGACGTTTCTTCGTTACTGTTATTCAATCTTCCTATATATAACCGTCACGTACCAAACACGAATCTGATTAAATATAAACCACGAGTACTAGTTTATAAAATGTGTTTAAAACCAACGCTCACTTGTGGTTTTCAAGTTTATTATCAACCCATTTTTAGTTTGCATAAGGAACTATTACAAATCATTCAGAATAAAATAATTACGTTTATTTCAATTAAATTTCACTACTATTCAACTAGACTACTCCATAAAGCACGAGAGTCCCCCTAATTGCAAATTATATTCTAAAATGAATTTCAAATTACAGCGTCGCCACTCTCCCATTTCTCTGGTGCGTCGTATTGGAGAATTTAGCACAAATATAATAGCTTTCCGAATTAAGGTCTCTCTGCCACTATCGTAAAATGTTTTATTCTTTTTTCACCTTTTTATTGACTCTTTTCGCCTTGCAGCTGCTCTCTTGGGGTTCACTTAAACCTCTTCTTTTTGGTGCACCGTTTCTCCTTCCTCTCTTTACACCGATTTCCTTTAATCCAAGTTTCGCACTTAAGCTGCCGGGTTATTTGTAAATTCTTCCAGGTACACTTTTATCATGATAAACAATTAATTCTTATTAAATTTTACCTTTGTTAGGTTATACTCTTTCGATTTCCGCTAGATGGTGTCTCGGTAGCAACACAAGGGTATACAGGGTGTTAAAAAAGAAGATCCGGTATTTTAGGTGCTTACAGTATTCACCGAGTGGAGTAAAAAATGTCTAATAAACGTTGGTCTTAAAAACAACTCTTTCAATTTAAATCAACTTTTATTATTTATGAACATTCGATATCCTAAGTGACTTTCTTGGCAACATATCATATGTGCACAAAGGCATTTGCTTAAAAATATATTGATTTAAGGTTATCACTACAAGACTATTATTAATATTAACATAGATCATTGCGCAGAAGCGATTGGGATATTTTTTTTTACAATCATACATATTTTATTTACATTCTTGTTAGATTTATAAATGAATATTAATAATACGAAAATAACCCATAATGTACCCATAATGTGTAGATACACTTCAAATATCTCGAAAGCTCATAAATAATAAAAGTTGTTTTATTTGGAAAGGAAATATTTTAGAACTTATATTTATTAGACCTTTTTACTCCTCTTTGTGAGTACTATAATCCCTTAAAATATCGTAGATTTTTTTAACACCATGTATATATTTTCCAGGCACGTAAACGCACTCTATAGGTAGACGGTGCTATCACTGCTATCTCGACAGTAGCGAAGTGCTGCCCTCTTGACGCTTCTCTTCTCACTCATCTAGCTAAAAAAAGACAAAACAAAAAAAAATACTTTACTATAGACACTAAACTAGTCCTGCTATGTGCTTGCTAAAATTTAAGGAAGTACCCTCGGTAAATCAATTAACAAACAGAAAATTACTAAAATTTGCAGAGATGACAAAAGTTTTCCAAAAATGACTCAGTTAAAATTTTGTAACCTTTGGTTGACTTTGAAAGAAGATATTAATGATTTAATTTTGTAGCAGTTAACATGGAGTCTTATGGGAATCTGTGATTTTTACGCACTTTATCATAAAAAGGTACCGAAGGTTCCGAAGGTACTTCCTTAAGTCGATTTGTTTAATTTTAAAAAAGTTATACTGCTATTAAGGGTGTACGGTTTTCGACAGACTGTAGATTCTAGTTAATCGTCTAAATGATTAATTCCAAATAACGTTATAAATGTTATTACTTTATAATACATTCAATTAATATTACTGAATCGATATATTCTTCAACGTTTTACTTGTTAAAAGAGGATTACAGAAACGTTAAACGAATTAAGCGCGAGTAGACAGATCGAGCGCGTTCAACCTTGCGCGAGGTTAGTTGCGCGGTAGAAGCTCGTTTCGTCGTAGTCTTTCGTAACGTTTACATCTCCCATACCCTAAATCAGTATTTGTTCGTCTAAATCATTGCTTTCGAATAATGTGATATATTTTATTATACAGTATAATACATTAAATTTATTATTATATATTATTACATATATATATTATATATTATGTATATACAGGGTGTATTCGACCATATAGTCAATCGGGATTCCACGTGTAGCCAGCAATAAATTGAGTCGAAATAAGTCATAAAAGTTAACATAAGCAAGGTTAGTTAACGAGTTATTAATTATTAAAGATAGGGCGAAAAAGCGGTAGGCGGCGAGCTGCGGCCATGCTATTCTGATGGCGAGACGCTAGAAGAAAGAGAGAAAGGAAGGGAGAGAGAGAGTCCGCGTGAGTCGCCAACGTAAGGTAGCGCCGTGGAGGAAAGGAAGAGAGAGAAAGAACGAAAGAGGAAAGAAGAGCGAAAGTAAACAATTCGATGCTCAATCGTCTCGCCCGCCGCTCACCATCAGATTCGCATGGCCGCGGCTCGCCGCCTACCGCTTTTTCGCCCTATCTTTAATAATTAATAACTCGTTAACTAACCTGGCTTATGTTAACTTTTATGATTTATTTCGACTCAATTTATTGCTGGCTACACGTGGAATCCCGATTGACTATATGGTCGAATACACCCTGTATATTATATACATATTACATATATATATTATATATTATGTAACAATATAGAATATTCGAGATGGGTTCCCAGCAGCAACCTCCACGTGGTGGACCCGGGCAATGGATATTATTTTCGATGTGATGTATATCATGTCTGACATAATATACATCCCACCGCAAATAATCTCTAGCGAATGGCTGCCTTGCACTTATATATTCATATTTTTGGTAGTTGGACCGAATCCATAATCGGTTATCTTGCATGTTTAATTATAAAGCATGATTACACCTAAAGCATGACATTTATAAGATATAATTGTAGGGATTTAAAATCCCGCGTATACTGTATCGCTACGTGTATATATATATGTATATATATAGACATACCGCGCGCTTGCGTGTTAACAAATATGCGCGAACGATCGGTAAACGTATCGTCGATTTAAAAGAAAGACAGTCGATGATCGAACGAGACGAAGTAAACACGTGATTACGAAACGACGGCGTTAAATTATTTCCACCTTCCGATCCCAAAAGTAATTATTCCTACATAATTTATCTTAAACTTTTAATATTTTCAGGAATTTCAACAGATTCATTTATTACAGGTGCTACATGCTAATTGCAACGCAGATTTTTTAATTATTTATGTATTATGCGTATTTTTTCAACAGCTCACACATTTTTCCAACTGCTCGGTATATGGGACCGTAGCCCCATAAGATGTCAGGTCTGTGCTTATACCACAGACGAGGTATAAGATAGAAAAAAAAGAAAAGTGAAACTTCTTTAGGCAAACTTTTTTCCTTAGAAAGTCAATCACACATATACATATAGATACATAGTTAGGGTACAATATCACAGACGAGGTATAAGGATAGACCTATCATCTTATGGGACTTCGTGTCCCACGTACTGAAATATCGATCGTGCAAAAAACAGACGTTTTCTTACGCCCTCTACGATATGGAGCAGTGAGAAGTGAGACCGATATTGTCGGCATGCGACACTAAAATGGTAATGGGACTATGTCCAGCCTATAGGCCTATGTAAGTTTATGGTTTTGAATAATAAAAAAAAATAAAAATAAAAATAATGGGACTAACAAGGGAACACCGCGAACCCGAATTCATGGATTTGCATGAAACTCCGTGAGTTTTTAGAGTGATTCAATACAAGAATAACGGTATATTAAATTCGTGCCCAATTGCCCTGTGGGGCGAGAAATTTGACCTTGAAGTTCAAGATGAACTTTCGCATGTACGCGAATAACTCTTAAACTATAAAAGATATAAAGATATTTCAAAATGGAAATTCAATTATTTTTACTGGCCTATGAAATAGCGCAAACAAAAAGCGTAATAATAGCGTAATAATTTTTTTTTAAGAAAAAAAAAATTTTTGTGTAAATTTGGTTTACGCTATTTCATAGGCCAGAAACAATAATTTAATTTCCATTTTGAAATATCTTTATATCTTTTATAGTTTAAGAGTTATTCGCGTACATGCGAAAGTTCATCTCGAACTTCAAGGTCAAATTTCTCGCCCTACAGGGCGATTGGGCACGAATTTAATATACCGTTATGCTTGTATTGAATCACTCTAAAAACTCACGGAGTTTCATGCAAATCCATGATTTCGGGTTCGCGGTCTTCCCTTGTAAGTAGACCCAGGATCGTGGGACAAAAATTTACATTACATGATAGGTCTATCCTATACCTCGTCTGTGCTACAGATTCATGACATAACGAAAAGATAATCGTTTTTTTTAGTTTAGTCAAAAATAGGTACATAGTTAAATAATAGAAAGAGCCAAGTGTTCGTATTACCGGCTCTCTCTAGAATCTTAGCTCTTGTTTCATAGTATTATTTTTATACAAACTTTTCGCAATGAAGCGGAAGTTGTTAATTGCTGGAGCTATTCAAATGAAGCTTTTATTCCACGTTACGAAATTATAGTTTATAACTTACAAAGTGTATAAAAGGAATGTAAAACAATATCAAAATTGTTCACTATTATCGTTTTCAACTTTATATTTTATTTATTTAAACCACATATATCCAAATGTTATCATCGTGTTCTTTACAGAATTATTACGTCCGAACAACGTTTTTTTTTTATCAACAGCATTATTCCCACATGTCACACCTCCGTTTTGGGTTTAACGGAGCATTCGCTGAACATTGAAACGCATCGCTAAATTCCTTCATGTTAGAAACGGCTCCGTTTACTCTGATGCGTGGTGTATGGTGCTCATCGTATCTTGCAGCAAACATCATTTGTCTCGGTGTAGCTGCAGTGCAAAATGTCTGGAAAACAAGGGATTGTGAAACATTTGCTAATACTTTAACTGCCACCTACGTATATTTCTTAGTAAAACAAGAATGGTCGCTGATAATGGTAATGGCAAACTACCGGCGATATAAATGCACTATTGATAAGAATATATTTTTACTTTGTCATATTGCACATAATACCGGGTGTTTCAGTATAAGTGCCGTTTGAAATATCTCTTAAACGGTAGGTGATAGGACAAAATTGCAGAGGAAGGATTAACTTTACTTTTTATGTAGAATGTTACTATAAAAAAAAAAAATTGTTATGTCCATTTTTTCAAGGTCATTCCAAGGTCATTTCGTGTTTTTTAAATGGAATTCTATGTCATAGAATAACATATGGAATTCTATGTCATAGAATAACATAGAATTCCATTTAAAAAACACGAAATGACCTTGAAAAAATGGACATAACAATTTTTTTTTTTTTTATAGTAACGTTCTACATAAAAAGTAGAGTTAATCCTTCCTCTGCAATTTTGTTCTATCACCTACCGTTTAAGAGATATTTCCAACGGCACTTATACTGAGACACCCTGTATATGATTATGCGATTATAATAATGAACATTTTTATATTAGGTAACCCAAGGACCTTCTTTTTCATATTTCTTTAGGATGCAAATGAGTTAACCGAATAAATTCCAATCATTCGAAAACTTACCCTTGCAAACGAGATGAAGAACAACTGGTCACAAGAGAATTTTGATAATTGTGGTAGGCTACCGCACACGTGATTTGCTTCCAGCAATTTTAACCTGTACCCCTCGTAAGCTACTTTCAGTCCCATCGTGTCCGATACATCCTCTTCGATGGTTGTGAAAAAGTACGGCTAGAAATTGATTAATTTATGTTCGACTCCGATTTTATTCTACTGTGTTTATTATGTTATACCTTCGTAGGTGCGTCCCTGTATCCTCGAAATTCTTTTATCGTATAATAACTGTATTGACTTGTGAAACAATCCTTTTTATTATTATAAATAGAAATCATATTGTGGGGCCACCATGCTGTTTTCTTACAATCAACGTCGAACCAGAGACCTCAAAGATATATATTACCGTGTAAAGTGTGATTCTCTTTAGTTTGTCACATAAATTAGTCGAAAACTCTTTGTTTTGTAAAAAAATTATCCAAAGAAAGATTGTATGACATCGAGAAAAATATACCATACAACTTTTGTTTGAATTATGTTTTCATATGCCAAAAAGTTTATAAGTAATTTAATACTTAGGTGTTTCACCCTGTATAATTTATCTATAGAATAACGGTGGGCAAACTGCGGCTTCCAAGACAATATTGGATTTCACTGCCATTTTTCCTAAACTTTTATACTAATGATCTATAATACGGTAGTATGTAATAATATATCTTGTTGCTTTTAAATATTCAACAATCTATAAAAAAGATTATACGTGACTCTTATTACCGAAAACCTTGCCCACCTCTTCTATAGATGATTCGTCAATGTTGTCTAGATCCTGTTAATTCATACCATTAGTATCGAGAGAATGATACATTTCATGCCCAATTAACGATCCTAAACTTGCGTAGTTCATGTTGCTAAAATTATACAACCATTGTATCTAGGTCTTTACGTTATAATAACAGTTAGTTATCACTTACAATGGCAAGGATACGTCGTAGAACGGTGTTTGAAAATATGCCGCGGTTATGTCTGCAAAGAGATTCATTATAAGTAGTAATAGGAACGAACCAGAAAAAAGATTCGGACAATCTTTAAAGCAGAATAATTTTTCTTTATAATTGAACAAGACGAATTAAGTTTTTGCAAGAAAATAGAAGAATTAGTTTACTATATATCAAAATTACAAAAAAAGAAGTCATTTTATCAACATTTCTACCATAAAAAAGTTATTTTGCTTTAAAGAATGTAAAAATCTTTTTGTAACCGATTATGTGTAATACGGATATTGCTGTGTACAATATACTTACACATTTTATTTTTCGGAGCACAGTATTTTGCTTCTGGATGATGCGGGAGCATATTAACACATTCGTACCTTAAATTCACCGTTTTATAGACTACACGTCAATCGTGGGCAAAAAGTATAATTTGAACCGTTTACGTTTCAAAGTGATTAGCTCCAGAAATTTTGTTAATTTTATTTAGCTTTCGATTGGCGCTCAATATTTTTATATTTAAAATAAATTTTCTTTAATAATTAGGCTTAATGTCAGAGTAAATGAAAAAAAATGTTATGGTCGTCGATTAATAAATAATATCTGTAACTTTATCAATTTTTACTACTTTTTATTTCGTGGAGTTAATCGATTTAACAAACGAATGGCTCGTTTGACTTAGTCGAACATACTCACTGGTTCTTTTTAGAAGGTTGATCATACCATTTCGGATATGCGATAGACGTCTTTATTTTATCAATTTTAAACTTGCTCGCTGATTTCGTTTTCTGCTCTAACCATGGGGCATCGTTTATTTGTATCATCACCATGTCTTTGAGAGTTCTTATCATGCTTTTTACCTTGAAAATGTTGAGAAACGAAGTATCGTGATGCGACTTCTATTCGAAAGGTTCGAAGGAAGCCTTTTGAATAAAAGTTAAAGCATTAATACTAGGATATCCTTACATGTTCCGAGACCATCAGCGAGGAATGATTTTCGACATAAATCTGTCCTAGAGTATTTGGCAAAGCATGCTTCTCAATGCACGAGAACCACCTGCGAAGAGATTGATCGTTTAAGACAATTTGATAAAAATTTGTTATTTTTTTGCAACTGTTTATAAAAATTACTTCTCAGGGAACACCCTGTTCTTAGCAACGGGTTCCAAGGGAGTCAAGCTTCGGGACATATAGTATAATTCTTCTTGTTCCTCGGTAAATCGTAGATGTCTCTCGATGAAATAGAGATGTATATGGTTTACTAAAATTTTAATATGCGTTTTAAAAACAAAGATGAATACCTATCGTCTAATAAAATTTCATCAAATAATCTTACTTATCGTATGGCTTGGTATTTTATTTAAGATCGATCGAAGCCCCACGAAGTAATGAGAGTACGATAGAAATATAACCGTTTTCTCGTTGATTTGAGCATTTTCATCTTTCTCGTACAAATCTTGTATCACGCTTAACCATGGAATCTACGTGGACAAAGTTATGACATTAATTTTTAGGGTCCAGTTCATTTGGGTTCCCGTATGTAAGTACGTACCTTGGCAGTCTTAGCACGAATAGCAGACTTTTCATTGTACCAAGCATTCAAGTACTCTATAGTCATAGCTGTGTGACCTTCCTTTTTTTGTCCATTTATTAACTAGGGATAAATCAAAGTAAAATTGATCCATTACCATTCGTGGTCCTGCTCGTTTACTCACTTTTTGCACCTTGTATCGGAAATCCAAGACATTTTCGATATATTTGCGAAACTTATTCGAAGGAATGTCAATTGCATTGTGAGGTTTTACATCATGTGCTATCGCATTTAAGAAGGCGATGTAACCATTTTTTTCCTTTAGTGTCCAAGGGGCGAATCGAATGAAATTCCCGTAAAGTGATAAGGATTTTCTGATCTGAGAAAAATAAACGGGAGTGAATACTTTGGCACTTTCTGGGTTTGGCTAGAACAGAGATTCCCAAAGTGTGGGTCACAGCATACTGGCATTGTATCCGATTAATAAATTTATATATTAATTCAATCTATCCCTCTTCCTTAAAAAATATGCTTTACCGACAGTAGTTCTTGTTATATAAAAATTTGGGAAGCCCTACTCTAGAGCACAGCAATAAAAAAAGTATTTATGTAGTTTTTGTGTACCTCCAATACAGGCGACCTGTCTACCGAATTGAACTTTATAGCCAATCCAAACAAGGCTGACTCACCCGTTAATTTAAAATAATAATTATGAATCGATACCCAGTCTAAGTTCGATTCGTCACTGTTACTTTCTAGTGGGAACATCGGCCATGGGCCAGCATTGGCTACTATAGGCTTCAGATCAGCCGCATTCATCTTCCCCATCCAAGCTATTAACAAATGTGATTAAATACTGTCTTCTATTTGGGAATTTACAGTAGTGTAAGTATGATGTCCCATCTTTCTACTATAAGAATCGAAATAGATATCAATTCTTTAAAAATAAATTATCTCGTTTCATCTTTGCATGATTCTATTTAAAATTATTAAGGGGCTACATCTACCTAGAGACCCGAAAAAATGGCCAAATTTCTGAATTTTTTTTCTGGCTAACGGTTGGTGAGAAAGAAACGCATTTTTTTTAACACGAAGGTACATATATTGAGAGCCTTTGAAAAAAAAATCACCAAAAAATGCAGATAAACAACAAAGATATGGCCGCCGACAGACGATGAAGTTATTTTCGCGACGATTGGTGGTGGACACTTTCCAGCTTAAACGGTCTATCTGAATTTTAAAAACCAAACGGGATATTCAAGTCAACGATAAATACGAGTCGTTCACGATCTTCGATTTTTAAAATCATTTTTTTAAATAAAATAGCGACGAATTGAAATTCGAGCATACAGAATCTATGAAAAAGGCGGCATTTTTACGTAACTATTAACAAAATGAAGATCGATTTTTAAAAAGTGAGATCGTCAACGACCTTTAAATGTTTCTCGTCGTATCTCCTGTAAATTTGAAAACAATCCATCAAGTGGTTCTCGAAATATCGTGTCCACCACCAATCGTCGCGAAAATAACTTTATCGTCTGTCGGCGGCCATATCTTTGTTGTTTATCTGCATTTTTTTTTCAAAGGCTCTCAATATATGTACCTTCGTGTTAAAAAAAATGCGTTTCTTTCTCACCAACCGTTAGCCAGAAAAAAAATTCAGAAATTTGGCCATTTTTTCGGGTCTCTAGGTAGATGTAGCCCCTTAATTATTAAAATTGTAAAATTATTTTGAATAATTTGATAAATGCAAACACAATCTAATACTAGGTACTAAAGAATATGTTGAAAAATATGGTAGTTTGGAAACTTCTTGAGTTAATATGACCCAACATTGAAAATAAATTAAAGGCCCGTACTTTTCTTAATCAACGAGTAAACAAACAGTCTAACGATTGAGAATCGTTTATATGCGTTAGCTCTAAAGGAATGAAATAAATAAATAGAAAAACTTTTATTTATCTCTTACGAAGGTCCATGCACGATTTATATAGCCTCTTGGCTCTCTTTTCGTACTCATCCTCTAGCGGGTCGATTGGCTGCTCCAAGGATGCTGAAGATGAAAAAGATTAATGACGATACCTTTTTAAATGATGATCTGGCAGAAGAATAAAAAATTTACAGCGTAAATCAACATATGCTTTATATTCCAAAACGCTTTCTACGCTCCACGGAAAGCTCCTGTACGTCTTATTTTGATCGACGTGCACCTGCGGCCAATTGCCACAAACGTATTCGTAAAAATCTTCGCAAGGATTAGCATGTGGCTTCATGCACGCGATAATATCTTCGGCTGGAAGAATTAAAAAACTCTTCTCACTAAATAAACGTTTGTATTCCTACTTAACTTACCTTCCTCCTTGCATAAAGTTTTTGTACACTCCTTGTAAGTTATCGTAGCGGGCGCGTTCCATTCGTGATCTACTTTGGAATATGCTATTGGAAGAACTATCATCAAGTATATTCTAAAAAAAAAAAGACAAATGTTCTGCATTTATATAGTTAGAACTTTAAGGAATCGCAAATATATCCCATGATAAAAAAATTTGAATATCTTTTGCGTTTACATTGTAATATGATTAACTCTACAACTATCGAGAAAATAGCGAAGCTATTTTTACCATAACCAGTCAAAATGAATGGCCCTTAAAAAAATATATACAAATAGAATATTTTTATATTCTTAAAAGTTTATAAAGTATAAAAAGAATATTTTGTAACAAAAATAATAAAATATACTTCCACTAAAATAAATATAGGAAGTATAATATAATAATATGATATCTAATAAGTGATGTAATCGCATCGACACCTAATTCAAAAATAAAAATATTCTCAGATAAAATAATCGTAACGATTTTCGATATATCGTTAAAATAAATACCTACCGGGTTCTCTTGACCCGGTAGCGACTACTTATGTTGCAAAAAAGGGTGCAATTTCTTAAAAATAGAAAAGAAAATTATTGAAAATGTCGAAAAACATACGTACTTCGTCCATGATACCCAAAGCGTCATTTTTGTTATAAATTCAAGCTGTCTTCAACGTTTATACTCAGAAAATTTGACGGGCGAATACAACCGAGGTGCAACGTTAATAATAAAATGAGAATGTAAAATTCTTTATTTCCGTGGCGTGCTTCGCGTGACAAAATCGTGCAACTTGATTCATATTATTGTGCTATAAAAAATATTGTCTCCCTTCGCGATACGAAAGGAAAGCTATAGAAGTAGGACATTAAAATCAGCAATTTTGTGTTAGCTATAATTTAGATTTATTTCTGGGCACGTGCACGTTTACTGTTTTCAACGGTTTCATTCCGGTATTGTGGAAATGTCTGTTGTGATGTAAATTAGATAAGATAGTTTCACGATGAAAGGAAGCTTTCATATTGCGTTTTTAACTTAATAAAAAAGTAATTTAACCAGCAACCTGAGTTGTCCCATTTTTGGTTACATAAGTGGTAACCTAAAGTCGAATATCCTCAAAAATAATTAGAATTTATTGAGTTTGCATTTGTTTTTAATATAAGTTGGTATTGGGAGTATCTTCGTTATATTTGTTGAGAACTATATTTTGTATGGGTTATTCAAAAACGCTAAAAGTAGTTTTTATTACATGGCAAGTTGTTAATCAATGTTGGGTGGTCACTTTTGAAATGAAAATTCACTTTCACTACTTTTAGAAAAATACCCTCTTAGTTAATGAAAAATAATTGTGTCGGAATCTTCTAGACTTTATGACACCGGTAATTGTTTAAGGGTAGGTAGATAAAGAAAGCAAAAAAAAATGTTGCGAAGAAACGGAATTCTCGGGATGAAAAATTTAATTAAAATGAATAAAGAGTGTTGTTAAAAAAGATGAATCCGATCAACGACAAATGTAAGTGTAACGTAAATCCACAATTATTGTTTATTTTCTCTTTTTCAGATGGCATACAAATACAGGAAGGAAACTTATCGCGTGCCTACCAAATTTCACATTTTGTGGGTCTATTCATCGGGCTTCCCAGACCGCAATTAAAAGCATTGCTAAATTCTGGCATGTTCGAGAGAGGACCGTTCACCCTTAAACGTGCTGTCGTATGAGTATCGATCTTTGCGTTTAGTTCCAAAGTTTTCTGGTTGGCATGTTCGCAAAATGTCTGTAAAAGACGACAGTTTATATTTCTTCGACAACTCTCCACGTGATACGTTCTCATCTACTCACGTTAGCGTAAATCAAGAAAAAGACTTTTTCATTATCGAAATCTCTTAAAGCAGGAATTCGCGTTGGTTTGATGAATTCGTTCACTATTTTAGTTTTGTATGCCTCGTAGGAAACCGTGATGCCCAATAGATCAGCGAAATTTTCATCCAAAGTAAACTTTCCCTTTACCTGAAAGAAATATAACCGAATCATATATCATGAAGACTAATTTGGATATCACGTTCTTTTACCCGCCAATCAGGATGAACGGTCTCCAATTCCTTGTACCCATAATTGCTGAATTGGTCTACTAAACATTTTGTTTTCGCCCTATATTGCGCGAGAGATCTCTTACTCCACCAGTTGACACGGACCCCCTCGTGATTGTAACGACGGCCTAATTAAAAACCAGTTGAAATACCTACTTTATGATGATTATTATACAAGCTTACCTGTTGTATCAAATCCATGACCCATCTCGTGCCCGATCACTGTGCCAAGCCCAGGATAATTAACGACGCTTGTGGGGAATAAAATTGAATATAAGTAAAGAAGTTGGTAATCTTATCTCGTGTTTTTCGTTTTGTTTACTATATTATTTTTTTTAGTTCTGCACTTACGGAGGAAATCTCGAACTATAGAAAGGTGGTTGAATTTGGCCGACATTGATAACTACGCAATAGTAAAATATTATTTACCGGGTACGTTATTCAATAGATATTCTAAATAAATATTACAAATCCTCACCTACGGCATTTATACTCTCGTAATATGCGTTCGGTAATATAGGAAACTCGTTGGTACTGTAAAAGACAAATACCGACTTACAAAGCTGGCTTATCGCAGTACAGAAGAAAAAATGATTAGTTCACCTCTCTCTGACAGTTTCACCCGTCAGATAGCCTAATTCTAGCCTGTATTCGTTCTGCTCGAAATCCAGTACGTTTTGCAGATAATTCCATCCGACCTTTTGCTGAATCAAGGAAGAGTAAAATTGTGAGAAAAATTTGTATGAGAAATTCTATCGGTAGAAAATCATGTCGTACCCCTTGATAGTATGCTTCTAATTTCGCATCATAATGTCTGTACCATTCCTCCGAACCAATAACGTTTTTCATATTGTCGAGCTTCAACAGAGCTTCTTGCTTCGTCGGCTGGTCCATCCAAGTTGCTCGTTGTATACGATTCTTCATCGTTTGCTTTATGTCTGCTATCAAGTTGCTCACCTTAAAGATTTTCTTACGATTATCCAGACTTATCGAAATTAATTTTTATTAGTTTTACCTAAAATGCCAAATCTTACCCTAGTTCTTTCGGCTTGTGGGAAGTACCAGCGTATGTATATACTCGAGAGTACATGCTGCATCGGATGGTCCTCTATACATTTTTGCCATCTATAACAGGAATACAAACATTTTTATGTTTATTATCATATTTTCATTTTCCAAAGACATACTTCCCCGTACCTTTCAACTTTTTTAATTTGTATACTTTTAAACTCTTCGGTTATAGCACGCAACATCGTCAGGATGTTCTCCGGCATGTGCTTCAAATGCTTCTCCACGAAATACAAATGTATGTGGTTGACTGTTAAATGTGAAGTAAGGAAATGAGACGAAATGTCGAAACGATTGTATAGATTTGGAGTAGTTTCATAGACACATTTGCACGAATTTTCAGACAATACCGCGTTCAATTGCTATTTATTCTAAATTTTATATTAACCCATAAATTATACTAATAATAAGATATATTGTTATATTGTCTAATATTCTCTATGGTTCTTGAACATTAAAAGATATATCCCAAGTATTAAACGTGACTCTTCGTATCAAAAACTTGGCTACTCTTGGTATAGACATTTCATTTGGAGTTCAACGTTACCGATAACTCTCATCTTTGTAGCTAATATTCGATGAGAAAGACCTAAGATGTATGAAGGTTCTCTCACAAGAATCTCAGTAGACCCTTGAATGTCGGCGTGTTGAATTATATTAAATGTACCCTTGAAGACACTCAACCAGTTGGTCTGCGAAAAACCAATCATAATTTTTTTTTTATTTCTAATACAAATGTATATTTTAGTACATTTTAAATTATAATTTCTGATTTCTCTAAGATAATAAGAAAGAGGAGGTGATTCTTACGGGCACTTGGGTATCAGTCATTGGTGATGGAGTTGCTCGTTGAAGTCCGTCTAACGTGTAGGGAGCGTAAATGGGCATGATTCTTTTTGGACCTGAAATCATGGTCTAAAAAATATGTTGAATCATTATCGAATGGCAGTGAGAGCTCATTTTCAAGATACTTCGACCAACCATTTGTAACAAGTGACGGAACCTAAAAACTTCCCGTAAATCCTCTTCGATAGCCTGTGGTGTAGCCTGAGTACCCGAAGATGAGACCAATAGCGTAACTATGTTTTTAAGGAAGTCCTGGTATTTAGATAAGCGTGTGGGATCAGTTAATGGGCTAAATAAACCAAACATGCCAGCAGGCTGAGCCAACTAAAGAAAAAAATAGTCTTTATTTACTTATTAGTTAATAACGTAATAATTTCATTCCAAGTGCAAATGAAACAAACCAAAGGTTATATAATAGGTACAAACATGATATAAGTAGATTTGGTATAGCAATTGTTAAAAATAAAATAAATGTTGCGGTAATCTTGCCATTTATTTTAACGGTAAATTTAATAGAAAAATAAAAAATTGATTAGAAAAAATTATTAACTAATCTTTATGCGTAGCCTTTCAGTGCTACCCGAAATATGACAGCTCATTTCAATGAATATTTCAATTTAAATGCAACAATAATCAAGAAAAATAATATTGCGTTTGCCTAAAATGTAATTTAACAATAATTTGAAATTTTTTAATCAGTATCAGATGAGAATGTAGAAATTATGAATTATTAAAAAATAAATAATTTATTATCGCAATCACTATTATGTAATTATAAATTAACAAACTCACGTATATCGCGTTAAACATATTGTTTCGATGGTCTTGATCGACGTCGATGTTAAACAATGCACCATAGCCCGTCATTCGAGCGTAGTAAGCATGTACCTCTTCCCAAGGTCTCGAGCTATCGAACATGTTAGGAGGATACATAATTGGCCATCCACCGATATCATCCATTTTCTTTTTCAAATTCTTTATTCCATTACGATTGATTCTGGCTATATATAAAAAATGAATAATAGTAAGTTAAAGTGAGTCTAATTACTTCAGCTCCACCAACCTTCGTCACCACGCCCCCACCTATAAAAAGAAAGCAAACTCTTTAATGAATTTTTCTATAATGTTATTACTTGTATTCATGCAAGCTTGGAACAGTTGTTTACTCTTCCGGATCACAACATTTTCGGTCGCTATGATTTTTCTTGATAGAAGATCTGCAATTGATAAATTATTATTTTTGTTCTCCTTAATGGCTTCGATGTTGGTACAACTTTCCCATTTCATTCCAATTACTTACCTTTCACCTTAGAATAAAGCTGGTGTAATATTATGTCTATTATGGACTGATTACTATCTGGGGTTGGGAGTGGATGGTTATTCGTGAAATTTCCGCAAGCATATTCGTAAAAATCATGGCACGGATCTAACGACGGGATCATGTTGCCGACGACGTCATCACCTGTGTGATTTAACTCCATCGTCTCACGCTCGATTTTGACTTTATTTTATTGGTTTTTCTTCTCATACCTAAATTTCTGCATTCGGGATTCCAACAATAATCTTCTCCAGGGTTATTGCAGCGTATACTACGGATGAGTATTGAGCTAATGATAATGAATTTGAGGAAATTAATACGATAGTCGATGAAATTATAATCGGCCATGTTGTTGGCTCGATTACAAACAGAATGCCAATAGAACAAATTTCCTACAAGGGCGATCGACTTACTTCTTCCAATATATAAGTCGTTGAAAAATAATCGAGAAATATTTGTCGTGACCGGGAAGAAATGACTTAAATTTATAATGGCTAATAAAATAACGTTGCGTCCGGAAGTAATGAAACTTTTATGAAATCGATTATAAAACACCGTTGAAAAGGGATAAAGTGATAAGAAAATAATAAAAAGTAGCAATAAGAGTTTAAATTGTGGCAATTCGATTCCTGTTATAGCTCATACATTATAGATAACGATTATTTCTGTATTATCAATCGGAATATCCGAAAAACGATACATTGGTTTCTTTACCAACACGTGTCTTACTGGCGGGAAAAGTTTGAATTATTTGAAAAGTTAAAATAATAATAAATAATAATAGTAAAATAAGTAAAAAGAACATAAAAAATGTACGAAGGGAACAAATTTGGAAAGGAATGATCAAAATAAAAGTTGGAAAATAAGTTAATACATATAAATTATGTATACGTATATTTCATACAAATAAAATGTTAAATAAATCACTATACTGCCCAGAACAGAGAATTTCCACACGGTACTCTTACCATACAGTTTTCACTAAATTATCGTTATTATTCCTTCTTAATTTACGTTCCTCCCTGCATACAGTTTTTATTACACTGCATGGAAGTTACCGTAGCGGGCTCGTTCCATTCATTATCTACTTTGGAATATGCTACTGAAGATCAAGTATATTCTTAAAAAAAGACAAATGTTCTTCGGTCATATAGTTAAAACTTGAGAAACCGCGTATGAGACAGTTTGACGCCACAAACGATATATCCCATTATGAACGAATTTGAATAACTTTTCGAGTTTACATTTGTTTTTAATATAACTTGGTATTGGGAGTATCTTCATTATATTTTTTGAAAGCTTTATTTTGTATGTATTATTCAAAAACGCTAAAAGTAGTTTTTATTACATGGCAAGTTGTAAATCAATGTTGGGTGGTCACTTTTGAAATTGAAATTCACTTTCACTACTTTTAGAAAAGTACCCTCTTAGTTAATGAAAAATAATTGTGTAGGAGTCTTCTAGGCTCTATGACACCAATAATTGTTTAAGGATAGATAAAGAAAGCAAAAAAAATGTTGCGAAAAAATGGAATACTTGGGATGAAAAATTTAATTAAAATTGATAAAGAGTGTTGTTAAATACGAGTATTCGATCAACGGCAAATGTAAGTGTAACGTATGTCCACAATTATTGTTTATTTTTAATATTTCAGCTGGTATACAAATACAGGAAGAAAATTTATCGCGAGACTACCAAATTTCACATTTTGTGGGTCTATTCATCGGGCTTCCAAGACCGCAATTAAAAGCATTACTAAATTCTGGCATGTTCGAGAGAGGACCATTCACCCTTAAACGTGCTGTCGTATGAGTATCGACGTTTGCACGAAACTCCAAAGTTCTCTGGTTTGCATGTTCGCAAAATGTCTGTAAAAGATAATAGTTTATATCTCTTCAACAATTCGGCACGCGAGATTAACCAGCGATACGTTCTCTTTTACTCACGTTAGCGTAAATTAAGAAAAAGACTTTTTCATTATCGAAATCTCTTAAAGCAGGAATTCGCGATGGTTTGATGAATTCGTTCACTATTTTCGTTTTGTATGCCTCGTAGGAAACCGTGATGCCCAATAGGTCAGCGAAATTTTCATTCAAAGTTAAGCTTCCCTTTACCTGTAAGGAATATAACCGAATCATATATATATCATGAAGATTAATTTGGATATTTCGTTACTTTACCCGCCAATCAGGATGAACGGTCTCCAATTCCTTGTATCCATAATTGTTGAATTGGTCTACTAGACATTGTAATCTCGTCTTATAATTTGCGAGAGAGCTCTTACTCCACCAGTCGGCACGGACCCCTTCGTGATTGTAACGACGGCCTAATCAAAAACCAGTTGAAATTCCTGTTTTATGATGGTTATTATACAAGCTTACCTGTCTTATCAAATCCATGACCCATCTCGTGTGCGATCACTGTACCAAGTCCAGGATAATTAACGACGCTTGTGGGGAATAAAATTGAATATAAGTAAAGAAGTTGGTAATCTTATCTCGTGTTTTTCTTTTTGTTTACTATACAGGGTGTCCGCTTCCATGTAGTCAAGCAGAGGACTACATGTGCACATCAATGACTTGAATCGAGATGTCTAATACCATTTTTCGAAATTCGTTTCAGTTAAATATTTATTAACTAACAAAGATCGGCCAATCACGGCGAGCAGCGACATGTAACGTTGTTTATTATGGATTGCTCCTCCTACCGCTTCATCTCTTTCCTAGCTGTGAGCTCGAGTAAACCGCCTTCCTTTGCTAATCGCCATAATTAACCGATCTTTGTTAATTAATAATTCGTTAATTAAGTCGAATTTCGAAAAATGGTATTAGACATTTCGATTCAAGTCATTGATGTGTACATGTAATCCTCCGCTTGACTACATGGAAGCGGACACCCTGTACATTTTTTTTAGTTATATACTTACGGGGGAAACTTCGAATGATAGAAAGGTGGTTGAATTTGGCCGACATTGATAACTACGCAATAGTCAGATATTATTTCCCGGCCACGTTATTCAATAGATATTCTAAATAACTACTATAAATCCTCACCTAAAGTATTTATCTTCTCGTAATATGCGTTCGGTAATATAGGGAACTCGTTGTTACTGTAAAAAGACAAAACCGACTTACAAAGCAGGCTTATCGTAGTACAGAAAAAGAATCTCACCTCACTCTGACACTTTCTCCCGTCAGATAGCCTAATTCTAGCCTGTATTCGTTCTGCTCGAAATCCAGTACGTTTTGCAGATAATTCCATCCGACCTTTTGCTGATTCGAGGAAGAGAAAAATGGTGAGAAAAATTTGTATGGGAAATTCTATCGGTAGAAAATCTCGTCGTACCCCTTGATAGTATTCTTCTAATTTCGCATCATAATGCCTGTACCATTCCTCCGAACCAATAACGTTTTTCATATTGTCGAGCTTCAACAGAGCTTCTTGCTTCGTCGTCTGGTCCATCCAAGTTGCTCGTTGTATACGATTCTTCATCGTTTGCTTTATATCTGCGATCAAGTTGCTCACCTTAAAGATGTTTTTACGATTATTCAGACTTATCGAAGTTAATTTTTATTAGTTTTACCGAAAATGCCAAATCTTACCCTAGTTCTTTGGGCTTGTGGAAAGTACCAGCGTATGTATATACTCGAAAGTACGTGCTGCATCGGATGGTCCTGTATACATTTTTGCCATCTATAACAGGGATATAAACATTGTACTATTTTTCACCATATTTTTATTCCTCGCAGACCTACTCTCCCGTACCTTTCTACTTTTTCCAACTTGAAACCATTAAGCTCTTCGCTTACATCATGCAACAGCGTCAGGATGTTCTCCGGCAGGTATTTCAAATGCCTCTCCAAGAAATACAAATGTATGTGGTTGACTGTTAAATATGAAATAAGAAAATTGAGACCATACCGCGTTCAATTCCTAGCTTGTCTAAATTTTATATTAATCCATAAATTATACTAATAATAAGATATATTGTTATATTGGCCAATATTTTCTATAGTTCTTGTTCTTAAAAGATATATCCAAAGTATTATACATGGCTCTTCGTATCAAGAACATGGCCACTCTTGGTATAAACATTTAAATCGGGGTTCAACGTTACCGATAACTCTCAGCTCTGTAGCTAATATTCGATGAGTAAGACCCAAGATGTAGGTAGGTTCTCTCACAAGAATCTCAGTAGTCCCTTGAATGTTGGCGTTTTTAATTATGTTAAATGTACCCTTGAAAATACTCATCCAATCGGTCTACGAAAAACCAATCAATATTATTTTCTATTTATAAAACAAATGTATATTTTAGTACTTTTTAAATTATAATTCCTGATTTCTCTAGAATAACAAGAAAGAGGAGATGTTTCTTACGGGCACTTGGGTATCAGTTATGGGCGATGGAGTTGCTTGTTGAAGACCGTCTAATGTGTAGGAAGCGTAACTAGGCATGGATCTTGCCGGACCCGAAGTCATGGTCTAAAAAATATGTTGGATCATTATCGAGTGGCAATGAGATATCAATACTGTCATTACTCCTTTACTGTCTCACCATATGACAGCAAAATATATTGTATTATTTTTTCTAAAGGGAATATTCCCGTTGATAAATAAATAAATTAATTAAAATTAAATTAAATTTTCAAGATACTTCGACCAACCATTTGTAACAAGTAACGGAACCTAAAAACGTCCCGCAAATCTTGTTCGATAGCCTGTGGTGTAGCCTGAGTACCCGTAGCTGCGACCAATAGCTTAACTACGTTTCTAATGAAGTCCGCGTATTTAAGTAGACTCGCGGGATCGGTTATGCGACCAAAAAAACCGAAGATGCCAGCGGGCTGATCCAACTACAGGAAAAAAAAATTCTTTGGTAAATATTCCTTTCGAGGGACCCACCTCTAATGACCTTGACATACGTTATCAAGGTCACCCTCTTGAGTGACGGTCGGAAGATATTAACAAAATTAGTTGTATAAGTGATAATGAACTTTATCGATCCTAGGTTGCGTT
Source organism: Ancistrocerus nigricornis (assembly GCA_916049575.1). Lineage (NCBI taxonomy): Eukaryota > Metazoa > Arthropoda > Insecta > Hymenoptera > Vespidae > Ancistrocerus > Ancistrocerus nigricornis. The sequence continues at coordinate 10,164,579 of OU696668.1, read as the reverse complement.
TGGTTTTCACTGGACAGGATTAGGGTTAAGTAAAACCAAAACCCAAACGCTACACGAGAAGCATGATTATGTGTCGTATATCGATCGTTTAAATAGGTCAAATAGGTTCTATATTTAGCAAACTTCGTTTGCTCATAACTTTTTAACAAACAATGAGCGACGACTAAAACCTTCTGAAGGGGGGAAATACCTTTATGCGGCCGAAAATAAGTCAATTTTTATGAATTTTTTTAGAAAGGAACATTTTGTCTAACATTTTCGAAACTTTTGGTATTATTTATTAATAATGTTTACTATTACAGTGTATGTTTTGTGTTAAAAATATTAAAAAATGGCGAAGTTATGGTACTATGTTCTGAGACGGTCGTGATTTGAGTTGGAAATTGGCGTAAGCGATAATTTTAAAAAATATTTGACCGATCTCGTTGAAATTTTATATACATGTAATTAACAGTATTACCTATTACCCAAACCTACAAGATTTAAAAAATTGTAGAAAAAATGTATGTTTTTACTGAAAAATAACGAAAAGATTTGGCGTAAAATTTAGACTTTTTCTTTAAAAACGTACTATTCCTTAAAATTTCGCTTTTGTTCACTTTTTTTTGGTTTAGGTACTCTATATGTGTATTAACAATACAACTTTTATTTGTGGTTTGTCTCAGATGAATACAACAGATAATAGAACTTACGCCATTTTCCAACTCATGCCGTGACCGTCCCAGAAGATAGTACCATAACTTCGCCATTTTTTAATATTTTTAACACAAAACATACACTGTAATAGTAAACATTATTAATAAATAATACCAAAAGTTTCGAAAATGTTAGACAAAATGTTCCTTTCTAAAAAAATTCATAAAAATTGACTTATTTTCGGCCGCATAAAGGTATTTCCCCCCTGAAGGTCACTCAAGAGTATGATCTTGACAACGTATGTCAGAGTCAAGATCATTGGAGGTGGGTCACCTAAAAGTAATATTTACCAGAAACTCACGTAAATCGCGTTAAACATTTTATGTCGATAGTCTCGATCGACGTCGATGTTAAACAATGCACCATAGCCCGACATTCGAGCGTAGTAAGCATGTACCTCTTCCCAAGGTCTCGAGCTATCGAACTTGTCAGGAGGATAGATCATTGGCCATCCACCGATATCATCCATTTTCTTTTTCAAATTCTTTAATCCATTACGATTGATTCTGGCTATATACAAAAAATGAATAATAGTAAGTTTAAGCGAGTCTAATTACTTCAGCTCCACCAACCTTCGTCACCACGCCCCCACCTATAAAAAGAAAGCAAACTCTTTAATGAATTGTTCTATAATGTTATTACTTGTATTCATGCAAGCTTGGAACAGTTTTTTACTCTTCCGGATCACATCACTTTCGGTCGATATGATTTTCCTGGATAGGAGATCTGCAATTAATAAATTATTATTTTTGTTCTCCTTAATGGCTTCGATGGAGGTACAACTTTCTCATTTCATTCAAATTACCTACCTCTCACTTTAGAATAAAGCTGGTGTAATATCAACTCTATTATAGACTGATTACTCTCCGGGGTTGGAAGTGGATGGTTATTCGTGAAGTTTCCGCAAGCATATTCGTAAAAATCATGGCACGGATCTAACGACGGGATCATGTTGCCGACGACATCATCACCTGTGTGATTTAACTCCATCGTCTCACGCTCGATTTTGACTTTATTTTATTGGTTTTTCTTCTCATACCTAAATTTCTGCATTCGGGATTCCAACAATAATCTTCTCCTGGGTTATCGCAGCGTATACCACGGATGAGTATTGAGCTAATGATAATGAATTTGAGAAAATTAATACGATAGTCAATGAAATTATAATCGGCCATGTTGTTGGCTCGATTACAAACAGAATGCCAATAGAACAAATTTCCTACAAGGGCGATCGACTTACTTCTTCCAATATATAAGTCGTTGGAAAATAATCGATAAAATATTTGTCGTGACCGGGAAGAAATGATTTAAGTTTATAATGGCTAATAAAATAACGTTGCGTCCGGAAGTAATGAAACTTTTATGAAATCGATTATAAAACACCGTTGAAAAGGGATAAAGTGATAAGAAAATAATAAAAAGTAGCAATAAGAGTTTAAATTGTGGCAATACCATTCCTGTTATAGCTCATACATTGTAGATAACGAAAATTTCTGTATTATCAAGCGAAATATCCGGGAGACTATAAATTGATTTCTTTACCGACACGTGGCTTACTAGCGGGAAAAGCTTTAATTATTTAAATAGTTAAAGTGAATAAAAAGAACTTAAAAAATGTACGGTGGTTACGAATTTTGAAAGGAATGATCCAAATAAAAGTAGGAAAATAAGTCAATAGATATAAATTATATATATGTATATTTCATACAAATAAAATGTTAAAAGAATCACTCTACTTCCCGGGACAGAGAATTTTCTCACGATCCGGAATGTCGTAATATAATATATAAAATGAGCATTCTTATCATGCAGTTTATTAAAAGTCTAGTGAAATTAGGGGAATTACATTGTACAGCATTCCTTAGAAGAACATCACATTACTGTACTTTCCCGCTTACATAACATCCTGAATACTCGTTTAAGGCGGTACACATTATAATAAGAGTTTATCAAATAAAGTTAGGTAGTAAAAACGATGAATCGAATCATAGTAACAATGTTTATAAGTGGCCTCAGAGACATCGTCAAGAATCATGAAAGTAATCTATTTAAATAAAACTCAATTGTAACCGTACATTCAAGGACTATCCATAGAGACACGTGTGTTTCGCGATGCTTGAAATTCATTCGAGTATCTTCTGTAATTTTCACTCGATTTCGACATATTCGATGATACTCTTTTTTAGAAAAATTGAAAAAGGAAATAACTATGGAAAATCAAATTTCTGACAATAAATAAAAATTTGAAACCAAGCTATCACGTGTATTCTTAAGTGTAAATACGCGTGAGACGATGTGACGCACGGAATACAATTATGCACGGCAAAATGAATTGCGTTGACCATCAATGTAGGAAGGTCGTTGTTAGCGACGATTGGATAAGATCACTGATACGAAACGCAAGGATGAGTTCGCATAAAAGGGGAAAACCATAATATAATGTCCAACCGGATAGACGTTTAAACCGCCGTTCTCGTGAATTTTGTTAGTCGTGGACGCGTCGCGCTGTTGCGAGGAGAGCAAGAGAATTATAAAATTGAACTTTTCGCTTTAACTAAGTTTACAAATTAAATATATCTCTACTTCCTGTTTTTTTTTTTCTTATCGTTCGTAATATGGTGACGAACGGTAACCCTGTCCTCCTATGTTCCGCGGTAAGTTATTAGGAACGTCATTTTATAAATATATATATTTTTTAAGTACCGGACAATTTTAAACGAAATTAGATCAAAGTGAGTGTATCTTTACTTCTTGTTTTTTTTTTCTTCGGAAAATCTTGATTATCAATTAATTTATTATAAGTTCTTATTTCCGTGACAGATGTTGATATATTTTGGGACACGATGAAGAGATTATCGATTAATGAAAGTCATTGATAATACGAGAAATATGATCCCCCATTGATATACCGATAAGATATAATATGTTTCCTGCCTAATACTTGCGTCATAAGTTAAAAGATATATAAAATTGCGGATTCACGTTTGAAATAATTTTGTAGCATCGTCATACGATAAAATATTTGTGTTATAAATTATAAAGAGTTAAAATGTTTCTCTTTCCAAAGAAATGGAAATTATTATTTTTCATCGTTAACTTCGTTGACATGTTTTTACCGTGAAAGAAAGTAGAACGTGTACCCGTAGAAAAAGGTACTGTCAATTAAAATTGCAAAATACCCCTGCGATGTCGCGTCAGATAGAATTGGAAAATTAGGTCGTCAAGGGAATTCTTTGGTGAGCTCTCTAATAAAATTCGATGTTTTCACCTCTGCTAGTAAGCCAACTTCAGCTTTCTCGGTATCGCAAGTGTGGTTCAGTCGCGTATCAGCTGTTTGGACGTACGGTTGTCAAATTTTGTCTCTCGTGTCCTCTTTTTTTCTTTCGAATTGCTTGGCCATCAGCCACAAACTACGGCCTCGTTTTAATTGTTGAGAGATTTAAACGACACTCGTCCTTCATTCGATTCTGATTTCAGCTAATACGAAAGTGCGCTCGATACGGAAGTTCTATTCACATCGTGAATACCGCAAAAGGTAAGGATGGGTTTCCTTTTGAGTTAAACATATGCCGTGTCATTACATCCTGTCACTTTCTCTTATCCCTTCCAGCTACGCTCGCGTCTACGTAATCGCAACTGGTATTCGACCTTAACGAATAAAATGTTTTTTAGATTATTCTCGTTCTTATACATGGATATCTCATCAAGATGATGGAAATATCGAATTTCATTGAAATATCGAATGACATAATCATGTATTGTCATTGCTACAGTGACGTGCACCTAAGATAAATTTTTGTTTCTTTTATCGACAGATATCATCCTCATAATTTAATGTATCCTTATTAAGTAATTTTGTTACCTTATACATTCTAAAATAAAGTTATTCTGTTTTAGCGCAAGCAAAAACCATGCCTTGCCCATTCTTAATTCGCCTATCTGCTAATTATGTACGTAACTATGGGACATCCGTTATAATGAATTATCGCCAACACTGCCCAGTAATGTCTCGCTTGTCCAGTACATTGGCAGAATCTTCTGAAGCACAAATTTCACCTGAATCCGCAGAGAATCATTGCCCGTTCCTTTCCAAGGAACCAGACGCCGTAAAGGAAGCTAGTTTGGCCGTGGAGGAAGATGTTATTGATCTATCTACTACTAAAGAGGAGAGTAAAGAGGAATCTCATTTTCCCTATCAAGAATTTTTCCATGAACAAATCATGAAGAAAAAGAAAGATCACTCTTATAGAGTCTTTAAAAAAGTTAATCGGTTGGCCGAGCAATTTCCAGCTGCCATGGAATATTCGTGGGGAGAGAAACCCATAACCGTATGGTGTTCCAATGATTATTTGGGCATGTCTCGTCATCCTGCCGTAACGAATTCAGTTAGAGAAGCGTTGGACAAATTTGGTGCTGGTGCAGGAGGAACGCGTAACATATCTGGAAATTCTATGGGTCATGAAATGTTGGAGAAAAGACTCGCCGCTCTGCATCAGAAAGAGGCTGGTTTACTGTTTACTTCGTGCTTCGTAGCCAACGACTCGACGTTATATACTCTAGCAAAAATTTTACCAGGTTGTCATATTTTTTCCGACGCCGGTAATCACGCGTCCATGATACAAGGTATACGAAACAGCGGCGTACCTAAACATATCTTCAGGCATAATGACGTCGAACATTTGGAAGAACTTCTATCTAAAGTGGATAGAAGAGTACCAAAAATTGTAGCATTTGAAACTGTACATTCGATGACGGGCGACATATGTCCTTTAGAACAATTATGCGATGTAGCGCATAAATATGGCGCTTTAACGTTTGTGGACGAAGTCCATGCGGTGGGCTTATATGGGTACTCTGGTGCTGGCATCGGAGAAAGGGACTGGGTGCTGGATAAAATGGATATTATATCTGGTACTCTCGGAAAAGCTTTTGGTAATGTAGGTGGCTATATCGTTGGCTCTTCCAAACTGATAGATATGGTTAGAAGTTATGCGGCAGGATTTATTTTCACAACCTCATTGCCACCTACCGTTCTATATGGAGCTCTAACGTCTGTTGAAATTTTGGCATCGGACGAAGGAAGATCCTTGAGGGCTGGCCATCAAAGAAATGTGGCCTATATGAAATCTATTCTTAATGCTGCTGGACTCCCATTGGAACGGTCTCCTTCTCATATAATTCCATTAAAGGTAATTTTATTACTATACCTTATCGCATTATAATAAATACATGTTTTTAACTTTATCTCATTTTTATTTTGCAGATAGGCGATCCGTTACTTTGTAGCCAACTAGCCGATGCGCTAATAAGAGAGAAAGGACATTATGTCCAAGCTATAAATTATCCTACCGTTCCAAAAGGTGAAGAGAAATTAAGATTAGCGCCAACGCCGAAGCATACGAAAGCGATGATGGATCAGTTTGTACGAGATACGCTGGATGTATTTCATAATTTAAATATACCTAAAATGGAATCTAAATCTAGCGAAGCGGCACATGCAATTTTAGTTCATTGACGAATGTAAATATTAAGGTAACTGTAAAGGTTTTTTAACGTACAAACAAGACCTGTTAAAATATAAAAGTTTATTTATGTGGATACATATGTATAATGTTTATAGAAAATACAAATCATAAGATCTGATCGGAAAATAAGCGGGTATAACTAAATCTGTCGGCTTTAAATAAATGACCGTAAAAACATAAAACTTTGTATTCTTTTTTATGTTTAATGTTGCAGTCGAAAGATTTTGAACAACGTTAAAAAATTCAACTTTTACGTCTTAGCCCTTTCCGGTTGTAGTATTCAGAGACAAGAATCACCAACTAGTTCTAGCGGTCACTCGGCTAGACGTTAACCAGTACCGAATTAAGCCTCCAGCGGGCCTTAGACAAAATGTAAATCGGGACCCCATTTATATCATTTTGTTTTGTTTCTTGGAATCGCGTACTGACTTTTCTTACGCTGTATCAAATTGTTCGAGTGACATCCACTAATAATAAATAATCATATTTTCAAAATAAAATAACCGAGCAAGAAATTAAACCGTTTACATAAGACAAATAGCCAGGGCCCGCAGAAAGCCTAATTCGATGCTGCGCGCGAGCTATGGAATACCCAAACACTTGCGCGGGAAATTCGTGAATTACGACTGCAAGTGGAAAACAACCGTGCCGAAAGAATCACGAACTTCGACCGGAAAGGATTAACTTGTATATCAGGATATACAACATTATCGATTATATGACAAATCGTATTCTTATTATCAAGCTGATACTATCAGCTGATAGCTATCATATAAGCTTTATATGAAGCCTGTGCGCATGCGCGTGCTGTGCGACTTCACCGTCGTCTGCACCGCAAGTCTGATTTATTGCAATCAAGTCTTCTCTAGTCACACAAATCATCAACTTGAATCTTTTATTTCAAAGTTTTTTTATAAAAGAGTGCACATTTCGACATTTCATAACATTAACGTCGTCCCTGAAGAAAAGTATAATTAGTGTTTGATAGAAAGTGAGGTTAGAATGAGAATTTTCATAAACATTTTGAAAATGTTTGTTACGTTTCTCTCCGATCACGCACGTGGCTTATCTTACACTGTAACCACCGTTCTGATTTTGTGCTATTGTTTACATCCGGCGAGGTTTGCCCCGCACTATACATTCATAAAAGCCGAAGATATTTATGAGGAAATGGAAAGATCCTATCCACCAAGGGATAATTCTTGTACAATTTCAATAAGTAACGAACGATCTTCTTATTTACTTTACCCGGAGGAACATCCTCTAGAAGATCCAGTTGCCATGGCTCGTCGTTTGGGAATCCTTCCTGGAGGGCAATGGAAACCATTGAATTGTCATCCGCTATTCAATGTTGCCATTATCTTACCTTATCGCAACCGACAGATACAACTTACCATCTTCATGAATTACATACATCCTTTCTTGCAGGCACAGAACCTTAATTACAGAATATTTGTAATAGAGCAGAGTCCTATGCGAGAATTTAATCGTGCCAAATTGTTTAACGTGGGATATGCAGAAGCTACAAAAGTCAATGATTTTCATTGCTTCATATTTCAAGATATAGATTTGATACCACAAAATCCTAATAATATTTATGCTTGCACTAAAATGCCAAGACATATGAGCTCCAGTGTTAATACATTCAGATATAATTTACCTTATACTGGTTTATTTGGTGGTGCTATAGCATTGACTCGTAAGCAATTTGAAAGTGTTAATGGCTTTTCTAATGTTTACTATGGGTGGGGTGGAGAAGATGATGACTTCTACAGCCGCTTACAATCAAGGGGACTGCAGGTAGGCTATTGCAAATTATGTTTTAATGCTAATGATGATAATGATAACACGACTGTGCTCATGTTTTTAATAGATCACACGTTTTGGACCTGACGTAGCACAGTATTACATGATAAGCCATAGTAAAGAGTCTCCTAGTAGCGCGAGATTTACAAATTTAGAAAATGCTGCTAGGAGATATGATACAGATGGAATTAGCAATCTTGAATATAGAGTGTTGAATCATCAGCTACGGCCATTGTATTCTTGGATATTAGCAGATGTTTAGTTTTAACTTTATACACCATTTTGTACAATCTTTATAGTCTCTTCTGGTTATGCTATCTACAATTACTGAATATCAACGGTATAATGAGATGTCGCTAGGTGTAGAATTGTACAATTATCAATTTGCATATGCTAACTATGACAAGAATGACCAGTTAATATTAACGAGTCATATGTGCAAGGTTTGAAGTGTGTATATATATATGTTTTGCAATTATCATGACGATAACATGAAACAATGCCATTTTTTACATCGCTATACAACATGGCCATATAGTATTATAGTGTAATCACATTCATATTTTTAGCTTTGAGAAGCTTATAAAAAGTTTTAAGTGAAACGAATAAATTATCATAGACAAACATGAACATTTGTAATTAAAGTGCGAGTAGATAGTGTGCGATACATATATTCAAAATACATTTCAATATTTGGATCTTGCATTATCGAATGACTAAGCACTTTTTATAGATGAATAATAATTTTTATGCATAATAAAACATGTAACATTAACAATATGTGCATGACATCAAAACATATATAAAGCAATAACTATACTAGTTTTTCATATCATTAAAGAAGCATTGATTTAATATGCAAAATAAGTGTAATATTTCTGTACATAGAATCAGAAAATGCGGTACAAATTTTTGCAAAACAACAATTTTCAATTTTTATGCAGCATTTATGTAACTATTGTGATATTTTGATTCTTTTCTTCAGATACACCAAATGTTATCAATAATTGATCTCAATTATAGAGCACTAATTTAACTCTTTTTATTTGTTACCGCAGATACTATGCATAATCTGTATTTTATGATTTACTTAGATAAATAATATTTAAAATAGTGCAAATGACTGAAATGTGATAACACTAATCTGTAGAATTTAAGAAAGTAATATTTATGATATAGAAAGTTATGGCATTGCGGAGTTCGTAATAAATATTATTGAATATGTTAAATTATTTTAGTTAAGGATTGTGGATCTCATATTGGGAATGAAACCGAAATGGAAATTAAACGAAAATGGGTTAATGATAGACTTAATATTGCTAGATTCCGTTTTAGTATATCTATATTATCATAGATATAAAGTTTGTATTATAAAAATAACCTATCTCGATAGTATTGCAAGAAACAAATTATCTTTTTCTTTTATGGCGATTGTCGAATTGTCAAAAAGATCGTTTATTGAACTCTATTTAGTTTTATCATATTTTAAACGCATAAATTTGGTTCATATGTCTATGGTGAATGTATTTATACATCTAATAATATATTACACTAAACCTGTTGGTAGAATATTTATAATTTTTATTTAAAATTGTATTATTTTTAGTATATTTCTATTTAGGAAAAAATGTAGAAAATCTGAATATATACATGTGTGTATATATAGTTATATATATATATAAAAAACAATGTGTTTAGCAATATTCCGCAGATATATTTATTATTTTTCCCGATTTTATCATTCCATATATGGATTTTAGGTAGTAAATTAAAAAATAACATTAAATTTCACATTTCATGAAAATCATAAAAAGAAAAGTCGGCGTATATATTGCGTATGATTATATCGTATAATAAATACAATTACAAAATATAGTATATTCATAAGAATTTAACGTGACATAAAATGCCATTATGAAATCATAATGTTCAACGTATTGAGTTTAAAAACAAATTAAAATGTCTTAGTAACTTTGATGATAAGAGAAGATTGTTTAATATACCATGAAACATGATTTGTAAAATTTGCATTACATTTGTCTAATGTAGTTGTTTTGTAATGCTTTTGTATTGTAGAACTGGAATATACACAATTTGACAAAGATGAATATTTGGGTATAACTATTCCAACTATCAATAATAAATTGTATATTTTATTTTTAGGTATCATCACATTTTATGACTGATACAAAATTTTCGTGCGTTACTATCAAGAAAATAGATAGAGAATGTGGTACGATACTTCAAAATTTAATCCTACCGTGATTGTGATTTGAGGTGTAGAAATGCTAGATGTGAAAAAAATTATTGCGCACTGTAAGTTTAATAGGGTGCCATTGCATAAATAAAATTGTTGGGTGTTATAAAGATACTTTTCAATTTCCTAGCTCATTTTGGTAATAGCGAATTCATATGTTCTATTAACAAATTCTATTATTCTTAGTCTATTCTGATCATTATAGGTAAACGCGAAAGAACAACAGTATCCTACATAAAAAGTAATTTCACCAAACTAAATGTAATATTAAAAACTGATTATTACTGTGCAGTTTCCGGTATGTTCCATATTATCAGATAATGTGGCTATATAACTACATACCTATGGAAAATTTGAATACAAGTACTTATACATATGTATATTGTATGTGTATATATATATATGTATATATATATATATATAAAATCTATTTAACAATACTTAACGTATTACGTGTCAGATAGTTCTTGATAACGAGCGTACATCATTTTCTTTACACAATCTTTATACGTGTCTCCCGGTAGAGCACTGTAAGATGATGATTTGGCTCCCAGACCTGCAGTAGGAACTCGTCTCTCTGCCTCGATGATACTCGTTCTGCCCTGATTAGATTTCCCAAGACCCATTCCTTCGCTCCATCCCATCTTTTGTAACAATTTATTGCCCACATTATCTGAACCGATGCCAGTTCTTGTAGGTTCCTCGTACGAAACAGATATTTCTTCCACTCTGGTTTTTAAATATTTTTCTTTTAATTTATTAGGCTGCGGTGGCTCGGGTTCGCCATACTTGGCTCGCCTTTCTTTAGCCCTATCTCGATACTTATTATTTCTTTGTTGAGGATCATTCGGATCTAAACCACGCACCTGATACCAATTTTCTAAATTTTGCTTGTGAAGATCCGACAGCTGTTGATGACGGACCAATGCTTCTTTGCTTGGGAATTGTCGTTTGCAAAGCAAACAAGCCAGCTTGCTCCAATCCGTATGCTGCCTCTCCTCTTGTTGTACATCCTCGATTTCTTCCTCCGTGTCGCTTCCACCGCCATACGCAGCTACTAAGCCATTACTTCCGCTAGGATCCTCTTCTTCGTGATATGGATTTGCAAGGGCTTTCTTTTCCAATATAGCATAACCAGCATCGGCTGCTCCACTTCCTACACCTTGATTACCATCACCTCCCGCAAACTCCGAATTCCAGTTGCTTTTTGCATTTTCCTTTTTCTGATTTAACGTCTTTGCCCAACGTTCCATGTCCTTTGCTATTTTTTTCGCAACTTTTACTTTATCCTGTTTACTATCTTTTTTCTTACTTTCATCTTCTTTTGGTACATCTTGAGTTACAGTAGTAGACGATGGCGTAGCCTGGCTCATAACCGCGGTAGTCGAGTCAGTACTGCTAGCGGTTGCTGTTATCGTAGTTCCACTCGTAGTAGCTCCCGTTGTTTGAATAACGCTGGGGGTTGTCTGGAAAAGATGAATTTTTAGAAATATTATTGATACATCAAATATATTCCAAGTTTTATAGAAACAGTATATTACCTTCGCTGGTTGATACGAGAATGACTCTGCATCCCAGTAAAGGAATTGTTGTGTGTGACTATTGTAGTAGTATTGTGAGTTTGGGTCATAATATAATCCTGTACTTGGATCATAATAATAACCTGAAGATTCGTCATAATGATACGTACTGACATCAGGTACCGCTGTAAGAAATATCAATTTTCAATTCAATCATTCTGTTATACGTATCGTATACATACAGCGTTAATGGCATAACATTGTCTTATACTTTATATATTAATGTACTTACAATAAACCTTTCCATCATTTGCATGGGCAGGTACTCTCCCACTAGCTAACGTTGTGCTAGTCGGTGCAGTAGGGGTTGGCCTGCCTTTCATTTCATCAGCATCACCCATTTTTCTAGATGCTTGTAATTGTTGTATGGCAGACTGAGCTACCGCAGCGGCTGCATTTACTCTGTCGGTTTGATTTAGCGAAGGTAGCGTAATTGCGGTTCCTTGCATTATCTGATTCTGATAGTACTGTGTGTAATACTGAAGATAGTGAGCTTTTTGCGCCGGTGTTTTGGCATACAAATTGGCGCTATATTCCGCCAACTGAGCTACATCATCCAAGGTATACCTTTGGGATTGGTTATCGTTGGATTTCCATGCATTTGTATTATTGATTTGATGTAACTTGCAATATGCAATTTCTACTTTTCTGCCATCAACGACTAACCCTTGCTTCGTGAGTGCTGTATGCAAATACATTGCGTCTACAACGTTACCCATTTCTAAATAGCAAACACCTCTGGATGTGTTTGTAAGAGAGTCGCGGCCGATACGTATACTTCTAATTGGCATTGATGAGAGATTTTTCATTGCTTGAAGAACCGAATCTTCAGTTGTCAATACATCTAGTCCTCTGAGAAGAACGGTATTGGTAGGATGCGGGCTGATTTCGTCGCTACCTTCTCCACCCTCTTCGCTTTCTGCTCGTGAAGCGGAACATTTGAAGCACGTTTCGCGTCTTTTAAAATTATGAGCCCCACACTGTTGAAGAATTTATAAGATTACTTATCGTGAACAAATTTATTCAGCACTTTTTCATTTGAAATTAATATACGGACCTTAACGCAATGCCAATCTTGCGTATTCTTTGCAGGTGGTTTATCCACATGGCAATCCTTCGGTATACTGTACTGCATCAATGCACGGTATTGATCCTGCAGCATCAGTACTCCCTGAAACAGAGAATTTCAGTGTTATCCCGTCCAACGTCGTCCGAAGGCCTCCGTTTAACCCGTAAACTTTCTTCTTGGTTGACGAAATTATAGTTTTCTACTTCATAGCTTTCCGTCTCGAACGAACAGCAAATAAAATGCCGTGGGCTTATAATGTGGGCCATTCCACACGACTTGTTACTTTATACAGGTAACAACTTTAAATCTTTATAGAGATAGACAAATAGTTATACACGATTACAAATTTGTTAAAGAATTAGAGGATACTTGTATCGCAAAGAAATTAAAAAATTCAAATTTAAATAATATCTCTTATGACAGAATGTATAGCTGATTGTACACTTTAAAAGTAGCGACTTAAACAACTATTAAGCTGATTTATAGATAATTATTGATATGTCTTACGTATTTACACATACATGTACATATATATGTATTTATGTTTTTAAACAGAAAAGACGGCTGGAATGACCCTCCTCCAATCTTCATTGTTAGTCCACAAACTTTTATGACAGATGGAGGATAGGTAAAAGCACGCGTCGCGAGCCTTTCTATAAAAATTAATCCGATAGACGTAATAGCGAGCCAGTTAAGAAAAGTCTGCAAAGTGGGGCTCCTAGATAAATAATTAGATATGGTAGATTGAAGTAGCCTTTGAGATAGGTGCACAGCCATGGCCGTGGGGAAGGCCAAGGACCGCGTTACCGTGCCTTGCCGCCACGGGGCGTCGATGGCACGCGAACAACACATCGGTTGGGTATGTGGACTGAACTTCTTTCTACCTGTTTCATCTCCATCCACCGTGCAGCCTCCTGAGTCGCGTTAAACTCGACGAATGCAAAACCTCGCGAAGCACCTATACAGAGCAAATACACACATATCCAAAGTTAATCCACGTTTTGCCTGGAGATCTCTACTCTGAGAGGGCAGGCAATCACAGCACCAACCATTGACAGACTGTTTTCGAACGAAGTGTTTCTTCGCTTCGTCCCTTCGTTTTCTTTTCCATTTACCTAAAGCTCAGCAGAACGAATTCTATCTGCGTGACGGGAGACTTCACCGATACTCGAATCGTTTAACGTAACATAAATTTTGTTCTTAAACATCAGTCCTATCGAAAGACATTCTTTGCCCTTCCTTTTATCCTTAGTATCTTTTCCGCGAATAACCCGGTAAAATTGGAAATAAATGAAAAAGTCAAAAGAAACTTTTTGATGAAGATGTATCGACAGTACCGGTGTTCTATGCATATATACATATACACAAGGTAGCTCTAATTGTTTCCTATCTTAGCATAATATTAATATAAGGACTATCAAATTTTCTCAATCTCATAATTGATTCACCGAATTGGTTGGCAGTCATGTATTTATATCATACGGGTATTTAAATTGTTTTGCGATGAAAACTCATTATTGAAGTTTATGTAATTAAATGAGTGGAACTGCGATGAGGTGACTTTCTTCGATCTATCCTTCCTGCATGTGTCATGAACTTACCTTTGTAGTATTATGAATAAAAAATTGATCTATGATCAGTCATAAATCAATTGCAGATTTAACTGCTTTTTGAAAATGTACGAACGATATGAAAAATGTCAAATTGTGAACAAATAACTTAGCATTTTGGTTTAATCTTGTAAAACTGTGAAGCCTGCTTAATCGATATTACTTTATCATTTTCCAAAAAAGATAAGAAATTATAATACTGGCTTCGTGAGTAAAATTTCATGTCCATGTAGAAGGTAAAATAGAAAACTTATACAAGCTCGAGTTTAATCTTAATTGGTTAATTCTATCGTATCTGTATAACGCGAAGAAAGCTGCTGAAATATAGTTCTAACGATGCTCGTAGAAATATTCCAAAATCAAGCTCATGATATGAACATACATTTTACGAGGGGAACGATACAAAATAATAGATAAACCGTAATTACCTGTATCTTTTTTCCGAATAAGCCTGATGTCCTTTGGCATGAGACCACAGTTGAGGATGTCTTGCCGCACCTGTGATACACACATCATAATGATAACAGTGATGTATGTTCTCTAACACCGACTCACAAGTGGCCACAATCTTGGGCCGCTAAGTTGACAACCTACGTCATTTTCAGTAATATGCTGCGCGAGCCCTCGAATCATTATGGTGTTGTTGGGAGATTGAGATTTGTAGTGGATTCCTTCCATGGACGAGCCATAAGCACGACCATGGTCATGATCAAAATCCATACTTTCGCGACTGTGGTCGTCGTCGCGATCCCTATCTCTGTCCTCCCTTTTCCCTCTACGTTCTCTATCCCTATCCCTATCTCTGTCCCTTCTCGATCGATCCCTGTCCCTATCACGGTCTCTGTCTCGATCACGGTCACGATCTCGTTCCGTGGAATCTCTATCCCTTTGTCTCCCATAACGATCTTCACGATCTCTATAACTACGGTCTCTATCGTCCCTGCTACGATCTCTCCTATCCCTCGAACGATCTCTTTCACGTTCTCTGTCTCTTCCACGATGATTTCTGTAGTCCGGGCTACGGTGATCTCTATCTCGATGATCCGAGTCCCGATGCTCTGCATAATCTGGCGATCGATTGCTTCCATAGTCATTACGGTAATCATAGTCGGAAGCGTGGCCCCTCCTTTCTGGACCGTAACCTGGCTCCCAAGGATCAATGTTGTTGCTATACATATCGTTTGTGCATTTATCCACTGAAATAAAAAAAAAAATTGTTTTATACTTTCAGACATGCAGTTCCAAAAAAAATGTTTAATTTAAATAACCTTGAATTTATTGAAATATCATTATAATGTCATTGACTATAATTTGATGATACCTACAGTTAAAGCTCCATTCCGAAAAATACAACTATTTGCGAATTTTATTACAAAATCCAATATATCTTCGTAAAATATTGTATTATTAGATCGTTAAACTTAAATAGTTAAGGGAGAAATGATGTTTTTTAATGTAAATTAAAAGAATTTATTTGAACAGATCTCACGCAGAGAAAGGAAGCTTCGTCGCACGCCACGATTGATGTGGGTCGCAACACCGAATAAATATTCGCTTACCGATTAATTTGTAGCGTTTCTATAGTGGCCGATGCAGCTCCGATTCGATGGCAAGTAATTTTTACGATGCGGTAGACTTTGGCGAGTTCTTTCTTCGTTAAAGCGGCGTAAGTCTCAAGCAGATCGTTCAGGATACAGTACGACGCGCACAATGGCGTGGTTGCTCCTCTTCGTCCAAGAAATATGGCGGTTCTCCCAGGAACAACGAACTCCCTACGTGTTCCAAGTACGCATTCAATTACGATTGCGAGAAGACCGATAGATGTCGCGCTAATGAACATTAAAATTTTTCGCGGCCTTTTTCGAGAATATACTAACGCGCATACGAAGTTGGGTAATTAACTTATATGTTAAATTTATTTAAGGGCGGTATTTAGTTACGAATTCCCATCAAAATTTGCTTATAAAATCTCCATGATTTGTCTCTAGATTTCAGAATATAGTACAGTTTCTATAAGATGGCTAGAGTTAATACATAATGAAGGATACGATGTGCGCATGTGCATACAAGTCGCCATTTTATCGATGACTTTATTGGCCGTCATTATTTCATGGCCGATTCGTTACCAATAACCGACGTCATTAAAATCACAACTATTTCTTTATATCTGTCCTTTTCCGTAGCTTCACCTCTTTTTAAAGTGTAATATCAATGTTCTAACAACTAATGTCATAGTTGCCTGTATTTTAAATAAGTTGTTACTGAACACACTATGAACTAATAATACTAAAATATTAAAAAATATTTATCTCTGTTTGTATTCACTACAATTAAGGTTGATTGTATAACGATGAAAAACCAGTTGTATATATAATAATTATTGCTCCATATATATAAAGTTGAATGAAAATTCTCCACATTTTTTTCATCGAGAAAAAGAATAACTCATTGTTCCAAGTCGATAATGTTGACATCTAACTTGATCGATACAACACGAATAACTACTAAATCTAACCGCTAGATAGAGGCATCATTCCGTACTTCCGGTGCAACTCTTGCTTCCCCTCAATAATTTTAACGCCGCCAAGTATCGACTACTTTACTAGATGCAATATTACCAAGTAATGGCAACACGTTATTGATCACACGATTATTCGATTCCATTACATTGAATTAATAACATTCATTAATTCGAACATCGAAGCTCATAGACTAAAATAAAAGATATCCCAAACGTCCCATTGATTTACCACTCGCAACAATGACGATTATCTGACCCATACATTTTTAATGGAACGTCCTACTAAAGTAACGCAACAACAAACTCATCGAATTAAACTAAAACGGCCGTCTCTCCATAAAAAAAAAAAATATCATTCGTTCTAGCGATAAATTATTTTCTTTGAAAATTACTAGCGTTAGGATCGAGGGAAAAAAAAAAGAGATAAAGAAAAATAGGATTCGATATCGAAGCATGGACGCATATAACAAGTGTCCGCGCAAACGTTATCCCGGCTGGCCGGGATCGGTCTCCGCCCAAAGTACAGTCACTCTGAGTTTGTGCGGATTCGCCCGAAGTCGAAGAGGACGCGCGAGTGCACGAGGAGAACGTGGGTGGTAGATATATAATAATGCGATGGTGGTGGTGGTCGACGGTGGTCGCCGGTGCAAGCAGCAGGACGGGCCGGAAAGGCCGCCTCGTACTCGCACGCACATCACCAAGGGGGAGAGAGAGAGAGCGAAGTTGCACTTCGTCCGTGTGTCGTTGCTCGATCGTACTTGTGTTGGTGGCTTTTCCTGGGGAAACGTAGGCGTGGAAGCGAGCAAGCGACCGAGAGAGAGACCGAGAGAGGGTAATGCGTGAGAAACGCAACGAGCAGTAGAGAGAGAGAAGGGAACGATGCGAGCGTGTCTTGCGCAACTGGTTCGACGCAGACAGTTCGTCTATATACTTGGTTCAACGACCACCGCCCTGGTCTCGTCCAACCCTAAAGTACCGGGAGCCCCGTTCGAGGGAGACACGGAACCGTGTAGAGAGAGGGGAAAAGAGCGAGAGAGATAGATAGAGGGTGGAAGGACGTCGATGGATTCGCCGGGTAGAGGAGAGGGTGGAATGGATAGGTTAGGGGGTAGAGAGGGTTGGTACGGTTATAGGGAGGACACCGGAGAGTGGGGGTGAGAGAGAGAGGGAAAACAGGCAGGCGAGGTCTCAAGTCCGTCGGCCCACGGGCCAGTTCCGTCTCGAGCCCAGGGGTAGAAGAGCTACTGGTCGCTTGTCTGCTCCCTTCTTTCGCTATAGTTTCATTTCTTTCCGTTTTAGTTCCTCTTCAGTTCCGATTGATTGACGTATACATATATAGATATATATATACATATACATTATATTATACATAAGGAAAGGAAAAAAAAAAAAGAGAGGCATATGGATATATAAGATATATATGTACACGTGGGGACGTATACGTATGTACGTTTGGAACACACGCGCGCGCGCATCACACACCTCGAAAAAGCGTATAATGTATGTCGATTGAAGAAAGGGGATAAGAAAAGCCGCGTGAATGTACCATCGATTTCTTTCTTAATTTACGTGGTTGAATTTACGAGTACGATTTGGGTAACATCGTGACAGTTCGTCGTCGCCGTTGTCGTGTCGTTGTTAATATATGCGGACACACCCCCGCGCGCAACCGCGTATTCTTATAAGTCCGTACGTCGTAAAGGTGTACCGGCTCGCGTAGTACCTGCGTCTTCTGTCCATCCAATGCTCCTACATTGACTGCAGATCGCTTGAGTTTTAGGAACGTAACCGTCGCAATCAGGTATGTGTCGAAACATTTATTTTCAGATAGTCTTTTTTAATACGCTTTTTTTCTGTGTCTGCGATGTCTGGGTTCGCCACTTATTATTCGCTATACTACCATGTTTCGATGGGATTGATAAGATCAAAAAACGCGATACTGCTCGACAAGGTCATTAACGAGTCGATTTTTTGAAGGTTTTACAGGTAAAGATCTCAGGCATCTTTCTAAATATGGTTAAAAACCCTTTTGTAAAATTTATTTCAGGTAAAATTTAGTTAGCGGATTATTAAAAAGGTGTTCGTGATATATTTTCAGTAGAATATCAATTTATAACTCGTATTTTGTATCGTGAAAAAGATGTTAAAAAGGTATAACGTTAATTATATAAATATACATGTATATAATTATATATTAGAAGGAAGGAAGTATATAATTAGAAAATGTGGAAACATTGCCGTAAGGTGAGATATTTGTAAAAGTGCTGGCGTCGAAGGACGACCTTACTGAAAGTCGATGGAAGAGAGGTGAAAAGATTTTCATGCTTTTACTTTTGATCGTAGTCATTGCAAAGAGGTTATCTTCGCAGCACAAAGCGACCGCGGCGACGATTAGTCTTGTTCTTACTCGTGGCCAGTTCCAAACCACCCCTTGTCAGCTGATTGAAATCGATAATGGTAAGCCTCGGCTCGGTGGGTCGTCTCGACGGAGCTTGCACCCTGTCGAGCGGTGCCCCGGGGCTCCGGAACCTGTAGCTTTGGTACCTGCACCCGTCGACGCCCGTCGTTCCACTTCTACTTCCTATTCCAATTCCGTTTTCGGTTCCAGTCCCAATCTCTATTTCAGCCCGGCTCATACGCGTGCCGCTCATCGATCGGTAACGAGCGCTTGGGAGCGGCTCTGTGTCCTCCCGAAAGTATCTGAAAATCGAACCCCACAATTTTACATGATAACGAGACCACCTTTCCTGCGAACATCAACCACATTCACATTTCTATCGCTGTATTTCTTTTCGTACTTTACGAGAGCCGCATTTACGTACTCGTGAATGCTAGCGAGATGCAAAGGGGCCGGTGTCCTGGCCGTTCTAGGACGCGGTTGTCTGGACACATGATGCCGTTGACGAGATTGTCGTCCACGCTTATTCGATGGCTGATGCGGAAGTCCGCAAGGTATCAGACCGGTTAGTTTGTAGTATTCTAGAAAGACCCGCGCGAGATTCCGGCCAAGCCTGTAATCTGTTATAAAGATCGACGGTCAAGGACCATTTTATAGGGCGATTAAATATTTCAATTCGTTCGTTTGCTCTTTATCCTTTTGTACGTTCAAAGTCAAGGTCCATTCGTGTTACACCGAAAGGATACAACCCTCTTCTGTATATGGTAAAATGGCTGGAGTTCCTTTCCTACAATAGCCATACATGGACACTTGCACTGTATAACAGTTGACGTGTTCCTTTAGAACGGAACACAGATAACGACGAGCTGTTCCACCTTTGTGAGGATCTTGATTGTACATCGTGTTTCCTAGGTCATAGTCCTCGGCGTGTTGAGCGAGCATCTTTGGCAGGACGATGTGTCTCTCGTACCTAAGAGGCTGGCAGCCGTAGAGTTAGATTATGACACGCGAAGGTGAGGATCACGCGAAGAAAATTCAAGTTCGTTCGCTCACCTCTTTCTCGGTTTTCCTTTAAAGATCGTTCGAATGAAAAATTATTAGAGAATGATCGGAGTTACCTGTAGACGTCCTCGTACGTGTTCCCGTAGACGAAGACCCCGGTTGCATTGGTATGCGCGTGTAGATCTAAAACGCAATCCAGTGGCGTACGCGTATCTTTGTCTAGAGATTCTAGCATCGATTTAGTCGCTGACAATGTAGGATGAATCCACTCGGATATACGATTCCAATTTCGGTTCAAATCCATACCCATCAATGTAGACCTGCCGTCAAATTGGTTTAAATTCGTATCGAATGGAAGATAAGTTTATATATTACAGGAGCGAAGCAATTACGTAATTACCTATAATTACCAAGGAATACGCCATCCGGATTCATCATTGGCACAATTTTAAAGATCACGTAATGCCTAAGCACCTGTGCGATTGGATGAGCACTGACTAGGAAATCCATTAAGCCTTGACAAACGAACGACGAGGGTGATTCGCCTGGATGAATTCTCGCAAGAACAACCACCACTTTTCTGCTTAATTCCTGGTCGTTATCCGGCTCGGAAGAAATCGTGATTAACTCGACCTTTCTCTTTTGAATCGAGGTGGCTAAAGTCTCCCTTCGAACATAGGCCATTCTGCTACAGAGATTGTTCAGATGTCCGAGATATCGGTTGTACGAATACGGATAACTTAAAGCAAATTGGTAGACTTCGTCCTCTCGATCGAAAGCGAACGCGAAGCTAAGCACGTAGTGATTCTGATGTTGGGGTGACTTGTAATAGAATAGCTGCAAACATGCGTCTTATGAACATTACAATTTAAATGGATATTAAATTTGTGAGGGAACGTAACCCGCCTACCTGATCACGAGGTATCCTCTGCCACTTTGGTCTGCTGTTGCTCTTAACCAATGGTGTCATACCGATTCGAAAGAGATTCGTGCTTCTCGATATATTCACTATGTTGAATATAACACGCTGATTCGATCTGATATTGTCGACGGTGAAATTAAACCACAAACGAAGACGTGGCCCGCAAGTATCCGGTCTTATGAATAGATCGTACTCGTACTCCGTGATGAGATCCACTCGGCCCAGGTTACCGGTTTCGAAAGAAGCGTCGAAGCAGATGTGTCCTTTTTTTGCTTTCCCACTGTGACCGGGTGGACGCATCACTAGTTTATTTACATTTCCTAGACCACCCTCGGCATCGCTGTCCTCGCTTTCTGAAACGATTATACATTGTTATTTCCAATATGTTGTCGCGATTGTCGTTTGAAAGAAGAAGGGAAGCGATCGGGAAGTCACGAAATGACAAAGAAGAGACTCGTTCCTTTAAGGATGAACGGCCTTTAACGTGAAAACTGTCTCCATTTCTAACCGGCTCTTTGATAGAGACTAGTGTGCTCTAAAGGGTCGCGTCCTTCCCCGCGAAAAGCCATCAGACGTGCGAGGAAGCTCTGGTAAGATCATCCAGCGTGTAGCAAACACAGCGAGAGACTGAAGTCTGTTTCGGGCTGATCGAAAGCATGGTGGGTGTTAGCCACCTACGTGATAACGAGAAACACCGATCTCGGCTTGGATTTCAAGCTAAACGGCCGATCCTCACGTTGTGGCTCTCGTGTTCGTGCTAGACCAAAGAGAATCCGGGAAGTTCGTGATTTCGCGTGGGTGATTCCAGGCAGGAATCACTCCGTCATGGATTCTCGCGTGGCTGCCAGGCGTCAACCGATCTCCTTTCTCGTTCAAGACCTCTCAACGGGGCTATCTCGTTTCTCGGTGAGAAGGTTAAAGGAAAAGTCGTTGAAGTCACGAGATCTATGACGATCCTAATCGCGCCGATAGAAAGAAGGTAGCCGCGAAGAAGATGTGGATACCTAATACGTGAGAGATATTTTCGAGCGTAATACTTTTACGTGTTTTCGTGACTCGAGGTTGTTTCTTCGTTTAAAACGCTTTTTCGATTCTAAAGGATCCTCGTGCACGGGTCATGGAGATATTCGAATACGATACAACGTGTTCCTATTTCCATGCACGACTAACTTGCGCTTGAATAATTAGCCGTGTTGATTGGAGTTTCTAAAGAGTATCGATGAGAATAATATTAGAAACGTGACTGGAAGTTTCATCCTGATTTGAATACCTATTCCCGGAACTTCATCCTCCGCAGTATGATTGTAATGAAAATTTCAATTCCATTTTGAAAAGGGGGCTATATTGTTAAAACGCAGACAAAAGAACCGGTGTCTATTTTTATCGAATGATCGGCGACGTAAATGTTACGACCGATGATGATGGGGTGAGGGAGGTCAGTGTCTGTAATCTTAAAGGAGGGAGTAGGAAGAGCTAAGGGTAGTCGTCGGGTTATAGCGCTCTTGCGTCAAGACCTAGCAATACAATTATCAATGATTCAAGTAGAAAGCTAAAAGAGTACGGTATCGCCACGTGAACTTCTGCGTATCTAGTCAATGGTACAGTCTTGGACTGCGTGGTAAACGGACGGTGACTCGTGTTCGCAGAAAACCGATGGGCCGATATACCATCTACTCGACGAACCTATTTAAAATTTACAAGGATTTCGATCGATTCTCGAAACACCTGGATATTCAAAAGGAACCGAGAGATACATTTAAGTTTACGATGAACAATCCGCGCGTATCGCAGCGATCGAGATGTATGAAAGATCCTATCCTCGTTTAGGATCTTTTCCTTTAAGCGTTTCGAACAATTCTTTGTATATTTCGAAAAGAACTATTTCCAATGATGCCACAGAGGCTAACGATTCAACCTTGAGAACCCAAAATTATCTCAGTGATACAAAACCTTAGCAGACGCTTTGATAGAATAGTTTCGGGGTGATATTTGCTGGATATGTCATGACGTATGTACGAACGAAAGCAGCTGCCAAATGTCAGGGTGCAATGGGTGGAGCACGTGACCATATCAACCGATGATCCTCCTCGCGTGACCCTCTCGACGGCTTCATGCACAAACACACACGCATACGCACACACACACATTCTCTTTCTCTTTCATCAATTTGATCGATCTCAAAGGATCTCCTCCGAGATCCATCCTTCCTTATTTCCGTTGAAAACGAGAAGAGTAGACAGGCTACCGAGCACGTGTTACGTGCCGTCACGAAACGTTAGATCGAACCATGAACTCTCGAAAATGGTGTTCACGTACGTACCAGTTTCGCCACCGTCAGACATTTTGAGAGAACGATTTCGAGAGCCTGCTATAACCGAACTGGACTACTCGAGCAAACGGACTTGGCAGTCTTTGGCGACACTATGTCCAGCGGGATCAACGATGGTTTCCTAGGTTCTGTTAAATCGATACACAAACCTTTCCGTTATCTAGATTGTTTCCTTTAGCAGACCATCCGTGTCTCTTTCGATATCTACGAATGTTCCCACGTTTTACAGCTCCTGAGAGTCCTAAGAGATCCTACTGAATTGTTTGCAACAAACTTCCACAGGCAATTTCATTCTGCGTTTTTGTATGCATATGTTCGATCGTATCAACCTTGACGGTTCTTTCCCCGATAAAATCTCATAGATCAAATTACGAAAATGAAGTGTATGCTTTTAAAGACCTTGACATATGTCGCTTTAAAGTCCATTGCTTTTATTTCGCTCCTTTTATACCAGTATATGGATGTAGAAAATGTGCTGGTGCAATTATTAAGATCCGTTTTAATCTCAACATGTATTCCAGTCTAACTTTTGGTATAAGTCTTTTTTACGTATTCGAAAAGTATGTGTTGATATTCGTCCGTTCGTAAAAAACAAAAGAACGAATAATCTTATTATTCTTAAATCAATTAAAATTTTGAATGCAACGGGAAGAAATTTGAGAATCACTGATACGATTTACAGATTATCGTCGTACCGTCTGCGCCTTTTGCAGATGCGCGAGATAATCTTCGAAGAAAGCGCGTGACGTTTCGTCCATCGTATTTGCGTTGAGTGGAAAAAAGGGAAAGAGTGAGAGAGAGGGTAGCGAGCTTGCGCAAGCGCACGAAGTCTCGAGCAGTCCTAGGAGTAGGGAGACGCCAGCGCAAACGGGTGAAATACACGATGTACAGGGTGAAGGAGGAGAAAAGAGAGAGAGAGGCTGCGTAGGTGTAGAGACACGGAGCCCAGAGCTCTGAGGTAGCATGACATTTTTCTGGACGAGCTGTGCCGTTGGTAGTTCCTGGTTAGCTCTCGACCGCCCTCTTCCCTTGGGCTTTGCCTGGGATTCCCTGGTGAATGCTTCCCCTCTCTAAAGCGCACCCCCTCTCTTCCCTTCTCCCGTTCTCATTCTCTCTCTATCCCTCTCTCCTCACAAATTCAGAATATCCCTGTGTATGTTTCGTTTCACACACGCGAGAGTGAATGACTGGTAGAACGCGGGAGATCGATATTCGAAACCCCTCTGCTGTCTGATGCTTCCCCTCCTGCCGAGTCGACTCCAGTGGCGTAGGAAGAGGAGAACGGGAGCTCGTGTATGGGTGCAACCAACTCCAACGGAGTGGCCAGATCCGAACGGAAGTATCGGACAAAGAAAAGACAACGGCCATCATAAATCGAACGTGCCAGGGACGTGGTTACGATTTACGTGCTGAGCTGGGACATGGCAGATTGATTTCGCCGGTCGAGTCTCATCTTGATCAACGAGACCATAGACTCGTAGATATTTTCTAGGTACGGTATCGATCTGGAGGGTTTCGCTTGATAAGATCGATTAAATTATAACTGTCTTCGTCGTTGGTTTAATGACCTTTAGGGTATCCGATTAAGATGTTAGAAACAGTGAAGGCCAAGAAATTTTGGCGGATCTTAATGGCCGGGAAATGATTTTACGAGGGCGCAGGGAACGGCCTGTCAAAGGTTTTGTCAATTTTCAGTTCGACGTCTGCGCATAGGTAACCCCTAACGCGTTCTCCTACTTTTCCTCCTACTACCACGCTTCCAAGCTTCTCGACGATCCGAGGTACTTGCAAGCCCTAGTTTCCCCCAAACCAGTCTTCCACCCTTCCAACATCGGTCGACGCTTGCGCACGATCCTCTATCGCTACTCTTTTCTGTGTTTTTTTTTTCATCTTGCCTTTTTATCCACCGAGAGCTCTCCTTTTCGTGGTTCCTCCTCTCTAGAAGGGATTGAATGGCACACGAAGTCGGCATCGACAGCGTGTCTTTCTAGATCCGATTGAATTCGTTATTCTTGGGGCTTCATCGGAGATACGAGAAGGAAATAATTAAAATCCAAAAAGTCCAACGATCTCTCAGTGTCTGCTCTCCTCTTCTGGCCAGTCCCTTCTGAAAAATTCATGAAGCACCGAGTCGTAAATAAATCACGATCGACGAAAGAAAGAAGGGGAGAAAATAGACAGGATCGCGAACGATGGAATGCTAGAAACCGTACATCGCCCTCCTCGATTCACCCCCGAGACCGAGTAGTCGCCGAGGGTGAAGTCTCCCGTTACCCTATACCGGGCAGGTCTGCCAACTCGAGAGATTGAAAACTCGGCTAACTCGAGCTAGACTTTTTTCTTCTTCCTGGTTTTAAACGCCTGCGCGGACTCACCTTCCCCTTTGCATCGCCTCTTCTTTATTATCACCATCCTTTCCTCCGAGTGTCGTAGCTTACGGAACGTTTACCATCGCAAGTGTAGGTACGTATGTATAGGTATGCACAAAGAGGAGAGTGTACCCCTTCTCTTAAACTTCCACCCCCTCTTTCGTTCAGGGTCGTGGGTGGTGAGTCGTTGCTAGTGGAGGTGGCGAAGGTGGTGGTGATGCTGGCGGTGTCCGGAGGGTGCAGCCGGTACCACCAGGGCCTGGCCTCGTCAGTTTAGTTACCGCACCACATAAAGGCATTGCGTTGTAGACACCGTTATAACCCGCAACATTCTTAATCTTTGATTCTACATATTCCTCATTTTTTGGCCCTTTGATTCGATGTATAACATATAACTGTATATGTATATATATATACATAACTAAAAAAAAAATATATATATATATATATACACGTTCTTACACGTTGAAAACACATTACAAAAAAAAAAACATCGTCGCCGATCGTCGTTGCCGCCGTCGTCGTCGTCGAAGTCGTCCTTCCAGTTTAAGAAAAACTAACGAGAAATTGGGAAAACACGCACGAAACCGGGAAAAACCTTGTATCGGGGGTGGTTTTTCGTTGATGTAACAACGAAGGAGACATCGTGCTCGCGACCGAAACGGAGAGAGAAAGAGAAAGAAAGCGAAAGGAAACGAAATCGGCTAACATCGAAGGAGAAGAGTGCGGATCGTTCGCTTTCGCCTACACGGTGATCTCGAAATCATCGATTTTATGATTCCGTTCGTTACCTTCGACTACCCTGCACCTTTCTCCCCCATCCCCACAGCATCCACCTCGCTCCGCTTCTCTCTCCGTTTCCCCGGAAGTCGCCACTCTACTTCCGATCGTTGACCTCCCTCATCGCTTCATCGCCGATCCCGTTTCTGATCTCCTCGAAATAAAAGGAGAAGGGACACAGGAGGAAGGATAAAAAGAGAGAGAAAACGAGATTTCCGATCTTTCTCTCATCGTGGTCTTCATCCGGAAGATCCTTCTTTGATCACGTGAAGAGCCCAGGAAGATATTACGGAAGGAGAAAGTGGAGAAGGAGAGAGAGGGGGCAAAGAATTAGTGTGTCGGGGATTTAAAAGGAAGAGGACCGACCGGCGGTGACGCGTGCGCGTGTTTTCTCCTTTTTTTTTCTTCTTTATTTAAATATTTTTTTTTCGGCTCTCTCTCTCTACAACCGTCACGTATAATACCGGGGCGTGTGTCGGCGCGCAAGAGACACGCAGTTCAAAGAAGGCGGAAAAAGAAAGAAAGAGAAGCACCGTCGAGAAAATTGACGGGTGTTGTTCCCATTTAATTGCAAATTTGTCGTGTTAAATAAATACTCATGCAGGAGCACGTATGTTAACCGTGATATAAATATACGTGTCGCCGTTATCGTCCTCGTCATCCTCGTCTTCTTCGTCGTCGTCGGCGTCGTCCTCGTCGTCAGATCGCCGTCGTCGCCGGTAAAAGAAACGTCTATAAATCCGGTCGTCGTTCCGTTCTGCGCCCAGATATCGGCATCCTCCAACTCCACTGATTTTCATCGTTAACCGGTATGTTCGTTTGTTTCTTTACTTTCGTTGTTTATGTGCAGCTTATATTTCTAACCTGACATTCTAAATTATTATTATTATCGTTGATTCTTCCTATTCTTCTTCTTATCTTCTTACATTATCGTTATTATTATTGTCATTATTATGATTATTATCGTGAACATCGTGAGCCGATATCACCCTCATGCCTTTTCGCCGGCTCGACGTGGAGCGCGTGCCGCACGTCTCTCTCTTCATCCTTATCAGCGTTTCCAGGATCTCTCGTCCCGATCTAGCGATCTTTCTATTAAAATAATACATATTTTCGATCTACCACGGCTAAACCGTCTCTACTATTTTTTTTCGAATGCATTACTACGAATGCCGACGAAGAGAAACAAAAGAAAAAAAAGGAGACGTTCCCTTCTTTGGATTAAAAAAAATACGAGGCTGGTAGAAGAAGACATATTCTTTTATTTGACCAAGTTCAGATGGAAAGCACGAAAGGGAGGAAAAACTCGTTCATCTTGCGTTCGATATCACCGTAGGTGTACGTCGATCGAGGAGAGAGATTCAGCCCGTGAGATGTCGCTCGCCGCGGTGCAACTTTGTATCCCGGATAAGTTAGGGCGTGGCACCCCGAAAGCGCGAGAACGAGAGAGAGAGGCGCAATTCGACGCCATCCCCTGTTTTCTACACAGCGGAACCATGAAGCATCGTCACGTATCTAGCCTCTTATCTTTCGAGAGAACCATCAACGCTCGATGCGTGAACGTCGATCGTTGGATCGAGAATGAGAGACGAAGGAAATCAGAAAGAAAATTATAATGATAAGGAAGAAGAGAAAGAGAAAACTGATAAACAAGATGGAGAGTGTCCAGAGCGTGCGCAAGGGTTCGTCCGGATCCACGATGGACCGCGTCTTCGATCAACCGCCACCGCGGCTCCTTCTCGAGGACAAACAGGAAGTCTCGAGAGGGATACTTCCGGCCCCGATCAAAATGGTGCGTGAGAGATGAAAGTGTAAACCTGAAAGTAACGACACCCGGAGATTTTTATCTCTTTCCTCTTCTTCTGAACACCATTTTTTTTTTTTACTTTATACCGCTAACAATTAGAACAACGATTCTGCTGAAAGTGGAATATAGTGAAAAGATTATCGAACGATTAGGTCTAGCGAGTCGAAATCCGATCGGGGCCCCACTTTACTTTTTTTTATAGCTCGACTAGAGATTTTTACTTGAAATAGAAGATGGTAATTCGAGAATGTTACACAATTGGTACTTCTTTGGACATGCTTTTGTTCCTTCTATCTTTTCTTTAGAAAGTTTTTCGAGATTAAGCATCGAAATATCAAAGATTGACCGATTTGCATCCTATCGGCGTGGGGTGTAAAAGGCATAAGGGAGGAGACTAGAAGAGAGAGAGAGAGAGATCGGCAGGTCTAGTGGAACCTTAGGTATTGATCGTTTCTGGGTCCATGTGACGCGCCTGCGTTTCGCTGTGGGGTGAAGTCGTAGCGAGGGTAAACGCGAGCAGAGAGAAAGAGACGGAGAGAGAACTATATCGGGGTTCATATACCCCCGGGGTAGCTGCAACTTTCCTCCATGCCGGCAACCAATCAATGGAGCTTCTACGTACTTCTCTCTTTCTCTCTCGCATCTCTCCCTTTCTCTCCCTCTTCCACCCTGGTCGTCTATACGCGATACCATTGGCACACGGTCACACCCGTTAGAGCAATGTAACGTTACCGATGCCAACTCTCTTTTTCTCGTGGTAATGACTACCATAGATGCTTCCCTCTAATAAAGAGAAGCCCGACTCAACCGTGTTCACTGTCCTCGACTTTTCATTCCCGGTCGCACGACGAATTGTTTTCCGGTGAAAAAAAAGAAAAAGCCATCTGACGCGTTATTGGTATCATCGATTTCATCTTTAATTCATATTTTATCGATGAAACTACCCATACGTATATACATACATGTATGAGAATCCATAATTGTGCGTCGAAACGTTAAGCCAGAGTCGAAAGCATGCCTCACGAAATATTATACGATAGCGATCACGTATACTTTAACCTTTGCCCTTCGCTTCTCTCGTTTCTTAACGCGCAATGCCACGAACCTA
Organism: Ancistrocerus nigricornis; assembly: GCA_916049575.1. NCBI lineage: Eukaryota > Metazoa > Arthropoda > Insecta > Hymenoptera > Vespidae > Ancistrocerus > Ancistrocerus nigricornis. The sequence continues at coordinate 10,134,800 of OU696668.1, read as the reverse complement.
TTTCAGTCAGTTTTTTGCGTAGAAAAGGGACAGACCGAGAGAGAGAGAGTCGCCGTGGCAAAGAGAGAGAAAAAGAGAGACACCAAAAGATAGAAAGAGAGGCGTATCCGCGGACATTAAGCTATATCGATCGGCCGGGCTTTCTAAATGCGTTCTCGAGTATCATGAGTGAGGAACGATGCATCGCAAAACTCGCCGATCGATGGAGACTATTCCGTCGGTACGGAAAAAACTTAAAGCAAAAGAAAAGAGAGAGAGAGAGAGAATATTCGTCCGTTCGTACAAACCGTTTTAACCGATTCCCGATATGGATTTCTATAGCCGCGATTTTCATCCCTTTTTATCTCGCTGTATCAATTCTACGGTATACGAACAAATATATATCATATTATATCAAACGTTATTAAGAAAATTGAGTGGTATAGCACCGTGGCGTGACATATCGGTTGAAAATTGCTGATCTACCTATAGAATCGTAATAAATGCTATTTTTATACACGCAATAGCCGCTATTTCTATTTACCTTATATAACCATACGCGTATATCCACATACATAGATCGAGGAAACAACGATACACGTAAGGCTTCTCGCAACGTTCCGATCGAAGTGCTTCGCTGTGGGGTAGGTGAGATTTTTCAAAGTTCCCGCGCTATTTCCGACAGTAATTATCGCATTTACAACGACCGTATTTCTGCGATGTAAATCATCATCTCTCTCTCTCTTTGATGCGTATGTATATAGATAACATAGATATATACCTGCGTATATATGTGTTTGAAAGCGCGAGTTTCTCGCGACACGCAACGTCGAGTAAATTGATTGGCTCGTAATTAGCGCCAGGCGTCGCGACGATTACGTGGTTGCTTAATCGATTTATCACCCTCTTCGAATCCGTCACCCAGACGAAGAACGTTCGTTTGGTTCCGGCTGAATCTCGTTATATCAAACTCCTCTCCTTTTTCTTTTCGATATTTATTTATTCCCGACACGATGATATCTATGCATCAACGACATATATCGTTTTTTTTTATTTCCCTTTTTAATTAAATTAAACAACTATTTTAATTAAAGCGACGTCCCGATCATCGGTTTAAACATTTCCTTTCCGTCAACGTTGCCCGCTCGTTGACACGGATTATTCATCGATGTTTCATTGAAATTTATTTTACCCATAACTTTTCTTTACCGACGAACGTAACACCAAGAAAGATATCGAAGCTTAACGGAAGTATCGACGAGTTCTCGGGCAACACCCAATGGGGGTTCGCTAACCCTAATAAAAAAGAAAGGCAGCCGGACGGAATTTTTTGACTAAGCTGTATGTGCCGACGAGCAATTACATCCGTCCTTTTCTAATGCGGATCGATGGCAACGCGCAGCTTCTAACCCTCGAAAAATATAAATTACGACAGCTGGATCGTGACTGGACTGAACGGTAAACCATGGTCGAACAGGGCCTGCCGCTCTTTCATTCGAGATGCAGGATCCCGTTCGTGAATTTTCCCTATGCACGGTTCCTTATTTTCGATAATCTATCGTAAATTGCGATTCTCCACGCGCCGTCGCTTCCTTATAGTCTAAGATCCCGACCTTGATCGACCTTCCCTCATCGAGTTTCCTAATCAAATGTATATTTTAATAAATCAATTATTATTATTATTAAAATGTATATTTTATACAATATAATATATAAATGAGCAAAATATTTTATTAGGAAACTCGACGAGGGAAGGTCGATTAAAGTCGGGATCTTGTACTACTACCTCGACAAAAAATATTGAATAATTTTTTTCATGACAACGATTTCGTATAGTAGGAATCTCGAGGATTACTCGAGAATTAGATTTACGATCCGAGGAATACCAGAGTGACGTACACATTCGTTTCTCCTTAACAGCTTTACGAGGGTAGAGAAGTTCGCGATAAAGAAATGGACAAACGAAAAGAAGGTACTTAGGAACGTGAGATGAATTAATATTCTAGCTTACGGACGCGCGACCGGTGTATTTATAGTGTTTATGCGTGAACGTATTTATAATTTTGTTGAGAATACAGTTTTATATGCGTGATGCTATAGGTATCACCGCGATCGTGAATTTTTACCAAAATACGTCGTTGAACTACGCATATATTTACTCCGTTTTTCTAAACACTTTTTCGCTCTTTCTTCCCGCTAGCCCTCTTTTTTTTCTTCTCTTACGCGAAACGATCGAAAATGACGAGAAAAGTGCTATTATTCGCACAACTCGCGCGGCATGCGGTAACGGAAATAAGTATCCAAAAACTCTGAGTCCGTGGTTATTGGCACGGTGGCCAAGTTTCGTGTTGGTTTGTTTCGTCACCGCTGCATAATTTTGGTCCGTCATCGTTTAAGAGAATTCGGTTCTTTCGAAAAATTTCGAGTCAAAGTCACGCGTGGCACAAATTTTCATTCGATAATAATAAGATTAGATGCGATCGTAGGAACGGTCGAGAATGAAGGAAATGGCAGAACTGCCGTTCAAGGTCATTCACGATGCACCGATGGAGGAAGCAACGCGGTGGCTTAAAAAAAAGCAAACAAAAAGTTGGAGGGAAAAAAAAAAGTCAAGCTGGATCATCTCCAGAAATTCTATTCTAAGCCGCACGTGTCCCTTGCGTCTTGCAGGACGAAAGGAAAGGCGACACCGTGCGCGGCACGTTCCAGATTTGAAAAGGTGTCCAAACGGAAGTGGGGGATCGGTGAACCGATGGCGGTGAATTGGAGCAGGAAGATAATCTAAAGGGGAGGGATAAAGTTTTCGGCAGGTGTACCGTTTTTTTTTTTTTTTCCTACACTCGAAAGGTTCGTGCCCTCGTGCCCTTCCTCAACACCGAGGGTCGAATCTAAGACGCTTTCAATGAGAGTATAGCAAGAAGTTCACCGAAATGAACGCGACTACCTGTATTGAATATTTAAGAGCAGGGTTAACCTTCTCGGTTTTGTTTCTTCTTTCTTTCCCCTCACTCTCTCTCTACCGTTCTAACTTCGTGACTCCGAACGAGAAGGGTATAACGATCGGGGAGAAAACGAAAAGAGATAAAAAAGAACTCTAAATCGGACGTTGGTTACGCGACGAGTGAAGTTCCACGTTATCCTTACGGTAACGTAGGTTGCGGTTCGATGCGAACTCGCGATCGTACGAGGAGGGTTGAGCGAGGATAAAGAAGGACCCTTATCTCGATGCGATAGGGTAGCGGGGTCAAAAACCGTAAAGGGGTGGTTACGATCAGGGAGGAAGCTGGGCTCGGTGGGGGAGTTTGAAGGGAACGCGTTCCTTCCAATAGAGCACGATAAAAAGGGATAGACGAAGGATCGATTCTTTCAACCGTCTACTCTATATTCTTTAAAAAAGAACGTTTTCCAACATATTATACCGAGGTGAATTTAAAAAAAAAGGAATAATGCCGGATCGCATTTTCTTTCATATCGCTTCCACTAACCCGAGCAAAAGAATCTTCTCTCTGCGTTGAAATTCGGCGATGTCCCGAATCTACGGCGTCCGTAACTTGCTTTTTCCCCCCGAAGTTCGATCGTCGACCCACCACTTCTAGGGGTAAAACGTAGTAGAAGACAGAGAGAGAGAAGCGAACGAAGCGAATCATCGCGTCGCGTCACGAGGGAGGGTGTTGCGTACGCGCTCGTCGGCGTTCGTCGTGTCGCGTCGCGGTGCTAGCCCGAAGTTGACCGAGCAAGTACCGAGGATAGCCGAACGCGTGCGATTCGTCTCGAGTCGCGGCTCGAGTCGTTTCCGAAGGGACGAGTGCGTTCAGTCTCTAGGTAGCCTCCGCCCGTAACGCGTCGTTCCTTCTGTTTCCTTAGTCTAGTATTTAACGCTTTAATTTCTCGTCTCGCGGTTTCCTTCCATCGTCATCGCCTCTCTTTCTCACTCTCCCTTTTTCTTCTCCCTTCGCTCTCTATCTTTCCCCCCCCCCCCCTTCGAACCACCGACGCGAAGAAAATCACGCAAAACTTAATCAAACGCATCATCGACCGAATACTCATCGTTGATCGTATATATATATTTATATATATATATAGGCGTACACATTTACACGAATCTCGCACGCGAGTTCCATCTCTCTCTCACGTCGTCCTTCTCGAATCACCTCCTCCACCTCTTCGTTCTTCTTTCCTTCCGGTAAAGAGAGGGAGGGAGACGAATGAGCGCGATACGACATCGCCGGTGTTTTTATTCGCCGTCGTGAAATCGAACAACGTGTGTATACGTTGCGTGTAATTCGCCGAGGTGCGAGAATAAAAAGCAGAGAGAAGAAAGAAAGAATAGTGAGAAAGTATCTTTTCAAGAAAAAGGTACAAATATAAATGCCGATTTACGTGCGCTCGCGTCGTCGTACTTTTCTTTCATTGATTTCCCCTTCCGTTCCGGGCGGTGGTGCGAGAGCGTGATAAGAGAAGAAATAGAAGTGAAACGGGGATAAGGTAGTGCGCGAAGACGAAAAATAAAGGAAGAAGAATAAAAGATAGAATCGAGTTCAAAAACGCAGGCCCATGAGTTTCGAAAGTGAAAAAGAAAAGTGAGGATTAAAAAAAAAGAAAAGAAAAGTTCTCGGCAAAGATATTCTCGCGTCCTCTTTGGTGCTCGGTTTTAACGTGCGAGGAAAAGCTAGAAAAAAAGACGAAAAGGAGAGGCTGCTAAAAAGCTAATACACGACGAGAGAGCCGTGGAATTTTTTTCGGAAGTGAGTGAGAGAGGTGAGCGAAGGACAGGTAAGAGATACGCGCCTCGTTTTATTCGCTCTTATTTTCCTTTATCCTATGTCATCATCCTTTCCCTCGTTGCTACTTTTCTTTACATACTTTCTTTTTTTCTTTCTCGAAACGTTTGAGAGAGCACGTGCCACGCGAGTTTCGTGGAACGTCGGAGAGTCGGTTCTCACCCCTCGCTCGTGCTCTCTCTCCTTCCTAGCGTTTCTTTCTCTCATCTTCTCTCTCATTCGTTCTTTCTATGCGTGTGCCTGGCGCGCGCACGCGTCCCACGATTACTCTTTCTTCCCCCCCAGTTCAGAATGCGCCGCTTCTATCGTTGCTGCGTGTCAACGCGCTTATGTGTGCGTGATCACGTATGTGTATGCTTGCCTCGGGTAAAGTAGTCTCTCTCGTTGTGTCTTCTCTCTCACTCTTGCGCGCACGAGCCAAACGAGCAAGAGAGAAATGGCGATAGAACGCTAGTGGGGTGAGGAAAGGGGGTGCTGTGTGCCAAAGGGGAGGGTAGCAGAGAGGGGCGGAGACAGTGTAGCAGCGTTCGTATTGATCGGTCCCGGCCACGCGATTTTCACGATCCGTCGCCATGGCCACCTGGCCAGCGGCCGAAGATCGTATCTACCGGCGTTCATGGAAATCGAACTTTAACCCTTGAGAAATAACCTCCGCGTGCTTCGCGTTACTACGCTACCTATGCTAGTTTACTCTCCTCCTTGTCACTCTCTTCCAGTTTAAAGGAATAAGATGTTCGTGATAAAAATTCTTCGGAAAGAAATGATTTCTTTGGATAAGATTAGAATACGTTCGTTATGTAAAAACTATGCTAATCAGGCGAATTTTAATATCGTTGCGAAATATTGTCTATGAGAAATTATTAGTCGAATTTTATTATAAACAATTGCGTAATTACTTTAGAAAAGTATTCGATGAACGATTCGAATAAAGACGTCATTTTGATTCCGGTGGTATACGTCGTTTAAGGAGGATCACGTGTCCTTAGATCGTACCACCATTCGTCCGTTTATTCTTCCTCGTATCGAAACGTTGTTCCAGATTCGATAACAAAGTTCCATCGTAACCCGAAAGACGAGAGATCTCTGCTTCGTTCTACGAAACTATCCGGTAAAGATTTTCTGAGAATGATATATATTCTTGGGCAGTAAAGAGGTTAAAACGCGCGGAGTATTCTCGTACGTTTGAATTCTGACAGAGGGTGGCGCTCGTCGTCGCTGCTGTACGCTTCGAAAAGGGGTTGCAACCCCTTGCATAAACTCGTGCATGTATGCACACGCGTACGTGTCCATACACAGGCACTGGTCCGTGTATCGAGCTCATTGTTGCATCGGATAAACAAAACGATGATGCACCGACGACGGAAAGAGAAGGAAAGAGTTCACCATTTTGAAGTCGGAGCAACGAACTATGATACTTCCCGATGGTTTGCATATCTTCCCTCTCTCTCTCCCTCTACAATGGGGTCTTTCGGCCTCCATTGTGGAGGAGTCCTAAAATACGCGCGACGGTGAGTGCGCTCGCGTCGATCGATAACGACAAAGATGCGGTACCGTGATAAAACTTGCTCACGGATACATACATATTTCACTATGCGAATACTCCCACGAACGCTTTACGACTTTCCTTTCGCATTTATATGTATATCAACTTTCCGTTTCTTTAAACGTTTCATTCTTTCTGTCTTTACATTCTCGATTAAAACTATCGTCCCGGCGAGTGTCACATCCCGCGACGCGTCGCTTCGTCCCTTTTCCAATTAGGAACGTATAACCTCACTTTTCTTCAACTTTGTCGCGCGATTAAGCACTTCGATCGATCGCGCGGGCGAGCTTCTTCGTGCTCTACTCTATGTTTTTCGAACGAACTTTATCGACGTTGAAGAGAGATTATAGAACATGGGTGATCGTTTCTTGTAGGTGGCTCGATTCCGATTAGTTTCTCTACCTTCCGCGAAAGACTTTGATACTTTTTATAGCTTTACATTCTATATTATCGTTACTTTGTTCTATTTCTGGTCATATCCTCGCGCGAATAGAACGTTCGATTCGTTTCGCGCGTGAGATGCCGCACAAGTTTGATGGACTTGGAAATATCCGCTCTCTCTTTTTTTTTTACGTCCCCTTCCCCCAATTACTTCCGATACGGACGGAAGTTACATTGTACCGTTCGAGAACGTCTTATCCTTTCAACGGCGTTACGTCCTACATTTGATTCCATCGAAAGAAAAAAAAAAAAAACAGAAAGGAGAAAAAAGAAAAGAAGCACTGCCCATCGAGTCAAGACAATACCGTTCTTTCATGTCGTTTTTTTTTTACTCTTCACTGCTTTTCATTTCGCCGTATGTTGTCCTAGTCGCCGAGCTCGTCGAGTTAGCGGTTCTCAACCATCCCCTTTTAACGGAATCACTTGGAAGAACGTTTCTACCGACTTTAAATCATTTTAATCCGGATATTTCATCCCTATCCTAAAATTCTATACGAATTAGCCACTCCTAGCTTGAGAACCTTCGTTGGCTATACTCGAGCTATGGGAGTCGCCATTGCTTCAAGAACATAATAGAACCTATCTATCTATTACCCCCAGGACACCGTGGACAGCTCGTTTGGGGTGCCCACGAACGTGTCCGTGACTGTTTCGATCTATGTGTGCGTCCATATATTTACGTGGCGTTCCATATGAGAAGGGACCCTAAGGACAGCTGATGGTCGCGTACGTTGCTCGAGGCAGGCAGCGAAGAGCGTTCAGGGGGGGTGGACGGAGTCGATGGTAGGAACGAGCCGAAGGGAAATTGTGACGGCGAGGCAGAAGGATAAAAAGAAAGGGAGAAAGAGGGAATTAAAATATACCTAGGTGGCTCGTGCCGGCTGATATATGTGTCGTGGCAGCTGTGTATACATACTCGCCTCGACATGCAACACCCTATAGAACAGTGTCTCTCAAAGGGTCCTAAGAGACATCTTTCCTCGAATTTTATTCTTTTACTTCATTTTTCATTTCAACATCGTGCGTATCCCTTCTTTGTTTTTCTGTCAATGATTATAATCGTGAGAAGAAATTCTTATGAAAAATTGTCAGTCATAAGAACGAGTACCGTCCTTAACAAAATATTATAACGACTTCTCTAATATTAGCATAGCTTAAGAAGGGATAAGCCGGTGTTACTAAAATGTTAAAAGGGGTAGGAAGTATGGGAAACATTGGGATATAGGAACGACCACCGTGCGATTCCTCCCTCTCTCTACCTTTCTTTCGTTCGCTCATTCCGTCTCTCACTTTCTCTCCCACTACTCTCTTTCGTTCTCAACCCCGAGCAATTCTTTTCGCTCACCCATCTACCGGGTGTCTCCCCACGATAACAGTTCCATGGGTTAATTGCTTTTCCCTAGGTCCGCTAATGAGGCCAGCTGACGTACGCTTTTCATTACTTATTTATCTCGAGTCGACGGTAAACGGAAGTGCAAGCGCTGGCATTAATTATTTTTCACGTTAGGGAGGGTGTACACGCGTTATATGTATATACGCACGCGTACAGGCTTTTATGAATATACGGATTTGCGTTATCTTGATATCTCTTGACAATAAACGAGCCATCGTTAGCGTACGTCGATAATCCTTGTTGGATTCTACACGAGAAATTCCCTTTTTTCAAAAACGTAATCGATACGTATTCGACACCCAGTAGATTCGTTCGTACGACTAGCGAGACTCCGGTGATGGCGATGATAGTGCTAGTAGTGGTGGTGGTTAGGTAGAAAGGGCGGAGTGGTAACACGAGGGAGACCAGCCCTTTAAACGACAGCGGGGTTCGTTGCCCCTTTAAATTATCCGGGTTCCTATTGAGCCTTTTTTTCCTCCGACTTCTGCTAACCGTCGATACCGCCTGTTCTTTACGGTCTCCGTTTCTAGAAGTCATTGTCGAACTAGATTGAAATCGCCTTTTTTCCCCTCCCTACCTTGGAGCCACAGACAAAAATGTCTCTTACCAACGATTAATAATATAGCGACGAAACTATAAACGTTTTTAAATAATTTTTTTTTTTTTTAATTAAAGATACAGTTTTCAATTGTTATTTTACAAAAGGTAGTAACTCATGTATTTTTTTTTCTCATTTTAGGTGGTATTTTAAGATGAAATATTTAACACTAACCGTACGACGACCGGTATATGTTTCTTAATTTTTTTAATAATAAAGTTAATTTTGTAGAAATTTATTCAATGTTATCTATTAAACGATAGCGAAAAGCATGTTTTTGTTTAGATATTTGTCAAATAAATAAATAAACGTAATGAAAATAAGGATGCATTTAACGTAAGTACGGTTAGTGCTAATAATAAATTTATGTCAAATGTGAATAATCTAACATAGTACATTTTTATCTTTCATTATCATCAAAAACACTTCTCACCTTGCACTAGAAACTGAAATTCAACGTACCCGGCTTATTTCGTGCAAATTCGAAAGTCGTCCAGATATATATATATATATATAATTCTTTTGTCCTCGCTATATCGCGAGGGCAAGAACGAGGGAAGCAACGCACACCGGTTTCTAAGCGGCTTTTTGCATCCGTGTGTCATGTTTTGGTTAGTTCTCGTGTTGTTTTTCCGTCCTTTGCGGATTGCTTCGTCGTCGAACTACTCTCTTTCTCCTCTTCGTGTTTATACCTAATACCACATTTTTTTTCTTTCTTTTGTCGTTGCTACGATACTCGTTCCCGTCTTCTTCCTCGTGTCGTCGTGCGTCGAAGAAGCCATGTTTCCACGTTCTTGGAAACCCTTTGGACTTTTTGTCAACAAAAATGTTCGCTTCTAACACTGTTTTTATTACATTTTAACCTGACACCGTTGAAACACGATTGCAGGTCTTTATAGTAACGATAATTAAGAAATAATATTATAAACAAATATCTAGTAAAAAGAATAGGAAGTAAGAGAATCGAAGAAAATGGTCGGCTGTCGATCGTATTTAAGAAATACTAGTAAGATCGAAAGAAAACGTTAACGTCTATCGATTTTTTTTAACATTTCTCCCTTTGTTTTCAGATTTCGTACGTAGTTAGAGACGACCCCTCACAAGAGTGCAATGATGGCGAACGGAATGGACACGGTCGTACAACAAAATGGAGGATCCACCCTCGGACAGACCTCGCAGGAGGAGTCGAAGACGAATCTCATCGTAAATTATCTGCCTCAGAGTATGACGCAGGATGAGATCCGTTCTCTCTTCTCGAGTATAGGCGAAGTCGAAAGCTGCAAGCTTATTCGCGACAAACTAACCGGTAAGAAGCTTAAATTTCTCTTTTCTTTTCTATAATACGCGAATTAACACACATATGTACACTCGCTCGTATGGTATACTTTCTTTTGAAATCGCAACCGAGTTGGTACCATGTATACATACACGGGTCGTAGAGAATACGGGCAGTGGATTGAAAATCAGTATAGACGAACACCTGTCAGTAACAGCTGTTACGCGTGCTCTAATCGGATTCTCACGATAAGATCGATTCAGGTGAAGCTTTATCGATTATAACGGTGTCTCGTGACAAACGCGAAAATGACTAGGCTCCATCTATATTCACACACTAGCAAATAAATTAATTCCGAAAATGAACCGACTCCGATCGATGTTTCTCCGTTTGCCGGTGAAACGGTCGTCGACGCTACGACAAGGAAAGCCGTCGTCCTTACTAATTAATATATAAAAAAAAAAAAAAACAAGAGAGAAAGACGTAGAAAATAAAAGTGTCGAAGAGGGAGAGACGCCGTCGTCATCGTCGTGACGTAATTCGGGCGCCAAGCACAAAGTAGCGGCTTTTCCTCGAGAAAGAGGCACGGCTTGTAAAGCTGGATGATTATAAATACACGAATACGTTGTATAAATCCTTCCACAAATAGTGGCTATTGTGTCACGGTGGTAGTGAGCACGTTAGACGTGAGGAAGGTTACGCGCGAGCGAGCAGAATTTTATCGCGAAGAGAGATGGAACATATTTTGTGCAATGGTGGAGTAAGAAGTTTACGTATGTATTCGTACACGCGTGCTCGTATCGGAAAGAAGGAGAGGAAAAGAGAGGGATGAGCACGTGCGTAGACGTTGCGCCTCTATTTTTGGAACGAAAAGAGCGGGGGCGTCATTTGGTTTGAAGCTTTGCCGCTTGACCTCACCGTGTATAAAATCGCAGGGCCGTATCTCTACCGAAACCATTTCGGATCTCGCGTGTCTCCGTATATCTCGTACACGATGTGTTTTACCCTTTAAAAGCTCATACTTTTCTTTTTCCATTACAGGCCAGAGTTTGGGCTATGGTTTCGTCAACTATCATCGGCCCGAGGACGCCGAGAAGGCCATAAACACGCTGAACGGTCTTCGTTTGCAGAATAAAACGATCAAGGTTAGTCCTGACTACGCGACGCGCTTAATTAAACTTTACACCGGATTAAGATGATCTAGTATATGCATATATACACGCTTGTCGTAGGGATATGATTTAGTTTTCCTCTTGCTAATTTTGTATTTTATTCTTGTCAGGTATCGTACGCGAGACCAAGCAGCGAAGCGATCAAAGGTGCGAACCTTTACGTGAGCGGCTTGCCGAAGAACATGACGCAGCAAGATTTGGAGAACCTTTTCAATCCTTACGGGAGGATCATAACTTCTCGGATACTCTGCGACAACATCACCGGTAAGTCGTCGAGAGAACGAGGAAGCAAAACGTGCGTGCCGTTCGTTCGTCGGCACGGCGTGTACGACACGGCCGAGTCTCTGTCCGAAACTAGCAAACGTCCCCCGTGAGAGAGTGGCTAAACACGGAGAGTCGAGTTCTGAAAGAAAGAAGTAATATAAGATAAGAAATAATTTAAGAAAAATAATATATACACGCATATGCCGTAAACAGGCTGGTAGAAATAATATATGTGTAACTATGATCGCGCGTTTCAAACACGTTCGGGTGATGGGGCTTCTATTGATTCTTTGCGAGGGATGATCGTAATCTTCACGTTTTCACGATTCGATCGTTGTGTTTCGTTAGGAAATACGTTTCTGTGTGACTTTGCGATAATGACGGTATAAGGTTCAAAAAAAAAGGAAGGGGATCATGCTCGTTATCGTACCGAATCTTTCGGTTTCGATAACGATGGCTTACGATCCAAGCGAAGTTTCGCGTTGGTTTTTTCGAAAATAAAAAAGCGATTAGTAAACCCCTCGATCTTGAGCTCGATCTCAAAGGCGGGTGACAAAGCACGTGCAAAGAGAAAAATAAAAAAGGGTAGGTGAGTAGGCCATGGGGTTGAAGTTGTCTGTGGGCTGGGTCGGTGCGCCTTTCATCGTAGTGAGAACGAAAATATGATCATGGAGAATGATAATCGTGGTCAGTGAACGAAAAACGTCGTCATATTGGTTTGCTACTTTTGTTTTTTTCGTTTTTTTTTTTTTTTTTTCATTTTTTCGTTCTTCCCATTCTCCAACTTCTTTGTTTCCCCGACATATTCGTTTACTGTTGTCTATGTCTTAGTTTTTTTTTTTCTTTTCTTTTCTTTTAACACGCTCCATGATTTCAAACAGAACAGGAGCGTCAATGATCGTGATAACCACTTCGAGATGCGAGATAAGCTTTTTTGAAAATTTCATTATTTTAGTTTCGTTCGTTGTACTCTAGCTCTTTCTCTCTGGTATATGCCATAAACCCTGATCTTGACCTCCCTGTTTGCACACACAGTCTCATGGCCTGTCCACCTTTTCATCGTGATTATCTCTCACATCCGTCGCTTGTTTTCTTTCCTAACCATTCCTCCAGGTTGACCGTATTGGGTATTAATTTGTTTTGTATCTTTTTTTTTCTTTTTTTTCATTTAATGCTCCAACTACCTAACGTTTAGTAGTAACAACAACGGTCGATCTTAACGACGATCATGGCGACAAAGAGTATTAACTATTCGTCGCAAATGCGGTCATGCGAATGAAAGAGTTTAAAAAAGAGTAGATAAAATGAAGAAAAAAATGTATCGCTGCCAATTACATGTCAATGCGAATTCTTTTCTCGCTTTTATCCATTTTTTTCTTTTTTTCGTTCTCTCCTCGTTGCGAGCTCGCATCCACTTCTTACAAATCTCAATACCGCATGAATTAAACGATTCCTCGAGTTTTTATACTCTATCTACTATATGTACGTTTGTTTTCGGCGACGAAGCCCCTCCCCTCACCCTCGCGATCTACCGTATATGTTTAAGTATCATGGAAGAAAAAGTAGCGTGTAATTAACACGAAAAATCGCTCGCCCCTTATTTTAGACACTTTTATTTCTCAACGACGAGTTTCAGTTACACTTTCTCCTCAGTCTTACGTTGACCGTTCTTTGCTTTTTCTTTTCCCATCCCGAGATTGGGTCGAGTTGGTAAGTGACGTGTATCGTATCGCATCGGTTCTTGCTTTTTTTCGTCATTTGCTGAATATATGATACGGAAAAAAGTATATTTTTTTTGGTACAGATGTCGCTTAGAAGCGATAATCCGGAATAATTTCAAACGCGTTTCGTTATATATTCGCTTCGACATTTTTGTAACTTGATTTTCCCGCGTAATTAGCTACTTTCGTTGAATACATGACTGCGGCGCAACCAATCGCATTATGTTTTCTCGCAAACGACTGTATGAATTTGCACCGAGCGCGAAATTTAAAAAAGAAAGAATATTGAAAAAAAGAAAAAAGGAAAAAAAAGAGAACACCCTTCCCACGTTGCTTTGACAGAAATAAGGGGCGAGCGAAACCGTGCTGACAGAGTTGACTTTAACGAGATATGATTTTTTCCGTTTCTGTTTAGTACGACAGTTTGTGCTCGGCGGCGGAGACAATTTGCCCGGTACGTAACTCATAACTCTCTTTTTTCTTTTCCCTCATTTTCCTAATTAAAGAAAAAGAAAACATACAAGAAGCCGTCTCTCATTATTGCGCGCGAGCTTCTTGGAATTTTCGGAATCGCTATATACATACGCACACATACACACACTACACTTACACGAACAAACGTATACGTATTTTCATATACACATGCGCGAACCAACACACGCTATCATTGTTTTTTTTGTAATGTCTTGCAAGGGAGTCGATCCACGGGTCATAGCGCAGTTTTATTTTATTAATTAATTTATTTTATTTTAAATAGTCTCTTCAATGATCTCCATATCATGTTTAAAAAAAAAAACAGCAAAAAAATATTCAACATTGTAAGAAATTTCGAGGTTATGCAAATTAAGTCCAAAAAAATTGCTACGATCCGAATCGCTCCCTTGTAGATATATCGTTGTGTTTGTCATCGATGAAATCAAATCTCATGCACGATCGAGAATTGAAACGAGTTAATAATATACATTTTGCTTCGTTTACACTTCGCTGATTTAAATCACTTTCTCGCAGCTTGTATTCTACGTTAAAAAACAAAACAGACGGAAATATTACGTTCTCGTAGCATTGGTTCTCATTTTCGTTTCGTCGATCGTGCAAGTGACAATGCGCGACATTCATCGCATGACGATTATAAGATGAGGAAGAAGAAAGGAAAAGACGAGAACGGGGGAGAAGGGGAGCGATCGATCGCGTCCCCGTTTCTCTTCTTTTCCTTCTTTCTCTCACTTATCTCCCACTTCTAAAAGCTAACCTTTTCCTTTTTGAACACACACGAAAAACTCGCACGTACGCACGCCAGAGAACACGCAAAACGCTATATACGAAGCATGCGCGCTCGCGCGCTCGCGAAAACAGTACACACATACGCACACACACACCCAGAGTTCCTCCTGAGCGCCATTTTTGTTTCTTTACGCTTTTTGTCGTTCATTATGATTATGATTTGCGATTTATATTCTAAACAGCATTTTTATACATACGTATATTTACACGCGCAACGACTCGCTCTCTTTCTCTCTCTCTCTCTCTCGTTCCTTCCTGCCGCGGCATCCGTTTTTTTGATCTGAACGATGATGATGATGGTGATGATCATGATGATGATGATGATGATGATAATAATTATAATAATAACAATAAAAATGACGACAAATAATAATTACAACTAATTATGACGATATATAGAAAGACAAAAAGGCATTCGCGGCATATCAGAATGTAAAGAAACGAATCTGCGCGCACCGAGCCACTCACTTTTTTTAACCACTGCGTCTCCGTATCGATATCTCTCCTTTATGTCACTCTAGTCGAGTTGCATCGACGGAGTCTCGACGAATCGATCGAGTCGCAGATAAATACTTTATATTCTACGCTGGAAAACGATCACGATGCTCCCGGATCCGGTAACGTATTCTAATAAAATCTAATCATTTTACGAGGCATAAGTCGAGTCAGCTTTCATTTGAGCATTTACCGCGACGGATCGGTGGTGGCGCCACGATCGTATTTCCAACGACGCTACAATGAAATAGTTAGCGTAAATTAGAATCCACGACGACATAGCGTTCATCTCGTTTAATTTTATTAAAAAGACGATTACGATGAGGTTATGTCGATCGAAGATATCTATTCTCATTCTCTCGAATAAACGAGACGTTTCAAAAGAATATATATATATGTTCATACACATATATATATAGGTATGCATATAATTAAAAGATTTAGCGACGAGGAACGATCAACGATCGCCCGTTTTCCATAACCTTTTTATAAAAGGATCAAGGAAAACAACGAATCGCATTCCCGTCGCTAAATTTACGATCTTTATTACCGATCTTCGCAATTATCGGTGACAACGACGAATAATCGATATCTGTTATCTTTTTTCCTCTCCCCCTCCCCCTCGATCAACGACAAAAATGGCACGATCGACAGGCCTGTCGAAAGGGGTTGGTTTTATAAGGTTCGACCAACGTGTCGAGGCCGAAAGGGCGATCCAAGAACTGAATGGAACCATTCCGAAGGGCTCGAGTGAGCCGATCACCGTCAAGTTTGCCAACAATCCAAGCAACAACAACAAGGCGATACCGCCGTTGGCCGCATATCTGACACCCCAGGCGACGCGTCGCTTTGGCGGCCCGATCCACCATCCAACCGGCCGCTTCAGGTACATTCCACTGTCGCCACTATCCAGGTACCTACTCGCCTCTACTCGCTCTACCCAAAGATCTCGTTCTCTATTTCTTTTATATTATCTCTTTATCTCACTATCTCTTTCTACATCTACTCTTTCTCTATCTCTTTCTCTTTTATCTGTATCTATCTATCTATCTATCTATTCATCTTCCAATCATTCTCTTTTTTTTTCCAAAAAATCTCTCAATCTTTTTCCATCGACCTTTCATTATTCTATTTCACCAACACGAGCACACATTAACATTCATACAACATTATAAACGGATCGATCGATCGATTCGTATTTATATCACTGCCATCCCCTTTTCCTATCATCCTCGTTCCATATCTCATTCGCCTTTTCCTCGATCAGCAATCTTTTTTTCACTCTCTAACTAGGCTCTTACTTTACTTCGATTTTCTTTCCAGTCTATCCTGATCCATCAGCGAGTGTAAGAAAAAGAGGTAGAGATTCGGAAGGAGAGTTTAGACGGCATTTTAAAAGAAAAATTCCCGTTACCCTTATTTCTCCAGTCGGTTGTTTACACACGTCGGAAGGAGGATTCGATTTAAACGATGGAATACGGTTTCCTTTCACGGGGATTATTTGCCCGATAGAAAGACGAGACACGATGCCGCGCGAGCGAACGAGAAAGTACTCATCGTGTCGAGTTTCTTTCTTTCTATTCTTTTCTTCGAATCTTTTGCTTTATTGTCACTATTTCTTTTTTATATATAATTACAATAAAAGAAATTTTTACAGTAAAAAAATGACACTCAATATTTGTTCCCTCGAAAGAGGATCTCTTGTGGATCTCAATTAATTTGCTTATTAACTTATTATTCAAATTTGTCTTTAAAAGATTTTTTCTTTTTAATTTACGATGTTTTATAATCTGGACGATTATATACTCGTCGAAGTTGCGAAATTCTAACATTTTTTATTTATTAATGTGCCGTCAGTAGAATCATTCTCGTCTTTTCTAGATTTTTGTGATAACCTTATTGCATCGTTGTCTATAGTCCTTCTTAATTAATTGTGCATCCCCGTTTGCGTCATGAAATATGATCGTTACGGTTCTTTCGATCGATCGATCGATCTCTGTTCTCGTTCGCTTCCCTTTTCAACCTTTAACCCCGCCCCCTCCCTCCCTCACATACAAAGATTTCTTACTTTTTTTTTTCTTTCTCTTTCCGTCGTTCTTATTTTCATCATTTTATCCATCATTTTCCTTCAACGTTCCGTCACGACACATTCGTCTTCCCTTATTTTTGCAGACGTTTCATATGCCTACACTAACTATTGGTCCATCATAGATTATACTATAATGTAAATGTTATAAGTTACAGTTATCTGTGCATGTCTTTATAATTGTTTGAGCCATTTTGCCCAGTCACGTGCACTACCTACGTCTTTTTTTTTTCATCGAGGTACGAACGAGGTCTCTTTTTGCGTAAGTTTTAGCACCCTTGCCACAATCGGATCGTTGACGTTCGACGAGACGATGGATGATTAGAATCTTGTAGTACATACAATAGAAAACGGATCTGAGGTGTGACGAGCCTCTCTTCTCATCAACTCATTCTATACCTTCTATTATTCACACTATCCAGTTTTCCTTATCATCAAAATTTTCCAAACATTTTCCATAGTTTACTTCCTCATTTATGCAAAAATATCTTTTACACATACATTTAACGTGATCGTAACTACGTACATACACACAGACACATCGCGTTACTCACATAAACTCGATTCAATTTGGTTACAAAGTATTTGGTTTCCAAAACATGTCCGAATTTTGAATCGCGTTGCATGAGTAAATCGAGCATTTGTTGTTCATACGTAGAGAAAAGAGAAAAATACCGAACAATATGGTGAAAAAGTATTTTCCCTTCGAGTATTTAGTAGTTTATGCTTTGCTTTCGCTTGCGTTCTTTTCTTCCCCTGTTTAATTTTTCACTTCCAAGAATCCCTCTCTTCCCCCCCTCGTGTCGAGCGAGTCCCCCAAAATTTGGTCGTTCTTTCGTTTTCTCTTTTTCTGTCTCTCTCTTTCCATTTGGAGAAAAACAAGAAAAACAGAACAGAGATACGACCGTAGATCGTAGAAAAAAAAAAAAAAATCAGAATAGCGAAGCACCCGACTTATCCCGACTTTTTTGGCTCGATCCCGGAGTATCTATCTTCTTACGTTGTTCTTTTTGTGTTTTGTTTTAGCACTGGCAAGGCCATGCTTGCCATTAACAAAGGCTTACAGAGGTCAGTATTTTTTTCGTTACTACCAAAACTATGTTCCTTCCTTTCTGTTTCTTTTTTTTTTCCGTTGATACTCTCTTCTGCTACTACTACTACTACTACTATTACTACTACTTCTTCTGTTAGTACTTTGCCATTTTGCTTTCGTCTCTTTTGTTGTTACCACTTGCGTGTTTTTCCACCTTTCTTTCGATTGGTCCAATATATCTTTCTCCTTTCCGTCTCATTCTCTTTCTCATTCTCTCTTTTCCTAACTTTCTCTCTCTCTCTTTCACTTTCTTCTCTCTTTCTCTCTTTCTCTTTTACACTACTTTTGTCGCACTTCGTACTCTTTCTCTCACGAGTATGCACACGATGCTCTCCAGTTACATGCACGCGACAGTACAGTTAATACGGTCGACGATGACTCCCGGGGCTCTCTTCTCTTTCTGCAAACGAAGCTACTCGAATCTGTGTCGAGTGTGCCTGCAAATGGAAAGCTCAACTTCTCTTCTTCCACCGTGTTACATTCCTCCTATGTCTCTCTCTCTTTTTCTTTTTTCTATCCTTCTTTATTTATCGACCCCTCTTTCGTCATGTACACCGCGTTTTAACCACAATCCCTCTCTCCTCCCTCCACTAGCTCCATCGTAGCGCGTGCACTTTTCTTTCCGCCTTCTAAATCCACCGATATTGGTATAGAGAAGCAGCCCTCGAAAGAGTCTCTGCTATCGTGCATCGAAGCCAAGGAGTTTTAGCGTATATTACCTGCTTCACCCTTCCAACGTTTCCCCCTCTCCGAACCATTTTCCTGGTTTTTGTATTATTCGGACTACTTTTCTTGACGACGAGCTAAACGTTCTGTTTTGGGCGGTGTTCGATACGTACGGTGAGTGTGGGATGTATTCTTACGTTATTTAAAGGCTGAATCATTTTTAAGGATTTTTGAACGGCTTTTACGCGCTCGATTTTTGTAATTTATTAATTTAGATATCTCAAACGGTGATTTTTTTCTTTTTCGTAACGGAACGAAGTAAAATGTATTTAGAAAAAGTGTACTTAATATTTATTATTTGATGTAACAAGTATTGCTTATTATTTTAGCATTTACGACTCGCTGTTCGCTATACCAGCCACTCGAAATATCATTGAAAAAACAAATTTACTCAATTTTAAAAAAGTTAGCGAATATTTTCTACACTCACTGTAGGTAATAGAAGAGGTATACGATTTTGTTGGTTCGTTACTTAAGTGTTCCTTATTTTTTTAATTATTTGCAAAAATCTACACGAAATATTTTTCTCCATTTCTTTCCAAACAATTTCCATTATATTTCTATAAAAAAAAAAAAAAAAAATACGTATGTTTGTTAATATTAACACGAAATACGAGTTTAGTTTCCTTTTTAATCGTTTTATATGACGTTCATTAAGTTAAGGGGAAAGTAACACTTAAAGAAAAACAATTTCCCTTCTCTGTAGTACACTAACGGCACTTTTATGTCGATGCCGTCAATATGTCAAATCAATAAGAGCAAAAAAAAGACACGGGCTACTTTCTAGAAACCACTTGTATTAAATACCAATGCT
Organism: Ancistrocerus nigricornis; assembly: GCA_916049575.1. Classification (NCBI taxonomy): domain Eukaryota; kingdom Metazoa; phylum Arthropoda; class Insecta; order Hymenoptera; family Vespidae; genus Ancistrocerus; species Ancistrocerus nigricornis. The sequence goes on along the minus strand of OU696668.1, from coordinate 10,115,137 downwards.
ATTCTACCTGTGTGGAAAGAGCCCCGGGGGAGCAGAAGTAACGTGACACTAACAAAATCGAATTGAGCGATTTACGAACACCGATTCAGCGAAGGAACAACGTCATCACATTTTTTAAATATCTAATAATCATAACATAGATTAAATTTCATTATAAAAATTATTTCCCTATACATTTTTCTATTAGATCGATAATTTATCTGTTAAAACATTACTATCGATTAACAAAATTTGGTTATAACGTAATTCATCATTTTGTTTCACTAAAAGAAGTAGCATTATTGTTGGCCTTTGAGAAAGAATAGACGGAAATATTTAAAAGTAGTTTTACATGCACATGGACGCACACGTTGACATAAAATGGTGTCTCTCGTCGTTCCTTCGCTAGAATCACCCCCTGGAGAGTCTTCTCTCGACAATTCGTTGCCAGTTTTTCGAGCAAAAACGTTTGAGCTGTGCACGCGCGTAAAAGTACATGGGGCACTGTCTATGTATATGAAAAAAAAAACACAAACTCATACAAAAGCACGTGTACACGCGCGCGCGCGCGCGGCCGGGGGTGTTCCGAACGTGTTCGACTTTCGAGTTTTCCGTCATATGTCAGAGAAAGTCGCAAGAGACGCGACAAAAGACGACATTTTCATGTTTAAATTAATTAATCTCGGTATTTAATATTGAATACTCACCGAGATGTGCCCTGTTTTAACGCGGCTTGTGACGTCAAGTAGGTACGTACTCTTTTAAAACATCTGTAAATATGTCCGATCGCGATTAATCGTATCTCCTTTCTGTGAAAAAAAAAAATATATATATATATATATCTACGTATATGTGTGTGTTTGTGTCTCTATCCTTCGTCGGCTGTGCATGCGATAATAATACCGAAGCTCGAAGTCCTCTTTTTCTTTCAATCTCTTTGCTATTCTTTGTTTTTCTTGAACCTTTTTATATTAAACGCTTGTCGGCCTTTTCACGACGCACGCGACGTCTTCGATCGAGAAAGTTCGTACCCCGTTTGAAAATAACATTTGTTTTTTTCGTGCAAAAAATAATCCTTCGAGTTTCATTCGGAGTACGAACGCCACGAGAGACGTCGTCTCCCTGTAGCACGTTCACGTCACCCACTAGCAACCTGTTCTTCTTCATCTCTTCACTGAAGAACTTCTTTGCATGCTCGTTGGGAGAGTACGTCCTTTCTTTTCTTTTTCTTTCTTTTTTTTTTTTTTTTCCTTCGTCTTAACCATAGCACACCACCATGTAACTATATTCTTTTAATCAATTTTTCATTATCAAAGAATACGTAAGAAAAGAGGTGCGTTTTTATTTTGGGTAGTCGCAGTAAATAATTTGTATACGTAAGTCGTTTTACCACCCCCTCGGTATTGGCCTGGAGGATGGGGGGAGGGAGGTGGAGAACTCTCAGCAGAGTCCGCATATAAAGCGGAAGAGAGTACTACGCGGCCTCTGAATCGACGCGAAGACCACTTTCCACCGTTGCGGAAAGTTCCCACCCCCGGCCCTCTTCTCCAATTATCGCACTAAGCCAGCGATCGTTTCAAGTACAGCCACAACTTCGCTCTTTCCTTAAAGCTCGATGTCCACGTTGATGGCACTTCGCGCTCTCTCGCCGTACTCATTGTCCTCTCGTTAAAGAGAGAGGGAGTGAGAGAGCTAAATATTCGTGGCACGTAGCTCTACATTGAGAAGGCAAAATGGCTCCGCGTTAGAATCCCGCGTTCGTATTTATATTATCCATAAAAATATGCGTAAAGATCGAGCCATGCTCAGAGACTTTTAGCTATTCTAATTTCCCCGGGGTTTTAATTCGGAAAGAAAAAGAAAAGAAAGAGGAAGTTCGATGAGGAGAGCGAGTTCGTCTGATCGGGACGATGGCACGGTGTTGCAGGTACAGTCCGTTGGCGGGTGACCTCATTGCGAACTCGATGCTGCCGGGTAACGCGATGAACGGTTCCGGTTGGTGCATCTTCGTCTACAACCTGGCACCCGAGACCGAGGAGAACGTCCTGTGGCAGCTCTTCGGTCCGTTCGGCGCCGTCCAGTCGGTGAAGGTCATCCGGGACCTTCAGACAAACAAGTGCAAAGGTTTTGGTTTCGTAACGATGACCAATTACGAGGAGGCAGTGGTGGCGATTCAGAGTCTCAACGGTTACACCCTCGGCAATCGCGTACTCCAGGTCAGCTTTAAGACGAACAAGAGCAAAGCCGCGTAGGGCAAGCAACAACAAGCAGCAGCAGCGGCAGCTGCGGCGGCAGTGGTCGCTGCCGCCGCGGCAGACGCGGTAGCGGTAGCAGCAGCAGCCTACGATCATCGTGAGCGACTCCTACGTACGGTGGCTCAACTTCCGGTAGCTCTACCGGCTCACGTATACACCAAGAGAACCAACCATCAGCAACAGCAGCACCACCATCAACAGCACCAGCAAAAAGTTGTTGGCGGGAACGTTGCTGGGAACAGTAGCGCCGCCGGTGGCAGCGGTAACAATCATCCTCCTGGCAACAACACCACCATCCTCCATCGTGCTGCGAGCCAGAAACAGGGCCATCACAGGCAGCCCTTTTCTCTTCAGGTTCGCTGGCACGAACTAACGCACTCGAGATGGCCGCCTCAGGAGCATCAGCAACATAACGCGCAACAGAAGCAAAACTCCTTCAAGAACAAGCCTACCCACCAGACGGTCGGCAGCAAGAAGCAGCTTCAGCAGCAGAGCGAGAAAGCGTAATATCGTGTGCGTGTGTGCGGTAATGTGAGTGGAAGTGTGCGTGAAAGTAAGAGAGAAAGAGAGGGTTTGCTTGTGTGAAAGATAGAGAGAGAGAGAGAGTGAGTAAAACAATGTATGACTGTGTGAATGATAGAGAAAGAGAGAACGAGGGTTTAATTTATAAGAGCAGGGAAAGAAAGATAGAGAGGGGAGGAAGAGAGAGAGGAAGGTTGGTACCGGTCGATGATGCGAACTTTATGCCAATACGAGGCGATGAGTCGAGAGGGATGGAAGATAGCACGTTCGATCGAACTCTTTCTTTCCTTTTTTCTCTCTATCTCTCGCTCTTTCTCTATCTTGCCTCCTTCCCTGCTCTTCCACTTTTCCTTCTATCGAAACAGCGTCGTTCTCCAATTCGTTTTAGCAACGAGAGTGTATCGAAGTACTCGATACCAGTAGGGTCGATCAGCTATCGAAGGTACATACCCATAATGTATGTATGAAAGAACGAGTCCATCATTCCTTGGGGTTGTAATGGATCGAACTATAGGCGTCTTGGATAAGGTTGGAGGGAGGGGAAGGACGGGGGGACGATAGATGGTAGAAAAAAAAGGGAAATGGGTAGAAAGAAGGGGTAGGGCTCGCATACGCGGAAGTTCGAAGCGGGTGGGCTGCTATTGCTAACCATGTTTACGTACTTAAATCTAGTTCAATTACAATCTTACCGTTTAAGCGAGTATATTACAGAATCGCGAGACGTCCGTTCTATCGGAAGAGAGAAAGAGTGAAAATGAGTGAGAGAAAGAGCGAGAGAGTGAGAAAAAAAATATATGATATATATTACACAATGTGATTATATATCATCATCGTGATATATGTCAATGTGGAGAGACACAAATGCAACACGCGTTATACCGAAAAAGAAGAGGAAGAAAAGTATAAAAAAAAGAAAAAGAGAGAAAAAGAGAGGGAGAGAAAGAGAGTGCGTGTGAGAGAGAGAGAGAGAAAGAGAGTGAGAGAGACAGACTCGGAGCCGAGGGATTACGTCGTTTCTAAATATAATCCGTAAAACTTTCTTTATACCTTTTTGTGCTAGTCAGATACGTGTACTTTACCACCGGTTTACCCCAAAGATCACTCAGTATTGACGTCGTACGTACGTTTACGCGCATATCTTTTTTATATAAACAATTGTATACTATATATTACGGATAGCCGTCGAGAGACTCTGTTATGTCGTTACAACGAGTAAGAGAGAAGTAGATAAAAAAGAGATAGAGAAGTATGATGATCGAACGATGGGGATACTTTCGTTATTTATTATCGGAATATCCATCGTCTCGAGGAGGAGAACGCGTCTAGTCTTCTATGTACACGCATTACACACGTACATACACACAAGCGCATACATACATAAATACATATGTACTTAGAAAGTTTTAGAAGATGTGCGTGCGCATCGGTTGCGCAGGATCTCTCATGAAAGCAAAATATTCGCGACGAGGGCAACGCGCGTTGCATCGTCGTTCGGTGAAGCGGGCCGTGAAAGAAGAACGTATCCTCTTGTGTGTTACGACGTTCGAGACGGTCGGTGAACGTTTCACGCGTCGATTCGCGCGTTGTCAAATCCGTTCGCAAGTCATTCCGACCGAGCGTGATAGAAAATACTTCGAACGAAAGAAGTTTCTAGAATTCGTAATCGTTCGTGGGTCAACGATCTTTCTTATAACGCTGGTTTACTTTTTTCTCCTTTTTTTTTTTGGCCCTCACGCCCACACCCATTTGTTTTTAGGTTTAAGTTAGTTAATACTTAAATAGCGTATATATAATATATATGTTGTCCTATTTATGTGTACCTTCTTGTGTCTAGTCCAGGAGCGAGGAGATCCGAGCGGAATGGACTTTATCGCGTCGCGCCATTTCCCGATGATAGGCAAAACAAAATGGCCGACGTTATCGTTCCTCTTCGCTCATAAAAAAAAAAATATATTATATATACATATATATGTATACACGTATACATATAGGTATCCAAAGCATAAGAAATATATAAGATATCGAGACCTATTAAGCGACCGATGGTTTTTTCGAAGATTTTATTTATTGAACTTTGTCGAGTGAGACCGTACTTTCGTTATCTCGATCGATGTGGTATATACCTACGTATATACGTACATACGAGAAAGGATTTCGATTGTTGGGCGAGAAAGAAAGAAAGAATGACAAAAAATATATACGAAGCGAACGGAAAAGCACTAACCAAAATTCGATCGTCGAAAGGACGGGCGCGATGTGATTAACGCGAGAGGAAATCTCGCACGAACGATTTGTTTCCCGTTTCGTTTTTCACCTTGTCGTCGCTGTCGCGAAGGTATTTTTTTTTCTCTTTTTACCTTCCCTCATCGCTCTTATCGCGCGTGGCGAGCAAAAAGGGAAAAATTTCCTCTTTCGCCGTAGGCGGACGCAATCGATCTCGACTTTAGCGTTATACGTATATGTATGTTATCCTACGATAATATTTCGCGACCTCATCTTTTTTTTCTTCTCTTCGGGGAACGGGAAACATATCGTACTACGAGATATATCCACGTCGGATGAAATATTCGACAACTCCGTCATCATTTAATCGTTTTCAAACCGCGCTACGATTATCACTTATCGATCATAAACGATTATTATGCTTCTCATTATTAATGTGCATATATATATATAATATAATATAATATATATATATATATATGTATATATACACATAATCTTATATATGTATATATACACACATATATTATTATAATTACTATTCTGGTTACTATTATTATTGCCATCGTCATCGTCATTATTATTATTATTATTATTATTATTATTATTATTATGATTATTATTCTCATCATTATTATTCTTCTTATTATTACAATAATTATTAATTATAATTGTGTATATTTTTTGTATCTCTCATCTAGTACTACTACGTGTAACCTTCAAAACACCTTATTACTACTTATTTTCATTACGCTATATAAAAACTTACTTTATTCACTTAACATCTGCTGTCTCGCTCTACTACCACTATTTTCTCATCACCCGCTAAAACTACCGCTGCTATTACTTACAACTACTGCTACTAATACTATCACTACTACTACTACTAATACTACTACTACTGCTACTATCACTACTACCATCACCACTACTACTACTGCTACTATTACTACTACTACCACTATCACTACTAGTACTACTACTTACCACTGACTATTTATTTATTTATTTAATTATTATATAACAACAGAAATTATGTTTTATTTAAGGATTAAACTGATTTGTGTTTGGTTCAAAGGTCGTTCTTTTTATTTCTCTTTTACTACGTGTTTCAGTTATATCTTCATCCGGTTACAATCGATATACCCCCAAACTTCTCCCTTCACTAATGAAAAATTCCTTCGAGTAGACACATTATCCCGACATCGATGTATATGTGTATGTATATACTATCCCTTCGTGTAACGTGTAGCGTACCAACATGCGACTGAAAGAAAGAGAGCGAGAGAGAGACAAGATTAATTGTTTGTCTTTCGAAAAATATCGGGACGGATCTCGATGCGCGAAGAGACGTTCGTGGATTCGTACTTCGTAAGTTGTAATCACTCACTTATTATTTTCCTTATTATTATTATTATTACCATATCACATAATTAATACTACTACTATTACTATTATAGCTATTATTATTATTATTATTATTGCAACTGCTATTGCCATTATGATTGTTATTATTGTGATAGTTGACGAAGGCAAACAGTCTGTAAAGGGTAGAGTGATTCTATGGAAAATTTAGAGACGATCGTAGTCTCTCGGCTATCTCGAGTGAAATGATCAACTTTCTCTTAGAAAGGTTTCCGACATCGTCGCGTTGTCTCGGCTGCCTGCGTTCTTTTAATTGCATATTTTATTACGCCGGCGAACCGGAAGGAAAAGGAGGAAAAACGAATCCTTCCAATTATTTATTATAATCTCTGAGCGAGAAAGAATGGGATGATGGAAACGTTAGACTCGTGCAGAAACGCTTGGTTCCTTGACCTGACAAGAGAAAAGTGTAAGAAAAATATTAAAAAAACGAGAGAGAGAGAGGGAGAGAGATTAGTCGTCGACGGTGACTGTTACATTCCCTATTTTCTACTCGTCGGACTCGAGGGATCCCTCTCTCGCGATTGACTACCTTGTCGAAAAGAAGCGCACATCCGAGACGCACACACGGAGCACATCGCGTTTGTTTGTTGGCTTTCAAATTGCGGAAAGTGAATTATTCTAGTAAAGTTTTCGAAGGAACGGTCAGGGGGGAGAAATAGAGAAAAAGTACAGGAAAGTATTAAAAGAGAAGTAACGACTCAAAGAGACGCACAATCCTGAGATACTTCGTGTCGATGATAAGTAATTAAAGTTATGCGAGCCCTACCTCCAACCACCCCTTCCCATCCACCGTTTATGTCTGGAGGAGAGTTTTGCTTGCAAATAACGAACCTCTCGGCGAAACGTTTCAAAAAATTGACGAGAGAAGATTATACCAAAGAGTAGAATAATAATAATACGAGTTTAGAATGGGATAGAAAGTGGAGAAAAGTGAGAGAGAAAGAGTGTGCGTGTGTGTGTGTGTAAGAGAGAAAGAGATAAAGAGTGGTACGTATGCATTATGTGATAGAGAAAGAGAGAAAGAGAGAGGAAGAGAGATAGAGGCACGCTGATCTACTTAAATATAATATTATATACGATTATTATGTTAGATATACATTATGTGTATTGTATTTATGTCTCAATAATCGTTGTTAGTTATATCGCTACGATCGTGATGACGATAACGAGTATTAATTAACCGACAAGTTTGGAGAATGGTTGAAGAAAGGAGGGGGCTGAGCGACACGGATTATACATCGACATTTACACTTTTTCTTCATTTTTTTCTCGATAAACACACACGCAATGGTACATACTTACACGAAACGTACACACGTACATATGCATATATATATATATACATATGATACGCACACTCACACACAGAGAAATACACGCGACAAGGGTGTACTCGATGATATAAAATACTAATTATTCTTGAAATGATTCCGATGATGTGAATCGGTGATGGATAGGATGACGATGATGGTTAAGATGAGGTCGGTGGTTATTCCCGATTTTAGCTAATTTCTGCGATCGATAAGCGACGTTTATCATTATTTATTTACCGACGGTATTACATTTACGACAAATTAGTCGTGTAATCGATATTTATTGTACTACTCTACCGCTTAGTGTCCGTATTCTCTTTAGACGCGTACGCGTGCGACGCGATACGAGGGGAAAGAAAAGAAAAAAAACAAAACAATGGTAATCGAAAAGAATCGATGAGAGATCACCGTTTACGTGAGAACTAGTTAAAGAGATTGTCAGTGATCGTTATTTTAAAAAAAAGATCGTGTTTCTACCTCTCGTCACCCCTCCTTCGTTGCTGCACTGTGAAAAGGGGACGATCGATGGGGACGAAGGCAGGTAGCTAACTCGAGAGACGGGAAACGCAATGAAATGGATCGAAGGCAGAGTTTAATCCAGAGAGACGACGCGAAGGATCTTCCAGGTTTGATTTTTTCCCGACCGATACGTCTTTATCATTGATCAACACCTCCCCACCCCACCCATACGCTCTTTTATACCGCGTTCATTTTTTTTTTTAAAGTAAACGATTTTCACGAGAGTAAGCGAACTATTTCTTATCTAGTGTCCTCGATATACGCTTTCTGGATTCTCGGTCTGATCGTCGCACGAAGGAATATCGGCAATCCAAATTTTGCCGATGTTCTTCTTCGAGTAACACGCGCTCTCACGGCGACGATAGTGGCGATATTAAAAAAAAAAGTACGTTAATACGCGGAGAAACACGTCGTATTCGGATACGCGATATTTTGGATGTACAGGGTTGACGCATTTCGATCGATCGTTTTAATCATCTCGCGTAATAAAATATGAAAAAAACGTTTGGAAAAGAAAGATCTCGTTTTAAATTAAAGATTAAATGAGAATCGGTATGATTCTTCGAATTTCCTCGTGCTTCGAACGATCGAATTATTTGCGACAGCTCATATATGTTCATTAACGATATCAAGATGCATATATTCCTCGGGACGATCAGATTATAATAACGAAAGGTTTTCGAAACTGGTGCTGTAGTCACAGATTATTTTCCCTCGTGGTTCGCGCGTTGTGATAAAGCGAGTTAAACATTTTTGAGAAGCGTAGAGAGAGGAGCGTGTGTGTGTGTGTGTGTGTGAGATTGAGAGAATGATTAAGAGATTGTAAGTAAGCGAATGAAACAAACTTATATATATATATATATATATATATACGAGACGAAAGGCGAAATATGCATCTGGAGTATATCTCGAACTTGTCACTGTGGCGGCTCGGGATCACGCGATCTCGATTTGTACCTTTCGGACGTGGATCATATGTCGAGATTGCCCGACACGAACGTTACACTTGTATTTCCTCTAATTGTATTACTCTGATTTCCAGGCAAGCCCACGTAAAAAGTTTGAGCATAACCTCTTGCGTTCGTTTTCGATCTCGTCGATGGTCGGGTCGAATTTCAAAATTCGCGCCATCGTTCATCGCGCGAGATCGAGCCGCTCGTTCGAAAAAAAAGGGGCACGAGCATTTTTATAAAGACCTTTATGAAACCGTTTACCGTTTATCCATTTATATATTAAATAAAAACGATAATCTCGTGCAAAATTTCACTCGAAGTCACATCCTCCTCGGCAAAAATAATCTTGACATTTGTCCACGATGAGACAGGGTTCGTATTCTTCCTTCCGTCCCGTAGAATATTTTCGACGAGATACCGTGAAGCAATAAACAGAAGAAAAGATCGTAGAGACAGACGGCGCGAGATTCAAAACTTTCGAATAAGGTTAACCGATGTGCGTCGTTCGAATTGGTAAATGCAGCGTTGCATTAAAATCGATGAGAGGTTACGGGGCAAGAGATTCTTTCCTTTGTTAAAAGAAAAGAAACCCGTCGAACGGCTAACAATCGAGTCAAACCTTTCGGTCATCGAACTCTCCGTGCGCATCAACGTAATAGCCGAATATATTTCATCGAAATTCGTTCCATTAACTCGTCTATTTTAATCCATTAAACGAGATCCTTCTCGAGTTCGTCTCGATCGGTTGTGAAAATGCTGCGTGCGTTGTAAAGTTAAAAAAAAAAAATTGCGAAAAGAGGTTAAGGGTTGGTTGAAAGAGGAAAGTAAGGTGGGAGGGGCGCGTTACGGATGAGATGATAAAAAATATTTTTATGCGAATTCGAGAGACGCACACGCACGCACACACGGACATGTTGTCGGATTTTTCGCGAGATCGAACGTGCGAGTGCGATGGTAGTGGCTGTTGCGGTGGTGGTGATTATGGTGGTGACGTAACAGTAAAAAAGAAGCTCTTTAGCTCACTGTAGGCCTAACTAAAGAAAAGAAAAAAGTATTTATGTACTGTCTAAACTATCTAATTATTCGGGCGAAAATGCGACGTGATCGATAGACTCGAGCGATTGTCAGAGAAATAGAGGAACAAATGGACGTTGCATTCGAAAAAAAGAGAGAGAATGAGAGTAAATGAGATGAGAGTGAACGAGAATAGAGCATACTCCTAGTACTTGAGAAATTACTCCGAGGCGAGTCACAACGATCAACAAAACTGATGACTACCCTATAAAGAAAGAAAAAAAAGAAGGGAAGAAAATAAAAAGAGGGTGGCAAAAGAGATAGCGGAAATCTATGTTAAAGGGAGGAGTCGAGGTGGACCGCGCAACACACACAGTGAAAGGAAGAAAGCGCGTGAGAGAGTGTGTGAGAGAGTGAAAGAGAAAAAGAGAGAAAGAGAGCGAACGAGAGAGAGCAAGCGAGAGAGAGAGAAACAGTGAAACAAAATGGGAGAAAGATAATCTATAATCTTCTGTACATGTTTTGATTATTCTAATTATTAATTATCGTAACTTATAATAACTATGAATTAATTAAATTAATTAATATCTATAAAACTATATTTAAACGACAAAAAACGTGGTAGCTAGTCTGTCAATGGGTGTATAAATATTTAATTACGATAACTCTATAGTGATACTATACAGGACGAAAAGAGAACTTGAGAAATAGAGAGAGAGAGAGAGTGAGTGAATGAAAACGCACAAGCGCGAGTACGAACGACGTCGTGTGAATTTCGAATGTACGTGTAAGTGTATAAACAAGGAAATGAGCGATGGGGTAGTACGAATGAGAGAGAGAGAGAAAGCTACACGCGCTCACACCACACACATATACAGACACACACGTACACGTAAACACACAGAGAGATACACAAACATACCGTACAGAATATAAATATAATTATAAAATTAACGAACGGAAAGCGAAGCGTGCGCGGGAAATACGAAGGATAGTTTCTTCGACTTTTCGTGGTGGGTCGAGTTGACTGATCTCTGTCGTCACGGGCAAGCGGGCTGAGCTTCTGGTATTTTTTTCTTAAAAAATTAAGAGGCGAGAAGAGATCGATTCGCGGATGAGCTCTTATTTCGGCACCTTCGCAAAATCGTCGGAAGGATCATTCGCGCGAATTGGTATTCATCTTGATAGAGTTTGAATAGAACACGTGTACGATGGGAAAGTATCGACGTTACGATTATCGAAATAGAAGGAAATTGAGTTTTTTCTTTCGTTGTGCCAGGTTTCTCTCGCGTTTCAAGCCAAGTGCCAAAACGAAAGAAATTTAGATCAATATTTAAAAAAAAAAAGAAGAAAACAACAAGAGGGAACTGAGATTCGTAGGAAGCGCGATGCCATTTTCCTTTTTACGCTCGTACGGAACACGCTCCAACAAACCGTTCGAAATCGCGTCCGTTTAGCATTTCTCTGGACAAGTCCGTGAGTTGAGAATCGATGAGCGTCGAGTCATCGATTTAAGAAAAAGACTACGATACGGCAGTGAATATTACGCGAATCGCAACTAGGTGCTTATTACTACGTTAGAAAAGAGGGGTAAACGGGACTGGGGGCAATCACATCGAAGTCGAACGCTAAAATATCGCGTTTTTTAATCGGAACATTCCACACGATGGCGGCTATATATTTGGCAGCAACGTCAAAAGACTTCTCATTCTTCCTCTCGCACTGATCCGCGATCCTGTCGATAGATTCGAATAAAATGAAGAAAATGAATGAAACGCGAGATAGGAAGCATCGATAGATTAGGATCGTGATGTGGACTGAAAGTGTGAGAGGGAGAGAACGAGATATAAAGAAAGAGAAGAAAGAGCGTGAATGAAAGAGATAGAAAGATTGGCAGAGTGAGAGGGAGGGAGAGGAAGAGACAGAATATTTTTCGAGTGGATTTTCAATACAGATCACTCTGGTCTGGTCTCCGTATCGATTTGTCGATAGAAGCCGAGAATTAGGCGAGAACGCACACATTCCTACACATTCCACTTAACGCCATTAACCCTCGACGTACAAAACTCGCGATAGATCATATATATGTATATATATGTATGATCTATATTACCAAAAAAAAAAAAAAACAAAAGAGAGAAAATTGAGGGAGCCGGGTTTTCCGTAATATATATGTATATATACATATATGATCGATTTTCATAGCTGTATACATTAATAAGAAAGAGAGAAAGAATGGGAGAGAGAGAAAGAGAATGAACGAAAGAAAGAAAGAGAGAGAGAAAGAGAGATTGCGTGAAAGAAAGCAGAAGATAAATTGTACTCGAGCGGATTTCGCGCGCTGTCACGTGATCGATTCGAGCGCAACCGACGATAGTCGATCGCGAAGAAAAGAATCGAAGAGGCCGAGATCGTTCGAACGCGAGACAGCGCGTTCGATATCTCTTACGAGATTAATAGAGATTTCGCTCGACGTATAACGTTCATTAAATATCAATGGTGTTCACAAAGATACGACAAACGATTTCAGTGGGACGCTTTATTACGAGAGAGTAGTATAAAAACAAAAGAAACAATGCCGACGCGTCAGGACGCGACGATTTCGGATCTCGGAAATTCGCCCACGAAATTTAGGCGCGAATATCCGCTATCGTCGCGACGACCCGACGAACGTGTACCATTATTGTAATACACCGGTGATTGTACCGTTACGATATTATTACAAAGATAAAAATAAAAAAAAAAAAACATTGTACATGTAAGTGTTCACAAAGGTGGAATTATCACAGGCCAACGCAGTGCAATACTTTACCGTTTTCGATAATTCTCTTTTGCGCGAAAAGGTATCTAATGAGAGAAACAGAAAGGAAGAGAGAACGTGAGAGAGAGAGAGAGAGAGTATGACAAGGAGCCGCGAAAATGTTTTCGAGAGAGAGAGAGAAAGAAAGAATAGTAGCGTGAAGGAAACCGTTTAATTAGCGTGAAACGCGACGAAATAATTTTTGTAGAAAAAAAAGAAAGATAGGACTGGGATGATATACAGGGTGTCCGGTTCCAGGTAGTCAAGCGGAAGACTACATGTACATATCAATGACTCGAATCGAAATGTCTAATACCATTTTTCGAAATTCAACTTAGTTAACGAATTATTAACTAGCAAAGATCGGTCAATTACAGCGATTAGCAAAGGAAAGCAGTTCACTCGAGCTCTCAGCTAGGCAAGAGATGAAGCGGTAAGAGGAGCAATCCACAATAAACAACGTTACATGTCGCTGCTCGCCGTGATTGGCCGATCTTTGTTAGTTAATAACTATTTAACTGAGACGAATTTCGAAAAATGGTATTAGACATTTCGATTCGAGTCATTGATGTGTACATGCTGTCCTCCGCTTGACTACATGGAAGCGGACACCTTGTAGAGCGAGAAAGAGAGGGGAGGACGAGTAAAACGAATCCTTGCAAATGCGATACTCGTATGCGTACTTCGGCTCGATTCCTTGGACTTGTTCTTTTTTCTCTTTTAAATATAAGAACTTCGCTTTATTTCTAAATCAAGCCGCGGGAATCGGCTTCGTTCATTTGAATATTTAATGGCGAACGAAAGTATGACTCGCGAAAGGACAGAGGAATTGGGAGCGGTGGTGGGACAGTCTATGGAAGATATTTCAAAAAGGAGTAAACGCACAACCTGCTCTCTTTTTTCTTCTTTTTTTCTCGTCGATAAAAGAATCTCATCTATTTCGAATTTTTTCTTTTTTTTCATTCCGAACTAACGAAGGAAGGTGAAAGGGAGAACGTCGAGTACGCGAGAGACGTGTTAATTTCGTCGACGAGAGGAATTGGGTCGAAGCGACTGATGGTTCCGTAGGTACGAATGAATTTAAGAACAAAGTTTTCATGTAATAATAATAATAATAATATTAATAATAATGATAATAATAACGATAATGATAATTTTGAGAAGAATTATACTCGACAAAAGAAATAAACGGAGCATGTACTATACCACGATTTTCATCTGTTCACCCGATAAAAATAAAAAAAAAAAAAGGAAAATAAGAAGGAGAAGAACGGAAATAGCAATCTAACAAATCGAACACGATATCTTTTAGCGAGTGAGCTCGCTCGACGGGCTCGCCGAGTCCCCGCAGCTCGGTGCGAAGAGCAATTTATCCAAGTTGGACCGCGTATTGTGGTGCTTCAATTGTATTTTTAGCGTGGAAATGTAATGATCGACAGCTGTGGTGTAATATCATGATGTGTGTCTGTGATTACGAGAAAGAGCTTGAGTCATGCGAATCTTTTCTCCTTTTTCGTATATTTACATTTTTAGCGTCGTAAGAAAATATTTCTAGTGCGTTTTTTTATTTTTAAATTATTCAGTTCGAAGAAAACGAAATGTTGATTTAAATTTATGATTACTTTCCAAGAATTAAATTTTTTTTCTCAGACTTTCAACTCAGGCTGCTTTCGTGATCACCGATGCATACGTAATTAACAATGTGATACGCGATATATATATATTGGTGTATATGCCAAGCGTAAGAAAAAAAAAAGAATTATTCGAACCAATATTCGGTAAGAACACACGCCGAGCGAGTTCGTCGAACCGAAAGAAATGACTCTGTCGTTATAATTAGTTTTCTTTTTTTTTTCCAGTTGCCCGTTATTTTAAATTATGACGCGTTCGTTTCTCGCACAAGCTAACCAACCACGAGAATAATAAATTCCATTTAATTTCGTTAGTTCACCTCGTTGTTTCAAACGACGATTCTATTTCTCTCGTTACTCGAACGTCAGCCTCGGTGTTAATTATAATATTTAGAAATGAGAACAAGAGAGAAAGACAGGGAAAGAGAGAAGGGAGGGTGGCAATCCCATTTGGTGCGTTTTAGCGCCGTAAATGAAATTATTGTCGAAACGATGAACAATCGCGGCGTCGTATTGTTTGGTGCTTCGAAGTGGGCTTTTCGTCGTCGTGTAACGTGGGCACTTCTTAATGAAGAAGTATCGAATAAGGATGTCATTGAAAAAAAAAAAAAAGAAAATTGCTAAGATCATCGAGACGATGTAATTTAAGAGTAATTAACAAGATATCGACCGTTTGCTTCTCGCTCACCTTTTTGTTTCTTCTTCTTCTTGACATTTCCTCTTTCCATCTTTATTAACTGACTTCGAAAAAGGAGAAGATTACTTAATTCTTTTGCTCTTTTTGTATTTTCTTTTCTCTTCGTTCGTTTTTCGCGCACGATCGGTCGGCATCGTTATATTATCTCCATTGTCTTTCGTAGCTCGTTCCTCGACAATAATTTCTTCGAACGCGTCGTACACCAGATCGTCCAATTAAAACTTTAAAAAAAGATAGAGAGAAAATACAAAATCTCAGTACAGCTTCCAGGCTGAACTTCGATCTCCGTTATGATCATAAGGATAGGGAATAACGAAAAGAAACGAAAAAGCAGAAACAAGGTGGAAGACATACCTTGGAAACTGCACGCACCGACACGAGATAACATACTGCTGCAAAACACTAGATTCGCGTTTTTGCACTCTACGAGTGCGTCGAGATGTAAGGATCATAAAAAAGAGAAAATGAAGCGATGCATTACGGCGTAATCGAAACGGAATAGAAAACACCGTATTGTAAAAAAAGCGTTCGCGTTTATTCGATCGGTCGTAGACGATCGAATGTGTCCTAATAATATGCGTGCTGAATGATGAAAGAGAGAGAGAGAGAGAGAGAGAGAGAGAAGAATAAAAACATGGATTATAATAGAGTAATGTATTTTATGACGGGTTTATAACGGTATTAATAGCGATATTTTGCTGTAACTGATGATAAGTGCGATGATATTAAGCAACAAAATAAAAAAAAGTACATATGGTAACTATTAATAACGATTAACGATTATGATAGGCATTTTACCGAGGCTTGTCGGTCGTTGCCCGGAAAAGAAAGAGCGAGATAGTGATAAAAATAAAAAAGAGAGCGAAGAAATTGAGAGAGAGAAAGAGAGAAAAGGTAACGTTAACGTTTGCTTCATTGAAACGCAGTTTCTTGAGAAAAAAAGGGGAGAACGAGGCTTGAAACTGCAAAAGTTTCACGCGAAGCTGACGCTTTCGTTCGCGAGAGAATCAACGGTTTTGCGGATCGACGGAACATGCTGGAGATTAGGATGAAAAGGATGACGATGCGCGAAGAGGGGGAGAAGGAGGAAGCTCGGAAAGGCTTAAAATTGTTAATCGAATGAAAGACTGAATAGGTCGGCTGTCCCTTTCATCTCGTTTAAAAAGCGTTTCTAACAAAATATGAAGAAAAATAAATATGTCGAATTCTAAAAAAAAATGGCGTTACGAGAGGAGTCCCGGATCGGCCGCAAAAGATATGCAAACACGCTTTTAAAGAATATTTAAGATTTAAGCGAAGGCTTTCCGATTCTTCTCTTTCGTGGACGAATCGTTTCTCGCCCGATGCTTCCAATTTTATTGAAAGGGGAAAAATAAAAAAAGAAGAAGAAGAGAGAGAGAGGCGTAGAAAAGGAAAAAAGTTAATAGGAAAGAAAATGTTAAATCGAAGACGAGGTTAATATTATACGCAACGGACTTCCTCCGCTCCGAATAATAATAATATAAATAATAATAAGAATAAGAATAATATTAATAATAATAATAATGATTAAAAAAGAAAATAATAATAATAATAATAAAAAACAAAATCATCGAAAAGAAACACGCGCACTCCAAGGATTGCACAAGAATCATTGCGTGATATAACATTGACAACGTATATATACATATATCTGTATGTATATTTATATATACGCACATATGTGTCGATAGTATATTATCGTGGAAACATATACATTCCTGATTTGCACGATTTTGCACATGGCGATTGTCGATGGCTCGTGGAAGTCGATTTAATAATCGAATTAATCGAACGTGCGGTTGACTTAGCGAATTTAAAATGAGCGATAGAGCAGGAGAGAGCAAGAATGAGAGAGAGAGAGAGAGAGGAGGTGTGAACGTGAGAAAGTGAGAATGAGAGACAAAGAGAGCGAGAGAGAGAGAAAGAGAGATAGTACGGATGATATAACGATCATTGTGCGTTTGAATTGGGCCGATCTTTAAGATTATTTGAAGACGATAAGGACGCGTCGAACGTATATGATATTTGTTTACAACACTCATATTCGATTAAAATATAATGTCACAGACGAATATAAAGAAAAACTCGACTAGAAAGATTTAACCATCATTTCACAAATTCACTAAACAAGGTGTGTTTCTTTCGAAGTATGTTTACCGCGTCTTGTCAGGAGAAGTGGACGGTCGTCGAGATATTCCATCGAGCCGTCCGACCAATCGCGACATTTATCACTAGCGATGTAGTACCACTTCTCGTTGTGTGTGTTATTCACGCGACAAATCGATCACGAACGGTCGGTCACGAGTAGCGAAACTTAAGGAAGAGAGAAAAATGGAGTTGGAGAAGAACACATTCGCTTCTTACCGAAGAAGGAAAAAAAAAGAAAGAAACTAGTTACACGAGCACACCGCTGCTTCTCCGGAAGATTGATTTCGCTCGAAGATCATCGCGAAGATCATTGAAAATGCTCCATCGAAAGAAATAGAGAGAGAGAGAGAGAGAGAGAGAGAAAGTAAAAAAAGAAAAAGAAAAAAATACAAATATTGGTCCACCGCGAATGCTCAGACTCTTGTCGAAGGATCGATGTTAGAATCGATTCTCCGATCTAGCGCACGAAGCTTCCTCCGTATACATGTAATCGTACTTTTAACCGTTTTTAAAGGATTTCCATTGTGTATGCGAACGGCGAACACGATAGGACGGATCCGTATTTTTCTCGTTGCAAATTATACGATTTGTCGATCTATGGTATACATATGCCAATGTGTATGACGAGAGAGAGAGAAAGAAAGCGAAAGAGAGAAAGCGAAAGAGAGAGAGAGAGTGAAAGAGAAAAAAAGAGAAAGAATCGGCAACGCATTCGCGCGAGAAAGAAGAAAGATCTTTCCGTTTTATAAAAGATACGCAAATCGCGGTGACGATCACGTGACTCGTTACCATAACCAATAAAGGCGATGGTTCGACGAGTCACGTGATCGAGCCGCACAAATGAAAAAAACTAGAGCGATCGAACGATATATTTTAATCGGTGGTGTAAATTTTCTGTGCTATATAGATATTGTGCGCGCTCGCGTATATTTAATGCGCGAAGCGCGTACACAGACACATACACGTACACACACATACACACTCACATACGTACAAAAAGAGAGTACATAAATTATACAGAGAATAGACACAGCGACGTGCATACGTGCATACACTAAATTTCCTTATCGAGGAGCGCATAGCGCGAAACAAAAAGGTACCGAGAGAAAGAGAGAGAGAATGCATATACACGTATACATACGCAAACAAAAAAAAAAACAAAAAAGGAGACACGAAAAACACACGCAGAGACAGACAGGCGACACACATACGGTATTTTACATTTCTCAAAACACGTGCGCGCCATCACATTGTTGATACAAATTGCGATCCATGATTATTACTATTTATGATATAATTATTATCTTGCATTGTCTAGTCATACGTTATTATTGTATAACTAATGATATTAATTATTAATTAACCTGTACTATCTAGTCGCATTATGTGTTGCATAAAAAATGATGAAAATTCCGAACGCAAAAAAAGTGACAGTGAGAGAGAGAGAGAGAAAAAGAACGGTGAGAATATGAATGTATGAATGAATCTACGAGTGTAAGAGAGAACGAACGAGAAAGTGAGAAGAGTTGATAGCGATTATAGGACTACGATCGTTTCAATCGCGATGGTGGTAAACGAGCAGCGGTAACAAAGTAAGCACATGTTCCCAAAAAAAAAAAAAATATTGAAAATTTGATGCGAGTGCGAGAGAGTAAGAAAGAATGAATGAGGTAGAACAAAAGAGAGAACGAGTCAGGTAAAAAGGTACTTCTCCGCAGTTGTATGTCGCTCCGTTAATTTAAAAAAAAAAAAACAAGAGAAACGAATGGAAACAACAAGAAAATAAGCGTTGATTAAAAAAAAGCGATCGATCCGTTCGATTCGATTTTAAAGTGACTAGATGGCGATTCCCGAGCGCACATCCCGCGAAGATAGTTTGTGCTCGACGCGCTTGAGATTTGTTATTGCGAGAATTGTTGGACATTGTAGTACGTTTCGGGAATGCGCCGTGAATGGTAAAAGTTCGATTTGATTCGTGGTAGACTTTCGCGAAAGCTTCGTCGATCCTTCTTTCCGAAGAGAGAACGCTATACACATTGTAGGATCGTAAGAAGAACGTAACCGAATATATAAATGCATAAGAGGGAGAGTCTCGTGTAACGACTCTCTCGACTTGTTTTGCTCTCGACGATTTTTTAAGCGTTTCGAATTCGTCGTTATTTAGTCGCGTCGACTCGCGTACTCGTCAGAGTTATTTTGAAAGCGCGAGGATCGCGTATATCCTCGCAAGCACGGTTCCGCCCACGGATCGGCGTAAGCTTGTCTCTCGAAAATCTAGAAGAAAAAATATAGTCAATTCGAATATAACGTTGTGTAGTACACGTACGTATATGTGTACTATATACTAACGTGCGTGTACGGCACGCGTGATAAGTCTCGAATCGCACGAAGGTATCCGAGCATCGATTTACAAGATCGGACCTTCTTTTTATCGATTGCACTTGTAAAACGGGTAGGGGTAAATAAAAGGAAGAAGAAAAAAAAAAAAGAAACTAAAAAGGATCGATCGCTGTGCGAGAAACATTTAAGGCGCTACGACTGTCGGAGCACCATTGGTAGCCAATGAGAGGAGAAGTGACGATGATGATGATGGTGATGATCACGGTGAAAAAAAGCGTAACGTTACGAGCGCGCGCATTTCGGATAACCGAGGATAAAAGTCATTGCGTAATACGCGCGTGCGTAAGATAAGAGTGAGAGAGAGAGAGAGAGAGAGAGAGAGAGCGAGAGAGCGAGCGAGAGAGAGAGAGAGAAAGAAGAACGAGCGAAAGAGAGCGAGAGAGGGAGAGAGAGAGAGAACAAAGAAAAAAAAAAGAACAAAACGAGTATTAAATATATGCGAGGGCCGTGGAGAGGAGGGAATCTTCCTTTATCCAAAAGAAAAAAATGCAAAAAAAGAAACGAAAAGAAAGACGCGCTCACACTCACACACCGAGAATACGACGAAACAAACCGTTTGTTTCTTCCGTTAATGATTTTATTCCTCGTCGAGAAGAGTATTATTATAAAGCGAATAATATCCAGGAAAGAATGAAGAATAATGAAAGGAGCGTAACGCGCTATCAATGTAATTACGTGCGCGTGCGCATTCGTAATCTACATTTTGGAATATACAAGAAAAGAAACATTTCGACATGTTCGTATGTATTTTGTCGCGATGTCCTTGTCCCACCCTTATAACTGACATCCTTTTCTCTCCCTCTCTACCTCCCTCCCTCCTATCCGAGGAGAACTCGCGGGCCCTATATTGCAATATTTGTACTTTTCCATGTTGAAACCTCGATATACAATAAATTATATTAACAAACTTTAATCGATGTTAATTTTTATCCAAGTCTTCGATTATGGAAAAAGATTAGGTTCGTCGATTTAATCTAAATGGTAGAAATTTACATGGCGTATACACGTTTATTTGCTATAAATCTTACATATATTCCCATCTAATTAAAGAAACAGAGAGGTTTACAATTATAGGATTTATGATGATTTCATTGCTAAATAGAAAGATATGTTTTGAATTATGTAACAATAAATTTTTTTTTTGTACAAAATTAGAAATTGTACGTATAGACATAATCACTTGCGTAAAAGAATCAGACTCGCTTCGATTTTGTTTCTCATAATAGATCATTCTTTATATTGTTAATACAATTGTTTAAGTGGCATATAATGCATTCCGCTAGCTTGGTATGATTTATTTTTTGTTATTGGCATTCGGCTTTTTCGGTGCGAATTCCAAACCTCGAATATAGTTCTTCTTGATTCCATATTTTTCTGCAAATTCAAATTATCGAACGATATTATATTAATTTTTTTTTTTAAATAATTAGTATAAATATAAAATTGATCATTTACCCGTCAAAAGTTTGTATACATATAAGATTTGGTTCCCTTGTACAAGAACGCTCGGAGTTTTCTTTCCGGGATCGTCCGTGATTGTAGCACTCGCGCCAATATTTTGACACTCTTTGCTAAAGTCTTTAGAGTTTATTCCAAACGCTTCAAGATTATTTACTAATGTCACCTTGAAATTATATGGCATTAAAATGTATGTTACGTTACATCGAACTATTCTTCAACTTACTTTTTTCCCTCCTCTCCTCATAGTTACTCTCATATCAATTGGTTCCAATTTTTTTTCATGTAGGACCGTCGTGCCTGCTAAAGTTATCTGATGCACGTGCGTCATGCGTCCTACAAACTTATTCATTCCATCTGCCATCGATAAAGTTTCTTGATGTTCTTTGGTTCTCAAAATGTGAGCCAGCTGTGGATTTATCTTTAGAAGTCTACAAAACAATTGGTAATATTATACCAGACGTATTTATGAATTATTCAATTTACGATGAAAACTTTATGGGACATCTTACTTTCCATTTCTAAGATTCTCTTGTTTGAGATAACTTGTAAAACACTCTCTGATCTGTTGTATTTCTATAGTGTCGCCTTTTCTGTAATCATCACATTGCAGAAAAATATATACAAATATTTCTCACATTATAATAAAGCGTAATCGTGTATGTTGAAACTGTTCCTGACTTCTGTTCTGTACAAAAGATCATGCCTTCTGCAAGTATGGTGTCACGATAAGACAGTAATATTTCAAAATAGTATTTAGTTACTTACTCGTATCCATATTTTGATAATATCGGTAAAACACTTTCGGTTACTTTGTAACAGTGCGATACGTCTACTGTATTTGAAACGACTGGTTCCGGTGGTACTGGTGCTTCAGCGATAACCAGTCCTTTTAATAACGGATGTTTAAACTACAAAAAGTAACGTAGTAACGAAGAATAATTATTTAAAGTTATCTGAACAAATTTTATATTAAATATTAATAATTACCTCGACCGATAATATACTTTCCACTCCTTTTTCAACGGAAGTCTTAATAAGTCCTTTAGCTTTCATATCAGCTAAAAAAACAGATAATTTCTTGTACTGTGATTTTTTAACATCTATAGTTTTGTCTGGCGGACGTGCGGCTAGTAAATGATTTTTAAAAAAATTAGAAGATAATATTGGCAGATCTGTGGCTTTCAGCGTAGTTTTGCATGCCTTTAAAAAGCAATATACTAATAAGTCATCCATTTCTTTTGTTGGATCTACTAATTCAGGTGTTTTGGAAATTGCGTTCGTTACGTGTTCTGTTTGTTCTTCGGTTTCACTTAAAATTTCCTATATTATATAATATTAATAATTTATATAAAATCATATAAATCATCTATCACGTAGAAGATTTTAAAGTGCAAATATTTACGTCGGATATGCTGTCTCTTTTAGCGATATTGTCATCGTCACTGGCAATTTCTACATCATTCGTTAGCCTTAAATTAGACAACAGACAAACTTCGTCGGAATAATCTTCTTCGGTTTCTGGTTTTTTATCATTTTTCTCGTCGTCGTCTAATCGATTTTCTGTATCATTGGAGATATTTGGAGGTCCAAGATCAGGCTTTACCGGTGATTTTCCTAGCTGACATAGAGTATCACCCGTTACATGGTAAATATGTATACATTTCCCACGACCCGCGGATAAATACATATCTTCGCTAGAAAGTGCAGTAATCCCGACAGCTATCGGCGCCTGTTGTAAAATTCACCCAAATAATTATTAATAATATCGTTATTGTTACGTTATCAAACCTAAAAATAATACCTTATTTTCTTCTGTGTTCACTGATACCGGAGTACCTTTTGCTAGTTTACCATAGGAGTAAAACGTTATTGGCTCTTTTATTATTACTCCGGGTAACATCAAATCTGCACCGTCTGCTAATTTTTGTACTACTTGCGTACGCGTAGTAAAGCTGTTCAATAAATATGGATGTTGCCATAATGTGTAAATTGTTGGGAAAAACACAGACGAGAGTGTTTCCAATTGAAAGAACATTGGAATTCTTGCTACGCAATATAATTTACACAACTGACCATTATGAGCAACAATTCGCATTACGGTTAAAGATTCTTTTTTAGGTAACAAAATCTGTACTGCATCTTCCGTTAAACATGGATGCATTGATAATACATACTCGCATAGTTTCTTTCTGTAAAAATTATAAATAAAATATTAAGTAATTTGACAAGTACATAAAAAACAAATAAGAGTGGTAACACAACCGTACAAACTAACCTTTCGGTACGCTTTAATTCGTTATTGGACTTTACTTTAAACGGTTTAATAAACATTGTAATTTGGCAATATTTTCAGTGACACTGACAAAAAGTTACATACTGTAAACAGTCCAGTACATTTCAGGAAAACCCATTCGTGTGACAAGCATCGGTGCAGATGCGAGCGCCAAACTCCGCGATGATTAAAGCGCTACCTAGTTGTAGTTCAACCTTTATCCGAATTTAGGCGGGAATTCGATTTAAGTACGAGGTCTTCTCTCTCAAAGTTTTTGTAATAACGAAAGATAATGAGCAACCCGCTAGGTACATCTGCTTTTACCTCTGTCTAATACATTGAATTTATATTATAAAATTGATGAACATATTTGACAATGAATACCTCGTCTGTGCTAGCTGATCCGTATTATAGAGGGCGTAAGAAAACTTCTGTTTTTTCGCACGATCGGTATTTCAGTACATGAGACACAAAGTCCCATTGTATGTCAGGTCTATTCTTATATCTCGTCGGTGCTACTTGGTACAAAATTTCTGCTAGGTAGCGCTTTGATCATCGCGGAGCTCGGCCCGAGCTCCTGTTTCCCTTTGATACAAAGAAAACATACAACACACAAGCGTTAAGCGATAAAATGCTTTACCTTGAACACAGAGCAATCCAATTTTCGTTAATACTCCCCATTACATTTGGACGTAACTGATAAAAGACGTTCTTGAGCTATCCATTTGCGGGGCTAGTAGTGTGTTTCACTTTGAACAGGTGGTAGTTCTTGTATGTGACAGTAGTGGGCGACCGATTAATGATAAGATGGTCGTTTTAGTTATTTGCTTTTCATCGGACTGCGTATACTAATTGTTGTCGGTGGCATTAAATATTGGTGCGTTTACGTGATAACACCGAGGATAAGCGTAATATGAACCAAATTTACGCTTATCAATGTTGAAATGAAGCTAAAGCGCGTTATGTATGACCACACGCGAAATTTACGGGGAACTCGATCGCAGATCGCCCCTCACGGGCTCTGCGTTTTATCGGATTAATATTAATCGATGGCTTTATTTGAGAAGAAGTATACAAATAAAGTATTGCTAGATGATACGGAGAAGCTGACAAGTGTTATTGAAAATGCCAGAACAATCGACGGACATACGGTATATTTCTTCTTAAATACAATCATGTTTTTAGTAATTATTATTAATGATAACATAGTTTAGATAGTTGTAATGTATTTACGACAATTCTTATTTTATCTCTAGCTCAAAATAATTTTTTTCTGTATATACGCGTTTATTTCATGGCGATAAAGCGCGTAATTTGATAAGTAGATAAATATTTCATTATAGTGTTATTATTTGTTTTATGTTTAGGAATACGTGATTAGGGTACAGCGTGGTCCTCTACCTGAAAAAACGTGGAGAGTAAGCAGACGCTACAATGACTTTGTACAACTTAATGCAGTTTTGTCTATATCAGGCATTGAGTTACCACTGCCTCCTAAGAAAATCATTGGTCATATGGAGCCTGACTTCATAGCTCAACGTCAAATAGCTTTACAGAATTATTTAAACGTAGTACTAATGAATCCTATATTGGCATCGTCTCTTCCTATGAAAAAATTTTTAGACCCCGATAATTATACAGCTCCGTTACATGGTAAGTTATGTACGAAGGAGTCATTTACTTATATATCATATGTTTGAAAGTATAGCCTACCTATAAATTATATTTTATAGAAATAGCACTACAGCAAGTTTCGCTAGCTCTACGCAGTGATGCCAATTTTGAAGTTGGGAAAGCCATTCCTGATATGGGATGGCGGTTAAGAAAATATTATTATACAGTTAAGAATCGTCAACATCCCAAGCAAGAATTATTACTCGCTTGGGTAGAATTTGGACCAGATAAACATCTTCAGGATAAGGATATGCAAGGAGTTTTTAAAAGTTTAGGCACTTTAAAACATAATTATATTGAACCAATGGTTCACCAACATGTCACAGACAATGGAGCTCTTATGATAAGAAATTTTTGTCCATCGGGTACATTGCGCGATATACTTTGTATGACCAAACCTAAGCAACCATTCATAAAGAAATATGGAAATCCGAAACAAGTAAAATCGCTTACGGTATCTGAAATTACTACTTATGGTTATCAGGTTAGCGAATACTTTGCTTTAAGAACAAAGAGAGAATAGATTCCTCACAAATTAATGTACTATTTCATAGATTTTAGAAGCACTAAGCTTTTTACATGAAAAGGGATTACCTTATGGACATCTACATACAGGCAACATACTACTGACGCAAGGATGCGCCAAGTTACTTGATATAGAGAACGGCCTGTTAGGTTTGCCAGCATTTTATCGGCCTTATGTCGTTCAAAGAAGGAAACTTCATGCTACGGTTAGTTCGTCACTAAATAATTGATGTATAACCATTTTATGTAAATAATCGAAATGGTTTTCTCTAGACTCAAGTGGATGTGTATTCATTTGGACATGTATTATATGAGATGGCATTTGGCAGACCTTTATTGGAAGCAATGTGTTCCGAAATGCCGACGTGTGATGCGTCACTGAAAAATCTGTTGGAAGTAATTTTATCGCCGGAAGCTCTGAAACAGGACTTACCTACTGTACAACATTTGCTAGAACATCCATTTTTTAAAACAGTTCGTCGTGTCAGTCTTGCTATTAGTTCAATAGAAAAACCACACTTTAAACTTAGTAGTCATTTGAAAGAAGCGTTACAAGATGCAATGAATAAGGCAGAACAAAGATTAAGAGACGAGCAAAAGGTAGCGAGGCATCAGAAAAGGCTTGTAAAAGTACAAGAAAAAATGAGCTCCGGAGAGGAAATGAAAAAACGTAAACAAAAATTGGTACGGTTCTTAGTATTATTGTCTATACTTGTTTCATATATTTTTGTATACATATCTTATTGCTTTTACTAGAAAAAAGAGCAAAAACTAGCACAGGAGCAACAAATGTCTAATCAGTTGGGAACAAATGGAACAAAACAAATAAATGGTAAAAGTCCAGAAAGATCTGACAGCCCTACGAGTACGTCCGTAGCCACTAGCGTTGGAACATTAACACCACCGTCGCTCGGTAAGCTTTCCTTTTTATTTTTACTATATTCATTTATACTAATCAATGTTCACCTTTCTAATCAGCTGGGCACAAAAGTTGATGGCGCATACTACGGTCATTCCTCTCACGTAGGTCATTCATTCGCATTCATCTTTGTATCAAAATCTGTTTCACATCATTGCATGAGTGCACACAAACACCTTATGTACTATGAATTTGCACCGTGGAATAGTTCAATCACTTTCCATGCATGTGTAGAATTTATAATCTTATACAAAAATATAGAAAAATGTTTTACTATCTTTATAATTATTCCTTTATATTATACCAAAATCAGTTAGTTCGATAGAGATACAAACGCTATTACAAAAGAATAGAGGATTACACAAAATTGAAATGTTATATTTATGCTGTATTGAACGTTTAAAAAAAACTAAAATATTTCAATTTAAGGTTCTACAGAAATACCACATGGTGATGTACCTGTAAAAAACATCAGTCCATTACCGGCACCTGTGTCATCTGGTGGAACAGAGTCCAGTATACCAAAAGAAAGCAACGAACGGGCAGCTTTACTTGGGAGTATCTGTTCTTTTGATAGAAGTAAACTTCGTAGAATTGTCAATGGTAACCATTAGAGATCTTACTGAAAGAACAAGTCATTTCGTAAGTAATATTATTTTTTCTTGTTATATGTGTAGATGAGTTTGTTGAATTATGGGATTGTGAATGTTTTATGTAAACATGCTCTGTATTTAATTTCGGTACAATATTTAAAAATTATTTAAAATTGCAAGTTTGGCTCTGTACAAAGATTTACAAAATTATAGATATACCGATGAAAATCATTTTAAAAAAATAATAAAAAGAGTATATAATTATACACAGTATTCTAATAACAAAATCTTGAAATAATTTAAAAACTTAAAGAATTGTAAAATTATGGATGAGTGTATAGTCATCATTACTTTTAGTAGTTCCTGAAATCACCAAGATTCCTTTATTCTAATATACTACAAAATTTTATATAATGTAAAAAAGCAATGTTTATGATTATACAATCTTTTCAGTATTATCATGTATTTACAAAATACCTTGTATAATGTTCCAAAATGAAATATATGTTCAAGAGATTTGAAACATATTGTCACAAGAGACGCGCATGAAATATATCTAATATTTGAATAAAATGTTGATTTAATGATCATATATTAAAAAGTTTGTTAAATATAAATTAAAGACATTAATATTTATTGGATATGAATGGTTTCTTTAGATATTTATCATTTTATTTTGGGACATTTTGTGTGCTATGTACCTAAATTTATATAATACCTATATCCAATTATAATAATCACACATACTACTATAACAAAATTTCAAGAATTCTAAAAGGTTTATAGAACCTAGAAAAACAAATTTTAATAGTTACAATGATACATATAGCTAACTCTATGACTGTTCTCTCGCCTCCTATTGTCTGTATACATTGTAATACACAAAAAAACACCAGGTAGGAGTAAACTGCAGTAACTAAAAAAACTCTTAATTACTATATGGCATATACACATAACTTTTTAAGCCAAATATATATTAGTAGTACAGTGAACACTTGAATAGCAATGATTTGTCTCAGGATTTTAGTAAATACAATATTTTCATTGCCTTTTTTCTTTAGAAACCGTCCAGAAAAAAAGATACAAAAATTGCAGAATCTTTTAAAATTTGAAAAAAGTTTAAGAAGTGTTTGTAATACAATATATTTTATATACAAATTTTTTTTTTTTTCATTTTAGATATTTCTGATAAACAAACCAGGACTTTCTATGCTATGGAATATTATGTATACAAAAAGAACAATAAGTGTTGGAGAGTGATGACATTATTTTCTAGTTACTTGCTTTTTTGTTGCTTTATTTTGTTTTTTTTATATTGAAAGTTTATATATATATATATATATATATATAAACATAATTTATGTTTACATATACAGAAATATAACAAGGATCGTATATCGCTTTTGTATCATTTGTAAAACCAGTGTAACCAGTTTCACAAGTAGAAAAATGTGCCAAGATATACGTAATCATTACGTTGATGAACTTTATAATAATGTTAGTCTATAAAATAATCTATCTCTCTATATCGTAAGTATCGTTGTATGTCCCACATATTTTTTGTCTATTGATACTAAATCAGAGAATGTAACATAAACGTGATTTTAATACGCGTAAGTGTCTTGTACGCAAGGCTTTAAACTATTTCTACAATTAAAGATAAAGGCTATCAAGATATTAGAATATCGTAACAAAGTTTGTTCAAATATGTTCAACAAAAATGTAAACAAAATCAATTCTTTTATCAACAATATATTTGTGTACAGTGAATTAAAAATCTAGATAATATTTTTAACATGAAAGATCATAGATTTTGCATAGAAAGCAACTATTTTAAGATTTTTCAACGATTGTTTCTATTGTCTCTATGATCAAAATAATGTAAATTTTGATGTCATTTTAAGAATTATAGAAAAAGGTATACTATATGTATGGCTCTAATGACTGTATCAAGATGTCAAGTAGTTTGTACAGCTTATTTAAAGAGGAACAGAAATATATTAAAAACAATTATTTATAGTAGAATATCATTGTTACCGTAATTATGTCCATGTATTAAGAGCATTAACAAATGTTTTAATTATCCCATATAATAGATAAAACAAAATATTTCACTATCTATGTTATAATTACACATTGTAACAAAGAGAAATCTTATAGAGTTTAGAGTTAAAACATTGGAGAGACTTGGAAAACAATATCACGAGTAAAATAGTTTGTTTTTATTTAGCCAAAGATTTATTTTGTAGTTTTATGTATCTATTTTTAGTGAAATGAGTAGAACCAAAAGAAACAACAATAATAATGATAATAAACTTTTTATTGCACTGGAGTGATAGACAAAAAGCTGCATAAAATGGAATATATAAATAAAGTATAAATATAAAAGAAAACATACTTACAACAGCATAAAAGATAAATATGGAATAAATGTTCTTTTACAATTTAAAATTTGTTTATATATCAGTAATATTATACCACTAAAAACTCTAATTTGATAATAGTTATTTATTTTTAATAATCACATTTATAATTCGAAGTTCATATTCCTTTTTTTTAATCATACATATTTACAAATCTACCAGGTTCAATGATGATGTTTTAAGTAAAATGATCCATAAGCTATTTAATAATTCAATTTAAAATGAATGTTAAACTATATATTTTCAAATTGATGTATTTGGTTACCAATAGGTTTATTTGATATAGAATGCAATAACTAAATTGAAAAACTTTATGGAACGGTATAAATTAAAAAAATATCACAAAAAACGAACCTCTTATGGAGGATTATTGTAAATACAAGCGTTTGTAATTCTTTAAAATGAAGTAATAGACATCATGGAAATATAAGTTTTCTTTTTCCATAAGAAATTTTTCGAATAATCATAGATAATATTCTTGAATATTTATTTTCATAGAATTTACTTTAACAAGATGTCTACAAGTTTATACATATATAAAAATATTATTTGTGTTATATTTATTTTAAATTCATTTTAATATAATTCATTATTGGCTCATATATAAAGAGAAAGGATTTAAATAATTAATATACGAAAATAAATATCAATGAATTGTGTAAAATGCTACAAAGTGTTAGGAGCAAAAACTTATTGTTAGGAACGAATTCTTAGAAGCATATACGTTGCCATATTCTACTATATAGGTAACCATACACTTTATAATTAATACTCCTTGAGATAGTAGTGTCGTTAGATTTTCTTAACGTAATCCGTCAGTACCATGAATAATAACTCTAAATACACAAAATTTTTTCAGTATCGTCTTCGTAATTTTTCGATGAATTACTTTGATTAAATATAGGACATTATACTGAGCCTTTAACGATATATTGTAACTTGTATTATAAATCATTGGAACATGCTAAAAAATACAAATTACAACACTTTCCATATTATTTACAATTTGTATAATAAAAAATTATTTTTGTAGGAAGTTTGATTAAATTATGGCGATCAACTCTTCCCACTTCTCTTTTGATAGTTATCGCATATATAATATGCACAAAATTGTACGTGTCATTAAACGGCTAAAAAATAGATTATATTTTCAATTGTTAAATATCACGCATATTTTGAACGAATTCAGAAATGTGTAAAGTAATGCAACTCTTATAATTACAAATCGATGGTCTTTTCTAGTTTCACACATTGTCAATATTTGAAAAATGATATGAAATTGAAATTGTGTATCTATAGTTTATGAATATTTCTTTACGTTTCTGTTGACAATTGAGGCTAGCAAAAAATTATCCATGAAATTTAATCCGTCGTCATAATTTTTCATGAAGTTTTTCCGTAGCTGCCTTTAATCTGTAAGTAACAAATAAGTTAAAAAGAACTTTTTTGCGTAAAGTGAATCTTAGAAAACCTTTACCTCAAGAGTTCTTCTTGAATATGGTCGGTAATAGCTCTTCTAGCTTCTTCTTCCGTGGCTTTAGCTTCTTTTAAATTCTTCAGTAACTCGCTAAAATTTATGGGTTCTCCATAATTCAGGGTGACCTTTTTTCGTGTTTTGAACATGTAAGGTGTCTCATTTGGAAGTACTTGATCCATTCCAAGATGACATACAGGAACTACTACGGGTATGACAGGTGACTCTAGTATTAATCTTCCTATACCCCACTTCAATCTATAGAATAAAAATATATTTTATTACGGTTCTACATTAAATAATGTTAGAAATGTAAGTAGTAAACGTACAAACCTCATGTTTTCCTTAAACATGTTGACTTTTCCTTCAGGAAAGACATGAACCCAATCCCCGGAAGCCAGCTTTTCGATGCAGAAGTCTATAGCCTCTTGATAAACACCATTGCCTCGTACGACAGGTATGCACTTGCCAAGCATAAAGAAGTAGGAATGCCAGACATTTGTGAAACAAATGTCATGCGCTGCGAGCGACCACCTCATCTTACGACGATTCAGCAAATGTCTCAGGTCCAGTGTGGCTAAATGAGTTCAGAGATTTTCTGTCTTTAATTCTTTCATTCGATCGCTTAGCGACGTCGTTCTGAGAAAGAAAAGATTATATATGTCTCAGAGGGAGGGTTTGCGGGCAATACCTATTCAGAATACAAAAAACGAGAGAAAGAAAGAGAGATAGAGTATGAAAGATAGAGAAAGAATTGATTTTTCCCTCGTCTTCTGATGGTTACTAGCAATTGTGTTACAGAAATGTAAATTACATACATATCGTAGGCTTACTGGAAAAAGTGACAAAGCACAAAATTTTAAAAATTTGAGTTAACATGACCAAGTCACTAATGAGAGTAAAAATATAACTTTAAACGTAAATTATGATAAATCGATTTTTTTACTTTGTCAGTTTTCGCGGTAAGCTCACGATATATCCATGCATATATACATACGAACGTGTTGAATGTACAATCCAAATAATAATTAACGAATCGGACGATATTTCGCAATTTCCGATAACACAAATAAGACTTTTAAACTTACCCCATATACCGGGATCGTCGAAACAACTATGATGATTCGAGACGGTGATAAGCGGAACATTTTTTGGTCGTTCGTCTAAGACCCGTGTTATGACGTGTTTGTTATAAATCACCGTTTTGTTCAGCCATTCTGCAAACAAAAATTTGATTATATTAAATAAACAATTTATGATATACGTATAACAGCGTTTATGAGAAACTTATTTTTAACAGTGTGGAATATTGGAAAATTAACAATGGAATATAGACGATAATTACGTTTGTTATACGAAAAAAAAACTTAAATCAAAAGTCATTCCCGCGTGTCCATGTTAAACGATTTCTTTGTGCGACCGCTTTTACGATCGCAATATGGTTAAATGATCATTATATATAATGATTTAACATAATATAACATAATTGTTGGGTGCAACATTCTAAAAACTCTTATAGCTCATACTTGGTATTTATGATAGTCTAAGAAGATAAGGCCAATTGTGATTATGACTTTGTATGAGTACATAGCATATGTTTCTTTATCTTTAAATGGCAGATCAGATTGGAAATATCTTGAACCCGGTTACAGGCCAATCCACTATTGGCTTTAAGATATTCTTTAAAACAAAATGAAAACTCATTCTCATTCCAAGGTAGAATAGTTAAAAGGTGAACATTGGACTGTGGTCAAGTGTTAATGACTAAGTGAAATAATTGTCCTGTTATCTGATTACTTGTTAGGCAGTGATATTATCCAATTACATATATATGCTTAGTCAAAAAGCAAGAACCTATTTAAATTGTTCGCATAAAAACTTTGCACACCTTTATCCTAGTTAAGTATGGCCAAAAAGTAGTTTTATGATACATTATAAAGATAGTAAATTAAATAAAGAAATAGCTAGCAATAGAAATCCATGGTAACTTTCAAAGAAAAGTCACTTTTCTATTTTTTTAAATATAAAGAACGTACGCAGATACAAAAAAGAACCGAATAAGTAAAGTTATTATAAACAGTGGGCGATATTAAACTTTTATTGAGTTAAAGCAAATTAGCATTGCAAAGAAGCATCCGATAATAACTCTTAAGATTCTCATAAGTGTTTGTGAAAGAAGTCTTTGCGTACTGTTATGACAAGGTAATACAGTGATTAAAATAAGCTTTACAAAAGTGGATATTGCGTCGTAGCGTGATAGACAATAATGGAATTATTTACCCATAAGTATTTTTGAAAAAATCCCAACAGCGGCGAAGGTTATGCTGCTCGCTATGTGCCATAATTTTGTCGGAGTCCGAAGTTTTGGGATGATCCACTTGATGTTGTACATCATAGTAGTACGTTTCGTTGACTCGGTGTAACGAAGAAAAGAGAAGTAACGTAGTTCTCTCTGCGAGCGGGATGCGGTATCCCCGCGAGGGACCGACAACTCTTTCGTAATTCTGATCAGCCATCTTCCTGCTAACTTCACGCCATTTTTCATGAGGCGCGTCACGTGAGACGATTGAAGCATAACAAAACTCGCCTCTAATGGGGCGATATAAGTTTCTTCTTTAATACGATCCGACGGATAAATATTATCGGTATTAATTTACCTCGGACGCGGTATCCGACCGTATGTATCAAATAGCTTACCTTGGACGTGACGTCCGCGAAGAGGTAATCAGCGCCTCGCGGACCATGCGCGATAGCTGACTCGAATGGCGTCGTTTCGAAAAGCGCGCCTTTTTAGATGTCAAGACGAAGCGCATCCGTCTCTCGATTTGAACGATACTTCATTTACACGGTGTCGCTTTCACACGATTTCTTTTATGTTTAATAATTGAGCCATTTATTTTGGCAGTGACCAAGGTCCAT
The DNA here is from genome assembly GCA_916049575.1 of Ancistrocerus nigricornis. Taxonomy (NCBI): domain Eukaryota; kingdom Metazoa; phylum Arthropoda; class Insecta; order Hymenoptera; family Vespidae; genus Ancistrocerus; species Ancistrocerus nigricornis. Next base: position 10,080,974 of record OU696668.1, on the reverse strand, counting down.
TTTTTAAAAAAATCAAGCTTGCCCTTTTTAATATTCTCATTTCTACCTTGTCTTTGCATTTGGATGTAAATTATAACTAATAAAAAAATGGACTTGGGTCACTTTCCAAATAAACGGCTCAATTGTTTTGCATTATACCAGTTATAAATTAAGAGAGTATACGTATTGATAAACGTGCTCTGCTTAAAAATTCAATTAAAAATTTACTTAACTCTCCCGTTTTCACAAACTTCAGTCCCGAACGTGAAAGTAAATGCGAAGTAAAACGTCTAAGTAAATGTTAATAATAGGTAAATAAAAATGGTTGTTTTGTATTTTTAATAAAAATATCTTTCTCTTTTTTATAAATTCTTTATCGTTTTACACGATTTTTGGAGGAACATATACACCGTGAAAATCGAGGGATGGATCTATGCAGTTCGATTTCTCATTGTAATACGTATTGAAATTCGTTCCTCGTCCAATATTCGTGGTATGCATGTTATAAAAATTAATTTCAAACAATATGAATCGAATGAGAAAGTTACGATCTAAATACGAAATCGACCTGATTTAAATAATTATCGCAAGTTTGTTACGAGGTAGAAACTATTCCCGGAAAGTATTTCTAAAGCGAAGTCATAAATCGACGTGCTCTTTGCATAGAATTACAAATAACTTTGTCATAGCTATCAATTATGATGCAGGTGCTTTGTTTATCTGCTAATCATATCACAATATTTGCAAAGTCACGCAATAATATTTGTCGTAGACTTACTACTCAAACGAAGAGTCAATATCACTGCTTTTCACGCTTCTATCTGAACGCAAAGTGACTCTACCTTGTTGATTCTCAGGTAATCGAGGGTCAATACTAAAACCAAACGCACCGATAACACGAGCTACCTCAGTTCCGCACAGTTACTCTTCTGCTATGCGTCGGGCTATCATTGATCATTGATAAGTTAAGTGCGGCTCCTATTGAAAATTTAAATCGATTTTTTTTTATCATTTCAGAACATTTACATCGTAAGAGATAGAACAAAATTTTTAATGCTAAAATTGTATGATTTATAATATATAAAAAATCGGAATGCGGTTCTCATAGACCTCATACATGCCCACCCTTGGTATATACCGTTATTCTTGTCTCGAATCATTCTACAAACCCATAAAGTTGCATTCGAATTTATGAATTCAAATTTTCGAGATTTCCTATTAAAAAATATCGAGACGACTAGTAGGTGCCGGCAATCACCGTAATTAAAAAATTACAATTAGCCTATAAAATTGTACGTATAAGCAAAATCCTTATAATTATGTTTAAAATAGATAAATATATATCAAAAAATAATTAACATTAACTCACTTACAACTTTTTTTGTCTTTTCGACAATATTTTATAATATAATAAGCTGGCGGAATGGCAGCGACAGCAATTAAAAAATACATCTAAATCAAAAAATATTGTTATTGCGACAACGAGAACGCATCTCCTATCAGCGATTTCTTTTTACAGGGCAATTGTGGGATTGCGAAAAATATTTTTTTTCGGGCGAATGTCCCACAATCGCTGCTATATTCTATTTTTACACATTGGAATTATAAACTTTAATCTTTATCAACATGTCGATAAAATTATGAAAGAACGCCAATAATTTCTTATTATTACTTGTGATTATTTATTCATTATCGTTAAACGAGATAACTCCGAAATTTCCAACTTTCTTCTCACTTACAAAATTGAGGATATATCACTTTTTTTATCTCAAAATTACTGCCATATCATTATTTTCTTTTCCACTGACTATACGGACATAATACATTTATGTATCAAAAGTTACGTAAATGCATAAAGCATAACGATGACATTCGACTTTTCACCGCGCAAATCGATCGAAACAGAGATTAAATAAGATCTATCGTATACTTATTATATCGCAACCCCGTGAATAAAAACCTCAAGTTTGATATCACACAAATGCGTGAACGAAGTTTGACCACCAAAACTCGGAGACACCCCGTAGAAAAAATGTTCAACGATATAAAATCTTGCACTTTACGACCTTCTTTTTAACTCAACAACTGTCCCACTTTATACCTTGCTAAAACGTGCCAACCGTAGTCAATTGCACGTGTCTTGGACGGATTCACCGGCATCGCAAAGACCGCGTGGGAGAGAAAGAGAGAGAGAAAGAAAGATGAAAGAAGGAAAAGGAGTCTGGGAGCGCGAGAGAAAGGTAAAACGAAGTGGGAGGTGGGAGGTTGAGAAGGAGGAGGAGCGCGTATAGAGGAAGAAGGGTCCGCGGCATGCGAATGGATGGGGGAAAAGGGGGACTCAGGCCGCCGAGATGGTGAGCCAGGGCAGTGGAGGAGGAAAAGAGGGGAGGAAGGGGCCTCATCTCGGCGGTCAGTCCAGCTCGAGTCTCTTGACTGTGCGTGCGTTGGCGCGGAATCGTGGGAGCACCAAATCCGATATATCGAACGCAAGGAAATAGGAATTTCGTTCCTCCGTGTTTCTCCCCTCTCGATCTTCATTCTCTGCTTCTTATCTCCTTGTCTATGATATTATCAGTGGAAGAGAACTTGATTCGGTATTTCCTCTCTCTCTCTCTCTCTTTCTCGTTCTTTTAGCGTCAATCGTAAACCGGTAGGAGGAATCGATGCACGCAACAAACTTTAAATCGTAAATATCGGAGCCGCTCGTGAAAGTCGGCCGCGTTTTTTGGTCGGTCGGATTTTATCGCTGCCGGGGGGACGAAAAGGGAGAGAAAGAAAGAGAGACAGAGAGATAGAAAAAGAGAGAAGTGGAGAAAGGGAAGGATCAAAGGGACGGGCAGAGAGAAGAAAAAAAAAAAAGTGAAGAGAAGGTAGGAGAAAGAGAGAGAGGGACAAAGGCAGGAAGGAAGGGAGTAAGCGAGCGAGAGTTCGACTCGTCTCGAGAGTGCAGTGCACGGTGATGTCGCGAGGATGCCATCGTCTTCGTCGTTGTCCCTCTTCTCGTTATCCCGCTCGTTGTCCCTCTCGGTGGCCACTCGTCTCGTGATCCGGCGATCCTCTCGAAGCTTACCGAAGCGACGCCAACAGGAAGAAAAGGATTCGCGGCTCGCGAGTGCAGGTGGTGCGTGTGCAGGTGGTGTACGAAGAGCTAGAAGCTCGAGAAAGGTGCTTCGTTTTGTTAGTGAGAAAAGTGTGATAGAGCGCTGGATCAGGAGGATCCTTTGGGAGAGCAGAGTTCACCAAAATCGACGAAGGTGTTCGAGGAGTCGCTGGAATCGTTGTTCGTACGAGAGTACAGGGGAGGTGCAGCGAGTACTGCTGCCGGAGGGGGAGGAGGAGCTAAAGGATTCCGTGTAACGCGCGCTCCGATTTGCCGGCGCAGCATCTCTCGGCTGGTACGAGGAGGAAGGCAATAGGTAGATACGTAAGCTTCTTTCCTCTGCTCCCTTCTTCTTCTTCTTCTTCTTCCTGGGCACGAGCGTGTACGCGCATGCTCTCGATCGATGATCCCTTGCCCGCACCAAGAGTAACCTGTCGAATGCATACATACCTCTTGGATATATACCTACATATAGACATATAGAAATAGACGTTCGCTTTCAGGGACACTGTAGTTTTCAAGGTTTTTGACCGCATAGACAAACTCCAAGGTACGTTTTATGATTCTTTCGTTGATCGAAAGATCTACACTTTTGATCCTCGTCCTTCCCAGTCTCATTTATACGCTCCTATGATTTTCACCTTCGGTCGGAAGCCGTAAAACGTACAACAAATCTCTATGGCACTTGTTACTCTTTCGTACTCGACCTCCAAAGAGACCTCCTCCTCTCGCTCGATAGAACGAGAGAGAGAATCCTTTGGCGAGCAACCGAACGCAGCGGGACGTCGTAGATACGTCTTTATCTCGCGAGAAAGTTACCAGGGACTTCGATCGCGAATTTATTTCGCTCCTCTTCCGTTTCGTTCTAGTCACGTGGAAAAGTGAAAGCACGAAGATAAAATGTCAATACCATTTACGTAATCGAAGAAGATCGAGCTTAGAAATTGCATTTAACTCGAGAGGTATCCAAGAACGCGGTAACGTTACCAGTCTTTCTAGCTGGGGGAGTGGGAAGACATACGGACAATGATTTTCCGCGAAGGACTTTAAGCGTGAATAACCAGCTATAGGGGGGCTGGGGCCCCCGAACGAAACAGCCTTGCTGTTTCGTATTAGGCACGACCGCGGTAATGATTCGTACAGGAAGTCGGCTCGCTGCGCTCGCCTATCCCTGTTCTTATGAGAGTACAGGATAGCTGATTGCGGCCGTTTGACTATCGCTATCTGGCCGTCGGGATAATTTTTTTAAAAATACCGATTACATTAAAACTCGTTTCTGGTCATAAAAAAAAAAAATGTTTTTTCGTTCTGGTTGTATTGCTTCCCTGAAAAATTTTGAAAAAAATTACGTTATTAGTTATCACTATTTTACATACTTTTGCAAAGTTTGAATTGTTTGCCTATTATAGAGAATTTTTTATGAATTTTTTAATGTTTAAAATGACCGCCATTTTGAAACCGGAAGTTGAATCAATTCGAAATTGTTAGTGGATCTATGTTTGGAAGAACTGGATTTTTCGTATAAATTTCAGCCTTATCCGTTCAGCCGTTTAGGCGCTAGAGTAGATACAAATTTTTACTAGTCCGCCATTTTGTACTGTTTCGCTGAAAAATTTTGAAAAAATTCATGTTATTAGTTGTCACTACCTTACATATTTGTGCAAAGTTTTAATTGTTTTGCTCTTATAACATAATTTTTATGAATTTTTTAATTTTTAAAATGCCCGCCATTTTGAAACCGGAAATCGGATCGAATCGAAATTGTTAGTGGATCCTCGTCGGGTGTAACTGGATTTTCCGTGTAAATTTTACTTCGATCCGTTCAGCCGTTTAGACGCTAGAGTGGATACACACATACACACACACACACATACACACACACACACACACACACACACACACACACACACATACATTTAGATCTTGTTATGAAACGTAAAGATCCAAAAGGATTTTTGGATATCTCGAATAGTTTCGGAGATAATCGTCCGTTACACTTTTTGCTCGATCGAGAGCATAAGGAACTCCCTGCGGTCGTGCCTAAAAAGTAACTCGTGGTTTAGAAAATATTTCGACGTCGTTAAGAGAGCACCTTCTTCCTCTCATTCTTCTTCTTCCTTTCTTCTCTTCTTTTTCGGGGAATGTTAATTGGTCGTTTCGAGAATTATAAAGCACACACGAGGAAAGTGCTCGTAAGTACTTGGCTATCACGTACACATTAACATACCACGCTTCACGCTATCGCCAATGCCTCGTACATAGAACGCAACATACGTCGGCATGCTTAACGTTAACGACGCAAAAAACTACTAATTACTAGTGCCTACGGCTCGTCTCCCGTACATCCTCACTCTTGTTCTCGTTTGAGGTATATAAAAGAGACGAGTCAACATAGTCGCCGCAATTTTTAACCTTTCCTTTCACGGGATGTTTTTTGTCGTTTCTTTTCATAGCACTCATAATTGGCATTCTTATCGGGATACGGCATATAACACAGTTTAATGAAACGGTCCTTTAAGTAGACTCCAAGCGTAGATACCTGCCTATTACGATTAAAGAATTATGTATTAGATATGCCATTTAAATATTAAGATAGCAAGAAAAAACTGATATTAAATCATTCGGGCACCACGCTACGTTTTCGTAGGAAAAAAAACTGAATTTTGTCAGCAAGTAAACACATCTTTAGGTAGCTTAATATTTATGTGGACTCAAAATAAAATAGTCAAGAAGCAAAGTTATTACTTGGTCAGCAGAATTATACAATTAAGCAAGCATTTTGTTTTCATTTTTTTGATGTTCTTTTTTATTTAGTTTGTCAAATAAGATCACTGTAGATAAATTGCGTCTGGGTTGCGTCAATAAAGTTAGCTACTTTTGTTGCTGTAGAAAAGAGTTTATTACCTTGCCAAAATTGTATTAAATCTGATTTACGATTTGCCTATTTATTAACCCTTTGCACTCCGCTGTCCTCTTTGAGGCACCATATTTCCAACATCATATCATTTCATTTCAAGTGATATATCATTACTTATATTAGAAAAAAAAAATTGTTCGAGTTGGTAGATGAATTGGAGTAAAATCCATGAATTTAAAAAAAAATTGAGCGTCAAGGACCTCTCGACATCTTATTATCCTTAAAATCGGTCTTGTCGAGTCAGACTCGACGCGGAGTGCAAAGGGTTAATTATATTACTACAAATGTATTTAATTAGCTATAGAAATTCCTTTAGAACTGCCCAATATGCCATTATATTTGCTGATCAATTTTGTTTTACTTGCTAACCAAAAGTTGCGGCTCAATTGACTATATTCGCCGAAAACATTTTAAAACTGACAAAAATCTCCATATTTTGCTAATCGATTAAACGATAGCCTTCCAACTATACTTTCATGTTGTCTTACAACGAGTTATCGCTTCTAGGAAGCAGGAAGGAAAGAAAGCCAACACGATGGACGTTATGGACCAGATAAGATTATTTATGCGCATAGACAGAGAGAGAGAATCTGCACGAGCGGATATCGGGCGCGAGGACTGTTTTCGCCGTAATAAAATAGAACCAAAGAGCTGTAATTACATCGTACGTGTCATTTAATCAATGACGATCCAGCGAGAGCGCGTACCGGGGCATCGTTTACCTGTTAATTACGGTCCACGCTTTATTAATTCACTCCGGCCGTAACCCCCTTATTTTCTCATATTAGATAGGGCCTTTTAATTAATTCCTCTTCGGGGACCGTGCCTCGCTGTAAATTCGGTGAAAAATGTCACGCGTCTGGCTTCATAATTTTCTCATGTACGCCAGTAGTAGCCGCGTTACGACGCGTTGATGTCCCGCGTGCAATAGCATTTATCGTCGTCCTATCATTATTACGTAATAATGATGCCCGAGAATAATGATTATAATAACCCTAGCTTTTCTTCGTTTACTTTCAGAATGTTGTCACAGGGACAGGATAGCCCTTCGAGTGGTTACTCCTCGAACAATACAGTGTTTCAAGGTGCACCGTGCGGTCAGTGCCGAGATTTGTGTCCGACTGGCTACGTGCCACACTTTTGGAGGTGAGCTCGAGTTAATATTGATTATTACGTATCTATAGATATATGTTTTACATGCCTTATACGAATATCGTATAACTTTCGATATTATTACGTGCGGAACGTTTACGGACATTGAACGAGCGTGTTAAGGGTGAGCGAAAAGGGCGGACTCTCCGCCTTCGAGGCTTCCGTCTGCCGCTTTTACTGCTGCTGCCGTTGTATCACGAACGAGTTCTGCAACATGTGATTCCGCTCTGTCACGACGCCAGGAGCAACCGCGTTTCCTCTTTAACATTGAATGCTCCTGCTCGGGTAGTCCCGATATCTGTTTACTCTGCGGAACTCTTTCTTTTTGAAGTATACATATGTATATTGGTACGTAGGTAGGTACGACGTTCGGGATTTTTTTTTTTTTGGGGAATTCAATTTACTGTGGTTAGAACGATCCTTTTGCAAGATTCCTTTGTTGTAAGGGAATCGATAAATTTTTAAAGGAGTAATTATCCGGTACCTTATGAACCATAAACATTGTTGGATTAATCCTATAGACAAATAAGACAAATGTCTAGGGTCCATAATTCAGAGGGGTCCCGGATTCGATCCAGTCCTGTTCTTGTGAAAAATTATGCATATATATTTAAAATTCATATTAATAAACACTCCTCTAGTTTATGGCCTAAGTAGCCAAGAAACAAAACAAAATGATATAAATTGGGCCCTTATTCACATTTTGTTTAGGGCCCGCTGGAAGCTTAATCCGGTATCGACTATAAAGCTTGGATTCGATTGTTGTGTTACACTCGACCCATAATCTTAGCAGAGTTTAGTTTGTTCTAGAATCCTCCTGCTTCGGTAGTACCGATATCTATCCGTTTATTACATATGTAGGTATATTGGTACGTTGAGTACAACGTTCGGGATTTTTTGTTGTGGAAATTGAATTTTCCATGGTCAAAATAATCCTTTTACAAGATTCCATTGTTGTACGTGAATCGATAAATCTCTGAAGGAGTAATTAACCGGTACCTTATGAACCATAATATATTCGAATGTTCATCAGCGGGTACACGATGGAACGACCAGGTGTTACAGTCGATCCATAATCTTAGCAGAGTTCAGTTTGTTCTGGAAGAAAAGGAAAAGAAAAGCCTGGACGTTTAGAGTAGTAGACGTGCATTTATCTCGACAAGACGACCTTGATTTTTTCCTTGCTAGCAGCCGGTGCATCTGGTAAGGGGGATCGAAGGCGTGATTAGACGGAAGATGGTGGTAGCAGCGATGGCTAGACTCGCAATTCCGTACGCAGGTACTATCTTTGATAACCAGCACATGAGCCATGTTCGAGCATGAGCCATGAATCGTCTACCGATTTCTCCGATCGAGCCTTCGTATCCTTCCCCTCTTTCTCTCTCTCTTTCTCCGACGCATCGTGAGAGATATCGGCGGCGAACGAGGTAAAGGAGAACCCCAAGGAAAGAGAGAAGAAGAAAGGGAGATGGAGAAGACAAGGAGGGAAGATCGAAAGAGAGCAAAACGAAGTGTTTCTCGGCTTCGGGTCGTAGGGTCGACTCGTCGGTCTCACGCGAACTCTGCGTGCAACGAGAACAGCGCAATGGGCCGTTCCAAGACGAATCGGCTGGCAACCGACGAACCAACGAGGGAGAAAGAGGGGAAGGTTGGAAACGCGTATAGGGAAAGAACACCGTGCAAGAGAAAGAGGGAGAGAGACGCACGTTGCTCTGTAATTAACATACCGAACCTCCCTATCATGTTGCCTCGTAAGCTGCTTCGATCGTGTTCGCGAAAGGATCCGAACTTTGTTCATACGCCATTATTTTCGTAACTTACCGTCTCTCTCACTCTCTTTTCTCCTTCGAACCTTCTGGGATGTTTCAAGAAGAAAAGTATTTAGGGTTGGAAGAAAACGATCTCTCGTCATCCTTCCTTTCCGATCCGCATCATTTAGATCGTTAAGATTAATAGAGATTCATCCACTGATTCTATGTTGTGATCGAGACTTAATACCCGATACGAGAAGAACCTAGAATCTGATAGCACGGAGACGCGTTTGGAATTCAAAACATGATAACCTGTTACGCGCTTGAAGTGAGTTAGAACTTCGTACACTTCACTCGGAACTGAATAATCTGATATAATTCGGATTTGAACTTGTCAGTTTGGTATGTTTGGAATTCCACGCTTGACGGTTTGAGTTCTCGCATCGTTAAGATCGTCGACGTTCCATTATACCTACGTTCTGTAATAATTTGATATCGTTCGAATCGCCAGTCACGTAACGAAATTGGAGCAAAACTTTATTGCCCTTCGCCTGTATTGGTACACCAGGATTTAGAACTTGGCACTTCGTAACTTTATATACACTTACTGGAAGTTAGAAAGCGATAACCCGATAGGTAACTACGTGGGACTCGGAAGCTAATAATTGGATCGTGCAGCTTGCGGAGTCGGGCGTATTAGTCGCCAAGTGTCTCGCACGCTCGTCTCGTAATTCAAACGTCAATTCATCTTGTTACGCTCGTTGCTTCTCGAAGTAACGTTGGCGACGTTCGAAGAGCGTAATTATCGGAGATATAACCCGAGAGAGAGAGACAGGAAGAGAGAGAGAGAGACAGCAAGAAGGAAAGGTAGACGTATCCTGTAATAGACATTCCGAAGAGACCCGCTGCGTTGTTTCATCGAGTGGCTCGACCGTTCTCGCGGTACCAGTAGCGTTTCCGGTTTCTCTTCCGACGACGGCGTTGAGGCAACACTTCGAGATGCCTCCGGGCACCAACCACGACGACATCGTTCTTTTCAAACGTTTACACGTTTTCCATCGATTTAATGTCCGTACCGGCACGCTTGGCTATCCCTGTCGCGGAACCATCAAAGTCCGCGAACCGAAATACGTTCGTTGGGAATAGAAGCTGGATAACCAGTTTTTAGTACGTCGAGACTACATTAAGCATGCCGACGAATTGCAAACGAGTAATGCCGTTAAGCTTCGTTGCGAGTTTATATTACATCGGAACGCGGTTGAAATGACATTGTAAATTTCATCGTACCTACTCCTCGAATAGCCGTTACTCAGTTAGTATCGGTAAACCTTTCGATTAATGTAATCGTTTTCTTGATTACTTGGCGAGTTCTCGGTGAGATTAAGAGACCCAGTTTATTAATATACGTCGTCACGTTGCGCGTTCAAGAAAGAGATCGCGCATCGATTATGTTTGATGCCCTTCTGCGAGACAACTTGTTCAAGGTTACTTAACCAAAGAAGAAGAAGACGAAGAAGAAGGGGGAAAGGAAAAGCGGCAAGGGAAAAGAATGTGGTTCACCGATGACTGGCGTTGGCTTTCGTAGGGCTTCGACAAAAACTCGAAGACCCTTGGACCGTTTCAAGATGGCCACTCGTTCCGCCTCGCGTTTGTTGGTTACGCGTTTCTCCTCGTTCGCGTTAAAGGTAAAAGACCGCGGTGACTTTTGTTCGGGAGGACGTCGCACAGTGGTTTATCGGTAGAAAAAAGTTTTTTTCTACAACTCGAGTTGTTTCGAGATGTAGAGGTCAATATTACGAATTGACATTTATACCTCAAAGTTTAATTATTAAGCCCTCTATAACTCGAAGTAAAAAATTATATGATAAAAAAAACTTTTTAAAAACAAGCTTTTATTTAGTGTACTAAAAAGATAATAATAAGAATATTTTTTGATTAAGACAGTGCTGAATGCTATTTATAAGTGGTTATAGTTCGAATGGGTGGATCCTCGTAAAAAGTAGTATCAAAGTTATGGCTGTAACACATATAATAGATTATGTTGAATTATTTGTCTTAAAAGCTTGTCGCGCGTAAGAAGGCATTAATATTGTTCGACAGAGATTATAAGTATCTTCCATTTTCTCTGATTGTCTATTCTTTATAAGTCGAAACCTTGCTAACCCGAAATACTCTATAACTCGAATTATTCTCTGTTCCCCTAAAATTCGAGTTAACGAGGTTCGGCTGTATTTGGTATTTAATATATCACTTATACGTTATCAAATATCCAATGCTTATTATACCGTATTCATTTTTTATCTATACTAATATATAGGTATCTATGAAAATTGTGCAATTTAGTCTGGCCTAAAAATACAGATAGGTTGTTGTATCACTATGAGTGATATTTTTGGGCGAATGTGTTATTATTTTATCACAACACTTATAAATATGTTATAGGTAGATATGGTATCAATAATCTGACTTCCTAGTAGTTTTTTTTTTAAACTGTGTTTTAACTGTTTAACTGTATGGTATTCCAATATATTATATACTAACAAATTACGAATAGGACAAAAAAAGATTTATCAAAATATGTGATGTATTTTACAAGTTATTGAATTTTTTTGCGTCTTCTTACAACCTTAACCACCGTGCCCAGTGCCGCCGCCGTCGCGCTGCTCTACTCCGATTAAGTATTTCGGATTGAATCTCGCGGGTAAAACGAATTCCATTTCAAGGTGGACGTTCAATAGTTAGCGCGAGATTTAACGACTAGCTGAAACGGCCGCGGTAAGAAGCGTATAAACATTTACATTGGGTGAACGGCGCGTAGTAAATCATAGGCTTCCTAACAAAGGCAGAGGGAGGAGAAGGAGGAGTTGGAGGAAAGGGGAAAGAACGCGTTCCCAGCCCGCGTAGTTTCTCTCGAACGCGTCTGGCTCGGTGAACCACTATATCCCTTGTTAGAAACAACCGGAGGTTCGAAACGATCGCATCGGCTCACCGTAATTTTCTGATAGCGTATCGACCATCATACCAATTGACGGCAGCTTCTCCTTTACGACTTCGAAATATTGTTAAAGGAGCGAAAGATCTCGGGATAAGGGGATACCAACTCCCTGGGTTGTGATAATTAGTAGCGAATATGTGCGGCTCGAGTTGATTTTCTCGTTTATGGTCATTGCAAATCAGGATCCCTCAAACGAGAATCCGTCGAGTAGAAATATTCTCTGGCTTGGGAAACTTGATCGTCCAAGAATTCGATGCGTTGTCGATTATACGAAGTCCTAATAGTAAATAGACCGGTATGTGTACGTTGCAATAAAGATTGTATAAGAAATATTTATATAAATTTGTAACTTAAATATTTGCAGAATTAACAGATTAATATAAACCACGCGATTAGTTTTATTTGCTAAATCAACTGAATACCGTGATAATCTTTTCGGAACATATAATTATGTCTGCAAATGACCAAGCCCGAGTCCCATCGAACAAGCTGCAATTTGTAGGTAAAATTTATAACAACCGGTATTACATTCTTATACAGACATTTCAGAATTATTTCTTAGCTTTAAACTCGCCACTATAATTCTCAATGGACCAGAAAATATTTCAGGTGGTCGAAATTCATTATCCCAATTCGTGTTGGGTTTCAACTCCTCGGTCGTTTAATAAAAATACCTTTTCTCCCTACGAAGGGCCATTCACGAGAAGCACTAAAACGTTGTACATGCGTTCGAACAATTTACTAACTATAAGGACCAGAAAGAAAAGGATATAAAAAAAATTGGAAGGGCCGGGCATCAGGAATATCTTCGTAGTTTCAGAAAGTTGCCCTTATCTTGGAACGATTTTTATGGCAGCGGATCTGGCCACTTTTTCCTACCAACTTGGGATCTTTGCCTTCTCTCTCTCTCTCTCTACGTGTGTTTCTTTTTGTCTCTTTCTGGACCCGCTCCGTGTGCCCGCCTTTTACGGCAGACCGGCGCTCCTCCGAGAGAGCCGCTAATTAGGTACGTTCACATTCGTCTCCGAACGTTTAACCGTACGAATCGAGCGCACTCGACGTACGGCAGCAGCTCGGCGGCCTAGTGCCGCCTCTTCTCTCTTCTGATTTAATTCAAGAACAAGAGATAGAAAGAGAGAGAGAGAAAGAGTTGGTCTCTCTGGAATCTTCCATCCAACTTCACTCACGTTTACCTCTTTAATAGGCTTTTCTTTCATCGACTTGTCTGGACGCCATTGTTAACGTTCCGTTTGCTCGTCAAACGCAATGGAGAGCTCACGGTCATTCATTTTTTAATTACAAGATTCGAAGATACTCGATGCTTGGACCGAGAAGGTAAACGGATCGTGATCTTTTCTTGGGATCTTTCTCCGACAAGATTTTTCTTTCGTGAAAACTCACTCGTCTTCTTTGACTCTCCTACCGAGACCCCGATCGAGACCGTTCTTGTTTTCTAATACTCTTGGGATTCGAAGATATTCTAGTAGGAAGAAAACGCTCTCCGTGGAGATTTTAATCGTTCTACTTGGGTTCTTTCTTCGAACTAGAGTTTCCCTCCGTGGTGAAAACTCGTTCCTCCTCCATTGATCTCCGTCGTACTCTCGATCTAGATCGTCTTATTTTTTTATACTCCTGGGATTCGAAGTTATTCGTGCAAGAAAGAAAAAGGACCGTGAAGATGTTAATCGTTCCAGGGATTTTTCTTCGAGCAGGATTTTCCATGATGAAAACTCGTTCATTCATTTGTCCAACTCGAGATATACCGCTTTATTTTCTAATAGTTAGAAGACTTAAAGTATGGACACGTGCCGCGAAGGAAATCGTTCCCTCGAGATTTTCTCTTTTCATGAAAAGTCACCGAATTTCATTGACTCCGAGTAAGGAGTCATCGAATTGATGCGTTTTCCGTTCGGACGAGGAGAGAAAGAGAGAGGAAGAGCTGGATAAAGGGAGGGTCTTTCGATCGTGGAAAGATATCCGAACAAAGAGAAAGACCGAGGGAGACGGAGATAGAGAAAGAAAGAAGATAGAGACTCGGAAACGTTGCAGGTTAACGGTACACACAGAATCTTCCACCTTCGTCTCCTTTCCTGCGTGGCTCCCCGCGCGTTAACACTACGGACTAACGGGACAACCTCGGACCTAATAAAGCACATCCCTAATCACGGTGGAGGGAGTAAAGGGAAAGCAAGGGAGGGGGGGGTGAGGAACTAACATAAGATCGTGGAACGTTCGTACGTGACGCTAATGACGAGAAGGGCTCATTTTTGTGTGGACCCGTTTTCCTCGCCTTCTTTTCATCGTGCCATCATCCATTATGGCCCACGCCTTCGATATTGGATCGCATTTGTAGCAATATGCCTTTCGTTAATGTTTCCTAACAGAACTTAATCCATTTCGTATAATTAGAAAGACGGAGGGAAACATCGTGGTCACATATTATGTACACATATAGATACAAATGTATAAATAGATTTCTTTATACAGGGTGTCCGCTTCAATGTAGTCAAGCGGAGGACTACATGTACACGTCAATGACTCGAATCGAAATGTCTAATACCATTTTTCGAAATTCGACTTAGTTAATGAATTATTAACTAACAAAGATCGGTCAATTCGGCAATTAGCAAAGGAAGGCGGTTCACTCGAGCTCGTAGCTAGGCAAGAAACGAAGCGGTAGGAGGAGCAATCCAGAATAAACAACGTTACATGTCGCTGCTCGCCGGGATTGGCCTATCTTTGTTAGTTAATAACTATTTAACTGAGACGAATTTCGAAAAATGGTATTAGATATTTCGATTCAAGTCATTGATGTGTACATGTAGTTCTTCGCTTGACTACATGGAAGTGGACACTCTGTATTTATATGTGAGCATGTTCACATATATTAAAGTGCATTCAATTACATACCTATCTTATGCAACATATAATGCGTATTATTTAACTTTAGATCACTAAACATTCGTCCAATAATCTTCTCATTTCTTTTCTATTCTTTAATTAATAACTAATAATACATTTGTAAGTTTTGATACTTTGTAATAAATAGGGGTGATATAAGAAAGATACTTGTTGTTATTTCGTTGTTTATGAGTCGAATGATTAGCGACAGAAAGCTGATTTAAGTTTAGTGATTTAGGGTTAAAACCAATTATTCCTTATTATTTAGGCGTAACCTCGTAGAAAATTGCAATACATATTTATTATCAACACTATTATATTGAGACAATTGTATCAACAATAGCTCAATAATAATATAATTTTGCAGCCCAGAGCTGCAAACATATTCATAGCCGCATTAATTATCAGAATTTTTATTTTTCGAAATTCATTACGTAATTACGAATTTACTTAAGTTGCGTGGTACGTAATTCAGAGGATGACTGTATATTAAATAATACTTATATTATTTAATTTAATTTAATATCTAATAATCAAATTTATACAGAGTAGTTCATTTAAATAAGGTCACGTAAAGATCTCTTCAGGTTATTGTGTTGCACAAAATATTAGTCACATAACGTTCGTGATGTCAATGAACCAATATCTGGTGTTAATTTTATGTTACGCAGTGTATATTCGTCTTAGGTTTTTGATTTAGACTTACAAGAGCTTTATTATATTAATCGTACAAACGGAGCGTTACACGTGGTGTGTCTTCTAACGTCTCGAATTCTAATTAACATACAATACATTAGACGGCGCTTTCGTCTCTCACTTATCTTAGTTATAATCTAATATTATTGTTACTTCTTAACATCTGGCATGTTAGTATACATATATCGATCTATTTTACGATTAGTTATACGATGCAATAAAAGAACAACATAGTTATGTGTCAAGAAACTCCGATACCTTGATAACTCTGACAAAAAATGACTTTGGGACAAAATATTCTCCACGAATATCGATCCATCAATGTCATACACACTACGTAACAAATATGTTTTGCATCGCAATAACCCGAACAGATATTTATGTGACCTTATTTAAATAGACCACCCAGTATATTATAATTATTAATATTATAAGATTTAATCGATATAGTAATTTTCATATTTGGAGCGAAGGTCTCCATTTAAAGAATGAGTGCAATTAAAAGCACGTGGCAGCATTAGTTTGATCTAAAATCCGTACGCGTACGATCGCGGTCGAAGTCTTGAGAGAACGATCGGCAGTGTACATACGCAATATGCAGTAAAGCACGAATGCAACAATGCGATATCCCCCATATGGAAAGGGCTCACCCCCCTTCGGATATATATGGGGTGTCTCGTTAATCAAGAGAAGCGCGCTATCGCCCGCGAGGCATAGGGGTGTTGCAAAATGGTGGAGGAGGATGGCGCGTCCGAGGGTGACCAGTGTTTAACGCTTGACAAACGACCGGCGAGGTACGCGGCCGCGTAAACAACGCCTCGTAAGACCGACCCGTGGCAGCGTGCGTTGTGAGCTCGTGCACACATATACCCCCACCTTTACCCTCTACTATCCTCCCTTGCAACCGGATAAACTTTGCAAAAAACCTATAAATCTGCCTATTAACCGCGAGAGCATCGATTCCCGAAAGGACGAGCCTACCAACGCTGACCCGATGCGTTTTTCGCTGGCAAAACCACCCCCACCATTGGTTACCGTCACCCTCCATCTCGCCACCTCGAAATATCGCCTGCATTTTGGCATCGTAAACGTCGACCGCGTCGCACGTGGTAGCCCACAAAAATTTTCGAGCACACCATTATCGGAGATATAACGGTACGTTGTTTTACCGGTGGAATTTTGTTTCGATTTCTTTCTTGTTTTTATACCCTACACGGATTCCTCGTTCTATATCTCTCTTTTTTTAAATTTCTATTCCGTTTGTTTTTTTAACATCGTCGGTCTTCTTACGACCGGCAAGTAGGACAACTTCCAACGAAGTCATCGTTGGTATTTTAATTTTCTCCCGTTTTGCTGATCTCTATAAGCGGGCTTTCTACGGAACACCAACGTAAGAAAAAGAAGTAGCGCTCGTTGCCTGCCGTAGTCAAACGTTGATCAATCTCCAACATTTACTACGACTCTTCGAGAGCGTGCTCTTTCTCTCTCTCTGCTCTTTATTTGGAACCGTGCGGCCTTTTACGTGCCTCGTGGACATCGTTATTTCATCTCGTTTGGTAACTTCATTTGCCATCGACGAGAATTTCCGCGGAGCTCGTGCCGTTACGAAATCGCATGAGGCAATAATCGTCCTTCCCTCGTACTCATAAAGGCGAGTCAGATTCGTAGCGACCGAATCGAGTGAAATCGTCCGAGAACGTGAGAGAATTAGTACGCCTTGCTCTCTACCAATCATTAGCGATTTATTTCCGTCGATCGGACTTGACGTCAGGAAATTTGACGAGATTGCTCGAGTACCCTTTTGCCTAAGTGCTCGCTCGATGAAATCCGATCTGCGAGCGCACTTCTCTCTGTTTGCTCATCGGCTGCGACCCATCCGCGCTTCATAAATTCATCCGTTTCGGACGTAGGACGATGATCGATTTCGTCGCGAGAGAAAACGACCGATCGACCGGGGAGTAATTCAAATTGGACGTTTCAAGAAAGAGCTTGATTAATGGCCCTCTCGTTAAATAGTTTCGTTAATGTGTTACTAAGAATATATCCAAGGATTTATATGCATACACATAGAATGGATGCAACGATGCGGTACTGCATGAATGGTATTCTTAAAAGACAGATATTTATAATTAAAAATATGAATTATTACGGTTGCTTAGGAAATGAGATCATCGATAAATTAACTTTCCATGTCATTACGAGAATAACGAGATATAATTAGCTATCCTTTATAAATGGAAGACGGGTTGACTTGGTCCATGAATATGTAGCAACGCGCATCTTGAAGGAAAATGTATATGGATCGTTTAATACTTTATATCATATTTTTCACACGCATTGTAAACGTATCATATACAGGGTGTCCGCTTCCATGTAGTCAAGCGGAGGACTACATCTACACATCAATGACATGAGTCGAAATGTCGATACCATTTTTCGAAATTCGACTTAGTTAACGAATTATTAACTAACAAAGATCGGTCAATTACGGCAATTAGCAAAGGAAGGCGGTTCACTCGAGCTCGTAGCTAGGCAAGAGATGAAGCGGTAGGAGCAACAATCCACAATAAACAACGTTACGTGTCGCTGCTCGCCGTAATTGACCGGTCTTTGTTAGTTAATAATTCGTCAATTAAGTCGAATTTCAGAAAATGGTATTAGACATTTCGATTCAAGTCATTGATGTGTATATGTAGTCCTCCGCTTGACTACATGGAAGCGGACACCCTGTATAAACTGAAATTATTCTAAAGGAGTTATGTATAAATAATTTTAGATTTTGTACAATGTTTTCCACCGTCGTTACTAATTCTTTTTTAAACCTGAACACCTACGCTCGCTTTAAATATCCATATAATAATAGGTATAGTGGTTTGCTGATAATTTAAAAAATCGGTTCAATAGTTTTCATATAACTTCAATTATACTCCGTAACGTAAATAAAATTATACGTAAACCATTGAATCGATTTCGATGTTTGAAACAGCTGGATACCAGGATATTGGAAAAGATAAAATCATGGAAAAAGAAACTTATTACATTTAGATTACCTACCGTAGCTACTAGTCTTACATAAACCACATCGATCATTCATGGAATACAATGAAATTTCTCTTTTATTCCAACACATTCTCGAAGTTTCCAAGCACGTCTCCTATCTAACATTGAAAGATCTCACGTAAGTTGGCAGCGCGTACTCCTCACGTGTGGCATAATATAAAAGTAAACAAAAGAGAGAAAGGAGAGAAAAAAAAGGATTCGTAGATCCAATATGAAGATTTCTTGGTACGATGGGTCGTTAGTACTACTCTAGGCCTTCGACACATTGACTAATGTGTCTGGTCTGGCTTTAGCTCGCGGACTCTCCGCGTGCGTGCGTGCACGCGTGCCGTGCGTTTTGCGTGTCCCCGCAGACTCATCGTTTTAATGCAACGTTAGCTCCGCGCTCGCTAGCTAGCAGATCGAATCGATATGCGAACGATAAGCGAATAAAACGTACGAGCAGGCCCGTCCATTCCGGAATTCTCGATAACTGTCGACTATTTAACGTGACGCATGCCTTTTCCCGTGTCGCCTCTCACGTCTGTCGTAAATTTCTTTTCAAAAATTCCCACTCGAATACGTTCGATCTATACGAGGATAACGTTTTATTAACAGTTTCTTCTTTTTTTCCATTACGGAGACATTATTTTTTTATTAGGCATTAGATACCGTGGTTAAACGATTCGTTCGATGTCGATACTTAAAAATTGAATTTTGTTTCCTAACGAACTACGTGATACGATTTACGAAAATATCCGACGTAACCCATAAAAAAAACATTCGTAATCTTGTTTTTTTTTGTATACCTTTTTCGATAATCGGTATTTTAATTCTTAATTAATTCATATATATCAAGATTTTATTGCCAGTCTTCGGCATTTACGACTTCCGTCCAGTTTTTTTTTTCTACCTTCGTCCGAAACTTAATTAACATAATACACTCATTTCTGTCGCCAGTATATATATCATAATTATTTTCAAACGGTATGATTGTAATTACGAACGTAACGAAGGAGAAATCGGTCCTTCCAAAATTCCTATCAACGAACGTAGTCTGGCAAGAATTGTCGTACCCTAACAGAAAGCATTATTTACGATGTCATCTTGTGTATCTCTCTCCTACATATACGCCATAAAGTAATATCAAACAATTTCTGGGACAAAGTCTACTTTGATACCTAGAATGATACGGGTCAGCTCGATATTGCACGAATCAAGGGAAAACGGTATGGGAGTGTCGGCAAGGGGAAACAGAGAGCATAAACAGCGAAAAGAACGCGTTGGGTCGGCAAAGAAAAGGCGTAGTTAAAGTGCAGACGAGTTCGTAATAAGGAGAATCGTGGAGAAAGAGCCGGTGCTTGTCGTTCGCCCGTTGCAGCCTCGCAATCCTGGAAAGCAAGAAAGGAAGGGATACGAGGGTGAGAATGAAAGAGGGAGTGGTAGACTCTTGATTAGTTTGGCCATCCAAGTCCCAAGTCGAGGGGGTACTTCTACGCTTAATCCGGCATTATGAATATTTTCTCCTCGTCCCGTGGCATTTCGCAGTTGGACCAAAGAAGCACGAAAGGTTGAAAAAATGGACGAAGGTGAAAGGAAGGACACGGTGTCTACTTGTCACGGCTCATTGTCAGCATCGTTCGTCCTACCAAGAGGTAAACTCTTAAAAAACGTATTACAACGGAGTTAAAATTAATTGAAAGAGGTTATACCGCGAGTTAATTATCTTCGAGAGAAATGGGATGTTTATAAGTAATAAGCACTTCTCGCTTTACTTTCCATTCTTCGAGACACATACATTTGCGTACCTACAGGGAGAGCTCTCTGGCGAACGTTTTATATCTCCTTTATGAATAATGTATGCGAGGCATGCCCGGTGTAACAGGTTTGTGGATTAATGACATATCCAATAAATCGAATATTTGAAATATAATAAATGCGGCTGTGAAGAGAGAGAGAGAATAAAAAAAAAAGAGTAGAGCAAAGCGGGTTAAGGTTGATCCCGACGCAAATTCACTGAGACGGTGCTTGTCGGCGAACGAATACTGAATATGTTTATGATCAAAGGTACACATTGTGCGTGTAATACGACAGGGATCATAGCCACATCGGCTTTATGGCGAACGGGTTTTAACTCAGCTTTTATTTCCATAGAAAAAAGGTAGAGCGAAGATAACGATGAGATCGTAGAACGAAGGTACTTATCCCCTATAACCCTCTACCCATATTCATACGTTTCGGGATTCGTTAATAGCCAAGTTTGTAAAAGTGTCCGGTTCATAAAAGCTGCCTCGTGAAATTTGACTAAAGTGGAGTCTCGCGAACCGACGGCGGCGGTCTCTTAATGAAGGCTCTTATCGCTAGCCGAAATTAAGCGAATCAAGTGCCGTCGTTTGCCCTTCCATGCCCTCCGGCATTCCTGGATCATCATCGTGGATTCGTTCTCTGGGGGATAATATTTTCTTCCAATAAATTTCACGAATATATTCGACAATATAAATAAAGATCCTATGGTGTAACTGCTCGGTGAGTATTCCGTCTTAAACGGAAAGAAAAAAAGAATTTGAAAGGGTAATCTCGTAAAGGACGATAGACAAAAGGAAAGGGGAAAATTCGAGAAGGTCGAAGTGTTAAATGAGATTCCGGGTGGAGGACTTAAGTGTCCTTAAGTCAGCCCGAACGTAGCAAGAAATGGGAAAAGGGATTGGAGCTTTCCCTTTTGCTTGAAGAATCTTCGTTCGTTTTAAAGAGAGAACCAATGTGCTGGCGGGGAGTAGCGTCTGGTTTTGAAGTCTAGCGAGGCGACTCCTGCATTCCCGAAAATCGCGCTTCCGAGGCGGCGAAGAAAAAGAAAAGTGGATATAGGCGAGATAGCGATTCGGAGAGTAGCAAAGTCCTCGTCGTTTTACGACTCTTCGGCTACCCTCCGATCCTCCAGCCGGAATGAATCTCTTGCTGGGTAATTAGGCAGATTACTTTCCGGAGTCGTTCGAGTCCCGGTTTCTTACTCCTCGGTGGAGTCCGCTGGAGGTAGGTATATATATTTCGTAGCGAGAGAAAGGGGAAGAGAGGAGGTGTGCTCTATCGGAGAAGGACAATTAAAGGAAGGAAATTCTTGGAGAGAGAGAGAGAGAAAGATGGAAAGTACGAGTGTCGGTTGGCGGTGCCTCGTCTCGAGAAGCTTAAATTCACCGCAGGGCTAATCGAGCAAAGGACGACGTTTCTAGCGGAAGTAATGTCAAGCTCAAAAGGGCCTGGGCGACGCGCCTAGGGATGATTACCGAAAATACCGCCGCGGGAGGTCGAATAGTGCTGCCGATGGTGGAAGGGAGCAAAGGTTACCCACGGACCGCGTCGTTTTTATTTACGAGCCAAGGAGAAGATCCTCCTTCGTTTTTCCTCTCCCTCTTTCTCTCTCTTCTCTATCGTTAATTAAATAATATTTCTCATCGAGAGAACGAAAGGAGGAGACGCACGGTGAATGTTGGCGTAAAGCTACGATAAGAGCCACGGGGGGAGAAATCGTTTCGAAGGAGGATAAAAAAAACATGGCCCTCGGTAAGAGCACTTATTGCAGTATTGAGATCGTAACTCAGAGGCAGACCACGTCATAAACGTTTCCCTCTTGCCGGACCACTCCGATCTCTCGCCTCTCCACTCTTCCCAAAGATTCCGATTCTTCGAAGGAGAGCCAACCGACCAGCCAGCCAACCAGTCAGCGGGCATGATGGTAGCCTCGCGAGAGTTATCGCGATTGGAGAAAATTAAGATCGGTTTCGCCGTTCTGGATAGATGCTGAATTCCTTTCGTCCTTCGAGATAAAGTCAAAGAAGCGGAGGAAGAAGAAGGAGGAGGAGAGAAAAAAAAGGGAAACTATCCACCGAGGCCATTAACCCTTTAAGTGTCGAGCCTGAACTCAACGAGTCGCTCGTTAGGTTATCGCAAAGCCGTCCCTGCACCTCCTCGCCGGGAGATAGAAAAGAACGGAGAGATACTGGTAGAAGGAGAGAGAAGAGAGTACAAGCGTTGCTCACGGAATACCGGAATTCGTGCTAATCGGATAGCAGCTTCGTGGTGGACGGTGTTGTTACGAGAAAAGACGATCCATGCCACCTGCTTTCGTTTGCTTTTTTTTCCAGATTATACCCGTAGTTATATCTTTAATTCAAAAATATCAGCTTGTATTTATATTTTTAAATGATTTAAATCTCATATTTATGCGGTAGGTATGAACAGGACTGACAACGAGTCGGTTTCCTGCTTTACTCTACTGGTACCAGAGTTTCGTTTGATTTTTTTTTTGCCTTGGCTCACATAGCAGAGACTTCTCTTTTACTGAAAAATACGCTACGATCGTATCCTTTTTCTCTATTCTTGTTGCTCGGTGCTCTTTCGCCATTTCGCCCAACAAACATCGCGGTCATCGTCCCGATGAGTCTAGGACACACGGCGCCCGGCATCCGCCGGCGTCTGGGCGTCTCGGCGCCTCTTTTCTCGACTATGTTCAACCCAACCCCTCTCGCTTCATTCACCCCCTCCACGTCTCTCTTTCTCTCTCTTCCTTTTAGCGCTTTTTACGTCGGAGCCAAACAACGCTCGGCTCGATCCATGAAACAGACAAATTGGCAACGTTCTTGGAATCTCTCTATATCGTGAAAAACACGAATAGTCCGTGACTTTTCATCCCGGAAATTTTCCTGAGGATTATCTTGGAACTTCAGTCAGGTCTGACTTCTTTGAATTCCAAAGTCCAATCTGAAGATAATCATTGGAATAGCAAGCTGATTCTTTTCAAACTTCCTCTTTATTCTCTTTTCTTTGCTCACTCGGTCCAGAAAGGCGTCGCGTTGTCGATTTTAACTTTCCAACTAAAACATTAATTTCCTTAATAATAACGCCGAATTTAAGAACTTGTTTTTATTCCTAAGCTTTAAACCATCACCAAATCACTTAAAGCCTTTTTTTGAAACGTCAAAGCTTATGATGACTCATTTTGGTAACGATAAATAAAATAAAAGAGTGAAGAGCGAGGGTAGTAATAAACTACAACCTTTTTACTCGCTGGTGTTTTTCAACCCACGCATCGTAATTTAAAAGTTCATAGCCGGAATAACCCTATAGACAAACAAGACAAATGTCTAGGGCCCATAATTCGAAGAGACCTCGAAGAAAAAAAATTTGTTAAAAATTCATATTATTAGGTCAAGTCATAAACAACTTCCAATGCAGCTATGTAGAATCTATGTTCTAAACGGAAGTTATTTATGACTCGACCTTATACAGGGTGGGGCAATAACTATGTCCACTTAGAATATTGCCGTTATTTGTAGTAATTTATTTGCAGTAATATGAGAAAATCTTGTTTACAAAACTTACACGGCATAAAGGGGCGCATATTGTGACGCAAAAATTTTTTGCGTGGGTGAAGGCATAGAGGAGATTTCAAAGTCATCTCTATTTTTTTAAATGGAATTGCATGACCTTGCATGACCTTCAATGATAGCTCGCTGAAGTCGTCTCAACACTAGCTATTAGATCGCGATAAAAAAAACATAGTATTCCATTTAAAAAAATAGAGATGACCTGGAAATCTCCTCTATGCCTTCACCCACGCAAAAAATTTTTGCGTCACAATATGCATCCCTCTATACCGTGTAAGTTTTGTACATAAGATTTTCTCATATTACTACAAATAACGGCAATATTCAAAGTGGACATAGTTATTGCCCTACCCTGTATATTGATTAGTAGCCAAAGTTACCAAGAAATAAAACAAAATGATATAAATGGGGCACCGATTTACATTTTGTCAAGGACCCAATGGAGGCTTCACCCGGTACCTATTGCAGAAGTCCAAACAAATTAATGTTAATTGTAATAAAAAAAAAAATGATTTATATTGAACAAAGGTTTCCAAGGACTGGCAAGAGACAATCTTACGTCGTCGCCTTTCCTTTCTTCCTCTAAAAGGAATAGATGTATGCGGGCCAAGCGAGGAGGCCGTGCAACGTCCGTGAGAAAATACTCCTTATATAATCAGGACCGAAGAAGTTAACTCTCTCTCTCTCACTCTTTCAAGTGCCCACGCGCCTTTAACACACTGCCGTCGTGCCTGTTGTACGTCGTACGAGTCTGCCACCGGCTCGCCGCGCCGGCTGGAAACAGCGAAACGGCGAGCGAAGGTGATCGCTATTTAGATATACCGAAGTAGTCGTGGCGATCATCGGTAGAAGGTAACACGAGTCTTTTTCCTTTCGGAGCGAGCAGTAGCGTCTCGAGAAAATAATCGAGTCTCGAATTTTGCTACCAAGACCGTCGTCGTTCCTATCTCGATTTAAAGGTCCCCGCGTTACCGATTTGAAGGGATTTAAAGGACCGAGGTATCCTACGGTCCTGCGACGTATATATATCGCGTTGTGGTGTAAGGGCTGCCCGTATAAGGGGTCGGCCAGTAAATTAATTACAGCTTAAAACATCGTTAGGATCTGCCACACAGCCGGCGTGGGTTCGGTTATTAGCGCAGTACATCATACTCGTTCTTCTATACCTTTCTTCTCCCTCTCTTTTTCCCTCGTTCTCGTTACCTCATGTTACTCGGTTCTCTTCTCTGTTTTTTGTTTTCTCCTTTTACTCTTCTCTCTCTCTACGTTTTTCAGCATAAACTTTAGATTTATTCAGACAGTTGTGGAATCATGTTACTTGTAGCCGTGTGATGAAATAATTTTGTGCTTGTTTTGTGATTACGAGTTTCAGGGATGGGTTCGTTAAATCGCTGGAGGACATTTGTGGTACTCCGATTCATTTACTTAATCCTTCTCTCCTTTCTCTCTGTTTCTCTATCGAATTTCGGTCGGTGGCCTCTGACCGGAACGCGAATCGCGGATTATCTCTCCTTTCCCGGATCGCATTTTCCCATTTCGCACGTGGAGGCACGTGCGAGGGAGTCGAAATTGTGAAATATCGGTGAACGCGGTGGCAATCGCAGATATTGGGAAAAGGCTCGTTAAAGCACGTAAGTAGAAAAATCGACGGGCTATTTGGTGGGCGTGCGATTA
This sequence comes from Ancistrocerus nigricornis, assembly GCA_916049575.1. Lineage (NCBI taxonomy): Eukaryota > Metazoa > Arthropoda > Insecta > Hymenoptera > Vespidae > Ancistrocerus > Ancistrocerus nigricornis. The sequence goes on along the minus strand of OU696668.1, from coordinate 10,055,389 downwards.
AAGCGGACATTATCGGAGCTTAACGCGGCTTTTGCTTCGAATCGTTACCGCTGCGTAAGAGAGCCTTTCATTCAGCATTTATATTCGTAAGGGTTGAAAATTTGATATTTGAATGAAAATAGCGAAGATGGGTAACGTTTCTCGATTTCTTCAATTTTTCTTGCAATTAGTTATCGCGAAGTGCTCTGATCGCTGCAGTGAACTTAGTTTCACTGATGTTTCGTTAGATAGCCCTGTAACACTCGTATTAAGCTGGGATAAATCGTGTGGGAAGTATGGAACAAAGGCCTGGGGCATTGTTTGCGTTGTCATCGCTTACCACGAGCCTGGTGTTATTTCATGCTTTTTGAAAAGTTATCGGCTGTGGTTTATTGTTCGTAGTGTTCATTAATAAAAATATTATATTAAATGCATTAGATTCATTAGTATTCATATAGAAATATGTAAAATAATGAGTTATTAAAATTAACAAAATTTGTTGAACATGGTCAAAATTGTTAATAGCTTTCTCTGTTCCTTATAATAATTTTACGTCATTTATAAATGATTTTAACGTACATATAACTCTATAAGTTACATTTTTTTCGTACCTCTATAACTCAAAATACTCGATAACTCGAATTAGCCTCTATTCCATTAAGATTCGAGTTAACGAGGTACGATTACATAAACTAGTTCTATTTAAACCTACAGATTACATTGACATACGAAAATTCAACATTATTACTTAAAGTTTCAAAAAATTGTTTACTTATTCCCAAGATATCTATCCTTCCAAACCCACACAAATATACGTAATTACTTTATCGCGATATCAAGAGGTGGTAAATGAATAAACATGAAACGAACCTCGCGCATGGTACGTTAATTAACGTTAATTCTTATCAAACTTTAATGATGGACGTTCTAAAACTCGCGTAGATTCGCGAGTCGATGCTAGTCTACGTAATATAGCCGTCGAGGATCGAGATAAATGCATATTTAAGCGAATATACCACGTATTCTGCGTCGATCGTCACGCCTTACGAAGAAGATCATACGCGTGCGCGTATACACGCGATGTGATCCCACGAGTAGTAGTCCAGTCGAGAGATATCTACTTACTTACTTACTTTCTGCCGATGGCGTGAGAACGCTGTTCTCTTCTGCATTTTAACGAGCACGGCACACATATTCACAGAGGGAAAAAGAGAGAGAGAGGAAAGCATCCCGATACTTTCTGCTGTTCGCGGATAATCGCGCGCGTTATACCACCGGCAAAGAGTTGCCTCTGCTTTCACTTTAAGCTTGATTCACGTTAACCGCACGTTAGCGTGCGTGCGACCGGGGAACGTCGATTAAATATCCCTTACGTTACATGACGATCGAACGAGAGGAGCGACGATTTCGAGCCGATTTGAATTAGCAAACACGTAAGCTTTTTTATGTCGGTGACGTTTTACCTCGATCCAAAGCGATCAACGTCAACGAAATAATTTCGGTTGATCGATCGTGATCTCTTTATAAGGTGAAGTGTCATCCGGTATATTTTCTAGATAATCGAAAGAGTCAAAATAATTTTTTTAATTTGTATTTTAATAATAATTCTTTTTCGAAATGGTAATAACTAGACTGCGGATCTTTATGCAAATACATATTTTTCTTATTGCGTATGTTTTTCAAATTTTACATATAAGACAAACCATTGAATATGTCACATGTATCCTTTGTATTTTACATATTTTTATTCAGTTATCAGCTCTACTTGCAATATTTGATGAATCATGAATTATAATTCATATGAATTTGCATAAAGATCCGCAGTCTAGTAATAACCTTTGTTTTTATTAACGTATTCGTAGACGGGAAATTTTTGTTTTTTTGTTAATACCGATTGCTGGTTAAAATGAAGAAATATTGAAGCTGGTTGTCGCAAACTTATATCGTTAAGGCGAAGATATTTATGTGAAATATCAATCTTGTAAAAATGTGTTATTTAAATAGCATTCAACGACAACCAAGAATAGCATTTGAAATGACGTAAATTTACGTTAACCCCTTGCCTTATAATATCGTGTGAGACTCGTGGTGCAGATGTTACGACAAATATGTAAAGCACGAGTTGTACATGGTTTAATTTTAATGAATTTTTGTTATTTTTTGGAATTTTTTAGTGTTCGTTAGTCTTTATCTAGACAAGTTGTTGAACTGTATTGCTTGTTACCACATTCGTTTTTTTCTCAATTTCTAATACTAGTTTCATTGTGTGTCAAATTAAATCATAGGGCAAGGGGTTAATGGTCGCGAATGTGTTAATAATTGATTACACTAAACTTAATCGTCCGAATTATGCGAACTGAACAAATCTTCGCTATACTTTATTATGTATAGTTAAAACATTGTATTTATTCAAAGTTTCTAAGAAAAGTTCGATGAATGGAAGTTAAAACGCGGTAGCTGGTTGCTAGACAGTGATCAAGGATCGCGTTGGTCGGCCACGCTGAACACGGCTATGGAAAAGTATGTATACGCGTAAAGCGCGAGATAAATCTTCGCTCGGGGAACTATCGTCAAGGAGGGGGGATTAGTTCGATGCGTACTATCAAGCAGCGCATTCGCGTGTAACCGACGAAGACAAGTTTCCGATAGCGATACGCACTAATTCTCTGTGTTCTCCACGCTTTTGCACTGGAACGCGTGCTATTTTCTCAAGATCTTCTCACGTTAAACGGAAGCTGAAACCTCCTCTGCTACGGTCTACTATAATATAAGTGAAACTTTAAATCAAAAAGTTTTTTAATTTACGAAAGTAAGACAAGATTGTGTCGTTATTATAGTTAATGCAGGTATGCAAGGTGAGTTATCAAAGATAAGCTACTCGAATTATTTTTACAAGTTTGCTGATAGGAAGAAACGATTGAAACCAAAGCTGTTTAGTTCCTGGGGATCTAGTATATTGTAAACAACAATTTTTATTGGATTAACTTTATTTAAAAAATTATAAAAACTATTTAAATGGTTTGACTCACTCCGTATAGGTATCATTGTTTCAGAAAACAATTTTAGATTCAATGAAAATTGATACTGACATTTATTGATAATTATTGCAAACTGTCTTAAAACTTTGACCAAGAGCAATACTTTAATTTACGAGAAACAAATAAAAATGCTGATCGAAGAGTTAATAAGTCAATAAAAGTACTATCTATTAAAGTCGACATAAGGAGAAAAAAAAAACCGAAAGCAAAGATATCACAAAGTGACGACAAGTTTTTCAACGACATTCTTGCCTCCCCATATCTTTCCACGCCCATGCGTGTTTCTCTCGAGAGAGAGAGAAAGAGAGAAAGAAAATACAGAAAAACTTGTTCCATGGTACTTTGTTTCTCGTGGCGAATTCTGACGCGTAAGAATGCACCAGTGAATTCGTTCACGGTGGCAAAGAAATCGGTGAAAATCGATTTGTAGTAACAACGCTTCGTCGAGGTCACTGGAGTCACTCGGTATAGCCGCTTTCTGTGAGTTTTCCTTTTCTTTCCTTACGTGGTTCTTCACCCTCGCGCGTCCTTGCTCGAGCAAACGATATCGAATTTCACGTGTATACCTAGGAATGCGGTTCCCGCGTTACACGTAATCCTATACGTTGGTCACGCACGAGGGATTTGCAGTAGCGCGAGTGGAAATTTCGTATTGACTAGACGACGCGAAACTTATGCGCGTACTAAGAAGGATCTCCTCGTCCACACGACTCTGCTCGGTGATCCGTCAATGGCGGCACGTTGCTTTTGAGAAATTCGACTCGGATTACAGGAGAACTTATGGGAGAAAGCGTGGGACCTCCATGAATAATAAATTATTTCATTGTATATTTCAAACATATATCGTAACAATTAAAGTCTCAACCTTTATAGTTTTACTATCAAAACCTATGTACTCGACCGTTCCCTCTGAAGAGATAATTTTCTAAGACTCGATCATTTTGTGATTTTAACCCTAAGAGAGCCGGGATTGCAAAAAAACAAAGTGCATTATTTCCATTGAAAAAGTACCTTAAGTCCCCAAGTTAGGGACAAATAGAGGTCAAATTGGCCTTGGCGCCATATGGCGTCATGCCGGCCCTCTAAGGGTTAAATTACATATTAGTTACTATGCTGTAGAACAAATTATTAGATGGATCGAAGAACAATTTTTAAATGAGTGTCAAGCCTCTTGGTATTCGTTTTAGAAGCGTTCAATACTTTATCTCCATAGCAAAATACAATCGACCCCTTATACTTTGTTCAGTCTAAATCACTCTTAGGAGTCATTGATTCGTAATATCTATGCACCGATATATTTTCGTTTCTTTCTCCAGTCTCAGAAAGTCAACGATTGAATAAAGACGTGTCTTCTTTATTATAAAAGAATATTTTGCGTGATAAAACGAAGCATATTTAAATCTCCATATCCTAAAAGAGCCACCCAGTGCCAAGGATACTTTATAGTTACAATTTTATATTTACTTTCTCACGAGAAGGATCATATATCCACATTTAAAAGATTTAAATCATAGAACAGAATGATACCATATAATCGTCGATTCGATCGTTGAATCAGCCCGCGTAATTTGGATCCACCGAGATGCGGAAAACGAGGGTGATTGGAGTAGGTACTACTCTCGATGCCAATTCCTTCGAACGATCTTCCACTTTGGAGACTCGATCGTAGACGTCTCCGTCGCGTTCCTAGCTCGTTTTTTACTCCAAGTAATTTTTAGGGTGACGACCGGAGCGTGACCATCGCGGGGTAGAAGAGTTTCTTTGCGAAGAAAGATCGAGTACTTCTCTTGCACCCCCTTCCTTTTTGCGACAAGAAAAACTTTCCTTCATTCCCCGAGACGAAACTTTTGAAAGAGAACGTGAATTTCTCTCCCTCTCTCTCTTCATCGAGGAACACATAAATGCAGAGTTATTTCCTCGGAACATTATCTACTGCAGTGTACTTTCCTATCGGTACGTAATGCATCGAAGACGCATTATTCTGGAAGCTCGCGAGAGAAGAAAGAAAGCTTTTTCGAGAAAGCCTCTCGATTGTTTCATTTCATCGTAACAGTTTTCCTCTCTCCTTTTCGTCTATTTGTTCGGAAGAGACGTTATCACATATTTTACTACTTATTACGTGCCAGGAGTTCTTCTGCCAACATTTCGATGAATCTTCCTCTGTCTCTTTCTTTTTTCCTTTCCCAGACAAATTCCCGTCGGTTTCCTCATGGAGTTAGAGAAAGACGAAAGACGTGGGCTCTCAAAAGGGAAGGTGGACTGACGTGGAGCGGAAAGTGAGTTTTCCACCGTGCCTCCTTTCGTATTTCTTCTTCTCCGACACGAGGAAGAAATCTCCCTCTTTCTCTCTCTCTCTTTTTCTCACATGCACGTAGGTTCGTATGTACGAGAAAATGGAAGGATACACACGTATATTAGCGCGCACGGGCGAAATCCGTATATCTTCCAGCGCGGTGAGCACCACTCCGTAGCTTCGACGGTAAGTTCGTTAGGTGGAGCCCAGCCTCTTCCTTTCTCGAGGACGCGAGTCCCGAAGGACGAAGGGTCCTTCGGAATCTCACCAGGCGTTTCCCGAGTCTTCGTGCTTTCGAGACTTTCGTCTCCAGACTTCTGTCATCGCGTTTAATATAACGCGAAGTTATTCAGAAACTTCGGGACTTTAAAGTATCGTCTCTCTTCTTCCTCGAGGAGTGATATACATAAAATCGTTAAAACGAGGATTACATCGTATTCTCTCTTTGTAATCGTGTCTCAATTTAAGACGGCTCGTTAAAGAGTCACTATTTATTGGAAACCAAGCACGATCGAGACTCCGGGCTGCGGGGATCAAGGTCGGGCACTTATATCGTCCTGTCAGCTTCTTTTAAATATAATAATTAAAGATGCAAGAGCACGAATAAAGTTGCTAGTCCGATTTATTCTCTTTGGTAAACCTTCGATTCATTTTGTTCCTCGAGATTTATATCGGATCTCTGGTATCAAGAATAACTCTTATTCACGATACATTAAAACTGATCTTAACAGGTTGAATGCCATGGGGGTCACCGGCACTCGATTTGTCTTATCGCATTTGAAATGTTTATTAGTTTTGATTATCAATATTTATGAGAATATAACCATCGATCATCAAAAATATGAGGTTTAATATAAAATATATCATAGTAAATTCTTTTCTATGTTTATTTTGAAAAAAATTATTAATAAAATTATATAGACAACCGATTTTATTCAAAATTTGATTGGCACTCAACCTGTTGAACTTACTATCTATATAAAAATTGTTCGAGAGACTTGGATCTAACTGATCAATTGTACAAAAGCATTTCCGAGACGTTGGAAAAATGTGAAGAGCAGGTAAACTAATCGATAATTGATAACTTATGAATACACCCGCTATAATGCATTATCAATAGCATTATTATTAAAAAAAAATAGAACATTCTATGCGTCTATTACGTGACATTTATGAATTTAGGCATATAACTTGAATTCTTTATTGATACCATTCTAAAGATTTCATTATTTTCTTACGTTATAACATCTCAACTCGCGAGACATCAAACTACAAGTTCTCTTATTTTCTTCTTTCCATAATAAGAGAGATCATCCCGATCGTTTTTCGCGAGCACGCCATAACGCGGCGACGTAATCTAATTTATCCTGTAAGAAGCTTAGACTCGTCGATGGTTCACCGTCGAGAGCGTCATACGCGAGTTTGTCGTTAATGCGATACGCGCAGGCATCTCACGCGATTATCGGCGATATCCATCCTTCTCTTTTCAACGGGCCCGAACCAGAGAGTGGACTTGGGAAAGGAGGAAAAGGATGAAAAAGATGAAAGAGAGTAGAGGAGAGAGGTAGGAAGGAAAGAAAGAGATCGAACGCCTTCGCCCTTCGCTTTCTCGATCAACGAGCACGAAACAGAAGCAACCGAAGTAGGTGTGTATATATATATAGATATATATATATAAATATATATATATACATTGACTATGAAAGGAGAAGGATAGCCAACAGCGGCGTTTCTCTCTGGAAGTCGATCGAAGCCGGCAGCAGCCGCGGTACGACGATGGATCGCCGATCAAATTGCTCGCGTTTTACACTGGAGGTTCTTGATACGGACGTTGCGAAGAGAGATAGATAGAAAGAAGGAGAGAGAGAAAGAGAGTATACAGGGGAGAGAGAGGACGACTGGTCGGACAAAAAACGTGGCCGGTCGACAGGCAAGCAACCGGCCTCTCTTGCTCGCACCGGCCAGAAACCTTGCTCCGGAGATCGTGGTACCTTCTCTCGAGGATCTCCCATTCCGAAGAATAAACTCGACTCCGGGAAAGGACGCGTTCCGGTGAATTCCACCTTTTCTTCATAACCCATCTTTCTCTGTCCCTCTTTTCCTTTTCTGCTTCTCTAGAATCTTATCAAGAACCGTTTATAATTCTTTTCTTTTGCTAAATCGTATTCATGTTTGTTTAATGATAGACACGATAAGAGAAAGATAAGGCTTAAAACGTTTGAATTCTTCGGATTCGATTTTATCGAGGATTAAAAGGATCTTAAATGAATTTACTTAGAGATTCGATGAAAATGGGGGAACAATCAAGCGTGCGGGCGCGCGTTGAGCAGCCGCGCACGACATCCGAGTACCTAACGTTTTTTCTCGATCGTTTGGTAACCGGTTAACGGCGGAGGAGCTCTACTTTGTTCACTTCTATGCGCTTCGCGATGCTTACCGGACCGGTTCTCTTTCCTTGTATCTCTAGATTTTAACGTGAAAACTAGCCTGGGTTAATTCGAGTGGGATGACTACGGTGGGGACCACGGTAATCATAATTATCTCGCGAAATACTTCTCTGTTGAAATTAATTTTCTTCCAAGGAGAGAACAAAAAGAAGTCGCCAAAGTTTTTCGACAATTCTTCTACCGATTTCTCTTTTCCTTCGTTTCGTTCATTTTATGGGAAAGAGAGACAGAGTGGCTCGTTTTGGGATCGATCGGTCGAGCCAATCGGGTGCCAAGAGGAACGAGGATACGGACGAATGCGATTTACGAGCGAGCGGGCTTTAAGCTCGCTTCGAAGATCCTCCTCTTTCAGGTAGCTCTTTACTTACGCAAGGAACACCCCCTTCTCTCTTCTTTCCTCGCTCTCTCTCTGTTACTTTGAATCTTCCTTCGAAGTCTTACCCTGTCGTCGATGCCTCGCTCCCCTCCGACGATAAACTCTCTCATCGGTGACGGGCTTATCGCCTCGAATTATCCGGAAAGCCACGCCAAACTGCCAGAGTGCTGGTGGGAGATGCTAACGTTGGATTCTCCACCCTTGGTTATAAAACGAGATTCTTGCTTCTAAGCAAGAGCATATTGCGCGTTTGAGTACCACTTCGTAATCGTCTAGCACGTTTTGCGACCTTCGTTAAATAGCTACGTTTAGTTTTTTTTTTTTAATCCATGACATACTTTCGCTAAATTTACCGACATTTGGGTCACTTCGACAGCCTGTTGCATATCACTTAAGTATCCTTGCTAAGTAAGTATTTCTCGTTACGTTACACTTCTAGTTGTTTTATGTGATAATGAAGCAAATGTTGTAGGTAGGAATCGAATTTGAATATGGTTGTTTTATGAGGGTTTCGATAAAAGTTGATACCAATACAGTGTTTCCCGACTGGAATTTCCATTAGGCAGATTTTAGGTCCGGGTTACGTTAGCCTAATTTGCCTGGTAGGCCCCAATAATTGGGAAAGCCGCGTTTGGGCCGCATTAGGGTTTACCAATAACTATCTAATAAGGCGAATTGCATTAGGCCCATATTTTAATAGCCTTGTTAGAATGTCAGTGGGAAACATTTAATGAAATCTAGATTTGAAAATACAGTCTGTCAAAAAAGTCTCCGTACACCCTTTAAAGCGCTATAACTTTTAAAAAATTGATCAAATAGACTTGAATTTTTGCAAGCACGTAGAAAAATTAGTTTACTATATATCGTAGCTTTTTTGGTTAACAAATATCAGAATCTTCAAAGTTACAAAGCAAATAAAAAAAGTCATTTTTTCAACCTTTTTATTAGAGCTAATAATGAAAATGTAAAAACTGCCTTCTGTAGATTTAAGTAAAATCCATGCATACTATACATTCCATCCAAATCGACCGAAATCATCGATTTTCGACCTAATTCTGCGATCTTTAAACATTTGTAGCTCGAAACAACGTTAACCGATTTGGATGAAATTTACAGTATGCATGAATTTTACTTAAATCTACAGAAGGCAGTTTTTACATTTCCATTATTAGCTTTGATAAAAAAGTTAAAAAAATGACTTTTTTTATTTGCTTTGTAACTTTGAAGATTCTGATATTTGTTAATCAAAAGAGCTACAATATATAGTAAACTAATCTTTCTACGTGCTTGCAAAAATTCAAGTCTATTTGATCAATTTTTTAAAAGTTATAACGCTTTAAAGGGTGTACGGAGACTTTTTTGACAGACTGTATGTATAATGAAGTCAGAAAATAATAAAAGCAGAATAATGATATATCAAATCATTAAGATACATATGTATATATATATAAATTTTAATGGTAAATCGATGCTTTTATGCAGATCAACCGGTCCCAGTTTGAATATCTTTCCAAAGTACCTCTTCGAGAGAGACTTCCATAAATTCATTTACTTAACAGAATATATTATTTTTCGTTCTCGCAAAGAGCCACCATTAACCTTTCGACGTTTAGGAAACTCATTTGTTCGGCTGCCGTTTGCTGTTAACGAGTCGCTCGAACAGGAAGGAATTCCGTGAACACAGGGTGAGGCTAAAGATTAATCGTTGGTTACCACTTAGCGGTGGTGCACGTGTGCCGTTTGCCACTTATACATTTTTTTCACAGAAAAACAAGTGCTTTAAACGTCGCCATTGATCAGCGAGAAGCTTAAAAACAGAGCGAATAAGTCGATAATTCAACGGGACGGCAGTCGTGTTCTCGTCAAAACTTTTTTACCCGACGGGTATACATATATCATGGAAAATACGTGAGAAATATGGTGAGGTGGTAAGTAGGAAGAAAGAGAGAGACGTGGAAAAAGAAGGGAGAGAAAGCACGGGCCCGTCCCGGACGACCAAGTTTTCCGTTTAATAAGTCGCTGCAATTTTTCACCCTTCCCGGCTTACCCCCGCACGCGGTGCGCGCTTTCACGGGCCGAAGGGGCAGAGGATTTCTTCCCTTGAGAGGTCGAGAGTCCTCCCTCTCTTTGACTTCTTTCCTTCTCTCTCTATCTTCGAAGGGTCGAAACGAGCTCACCCGCGTCAAACTCGCGTTAAACTCATTCGCGAGCGTTATGGTAGAGCCGACTTATGACAAAAGTCCGTGAGAACGACGTCGGATTTGTTTCGTAGAAAAGGATCAAAAAGTGATACGATTGGTAACGTTCGTTTCATCGATTCGACCAAGAGTCCCTTTTGCTTTCGACGAAACGGATAACTTTGCGTTTGCAGACCGGCGGCGACGATTGTGTTCGGGATGAGAGAAGAAGTCATTCCCGGTGAAATCGATTCGTGATGGAAAAGACAAAAGGAGGGGGAGGGAACGAGGATAGGGAAAGAGGGAGAAAGATAGAGAGAGAGAGATTCGAAGTGGAACGCTAAATTAAAGGGCGTCGCGGACAAAGGCGGATGTGCCTCGAGAGCAAAACAGCCGCGAATAGGTTACCTATATAGGTAAGCAAGGGGTGTCGTCTCTGCGTTTGGTTCTTCTTCTCTGGATCAAAGCACGATCCTCCCACTCTCTCTCTCTCATCCTACCCCGACTCCTCCGACAGGAATAGAGATGGAAAGCGAGATTCGTGGTGAATTTCAATGCGCTCCGGTCGTGTTCGTGCCTGGAAAACCATTTTCGGTAAAGGGAGGTGGTAGTGGAAATAGGGTTGGTTGGGCTGCATCCACCCTGGTTGCGGTGGAAGGAGCAGGTGACTTTGGATAAGGGTTAGGTCTTCCCGGAGAAGCGATCGAAAGTTCGTAGTTGGGAGTACTATAGCAAGTCTAACGGGGGAAAGTGAAAGTGAGAAAACTTGGTAAAAGGGAAAAGTAGAGAAAAACTGGTACGTGTATCGGTGCGAGTAGATGTATAGAAAAGTGGACATTCGTGACCAACACCGATCGATCGTGGCAAGTTTAGCCGTTCTAATGATTCCTTCGGGCGACGATGTTCTCTCCGTCTTTCACTAGCATCGATTACCTGTCGTAACATATCGCATCGATCGCTGAACGCCGAGTATTTCCTCCTCTCGTTGACTCGTTCGTTATGCATCGTTGGAACAAAATCAAGGGTTATGCTAGGCCTCGACGATACCAATATCAATGTAAATCTTGTCATAGATGATCATAGCGTTCTGGTAAACTCATCTAGATCGATGAACGAAAGAGACGGAGAGAGAGAATGGAGGATGTATACGAGTATCATTAGAACCCCGAAGAGCGGGGTAAGAGTTTCCTCCCGTAATCACTTGTACCAACACAAACCGTGAGTACGCGAGACGTCGTCTTACGTGTAGGCGTCCCTACGCGAAGTATCGCGAAACGTTGGGCTGTAGGTGACGGCGTAGAGCGAATAACAAGGCACCCCTGCAGGTTTACCATAAGAATGGTCCCCATTATCCCATAGATCCGCGCCGGGAGATATTCCGAGTTGAGAATAGCCGAAGCCAGCTAAGGGGCTGGTGACAGATGCTCTGTATGCAAATTTCCGAGCACCCGTGAAAACCCCATAACACACAGAGACCGTCCTCCTCTTCTTGGATATCCCTCCTTACCTTATCCTTTTCCCTCTTTCCACCTTCTTCTTCTACTTCTACCTTATTCTCCTCTTCCTCTTCTTTCTCTTGGCTTCTCCACCGTGAATTCAGCAACCCCTGCCAAGTTCCTTCACCGTGATAAAGACTTTTCTTTCTGGCCCTCTATGCTCATCATTCTTTCTCTCTCGCTCTCTTCTTCTCTTGCAAGTTACTTTCTCACTCTCTCTCTCTTACCGCCTTGCTGTCTCTATCGAGAGTAGGTATCTTCTTCGTCGTCGAGGACGAGCCTCGAAGGTCATAGAACTCTTCATCGAGTACGCGCTCGGAACAAAGGGAAAAGGGAGGGTATTCTTTGGAGGGATGGGATAGGCGTTAATTGAAAGGAGGCGAGAGCCTCCGCCGAGAAGATTTTACCGTTCCTAAGCGAGAAGAAACGTCCGGCGCCAATTTCCTCGACTCTCGCGAGGGGATCGACTACCGTCTTCTTCGTCTTTGTTATGTTTCCTGCGTTTCCTTCTCTCGAAGTTATAGAAGCGGCCGTATTTCGTCGATATCCCGAAAGATTCGGGCACGTGATCGGCCCACGTTTAAATTATATCCTTTTTTCTCGAATTTAATGATCGAAATAGAAAATAAGTAGCGAGTATCCATATTGGTCAGCCAGGAAAGGAAAACAGTAGTAAATATCGACATTGATCGGACGAAACTCGAAAAGTACCAGCAAATTTCGCACAAGCTTTTTTTTTGTTTGAATGATCGAGCGATATCGATTTGAAATCTTGTGGTTGTACAATCATGACGGTTAAAACTTTCGTTCCCTCAAAATCTCTGCGGTTTCATTCCGCTTGGACGATACTTAACTCGAAGCCGAGGCTTTAAACTCCTAGGGTGGGGGCACCGAACGTCGGTATACCCTCAAATTAATTTAATTAGCGGTCGGGTTAGCCCCCAAAACTTCAGTCAAACGCTCGTTAATCGCACCTGTCGTTTATACCATTGTCGTCTACCGACGTTCCGTCGCCGAGTACTTATCGACGAGCTGGACTACCGTAACTAATTTAGAAATATACGATACAAAACGACTTATTTATTTATTTCACATATTTTTTATTTTTCTTAGCTTAATTGATTTCTATTCGTTTTTATATTGTATATTTATACAGTAGTTTCTCGGTAATCCGGCAGATATCAGACCAAAGGACTGCCAGATTAACGAAAACGCCGGATTAATGGAGGTTCATTTACAAAAACCTTATTTTAATAGTAAAACTTGTATTTATTGCACAAGATATATGTACTTAAATGAAAATTAGTGTTATAAAAAAAAATCTACAGAATCTATGGAAGAAGATTTTTATGAATAATCTTTCATTTAACGCCATACAAATGTTCATGTTATACGAGAATAGCCTATCCATTTCCTATTACTGTTATATAATCATAACAATGTTTATACTCTAGATACACAATAAAATTGACATTTAACCCCTTGGGGTTCTTTGACGAGTCTAAGTCGTGATAAGAATTTTTGGCCAAACATAAATACGATTATTACATTCTCGCTGACAAATACTGTACTTTCTATTGAAGTATTGTTTATACAGGGTGTCCGGTTTCAGGTGTCCAAGCGGAGAATTACATGTACACATCAATGACTTGAGTCGAAAAGTCTGATACCATTTTTCGAAAATCGACTTAGTTAACGAGTTAATAATTAACAAAGATCAGCCAATTACGGCGATTAAAGAAAAAAGGCGGTTTACTTGAGCTTGCAACTAATCAAGAAACGAAGCAGTAGGAGGAACAATCCACCATAAACAACGTTACATGTCACTGCTTGCCGTGATTGGCCTATCTTTGTTTGTTAATAACTACTTAATTGTGCCGAATTTTGGAAAATAGTATTAGACTTTTCGACTCAAATCATTGATTTGCACATGTAATTTTCCACTTGGACACCTGGAACAAGACACCCTGTATATGAAATATAGTTTTAACGCTTTTATTTGAATTTGTTGGATTGAACGTTGACCTCCTTAGATATTTAACGTAGTTTTTTTTATATTCAAAACTCAATCTAGCATTTCTCGAATACCTCGTAGTCGAACGAGGGTCCTCTAATCTTTGTTTATATTATGCTTTGGGTTTGGACGCTGTTCGCAGTCCTTTATACTTCTTTTATTCCTCCAGTGATCGTACTAGCCTAAAGACGTTTCTGTTCGAGCTCTTATGAAGAAAGAGTAATATTAAAAAGACTTGTTTTATACAGAGTGTCTCTTTTTAATCTTTAAATGCGATTATTTCGAAAAATATTAATTATTTGTTAAAATTTTTTGAACAAAACATATTCTACCTTGAATATGTTTATTCATCTTTTTATCTAGTAGATGTAACTTTATTTTACTTTGACATGCATCATTTTGATCCAAATTGTTATCACGACTCAGACTCGTCAAAATACAATTTTGTTGTGTATCTAGGCTATAATCATTGCTATGATTATATTGCAAAAATAGGAAATATAATATTTATATATTATATAAACAACAAATATCGCCGTATCTTCGCCTGTAAATATTTATTCTTCACTGAGAACAGTCGAACATTTTTGGCGGTGAAAGCTTCCAGAATCCGCGTACCTACTTCTTTTTCGTGGAAATATAGCGTCGGCCGCGGTTGCTTTCGAATTTCCATTTCCCAAAGTGTCGCACTCGAGAGTCTGGAAGGATGCCACGGGAAAAAAGCGCGATTGTGCGTAGCTACGGAGAAAGCACGTCGAGAAAACGTGGGTGGCGATGGTGATCGCGTAGTGGTAACGTTGATGCTGGTGGTGGTGAGTGCGTGGAACACAGAAGAGGTGGGCTCGGGGTGAATGAAAGGGGGAGAGAGAGAGAGAGAGAATAAATGCGAAGAGAAAGGATAGCAGCGAAATGGTCTCTCGACTTAATATAGCGAGAGAGTGACGCGGCTCTCGAGGGCCGCGGATGAAATTTCATCGCGGGAATTCAATTAAAAGTAATACGGCGAAGAAGGGCTCGGTGTGCGAGAAAATATAAAAAAAGAGTGGATCGTCTCAACGATGGACAGATAAGCGAATAAACAGACGGATTCGTTCGTTCGCGTTTCTGCGCGTCATTCGAGATCAGAGATAGCGGCGTACCGTATCGCGCTTTCAAGGGACGAAATAAGAGAAACGTGTTGATAGAAAATGTGTGACGTTATAAAAAAATGTTATTAAAATTCTTCCAATTGACGAGAGAAATGTTACAGCCAATTTTCTAATAATAGTAAACATATTGAAACTTTATAGACTAAGGCTTATAAGACCAAGAAGAGATTTGCATCTCGTTAACTATTCTTTCAGATATCTTCTTAGTATTAAATCATTCTTAATAATTAAAAATATTTTGTCACTTAGATTCTAGTGATACGATAGAGAACGTGGAACAAGCCCAGATGAATCTTCCAAGAATCAATCGAGATCATCAATCCTCAATTTTCTTCTTGATCTTCCGAAAAATAGAATATTTTTTAGACTCTTTCTTTACATTTTTCATCGGAGAAGGGTAATCAATTATTTCCAACGCGTTTCCAAAGTCTGTAAAAAAAAGAAGCAAAACAACTTCTCGTTATTCGAAATGCAATTAAGAAACGTTCGAA
This sequence comes from Ancistrocerus nigricornis, assembly GCA_916049575.1. Taxonomy (NCBI): domain Eukaryota; kingdom Metazoa; phylum Arthropoda; class Insecta; order Hymenoptera; family Vespidae; genus Ancistrocerus; species Ancistrocerus nigricornis. Next base: position 10,039,930 of record OU696668.1, on the reverse strand, counting down.
GAGGGGTGGTTCGCGGTGGGAGGGAGTAGTAGGTGGAACTTTCCAAGCTCGTGTCGAAGGGAGTGACGTAGGCAGAAAACTCACTAGGGGGTGGGTTAGAGGATGAGAGCGTGCGTAAATTTTCGCTCGGCGAACAGCCGGAAAATTCGATCGGAATGCTTTGAATTCTTGTCTCGCGAGACGAACGGTCGAAGCGATTCCAGAATACTGATGCGGCTTGCATGCAGGGTGGTGGAGGATGAGAGATAGAACGAGGAGGAAAGGAAAAAGTAAAGAAAGAAGAGGAAGTCAAGTCGATGCTTTCTTTATTCTATCGTTTTTCACGAACGGTGGCGTCTTTCGAGGATGCCGCATAATACTCCCGATCGTATAAAATATCAGACTTCGCGAGCGCAATAAACTTTCTTTCCTGTTTCTAGAATATCGTTGAATCCGTAATCGGAGAGAATCGTAGCTAAGAACGAGGATTATCTCCTTCATCTTCCCATCTTCGAAGGGATCTCAACTCCAAGCCTAAATCCTTCTTCGATTATTCGAAATGATCACGAGACTTTCCTTCTTCAATCTCGAGGGTGAGCAGTTTCGATTTTTCCTGATCTTCCACGAATTCCTCTCGGACATTCGATTTTCATATAACATCGTCGTGGACGTAGAATACTAAGGATCTCGTTGCTCTCCGTTAGATGGATGAAAGAATGGGAGAGAGAGGAGATTCCTTTCTAAAAAAAAATAAAAAGTAACGGTCGAGTGTTTCGTCGGTCCGATAGCCAGTCGGGAAATGAGACACTCCTTCTTTCTTTTTTGTCTTTTTCCTTTCCCCTCTTTCTCGCTCTTGAGAGATCTCTCTTGACAGAGAGAGAGAGAGAGAGAGAGAGTTTAGAGGACGGAAACGGGCCCTTGAAAGTCCTCTTCCCTCTCCTTTTTCGTCGTTTATCACGAGGACGAAAACGCATCGGGTAATGGAGAAGTAGAGCGGGGTTGACTCCGTTTTCGGCGATCGTAGGTGCTCGTAATCGTTTGAAACTTTACCGAGGGAGGGTAGAAAACAGCACACGGGGATGATAAAAGGGAAAGGGAGGGAATAAGTTTGCTGTGCGCGTTAGACGACGATAAAATTCCGCTCGCTCGGTTCTGATTTTCTGCTTTTATTTTATTCCTCGTCTCAGAAATTTCTCTTTCTCGAGAGAGAAATGTATATGTAAAAGATACAGCTACCGTTCCATTTCGTAGACCATTGTCCATTATCGGGAAACGGGTATTGTTCTAAGAAGGAGCTTTTATCGTGGTCTCGTCAACGATACTTAAGTTAAATGCAGCGGGATAAATAGAAAGATATTGAAAGATATTGAAATTTAAAAACGTTATTAAGCTAGCTAGAAATTGTATATCTTGTTTTAACGATTTCATTATAGGTAGAATTATCGACAATTTTCTAATTATTTCAAATTATCGATAATTGTACCTATAATGAAATCGTTAAAATAAGAAATACAGTTTTTAGCCTATAATTAACATAACTACTTAAATCTAATACCTATAATTAACATTCGGTCGATGATTCACACATATTTTTAGTGATGGACGGCAAGACAAGAATTTCAAGATCTTGACAAGACAAGACTTGATTTTTCAAGACAAGATTACCAATTTCTTGTTCTTGATAAAATCGAGACAAGACAAGATTTGTCCTTCAAGATCAAGACAAGACAAGAAAAATCCATCAAGATTCTTGATTCTTGATAACTGAAACTACAATTATATGTATGTAATTATAATTGTGTAATTATAATTATATATTATGTAAAACTGCAGATTATTTATATTGTAAATATAGGAAATCTCTATTTTGTAATAATGTGTCCTCAAACGTGCTCTTAAGTGCGTGCGTTTAGTAGACTAGAGACCTTAAGCTTCGAAATAGTTCAAAAAATGTTCTACTATGAACATTTGTAGCTGATATAGAGTAATTTGAAAATGACCTAAAAATTTCAAGAATTTTCTTCTTCCTTTAATTTTTATGTCCAGTAGAATTTAAAAAAAAAATTTTTTAATAATTTTTATACAAATTTTCAAAAATAATAAATCAAGGTGTGGTAAATAAATATTTATAGATATTATAAAAATATCAAGAATCTTGCAAGAATCAAGACAAGAAATTGATTGTCAAGATCAAGACATACTAATTCTCGATTGTACAAAATCAAGACAAGACAAGTATGTTCGATTCTTGTCTTGAATCCATCACTACATATTTTATTTAACGATTTCAAATAAGGGTATAAATTAATAAATCTCATTTCCATCGACTTAAATCGACTTATCTTTATTTGACAAATTAAGTTCCTAGGGATATGCAACGCGGTATACACCTGAGTTTATAACGGGTCGTAATACACGAGAGTATAAACGGTTGCCTATCCGCAGGCACTAACGTCCGAGAATCCGGCGAGCCATGGAGGATATACCGCGACCCAAAAAGCGATTAAATCTCTGGATTTATTATAAAACGATTAAGTCGAGGTTACTCGTACGATATGCTCGACCACGTCGGGAATTATTTTCAAAGCCATCTTGCGCCACGCAATCGAGGGAAGACGGGAGGGAGGAACGGCGTTAGGATTTATGGCGAGTGGAACGCAGCAGGGTCCATTAGAATCAGCGCGCGGGCTGTGCTTGAGACACGGGACATTCGCCTTCTACCTATGTACGTACGTGTATGTATATGTAATCGAATAGCAAATACAACATCGTGGAACGTAGGTACGGATAGCGGAGCCGTATAGCCTGGGTCACAGTTGCGGGACCCCCCGACGAGTATACGCAGTAGTATTTTCCATCAAAGCAAATAGAATTTGCGGTCGTTCCGGCGTTACCCGGCATTCGATTCACGCGGAAACGCTTTCCTCCAGAATTTTCTTTATCGGGAAGCTTATATCGATAGATTCGTTCTTATTGCCCGGGAAATTTCGAAAATTATGATCGACGCGCTTGTGAATAGCGATGGGTATCAGCATTCGATATTTTGTCTTGCAAGTGTCCAATTTTGTTGGGCAATGTGTATATTATTTTTATTTTAAATCACTTTTCTGCTTGCAACAAAAGAGACTATACCCGAACCACTTCATTTTCTACTCCTGTTTTCTATCGAGAAAATAAAACGGTTGAGGGGGTATCTTTTGTTGCGAGTAGAAAGGTGGTTTAAAATAAAGGTATTATACACATTGCCCTAAACTTGGGCGTTCTATACAATATCCTGTCATTTTATAAAATGCCAACATTAAACCCATTGACTGTAACATGTAACATGTAAATGCGGATTGTGTGGTTCTCAGTAATTCTCATTTTGACAGGATAGGTTTATACTCTGTAAACAATTGATCTACTCATCTGTAGGGGCTCTTGCCCAAAGATGTAATAATAAACTCTATCTATCTATCTATCTTACTTATTCCAATGTCGATATGTCGTAATTGTTGTTTCGCGATAGATTTAAAATATCAAGACTCATTCGATGCAGCTTCCCTATTAAAACAAAATACATAAGCTATGACGAACGAAAATTTAACATTTTGGACTAAACCTTGCCGTTCTTAATCTCATCGATTCATTTGTTCTCAACTCTTTTCCGATAGAATTGTAGAGAAGGGAGGAAGATCGCATGGGTAAAAAAAAGTAGAAAAAGAGGGAAGGAGAGCAGGACGCGTGCTGGCCGGCCTGTGTTCCTTGCAGCAGGTGCCTCCCCTTATTTTACGAGCGGTCGCCAAAGGGCAGTATACCGGATGTCGTTTACATCCGAATCGCTCATCGGGGAGAAACTCAGCCGGCAGATAAACTCTAGATTTGCGTCGAGCCGCCGACACAAGCACGGCCTCGCCTATGTAAGGAAAATTTATGCAAAGCCGCTTCGATGCCTTTCGTCCACCGTTTACCGTTCGCTCTCTTAAAACGACTTCAGCTCGTTCCCTTATGCGACTGCACGGATACGAATTGATTTCGTTTCCTACTCTCCCACGCGTCTTTCTCGTTTATTCGTCATCCCGCATTTAGGATAACGAACTTTAACCCGGCTATTTATACATTTGTTATTATAATTATTTTTTGTTTAATCACTTGAAAAGCAATCACACTTCTTCGATAACAAATTTGTGAAAGTTAATTATAGTTAGGATCACTGTTATTAAATACAGGTATAAATTCTAGATATTCCGTTCCATAGATATGCCGTACTATGTACAGGGTGTAAAAAAATGTTTTGTTAAATCGGTGAAGATCTGTTAAAAAAACTCCCCGCAAAATTGACTTTGACCTCGAAAATCAGGATCAAAATTTTTTTTAACTATATTACGTTCTACTCTTTTTTAGGGCCAAAATCGTCAAAAGAAACATATGTTCCAAAGCAATCCTTTCGTCAGAAATTTATGTTGAAATATTGTTATTGTCATTTAATCAAATTTTACAAATAAGGCCCACAAATGTTTACATTTCATTCTTCATTTATCATTTATTTAAAGACACGGTTAGGAGGACACAAGTTTGTTTACATCCTTGTATCAATTAGTCACACATGATAGGTATATGCCAGTTAAGTTCAATATATGGAGCTACACAAAACAAAATTTATTTTGCAAATGACAATTTTTCAACATACATTTTTGACAAAAGGGTTGCTTTGGGACATATGGTTCCTTTGACGATTTTGGTCTTAAGGAAGAGTAGAACGTCATATGGTAAAAAAAAAATTTTACCAATTTTGCGGGGAGTTTTCTTAGCAGATCTCCACCCATCTGAAACTGTAGAATCCAACTATGGTAGTCAAGACAAAACATTTTTTCACACCCTGTACATCGCGTTATGGGAGAATCAGGTTATTATGAATTGGTTACTACAATCATTATTTTTTGTTTAATGACTTGAAAAGCAATCACATTTCTTCTATAACGACTTTTATTTTTATAAGTCGATTATAGTTAGGATCACTGTTATTAAATACAGATATTGTTGGATTGAACGTTGACCTCCTTAGATATTAAACGTAGTTTTCTTTATATTCAAAACTCAATCTAGCATTTCTTAGAATGCATACGTAAGACCAAATACTTTGTTTATATTATGCTTTGAGTTTGGACGCTGCTTGCAGTCCTTTATACTTCTTTCATTCCTCCAGCGATCGTATTAGCCTAAAGACGTTTCTGTTTCAAGCTCTTATAAAGAAAGAATAATATTAAAAAGACTTGTTTTATATAAAGACTAGTACATTTCATTACCCATATCCTAACTGGTATAAATCTGAGATATTCCGTTCCATAGAAATACCTTGTCTATATGTACTTCGCGTTATGGGAGAATTAGGTTTAATAGAAAAAAATGGGGTTAGATAGCAATTCTTTTTATTGAATTATTTTAAGTACAAGTATTTGTTACGTATATTACTTTAAGAATATTGTATATTGTTTTTACATGATAAGAATCGTAAAAAAACCTAAATAATTTTTCCTTGAATTAAATAAATTGTAACATAGGTACATGTTCGGGATACTAGATGGACTTAGAATTGGAATTTCTTTCGTTGAGCTCATCACATAAAGAATTTTATCACTGTATGCGTCATCGAACTCAAGATAAAAATATTTCAAGCCAGCGTTTTTAAAATTCCGCGTACTACGAGGGTTACCTGCACTTAGGAATGAAACAATACTAGTCTGTCGATTTTTTGTCAAAAAGTTGATTATTTTCGTTCTTTTAGTGGATCAAGTATTATGGTTTATTTTTACTCGTGCTTGAAAATTTCTGAAAAAAGTGCTAAGTCAATTGTGATGAAATTTCCATGGGACTACCCTATCCCAAATATGTCAAAAACAATCATATATCATATCTAGACTGCGGATATTTATGCAAATGCATGATTTTCTTATTGTGTATGTTTTTCAAATTTTACATATAAGACAAATCATTGAATATGTTATATACATCCTTTATATTTTACATATTTTTATACAGTTATCAGTTCTCTTAGCAATATTTGATGAATAATGAATTATAATTCACATGCATTTGCATAAATATCCGCGGTCTAATCATATCGTTTCATTTCTACTTGTACTTTCGAAATATTCGTATATTTACATAGAATAAAAATATCGCATGATTTTAAAAAAGCAGCATAACATTTTTCATTTCCGACAACTGCTCGTGAAACCTATATCCACAATGCATGCACGGTGATACACGTTCCTAGGAAAGCGAGAGGATCTCGTTATCGACGGCAACAATGCGATTCTTTTTTATGGCACTCGTGAATTTGAAAGTCTCAACCGCGGCAAGGAGACGCGCCGTGCTTGGGGAATGATACGTCAGACCGAACTCATCAACCGAACCGGTATACGTTGCGAATACTAATGTGACAATATTGTGGGGGTGTTGCAGATGTACATGCCTATATGTATATTGGCTTTGCCACCCTCCATTTCCGTCTCCGTCGCATCGCTCTACGGCACTTCAGTCGAACGATAGACGTGGAATAAGCGACCGTCGTAGTCGTCCTTTGCTTTCCACTGAAACGACAAATAATAATAATAATATACCGACGAGAAATATGTTTTTTTCCCTACAACAAAGAGAACCCGTCCTTTATTCCCTAATGGAAGTCAGATTTATTTACAATTTAATTGGTTGTTAAGCTATCAAGTACTTACAGGTGCACCGTTATTTATACGTATATATTATTTATTACTTTTTATACTAATGCCGTTATTTGTTGGTACGAATAAGAGAAAAACAAAATAGAAAATAGTTCGTTAACTTATTATTAACGCATTGCGTACGGGTCACGAGATATCTCGTTTTCATGTTTTTTCGACTAAATCGATAACTTATGCAACCAAAGACAAATGTTTTTGTTACGTTACCAGGGTAATGAAGCCTTGCGCGTTCTTATGATAAACGATTAGCGAAATAAATAAATATTGCAAATTACAAATATGCCAAGCATGCTTCTGGAGCATTGAAAAATGTGCGGGCCTTGGAAGCTCGTTGAGCGCGCAGAGCCCCGTACGCAATGTGTTAAAATGTATGAAAAACGTATTATTGGCTTTCACTTAATAAATAGGCAGAACTTCTTTGGTAAATCTAATAAATTAAAACCCAATGTTTCGACCATCTACGAGCATTGATTATGCAAAATTATTTACTAACTTTGACACAACTGCACTTATCTCGAATGCACCGATCGATCAACCTGTTCCACGACATTTACGACGCGCACGTGCAAGCGTACAATAATATCCCGATCAATCCATTATCAAAGAAAACGAAAATTTCCCCAGAAACTAGAAAAAAGAAGATAAAGCCAATTTACCCAGTACGTATGTTGGGGTTGTAACATCGTTCGGGCAATTATTCCAAGCCTCTAATCAAATTTTCTATCCATCGAGCATGCTCCAAAACGCGTGCGAGAGTAGACTTAGGCACACGCTCTCGATAGGGGTTGGAAAGAGAGAGTTGGAGGGGGAAAGAGAAAGAGAGAAATAGCTGGTACAGTATAGTTTCACGGCATGGTCTCGCGAGAACGGCCACGTGCTTCCACACGGAAACGCACGAGCTTGGCCGAAGCGAACCGAGGCGGAGATTTTGAGTGGAGCCTCGCCTGTCGGAATGTTTCTGCTTCCAGTCGCAGTTCCGTGCCACGTACAGTCGTATCAACCGGTACCCGGTGCTACTCGAGCTTCCTAATCATCGAAACTAGTTGTATCTCGTTAATCTCGTTGCACGAGAAGTGCCATCGAACGTGTCCGGTAAAATGACTATAAAAAATTTCTTCAAAAGTTAAAAAAAAAGGTTCAAATCATCTTTCTTCTTGGATGACAGGACGAGAATGAATGATTCCGGTTGGACCATTCATCTACTAACATCGTGCACGATATAAAAGGTAATAAATCATCGGGAAATTTCGTCATGATGATCGAAATCGTAAATCCTCTTTTGATATTTCTAATGGAAATTTGATAGCTTACTATTTCAAGAGATTATGGATTAGTTTTACGTTACACGGCATAAAAAATGTTTACTCGAAAGGAGACTTCCGTGGTTAAGAGAATGGTGAGAGAGGTCGGAGAGAGTCAGGTGAAAACGCGAGGAGGGTCGACAATCTTTGAAGATGCGCCAATTAGCGGTCCGTGTCCCGACTCTTTTTAGACGCGAGCAGTGTAAGATCAGAGAGCGGCGTCTTCGCGATATGCACTTTTGTACGCATCTCGAGTAAAAAGTTTTTTTTAATTAACCCACGAGCTCTCTCGTACGACCAGGAAAAAATTCTATGTGTATATTGTATAAACATGCGCTTGTATATACATCTCATTCTGTTTTTACATGATAAATAAGTTCCCGAAGAATACGTGTAAAAAAATAGATTGCATTTATGGAAAAATAGAAGATTGATTCCAGTCTTAAGAAATCGACAAAAATAATACAATAAACCATGAGTTTTCACGTTAAATTTTATTTATTTTTTTTATTTTATTTTTTATTTTATTTCAAAAATTACTTTTCCATTTGAACACCAAACTCAAAATGCGAACAAAGCAGACCAAATTCTATATTGAGGTTATAAAATTCGGGGAATTCTCACAAATGGAAAACGCTTTACATTTCTCGTCTCCAATGTCGCAGTTATAAAAATAAAAATAAAGCGAAATTTTCTGCTTAGATTTTGGATCGATCGTGTTAAATCAAAATCATGTAAAAACAGAATTGGGTGTATTCACTTTCACGAGACTTTTCTTCGGGAATCTCCGAGTCACTCGGCCGAGTTCGTACCATCGTCTCATTTTCTCGATGAAAATATTTCCTATACGACCTTCCTGTCGATATCCATTCAAAGTACGAGAAGATTTACACCGGCAAAAAGTTATATGCGTAATATTAACCGAGAGTATCCTGTTGAGCGATGAAAAGAAGTTCGACGTTAAACGAGATTCATGGCATCCGTTAAGGCTGTAGTTTCCTGGACAAAAATTCGGAATGCCTCATAAATTGTAAAGAAACGATGCCCACCTTCTGGAAAGTAGCTACGGTTTGTAGTAGTCAAGAGGGCGTTTAAGCGTGTTACGTGCGTGTAACCGAGTCGTGTACGAATGGAATCGCTTCTCCGGAAAACAAATTCCGAGCGAGATTCCGGAAAAAAAGAGTCCTCCTTATCGGGTTGTCCTCATCGCGAGAAGAGAAACTATACTCACCGGTGGTCGGGTAGTTACCCCGAGCATTGGATATCGGAATCTTCTTTCGGAAATTCAAGGGGTGTCTTTATCTCTTCGCTTCGCTTACCCGTAAGGGATTACTTTCCCATTAGGATCTTGTCTTTTCGCGACAAATCGTTGCCAAACTCGGAAGACTACCATACCACAAACCAACGACGGAAGGAAGGAAGATACCGATGTTTCCACGCAAAAACCATCGAAACTCGTGTTCAACGGTGATCTTCCTCTTTTTCATCGTTATCTCGATACCGATATAAGCCGCAGCGTCCGACGAGCCTATTCTCCTTTTTTAGGGCATAAGAAGGGCGACCTAACGAGCGTTCCATCCCCAAGATTCCATCACGGAGATCGAAGATAATTGCCTGTTAAAATTTCGATCTACGTAGTTTCTCGCAAAAGCTAGAAAAATACAACGGGGTTCGTGTCGTTTCGAAATTTTTACAGAGAACAATGGATTCGCATTATTCCCGACAAATTGGCAAGTGTGAATTCGTCCTTCAGGCCTAACCTCGTGAGCATCCAATCCTCCTGCTTGACGACTCCGTAACCTGGAGATTCGTCAATGTCAGACCCTATTAGCAACCACCCTTCGTTTCCTCGTACCCGCGTTAATACCAAGCTCCTGGGAACTTTGCCTTGACACTGAGCCCATCTCGTGGGATACAAATTGTTTTACAATAATTCAAACGAATAACTTTGAAATTCCTGAGACACGACGACCAATAGCCTATTGCAATTCGGCTAATTTTTTTTTTACTATCGTTTTAAAACAAAAATGGAAAAAAGAATAGGAAAAAGAAACGGTCTAACGCGTGGGCGATTCGATCGTGAGGTTCCCCTCTTTGAAAAGCTCCCAAGCTGTGTTTCTTCGTACCCTCCTTGGCGAAACGCGCGTGGCGAAATGGCTCGGTACAAAGGCGTAAAGTCACGCGAAGCTCGCGAAGACGACTTTTCGTCCAGTCGGCCGGCCCGAACTCCTCGTAAGTTATGGAGATAAGAGAGAAAGTCTCGGTGAATGGCACGAGTGAAAGAATGAAAGAAAGAGAGAGAGAGAGACACACAGAAAGGGAGAAAGAGAGAGAGAGAGCAGGTTGAAAATAATGCGTCTGGTCTCTGGTGTTAGCACTCGTCGACAGTTCTATGCGTGTGGAACTTATGTATACGTTTAGTGAGAATCCTTCGAAGAGGGGGTAGCCATGCACGAGGCGTGCCAGAGACGGAAACCTTAAAAATATCCAGCGGAACGAATGGCGTTGCGCGATGACTAAAATAGACGTCTCGCGTCTTGGACTCGTTCTTCGAACCAAGCTCCTTTTTGTTTCGGCTAGGACGAAGGACGACAATTTTAGTAGTCTACTCCCAGATTATCGTGAATCGATCAAACGAAAGCTCTCCTGAGCTTTCTTTCTGGGGTGGAAGAGAGAGAAAGGGAAAAAGCAAGATCTCGTAGAAATCCCAAGGAATGAAAAACAAGAGTGTAGCCTATTGTCGAGGGTATAACCTGGAGATTTCCTTGATTTTTCGATTCCTCATGACGACATCCGCGTCAGAGCTAAGATAAATATTTGATGTGATTTTTCTTTTCCCAAGCTCCCTACTACGGTGTTCCCAACTGGGAAAACTGGCTTCCCTCGTTACCTCCTTCACGATCCGCGAACACCCCTCTACGCGTTTCCTTCGAACCGTCAATGCTCCTTTTCTCTTCGTCGTTCTCTCCCCCCTCTTCGCCTTTATTTCGATTCGATCGTTGATTTCGGCACCTGCTCCATCCGGCCGATTCAGCGATCTCGATACAATCAAGCCTAAAGCGGATCGCTTTGATTGCAAGAAATGGTGAAAACAAAGACAATGTTACTGTAATAACTCGGGAAGTTAGGCAACCGATCTCCCCATTATTATTACACACTATCCTCAGATTATTATCCAAAAGAATGGAAAGGCTCGTAAAAGGAGTTCATATAATACCAAGTGTGCGTGCACGAGGAATATATCTACCGTTCGCGATTTGAATTCTCCCTACCCCGAGTACCCACTTGCGAAAGCGTATAAAAGCCGAAAGCAAGGATTTTATACGTAAGTTTCTATCTTTTTCTTTCTGTAAGTCTCTTCCTTCTTTTGCATAACCACCGTTTGGACCCAGAGATGCAGACAATATCCCAGAGTCGTTACCAGTTTTATTTCTTGCCTTCTTCTCCTTCCGAGAAGAGATTCCGCGATATACCACGGCATCGATGGTTTATCGTATGATCGATAGCTCGAACGATTCTCTCTATCCCTTTTTATCTACTTCTCGAAAAATATTACTATCGAATCCTTATCGAGACACCAAGGAGGAACCGGTTTTTCTTTTCTCTCCCTGTGTAGAAAATCGTCAGTGAATCCCCGAGAGACTCACCGCGAATTTCCGATTCGTTCGTAAGACGCAAACCGTCGGTTGCCTCGTGTGGCACACGTGGGCCCCTCGCAAGGAAATTCGATGCCGCGTTTCTTCCTCGAGGGTTATGGGGATATACATACGCGGGATGGCGGTGTCATCGTGCACGCATATGGTACACCTTAGCTCGCGTATGAACGCGTCTCCTGTTTACCCTCGAGAGAGGGTAACGCTTCTAGCACCGTACCCAAAAACGTTCGTAAGAACCCCGATAGAATTGTCTCCAGTTATTGAGAATATATATTCCGACTATTTTGCATATCGATGTCGTGTCACATTCATAATTCGGTAGCGATTCGAAATGATGTCTTTTTGTGGGGTCTGTTTTATAGAATTGGTTTTCTTTTTCATGTCGGAAATGTGATATGTTCAGCAGACTTTTTAGCAAATTTTTTTTTTTATTTAAGCTTTATCAACTTATACAAGTTATATAGCTATATTACCTTGGAATTAACTTATAACGAAATATAATATAATACAGGGTGTCCGTTTCCATGTAGTCAAGCGGAGAACTACATTTACACATCAATGACTTGAATCGAAATGTCTAATACCATTTTTCGAAATTCGACTTAGTTAACGAATTATTAACTAACAAAGATCGGTCAATTACGGCGAGCAGCGACATGTAACGTTGTTTATTGTGGATTGCTCCTCCTACCGCTTCGTCTCTTGTCTAGTTGCGAGCTCGAGTGAACCGTCTTCCTTTGCTAATCGCCGTAATTGGCCGATTTTTGTTAGTTGATAATTCGTTAAATAAGTCGAATTTCGAAAAATGGTATTAGACATTTCGATTCAAGTCATTGATGTATACATGTAGTCCTCCGCTTGACTACATGGAAGCGGACACGCTGTATAATATGGTGGGCTTATATTGAACATATGGGATAGTTGATGGTCTATATATTCTAATTCCGCAGGATACTAAGAATTTATAGATTATTCGCATTACTGTCAAATTGGGTTGAGCCAGGTAGCATCTTAGAACATATGGTGGGAGTTCCTTAATATTGCATAAAGCTTTAATCATTATTGAACGTTGTACGTTTAGTTTTTGGCACTGCCAAAGCACATGGTTGAGATCCTGTATATAACCACATTCGCACCTGTTATCCGCTACCACCTTAATCTTATTTAGTGATTCATTGACTTATATGGTTGCTTCTTGCTCTAAATATCATTACTATTAGTTCCCTATTGAGCGATTTATCTTTGAACCATGGTGATCGTGAATCTTTATGGTAGTAAGAGAAATAGGTATAACCTTTAGTAAGACCCTGAATTTTTATGACATTATTAGATTCTACTATAGTTAGGTTATTAAAAAACGACTTAAGATCAGTTTTTAGCAAATTATAGAGAGGTAGGTTACAATTCGATATATTGAACAAAATAGCAAAAGGTTAATAGTCAATCGTTTATTTGGAAAGTGGTATAAGTCTAAATTTTTTATTCTTATTTTTTCATAAAAATTAGAATCCTGAAAAATGGATTTATACGACTTTCAAAATAAACGGTAACGTATATACAAATATTATTATTCGAAGACTTAAATAATCTTATGTTTACTTCTAGTAGGTATAAGATAGCCAACAAATAATACAAAAAATGATTCGTAATCATCAAGAGCCCAATAAACTTTAAGAAACATCGATCCAAGTTGAACATATACACGGCATCTTTCCTGTAAATCCAAGACTCGAGGTTATTTCGCGTTGCACTTGAATGGACAAAAGGGGACGGAACTGAAAAGACGGATTAGGAAGAAGGAATCTTTTTTTTTTAGGGTGCGGGGACACGATTTCGTTATTATTTTGATTTACTAGATATCGAAGCATTCACGGGAGGATTTATTCAGCTTGGATTAAAGCAGAGTTATATCATGGTTAAGTGAGAAAAGCTGGAAAGATGAGGATTTTTATGGCGAACACAGGCCATCAAATACTTTGTAGTAAAGCTTATATTCGTTCGCGGTTGATTTAATGCAAAAAATCACGGTATATCAAACGATCGTCACGTAATTCACATTTTTAATCACCCGGAGTCCCGCTTTATCATCTGACCGGGTAATGGTTGTAGTAACGCGTGCATGGTCACGCAGCACGCGTTAGCGACCACAAAGGCGTCACGTTCGTGCATTGTTCTTTCGACCATAAATATTTCCACGGCACGGAAGCGCACAGTTACTTCTTAATGATAGCTAAATCACGGAGGGTGTGTTCTATCCCGTATTTCTATCATAAGGATTTATTTGATCATTTCCTCTCGAACTTCCATTTGTTTTAGAAACGTTTTAGAATGACTAGAAGGGGGTTGACTCTTTCAACTTGGGATAACGGATTAAAAACGGATGCATTTCTAACTGAACACCATGGATTTGATACAGAAGCTAGAAAAAATCATCAAAAGTGTGATTAGTTACCTTTAAAAGTGATAATAATGTGATAAAAAAAGTGATAAGTGAAAGTTGAAGTGACATCGCTCGATTGCTGCAAGAGTGTCATACCTAGACAGCGGATCTTTATGCAAATTCATATGAATTATAATTCATGATTTATTAAATATTGCAAGTAGAGCTGATAACTAAATAATAATATGTAAAATACAAAGGATACATGTGACATATTTAATGGTTTGTCTTATATGTAAAATTTGAAAAACATACGCAATAAGAAAAATATGTATTTGCATAAAGATCCGCTGTCTTGTCATAACTCAAAAATCGTGATTTTTCAGGAGACACGCGTGAAAGTTTTGAACTCTCTTATAATTAAGGCTTACCTTCACTCGAAAAAGTGCTCTGTAACAAGTACTGGTTTAAGCTCAAATATATCATTTTATCAGCTAGATGCACTAGTAGACACGCAACATTCAGGAATCACAATATTCGAGTTATGATACTCTTGCAGTAAACAAGCGACATATACTATCTTGTGGTAAAAAAAACTCTTATTTTTAGCGCTTATTCCGAATTACTTCGATCAATTTTTTCGCTTTTCATTTTCACTACTTTCACAGTGGATAAAATTTCTTTGTTAAAAATTTGTTTATTACGACAAACCCTTCAATTGTACTCCGGTATATACCTACTCCGGTTGGGCTGATGAAAGTACCCAATTATGAATAACAGTAAAAGTGATTACTTATTACTCATACTAAATGGATACTGATTAAAATGACTTATAAGTTATAAGTTATAACTTATGATCATAAGTAACAATTAATTCATTCATAACTCGCATTAATCATACTTATTTCATACTCTCCTCGATTAATTACCCAACTTTACCTAACACTCATTTCTAAACAAAACACTCGACCGAGTCACTTCGAGCCAAAACACATAACAAAACATTTGCACGGAGATCCAACCACTGGGAACTTACGTACACAGATCTCACACCCCCGCCCTGAACGATAAACACGCCAGTTAGGGAAGCACACGCGCGTCGTTGAACATGGAGACTTAGCCTCGTGTGACGCGATCTCGTAGTCCTTATTAGTCATAGCCGATGCAGCTGAGAGAGGAGCTAGCCGGCTAGAGGAAAAGGGACGATGAGGCGAGCATGCATGGGGCTTGTGTGGCAAAACCGATAGGTCGAGGGGAACCCCTCGGATGCGACGTATCGAATATACAGAGAAGGAACATGCATTACGTGCTACGTTCTCGTCCACCACCTTCTCCTCCTGCTTGTGTGTTGGGTGGGTGCGAGCGAGAAAGAAACAAAAGAGCCAGCGCGTTGGGGGGCCCTCGTACGAAGGGGCGCGCCCCTAAAGCGGCACCCCGATATCGGCCTTCGCTAGTGTTTCGTCCGACGCTTACCCGTTCACTTCGTTCGCGATAAAGCAGACCGAAGAACATTTCTTTTTATTTTGTATTCAGTATTTATTTAGTATACGAGTAAAAAGCCTTTAGTATAAAGTATATACATAATCTACAATAAAGATAAAAAGAAACAATAGGAAGAACAAAAAGAATAGAATACAAATAAAACATAAGTGTTATAAAGAACTATTGTAACTTATTCGCGTAAAAGAGCTAAATATCAAAACTGCATGGAATCTTCGTCTCACCGGTTCAACAAAATGGATACTTCGCGATGAACTTGAAAAGTTTACTTGGTGTAAAACTAATGGGGGTTAGAAATCCGATACCATTGTGACAAGAAAGTGTTCAAGACACTATTATTATCGTTCTTGTTAGACTAACACGGTAGTGGATCGTTCGAGCTTTGATCGCGATGTAAGTTTTCTTTGTCGTATAGACAGCTTTGTGCACATAATCGATGTAAAACTCGGTGTCGTGTCACTTAAAGAGTGGGGTTGAAAGTGGGGGCGGCTCGGGGGAATCGACACGCCGCACGGCGGCGTCGACCATGGAGTACGCTATCGACGAAAGCTCGTCGCCGGCCGTCTTTTTTCTCGATTTCCGGATTTCCGAACGTCCCATCTCCGAGTATCGATTCGATGGAGTGCAGCGAGTAAAGTGTGCTGGCAAAGATGATGCATCGATTTTCACACTCGCAATACTTCTACGGCGAGCAGCTAAGATGGCAGATGACCAATGTGCAACGCACGCGAATCAGGTTCGCGAATATCAGGTAATGATATTGTGCGAATGTTATTTTGAATTTGAAGCTGTCACATTTCATTGTTTAGTATTATAAGTGCGATTAATGTAAGAATCTTATGATAGCACAATTACAACCTTTGTAACGTGAATTCAATCCAGTTACCGAAACTCGAGAGACTAAAATAGTCATCACATTCGATCGGTTCTTCCAACTTTACCGATTTTTAAACCAATCTACCGATATACTGAACAAAATTTCTTAATAAAATATACAAATTTGTGGTTATATGTTAGATTTAATTAACCCTTTGCATTCCGCTGTCCCCTCTGAGGCACCATATTTCCAACATCATATCATTTCAAGTGATATATCATTACTTATATTGTAAAAAAAAAAAATTGTTCGAGTTAGTAGGTGAATTGGAGTAAAATCTGTAAGTTTAAAAAAAAAAATTGAGTGTCAAGGACCACTCGACATCGTATTATCCTCAAAATCGGTCTTGTCGAGTCAGACTCGACGCGGAGTGCAAATGGTTAAATGTTTTTGTAGATTATAAAATCTAGGTCACATTTGACGATTTTTTCCGTATCATTTTTTGATTTATCAAAAAATATGGCGCGATCGGCGATGACCTGCGCAAATACGAAAAAACAAAATTTGTATTTCTCGATTGAGTAGTATTAATTAAAATTTTTTTTACGTTATGAGTTTCTGTTTAATGTTTTTCGTAAATAATTTTATAATCTACCGATTTTTTTCTCCCTCCAATCTCCCGACTTATGATTTATAAGGTTGGCAACACTATTTACGATACACGAGTATCGTCTTAATGCTTCTCAGTTGTCTCATTGTATCAATGATAATTTTTAATTTCGTAAATGCGATAAATAAAAATTACGATAAACATAGTTAGAAATAACCAAATTCCATTTTTCGTAATATAAATTCAATCCAATAATCAAAACTCGTCTTGAAGACACTAAATTAATCATCACGTACGATCCACGAGTATCGTCTTAATGGTTCTCAGTTTCCTTTAACGAGCCATGCTCGACAGGAATCGGTTAACGTCGGATAAATGTTATTTTGACTAGTAGCACTACCGGTAGAAACAGAGAAGAAGGGAGTAGTGGTAAGAGCGCGAGTCGCAAGACGCTCGCAAAACCGTCTTAATTCGGGATGAATAGGCTGTTTCAACGCGGTGCGAAATCCCTAAATCAGTATTAACGAGGAGACGTACTTACCGGTAAATCCTTTACCCCGCAGACTAATGTCTCGTCGGAGTTATACGTCGGATCTCAGGCACGTGTACGTTACGTACATACGCGTATAAGTACGAGTGGTAGAGAATAATGCCCATTAGCTCGTTTACAGGGAACAGCAACCCGGTCTCACGTGTGTCCCACGACATCGTTTATTCATAATCCCGCTAGTTACGCAGCTTCTCGATATCAATTTTATCCTTTTCCCAAGAACAACGACGTTCTTGCCGCGTGGAAGGATCCTTCCGAGGGTGGCAGATCCTCGCGATTTACCTTTCATTAACCCTATATTTAAAGTACATTAAGCATCACGGTATGGAAATATTTCCTATTTTAGATAATTCCGTCCATAAGCACGGGCACTCTAATCAGCGAAGAAGCTGCGCTGTTAATACCACCGGCTCCAATTAAATTAAGCAAATTTGGAATACGAGAGCTGTGACTATTAGGACCTCGAAAGAAGTCTCATCAAGAAAGGGGTTTAACGATCGCGCCTTAAGAAAGAGAGCTCGATCATTCCCCCTTTAGTAGTGGTACGTCCCCTACGTATCCCCCTTATCTCGAAGACACCGTAGTTGGTATTCAGATGGCGCAAGTTCCATCGAAAGTTTGATATCTTCGCAAGAAAATCGGTGCTCGTCTTCTTTTTTTCTTCTTCTTATTGGTTGGAAAGCCTCGGGCCAAGTTAAGCCGCTCGAGGCACGACGATATCGCGCGCGGGGTAAAAAATTTTCTCGAACGAGAATCGTTAGGTTAAGGGGAAAGAAGTTTTGCGGTGCGCGTAGAAACAATCGATCGTTCGCGCGCGCTCTGGGATTTTCGGCTTTGGAACAGGGGAAAACCAATGGTGTGCGTTGTCTCTCCCCACTACTCCTGCTTCTTTATCCCGCTTTAGACTTTAACGCCGGCAACCTATCGCGTAGAATGGCATCGAAGCACGTGGGGTTGCCTTTCTGCAGGCGCATCGCGTTTTACTTCGAAACAGTTGTACAGAGGGAGACTCGATCGTGTCTGTCAAGATTTACCTTTACTACTTAAAATATGAATATTTAATTTTAATTTAGATTTACTAGTATTATCGAAAAGAATAGAATTATTTGGTATCCAACGTTCGATTGTTGAAAAAAAAAAAAATGTTTCATGAGATATCATTAATTTAAAAAAAAAACTCTTTCATTCGGTGCACATTCAATAAAAGATCCTAAACTATTGAAGAGAACCCCACGGCTTTCTTAAGCGATCGTATAAACGTTGGAAAGAAAGAGTCACGTTAGAAGGTCGACTCCTGGAAGGTGGCACAACGATAGAGGGGTCCTTGCGCGTTATGGTCAACGTGCTCGCTATAATAAAACTATTCCTGTCGTGGCAAGAGACGAAGGTTGGGTGAGACGCAATGACGAAGGAGAAGGGTCGAATCCCCATAGGATATAAATGCCACAGGGGTGTTTCGTTTGGACCATGGTCGTCGACGTTCTCGTCTTGGTCTTTCCGCCTAGTCGTTGGCCTCCCCGTAGATTCAATCACGACCCTTCCTATACCACCGAGCGAACTCGAGCCACGAATACCAAGCAGTTGGACTTAGGTATTAGACCCTGTACCGTCTTTCTCGTCTTCTTTGATCGTGACGAGAATCGGAGTTCGAACTGACCGTTCTCCTAACGTACGAGAACGTCTCCTAAAACGGTTTACCGCGTTCGCGAACAATTTTTCTCCGTTTCCTTTTTTTTCCAGACTCCTTTTCTTCAAAATTCGATAGGTATCGCACGGTGGGGTCGTTTTTCTCGAATGAAAGGAAACAAGAAGGGTTCTCGATTAAACGAATCCTTCTTTTTACTACGAAAAACGATTCTTTTTGGGGGGAAACTGAGTAAGGAGGAGGTGGGAGAAGAAACTGTCATAGAAGAGAAACACCGGTCTAGGTTGGAAACCTTCGAAGTCGGGTCCACGTTTAGTACCATATTGAATATGGAATCCCATAAGTCGGGCGATAATGCAATATGCCGACGTCAGGTCCTGGGGTTAGGCAACGGCGTTACGTTGGAATGGTATAAGGGTAAAATCGTCGAGAGTTTGGTATGAAAGTCTATTAAATCTGGATATATATATATATATATATGTACCATATGGAGATTTTTGTCGGTATATATCATCATCTCCCTTTCTCCAATCTCTTCCAAGCGATATCGTTTATCAAACGATAATTTGAAAAGCTGATTATTATAAAGAGAACGAAGAGTAAGGAAAAGAGGATAGCTAAGATTCGAAGTGAAGGATACGCGGTGGCACGTGCGCGTCATGGTCGTCGAGTCGTCGCTCTCTCGGTTTTATGGGTTCGCATAGAAGCACTTGACAGAAACGCGAAATAACGATATTGACTTCGATCTCTCTCTGCTCGTGGAACACGGTTAACCGGCAGTAAAAGGGTCTCCAGGTTTTTACGAATAGACCTACGCTCAGCATTTCGTTGGCTCCTTTTCCATCGACATTTCGACGCTCGTATTTTAGCGAGAACCCGTAAGCAGCTGTTTTTCAATAGGCTAGGAAGGAAAGAGAGATGGGGAAGAGAAAAGGTGATGCCAAAGATTCGATGCCTGTGCCCATGATTCTTTCACGTTACGATGCGATAGAAGCGCGTGGTAGGTTCGATTAATTTAGGATCCATCCGGCTATCCATCCGTTGTACGATCGACACGCCCTTCCATTTCGTCCAGGATAGCACACTTAACGGCCCTCTGTCGTGTTCCCGTTAATTAGAATTTTCTACGTTGAAACCGCGGGAGAATTCTCGCCGTGACTATGACTCACGTGAGAAACGGACGACTTTCCGTAAGAAAGCAACTTGGAGTGCGCTCTTCGTGACTGTGGTCACGAACGAAAGGAATATAATTAATAGCGGTTGAGATATTTCGGGGTCTGTGTTTAGATTCTATTCTACATTTTGCTACTCTGACTATTATTTACGTCGACCACATCATTAGGAAACTCGACCGATCATCGAAGTTAAGTAACGTTGGTTACGGCAGAGCGTTGCCTAGATTTCAATCGGTGACCGGGTAAGAAACACCATCCGTATCGTCATCATCTTATTTCATTCTTAAACCCTGGTGTGTACTTATATTCGTTGTAGTCATTATTTGTCAAAATATTTCAAAACTATTCAGAATCTCCATTCTTTGGATTCTTTCAGACAATCGCAAGAAGACACGGTAAAATGCCTAGGAAATAACTTCTCCTCTCAGAGGGGGATGACTTATTTTGTAGATGAAAGTTCCCTGAATAAAACAACATAGGTTTTATGAGGCGGTCATCGCAGCATACAAAAATATGGTACTATTAAAACATAGACGCAATCTAGACATAATCACGGGTCCGTGTAAAAATAAGACATATAATCAGTGTTTGTGTCTGGGTTGGTTTTTTTCTTGGACAAACCAGTGTTTGTGCAGAAACTAATCAGAGACATTTATGAGCTGTATATTGTCGATTTCCTATTTAAACGTTGCTACGGGTATAGTGAACGGTATATGTAATTTTAAATTTTCATTTCCCACCGGATGCTATGTGGACCAATGTGTGGAGGGGGTTTGTCTCCCTACAACATAAATTACCCCTAAAGGGGGGCAGGAAGTCATAGTTAACACTACATTGCCGGATGTAATACAATCTATTAAAAACTAACATATGTTTAAACAAATTATTTAAGTTATTCTATATATATACAGGGTGTCCGGTTCCAGGTGTCCAAGCGGAAAATTACATGTGCAAATCAATGATTTGAGTCGAAAAGTCTAATACTATTTTCCAAAATTCGGCACAATTAAATAGTTATTAACAAACAAAGATAGGCCAATCACGGCAAGCAGTGACATGTAACGTTGTTTATTGTGGATTGTTCCTCCTACTGCTTCGTTTCTTGATTTGTTGCAAGCTCAAGTAAACCGCCTTTTTTCGCTAATCGCCGTTATTGGCTGATCTTTGTTAATTATTAACTCGTAAACTAAGTCGAATTTCGAAAAATGGTATCAGACTTTTCGACTTAAATCATTGATGTGCACATTTAGTTCTCCGCTTGGACACCTGGAACCAGACACCCTGTATACCTACCAATAAAATCATAAATGAATCCAATTGATTCGCTCCGGCAATCTAGTGTTAACATTTACCACCAAGATATTAAGTTTAAAAATCGCAATTCTAATACCATCATATTTTCTTACGCTGCGGTGACCGCTGCATATAAGGACAGCTTCGAATTGGAACCGATTACGTACGACTTCCGACTATGAACCACTTTCATCGACTTGAACAATCGATTATTCCCACGACTAGGCCGCATCCAATCTGAGAGTGCTCATTACACAGATCAGGATCATTCGTGTGTAGTCGTATGACTACGTACGACCAAAAATCGTACGTAATCTGTTCCAATGTGAGGCTGGCCTTAAACATATGTTATTACGTTCAAGAAACTCCTTTCTACAGAATAAGACATCCCCGACCCCCTCCGGGAATGGGAGTTGTTTTCTAGAAATTTACCCAAAACGCTCAGGGCACCCGGGTATCCCGGTTGCCAACAGCGGTGAACATTTTGGTTCTACGCAATATTTTGGTTGTACACACAAGGGTTAAATTATAAAGTAAACCAATCGATGACGTCAGTGAAATGGTAATTCTCCAAGTACGCGTAGAGGACGTTCGCGAAGGTAATAACGGTGGTAGGTAAGCTCCTAATTCGTCGCAGCAATAGGGCTTATCTCCGGTTCGCTAGTCCCACGGCATACACCCACGTGCATACACCCACGGCATCCACCAGTACGATAACATTTTAGTTTAAATTTCGGCTGCCGGGCCAGCCGCGGGCTGATTTAAGAGCTCTGTACGCGCGTAAACGTGCCGCCCTGGTGTTGGCCTCGGAGGGGTGGAAAGCTTTCCCTAACGGTGAGCCGTATGCCAACCGGTAGATAGTCGGTTGCGATAAGCTAAATGCTCGGGATCCCCTCCCCATATTACACGGCTATACACCATCGCACTGGCGCGACAAGCCTCCGAGCAGGCAACCGTTCCCCTACTCCGTTTCTCCGTGCTTCTCTCATGTGGCATCTCCTGCGAAGACAGATCGTTTTGAAAAGTGGAAGTTGACTTTTAAATACCTATCGTTCGTATAACTGGATGTATGCGTTCGTGATAACGAATACAATCTCTCTTTCTCTGGGGATTTTAAATAATAAAACTTCTCAAATTAGCTGGACGTTTGTCAAAGCAACTTTATGACCTTTGTGAATAGTTTTAGAGATAAACTTTGGTGTACACACATCGCGTTATCGTCCCGTTAATTCGATTTTCGAGGGAACTAGAGTCTACTATACGGGTGATAGGAACGCGAGTAGCAGAATTTATTAGACTGGTTCGTATATCCGGCCGAACCGAGTGAGATCTCGGCTCAATTTCCGGCGTGGTTGCGCCCTAAATTCCAGATAACTCCGTAACTTCTTCGAGCATATCGTTGATCGCGAGCAGGAGAAGCGAAATCCGTTTACGTTGAATGTAGGGAAGAATCTACGTTGGCATTCTTTCCTTGTCTTCATTTCTCTTGAACGACATTCACAGGGAATACGAAGTCCGTGTCCTTTAGATTCTCTTTTATCCATGCGTCGAATTTCGCTTCGAGTTCCGGCGTGAAGACTTCTTTCCAGCCTCCGACTTTACCCTGTCGTATAAACAAGGATGGTTGTAAAGCGTCTCGGACCTTGGGCGATGGCGAGTTAACCATTGGATTCTTTCGGAAATTGTCGATGTGGAGATGGTCAACTAATTTCGCGATCTCTTCGTCTTTGTAGGATTTATCGAAGAACTTTGCTACCTTCTTTATTGTACCTGGCAGATCCTGTTCGAGAAAATAACGTGATTTATATCAGGAAATTTGTTAGAACACATTTACAGAAGTGCTTTGCGATCTTACGCTTTTGAGTTCTTCGTAGAAAATATACAACAAATTCGGACGATGTCTTTCGGCCCAGGCATCTTTCAAATGAGGCCAATAAGGACTGTACAAACCTGGAATATAAAAAAAAAGATAGATTTGCATTCATTGAAGAAAAATCGTACAAGCACGTTTATTATGTAAACTTACACAAGTCCCTCATAAAGTAGTCGCAAAACTCCTCAAAGGTACCCTGGTACTGGATTTCCTTCATATCTTTCTGGAAGTTATACCAAGATACTACCAAGTCTTTGGGATTGCGTGCCACGTAAACGACCTAATCGATTCAAAATGTCCATTAAGATATCAAGAATGACTCGGTAACAATTCGATTAATCTAGGCTCACTAACCTTGCAGCCACTGTCCAGAAGGTTAGGCAATAAATCAAACGACATGTGCGACTTGATAAATCGCGGAGAGGGTAAACTATCGGCTAAAGCTGGGTTGATTTTTAGAGCAAGGGCGTCAGTCTCGGTCGCGGTCGGTTGAAAATGACTTGTTATCAAGTCCAGGCTATGCGATCAAACGATTCAGGTAAATGGAAGGTAGCTGAACAGTTTTTTCTTAGCAATGATATAAGGACTAATCGAACAAGCTCGTATCCTTGTTAATTAGCATATAAACGGGAAGCTAACGGAATCGAGCGGTATAGTGGAACTTACTCGACAAATGGAAATCTATGATGCAGGCTTTGGTTCTTCGCTCCCTCGAAGTTCATGTCGTTCGCGACCAACCAAACCAGTTCCAGTGTCCACGTGGTACCTAGCTCAGGGAGAACAAATTGTCCATCGTTAAATAGGTATATACGCATTCGAGACGACTATCTACTGCTATCGTGTCAACGGCTTTGCAATTTATGAAAACATTATCGGAAATATCATTATCGCAATTATCACGATTATACTAATCACGTATATTGGATCTTATGGATTCGTTATTGTTAGGCTAAATTGGCACAACTTCTAACGTTACGATTTTAAACAAATTTAGAGCGAAATTTTAAATAATGTGTTATTAAGTTGCACGTGTTTATTTTCAAGATATTGTCGACATAGAGTTTTTAACATGTATTTGTTATCGCTATCGAGCGAAGCACAGCATTATTATTTCCTTCCTGTGATATTACCAATAGCTACTATCTTTCTGGCGTCAATTAAAAGCAAACATCATTGTAAAGATTCGAAAAAATCGATTTTTTTTTACATTTCTTGGAAGTATACAGGGCATCCAGTTTTTGGCGATACAGGCGAACAATGACTGATTCTACATGAAAAACTGAGTCCAAAGTATGGAATAAAGAGTATTATTCAAATTAAAAAAATTTTTGATTTTTATCGCTCAAAGATATCGATTTCATCGTTGGAGGATGAATTTTTTACAAACTGCACTCTATTATTTATATTCTTGCTAATTTGTATTATTTTTTAACTACTTCAAAGTATACTTTCCGCAATCCTTAAATAAATCATTACAACCACAAATATAGTAAATGTTTTTTTATTTTCACTCTTATATCAATACCACAACCCTGCGGTATCCAACCGGTCGCGGAAATATTGCATCGAATCATTCTGTTAAAATATCGACCGTTTACATTCAGAGATATTAGTCATTTACCTGATCGAGGATAAGTGACAACCCAAGTATCGTCCGGACGAGGTTTCATATTGTACACCGCAGCACCCTTTTCAGCAAAAGTGTAAGGTAGCACCCATTTCTTCTCTCCAATCTTTACCCAACCGACCTTGCAAGTAGGAATATATTTTGCCGCCAATTCTTTGTCCTCGCCCTCGAAAGGTACATACTTTGGTATATCGTTCGCCATTTCTCTCATTAACAAATATCGCTCTATGAAATTGTTCCGTCTACTATCAATCGAAAACTGCCGTTCGGATAGTACCTCAATCCTACTTTATAGGCACTGGTTAACGTTATCAAAATTATCTCGGATCTTATCGCGCTTAGTCTTATTTTCTTTTACGCAGAAGCTGACCTAGAGTAATTAGTCTAATTTTTCATTGCATAAATCATAGAAAACATGCGCATGTGAAATACGATAGTTTGATTAAAAAATGCTTTATCAATGACGATAATTCTTGAATGAATAAATATCGATGATAGAAGCTCGTTCAACTAAATACTTCATCGAAAGCTTTGTAAGAATCCCCGCCGAGTTCCGGTCTGATAATCTTTTCTGATCATCGACTGATATGATAGTTGATCGATCGACTTGTATTTTCGCATTAGACTCGACTCGATCTAACAACAGTTCGTACCGATAAACGTTATCGAGTATCCGTGTAAACAAATCGAAATCGCCGGCCACGGTTCGTCGTAATCGCAATTTTCATTATATATTTAATATTCGCACATTCGCGGCTTCGTTGTTAAGAGCGCGTACGCAGAAAAGGGCAACGCATAATCGACATTAAAAATGAAATTCGTTCTCCGCGCGAGACTCAATTTCGTTCCTTTAAAATTTACATACTCCGATGTTGACCAGGAGGATTGTGATACACGTATCTGTTAAAACTGTACAAAGGTCAAGTACAACTTGTATTTGACTACATGATTCATAAAATAAAGCATTTTAGAGATTGTGAAAGTTTTCCTTGTATGTCATAGAAGTTAACTAACCATGAAGTAATTTCCATGTAAAGCTATTCAATTATAATCCCTGACGTTTTAATAACCCTGATAAGTTTTTATATTTAATATATGCTACAATGTATGCATATAATTCAAATATCGCAGAATTCGCTCGACCCCCTGTAAGATATGCAACCCTCGCAACTCACGAGACGAAGCTTTGCATCGTCTGGAGCACGATGGTCGGAAATATTTTGCATATTTTCTATTTTACCTGATTCTTGCTAACCTGGTCACTTTTATAAATCATCATGTTTTAGAAACTTTAATATTACTAGCAGATTAGCATAAGATCGGACAAAATATCAATCGGGCCTCATTTATATAATTTTGTTTTTTTGTCTTGGCAATTTTTACCATCAACCAGATGGGTGTTTGTTATCAAGTAATCAGATTTTTGTATGAATTCATGAATGAAAATGAAATATAAAAAATACCATGCCAAATATAACATTTTAACAAGCGAGAAGCTTGATTGAAACCTAGAAATTTAACTTATTTGTCTATTGGTTAATCCAACGCTATGTACTCTTCTATGTACTCTTTTGTACATAGAATATTATATTTAACTACGATAATGTTAAAAACAATTTAAAAAACCAAACACTGCATCAGGTAAAACTCGACAAAAAATTACGACCGTTCCAAGCAAACATTTAAATTTCTTTTATCCTTCGGTCGAGTTATGCCAATGTTTATAGTAAGATTTTCAAAAAAAAGGACGATGAAAGAAAAAGAAAAACAATAACGAAGCCCGACAGTCGCTAATATAAACGTCGTGGGCATAAGGTTTCAAGTTTTAAATAGTACTTCCCCCCTTCTTACACACTTTGACTTCGTTCAGGGATATAAATCACGCGTCAGATGCGCGGAGTCGTTGGTCATTCAGTTTCATAAAAGATTCCGAGTATCTACAAACAACTTGCCCTCTCCCATCTCTTTCTCACACGCATACATACATTCTCTTGCTCCCTTGCTCACTTTCTCTCCCTGTTTTTCTCTCTCTCTCTCTCTTTCTCCCTGGATTCTCCCCTCTCGCTATCACTCTCGGTAGCGCTTGAACAGGACTCACGCAGCCGCGTTTAAAGCTACATTCACATCATCTTTGCCCGGCCAACGTAAAATCTGCACTCTCAGCGTTCTTAGTGAGCGCTCGAAATAACGCGTTGCAGCATCACAAAGCGGTGGCTAAGAGCATCCGACGAGAGAATCTCTCCCGGTGCATCCGAATGCACCCAGCCTGGTTCGTGAAATGTCATCGGGATAATGTAAAGGAGTACCTTCAAAGACCGCGTAGAAATAAAAAAAAAAAAAAAGACTCGAAGGATATTTCTACGAATGCGTTTCGTTAATTTCCTTTTCGTAACTTCGGATAAATATTTCTTTTTCCGATGTTTCATTCGCGATGAAAAGACGAATTAGATTTCGATGGGACATCGTCATTTATCTTGTCGTACCTAATGCTATTCCTAGATCTTTCTCCGTGAAATCTTCACCGGATTCCTCGTGATCTATCCAATCAATTCTAAACGTTCTAAAGGTCCCATTGTGCGTTGGTATTTTGTAGGAACGTCAGAAAGTTTTCATGATTAATGTGATCGAATCTAAATTGTATCTTACAGGAGTATAAGAATTCAAAGTTAAACTTCGCTCGTTCGTCACTCCCTTCGCACGCAAGAAAGTGGACATTCAACGCTCGTCCGACCGTACTCTTTCGTGAACGATTCGAGGTATTCGAGACGATCAAGAAATATGCAAAATTATTCAAAGAGCCAAGCGAATGTTAAATGACGCGAGTGATAGGAAGTGGCCTAAAGGAAGAGCTTCTGCATCCTCGAAGAGAAACTCTCGAGAGTTAAGGGCAAATCCAGTCTGTGTTCAAACACTTGGCAAGGCCGACGATAGTCGTCGCGATCTGTCCCCTCCTCTTTCGCTCCTCCATCTCATCCTTTTGCGTCGAAAGCCATTAACATTGGCTTCGCGATATGCGAAGAGGGTGCAACCCCCCGAACACCTTTCCCCTTCTCTCTCTCTGCCCTAACCCGCTCAGTTGTATGCAAACAAGGTGCTTGTTTCTAAATTGAGTTGCAAGTCGGTCCCATCGTTAATTAATATATCTCGGGATACGAGCGAATTAAGCTCGATGCGAAACGGTATGTAGGCCTTTAGCACCCCGCGATCGTGCGTATTAATACAATGGAATAGGTAGCGGTGGTACCAGTGGTAGAGAAATTGTGGAAAGGCGAGAAAGTACGGAGTAGGAGGGGAGAGAGAGGACCGAAAACGAGCAACTTGGGAGTCGTACCAATCATAAACGGACCGTAGTACGACAGGCGGTTACGAAACGGTGAATTTTCATGATCCGTCCGAGCGTGACCGGCTTGCAGAGGCTTAGATACTCGAACTCGTCTTTAACAACGATTTGTATTCTTTTGGAATACGAGAGGACATATTGCGACACACTGATTCCTTCTTCTATCGCGCCTTCTCCTGTATCATTTTCCCTCCGTTCCTGGGGCTAATAGATTCCGATGTTTGCTTATGCGGGGATCTCCGACATCTTTCTTGGTGTTCCCAAGGAATCTCAGGTGGTTCGCGTCACGATTTTAATACCTTACTACGAGGAGAAAGAGAAAAAGACAAGGAAAGAGAAAGGAAGCAAGAATGGTGGCGGGTAGGCCGATGGAATTTACTGTATTCGAGTGAACCGCTCGAGAAGTCGGTAGACATCAAATTAGGGTGTAAAATGGGAGTTTCTTGATGGTTTCAAAAGGCAGTTAGGGTGGAATAGATGAGCGGGAGAGGTTATAAAAAGGGGAAGGCATATACGGGCGAAAGGCTGCAGGAGACAGAAACACGTACTCGTAAACGGAAACACAGAGAGCGAGAGAGAGGAAATAGAGAGACAGAGTTGGCAGTGTACCCATGTTTAGAAATTCCATTACTCGTGAGATGAGGTCAGTGCACGAGCGATTCATTAAACGCTATATATTTTCCTCTGCATTTCTACCTGCGTTAACAGCATCCAACAGGGAATGCCCGCTGACCCTACAAGCCACTTCTCTCACACCGAAATACCTTTCGATCGCTTCGGAACGATCACAGAAAGGGAAAGGGTGTCGATGTGTTAAAACTATGAATACCATGCATGGCCATCCTTCATGCTACGAGAAATAGTTAACTTTCGATGATGTCCTATCTTCTTGACGATCTTGATCTCTCTACCCCCTTGACCCCTGTCGTATTTCTTTTTCTTCCCCTTTCTCTCTCTCTATCTCGCTGAAAACTTTTCTAATCGCCTGTAAATGACTACAACTTCGTGGACGGTAAATCAAGGTCAGCCGTTCGCGACGTCACCCTTCTTCTTCATGCGACTTCTCTACTCTCCTAGATATGATTTAGTACTTTTGACGGGATTAATAATTCCAAAGTTCGAGGTGGTACCAGATGTCGAGACATTTTCGCACCCCATTCCGCGTCTCCCACACCGTGATCTCCGATTTGAACACCCGTTTCCCCGTTCTTCTTCTTCATCCTCCATTCTTCTTTCTCCTCCTTTCGGTCGCTTCGTCCTCCGACAAAGGTAAATCTGTCATATCCCCATGATATATCCCGTCTCTAACCCGCGTGACGCGACCATCGCCCATAATTTAGGGCCAAGGAAAAATAAAGAAACGTAAGAGGGATTAAGAATCTATCCGAGAAAAAGTATTCCTACATAAATCAATGCAATTGCAACAATCCGCTAACGATTAGTCTTCCTACAACAAAAAATCATTTCCCTCATTATCCGATTCGAAAACCCAACGAGAATCGGCACAATTATTATCCCTTTTTCTTTGAAAAAATCGCAAAAAACTTTACGTCGGAGATCGGAAACACCGACCAACGAAACGAACAGAAACGTATTTCTCTCGAAAGAGCGGTATTATCAAAGATGGCGGTAGTCGAAGGGTCGGACTTCTTGGAAGATGATCCCAAAGACGAAATTGCGATTCGAAAGAACCGCGCGCGCATGCCTGTGGCTCTTCCCGCGCCAGTTGTAGCGGTGATGGTAGTGGTGGTAAGGCCTCCGCGTCTCTTCTCACTCGGGGCCTTGTCGGGGAGTGGGGGTTAGAGGGCCCAGTGGTAGGGGGACAGAGGAGAGCCGTGCTAGAAAGAGAAAGAGAGACACGCAGGTTGTTCCCGATCCGGCGCGCGGTAATAGAGGGCAGGTAGGCGGGTCGGCGGGCACGAAAAGTAGGGCCCCGCGGCTTCGAAGGAACGTTTTTCTCTAAATTACAGTCCCGACCGCGCTCGTTCCGTTCCGTCGTACCTTTCCCGCGAGCGAGGCACTACGAAGCCAGCTCGGCTACTACCTGAATTCACCGTCTCGTTTCTCCCACCCTCTTTCTCATTTTATCTTTCTCATTCTCGCACGCGCGATTCGATCTCTGTCTTCTGGACACAAAGAACGAGATATCGTAATTTGATTTCTTTTTTCTCTCGGACGTTCTCTTATCTTCCTTTCCGCGTAACGAGATAAAATTTATGCCATCTCGAATTTTTACCGAGTACCCTGGCCGTACGTCAACACCACCGGCTGCCGGATTCTATGAGATATGGGATAGGAGATGAAACAATTTGTCGAGCCTGCTCCAAGATGGATCGCCTGTCGGTAAACGTGAAAAAGAAGAAGAGGAAGAAGATGGGTCGAGAGAGAGAGAGAGAGAACGTGTCGCTAGCGCGGTTATCGATCGTTCGTTCAACGACGACGATAGAAGAAGTGACGTTAATGTATGTTCCGTTGCCACGAAGGAAAGATGGAATATTTTAATTCGTTCGCAAAGATGCTGGATAGGAGATGAAGTAGGAAGTACGTATATGTTGCATACGTACTACGAAATCGCGCGTCTCTTGCTTCTCGCGAGATTTCCTTGAAAACCGTGCATCGTGCTCCTTTACGCGTCGGCTACCATAAGGATTTATTACCCTACGCGTGCCTTATACATCCATCAAATAAAAAGTTAATCCGCATACGTAGCACGTTGCGACGAACCGTAAGACTTCTGGTACCTACCGATGTACCGGCCGTAGAGAGAGCGTCGTACTTGCGCCTCGTAAACGCGTTTAGAAGAAGAAATCCGAACTGGCTGGGTTGCGTCGTCAGGAGAAACGGTACAGAAAGAGAGAGAGAGTTTTTGTTCACACGTAGAGTCTCCTGTACCAGAGGCAGGTGAACGAGCATCGCAATCCGCTTTTCACGGTCAAGCAAATATCGGCCGTGTCGTGTTAGCTACCGGAGGCCCCCGAGTACAAGAATTTTCACGGGATGCCGCGATGTTTATTGGACGAGATAGGTAAACCGGATCGCGGAGCCAGGCCAGAGCCATCTTCGAGGAATGAAAATAGAGAAAGTACTCTCGACGCCCGGGGTCCGTAGGGATGAGACCGAGCCAACGTGCAAAATTTCCAGACTCTCCCGCTCTTTCTCTTTCATACGCAGACTCTTTCTATCCTTCTTCTTCTGGCCCCGTTTATTCTTGTACCTATCCAAGAAAATACGATTAGCGATACTTCAACGTGACTTTTTCTTTTCTTCCGTTCGTTTCAACATCGGTCTCTCGCCGGACCACACCTGGTTATGCGTTTCTTCTTTCTTCGAGAGCTCGTGGCTACGTTTCGAGTTCAATAATCCCAGCAACACCGATTAAGAGATATCACAGTTTTTATAGGATGAACCGGCTTGGTGTAAATGCCTCTCTTTTCCCGAGACACTCGGGACGTAATTATCTCGGGTGTTTCCGTCGTAAGAAAAGTGTCGTACCTTTTATCGTGTTTACCACTACCGCTGGTAAAGAGTGGTCACAGTGGTACGTGATATAATTAATAATCGATCGGACAATCGAAGCCACTGTGTTGGAATGTATTCTTTTTATTCTTCTTCTTCTTCGTATTCTTCTTCTTCTTCTTACCACAAGAGACACATGTAAATGGCGTACGTGAGAAGAATGATAATGTCGCTTCTTCGCGCGACTAGTGTACTCGAAATCTCGAGTAAACGGTGCTAATATTGTCGGTAAATACAGCGGGGACGATGGGGTTCCTTCGGGAGAGACATTCGCTTTATTAAAAACTTTGTGTACACGACGATGTTTTCGTTGCTAGAAAAAGAGAGGAGAAGTTTGCTCTTGCTTGTCTTTAAAACTACTAGCCGAGGTGTGCTAGGAACTGTTAACTTCTTCGCGAGACGATACGGTAAGTTTCTCGGTGAGAAGAATCTCTCCCTCTTTCTCGTAGGCGTGCATAATCAAGATCACAGTGCGCACGAGCGTTACTCGCAGGAAAACGAGAAATTATGAACGGACAGGTAGGTCGATAGGAAGCTGGAAGTTCGTAGATGCTCGTGCGATGCTCGATCAGCCGAGGCACGTTTCTTGGCTGCTGACGCGAGCCATCCGACGTATGTGTTGGAGCGTGGAACGAGAAAGAAAGAGGGAAATGGAGATGGAACGATGAAGAAAGAGAGGGAAACCATCCGGTCAGCCCACGAAGAAGCTGGAGTCTACAATCTGCATAATTTCCTTCTGGATTTCCACGTCCCCTCGAGTACGAGCATTCGGCGGAACTTGGCTCGCATTAACGAGTTCCTTCTACGTTGAGAGTTAATCGAAATAAAGGAGGAGTCTCTTCTTAAATTCCGGATTCCATCGATTAGCCTTTTTAAATTAATTATTTTCTCACCTCGAGCCGTAACGTAAGCGATTAGCGCGATAAACGTCCTACGGAAAAGAAATGATAGAGTCTATGGTGAATATGGAAAATGTTGACCAAGATTAAAACTGGATTCGTGGTTAGTTATTAAACTAGTAACCGATTTCGAATTTCTAATGAACGCCCCGTGATATTGAATTTTAATGGAGGGAACGGCCGCCGATAGATAAGATGGCGCGAGTCTCGTAATTATAGGTTATGTTCGAGCCAGATCGGAGAGATATTCAGATCTAGCGTGGAAGATAACAGGATACGGGAGGCGCGCGAGCCTTTGTGCCGCGATTTGACACGGAAATACGTTATAAATCGACGGCATCGATCATCGGCTAATGCAACGCCTGTCCTGAATACTCTCCGGAGAAGGAGAGTCCTCGTATGCGAGCGGATTCGTTGTACCCTCGATTGCACGATTCTCGGTTATTGTTGCGTTTAAGCTTCGCGAACGTCTATTACATGGTTCAACGAGACTTTTGTTAAGTAAACCGTATCGGTGATTTATATATCATCACGTCCCAATAAAAAAAAAAAGAGAGAGAGAGAGACATTGTAAAACGAAGCGATACTTGCTACAACGTGATCAGTTTCTCTAGAAAATAGAACAAAAATGTCACTTCTTATAGAGACAGCATTACAAGACCTACAATTAAACCGCTTATTCGTGCTCATTGCAAAGAAAGTTCGATTAAATGGTACGATGTCATTCGATCTAATCGTCGCTCGTTAGAGTCCTAACCTCAAATTAGTTCATAACTTTCTTCGACCTCTCACGTGGCTCACTTCATCTTCAAGAAGAGACGGAGCTCGTTCGAGGACACGCACGAGTACGATGGAGTACACACAGAGGCTGGATCGAACTTCGAAACTTCCCCGGCGAAACGCAGGACAAATATTTAAAGAAGATCCTCGAGTGCATCTTCCACGAAGAGCAAACCACGAACCGAATATCGACGGAGAAGTCGAGTTACGTGCTTCGAGTTCCTTCTCTTCCGTTCCTGCTGCATCGCCATCGTTGGCCAAAGGGAAGTCGTAATAAGTTGGCGTGGGAAATGGAGGAGACATCGTGGGTTACTAGATATGAAGCGCGAGAAAAAGCGTGGAAAAAGGAATGAGGCGTTAGTTGCAACTGGCACGTACATACTTTCTTTTAAAAACTAACTGTTCTACGTTACACGACTAAATAAATATATCGATATAATACAAATTCTTATCTTAGAAATTAGATACCAACGGCAATATAATATAAATAATTAAAATCTAGTCTCGGACATTTTTCTCGAACCAAACACGATACCTATGATTCATCGCTGCAGCTTGCTCGATTATAATTTAGCTCGAAACCATAATTATTCTACTGTAATTTATCATAATCTATCTCGAAGTAATGCGCAGGAAAATTGGTCTAGAAAAAAAGCTGTGAACCGATTAACCTTAATCAAACCTTCTTACGACGACGTTTATTATTCAGACAGGATGTTACGCGTTGTATGTTCCTTCCGTTTGTAATCTCGCAAAGTTTGTATTCGCCAATGAGGATCAACAGGGACCTATATCCATCGAGGCTGAATTAAGCCGATAAGGGTAAGGGGGTATTCGTACGACAGCTGTTCCTTGGTCGCGTGACAGGTGCATCTCTCGAAAGCGATACAACGAAGAATGTTATTTGTCAAGGTCGCTGAAGAAGCAGCGCGCGACGTTATCGCGTCGGGTCAGCAGGAAATTCGTTAGGTCTGTGGAGGAGCGAACGGTCAGGTGCCGGCGATGCGTAAAAAAGGAAGGCAAAGAAAGAAAAAACAAAAGGAGACGCTTTCGTTTCGGGACAAGCGCATCGAAAGGTCGCTTCGCCGTAGAGACGCTCCTCTCGAGTTGATACCGCATCGAATTGACGTGGCGGAAGAAGGGGGAGACTGGCCAAAAGGGTCTCCTCGACTTTGATGAAAAGAACTAACAAAGGAAAGGTACCGATGAAAGCGAAACACTCGTAGTGACCGACATCGAAGAAGGGGAACGGAAGTAAGCAACACGAGTAATGAGATATTCAAGAATGAAGGGAATAGATCAACAATATGTCTACGGCATGGTGTTTCATTGGGTTCCGTCTAATTATTAAAACAGAGGAAAGAAAGAATACGACTAGGCTCGCATGTCTTTCTTACTGGGGTACACGCGTGTACCATGAGGAATAAATATATGCGGGACAAATACGTGTAAAACG
Organism: Ancistrocerus nigricornis; assembly: GCA_916049575.1. Taxonomy (NCBI): domain Eukaryota; kingdom Metazoa; phylum Arthropoda; class Insecta; order Hymenoptera; family Vespidae; genus Ancistrocerus; species Ancistrocerus nigricornis. The sequence continues at coordinate 10,004,814 of OU696668.1, read as the reverse complement.
TATACATCACGTATAATATACAGATTCTGTAGAATTCTGAAACAAAGGGAACGAGAAGATGAGTCGATTCGTCTGTTGTTCTTGTAACAGAAATGTTCCATAAGGAACAAATACGTGTATGCATATATGTATGGGGCATATAAATAAGTAGGTATCAGGAATCGTAGGAAAACGTTGAAGAGACGTTCAGGACGGAGTTTCAGGCGGGTCTCTCGTAGAAGAAAGATCAGTCGAGGCACATCGGGCCGAGGCGTCGGGCCCCGACACACGGCACACGTATTAGAAACGAATATAAATATATCGAGAGTGGGTACTGGCTAAAAGGGCGTAGTGGGAGAGATCTCTCGGGTATTGGTGCCGTCGAAGTTACTACACGCACGAAGAAGGCTAGTCCTCTCCTGGCGCGCGCGCGCGCGTGCACGAGGCCCCTTTCCTCCACCAGCTTTCCTCCTCTTACCTTACCTTCCCTCCGCGTTCCCCGGTACTGCTGCGTTCTCCGAGAGGAGGCCCCGAGAGTGGGCTCAGTGTCCGCTCGGCCTCAGCGCGCCCCGTGCCAACAACATAGAGGGAAGGAAGTAAAGACTGGCAGAGGCCGCTTCTAGAAGGTTTTAATGCCTCACTCGCCGGCAGAACGCGTTATAACCGTTCCCAACGGGATAATAATACAAGAACGTAACGCCGTTGGAATTCCAAGCGTAACTCTTCACGCATACCAGTATTTCGCAAAGGAACCAACTTCGAAGACACGTCCCGCGTAAGACCGGGCTAGAAACGGCGAGAACAGCCGACGGGGATCGGCTTATTGGATTTTCTGGGAGCCGTGAAAGAAAAACGAACTGTCGTCGTCCTAGTGATTCCTTCTACGTTTTTCTTATCTTACTCATCGTCATCCTCATCCTTTTTGTCGTCCTTCTTCTCCCTCCCTTCGTCAGGTAGGCAGTCTTGCTGCTCGGCGCTCGGCTTTGTAGTCCGCGAGCAGTGCCGCGTATTAAAACGTTAATCTCCGATGTGTACTACCGGTTATACGTACAGATTGCTTCTTTCTCTCTCTCTCTCTCCCGTCTTGGTCGTTCCTCGATCTCTCCAGCTCCCTCTCTCCTCATCCTCTTTCCTTTCGTCCTCCGGCTCGTTCGTGGCCGGTGCTTTCGCCGCGGCGCGTACTCGTCCCGTCTCTCTCTCCTCTTTTCCACTCCCTAGCTCAATACCTCTATAGACCCGTCTTCATCTCCTCCGTCCTCTTCCTACTTCTCTTCTCCTCGTCCATAAGCATGCTGGAATCGCCCGTGACCGCGAGTCCTTCGTACTTCGCGCGTTAAACCGATCAGCGATAAAGTGCAACGAAGTCAACACTCCCGCCAAAACGTCCTCGCGAAAGGCTAAGTGAATGGGTATAAAAGGTGGTGAGGTGGACGATGAGCGTCGAAGGATCCCCCGAGGAGGACGTCCTTCGATTTACGGAGGACGGGAGGTGTCTGAAGTCGCGCGGGGAAAGAACTCGCGTGGCCGTCGAGTAGAAGCGAACTCGATTGCCTTCCATTCAACGTTGATTAATCCGCAAAAGGAAAGTGGATAGAGAGAAAGAGAGAACGAGTGAAAAGAGAAGACATGAAGAAGGAGAAGCTGTCGAACGCGTTGATCGCGTTGGTTCGACCGGAGCCAAGCACGTCGACTTCGAGTAGCTTAGCCAGAAGGCGAACCGCTGCTGTCCTTGGCTCCAGGAGATGGTGGCAAGGTGGTTGCTGGGCTACTAGAAGCCACCAGGAAGCCTACCTTCGACGATTGTACGCGAGGAAGAACGAACAGCATACCTCGAAAGGCAATGCAGAGGATAGGAACGTCGAGGCCGAAGGTCGAAGGTCGGAACTTGGAAATACTTGGTCGTCCCACACCGTCTACGATTTACCAGCGAGCGGCGAGCATTACCTCGATGATTTCTTGAGGAATCGTAAGGGCGACGCCACCGAAGTTGACGTTGATATCGTCGACGAGGATGACGTTGTTGGTGTCGTGGTCGGTTGTCCGGCCCTGACGACCTCGCGTGCCAGTCCCACGGAGAAGTGCGTGGAATACTTGAACGGTGCTCGTGGTGCGACGACTACGGTGAACTTTGAAAACGATCGTCGCGAGCCCAATCGTATCACCGAGTGTACCGGATCGCTGCACTCTTGCTACGATGTTACGGAGTAAGTTCCGTGGATCTGCTCGAATATCTTCGTGCGATATCAACGAGATTGTAGCTCTGTGTAGGTTAGGAAAGTAAAGGAATAGTGCCAAGAGCTTGTGCAGAATAATTAAAAGTCTAGGGTTCATTTCTGATCCACGAAGACACGTGAATTTTTGCGTGTCTCGAAAGCCGGTAATAATTATCGTTACATGCTCGTCCAAAAGTGGAAATATTCTTATCCCCCAAATTGCCATAAGCTACGATTACCTTTTTTCTCACGATCTGACGTTTGATATAAAATTAGAATATTCATATTTTGTGTCGCGTCACGCGTAAAGGAAGAACTCGTTACTCTTAAAAATAGTGTCGAATCACGACGATCGCGTTCGAGAATTTCGAGAGCCCAATAAAGACACTTCACTCTCCCTTTCAGAAAAGTGTGCAGAAGCTGCAGGTGTCCAAGGGAGGAGCATCAGCGAACATCGACGGAAACGGGCGGCCCATCGGGATTGGGCCTTGGCCCGGGCCCGCCGATGGCGATGGCGATGGCTTTTCAAAGCGGTGCCGGGGCAGGCTCCCACCAAGAACCGTTCAAAAGCCCGGTACAAGCGGCACCGGCGGGTCTAGCGCTCCAGGAAGCTCTGATGCATCATCAGAGGAACTCTCAAAGCGACGACGATAGCGGATGCGCGCTCGAGGAGTACACGTGGGTACCGCCTGGCCTCAGGCCTGACCAGGTAAGGAAGAATGGCTAGAATCTCTGCTCAGATTCTTATCTCAAGCTCATATACATTCGCCAGGCTATCCTCTTTCGCGCTCCCTCTCTTTCTTTCTTATTCTTCTTTCATCCATCTCGAGCTATTAACATCGTGTTTGAGGTTTCCGCGAACGCGTCCTTGAAACTTACACCTCAAGGATGATGGATACTTGGCGTTCGGCTCAGGGATTCCACCACTCTCGATCTTCACATTTGTTTTTGTCATTTATCTTCACCTCGTGGAAGGATATATTTTTATCGCGGTCACGAGCGTGCCGCTTGCCTGTTGCGGCCGTAGGAAAACGTGATACCTACCCACTTGTACCTCCTCTTACATCTTTTCACATTCTAATTACTTGTATATCTAATTACAATTTTAACAGGAGACGACTCAAACGCGGTCGTTTCACGATCGGTTATACGACCGCGTGCATAGCCATTAAGCCGTGAGAGCGCAATTTAATCCATGAGAACACCACCGCCGGTACTGTATACTTATACAGGATGTTGCAGGAGTAGCAGCGCGCGAGGAAAATGCTCCGTGGAAAATTGGTGCTAGCGCGCGTGCTTATTAGATTAGTTTTTAACGCATGGGGTCGATTCCGTTCCGTTATCATCAAATTTTTAAATATTCAAATAGCAAGATGTTTACCTTATCCACGATCTTCCAGAATCCGAAATCGTGACCAACGCAAAAGTACCGCATCACCTTATAGTATGATCCAATACTTTCGAGACTCAACAGCCATTTCTTTTGATATTCTCTTTTGCTTTTCTAACGAATCATTAAACCGTTAGGTATACCATAGGCGTATCGGCATAATCGTCTCGATTTTGAACGTTGCAGGTGCACCTGTACTTCAGTAGCCTACCCGAAGAGAAAATACCGTACGCGGGTAGCGCCGGTGAACGCGAGAGGGTAAAGCAGCTGCTTCAGCAACTACCACCGCACGACAATGAGGCAAGATACTGTAGCGGGCTCTCGGAAGAAGAGAAACGCGAGCTTCGAGTGTTCGCGGCACAACGGAAACGGGAAGCCCTAGGCAGAGGACACGCGAGTCAATTGGAGAGGCCACACACCAGCGGATGTCGAGAATGCTCGAGACCAATCGCGACCGGCGAGATGGCGGTCGCGGCGAGTCGTGCCGGTCCTTCCGCCCTTTGGCATCCAGCTTGCTTCGTTTGTTGCGTTTGCCGGCAACTTCTCGTCGATCTCATTTACTTCTGGAGAGATGGAAGACTCTACTGTGGTCGGCATCACGCGGAAACGCTGAAGCCACGATGTTGCGCCTGCGACGAAATTATTCTTGCCGACGAATGTACCGAAGCCGAGGGAAGAGCCTGGCATATGAGGCATTTCGCTTGTCTCGAGTGCGACCGACAGGTGAGAATCATCTCAATTAACTTAGAATGATATATTTACCGTTATGATTAGTTTCTGCTTTTAACGATATCACCCGATCGTAAATATAAGATCTAATCGTTAAAACGTTTCTAGCTCGGCGGTCAGAGGTACGTAATGAGGGAAGGACGACCATATTGTCTCCGTTGTTTCGACGCTTCGTTCGCCGAGTACTGCGATAGCTGCGGAGAGCCGATCGGTGTCGACCAGGGTCAAATGTCGCACGAGGGTCAGCATTGGCACGCGACGGAGGCATGTTTTTGTTGCGCGACTTGTCGTACCTCGCTTTTGGGCCGTCCGTTTCTTCCTAGGCGCGGTGCTATCTACTGTAGTATAGCTTGCAGTAAAGGAGAACCACCAACGACACCGAGCGACTCCTCCGCTGGACCTCCGCCTCCACCTTCCTTTCTTAGGTAAGTTTTCTTTCTCTAAGATTAATGTGCTCTGTTCCATACGATGTAACTGTTTTCCTTCGTTTATTATTATAGAGGTAGGAGACAAGCACCACCAACGAGCGAAGGATCCTCGAGCCCACCGCCACCGCCACCTCCACCACCACCTCCAGGATCGAGACATGCCTCCGGGTCGTTGCGGAACTCGCCACGAATGACTAGGAAACATCAGCAAGTCGTCTCCTCCTCGGTAGCAACGACCCCGACACAAAGTACCTTAAGTCCAGAGTTTCCAATGGAGGGGTTTCCTACTAGCGGCTCCAGGGGCGGGGGTCTCGACAGGGTACTTCTCGAAAGGAACCTCGAGAGACTTCTGCAGGAACGTGGCTCTCATCCTGAAGAGAATCGTAGCGACTTGGGGAGGTACGCACGATCTCTAACCTAAACCACTTCAGTGAGATTAAGAACATCTTATTTCCAGGCTAATGCAAGCGAGGGACCGAGAGCCACTTCGATGCGTTCAAAACAGTACACCCTCTCATGCTTCGAGCATGCCCGAACTTCCTGCGCCAGCGTTACGAGCCTCACCCTCGACCTCGATGCCAACTACGAGCGGCATCACGGCCGGTGCCTCGACGAACGTTCTCGCTCAAGAATCACCAACGTCGCCAACGTTGAATCTCGTAGCAAGTCAAACGGATCCACCAACGCCAACGTCGCGACGCGTGCGATTCCAAGGTGATTTGGATGTCAACGACCACGGAACAGCGTCCTCGAGTCACGTTCCTCATTCACCCGCAAACGATTCCAATTCGTCCTCTTCGCCATCGCCGCCACCACCATCGAACAATCCTTTGTCCAGGACAACGAACGTTCCACGATCGAGAAGTCTGCAACCCGAGGAGGTCGCCAGTACGTCGACTTGGGGTGCGTCGAATTCCTATCGTTCTCTTCGTGCGGACTCTGCACTTTTACACAAGGTTCCTGTAAATCATTGATTCCGGCCCGCTTACGGCCTATAGAAGACATTCCCAAGGGGTTTGCGAATTCCTGCATTGTCTAAAATTACAAGTACTCGTATGGCGAAAGGTCGTGGAGAATTCTTGAGGGTTCGAGAGATTAATATATGTGCTTCATAGAATTAGGAATCACTGATTTATGGAACCTATTGTTAGACCGAGTCGCAAGAGTAATCGTATAATTTCGATTCGAATTGTCGATTGACGATGAGATTGGGTACGAAAACTTTTGCGTGTTAACGTATTAGCATAACGTTTAACATTACAATTGGATATTAACAATTGGCAATTAAATTGAACGTAACACGGTCATCCTTGTTCCAAGCTACAGTTACAACAAATTAAGTAATTCAAAATTGTAAACTAAAATATCGTATCTTTGTTATCAACAGGTGTAGCAGGAACGTCGAGGTCCCGACTGGACGACGGAGACGACGCTGAAAGTTGCTGTTCGACATGCAGTTCTTCCAGTAGCTCCGACGAGGCCGCCGCGTACGCTCTACCTCCCAGAAGAGCTTACGGTGGTGTCCGGATATCTTACGTACCGAACGATGCGGTCGCTTGCGCGCGAAAACGAACTCAACCGTCCCCGTCCTCGTCGAATCAAGCTCAGAAGGACAGCGAGAAATGCGTCGTGTCTTGATGACCGTGCTCGAGTATCTCTGCGCGCGTTCCACGCTTCGCGTGTTCTTAACGCTTAAGATCGATGGATCTCCCTCTTGGCGAGCGTGAAACGAGCGAAGAAGACTACAGAAACAGAGTTCCTAAGCGTCACGATGGTCTACGCTTTTCAGTATCTTCCAGAGCCGAGGCCTTTTTTTTCTATTCTCGTGCTCGTTGACGTTCGTACAATTCGGAAAAGCAATGTCCCGCTCGAAGGCAAAGAGCCTCCTTCTTGTATATACATATTTATACAACGTAAGAAACGTTTTCGATAGCCCGGACTGGATTTTCTCACGCGTACGCGACCTCGAGACGAGAGAAAATCGCAGTCACGTTTCGCGGCCATACACCCTCGTCTATTTTTATTATTCTCGTTGATGTATTACTTGATGACGATAATAATAATAACGATAATGATGTTATATTTTAAATAAGAGCGATCATTCGATCCGAGAGACACTTTCTTTCTCCTACCCTCAAGAATATATAACTAGCTTGGATCGGTGGTACCTAACGTAAGTATCAACGTCAACTAAATTCTTATAATAAAACCTAATCGAGGTAAAGTCGAAAGTGAAAATAGTGGACAACGGGATTGGGGAAAGTAAACTTTGCTAACTTTATTAGAATACCGCTCTCGTCATGCAATATCGTTGTGTTTTCTTTTTGACGATCGGATTATCCTGCTAATTCTCGCAACAAAATAAAGACTGGCATACATCCTCACCAGGTGATATCCGAGTAACCCAATTGGTACTAGGTCATACTCTATTATTTTTTCGAATTTCATGGAAATTTTGAAGCCGCACGAAAGAAACCTGTATATCGAACGAACACGGTCGGCATTATCGACTCGATCAAGCGCGCATCCCTACCAAAGGAACGTTGACTAACGGATCACGAGGTATTCCGTTCGCGCGCGCGACTTTTCGTCGCTCGAACAGAGCGAGCTCGTTCGCGGAGAGGCTTTCTCCGTGGCTTGGAATGTGGCCTCTCCCTGGTTCGCCTCGAGGACGGCCGCGGCGTGCGTTGTCCACGCTGCCTATATGCCGTGTACTTATATGTATGTACCTACGTACCTACATACAACAGCGTCCTTCCCATTCGCTTCTAGTCGAGCGCGTGCTCAAATACGCTGCAATCTCTTCTCCCCGCCTTTAAGATCGTTGGCATACCGAACGCGCGCACCTTCGAAGACCATTCATCGATACTTTTGCGACCTCCTCTTACACCATCGTTCTTGTATCGAGTTGTGAATTAATTAAAGGTCGAGCAAAAAAAAATTGGGATAGGGGGTGTAAAATAGATATTTACGCGAAGTTGGACTAGATAGGAGAATGTTAAGAGGAGTGTGTTCAATTTTACTCGATTTTATTTATATTTTTTTTTGTTCTGTGTTTTTGTGTATGTTGTACACATAACGATATATTTGCTACGTTACTTTTTTTTTTCTTTAGGTTTAGCGTCACATGAACAACGTGGTTATTAGTGTCGACTTTTAGATACTTTACTTTTGTTATTGCAATTTTGCTTGAAATTCTTACATTTTTTTTTCTGTTTTAATTTATAACGTTTAAATTTTTGTTTATATTATATCTATAAATAATAATACGATATTTCCTGCTTTACTATTGTTTATCGAGATATTCTTAACAATAAGTTTACCACAAGTTGGCATATAGGGGAAGGTTGCCGCGATTGGACCGGCTCCTCGATTGGACCACCACGAGTTTTCTATGTTCGAGACTTCGTAGCATCGCGAAATTTTGATAGAACATGTGGCAATATCTGTATTCGTATTTGCAAGTATTTATACCGAAATTAAATCACATTTATGTGCGTTTTGCCCATAATTGTGATTTGTGCGTCCCTGATGTAATTTTTTCCTTCCATTTCTAAGGAAATTGCAAAAATACAAATGAGATTCACTTAATAATATTAATATGATCAACTAATTTAGACTTTTAGAAAGAGATCCATATACTTGATCTTATGGGTATGTTAGGTTTAGATCCTCATAATAGCATATATTGAGAAAAGGTTCGAGTTGCCTCGATCGGACCACTTCTAGTTTCCTCGATTGGACCGGTCCAATCGAGGAAATCAACTGTGTTTTGCATTAATATCTGCGCTCTCTAAAACTGAATTAGTAAAATTTTCACTAATTCAAATTGTTAATATTCACTATTTACGCGTGGTCCCTTTTTGGCATTTCAGAATAGTGAATATACACTTTTAATTAGTGATTTTTCACTAATTCAGTTTTAGAGAGCGTATTTCATAAGTTTAGTTTATCAGCGTTACTTTTTCTAAAGAATTGTCTCAAATAAGACGACAGAAAGCTGAAGTAAGTTCGAGAGTATTCTCCGATCACGGCAGTATGAGGCAGTACCATCATGTTCCTCTGCTACAGATCAGGAATCGTGGTACTGTATCTTCTGCAAGGAAGAACTACTACTTACTTACTTGTGTATCTAGTATTATTTTTAATAAATTTTCCATAAAATTTTAGCATATGAGTGTGTATAATTTATTTGTAGAACGAATTATAAAAAGTGGTCCAATCGAGGAACCTGGTGGTCCAATCGAGGAAACTAGTTTCCTCGATTGGACCACTTGCAAGCATTTGGAAAATTAGTTATAACTTTTGTTGTATAATAGATATTAAGTTCCAACTTGCAAAATTTGGTTAATAACTTATTGTAGAATATATATGTATGCCGATTTTTGCGCAAAAGTTAATAGGTAGTTAGAAAAATGCAAAAATGTGAAAAGTGGTCCAATCGTGGCAACCTTCCCCTACCTATTTCTACCAAAAACGTTAAAATGACATTTTCGGTATTTAATCGAAGAGAAATAGTATAACTTGGACTATTGTGTAAAAGTACGACAAGAATTTTCTTACAGAAAATTAATAAAAAGTTTACTCGGAGTAGTCTATATGATCCCCTTGGTAAACCTAGTGTTAAGCAACTTTTAGTTAAAATAACAAAAATTCCCCTACATTACCAACTGGAGCACCGGTATTTCATCTTAATTATCGTAAATGATCATACAGAACTAGATCGATGTATGAATATTAATTATTTAGCCGCCTATACAAAAGTGAACCTGATTCCTACCACAGCATGAGTAATCTATTAAACGTGCGAACCCGCATTCTTCAATGGAAAATCCGAATGGAGCTTATGTTAGGCGAGCATGAATATACGTGCATGCGTGATCGAAGCTAGATTTTTCGAACGAGTTAACGGGCGAGTTGTCGATTTGAAAGTCGTACGTCTCGATCTTTAAGCAGGAAAATACTGAGAATCGTGATATTGAAGTACTAATCCTGAATTTTTCTATAATAAAAAAAAAATATTCCTTCGAGCGTGAAAGAATTACTTGTTAACGCATTCACTTACAAGGCAAAATATCCAACTTGCACATACCGATTCGAATGAAACCTATATGAGGAATAGTTCTTAAAAAAATATTTGACACGTACCTATTTTTTTAAAGTTCAGGAATGCAAACATGTTTTTTGGAATATCTTGGAAACTAAAAGACGTACAGAAGATTTAAAAAAATGTAAATCTCAGTCAAAAACACGCACTTGAAAAAAAAAACCCTACCCCCTTTAGTTTTCAAAATATTTTAAAAAACATATTTGTAGGTACCACTGAACTTTGAGGACTATTTTCACAGCTTCAACATGCACGATTACTGATAAAAAAAATACCTAAGTGTCAAATATTTTGTTGAAAACTATACCTCATATAAGTTTCATCCAAATCGGCGTGTACAAATGGAATATGTTCCCTCGTTAGATCGTTATACGTTTAAAATCAAGCCACTCCTATTCTCGTCACAATTCGTAGACTCGAGATGCATCGCCGATAACGACGCGACACCTTCTCATCGACTAGTCGCGAACATCCTTTTTATTCCATGCAATTTCCTCGGGAATGAAGTAACATCTTTACGAGCGATAGCGTTCGCATACTACGCGCCCGCGGTTCAAGGATATTCAGTACATATTCACAATTAAGTGTGGCGCAAACGGCTGTCTAAGGTAGGTGCGCGTTGGTTGTTCATTAAAAACAACAGAAAAAGAAAGAGAGACGTCAATTTCTGATTCATAAAACACATTTCGCAGTAGCAACGATCATTAAATAGTAGGCTATCGGCGCAGCATATTTTTAAAGGAAACAAGAAACGGAATCCCATTTGATAATCTCTCACTCTTTTTTTACCTTTCGAAACTCGTGCCAACCAAAAATATCAGCGGGTATCGAAAGTCACGTTTCAAGGATGTCCCATCCACCGACTCGACCTTCAATTTACATATTCTCACGTCTAGAACTCTCTTTACACCTGCTGCTAAAGGTCGAACCCAGTAAAGACGTAGTCTCCTTCTAATACTACAACGGAGCTAGAACCAAAGAGGAATAAAAATAAGAAGAGACCAGAGAAGCCTTCCCTGCATTTATGATATTTCATTTCACTTTTACGCGAGAAAACGGCCTTTCTCTTCGTAATCCTCCTATCGTTCCCACGATCATCACGCAACGGACGATTTAAACGAAGCTCCCCGCGTTTCCTCGAGGAGTCACGAAAGAGAGCAGGATAGTGGAAACAGAACAAGCAAAGTAGATTGCAATGGGTGGTGAGGTAAAAACGCACAATAGGAAGATCGGGTAGTTCATTGTCCCGAAAGAGGCAAATTTTCCTAGGAGACATTTTCACGAGGATGCCGTGTGTTAGAACGTACCACGTGTGAATACGTATATGCACATACCACATACACGAGTCGTGTTCGCGAAGTAGGAGGATGTTGACATCGGTGGGCACGTTGGGCGCTTGTTTTCAACGGCGAGGAAGAGAAACAACGTTAGCGAGCTCACCACGTTAAATAGTGGAGGGGGCTAACGCGGGAGAGACTCTCTTTCTCTCTCGAGTTTGTCGAGTAGTGGGGTTAGTGGTAGCAGGTAAGCACGGCAAAAGGAGTAGGCTAGCAGCGAGCGAGCGTTTTACCGTGTTGGAAGATACGAAGGTGAGAGAGAGAAGGGAATGAAACGGTGAGAGAAGGTGAGGCAAAGAGGAGGGTAAGAGTTCTGGCGGCGTCTTTGCCGTAGTCTGGCAAACCGAGTCAGTGCGAGACGAGATCCCGTCGTGTAACCTTCTCTTCGTCTTTCTTTCTTTCAATCTTTTTCTCTCCTTTGCTTTCTCGTTAACTCATTTCTCTTTCTCGCTCGTTCGACCGAACGTCACGTTACGATCGTGTCTTCGCAAAGCTTTCCTCGATCTTTCCCGTCAGACCGTACGCCTCGTTGAAATCACCGAGCTTCTTCTTTCACCTCGCTCGAGAGACTTAACCTAGCAGCCCAGGAATACGAGCGTTACCAAAATGGCCGCACACTGAACGTGGGGAACCATCGAAGGCTCCAGCGACAGCTCGAGTCTCGTCGACATGACATCCAGAGGCAGACGTTTACTTTAAGAGGACAGGACAGCTCGTCCTTTTTTTTACATAGTGCGGCCACTATATCTACGTTTTTTACCTCGCCGCAACCTGGGTGGACCATTGCAAGGTAAGATAAAATAGTATTTATAGTCTCGAGGAATAGTTTACTTTGAAGGGTTATTTTATTTGTTTTACGTTAGAAATAATAGTATCGATTATTTGCACTGTTATCTGAGTTATTGACACGAATCACGACTACTTCTTTATTCTTTTTTATCTGTTATAATATTATGTTTTTGAATAATTGCTTTTTTGCTGAAATTTCCATTGTTGTTAGACTTTAGATTTTTACACAGAAACCGTCAGAATTATAACAAATTTGTTACATAAACTTCTTCGTTAAACATTTATATATGATTATAAAACAAGTAATTCCCCGAACGTTATACAATGTTACTCTCGATTTTCGAGAAGATAATCATGAATAAGCTGAATCAATAAATCGATATTCCCATATTCGTTCGAAGGAAATGTTTAGACGGATATAAACGTAAATAATTGCTCAAGATTCCACAATATTTTATACCTGTCATATCGTCATCATTTATTTTCTTTGATTCTCTCGCTACTCGCAACGCAAGGTTATATTTCCGTCTTACGTAAACATATATCTCAAATAAAAACAGAACTCGATAACCGCGGTTGCGAGAAACGATTCTCTCGCTTTCCTTTCGATTTTACTATTATCGCGTGTCTTGCGAATCTCTCTCCTTCTATCTCTCCTCATCTATTTCTGCAACGTTTCCTGGAGGGCCGGAGATCACTTTCATCCGCGACTCTTATCGCTTCCATTCGATCTTCTCTTGCTAAGTACCGCGAACTATCGTGGTACGCGAGGAATCTCGATATATCGCAACGAGGATAGCGGTATTTAAAAATTTTTCACGTTTGTAATTCTCAGGCAATAGAGGTATTTCTCTCTCTCTCTCTTTGTTTCTCTCCTCGAAAAATTAGTTTTACGTACGAGGCACGAATTCCTTACGGAATGCCTGTGGCACGAAGGTTTCTCCGCAGGAATCCAGCGCGTTCATATCTCCGTCTTTCGTTTGGGCGGGAATTAAGAACGAGCGCGTGCGCGTATATCTCAACGGTACTTTTCCGAAGTGACGAGAATTCTTTCGGCGGCTCCGCCTTGCCTGCACCTTGTAACGTTTCTGTCTCTTTTTTTTTTTATCTTTGATAATCTCACTGCTTCCTTAAAAACCAATTAACCCTTATCGCTTCAACCGCCAGTAATACAGTCAGAATTTTGTATAGCTCTTGGAAATTAACAAAAATTCTTTGGTATTGGCTAAAAATCATTCCACAATATTCTTGGAGTTAAAAGAACACAAACGGGTGCTCCATAAAAATTGACGAGAAATCGATCCATCGTGCTAACGACAAATTGTATATTTCGCAAGACGAAAAGATCCAGCCTTGTCGTGCTCTCGTTTTAAGATTTATGAGGCTGCACGTGTTGCAAAACATCAATTTCCTGCGTAGCCCAAGAAGTTTTCTTACTGGCGATCAATGTTGCGGGGAATCGATAAGTAAAATCGTTTCCTATCAATGATTTCCGTCGATGTACATACCAGCTCCAACGAGAAACGGTAGTTCGCACTCCGTTTTTCTCTTTCTTCAGCACATTCCATTGCCTCTCTTTACGTGGCACGTGCAAACGATCGCTGTGTTATTCGAACGATTAGCGTTCAACGATTTCGCGTTACGTACGCTTTCGAAGATGCTTTTCCCTTGAGTCAATACACTCGAGACTTTGGAGTAACCAGTGAAATCTCTGAGTTCCACTTGTTTGACGGGAGTTTGGAAATCGACTATTTTCTAGCATATACATACATTTCGAGATCTTTCATTAGATACTTACTTGACTTAGGTATAGTTTTCCTAACAGTTAATGGAATGCTTTAGAATTATACAGGGCTGATGTTAAAATAAAGGTGAATAAGCTGAAGCTTAGAAACCATCCCAACAAAATATAATCAAAAAATACATTTCTGTCTTTTCGAAATGGTTAAAGAACTCCTGAAGTTGTTTAATTTTTTTAAAAAATCGAATATTACAGCCTAGGACCTATTACAACATAAAACAAAATATATATTAATGAAATCAAAGCCATGGAAACACGAAATCGTCGCTATTTTGTCTAACGCAAATCGATTACCGAGGATTGACTTGGACGAGTCGCGTAGAAAGTACATATCCGCGAGAGGCACTTGTGCGACGAACAGAGCGAAAGTTTTCTCGACTCCTTTTGCTCGATCGGAACGAACCTGCCAATGAAACTAGAAAGAATGAACTTTCTCGGAGAGGACCAGCCACCTTTTTCTCCATTATATTTCTACGACTTTACACCACGTTTTCCTTCCACGTACCTATTCGAAAGATATTTAACTGCCAAAAATGGTCATGCGTGCGGATACTCTTATCTTGATTTCAGCCAACAGGCTTGAGAATATCTTGCCAGGGTATCGTTCTCGTCTCGAGGTTATAAACCCGAGTCATTCGGAGTGCAATCGGAGAGGCAAGGATCATTTTATCACTCCCTATCCTCGGAAACTCAAGAATCATATTCAAAATATTAACCATATTTATATTTTACGTTTACGATTCTTTTTTTTCTTATCGCATTCCATCTTTCAGTTTATCACTATTTTTATCCCATGTAGCTATTTGATAACTGATAAACAAAATATTTGATTTCCCATTATTAATAAATAAAATAGATAACAAATTTGTATAAAAGTCGTTTTGTTATTCAAAAAATGGTGAAATAAACACACACCTGGTCATTTTGACTATCTCTGTAATTCTAGTGTTAAATATTCTAGAAATACGTAAATACAAGAATTTTTGATACAATTATATTTTTTATACCGCTTTTAATCTCACATTAAAACAACCAAGAATCGTGAGTTCGTTTTTACCGCTAACGCATCCTCGTTAATTTCTATCGATTCCAGTGGTCCGTTCGAAGCGTGCCACGATACTCACCTACCTACTCGTTATGTCAATGAGAACGATGTACGGCATTGGAGTCGATCGGAATGCCGGTACGCTTTCCTCGGCATACACACCGAAGGAGGACGTTCCCTCCTTCCTTGCCTCTTTCTCCTTCTCTCGAAGCCTCCTCCTCTACGGGAGAGAAGCGAAGCTTTGTAAGCGGTCGCTCGCTTTGCACTCGAGTAGTAGCCATATTCATCTTGTCTGTCTTTCACTTCGTTCGTCCCTGTGTCCATTTTCCCTTCCTTATCCGTTTATCTAGCTCGTATCAACCGGTCGGTTGGACCAACCAGAACGGATAGATAGATAGAAGGAGAGAGAGAAAAAGAATTAAGGACGCGCGAACGGGTCTTACCAATATTATCGCGTTAGGTAACACTTGTGCGTTCGCTTTTCGCGTTAATCAAATTACCGTGACGTCCGAGTTAACCGGCTAGTAATTTACTCGATACCGGTCGCGATGTTTGACATTGGTGACGGCTCAAAAATGATCGTTTAAGCTTAAAACCGGTAGAATTTCGAGTAATTCACGAAGAAAACGAGTCCTGTTACTCGATCGCGATAACACTCGACCCAGGGTAATTACATCTTCGAATATTTTACCTTGTGCGGTGTAAGAATTCAATTCGATTGATATTCTTGCTTCAATTCTCGATATATCCCTCGAATAATTAGTAACGTCTAATCTAAAGCAAACGACGAAACGTTTATCGTTAGTAAACATCAACGAGGTCGATGTTTCGATTGAAAATTCATCTGACTGTAAAAAGATTAGCGATTAGATTGATATTAATAGTATTTCTTATATTTTGGAAAATATTCGAGCAATCCGATACTAACCAGAAAATTTCGAAAATTATTTATTGGTCAACAAACACCATATTTATTTATCAATTCTATTTTTCCTTGATGATTTAACGTGACTCCATTTAAACTTTGTTCAGGTCCATCCGATCGAAAGGAGTTGAGCTCGAGGCTCGAGCGGAGACGCCCATGCCGAACGGCGGGAGAAGATCGCAGGAGAAGAAGAGAAGTAGAAGAAGGTGAAAACGAAGATAATAAAAAGAGAAATTAAGAAGCAGAAAAAAAAACTAAAGTCGACGTTCGAAGCTCGACGAAAAAGAACATCGTGATACCGAACGCGAAACCGTTCTCCAAAATGGCGTCCACATACTTGGCGAAACTTCTGACCTTCCTGACGTTAATCGCGCTCTCTTGGAAGGTGGCACGCTCTCACGTCGCTTTGACGTTCCCCCATGCGAGAAGATACGACTTGGATTTTCTGGACAATGCCAGAACACCTGGTCCCTGTGGTATGCCACGTGGTAAGTGTGACCAACTTTATGTAACACGTATGTCCGAGATGTAATGTAGTAACTGGATACGAGAGTGGGGTATGAATGAACACGTAAATGGGTCTCGCGCCGGAATGAACGACGAATGAAGAGTAAATAATTAGATAAAGATTCGTTCAAGGCTAAAGTTTTTTTTTTATTTATTTTCGAATCAATAAACCTATCTCATTAATTATTTCGAGTCTTATCTATTAAAAACGTCGTATTTGGATTACTACTTGATATTTATACTGCAAATGCAGACGATCGAAGATCAACTCCACAAATGAATGCACAGTATCCGGGATGAGTCACGCGATATTTGGCGAATCAATGATTCAGTAGATGGTAGACAATGACGTTATTCAACAAAAATTTGATAAAGCTACCTGGATACATCGTTTTTTTTTGTTACTGACCACTATAACGTGTCTTTATTCTTTCCCTTCCGAAAGATGACACATCGACTTGTAAAGTTTCACGAGTCACCCTACGTATTTCCTAAGAAATCATAAAAATCGTTCAAACTTAAAGAAATTTATAATCCTTGTAAAAAAGTCTTCGTGGCCAGTTGGCGAGCGTCTCTCTAGGACGAGTAGCACATGCATAGGTTCTCGGTTTACTCGGTGCACGGCACTCGGCATATTCGCTGGTGCACACAGAAAGAGAGAGAGGGGAGGGGGGAAGGAGGCAAGGTCTATGGGAAAACGACATTAACGCGGAGAGTCAATCTCTCGGTGTTAGGGGAGGGGAATAGTCCAAGCTAGTTCGATTCGAAGCGACTTTCTCCGCGAGCTGGTACGAAGGGAGCTTGGTACCTCTCTCGGTTGCTGGTATACTCTCGCGGGGCATTACCTTCCACGTATATCTTGGCTCTCGTATGCGTATGCCTTCGAGGGCACACGTGTTGTCCGATGTATAGTGCTTAACTATCTACAGGGTGGTCACATTCTAATAAATTTCTGTAAATATATCAACCGATCACGAGTCAAAAAGGATTGACTCCACTTTTTAATTTTTTTTATTAATTTTAATAACGGAGCTCTCGATTGATGCTTAACTTTTTTATATATAAAATAAATTTCTATAACAGTTAGGAAATTACCAAATAACTACTAAATTACCAAAATTGTTATTGCTATTGAATAATAAATTTATATTCCAGGTGTCCAAGCGGAAAATTACATGTGCAAATCAATGATTTGAGTCGAAAAGTCTAATACTATTTTCCAAAATTCGACACAATTAAGTAGTTATTAACAAACAAAGATAGGCCAATCACGGCAAGCAGGTTCCTCCTACTGCTTCGTTTCTTGATTAGTTGCAAGCTCAAGTAAACCGCCTTTTTTCGCTAATCGCCGTAATTGGCTGATCTTTGTTAATTATTAACTCGTAAACTAAGTCGAATTTCGAAAAATGGTATCAGACTTTTCGACTTAAATCATTGATGTGCACATGTAGTTCTCCGCTTGGACACCTGGAACCAGACACCCTGTATATGACTTTATTAATTATCTGCACTTATTGTTTCGAGAAGTTAATACATTTGGCAAGTGAACGGCTCATATCGAAATTGTGTAGACTCGAATACATAATTTCAAAGTCCTGGATGAATATTTCTATTAGGGGTAATAACAATTTTAGTGATTATGATAAAAACGAAGACCGTGTGAATTTGTATATTACACATCGATGTGTGTTTCAACGCACATTTAGATACCGTCACTCTCAAGCATTACTGCTGCGTCTTACCTGAGACTACCGTATGTACCTCCGAGTACGTTTGCGAGCCTCGAGTTATCGCGAAAGTGTGAGTAAGCGGTACGTAATGAACGCGCGGTACACTTTCCGAGCAACTTTTCGTTCTCTGCGCACAGCTATATACTTGTGTACGTGTACATCTATACGTGCCTCTACGAAAGTATGCTTGAAATGCCGCGCTCATGCAGTCCGTCTTTTTTCTTCAAGAGTAAGAAAAAGAGAGAGAAAGAAAGAGAAAGAAGGTTGCACGAGTGTGCGATTGTCAAAACAAGTTGGTGCGTATTCTAGACCGAACGGGTTTTGCAACTTCGAAAAATGCCGGACGCTTGCTCTACGCTTTTGCCACCGATTTCCTATCTATAAGCGGGCACTATGCTTCCAGAAATTCCATCGATCGTCAAACTGGTTATCGAATTGAATTTTTTTCATAAAAGAGAACAAACAGGAGGATGTCTCGCATCGAAATAATCGCGAAATTCACATCAAACAGAGAAATTTTTCTTTGCGCGATTTTAGTGATTATACAACCAGGATAATAAATTAATATCATCGTGCTAGTCACCTATACGATGCACCTAGCACTTGAAGAAATACGAATGAGTTAAAGACTTTTTTCTGTCTTTTATTTATCGTCAATGATTTTATTTATAACGATTATATATAGTGCGTCGGCTATATCTCTTTTTTGACACACCGTGTACATTTTTCTTACTCTTTAAAGTTTGTACGAGTTGTAGATGTTACTATGACTACCAAATAACAGTTGTTGATTTATATAATGGTTAAATAAAATTAAATAAAAAAAATAATGGCCCAGATATCCGACACACGATTTTTCGTAGATTTCTCATAAGGAAAAAAAAAATGAATGTTGAAGCGAAGACCACACTCATTTCGCGGATGTTTCCTTTCTTTACCATCGTAGAAATCGTAGGTCTCATTGCTGGTGCAAAAACGTTCTCTCATAATTTAATCGACGGGCCGTCGGCACCGACCGACTCGAGCTGCGTGCCAGGCAAGGAACTCACTGGCTTTCCTTCCGGGACTTCGCGCGGTATACGCGCACTGTCTTCCATAAAAGGCAGAAGCCTGTCGTGAAAGGCGATGCCCTATAATCCCTTAGCTACCTTCCTTTGCCGGACACGTTCGGCACTTTCGATGATCATCCTCGCGAACAAAATTATAATTAAAAATTCGCAAAAGTCTCACAATGGTCTGATTTAAAAAAAAAAAAAACTGGATCAAGAATAATTGAAAAATAACATTCCGTTCCCAATTTTATCTGTGCTTCCTCATCGAGTGTCAACGATGGTGCAAGCATGGAATACATTCCCATTCATCGATAAACGCTGAACGAACGATTTTTATTTGCGCAAACGACACCTTTCGACGAACGTGCAGTAATTTTTCTATTACGTAAAACGCCCTCTTCTTTTTTTTTCGGTCTACCTCGACCTTGATTACGCAAACACGAAGGATTCTCGATTTGGTCGCGATCGTATCGTTAAGATGTATATTACGCAGAGAGAGACACGAAATTATAAAGCTGTCGACGTGCCACACGAAGGATATTATACCGCACGCCATTGAAACTATTCGACGAATTTAAATGACGCGTATTATAACGGGGATTTCGTTGGCCGACACATCGTCTTCGTCCAACTTTCATGAAGTTACGTTCTTGACCTAACTGGACGTTCTTTTTTATTTCAGGTACCATCAAGACGTCATTCCTCTCCGGAAGTAACTTTAACGTTACGTGGCATCTCGCTTATCCCCACAGGGTAAGTCTAAAAGATAAAATAACTCAATTCGTCTATCGATCGTTCGAGCAGCTCTTGATCGATAAATTCTATTCATCTTGGAGAACGTGCCGACGAACGTTCCATGATATATAATTTTCTATACCGATCGCGATATAAGAAGAGTCGTTTGTTACACATACCTATGCACTTAGTGCGCGTACCTCTTTATGAAGAAGCAACGAAGCGCGGAAAACTCATGAAAAATCGCGAGTTAACCGTTACGCCGTGGAATCGGATAGAATCATATCCGCATAGTGTTATTTCACTTCGATACTTTCCCTCGATCGTTCGTGTTGTTAGTCGTGCTACAGGTGCGTCATTAAAACGAACGAACGAATGAAAGCGTTTGGATCGAGTCCGACATTGACCGAGGCTTCGATTCAAGTCACTATGATTTCGCATCAACTTTTTATTCGATATTTGCTATTCATGTTTGATTGGTACTATGGAACGTGAGTCATGTGATACAAGTATAATCTTTATTTTTTGTTGAAATTTTGTTTATCTGGATTTGTGTGCGACGTATTATAGAGAGATGGTGAACTGTTCGGAGATTTGTATGAAACCAAGAGAAGAGAGTTGAAAAATATATAACAGTAGCAGAATTATTCGGCACACGGTTCATTTTGTATGAATTATTGCTTAGAAAAATAGTATATTTATTTATTCAATGAATAATTTTAGGACGACTTTTATGCCCTGTTATTAACCCTCACAGTAACACCCTTTTTTGGTCGTTTATTAACTGGGTTAATTACCTTTTTTAAAAGCAATATTTCGAGCAAATCTATTACTTTTTACCACGCTAAGTCAACAATAATAATAATAATAATAATGTTTGGAGAAGAATTGAGTTGTCAAAACGCAATCAAAATTTGTTTGCAAAATCGCAATCAAAAGCAATTGCAAAACGCAATCAAAAGTGTTACTATGAAAGTTAATTAATAATATGGAATAAATAATGTAAATGATAAATTCCTACAAAAGTAAAAGTAACCGACCATTCTAACTACGTCGGTAGTTCCAGTGTCCAGGTAATCTTTGCAGCGTGTCGGAAATGTTCAAACAATCCGTTCTTGCTATCTCAAACTAGCATAAATAAAACTTGGCCAATTATATTCTCTAAACTTCAATAACCATCGCCATCGTATCTTCAAAAAACAAATAGACCAATAAACGTCACGTCGAAGCTAAACCCGTCAAAGTTTTGTCGAAGGCAATTGAACGAGACACTCCGTGGAATCTTTCTGTTCAATGTTGCGTGGAAACGTTCGCGGTATTCGCCAGTACCGACGGCAGTACTCTCTTTCTCTTTACGATCGCGTTTAACATGCAAGCACGATCGTTCTTGGCGATTCCAAGCCAGCAAATCGCCGTGAAAGCGCACATTTCGAATTCTCTTGCGACGGTGCGTAACGCGAGTTAGAGAACTAGGGACTAGACTTTTGTAAAATCATTAGCACTTTGCGTGTCTCTCTGGAAAAGAACGACTGACGAAAAGAAATCAAAAGAAAATAAGGGAATAACGAAACGTGAGATAACGATCAAAGGATGCGTCCTCCCCTTCGAGACAAAAGTGAAGATACGGGAATACGTCTAACACATTTTTTTTTTTCCTCCGTCATAGAAGCGATGCTATCCGTCGATGCGTTCCGCATGAACTTTTTTCCCAGCTCGTTGATGAGCGCGGGAAACACTGGCGAGTCTGTCTCATCAGACTGCTAGAAGCTTGAGAAAAAATATTACACGAGGAAAAAATATTTCAAAGAGATTTTAGTAACGATCACCGACGAACATCCCCCACTCCACTTTCCTAAACGCGTTAACCTTCGACTTGAGGTCATCGTAGGATCATTCCGATCCTTTCCAACCCTATATAGAAAATACGTTAATGATAATTATATAATAATAATAATAACAATAAACGAATCGCGTGCCACACGAGCACGCGTTCAGCAACGCTCGTTTTATGCATGGCGAGTAGCACCGAGAGCGTAGGCGCGCAATACGTTATCGAATTGTCTATGAACGCTTGATATAGAGAAAGAGAGAGAAAAAGAGAGAGAGACAGACATAGAAACATAGAAGAGAACCACATCGGCCTACGACGACGAGCACTCGTCGCTCAAGGTAACGCGCGCTGAATAATTCAGAAGCAAAGTCTTGCTGGTATGTGACGTCGTCTGTACCGTACAATATATATACCCATACAAGCTTGGATACTAGGTAGGTAGGTTGCTTGACTGAAAAGGAGGTGGAGAAAAGGCGGCTTTACTCGTTGATCGCGTCTGCGTATATGCACGTATATGTATACACGCGTATACGCGAGTATGCATACACGTGTGTATACACATAACCATGGCATCCGTTTCGGTGGTAGAGACAGGTATGTCGGATACCGTAAGTCGAATATCGTCGCTAACTCGTATTACCAAACGAATACCAAAGGTGACAACGTCTTTACGCGTAGGTACTCGAAGCCTTCGTGTCCCTTTTTACCGGTTCTTCGATGATCCTACCGAACGTTGACCCGAGGAAAATTCATGCGACGTCCTCGTTAGCCTGGGAATCATTCGATCCTTTCTCTCTTCGATTTGTAAAGACCATACGATCGCTATTTAATTATACTGATTCTAATTACCACTTTGTAGACGTTTCTAACTCTGTTCGTCTCAAAGATTCTCACAAGAGAGCTATCCCAACCCGAAAATTCGGATTTTAATGAAATGTGGATTTTGGGGATATGTAGAGTTCGTTGAGTTATTCAAGGGACAATTTTTTCGGCAGAAATTCGCTTTAAGTTGGTAAAATCACCCTTTTAAATTTTGCAAATCATTTCGTTTTTACAAGGTTTTTATTTTCCGATATAACAATCTAATCGTAAGAGTTAGAAAAAAAAACTTTAAATATCAAATTTGCATGATAATTATATACTCTTATAATTTACGATGAGTTGTTTTCTATCTCTTACGATTCAATTCCAATTTTTTCAGTACAACAAAAATGGGATAGGTAGTAAACTAATCCCTCTATGTTCTTGAAAAAACTCAAATCGTTTGTTTTTATTATAAAAAAGCTAATCTGCTTTAAAGGGTGTAAGAATATTACCGACACCCACTGTATATAGCTTCCGTTGGAATTATCAATTAATTCACGTAATCAAAGCCCTATTGTGTTCCCTTTTGGGGTTGAGTCCTTGAAGCTAGATCAGGAGGAACGTTGTAGGTACTCACCTCGAAGTTAGCTACGTAACTTTTGCGTAAGAACAAAGAGCCAGACGATGACCGCAGTGATTCACTGACTCGTGGATCGCGAGTGGTGTAGTACGCGTGGGATCGAATTACCCGACAGATCGGTGACAGGCTCTACCATGAACGATAGATCCGTTTGGGATATATTATGCATGGGCATACATGTATGCACATGTACGACGGATGTTTAACCCTTACACTGCCGGCGTTTAAAAAAAATTTTGATTTCTATCATAATCAGTTATATTAATGTTGCCCTTCATATTACATAACTAAATGTAAAATTTTACATTTGAAAATGTAAAATTGTTCTAAACCTAAACATATTTTGAGCAACTTCCAATTTTTCCGATTCTACATGCACCGACGATTTCGTGTATGGAAACTCACTGAATAAATAGTTTATGCATATATGCAACCAGGCATAATTGTGCCCATAATTATGAAAGAATTGTAAATAAAAATACAAATACAAATTTCTTCATATTATTGTAATATAAATGGGTGCAATGAAAAATCAGCGGTAAATTCATTTTTTGTCATTTTTTACTTCGGTCACTTTCATAATTACGAGTTTAATTATATGGATTCGGATATTCCATGCCTTCGAGTCTTTGCGTCTAAACAATGCTAGAAGCAACTATTTGTATAGATATCTTAATAAACATGAAATAAATAAGTTATACTAATTTTAATAAATTATACTTTGTGTCGTTGAGCATAAGTGAAAGCAATATGGCGTCATCCCGGCAGTCTAAGGGTTAAAAATAGATCGAGCGGGAAATACAAGGAAGACATAGTTGCCGATACAGTTTCTATTTTGCGACTAACCGCTGATACAGTGAAACAAAAGAATACAGGAGACGTAATAGCGTTAGTGCAGCCACGTATTAACTCATTTGCATCCGTAAGCGAAATGTGTTAAATGTTAAGTGTTAAGTGAACTTTATGAAGTATTTTGAAGTCTTTTATCGAAGAAGTTTACTGTGTACTGTAAAAGTTAATGAAAATAATAAAACTGCCGATATATGGCCGCGTACGGTGATACGGACCAATCGTCACTTGAACGACGCTGATGTCTGAGCACAGGAACTTAATTAAAGAAGTTATGATACAAATGGGTTAATTTTTTAATGCAAATGGGTTAATTATGATGCAAATGGGTTAAACTTCAAAACAATGTCTAGTCTTCGGAACTATCAAACTTTAAAACAAGATACGTTGCATACATATATCTCTAACAGGATGAGTCTCACGATAGTTTCTGTCCTTTTATTTCTAGGGCGGATTTCGACTTCAAATCCTGGATGCCTTGGACAGACCCTTGGTCGATTTAACGCCCGTAACGCAACACAGCGAATTCGTCGAGGATGATGCTACGTGAGTTTCGAAAGCGCTGTCAGGATAAACTTCTCTTTCTTGGGACTTTCTCTTATCGATCTATTTTATTATATTCCAGAGCCCAGAGTTATCACGTGCAATTGCCACAAAACTTCACGTGTACGGACTGCACGATCAGACTACTTCGAAAAGCCGACGAGTGGGGTTCCAGTTATAGATTTTGGTCCTGTGCCGATATCGATGTAAGTTCGATGAACATGATTTCTAGCGATAGAATAATACTCAAGCGATAAAAAGTTCTGAAGGATTTTACCTTCGATTCGCGATCCGGTAGATCCTCGAGAGAAAGACCTACAGAGAGGACTGCAGCGGCCACGGGAAATACCTTCTCGGCAGATGTAGATGCGATCGCTTCTACCATGGCGCAAGGTGCGAATTTAAGGAGGAGTGCCTCGACGACTCGGATTGCGGTATTCAGGGCACGTGCATCGACAATGGCGGTACGACCGCACCCACCAAGCTCTGCTACTGCAACATCGGCTGGTTCGGACCGGGTTGCGCAAAAAGTGAGTTTCGACGGATTGAAAAATCATCCGATGACACAAAACGAGTTCATTCGCGATTACTGCAAATACAAAGGAAAAAACAAATGTGCCGTTTCACTTTTTACAAATTATCGAGATCGACGATAGTCTGGTGAAATTGTTCAAAGTGTAAAGTATACAGTGTTTTCACATAACTAATGATGTCATCCTTAATGCACGAACGTGCTTACTGCCGTGAGCAGTGAAGGTGGATGCTAAAGAAGCAAATCCTTCCACGTAACAGTGCGTACACCTACTTACATAAGATTATACCTAAACACTTTTACGCTTTTTTACCATATAGCGCTAGCGCGGCAGCGACGGTTTATAAACGGGTTCGAGTTATTTGTACTTTTTACCCGCGAGTCGGAACGATCGTTACATAATTCATTAATCGGTATTACCACGCCGAGATGTTTCATTGTATTAATCACGAACCGAGTGCAAGCCGTAACAGCCGACGTGACGGCAACAACGAGATCGTATTTACCTTCCTTCTTTCATGATACCTAATTACGTTCGTGCTCGTTTCGTAATTAAGGAAAAAGAAAAAAAGATAGGAATGAGAAAAGTAATACGACGACTATATCCCTTTCATCCGTCATTTATCCTTTTAATCGTTAAAGATATATAAAATAAGAGGCGGTTGGACGATTTGTTTTACAGAATCGCCAGTGAAAACGATCGACTTGGATTTGGAATCTTACACAATGAAGCGGTTCTCAGATGACATAACCTTTTACTGGAGAATTCTCAGGGAAAGCAAGGAACTAGAAGGTATTCTCGTTGCAAACAGTACCACTTGGGTCGGTATTGGTTGGAGACCTACCAGCTTAACTCCCGCATGTCGAGCGTTCCCCGATATAAGCGATCCACCAAAAGATGAACCACTACCGAAACCCGAACCTAAATCCGAGCCGGAACCAAAACCCGAATCAGAGAAAACAAAATCAACGAGCAAACATCCTACGACCGAACCAGTGGCCGAACCCAAGCCAGAACCCGAATCTGAACCCGAGAGCGGGAGATCCGGTGCTAAAAGAAGATCGGCTAAGGCCGACGGTACAATGTCCGTAACTTACCGGCCAGATGACGTTACCGTTCAAACCAGCGTGACTTATCGCGTTAGCACGAAGCAAGGTTCGTTGTCGTATCCCGCATAATTTCTGTTTTCCACGAAACATATAATAAGTGGAATAACGTCTTTGTCGTAACAGGTCGTAAACGAAGATCACCTGAAACAGACGCACCACCGTCGAACGGTACGTAAGCCCAGTTATTAAAACGAGTATACAGGGTATTTATTATCCAGCGCTCGCTTGTAACGCATTCGTAGTGCGAAATAGTAGTTTGCTTCACAATATGCAATAGTAATATTATATAGTAATATATATATATATTTATATATACATACCTATAGATATACGAAATATGTATACATAGAATTTCCTCCGCTCGCTCAAGACACGATGCACGAGGTGATGGTTCATTATAGTAAAAGTAGTTAGTTGCACGTCGTTCCATGCTTTGTTGCACAGGTGAGCGCGCAACCGAGTCGGCCAGCACCGTCGGCACAGAGCCAGAACCCATCTCCGAACCGGAACCTCCATCTGTGCCAGAATCCAAATCTCATCGAGAATCCAAATCCAAATCTAACGATCCACTATCGAAACCAGAACCTATTTCCGAACCAGAACCCAAGTCAGAACCTGAACCCAAATCAGAGCCAGAACCCAAATCCGAACCTGAGCCTAAATCAGAGCCTGAACCTAAATCAGAGCCAGAACCCAAATCTGAACCTGAGCCTAAATCCGAACCGGAACCCAAATCTGAGCCCGAACCCAAATCCGAACCAGAGCCGAAATCTGAGCCTGAACCTAAATCAGAGCCAGAACCCAAATCCGAACCTGAGCCTAAATCAGAGCCTGAACCTAAATCAGAGCCAGAACCCAAATCTGAACCTGAGCCTAAATCCGAACCTGAACCCAAATCAGAGCCTGAACCTAAATCTGAACCTGAACCTAAATCTGAACCAGAACCTAAATCCGAGCCTGAACCTAAATCAGAGCCAGAACCAAAGTCAGAACCTGAACCTAAGTCAGAACCAGAGCCTAAATCTGAACCTGAACCCAAATCCAAACCAGAACCAAATTCTGAACCAGAGCCTAAATCTGAACCTGAACCCCAATCCGAACCAGAACCAAATTCTGAACCAGAGCCAAAATCTGAACCGGAACCTGCTTCCGAGCCGGAGCCAAAGTCTGAGCCTACCTCAGAATCAGAAGCTAAGCCAATCCTCGTAACGGGAGCAACGAAAGGTAAAATGAGCCAGTTTAATGCTTATTTTTGCATGTAACGAACACGCTGACGAATCACGCGCGTAATCGCGAAACCAAATTTACCCGTTTGCAAAGACGCTCGCATAAGTATTTTTTATAAGAACCTTGATAATCGGACGCCACGAGTAGAACTTGGAATGATTGCGTAACTAACGTTGCATAAACGCTAAGATATGCAGAAATGTATGATCGAAGATGCGTTCGAATGTAAATACACGTTATTGTGGTATGTGGATATGTATTCGGTTGATGCAGGCTGTAAAAAGAACAAAGTTATTTGAAAAAATCACTAAACGTCGATGTAAAAATCATTAGCTATCTGTATCGGTGGTAAAAGATGTAACGAGTAGTAGAAAAGGAATTCTTGTACAAGTAGTATAGCCTACGAGCTTAAGTAAGATTACAATTAACATCCGGGATATAATCTGAAATGACGCCATCTTAACTTTAATCTTTTTTCCTCACCTGAAGCATCTATGGGACATAAATACACTCCCAAACATGACTTCAATCCTATGGATTGCACGGATCTAATAATCGGTACGGCAAGGGGAATGACGCATAGAATTGGAGATTACTATACCAGAGATAGATCAACGCCACGACGAGACGATTATTGGGGCGGTAAAGAGAGTCTCACAGCTGCCATGGGCTTCGAACGAGATGGTGTCACGACGGTCCTCTTCAGAAGAAAATTGGATACAAACGAACCAACGGATCATGCTATTCGCGAAGGTCCTATGCACGTGATATGGGCTAAGGGTCAAGAGCCGGGTCAGTACATTCACCAGCCACCGAGTGGCATCGAGAAATCCAAGGTCTCCGTTAAAGAGTTTTACAAAGTCGACGAATTGAAGTATCACGGACATGGTACTCAAAGAGGCGTAACGACCGTAGACTTCTTCGGTGAGTAAAAAATGCAACGTATACGTTGACACGATTGCAGTCAAAGCGAACGTTTTGAGACATCACATTTGGATGTTTTGATAGAAAACGATATGGAAGAAGAAGAGGTTAACGTGCCAGTACCTGGTGGAGGTTGCGGTGGTTCGTGGCAATATCCAAAACATTGTTCCGTTGAAAATGGTACATGCGAATATGCTATAAAGTGGAACTACAGAGCAAAGAAGGTAAACATTTGACCAGTAATATCTAATAGTTACTCCCCGTAGGACGATTATTATAAAACGTGACTATTCTTCTAGGATGAAATGTCTTTCGTAATTTCTACGACAAATACGGACAGTTGGACTGGCGTTGGATTCTCTGACGATGACAAAATGGTAAATAACTTAACGTATTTCCCTAAACTCCTATTTCTTGCTAACACTTTACGTATCGTCTTTAGACTCAAACCGACGCAGTGCTAGGTTTAGTGGACAATCCCAACGGCACAGTGCGAGTATTCGTCATGGATACCTGGATGAGCGGTTACAATCCGCCGTTATTGGATCCATCGCAAGATATTTACAACACTAGCGGACGTATCGCGGATGGCGTAATGACGATAAGATTTTCAAGAAAACGAATCACGAAGGACACTACCAGGGATCTTTCATTTACCGATGATCATTGCTTGTACATGATGTATCCGGTAAAAGGTGGCATGTTTGATGCGGTTAGCAAAAAGATCCGAAAGCACAAGGCTCCGCCGATGGTCTCACGTAGAAGAATATGCATAAGGCCTTGTGGCGCGGAAGGTAGTTATTAATGAGTCCATTCAAACGAACATTGTAATACCGCTCTAATCGTTTACTTGATTTTATTCAGAAAATGACGAGATAACGACACCAGCGCCACCAAGATTGTACTACGACGTTAAAGTGAAATTGATAAATCTCGGTGACGGTTTCGTGGCGCCATCACCAGGTACTCCTGATTTCGAAACGATCTCGAACACGATAACTGACAGTTTCGGCCCAGTTTTTTCAAATCTTGCAGGATATTATCGAGTTCGTCTGGACGAGTTAGAACGGTAAATAGCTTGGCACCATCGTATAAAGGACTATTTGAAAACAGAACGTATTCCTACTTTTTCTTACAAACGTATTGTTGTCATAGAAATTCGGAACAAGACGGTGTAGTGGCACATATGAAGCTGATCTTGGATAAGAACGAGATAAAGGGCAGGGCTTTAAATCCGATGGATACAACGGCAGCTGCCGAGAAGGCTTTGAAGGAGGTTCTTCTCAGCGGCAAGGTCGGTGCCCTCTCCGTTGATCCTCAGTATCTAGTCATCGAAGCCCCTCGAAGTAAGCGATACAAACATTCGATTCGTATTTCAAAAAATCAGTTGTTAGTTAACGTTAAGTTAACGCGTTAAACTTCGTTCACAGTAACCGAAGACAACGAAGTTTCCGACGAGGACGATCGTGTCTTCAAATCCACGTTCATGCTAAGCGAAACAAAGTTGTACATCGTTATTGGATGCGTCGCTGCCCTGGTAGCGCTTGCTCTCCTGCAAGCGAGCTGTACCCTCTACAAATCGTCCAGGAAACGTTCGACCAAGGTACACTTTTTACAAAAGAAAAGAAAGAAACAAGAGAATAGAAACGTTCCTTTTTTAGTCTCTCCTGTCTCTTCTTTTTCTTCTTCTCTTTCTTCATCTTATTACTCAACGATTTTCTCTATCGCTGACTCTCCAAAGTATCGAAGTATTAGCTCTACCAGCTTGACCGTTTCGCGTTATATTCTCTCCCAAGTTTATCTCTAACAATCCCCCATGACTATGAATCAAAATGATCGATTATTATTAATCTCCTGGTCGACCAACAACCGGTACCTCTTTCTAAGCCGATTTAACTTCGCCGATCGTTAGCGCGACACAGAAATGTATGACTCTTCTTCGAATCCCGTCTAAAGCTTTATGTTTATCATCTCGAAGTATCGTCTTTTGCTTTTGCTTGTGTTGCATGATTGCGCGCTCCTCGCGATCGTCATCTCAAATAAAGAGGGTCTACTCGCTGCCTCTGGCTTACTCCGACGCGGGCAACCCGATTCATCGAACTAACGCGACGCGCTCCCATCGACAAAACGGCGATCAGCATCATCACTACAACTACCATCAACACCATCACCATCACCATCTTCGGCATCATCAGCATGCTCCGAGCGAAAAGCATCGGCCTAATCCCAGCTGGTAGAGCTCGCACTTCAGATACAATCGACGCGCAAAATATTCATCGCTCCCTCGTTTTCTCACTAATCAAGGTATCGCTAAATATCTTTCACACTCTTCCTCCCGCTCTTTCGTACCGCAACTTCATTCTTCCTACGCTCTTTCACATATTTTTACTTTACGTATACTCGTATACAGGGTGGTCCATTTAAATAAGGCTACCTAGATATCTTTTCGGGTTTTTGCGATGCACAAAATATTTGTTACGTAATGCGCATGATGTCAAGTTTAAAGGTCCAAAAAATGGACCTATATCTGATAAAAATATTTTATTTCAATATTATTTAAAACCTACTTTTTTTTTATTGCATCGTGCAGCTGATCAAAAAATATATTGAAATAGGTATAATAATATGACCTTGGGTTTCGAAAACTAAATGTAAAAATATATATAATATAAAAAGTACATAAAATTAAAAAAAAATTCATACCAGATATTGGTTCATTGACACTATGGACGTTACGTAATCATTTTCTGCATCGCCTTCTTTTCTATTTAGCCTGCGATAACCGATTTGATGATCGTGTTTTAATAATACTCATTATTTAGGTACATTCTTTAACCCTTAGAGGGCCGGAATTGCAAAAAAAAAAGTGCATTATTTCCATTGAAAAAATATCTTAAGTCCCCAAGTTAGGGACAAATAGAGGTCAAATTGAGCTTGATGCCCTATGGTGTCATGCCGGCCCGGTAAGGTAAAGCACACGTTCGATTGAAATGTTTCCGAAAGAAAGTTTTTATGTATGTATATACAAAACAAACAAAAAAGTTTGTTTTTTACAAACTAACAAATACAGCATCAACCTTCTTTTCTATAATACATCTTTTCATAATTTTGAATTTCGGAATTCTGAAAGTTGATCGGGGTTTCGCTGGAATCTTTTACATATAAATGTACACAAATTTGAAATTTATTATTTCTGAGAAAATAGAATCAAACAAAGGTAAAATTGGCCTTGACGCCATATGGCGTCATGCCGGCCCTCTAAGGGTTAATGATCTCCAAATTATTTAAAATTTATTTATAGAATATAATTTTTGAGATTGTTTATCGTCAGTCAGCAGTGTCTGACGCAGCCTGAACGAAAAGTGTACTGTCAGTCACCGGTGACTGACATGGCGCTTAACGTGTTAAATATACCACACTGTATACCTGTAAAAGTATAACCAGCATAATAGCACATGGTTACTTAACAGATGTATCGATTTCACTCAACGGTAAATAAAGACCACAAATTTTCACAGGATCGATTGATAGGCAGTAACGCATGGAAAGATTATTCCTCCGGAGCGAACACGAACTTTGGATTCGAATCGTTCGAGACCGAAGAGAAGACTCACCCACCACCGGTGTCCAGTCTTCCTAGACCCAGAGAGATGACCGGTAACGGTACCAGCCTTGGTCACGATACGGTAGAGGGACCCAACAGAATGGTCAGCCCACGAGCGACCTACAGTCTACCAAGGGCACCAGGCCCAAGACAGAACGTTGCCACACCGATGCAGCCAGGATATTATACCCAGGATCGTAGGAATCAGTATCAACGATCAAAGGGTCTCCAAGGTACGGCGAACAACGTGACGGCGCAAACGAATCAGCCAGACTTTTACTTCATGCCGAGTCAGCGTAAATACAGTGGGGAAGTCGTACGCGTCTACGTTGATTACGAAAGTCAAATGCCAAAATGAGGAGGTTGTATATCGATTTCCTTAGAACGATCATGCTCTTTATATCTTCGCTTCAGTGAAGCGACCTGTACATACATAACGTTCGAACCTCGAAGAAAGAAGAGATACTCGGAGAGCTTCTTTCCCAATCTCGAGGACCTCCTTTCTAAGCTCTCGCGTACGATTGCTTTCCTTCCCATCCCCCCCACAAGGGAAAGAGAGAGAGTATCGTATATCGTCGTGGAGAACGTGCCTTCGGTATGGAACGAAAATGGAAAGGAGTAGGAAGCGATGCGATACATGGACACAACGGGGGCAGCGGCCGCTTTCGACCAAAGAGTTAATCGATAGTGCGCGCGCGCGATAAGACGTGCGCGTTTTTGTACAAAAGTGCGAGAGAAATAGAGCGCGATTGACTGTTCACGAACAGCGTCATACGAACACGCTTTGTTACAAACATATCGACTTTTATATCGAAGAGAGACGATACGCGTGCGATATTATACTATATGTACATATGAAAATTATATATATATATGATATATTATGTATACGTAACACGTACGAGCATGGCACGGACGTTTGCGCAAATAAAACGTTTGTACATTTTTTGTAACCGTTTCGATACTTCTCTCGTGTAGGATATACTTCTTGGAATGGTGACGACAGGACTTACAAAGGACATTCGTTAATCCGAAAGTTAGATTTGTTTTTAAATTTTGTTGGTTTGTAGGAGACTTCGATAGAAGTATCAGACAATTTTTTATTGGCTAAAATTCGATTCTTCAGGGTTAAAACACTCCTTGAAGGTAGATAGGCGTTTCCCTATTTTCCTGTATATCTTCAAAACTATTACAGATGCTACACAATTGTAATAATGAAATTTTAATGGTTTCTTATGTTTTGTAAAACAAAATTGATATACATTGGTGTTTGGGGATTTTTGTTTATTTAATAAACGAATGTTTATCAATTTAGTTTTCATTGTAACAATTTTTTTGTATCTATTATAGTTTTAAAGATATACGGGGAAATAGGGAACCTTCAAAGGGGTGTTTTTATCCAAGTCCCCTACAAACCTACCAAGTTTTAAAAAAAATCAGAACTTTCGGGTTACCTAATATCCCTTCTCAATATGCCATTACGTAATGACGACGTAAAGATGATCGCGTTTACCTCGAATTCGAGTAATTATGTTGGAATTTATATTACCAATCACTCTAATCAAGATCAGTGTCGATAAGATAAAATCGTATTGGTGTGGATTATAAATGAATACAAGTGTTGGATAAAATTAACGATAATACTTGTAATAATCATAATAACGATAGTAGCAGCAGTAGTAACGATGGCAATAGTATTACAGTATTAATTACAATAATGTCGTTAACAACGGCGTCGCGCGCGGCAAGACTTCCGATATCATTGTAATTGGTGATTTATATTGTAATAAGGCGACGCCAAAGGTAAGCTCTCCATACCTCCGAAGGGTGATGAGTAGATCGGAAGCCAACTATAAACGCGCTTTGCCCCGTCGACCCTATCATAATGTTATAATGTAACTAGTAGTATCGAGCACATTTCCGGTCCTACCATAAGATTTATTTACTTTTTTTTTTTCATTGCTCGGTCACGCGCGCGAAATAGACGAGAGAGGTTGTGCCACCATTTTACACGGTCGGCCATCGCTCTCTCTCTCTCTCTTTGTTGTCTTCAGAAGAACGATACTAAAATATGTGGTGAACGAATGCGCGACCGATCATCATACTAATGCATTAAGATTAATTGCAACAAATAAGATTTTTCTTCTCGCAAGCGCGCACGCACGCGCGCAATGACATTCCTCGACGAGTATATCGCATCGTCGTTACAACAGCGTGCTCCGTTTATCGGCAACATCGGTCCGATATCCAAGTCTGCCGCCATTTTGAATGCGTTGCGCGCGCTACTTCATCTTCACTCTCGCCCATTTTCTTTTCTCGCCTCCGAACGTTATACACGACGCACATCTCTTTTCTTTATCGTTAATACGCGCACATCGGGCATACGCAGACTCACACACGCTCGCTCGCTCATTCATACATACATACATACATACATACACACACACACACACACGGATATCAGCACATTTTTCTATCGATCAAAGCTGTGTAGTCAAGAGTACGAACAGACGAACGTCTGGTAAATGGAGCGAACACCGTATTAAGGCTTAATTTATAACTCGTTCGTAAATGTTAATATTCGCGCGCGTATGCACAAGCCTGGTTTTTCTTTTCTTTTTTTCTTCCCCCAATCCTGTTTCGACCGCGCGCGCGCGCGATGGCACACGTTGACCGATGATACTTTCGTTCTGTCTCTCTATTTCCTTATTCTTCTTCCCGAATATCCGCATGTGTTAAGTATTCTGGGCTGTTAAGTCGTCACTCCATGAGATACCACGATTCGTTTGTCTCCTCTCGGTTATCCTCTTTGTATATATGCATCGCTCTCGTTCTTCCGCCGCTTAAATTCTGTTTCTTCACTTTCTCTGCCTTACATCGGAATCCTTGTTAGGCGTTGGTTTACTGCAAACAATGAACGGTGAGTCAGACGATTATGTTTAAAATATGTTCCGTGACAACAGGAGGATCTAAAATGGAAACGCTTCGCTACCGTAATATAATACTAAATTTTGGTATAAGCTACGACGGTGTTTCCTTTTCTGATCCTCTCTGCTTTTAAATCGAAATGAAAACAAGGGTACGTAAAAGATTCGTGTTACTGTGTAGTCGGTCCACTTCGATCGTGCGGCGTAAAGGAAGGTCCGAAAGTATAGTTAATGGAACTTGACGTTGGTTAGTCGAGGTGGAGCTGATTTAAAAGGTGGATGTCTGGGAGGTTCCCTAGACGGGACATTGAATCGTAGGTATTCGTACTTTGGTGGGTCTAATGGAGGTGTCACGGGTGGATGAACTGGAAGATCCGAAGGTGGGAGGGGTCCATGCAAAGGGATATAGTATTCTAATGGTTCGTCCTTGCGGCGAGAGGTCGTCGCGTTACTGTATGTTTCACGCAACCAGGATCAAAATTATGATAGAAAAGTGACGATGCAAAAAAATATGCGATGACCCAATTCGATAGGAGTCGACTCACGTGTCGGGGCTCTGCTCGGTGTCGGACTCTTCGAGTTCGGCCTTGTTTCGCTTCTTTTCGTAAACGAGAATAATGGCGCAGAGTACGGCGACCTCACCGCAGATACCAAGGAAAGGCCAGAGAGCGGCAAACTTGTCCTTGACCCTGAGCAGAGTGAAAGCTTGCGCCGAATGACCCTCCATCGTGTCGGACCAATTATAGGACACCCTGCAGGAAATGTTACCGCGATCGTTCATCTCGATGTTTTCGACTGACAAGAGGGCACCCTGGATTCCTCTTTCCACGTCACGCATGATCTTCACTCTGCCTTTGCTAGTTGTGTAATTCTGATTACCGAACGTCCATATGATCTTCACGCCTGGACTGTGTTTGCCGTTACATACTAAATGCAATTTCTCGCCTTCGACGACGCTGGTCGATTCGGGTAGGACGACGGTAGGCTTTGCTGTAATTCGTAAATACGAGATCAATGGTGAACTTAATGGACGAGCGAAAGATAGATAGTTTCCCTACTGTCTAACATACGAGAAACATCCGTGATAAAAAGGTAAAAGGATCACTCACGTACGATCCTGTAGTCCGTCGAGGAATTGCCTACTTTGCATGAGTAATTTCCAAAGATGATGGGATCGTCGGCCTTCAGTATTTCCAAAATACCGGTCTCGTTGTCTACCTTAACGAGTTCTTCTTTACCAGCCACCACTGCCAATGCCGGCAAATTTTCCTTATACCATGCTGCCTTCTCGGTGGTACTCCGATTGCCGCATTCCAGCGTCAGGGGTACCTCCTTTGGTGTTAGTACTCGAATCTTCACGTCTATCGACACAACAAAATCATTAGTACAACGAAACGTAAAAGATATCCTCGCGCTAACGAATTCCTAGGTCATCGATGAACTCTAGCAGCTAACTGATGCGCTATTCGAGCTACTTCTCGGTTTTTGGTATTATTTACAAGCGCTTTTTACTATTTTCATCAACAAAGAGGTTGTTCTCTTCCTACGATCGACGAGAACTCAAGTCAGATCGCTATTGTTGCTTTCTAATCCATTCTAAGACGGGTAATAGAAATGTTCGATGCAAAAATGCCGAGCTAAAGGTTACATATCCGTTATGACGATGATTCAGATCTTTTATGTGTGAGCCATAAAGGAACTCGCCCTTCGGAAGTAAGCTATAAGTCGATAAATCGACGAAGCGCCACTTTTAGAATCGATATGGTCTTCTGCTTCCGTTATAGAGTCACCATGAGAGACAGAGAGAGAACGTGGATTCTACTTTAAACTTTACGGCTCACACAAAACGTGCAACTATTTTTAGCGATCTGGAAGAAAAAGAGAGAGAAAGAGAAGAAGAAAAAGAGAGATGATAAAGAGAGGCTGTTTTTCAATATTAATACAGATTTGCCTTGCACTCGGTTCTTATCAGGTACAATTGGCACTTCTGCTCTAGATAACACAACACAGCATGAAAAACAGGCATGAGAGGTAACGTCTCCTCGGTTATTTTGCGATAGAGTATGTCTGAATCTAAAGAAAATGGTCGAAAATCTACGCGTTTTTTTTTTGGTACCACGCGAGTATCGTAATTCCTTAAGATCATCTCTGGCTCTCTCGACCGTAAAAAAAAATCCCGTCTCGCCAGTACTAATCAATGATACATGTAATATTTATCGCGATATCGTCCCAACCGCGATATAATGATCGATATCGCACCATGTTATCGAGAACTCGTCTAATATCGACGTAAACTCGCTCCAAAGAGACGTATAGCGTGTGTGGTTAAAAAAAAATTCGAACTGCTGATCGCTATTATACACCAGGATCACGTTACCAAATGCCTAATTAAGCAAACTGGGTAGGTCCGAATTATCAAAAAGTAGGTGAAACTTTAGTTGTTATGTAAAGGTCCGAGTAAATTTATAATGTTGATCGTTCGTGAGAAGGTATTTCTCTGGTTGATAAAAAATGTTACAAAAAATTGCTATTTTTGTATAATATACAAGAGAGCAAGGTGCTGTAGAAATTTAGTTTTTTTTCTGGCATTCCGATATGGAATTTGAAATAAGATCTCGAGTGATGAAATTTTCAATCTAGCAAAGCTGAAACAATACTTGTTTTCATTTTGAAATGAAATTGAAATTTTTTGGCTCGCAATTTCTTTCTAGCACGATATATCTGTTGTTTTTTTTTAATTATTATATCGAAAGGAAGATTAACGAGAAATTAGAAAAGGTACGAAAAGTTTCGTTTACAAACGTGACGTGCTCGGGCACTCGTTATTTTTATATTTATAACAACATATCGATCGTTATTACGTTTTTATGTCGTCGGATGTAATAATAAATATCATAAGCGTATATTTGCTCGAATCTTTACGATAACGCAAGGCGTTGTATATTTTACCTACTTTCCGATCGTTCCAAGACCTAGTCAGTCATCTTAAAGATGGTAATAATAATCGATTGTTTTCGTTCTGGCTTTAAGATATGCTTTAGCGTTAGAAGGGGTCAAACTCTTAACGTATTAATACCTACCAAAGTGGGGTTTTGGCAACGTTCACCAAGCTGACGCCGCCACTCAAAATATGCGTACCGGACGGCGCGCTGCCGTTTAATCGCTAATTCATTACACACACCTTATTCCGGATTGCTTCGATGAAGCAGCCAAGAATAATGTTACGATCACAAAACAAATAAGAAGAAAAAAGGAAAGATTTCCTTGGTGGTAATACAACACGTACCGGAACGATGAAAGCTTTTCAAGCGTATTTCACATACGTAGGCGTACTTCTCGATATACGAAAAGTACTTTTTCCCAATTTGTTTTTTTTTTTAATATATAAAACATAACTTCGGTCTTCAAAGGTACGAGCCTTTGTTAACATCGTTAATAACAACGTGACATATTTGTTTGCCTTTTAAGAATCGTCAATCGACACCGCTGGATCGATCCTTCCAACGGGATGAGACCTTTTCTAATCTAATTCTAGCAGAGGATCTCATCGTGAACATGTGAAAGTGGATTAGTTAACTAACGAACATTGATCATTAGTGGAACTACAACATTGCCGGTTAAGTGAACACGAATGATTATTATCGTCATCGTCTCCTACGAGGCAACCTTGTGAGTTTGTACAATGGAATTTAAATCCAGTGATGGAGCGAAGTGTTTTTGTTCACAGTGTCGGAATAATTCGTCATTTTTCTGTCTGTGTATGTGCTCGTGTCGATAGTTACGGGATTTTTTATATTCTCGTGTGTCCCATGCAAAAAGCCCGCGATTAAAGACAGAGACAACACATCGCGTATAAGTCATATTTCCAGGTGATCTATAACGAATCTGCGTACGCTTAAAGCTGTGCGTTATGATATTTCAAATAACATATAACATATAGCATATCTAGCGAAGGAATACCCTCCAAAAGCACCAACATTTAACCAAGTTTATAAATCCCTCAGAATATATTTCCAAAGAGGGAAATTCTCGATGGCGTCCACGTAACTCTGGCATCCGAAACTTAAATCCCAAGTGTCCTGCTTGTTCTAGATAGCTTGGTTGCGTCCTCGATTACTCATATCCGAGTAATCTCGAATATTCTTTTTATCCGAGCAAAGCGAGCGAAGGATGTGCTAGCGAGGTGCCATTTCAATTTTTCTTCGATTTCTAATTTGGAAAATTGACAAGCACGATTTTGGATTGTTTACCTTACCCTAGCGGAGACCAAACATCGTCGAAGCTCATCGGAACATTGGACGGTTGGAACAAAAACGCAAAGAAGAAAAGAAGAAAAAGATAGAGAGAGAAAGAAAGAAATAGCGATGAAAAAGAGACACATCGAAAATGTAACGAACGTGCGACATGCAAATGAGAACGCAAGGCAAACGTAACATACATATACGCATACATACGTTAGCCTAAACCCTAAACATCAGTGGCGGAGCGTGTGTTGGGATGTTGTACACGGCAGCAAAGAAAAAAAAAAAGAAAGAAAATGGATCGCGTGTTCGATCTACGAACCGAAATATAGAGATAGATGAAAAGCGTCGGAGCTGTCGGACGTGCACTTGTAGTCGCCATCGTGGTACTCCTTGGCCTTCGTCGCTGATAGTTTGCTGCTTCCGGCGTTGGCCTCCGACAAGACGACCAACTGACCGCTCGCCAGCTCCGGCTCGAGATTCTCACCGTTTCTGGTCCACCTAATGTTATCGTCCGGCTGGAGGCCGCTGCATTCGATACTCCAAGGTTGACCCTTGTGTACGAGCGTCGGTCCCGTATAGTTCACTTTATCGGGAAGTACAACACAGACATAAAAGACAGAGATACATCGAGGGGACGCGATTTTGTTTGTTGATGATGATGATGGTGGACTTCTGGGGGGTGGTATTGGGGGTAGGGGTAAAGGGGGAGCTTATTGTTCTTGTGGGGTGATGGTGGTGATGGTCTAATGACAATTTTGATATACGGCAACACCGAGCGTTACCTGAGAAAAAGGAGAGAATCTTTTGCCCCCTGTGTAAATCTGAAAGCTACCGCGTCATGGCATAAGCTGTTAAATCGCTGTGTATTCAGGGATTTCTTATCTCGTTTTACCGAATGGCTCAAACTTTTTGGTGTTGGTTTGTCTAATTTCTTATGTAGTCGCGGGAGAAGAATCAATTTAAGGTATCTGTTAGATTATCCCATAAGTAATACGGTAATCTTGTGTCGGATGAATGAAAATTGTATTATTTGTGGGACGAGCCAATAGTATATAATTTGGTGCGGATATCGCAATTACTATGAAACTATTCTCTGGACATAAATGTGAGTAACATAGGTCGTTGCCAAAGTTTCTATAGGGAATCGGAAACTTTGCTGCTCCGTTCGTTAATTTCTAGCATAAACATCACGTGAGTAATCCCGCTACGCAAACATAGCTTGGATCACTTTTATCGTATCTACCCAAATGAAGTGCTTCGCGCGATTAGACAGATATCGATCTTTCGAGCTAAGAAGAAGCTACTCGAACGTCACATTTTACGAATTCCATTCGTATAATTATTCGGAAAAAATTATTTAGTGGAACGAGGCCAATTCGGAAGATGACAAATTATTAATACAACTATTTATATCACGAGAAATAATAAAAAAAAAAAAAATAAGCTTTAACTTTTACAACGCGAGCATCGACTAGATAATTAGAAGAAACGAATCAGAATTCGGTCAAAGTCGCGCCATCTGGAAATAGGACGGCGCATTATTCCGAAGCTTCGAACAGTTTCGTCAATGTGCGCACACGCCCGTGAGTCTGTTGGACTAGAGCAAGAGAGAGATAGAGTAAAATCGCGAATGAAAGAGAAACACGTGATCAGAAGTTTACCTTTGCCAACCACAAAATTGTCTCTCCTTGTTTTATGGTACAAAGACCTTCATCAAATTCTAAATATCGTTCCTAATAATCTAACTTTTCAATTAAACTTCGTGAACCATGTGAAAAATCATTTTATGGAAAGGGCTTATCGTGTTTTATGATAGTCAACGGATCGATTAATTAACAAAACATAATCATCGATCGATCGTCGCAAGGTGGGTGTCGCGTAAAAACTAATCGCCATTAACGATCCTTCTAAACGCGATATACCTAAGCACGATACCGAGAATCAACGATCGTCCAATCAATTTATTAATCAAACGAGCTATTTTTAATTACGATCAATAACGGGTTATCCACACCGTGCGGAGTCTCGACTCGCATCCTCTCATTGATAAGCGTCGACGCTCTGGTATTCGCATACTCCGTGGGAATAATTAATATTCTCGACGCGTTGGCGCGTAAATTTAAAAAAGGTCGATGACGACATACCGTTGGGCATGGAATAAAAAATGAAATAAATGATATAAATTTCGAAGAATGAGTCATCGTCATTTTAGAACTGGAGAAAGAAATCGTCAATAAATGCGTAACCTTAGATGTGAACAAAAGTGCGCATGTTTACGCATATCCAACGTCATAGCTGGTCAATAAGATACTCCCTACGTTGCCACGTCATTTCAAAGGAGACCTATAAATGTGTTTTTCTCTAAGAACGGAAACATATCTATATATTTATAGATATTTTCTTATTTTTCTCGTAATCTCCCGCGCATATTTTTCTAGCCAAGAAAATGTTTTTTCGCAAAATACCTTGATCATCGTGAATATCTTAGGTAGTATAACCGTTACCGTTGTATACTTAAAGAGACGAGGTTAGGTATACGATCGAGAAGCATCGCTTTAAATTCATCGCTTACACCAAAGACGCACGCGATATTCGATACAAGGAGCGTCGGAGAAGATGCAAGAGGAAAATTACCTTACGATTCCTCCTCGACTACTGACGCAATCGATCGGAGAGATAAGCGAATCTACTTAGAAAGGAGCCATGCGACTTGTTTAGAAAGATTATTAAATCATAAGAATTTCGCTCAAATACGCATCGCTATGCACGAACGACTTTTGAAGAAACGACTTTAACTCTCTGTACCCACATATCTATATTTTCTAAATTATTTGTCATTTTTCTAACAAAACTTAATAGATTTTCATTTATTTTCATTCATTTTCAAAATTCTGAACAGTTTTTTTTTTTTATAATAAAATTTTACAAAAATTGTAAATCAATTGCTGGTTCATATCAGAAGTTTAATTTTTTCTCAATTTCGCATTATCTCATTTTTTGTTTAGCCATGAAGAAAAATTCGGTCAATGGATGGTTAAAACGTTTCTCGTTGTCAAACGATTTGAAAGTTTTAACGTGCCCATTGATACGGCTAATCAACTCGTGCACGTTCAACGACGCATTGTACCCGTGTAATCGTAGTGATGCCGTTACTTACAACATGCGCGCACGCGTCACGAGTTTATTTACCAATGACGTTCTCTCTGGACAACGAAGTCGGTCACTCAACATCTCGCGTGACTCAGAAGCGCTATATGAGAAACGGAAAAGCGACAGGGCATGGTACAGAATTTTCGCTCTATCTGTAT
The DNA here is from genome assembly GCA_916049575.1 of Ancistrocerus nigricornis. Classification (NCBI taxonomy): domain Eukaryota; kingdom Metazoa; phylum Arthropoda; class Insecta; order Hymenoptera; family Vespidae; genus Ancistrocerus; species Ancistrocerus nigricornis. The sequence continues at coordinate 9,962,504 of OU696668.1, read as the reverse complement.
GGATAAAGAAATATATACGAAACGATAATGGCAAGACAATAATTACTTCGGAGATAAGGGAGTAGATTCTATTTCTTGTACTTTGTACGCATTGTCCTTCTATAAACTTAGGTCGCATCGCTAAAACGTCGAACCTATCGAATAAAGTCGTCCACTTCGAAAACGTTTGAATTAAATACGGTAGGAAGAGAAGTTGCACAAAAGATAATTATAGAATTCCACGGATAGCTCTTGTACGTTAAAAGGAAATCACGAGAATCCTTGTTATTCGACCAGGGGGAAACAAAGAAAGAAAAAAAAAAAAAGTTCGCGGTATCTCTCGCTCGATGAATTTTCTCGTGACTTTAATGGATTAGTTGGAGCCACGTGTTCTCGCGTGCGCTTACTTTTTCCGCCTATAAATAAGTCAACGTTCGTGAGGGACCTTAAAATCGCCCCTACGGCTGATCAACGATAGGCCAAAGAAAAGGTTCGTCGAGTGGTTCAAGAAGGGTGAACGAACGCCAATAACATTTTTTGAAATTTAGAAATACAAATATCAAATTGCGTCGATAATAATTTATATAGATTTTAAAAGCGAATTTGTTTTCTTATCTTTTGGTCGATAAGAAAGAAAGCGATAAACCCTCAAGAAGAAGAATGTTTAGAGAACGGATCTTTATCGCATATACGAAAGCACTCGAAGCAACCCCCATTAGAAAGCTTTCAGGATACCCTTTCCGATTTTGATCCTCCCTAAGGAATATCTTTCTAATCTAACTCGGGTAACGCTCTTGTCACTTCGATTCGTGACGCAATGCAGAGAGCTATAATCAAACGGCGTGCCAATATCGAGGTCAAATGGAAAAACGATACCATTTCACCCCCAATCGTTGGATTCTAAATACTCCTAGGAGCATTGTATTATACTCCCTCATTGTCGGTCGGTTTCTCTTTGAAATTGACGGAGCGTGGATGCTTCGGAATGACCATATTCTATAAGATTCCAACAGTTTATTAATATTTCGTTAGACCGACTACAAAGAATTAAATATACTCCAATTTTATTTTTTCTTAAATCAGTTGCATCGGTAAACATTTTTCTAGGTAAAACAAAAAAATTCGACATTGAGGTTAACTTCTGATGATTCATAAGCCGATAGGAAGGTCCAAGAAAATAAGGAGTTAACCTCTTACATCGTTGAACAACGAATCATCGATTCTACATCCCGTAACCCTTTCAACGGAATACTATATTTATATCTTACTAAATCTTTACGAATGCACTTATGCTAATCTCCCGACCGCCATCGCCGTGCGACGAGTCGTCCTTCTAATCTCACGGATGGTCGAATATCTTTTCGCAAGGAAAAAAAGACAGAAAAACACGAGTAGGTATTCGGGACCAGTCGAAACGAGTTTGAACGATCTTGGTGAAAAAGGACGAAGAGAAAAGTCGTCTGGGCGAAGTCAAATTGAAACGTGGTTAGGTTAACGCAGATTCTTAGTTTCGAGGTGCAGCGACGAAGAAGAAATAAGGTCGAACGTTGCGCAACGAAAGTTGCCGTTTGGCTTTGGATACTTCATAAAACGCAATGCGGAATGCTAGAGAAACGATGCGAATGGCATCGATGATACGCATGTATCGTTTGCGATCGTCGACCGGGACGAGCCCGCGTAATTAGTAATTATTCTATCGACCATACGATGGACAACGACGTACAGATGTATATAGCATTACGTACGTAATGCGCGTAGAAAAAGAGATGGGCACGATACACGAGCGACTAAATTAATTCAACGTTCGTAAATTTTCCAACGCACGCGTTTCACTTGCCACGACTTTTTCGCTCGAAGTAGCGTGCAAACACAGACGAAATTCTTAGAACGTCGTACGGGAAAGCGTGCCTCGGGGAAATCAAATAACGTGAGACGAGTTAAATAACGCAAAAATATGTCTACCGCTTCGAGCGCTTTCCTCTCCCCCCTCTTCTTTTTTTGTCAAATATCTGAACATAGTATAAACGCTACGATGCTGCTACCGATTCGAATAATCGTTCGGATCGATAGATCGAAGTATATCTTTCACTCGTCGATAAAGATAATCGTATTGATATAGATGTTAGGTTAGGTTACAATCCGATGGATAACCTTAACTGTATAAACTTCGTGTTACGCGTTGGTTTAAATGCAATTGTAGATAAAAAAAAGAAGTGAATATTAATGTTAAAAGGATCTAGAAGGCTTTCGCGTGCACGGCCTTAAATTTAATGCGAATCGTCCACTCCTGTAGCTGTAGAATATTTATGTACCAAATGAGTAATACGCTGTTTACGAGTACGATTCATCAAGGTAGAAAATTATTAAGATTTCTCGTTTCGAAACTAAAGAAAGAGCTCGATTCTTGTCTCGTGAACGGTACGATCTTCGAATAACCACGTGAAAAGATTCGGGGACGATCAATAACGATTCAACGTCCTACCAACCGTATCTCTCGTAACGAGTAAGTCTTGCAAATAAAATCGATCTTAAGGTAAAACGTCAGACACCGTAGAAAACATCGTTGCAAAATTCGAGAGCACGACCGTTCGGAGGTGCGACTTGACTTTGACCTTTTTTCAACGAGTCAATCTTGGACTATTTATACTAACTATGTCGCGTGCGACGCAAAGTTCCATGAAGGAGCGAAACGCATTGTCAGTAACGAGGAATTTCTTGAAACGAAGACGTAGATCAATTGAAAACTACATTAAAATTCATGTCTTTGTTCTTTCCAAGAGTTTCCTTATATCTCGTTACTAAACAGAACCAACGTGTTTACCACTAAACGACTAACAAGTTACAAGACTTGGTCTATAAACTGAAAAGTATTGGCTAAGTAAAAAAATTAATCACTGCGAAAATGCAAAGCTCATGGATATATTATTTTGTAATAACTCCTATTACCTTGAGTCACATAATCGTTATACTTATTACTCGTTAAACATATATCACAGATTTTTGTCGCCTTCCATGCGCTGTCAAAAAATTAACATGACACAGAGAATAATAGAAACGAACGGCTTGACTCCTCGATAGCCAAACATTAGTCTGAGTCGTCCTTCTCTAAAAGAGACGCTAGATTAAACTTTAAAGACTAAACATAGTCTTGCATCGTGGGAAGGATAGAAAAAATTCATCTTTGGCAAGCTGTTCAAGTTGGAAGAAAGATAGAGCGAGATAGAAAGAGAGATAGAAAAGATCAGAGGTAGGCGAAGAGGGAGGAAAGCTTCTTAGGAATGTCGCACGCTTGAAACGTGCAAGACGGAGCAGGAAGAAGGAACGGAATCTCTTCTTGATGTTAGAGAAGGCGAAGAAAAGGAAGAGGGTAATAGCAGTAGTAGTAGAGGTAGAAGAAGAAGAAGAAAAAGAAAGAGAAGAGAAGGTCATGTATCAAGAGGTGTTAATAAACGTGCTCGCTTTAACGGCGGGCGATTCGAAGGAAAAGAGCTAGGACTCACCTGCCTGGACCGACTCGAGGGTGCCCGCTAAATATAGCATTCCCAGCAGCACAAAAGCAGCTCGTCTCTCCATCTCGTGGAGCTGGTGTACGCGGTATCGCGTGACTGTGTGCGATGTGGGAGATATACGAACGGCTTCCGTTTGTACGGCCGCCCTACCGATGTAGTAAAAGAGTAGGAAGAGAAGGTGAAGGAGGATGAAGAGAAAGAAGATGATGATGATGATGATGAGGAAACCGCGAAGATTGAGAGGAGTCTTTCCGTAAGATCGAAAGTCTCTTCTTCGTCACCGTCGTCCTCGTCGTTGTTCCGAAAAGAATGTCGCGACAGTCCCGCCGTCGTCCTCGTTCCTCAGAAGAACGGAGCACGGACTATTTTCCTTTCCACCTTTGATCTTCTTCGCTCTTCCCGAAGGCGAGAGACCAAACGACGTACGCCGATCTTCACGCTCTTCTAGCACCGTTTACACGCACACTCGACACTCTCTCAGCTACCACGCCGTATCATTAGCGTCCGATATCTTATCGTTATCTTTCCTTCAATCCCTCTCTCTTTCTCTCTCTATCCCTCTGTCTCCCTCTCTCCCTTTTGCTCTCCTACACTCGCTCGTTCGCTCGGTCGTCCACCTTATCTTCCTGCACGACGACGACGACGACGCGAATCCGTTGCCTCCTCGAGGACGGACGACGAGCAGCTTCAGAAGCAGAAACGAGAAACAGCACCATGAGCCATAGACGCAGCGACGTCGGGAAAAATGGCTGCCAATCTCTTTTCCTCGGTTTTATGCGCGCACACCCTCTCGCGCCTCTCCTCCCTACCCTCTCGCCGTAATCTTCTTCTCTCTCTCTCTTACACGTGACTACTCCTCTCTACTTCTTTTTTCCTCTCTCCTCTTCTCTCTTGGAACTAACTGCTCTGGGTTAGGTCCCCTTCGCTGTTCTCATCTTCCTTCGTCTCGCATACGTCATACCTCGTGCGCGTGTCTTCCCCTTAATGCGCAGGCGCTTTGCACGCCTTCGGAAAAATATTCCAGAGGGCGCCCCAGGCGTCGGAGGACCATCTACCCTTCTCGAGGACATTTCTTTTTCTCTCGGGAACTGGTTCTTCCACTGGTTCTTAAAGTCGTCGTGAATTATGGATCGTGTTTTTCCTCTTAACAGGATTCGTGACCTTAAAGGTAGCCATTGGTGGACATCGCGAAATGCCCTTCGAACGAGCGTATTTTAGTTGCTTACCGCAGAAAATATTATTTCCTATCGACGCACGATACGGCAGAATGTATCGGAAGATAAAAAGGACGTCTTCTTTATCTGCGATAATAAAGTACTTTATTTCAACGACTTGTTTTCCTTTTTGTCGAAACGAAACGGAGATAGGAATTTCTGCTTTTGTTTCTCAATTGACGTTCAAACTTTACTGTAATCGCGATAAATCTGTATCGCGTTTCTTATTATACGATAAATACATATTCGTTGTAGACAGTATTGGAAAATATGATTTACAAAAGGTAAATTATTTGTTGCGTGAAAGTACTATCGCTTCTATACTAAATAAATTCTCTCGCTTAAAAATATTAATAAGGAACTCCCTGCGGTCGTGCCTAAAAAATAGAAAGTTCTTCAGGTACTTATATTCGATTCATAATAAGTTGTTACTAGATTTTGATTTTAAATTCTTCTCTCCGGAATATCGACAAACTCTAGATAATAATGACTAATAAAAGTTATTAATGAAATAAATTTTTTTGCGAAATTTTATTAATTTTGATTTTAACTCAAAATACGGCAGAAACGATGCCATAACGCAATATGTATACACCATTGCAATAAAGATAAGCTCCTGATATCTATCGATGTTGATAAAAGATCTCTAGTATTCTATGCCAGGAAATTTAAATCGTTTAGATGATGTAATAAATCATCGGGTGTGTGGGTACGTTTGTCAAATGTCAGAGCATAATGCATACAAAAACAGGCAAAATAAATGGAAATCTTTTTTCAGATATCATCAATTTTGAAAATTATATATTTCGACTAATACGAACATTACTATCAAAAAATACAAATGTACCATTTTTAATTATAATCCTTTAAGATTCCTATAATCCTAAAGGATTATATAATCCTTTTTTTACTGGAATATACCTTCCATATAAAGTCACTGTGTAAAATTACTTTATATCTGTTGTTGTTTAAGTGATATACATTAAACTACCGAATTATAACTAATTATAAGATTTTTGTAATAGAAGAATATATTTGTTTAAGAAATCACAAAAACATAGTTTTATCCGTAAACCTGGTAGCGTTGTTACGGTAAATTGAACATTAAACGATTTATTGTTTATCTTTCAAACGGATAAAGATCTACTATGAGAATGGGAATTTTAACTATCAGTAATATTACGACCAATCAGAAACACCCACATAGAATAAGATAGATTGAAGCGGGAGTCTCTTCAATAAATACAACAGGAGCTATGCGGCTTAGTCAATTAGCAAGGAACTTTCTTCGTTGGAATACGTCTTTTAGTCATTTTAAAAAAAATTGATGACCACTTGACATCCGATACCCTTACTACATTTAATTTCGTAAGTCATCATTTCTTTTTTTATGCCTGTATAAAATTACGATTGCGTCATATAAATTCATTTAGTCGTTAAAAATTTTCGTCAGTAAAAGTAATATCGAAGAAGCATTCTTTCTAATAATGGTAAGACAGTAAATTGGTTTGAATTTGTGCCGCTCTTAGTATTATCCTTGACAATGAAACAAGACTTAAATCGATTAGTAGCGATGACAGAAATAATTATATAAAATGGGCACTTTACCAATCCTAAAAAAGAAGAATGACCAGCTTCGAAAACACACTTTCGTCCTGTGATTCTCGAGAAGTATAGTACAACTTGGTATTTTTTTACATCGTCGCGATGGAACGGTTCGAGTCAGTGTCTCTCAACTTTCGATTCTTGTAATTTTCCAAATACATACATTATTCTTGTGTTTATCGTTAGAAAAGCGTTGCGAAACGTAGATTGAGAGTCACTGATTTCAATGACAGCTCGATACTTACTCGAACCAATGAAATAATATTGTGTACAAAATAGGTTAACAATATATTTAAATGTTGAAATTGCATGGATTTAAAAAGATTTATAGAATTAAGGAGGACTTATAAAAATATAGTTCTCTAGAATTTATTGTATTATTCAATTATTTCTTGTCAAGTGCCAGAAAACGAAATTGAAATTAGGATTCAAGCGAACAGGTTTAATGCTATGTTCATAAATTCTCTTTCTTTTTTATCACTCGAGACAAAAACGTATAGTAAACAATATGTACCGATACTAATAGTCTTCAAACAGAACACAGGTAAAAGACAAGATAATGAAATTAGTCTTTTCCAGATTCTGGGGCGATACAAACACCAAAAGGTATATAAGTAAAGGTTCTTCGGAATATCAGATAAAAGCTCATAGTTTTGACTTGGTTTTATCGTTGAATTTGAATCGAATCTAACCATGAGTGGAAACAAAAATCAGGTTGAATTGAGTACGATAAGTAAGAAATTCACTGAAGAAACATTAAGAACTATTTTGGCAACGGTATGTAATGAATCTGATGTGAAAATAATAGATTGGGATTTTGGTATTGCCAGTGGTAAAGGTGATAGTTATTTATCAGTTGTTGATAGAGTTACGGTAAATGGTTTGGCTAAAGGAAAACCCGTACGAGTTGATCTCGTAATAAAGTCTTTACCTAAATCCTTAGGTAGAAGAAGAACTTATAGAAGTTCAGTATTTTTCCGAAATGAAATTGCATTTTATACTAAGGTAATCATATTTAAAATTTCTTATGATAAATGTTGTTCCGAACAACTACAAAATACGACTCTAAATTTATTTTTTAGGTTGTACCAAAATTCAAAGAATTCCTTGGTAATAAAAATCAAGCTCATCTTTTGTCCATACCACGTCACTTAGCATCGTTGGCAGATGGAGAAAACGACTACTTGGTTTTGGAAAATGTTTGCCAGCTAGGATTTGGTCCTATGACTCGTCAAAATAGTCTAACTATGGAAGATTGCGTCGCTATTTTGGAAACCTTAGCTACTTTTCATGCAATTTCTTTTGCGCACAAAGATCAAAACAAACAAGAATTTGAAGAATGCATTTCGCATTTAGAAGAAGTATACTTCATTCCCAAATACTGGGGTTGGTATGAAAAATTTCATGTAAGTCAGACTGTTATATATAGATAGAAATGTTATTTTTTGATGCATTAATTTTTATTTATTCCATAGGAACGATTGTTGGATATAGCAACGCATGCATTAACTACCGAATATCCGAACCACGAAGCGGTAAAGCGTTTTGCTTCTTATAAGTTTGGTTCATTGTTCGATATGTCTTGTAAAATGTGCGATCGTACAAATGCTCCAACGTCGGTTGTTAGTCAAGGAGATTCTTGGGCTCCAAATATCTTCGTTCGTACTATCGAAGGAAATAAAAGGGAAGCCCTCATGCTCGATTTTCAGTTGGCGCATTGCGTTAGTCCAGTGTTGGATTTATCATTCTTTATTTACTCTTGTACGGACAAAGCACTACGAGAACGTTTTAATGATATGTTGAAAATTTATCATAATAAATTAAGTAACGTAATTGCTTTACTTGGATCGGATGCCAACAAATTGTACTCGTGGGAAACATTTATGAAAGAGGTATATTCTTGTTGATACAGCAGTATCTTTGAAAAATATTAGTACATACAAAATATATATCTCATTTTAGGTGAAAGAACAATTTTTCTTTGGAGTAGTGTTCGCAATGGAAGCTCTACCAGTTGCTATGCTAGACGAATCCGAGGCATTCGACTTAGACGAATTAATAAAAGGAGATGAAGCGGTAAACATAAACGATTTATGGACATTATCAAGATTAGAAACGCAGGAGAAGAGGCTACGCGTTGCGGATATAATTATTCATGCCGTAGAAAACGGATTTTTATGAAGCTTAGGCATAAGAATAAAAATGTAAAAATTTTATTACATAATTTTTATTAAATGTTCAGCATTAAATAAAATAGAGACAATCTGTATTAGTTTATTTGTAATTATAACAGCATAGCTTACTTTGTGTAGGAATAGACACGGCGACCCGATATTTTTTATTAATACACGAACAGTGGGTGCCTCAAATTTGATAGTACTATACATATACATATATGTATATATATATATATATATTTGTATTGGTAAGACGAAGAACATTTTGTCGATAAAGATATATTTAACGCTATATAGCAAAATTATTAAAGCCAATATAAACGAATGCATCTTTCGTTATTAACGTAAAATAGCAATGTTGCTAATTAAGGTGGCAACCGTAACGTATTCACTATTTCCTCGATTTGTACAAATGCCATTTCTATAAAAAGTAGTCCGGTTAGAAGAACTATCAAAGTGGTACATTATTTATGTACCATACCAGCGAATCAACATCTCAAACCGAATAATCTCTATAAATTATGATGTTGAGCATTGTTGCTTAAAACGTTGCTGGCATCAAAAACAGTAGTATCTTCGTCATCTTCTTCCTCCAAGGGTAATGGTCGCATTTCGACGTCTTGCCTGTGAGCAAGAATACCATATTTTCGGACCATCTGTGCCCGTGGTTTACTTAACCTGTAAAGTTCCAGATTGATTGAGTTATTCTAAAGCCATTGTCACTAATGACAGTAAAGTATGCCAATGCTCGGCAACGTACCTAGATCTACGGAACACCATATAGGCCATGACCAAAATACCCAATCCTACAAAGACACAGAAGCCACGTAAGAGAGCTCCAGAATTCAAGGACGCTAAGTGACCTTCCGTCGAGTGCTATACGAAAGGTGCGTGGTTAATAAATAAGACTCGTGTTCTTCGTCACAATAAACATTCGTATCGTCGCGCATCTAATAAAACACATAAATACAAACCTCTTTTGACGCAACAGTCGTCGTCTGTATAGTTCCATTAGAACCTTCGGCAGGCAATTTTGAGGTTATATTGGTCGGTGTTTTGTCAACGGCGCCCAGTCGTTTCTTCCCATCGTCGTTGACTTTCTTCGTCGCTGACGCCAAAGGGGCAGCTGCTGCATCGTGCTGTGCATTGTTTTCCTTAACCAACGAAGAAACATTATCCTTGATGACACTTTTCACCGAGGAAGGTTCACGCCCGGTACTCCTTTCTCTGAAGCTTCCACTGCACGCCGCGATTTGGCCGAGCAGAAAGATCGACAAAAATATAAAATACTTCATCCTTTGAATTTTGGAACGCGTCATTGTCCGATATCATTTATGCAGTTGTTTTTAACCACCTTAGAGACGATTGGTCGACGTCCCGTCTCTGCTTGACGCCGACATGTTGCCCACCGGTCGCTTCGTATATAAACTTCTCATCGAGCGCTTTAAACACCGCACTTTCTTCGTTTCAGGTTCCCTTCCATATGGAGACACGTACTACGTTATCGCGATAATTCCGTCAATCTATCGCGATGACAAAGACATCGAATTACCGATCTCCTTATTTCTCGCGATACTTAGTCCAGCTTTCGTTCATTTTCAACGGCTTATCAGCGGCTAATACGCCTCCGATGAAGCATTCGTGCCGATTTATCCGATCCGAAATAAATCAACCGAGATCAGCGCGAAAGAACCTTCGTTATTTTGAGCGATTCACTTGAGTAAAGACGAAAGTACAATAGAGGTATATGATTGTCGGTGAAGGACGTTGTAATCTTCGCATGTTGTTGGAAAATGAAGTATCACGTTTCGTGACTATTCCTGGAAAACCGTATGAATAGAAGATTATTCGGTAATCGAATTATCATCGAGCCGATAAATTTTCAAAATAATCCGTTCTACATACTTTACGACGATCATATTTTCCTTGAATCCGTACTACCAAGTTTGGCTGTCCTTGTTGCATCTTCGTAATCATAATGATAACAAAAAGATTCATTACGTATTCGTGAAGTTTAAAAAGTGTACATTTCGCGCGCTTTCCCCGATCGAAATAACTTTTATGCAAGTAGGAATAATCAGTTAGAAGAAACGAGTAAACACTGGAGTTTTCGATTATCGAAGAAATATTTCTAATCTACGCGTATCGATCGTTAGAATCGGTGTTGCAAAACGATGGAAGAACGTCTTCCATTCGCACATACGAGATGACATATAGCGTATCCCCACCAGAAAGTGAATTGTCGAGATCTAAAGCGGCGGGACACTTCTCTCAATCACCTGTTCAGTCGCGATTTAAATTTACACCGTATCGAAGCAGTGTTTTATCCTTTGCAATATGTCATTTCGGGCCACGGTGTTGTGCTTATTTATCGTGACGTTCATTGACCATTATCAGTGCTCGGAGAACGTGACCGATGTTACCGAACAGACGCGAAGCGAGGATGCGCTCGCGAAATTGGTGAGGATGTTTTCCAAGCCGGGAGCTTTTAAGCGGGTAAGAGGAAAAGATGTTGCACATTTATAGATATACGAAGAACGAGAAAGTGCGCGCGTTACTAGATTTCTTGTCGTTTAGGTCATAGAAAATATGAAGAAAGCGTATTCTTTTCGTGGAATCGTATCGTAAATTTGAAGATTAAATTTCGCGCGCTTTTTTGCGCAATATATATATTCGATATCGAATTATTATAATTATCGAATTAAAGGAATTGGAACGTATTATAAAATGAAGGAAATGAGAGAAGAAGAAACGGTAAAATTGTATATTTATTCTTTCGTCCTTGGAGCGAGATAGAAAGATTTGCATTTGCAGAAAGAATCTCATTTTACCTAACGATCGGATACCAAATCCGTGTTCCTTCACGCGTTACGTCCATCACGCTACCTCTCTCTCTCTCTCTCGCAATTGGCAAAAGAAAACGCAATCTGTAATAGGAAAGACGACGGTGCGTGGTTGAGCGTACATACCATATGTAGGAAAATGTCAATCGGTCTTTTTGTAAGACGTAGAACTGGAAGCGTTGACCTCGCTACGGTATGCATAAATGATCGATGCAAAGCGAAGAAAATTTGTCGAAGATATCCTCTCTAACGGGGAACAACCGTTGCCGCATGTGCTTTCAGATCAACGCATTGCTCGGCGAGAACTCGATCGAGGAGTCCTCGACATCTTGCCCGAAGGGTGAGGAGGGTCTCGAATGTAGAAGGGCGGAAGCTCGTAGATCCGTTGATTGTCCCGAAGGTAATTAATTCATTAAAATAACTCTCTTCTTTCTCTAATCTGTCTGTAATTCTTATGTAATCCGATGTCCTTCCGGTAGAGTGACAATGAAAAAAAATAAAATAGAGATTTCATCGCGCCTTCGCGAACAATGTCAAATCTAACCTTGACAGTAGCCACTCCCATGTAGCATTATTTTTATTTTTTTTTTAATTCAATGACACGACACACGTCTAACGGAAACATTTCTTTTTCAAATGGTAAAAGAAATGAACTTTTCTCTTTATCCTTCACCATTTCATTCTTTTCTCCGTATCGACGAATTTTCGTTCTCGCGCGTCCGGTTTATTTTACGTCGCGCGCGCGGGAAACAAAGCGGACGCGCAACGCTTTTCGCTTGTTACTTAACGCAATTTCAGTTGGTATACACATGTATACACGTATATACATATACGTGTATAACGAGAGCTCGAAGCATTCGGACAACGCCCATCGATAGGGAAGTATATTCGAGTATATTTTAGAGGCGTATCGCGTTATAAACGCGAACGGTCGTTCTCATGCATTCTCTCTGCCCACGTTTTAAATCAATTATTCTCGAATCGATTAAAGGAGAAATTCTAAGAACAAAGAAAGGAACGGCCAAGCGACATTACTTCGATTACCGACCGTATCATCATTCCATTTATGTACGTTTACGCGTACGTACGCGGACGCGCGCGCTTGTCTAGATTCAAGACCAGTTTCGCGGATCGGCGAAAAATTCCACGTGCGGTGTACGTGACACGCGAGACATAATCTTTCTTCTTTTCGTTTTTTTTTTCCTATTTTTCTGCCTTTTTTTTGGAGTACGAGTCCCATAGTATATGTTACATCGTTATTCCGTACGCGCGTATCGACGAGAATGCGATAAAAAGTTAGGGAATCGAACGATTCGGAGAAAAGAGAAAGAGTAGGTATGTTTGTAGTTTCAGAATAATTTTGAAATTCGCGGTTGGAAAATGTAAGGATATATTGAAAGATCTTTGTATACTGGGTGGTCCACAAAGTGTGATCAGCTTGGATTATTCTGTTGTTAGTGGTCTGCTTAAATTTTTTTTTTGTTTGTATAACATGGTTCAGAGAAAATTCTAAAATGATTTTGTTTACTTGCAGATTATGTACATCAGTTTGACGATCGTTTAAATTAAGATAAAGGATATTGTCTTAATGTTTCTTTGGTTCTGGTGAAAAATTAGAGATTTATCTATTAAAAATTGAAGGTGACCTTGTACATTTTGAAAAAATGAGTTAACAACAAATTTACTATAATCATTTTAAAACTTCCTTTTAAACCATGTTATACCACAAACAAATTTTTCAATCGCAACAAGATAATCTAAGCTGATCACGTTTCGTGGACCACCCTGTATACTAATATTTATGTAATTAATTGGTTAATCGATGGTATATTTATAATAGAGGAATAAATTATTCTGGAGTCCTAAAACATTTTCAAGACTCGAATGAATGTCATGATAACTTATGGTAGCTGTAGTACCCGTCATTGATGGATAAAATTTTTATACTAGTTAATTTAGAATGAAATAAAAAATCATAAATATCTCCGCTATCGTTCGCCGTACAATAGAAATGTGTAAGACATAAAAGATCGGGAATTACTTTTTCTATCATTTTTACTACGTACAATTTTTCAATAGAATTAAAATTAAAGAAGATATTCGAAAATTCTCAGTTAGATCTCTCTTTACACAAATACTGAAATTCATTAAATTATATTTAGCCGTTTTCACTTGATTCTTTAACAGATAGACAGACAAAAATCGAACAGAACATATTTTTGAGTTTAGATTGACTGATCCGGCAAACAAAAAATATATGGGACACAGAAAAAATATAGACAAGGAGAATTGTGTTTATATAGATATCGTACGCTTATCGAGTCGATTGAAAAAGGAAAACATATCTCATCTTTCTAATCGTTTTCTAATCATTTTTTTCAGGTGACTGTTACTGTCACAATTGTGCCACAGCGGGCCCCGATTTGTGGGCCTCCTGTTGCCGTGAGAGTCTGAGATGCTGCTCCCATCTCGCGGCCGCTTGCAGGACGTGCGATCATCCCACTCTCTATCCATTCTGCACGAAGCACTTTAAAAAGTGCTTGAATCAAATGAACCAAAAGAAACAAACATAAAGAGCGATCCCATACCTTTCTCTCTTTTTTTTTTTTGTAAAACTTAATCCCTTGCCTTATGATTTAATTTGACGAACAATAAAATTCATATTATAAATTGAGAAAAAAAAATAAATGTAGTTACAAGCAATACAGTTCACAAGCTTCCCCAAACAGACTAAAACATACGAATAAAAAAAATTAATTTGTTTAAAATTGCACCATGTACATAAAACTCATGCTTTACGTGTTTGATATTATAAGACAAGGGGTTAATTTTTTAACGAAACCGTCCACTTTTACCATCGTCAATATCATAACAAATAATTAAACACACGATATATATTTTCAAATGTCGTCGAATTATACCGCACCAATACCATTACTCGCTGAAACTTCCTAAAAGAAGGATAGTATACTTCGATTGGGCATTGCATAATCAAGACTATTTACATCAGGTTTCTAAACATAGTATATGCATATGTACGTTTGCGGGAACCTGGTTAAACAGGTCCAGCTTGCCTTTTTTCTACTCTCGAAGAAATTTCGCTGAAAAAGACGATGTATTATAGCAACGAAAAGGGTGCGTAAGTAAGTCACGTTCTCGAACGACAAAGTATAATGGTGTATTATCATGCAGACTTTCGAAATAAAAGAAAATGCTAATAAAGATCTTACTGTCTTACTCGTCTAGACATCGTTATAAATTTAGAATAACGTCGACGGAACGTGATATAACGAAAAAAGAATCAATACGAGCTTCTTTAACATGTTATAAACGAATCTGTGAATTCTTCTCACCGATAAAAGTTTCAAACACGGATATGCATGTGTGTGAGTGTATGTGTATATACAGGGTGTCCGCTTCCATGTAGTCAAGAAGAGGACTACATGTACACATCAATGATTTGAATCGAAATGTCTAATACCATTTTTCGAAATTCGTCTCAGTTAAATAGTTATTAACTAACAAAGATCGGTCAATTACGGCGATTAGCAAAGGAAGGCGGTTCGCTTGAGCTCGCAGCTAGGCAAGAGATGAAGCGGTAGGAGGAGCAATCCACGATAAACAACGTTACATGTCGCTGCTCGCCGTGATTGGCCGATCTTTGTTAGTTAATAACTATTTAACTGAGACGAATTTCGAAAAATGGTATTAGACATTTCGATTCAAATCATTGATGTGTACATGTAGTCCTCTTCTTGACTACATGAAAGCGGATACCCTGTATATACATATATGTATCGATATATACGGGATCTTGGATGTAGGCATCGAGTATCGTGTCAACTATTAAGTACACAATATATTTCAATCGCTAACTATGCTGTATAATATGGATTGCGTTAGTAAAAACTTACAAGAAATCTTTACCCGCTTCTGATCTTAAATCGTCATCGCCTTAAAATAGTCCGCTAGACTAGACCGAACAATGTAAATTTAACGTTTAAACAGTCTTAGTTAAAAGTCCGACGAAAGAAACTGTGCGAATCAAGGATTCCCACTTTTATCGTTTTTTTTTTTTTTTTTTTGACGGTTTGCGAATGTGTGTGTATGTGTATATATATAATATATATAATATAAATGAATATCAATCACTCTTAGGTACAATCATTGACAAGCTTTATTCGTGTAGTTTTCAGACTATTCAGTAATCCGTAATTGCTAATTCTATAAGTTTGCGGGGGCAGAGTCCTTTGCCTGCGATTTACGCCAACATTATTTAGAGACCGAAGTACGAATTTTGACTGGAGAATTTCTTTTTCTCTTTTTTCTTTTTTTTCCTTCTTTCTTTCTTTCTCTTTACTTTTCAACGATATATTTGTTTGCCAAAAATGGTGTGCGTAATATCGCGTTACGCACTTTTCGATAACAACAGGGCCGAGTAGTTTTGCGTTAAATCGAGCTCTTTTACAGCCTGATCTTCCTTTCAACGTCTGCATCCCCCATGAAGCTTTCGATTGTATAGCGCTTTTGAAGAATACCTTAAAATTCTAATCCTGCGTAACCGTTCGTTTTGGCCGCCATCGTATGCTGCCAACGCTATTGGCATGTTTATGTTTGCACACTAGTTTTTTTCAGCGTCGATTTACAAAGTTTGTTTGGTATTTTTTTTTTTTTTACTTTTTTCGATGATCACGATCATAATTTTTTTTCGAATAAAATCTCTCACGCGCCGCGTGAAAGCGTTTACTTTCTAACAGCACCACGTAGAGCCGAAAAACCGGACTAGAAAGATAGAAGAGAAACGGAGAAAAAATAAATGTTTTCCTCGTAAAAGAAGGAAAAAAAAAAAAAGAAGAAAACGGTGAAATAATTAATTACTTTACAAAGTAAGATTCTAATCGCACTCTACCAATCGTAGGTACTCATTACCGTTGGATCGTTTATAATCGCATTCGAAATCGTCATGCACTTCTTTTTTTCAAGAATCACGCATTTAATTAAAAAACATTTCGGTTATTAAAAAATAACGCTAACGAGGAAAAGGAGAACGCGATATAATGGAACGATAATTGATCGTGCAAGTTTAAAATAAAATCTTTAGTTCTTTTTGATTTTGGATCGATCGATAAAAGAGAGCAACGAAGCGATAAATTTGTAAAAGCGTCATCGTTGCCCGATCGCGCTTGGCAACGCTAAAGTATATTTTTGGCTGTTTGCACATGCAAAAAAAAAAAAATATATGTATGTATAAAAGACCGTGTTCTCCCTTTCTCCTACTCTCTTTGCGACGCTGATTTGAAAGAACCTTCTTTGATGACAGAAAGGTGGCAGCAGTAGTACCATTGGCGACAGTGCAGGTTGACAACGACATATTCTTTCGATTCTCTTACACAAAAAACACAGATCTTGATCTATTATGCGATCGTAGACTTATTACGGTGTACATGTATATCAGTACGAGCTCAAAACCTATCACGTAATACAAAGAGAGATGATTATGCTATTTTAGTTTATTAACTTGTATCATAATACCGAGAAATATCAAGACTACAGTATAGTACTATTTATTGATTCAGAAAATGTATGACCGAGATTTGTTAGCCAGAGTCATAGAAATTAGGCTATTAGTGGAGGTGATAATTAATAGTATTGCTGGGATCAGTGCCAGAGGATTTTTTTAACTGTTATGTGCAAACTTTTTAGAGGACAGTAAAAATTCGGACTTTCTTTTCGCGTTAACGCTTCGAAGAATTCGATTATGCACGTCCTGTTGATTACTTTAATATTTTTTTTTTTTTTTTTTTACATGAATTGTGGCACATCAAATCAATCGCGCTATTAAAATCTGACTCTTCATCGGTATCTCCATGGAATTTGTTAGTCGTATATAGAAAAAATTTGTATCGAGTCACAGTTTTGCCGTAATGTATCTCGCGGAGAGACATTTTAGCCGATTTGTCATACATGAAATACCTACTCGATTTGTGCGCGAATGACACTCGTGTCACTCTATTAAAAACATGTCGATGCACATACTCTGCCACGTATTGGCAAAAGAATTCCTTATCGTTCATCGCTCATTCGCTTATTCTTTCACGCGCTTTCTTACAAAGATTATTATTTATAACTACCATTCTCTCTCTCTTTCTCTATCTTTCTCTCGTTCGTTCGCTCGCTCACTCATTCTCTTTCTTTCTTTCTCACATACGTTACATTCGCCTTAAAAATACTCACAGTTGAAGAAAATAAAGAGATATACACAGAGTACAGGTACCGCCACTGGTTAACGATTTATTCAATCCAGCGGCCAAGATCGGCTTAACTATAAGAGCCTAGAAAGATTCTTCCCTTCAAATTTGTTACTCCGCCACGCGGTCTCATCTTTAACCTCGATTATTAATTTTTTTTTCTTTTTCTTAATCGTTGCATCGATATTCTCACGTACCACTTATTACTGTCTCTTAGTGCCATTTGCAACTGTCCATTCTGTTCTTCACTTTATTCAGATGTAGTATATGTATTATGCACATTACGTATTAAGACCCGTCCCTCTCTGTCCGTTCCTCCGATAAAATATTCAATATCGATGCAGGATAATATCAAAAGGGAACACTGCATTTAAAGTGTCAATGTTAAAACGTACTTCTGCTCCTCCGATGATCGTAAACATTTCATTGCCCACACTTGCGAAAGTAGAAACGAATCGAAACGTTACAATTGTTCGACGAACGTAAGAAACGAAACGTTGATCCATTACAGTTACGTCACGAGTTCCGTGATATCGTATATTACATGCGTCTCTTTGACTTTATTCACCTCGAGCTCCATTTTACAACCAACGTACCAATAACATATTAGTACATTGGAATTATTCCAAATCACAATGGGGGACATACCGTCCCTTAATAACCATACACCTTATCGTCGCTCGTCAATTACTTCCTCGGTTACTCCGTTATGTAATCATTTACTCGCATTTATCGTTCGTTCTTCAAATGCGTCCGGTTACGTTTTCCAGTTATGTGGATGAGCTCTTGGTGGAGCTTGGTTCCCTTGTGGTTGAGATGCTTGCGATGGAATCATATCGAGCAGGTACTGACGGTGGAGATCCGTTACTTGCCGTTGTAATTCTAAGAGACCTTTACCTCCGGTAGCCTGCGCCATTGCTACCTGATACGGATATATCATCGAGGTAAACGGAGGCATCACGTGCGCGGGAAGAGGCTGATGAGGCGGTAGGCCTGGTACAGGATTCTTTGCCAGTTCTGAGAGAGAAAAACGAAGCATAGAACGAATTAGATACAGACGGTCAAAGTTATTTTTATATTAATGAAAAATCTATGGAAGATTTTCCTTACCTCTTAACAGTTGCTGTTGCAAAGCAGCGGCAGCTGCATGATGAGGGCCAAACTTTCCACTCTCAGCCAGTTTAACTAATGGGTGCTCTTGCAATTTAGGCGCTGGAGGTGTTGGCGTAAGCGTAGGTGCTGGTGGTACCTGCGGCGGAGGAGCTGGAGGTGTCGCCACTCTTCTAGTAGGAGTAGCTGCTTTTGGAACTGGTTTTGGAGCTGGCGGATCTGGACTTGGACATGCCGCCTGGGCAAGCCTCTGTTCAATTTCTTGCTCTTGCTGTAACGCTTTCACAAAAGCGGTCTTTAATCTGTAAAGATACAATTTATAATAGAGTATATATATATCGTTAGAGCATTTCCGTAATTTTCTAAAAATGGATAACGACAGCACTTATGTACGTACCGATTTGTATGTTCGGCCTTAAGAGCCTTTTTGACGTTAGTCGTGACGCAATGTTCACAGATGACTCTAGGATCTCGACCTGCCGGAGGACGTTGGAACGTGGCATGCTGTCCGCGTGGACCTTCTTTTTTGCCACTACCTACTGGTTTTTCCCACTTCCAAACAGGCGTAAAGTCTGTTTTACACTGTGTACATTCGAACGGCTCGGGTGGGGGTGGTATAGCGGGTTCTTTCGTAATAAAATCAACCACGTGTTCCAAGCCCACCAAATAAATAAACTCCGTGTTCGATGGATTCGGCACAAAATGCATTTCCGGTGGTGGAGGTTTCGGAGGTGGTATTTGCAGTAATGTTTTTTCCAGTTGTTTTCTTAAGGCCAACTTAGCAGCAGCCTGGCGCTGGGCTGGAGTTTGATTATCTTCTCTGGATCTTTCCTACATATTCATAATGTATCATTAGCTCTAAACATAGCGCAAAGGACGATAACGTTCGTTTTGTATCGTAATAACATATGTAAATGTATGTTATATTAATAATGCAATGTCATAGAATTGTACGTAACTACTGGTATATAAGCTTTTGTTAAAATAATTGAATTAAAAGGATTAAAATTAAAATCAATAAGCAGAAAAAGGAACACGCATACAGTATAATAAGAGCAGAAAGGTGGACAGGTAGAAATTGTACGAGAGTTGCAAAAAATCAATCTGATCATACAGCGAGTATAGGTCAGACAATGGGTATACCTGTTCCGAAATTACGGGCGTATTTAAGGATGCTGTGGTTTTACTTTCTTGAGATCCGACAAGCAGCTTTGAATTTACAACAATTTCATTGTTATTTATGCGATATGACAATATCGAGTACATATAACTTTACACGCACGTTACAAACTAATGGCAATTTGTAGACAGTTTAATATTTTTGTACGGCAAGGTGTAAGTATCCTCGGTATATAAGGCGCAATAATTGCCACTAGTTTTATAAATGATAACGTCAATGAAACATTATTCTTATGAAATACATTACAACGATATATATTTTACTTACTTGATGCGCCGGTGTAGGCGTAGGATCTTTCGTGGAACGTTCCGTTCTATCCGCTGGGGCATGGTAAGTTGGTACGCTTGGTGTCGCGCTAGGTGGTCTACCCCGAGGATGCGGTGGTTGAGGTATAACCATATTAGGGGGCATTCCAGTACTAGAAGTAGAACTTCGTCCAGTAGTCGGCGGTAATAGCATTCCAGGTGGTGGAGCATGAAGGCTACTACTTCTACTCGGTGCTGGTTGACCCCTAAGTAAAGGCGGTGGTGCTTTTCCTGTTCTGTGCCTGTAACCCATCGTTATTCCAATTTAACATGACGACGTACAAAACCATATTCTTGGAAGAAAACATTGCAGTAGAGTTTTACCCATGAGGCGTTGGTTGTACCGTCACTGGTGGTGGTAATTTGCTGGGAACTTTTGGTACCGCTGCAATATTTTCTTTTAACTGTTGAGACTGTCTCAGCTTTTTTAGCAAAACCAATTTCATTTCCTCAGATCTAAGTTCTTCTTTCAGTTTTCTAAGCGTCCTTTCCCGTTCAGCCAGTTCATCCGATGATAATTCTTTGATCGGAAGTAAAGGTGGCATGTCACCTGCATTCGAAGAAATATTAGTGATTTCATATGTTAAAATATATAAAATAATATTGCCCTTATAGAAATATAAAAGTCATAAAATATTACCTTCGTCGCTATCCGATGCATTTCCATTCAAGTATCCATTTATTCTAGGTTCATCCGGGCTTTCCGCGTAACTTCTTTCGATTCTTGGTCTCAAATTACGCCGAGTCCTTCGATCGTCCCCAGACTTTGGGGCTAATATGCCTCTAGCCGCATTTTGAATGTTGCGAGCTTCTGGCATATTACTTTCTAAATTAGGACTCGGGGCAAAATGAATTCCAAGATCCAATGGCCCTCCCACATCCCCTGAATTTGTAGTTATGGATGGGGAATTCCTCCTGCCACTGCTGTTAGAACACAAACAATAGTTTTATCTAAAATCTTACACGATTGGGCGTAACAAGATATTCCATTTTCGCTGTCTATGTTCTATAAAGCTAAGCATCAACGACAAAGTAAAACTCTGTCGTTTACCAAATTTCTTTAACCGAACATAGATGCTTCGACGAAGGTTTGTTTACCTTACGCTCAGATCCACTACGGCATCGCCATCCATATCCATGGCTTCCATTCCTTCGAGCACTGTGAATCTAAAAAAGTACACAACTATTAGTCGCGCGTACACTAATTAACAACATAACGGTAAAAGCGAGTAATTTTGTGGAGTGGTAGGAAACAAGTGGCGAGCAATTACGTAAATAGGCCGATATACGTAATGTACCGATATTCGATCGACGCTCGTAGATATTCCAGCGATCGTAAGGAAAATGAAAATAATTACCCGAAACGCTACCACGACCGTGGGCTCGTCACACGAGTTTTCGGGAGTCACGTTATTTACGCGCAGCAGCGTCCCAATGTAAGGAAATCATACGCGAGAAGATAACACGACGGTTGACACGATCGCGCGAGGGACGAAAATATCATGATAAAAAAGACGAAGACGACGAGTACAACGACGATGTTAAAGCGTGGAAAGCGAGGCAAAATGCTGAGCAAGCACAAGAAAAAGAGTAAGAAAGAGAAAAGGAAAGAAAAAAGAAAGAGAGGTATTCGCAGATGTGAATTCTAACCTAACCTCCGTGGCTTTCTCGTTGGAGGAAAGCTAAGCGGCGGTATACATGATGTCGCACGGCGCGATTCCTTCGAAGAAGATATCGATGCGCGACGTGTCCCGGGTCTCTTCGATGAGAGGCAGACGAGCGCGCGCGCGCGCGCGTTCACGCCGCTCTCTTTCTCTCACTCTTCTTTTTTCTCTCTCTTTCTCTCTCGTACCGCTTAGATTCGTTCGTCCCTCGCGGGTATACCTTACGGACCGCGATCGAGAAGAATCGAATTCGATGCTTCGAAAGCGGCGTCTCCGCACAATGGCAGCTCTAAGCGTAGCGGTATAAGATCGTGGAAGGGGAGAGGGGCTGCCTCCACCTCCTCCACCTCTTCCTCCTCTTCATAGTACCCCGAGGGGAGAGAGGTACGCTCGCACATTAATTATTTCTCCCTCCCGCCCCGTCCAAACACACACTGTCTACCCCTTACCACAAACGAGACTCGGCTACTCACCCACACACGCACGCGCGCGCGCCGCCAACTTACAGTGGTGGCACCGGAATCGCGCTGGAAAGCAATATATCTATCTCTTTCTCTCTCTCTCTTTTCTGTCCTTTACCCCTCGCCACGACACTTTCCACTCTCGACCCACCTCCTCACCCTCCGCCACCTCCTGTTACTCCACCGCCACCCCCTCGTAAACCGCTCTTCTTCCTCCTTCTACTAACTTCTCCCACTCCTACTCTCGGCTGTGCGGATTTTCCCGAATTTCGTCTCAGTACCTTTCCCCTGCCCTCGTCCTTGCCTGCCCCTTCCCTACCAACTCGGGTGCCCTTCTGCCCTACGGGAAATCGATTTTTCGCCTGGGCCTTCCCCACTGCTAGCCTTGGCGAGAGCAGCAACGGGACGGCGACGAGAGCGCGGCGGAGAGAGGAGAGGTGCAACGGTTTTCCAACGAATTTGCTATCCGTTCACGCATCTCTCTTTCTCTCTATCTCCCTCTCTCTCTCTCATCGCGATTTCACCTCGGTCGCAACGAAAAGCGCGACCTCTGTCCGCGACATCTATTTCTCTTCTTCCGCCTTTCTTTCGAGCGCGAGGTGCGCGCGTAAAAAAGAGCGTCGTGTTTCGCGAGTCGAGAAGAGCGCGACGGTTAAACGACCGTCGGTAGCGGCTGCTGTCCTCCTCCTAGTTGTAGTCTTCGTTATTGGCTGCCACGTTTTTTTCCTCGGCATTGTTTGTGGCCTTTGTACCGCCGAAACGAAAGAACTACTCCTACTTCCTTTTGGATCTCCCGCCTTGTTCGACTTAGCACGTCACGTGACTTCTGTCCAAAACCGTAACAAGCTTCCCAATTCGTTGAGATGAACGACTCATCTAACTACCACGAGAATGGACTCGCGGCAGATTCCTTTTTTTTTCCTTATTTCGTAATAGTTTTAGCGAAAGAAAGAAGAAATTTTTTGGCATGGCTAATGATGTTCCAATAAAAAAAAGAAAAAACGAATTCGATTTTAAATACATCGAATTCTTTCGCATCGATCGCTCTTGAACCGATCGCGTTCGATTTTCCACCTAACCTAAAGAAAAAAGACGTCTTCCGATCGGCATCGATTTCGAAAGCGAAAGTTTCGAAAGTTCGCTCGACGCGATAGGTAGAAAAGGGGGATATTGGAGGAGATCGAAAGAGAATATACGGAGAGTCAGCGTTCTCTGGTCGGTGATATCGATGCGGAGTATCGGACATTTTACGATCGTACGTCGACCGTCGTTGCGTGAGAGAGGAAGGTGGAAGGGGGAGGGGGGAGAAACTCCGAAGAGTCCGAGCATTCAAGGACAACCCTAAACCACGTTAAAGGAGTTCGATCGCCTTCCTCGATCTTCCTCGTCTTTGCGAGAGAACGCGAGGATCTCGCGTGTATAAGAAACAGAGAGAGAGAGAGAGAGAGAGAGAGAGAGAGAGAGAGAGAGAGAGAGAGAGAGAATGCACAACGTGCGAGCTCAGGCACGAGATCGGTCTCCCGCGTTCGGTCTACCTAAAACAATCGACGAATCTACTCCATTTTCGAGAGTAACGCTCCCCGTCCATTTCGATCGCTTCATGTACACATAACGAGCGTTCGGCGGGACCACTTTTTTCGGCGTGGCTGGTAGTAGTAACAGCGGTAGTAAGACTAATAGTAGCAGTAGTAGTAGTAGTAATAGTAGACATAACGTGGTAGTACCTGTAAATTCGCTCGTTCGAGCCGACGTCCTCGCTCTCGTGTAATCCTTATACACACACACACGCACACGTAGAAAGAGTGAACGAGACGAGCGTATGTAAATCGATTACAGAAAGCGGACGTAAGGGAGCAGGTAGACGAACGTAAAAGCGAGAGCCGACCGATCGGTCGGGTCACTTTAAGTTTTTTTTTCTTCCTCTTGTTGGATGCTACGTTCGCTGCGGTGCCTCCGAATTGTTTTTAAGACGACACGACGATGCACCGTGACGTACACGCACGCACATTAACACACGTATACCTTCTCTCATATATAAGAGTAAGCCATAGAGCAGTCGTATACACACGAAACACATATATATACACACATACACATCTCACACACACACACATACGGAGTAACACTCATGTACACACGCGAGCGTCCGTGAGTGCGTCGGTCGGCGGTCGTCGTCGTTGTTGTTGGGGTCACGATATATATCAACGAGGATGTGTAACACGCTTCACCGTCCAGCGGTCGTGCACGTAGAATATCCGCGCGTGAATCTCTTCCGTGCGTGCTCGCGCATCGCTCGGTCGTTCGTCGCGTCGCGCCGCGCGGCGCGCCTAACTGCTGCTGCGAAAGAGAGAGGACGGACGTACGGACGGACGGACTAACGAACGAACGGACGGACGTACGCGGATGGACAGACGGACGGATGGACGGACGACGGCAGCCGGAGCAGCGCCGCGCCGCCGCCGCTCGTTTACGCGCTCTCTTACACGCGCTCGCACGCGCGCTTCTTCCAGCCACCGAATGGAAGACGAGAAAGAGAGAGAGAGAGAGAGGCAGCGTGAGAGAAAATATAGACGTCTCTCGTCACGGCACGCGACTGATAGACACGGGCAACCTACCGAATGATTTTCCGTCCACGCACTTCCGTTCGTTTCTGCGGACTACGGAAAACTCTTCCTTCGACCTCTCTTTCTCTTTTTTTTTTTTTTTTCTTTCTCTCTCTCTCTTTCTATCATGCTCTTTCCCTCTCTTTCTTTCTCTATCTATCTCGCTCACTCGCTCATTCGTTCGCTCTCTCTCTCTCGCTCTTCCCCCCCGTGCGCAAAAATTAACCAGAGTGATTCAATATGGCGGCCTTGTCCGCCGTGATGTCCCCCCCCTCCCCCTCTACCTTCTTCTCAGCCCTTGTTTCGATGCTGCCCGGCATCGTCGCTGTCGTTGTTTCCTCCGGTCCGCGTTACCCCCTCCACGTTTCTCTTACTCCCTCCCTCTCTCTTTTACTACGGTGAGGCACAAACCGAGGTGTAACGGCGCGCGCTAAGGGTGGGGATGAACCGTGGACCTTATCGCCTCCGAAGCCGCCACCGTGTTCGCCCCTGCCGCGCGACCGATAGCGCCGCGAAGGAATCGAGAAAGCGCCGCTGGCTACGGGGCTTACCGGAAGCACCCCACGGACTTTGTAAAATACTCCATCGTCCCGGGGAACCGCGCGAACGACGAGCCCGCACGCTTTAAGCGCCGTTCACAATTTCGCGCGCGTAAACACCCTCCCCACTCCAAAGTTGTTTCGAACCTTTTTTCTTTTTTTTTTTCGTCGAACGCGTTTTCATCGAAATTCGTAGATTTCCTTTTCACGACGAGCCGACTCAGTAGAGTGTGCGATCGGTACGGGATAAGTAAGAACACACGAAAGGTTATGCCATGCACGATTTATTTATCGACTGATACATTTTTAAAAATTGATTCATACATGAGAAAACATTTGATTTCTATTATTTGAAGTGGTGGGCGTTAATATTTAAATTATAGACCGACCTTCGTACATAGATTTTCCAACGGAAATAATACCGATTACATAGTGATAGCGAAATAACAATTCTCATTAAAAAAAAGAATGACAATGTGTCGATTTCATTACAATCGCGTTTAAAAAGACGGACAATTACGTGATAGCTGAGCTGACAGTAATCGCTCGGACCGATACGATCGCATAATACTCCGGTAACGAGTTCGGACTTTTATCGTTTTCGCAATAAGGAATACAGTTCGAAATAGCTCGGTTTATAGGAAGATTCGATAAACTATAAATAAAGTAATCCGTATGAAGAATCGATAATTAATGAGCCGCTCGAGGTTGCGACAAGAGAATTGCGACTCTGCGATAAAAATGTAACTCATTACCGGGGGGAGGGCCGATCGAAGGGATTTTTCCTTTATCATCGGACAAGAGACTTGTGTATTAAACAACGACGAGCCGATGGCCGAAGGAAACTATGTATACGCACATATATGTATACACACACACACACACACACATATATATATATATATATATATATATATATATATGATATATAATGAGATACATTTTTTAATAGATCTCGATAATACTTCGGCATCGGCTCGAACATCGATCCAGCGAGAGTTCGAGGAACCCAATGAGATAAAATTTCACGACGAAGACAGAATCGATTTTGTTCCCCCTTCGTTAATAATAATAATAATAATAATAATAATAATAATAATAATAATAATAATAATAATAATAATAATAATAATATTAATAATAATAATAACAATTTCGAAGCAAGTTACACGTGGTCTTCTATTAGAAGAAGAGTGTTCTTTCGAGAATATAGAAATAAAATATATCGTTTTGTTTTTTTTTCTTTTTAAATAACAATTGACGCACTTTCCACCGACGGAAAACCAAAAAGTCTCTCTTTTTCATTTTTTTTTTAAACAACCCCGCGTACGGCGTTTAACCAGAGTACGTTTACGCGCATAATATACGACAGGCAGTCTCTCGTCGTCGCATCGTTCGCCCTGAAAGATTTTGTTGCTCGCATGTTTTGCGGCTCGATGCGTTATTTATACGCTTTATAAATTGTTTCGTCAGGTCATCCTGAGCATGGTCCAGATATATTTATATCCAGTAGCTAAAGAGAGATATCGCGAAACTCGCTCACGGAAGTACGTCGAAGAGAGTGTTTTTAAGTATTTAGGAATCTCGTGCGCTTTTTTTCCCCGCTAATTTCGTCGGGATAATGGCCGAGGAGCGGGAACAAGAAATCGATGTTTCTGCTACAGAAAATAATTTAGATGAATCCGATGCGATCTACCCGTCAAATGCTTTTCGTATTTTTATATCCGATGTATCGAATGAATAGAAATTAGGAAAGAAAAAACGCAAAAAAGAGGAAGAAGAAGAAGCAGAGAGGAAAAAAGATGATTGGCGTATTATTCGAGGCAGTGGATCGTAACTTGTCCCGTCATTTTCGTAATAATAATAATAATATCGCGAGCGAGTGACGTTGGTGGACATCGAATTCATCATTATCATCATCATCATCGATATCGTCGCTGTACGATCCGTACATAATGTATTTACAAAGAGACACGCGTATAGACCACGCACGGAGGCACGCTACACAGTCATCGAGAAAAGCATATGCCTCGATGATCGTCGTCATAGTGGTCACACCCACGCGATATCTTTCTCTAACATTTAGATCCAAATATAAAGGCTACTATTATAGAGTTATCTCGACGAATCGCGCTCTCTTCGATTACCAAATACCATCTTTCATATATAGATACACACTTATGTGCGTTTCGTTCGTCGACCGTTTCGTTTTTTTGTCTCCGTTCTCCTGTTAAATATACATTATATATATAACATATGTATACTCCATCACGATATCAGCCACGTTAACGATAAAACAATGTAATTCAACCGAGTCCCTTTGAGTCTACTTTAAATCGATGTAAAAGTCAGCGCGTTCTCGTACACATACATACATATTAAGATTTACAAAGAGAGAGATAGAAAAGGAACGAGACTCCGCGATCTTCGTTCCTTTTCGGAATTAAAAACGGCGATCCTCGAGATCATTATTATATCGAGCGGTCGGTGATGTGATATTATTACCCGTACAACACGGAGACTCGGCAAAATTCTTTCACTTAAAGCTAGTATCCTTAAACCTTAGTCTTTTTTTCTTCTTTTACGGTACAGCGAGTCGTAATTCTAAAAAGAAAGAAATAAAATCGGCGTTTCGCGCCGATTTCGAAAAGGCGCCCTTCGTATCGAATTTTTTCACACTTACCCCTCCCGCCGTTTTTCTCGTCGCAAGATCGAAACTGAAAGGCGTCTTTTCAGTGCGTTTAAACATATACATATTTTTTCTTTGTTTATATTATATACATATATGCTCAATATTTATCGACCTGTCGTCGACAACGGAAAAAATTCAAGAACGACGTGAGGTTATATATATATATACACATATATCGGCGAACGAAAAAAGAGTCATCGTTAAATACGACGGTCCTTCGCTCCTTCTTCCTGCATCAACGGCGCGAATTCGGCGTGGCTCGAGAGAGGGATGGGGAACTTTAACGTTTCTATCTTTGCCAACTATGTTCTGTAATGATCGTGATAATAGTAGTAATAATACTAATAATAATAATAGTAATAATAACAACAACAATAAAAATAATAAGTCGATGTCGCCAGAAGGAGAATACACGCCGTAGATGATGTAAGAAGTTTACAGGATATTATAAGGGCGCAACATGTAACACATTCGTAGTACCTAAAAGTACTACACGTTAAGTTTCTTTCGCCTATTTTTTTTCTTCGCCATTCTCGTTTTTTTTTTTATCATCGTCAAAACCGGCGGATATACGTCGAAGGAGATACCATCGATCGCAAAGAAAAACATATTTGAAGTCGCACGATCGAGTCTTACGCGGCGCTTGGCTCAAGACCGTTCCGTCATCCTCTGCAAATACAACACGAGAATGTGACAAGGATTACAAAATTTTGATCCTTTCGCAAACACTTGCAACAAACGAGGAAGGTTGTAGAAGGAACGATGATGGTGGCCTCGCTCGTCCAAAATACAACGAATTTCTTCTGTCTTATTAATCGTATTTTTGCATTTGTTTACGGTATAGCGCGAAAATTTTTCGATAGATTGTTCGAAATTATTGTCAGAGACGTCGGACGAGCGATGCTTTAAAATGATACAGTTTTATTTCTAATGGTGTAATAGCGCTTTGTTACAAAATGGTAGTAGCATCCTCGAGAACGGTCGAAATTATATTCAAATTAGATTACAAAATATTCATGAATGTAAATTAGTATTTATGTTTGCTTCTAATTAGAAAAGCTTCTATTCAATATTTTGGCATAATTTCTGTAAACTGTTCGCTTTACAGGTTATGTATTTCTGCCGTGGGACAAGATTGATGTGCGATAATCGTATCGATGGTATCTTTGTTTCGTTTTTTTAATCTTTCTTTTCGCAATCTCTTTATTATTATCCCTCCTTTGATTCGGATTCTAGGTCCGATATCGCTAAAAGATTCGAAGAAGATTGGCGAGAATCGTCGCATTGCTTTTACTTTTCGCGGTTTTGCGCGACGACGAACATGTAGTATATGTCTCTTACCGCAGGGTCCTATTTTTTTACATCTTTTGTTTTTTTTTTATTTGTTCTTGTTTCTTACGGGTAAATCTAGCCTTCTTCGCTACATGCATTATTATTGATCGAGGAGAGCGCCAGATTTATTGCAAAAATCATATATGCGTCTCGCTCTATCGCTCTCACTATTTCTCTTGCGCGTGTGTATCGACGATGGTTTATACATACATAAGTGGTGCATGTATAACGCCGTCATGAAAAAAAGATACTTTATTATTACTTTTCATCTAATAAGAATTCTTTCGTTTTTCGCACGCTCGATTAACACGATCTTTCAAACGCGACAATCGCCGGCTGCCATAATTTTTTATCTATTCGACTGGAATGGATCATACTCGGTGCGTGTAATTTACGATACGCTATCGATGGTGTATACATGATGTCTGTGTGTGTGTGTGTGTGTGTCTAGAGTGAATAAGTCGTGTCCGTATACATACACGAAAAAAAAAAAAAAAAACCGAAATAAAATTAGTTCGAACAAAAATCTGCCCTTTCCGTGAGACTCTCCGGTCAAACTACGATATTTAAATATTCCTATATTGTTCTAAAACGAAGCGCGAAGTGTTACATTATTATTTCTTTCGTTTCGATCTTTCTTTTTCATTAGGAACTTATAATACTGCTTGTAGTGCATTATTCCGATTATTTGTACCGTTCACACGAACGTGCGAGTTCTTCTATCTTTCTTACACGTCTATCGTTAAACTTCGTACGCGAAATCGAACACGATTATTTATCGAAATATTCTATCGTTTCTTTTCCTTAACTCATCGCTGAAATTCGTCGTCGCGAAACCAAAACGAGAATCTCAGTTTCTTGAATTTTTTTCGAAAAAGTTCACCGATGCACGCGCGCGTATAATACTACAGTTTGGATCGACGTTGTGTCCGCGCGTGTATTTACACGTTTTCACCAATAGAAAAAGAAATGAGATCTCGATTCGCGATGTTCGCGCTTTTTTACAATACGTTTCTTTTCCGAATGGAATGTCATAGTGGTCTTCCGCACGGAAATTAACTTTGTGTATGTGTGTGTATGTTGTGTCTTTCGTACGTACGTTTTTTATGGCCTTTAAAATCGCACGATCTCGCGATTCGTCTCGTTCTACATTAACTAAATACGCATTTCTATGGGCACACTCTCGTCTAAGCGCGTTTCGGAAGATAAAATTACACGCGATAGACGATTGGACGTTCGTTGAATTTTCGCGAGGATTATTCGATCGGCATTTGTTGAGGAGGTAGGGCCGACACGTTCGATATCATCCTTTTTTTTTTTATCTCTCTTCCTAAAGTCGATTCCTATAATATCGGTTCTTCTTTTCTTCGCTTAACGTCTTCGTGTCGTTTGAATCTCCCGTTTTCGTTCCCGCGAGTAAATCGATCACACGTAACGCAGCAATGTCTTTCTTTAATTTTTGAATTTTCTTTCCTCCTCTCGCATTCTCTCATTCGCTCTTTCTTTCATCTAAATCACTCTCAATCAAAAACACCTCTTCGGTCTTTAGGAATCATGTACTTCGTGCATTCGTCTCCTCCTTTCGTTAGACCTATTGAAGATTCTCTCGTTTCTCTTGGTTCGTTCCTCCATCTCTCCTCGAGCACCCATCTACGATTTTCATATTGGTTTCTTTATTTGTATTTTTATCACAGATGTTTTGTTCTTCGTCATATCGCCCCTTATTCGCATCTCCATTTTTTTCCTTCTTCTTACGGCCCACTCGGTATATATGTAGCATGTATATCATCCGACAGGGATTAAATCGGATCGTTTACGTATCTCTTTCTCTCTCTATCTCTCTCTTCTTAGCGTTCGCTCTTTTAACGTGACGTTATTACGTTTCGCGATTCCCTTTTCTTTTATTATTTTAAGCCGACACGATAATCACAGCTCTCCGTCTTGGCGACTTGTGTGCGCGCGCGCAAGATGGATTTGTTATTACTCCTTTTTTTTCTTTTTTTTTTTCTTACTTTGTTTACGATCACACACTAAGGCCTGCCTT
The DNA here is from genome assembly GCA_916049575.1 of Ancistrocerus nigricornis. Classification (NCBI taxonomy): domain Eukaryota; kingdom Metazoa; phylum Arthropoda; class Insecta; order Hymenoptera; family Vespidae; genus Ancistrocerus; species Ancistrocerus nigricornis. The sequence goes on along the minus strand of OU696668.1, from coordinate 9,930,999 downwards.
AGTACAAAAATATACATTCGCATCTTAAAAAATAGATCTTAGCATTCTGTACTGGCTAGCGTTCGTTTGATATTTTACATTTATTTTGATTCTTGGCAGGCTGCTTAAGGTTAATTATCGGCTATGAGAGAACCATCGTCGAGTGAGCCCTCAAACGAGGAGTAACGTGTGTGTTTGTATGGGGGCTTCTTGGTTTTTCGATCGCTAAACGCTAGCTGTCTTATGTGACACGCACCATCTCCCTCTTATTTATTTAATTTCTTTCATTAATATCTTCTCTCTTTCTTTTCTTTTGTTAATGTTTCGTTCAACACGACAAACATATTCATAAACTCGCTATCGCTCTTGTATATAGATATATATATATTAAATTTTACCGGAGGACTCGTCGAGTCGAGGCAAAAATAAGAAGTACAAAGAAATAGAAAAACGGTAATAACAGGAAAAGAACAATTAAAAAAGAAAAGGAAGAAAAGAACCCCGGTGCGTTGGTAACATTTTTTCGAAAAGGAAACGACACCGAGGACACGCGAGAAGAATCGTGCTCTCTTTCTATTTATCGTTCTCTCTTTCAATTTTTTTTCTTTAGGCGATGCTATTCACCCATTCGCATATATAGGTCGTGCGTTTTTTTTCTTTATGAATACGATGTCGATCGCGGCACGGCGTGCAGCACGCCCAACTTTCTCATGTGTGTGTGTGTGTGTGTGTGTGTTATCATTTTTTTTTAATACCCCTTTTTCGGCAGGTTCAGTCTTATGTTTGTTGTATATCGTCGCGCTTTATAATCAATAATACATACACACGCGGTTTACATTTTGCGTTGTGCCCACGTTAAGCGGCTGCACGCGCGCACGCGTATGAGCGCTTGCTCGTTCACGCGTTCAAGGAATCATTTTCTTTTTGCGCAGAGATGGTGCTACATGTTATCACCTGGATTTCCTCTTCTTTATATTCCTCTTCTTCATTTTTTTCTTTATCTACTTTAGACTCGTGGATATTTGAGCGCATTTCTCCTATTTATTTTTATTTTTTTATCTCGTTATTTCGCTCGCTCACACGCACACACACACATGCAACAAGCATTGTCTTCGTACACGCATACTACATATCGTTCTTTCTTTCTCTCTCTCTCTCTCTTTCTCTCACTCACGATCGTAGGCACCGCGCGCCCGCGAGCATGCCTTCCCTCCTTATGTTTACATATATTTATATATTATTATTCGTGAACGCACGATTGCGGATCGAAATGAAAACAAAAAATTATACGAGAGAAATCGAAGGGTCCGTCGTTATATATGTTTAAAAAGAAAAAACAAGAGAAAGAAGAAACAGAGGTAAAGAAGGGAAAAGAAAGAACGAATTTCGCGGGCCTGTGCGCGCTATAAATTGGCGGCCAAAGAACGCGCGTTATTCGAATATCGCATACAGAATTTCCGAACAACGAGAATAAATCGATGACCGTTTTTTATTCCTTAATTGTAGTTATTTTTTAACGAATTTCTTCTTTCTTCCCCACTTTCCATTTAGCGTAACGAATATACATATAATGATCGCGCACGTGATACGAAATGAAAGGGCTGTCGCAGACGCGGCTCTACTTTAACCTCTAGTCATTTTTCGATAAACGATTGGCTCGCAAAGACCAAACGATTGACAAAAAATGTTTACTAAGGATTTAATGTGAGTCTGTGTATGTATATGTATGTGTGCGTGTGTATTTTCTTCTTTCGTATCGTGAGCGTCGCGCGTCAAACGGTTCGTCAAAATTACTCTTACCGCGACTCAGGTACATATTAAGGCCCGTTCATCTTGTATAGCGGCATCTTATATCTCGCTTAACGTGTTCGCTCGAAAGGAATCATTCCCTCGCATATATTTTGTGCCTCGCGCACTCGATCGAATCTTCCGCATACACACACACAAATATCGCGCGTATTACAATCATTTTCATCTCTCTCTCTCTCTCTACTTCACGATCTCGCACACCTAGTTGGGCACATTACCGCGTCTCTCTGCTATTCGCATACAAGTGTGCGATACTTCACTCCTTTGAAGATTTCGACGCATGAAGTGTATGTACAGGATCACATGTAAAAAAAGAATGGTATACGTGACTATGATGTACGATACACGACGATGTAATAATTATACAAGGATTCGAAAAAGTAAATCGCATCTCAGAATAGTATAACTGTGTATACGGTTTTGTTGCTTTTGGTATTCCTCCTCTTGCGCTATATGTATGGCTCCTTTATAAACATTCAAAATCGTCACCATATTTTAATCGTACGATAGAAATGCGAGTGCCTTCTCATCGCACTCGAATATTAAATGTTTAAACTTCGATAGATAGTACAGATATACTTACATATACATACATGTATATATATATATATATATATATATATATATGTATATACATATATATATATACGATTAGAAGCTAGTTCTTTCGATTTGATAGATAACTATGTATTCGTGTTCCACGTATCGGCGATCGCTAAGAGCACGCTGAAGAAAAATGTTACGTACAGAACAAACGGTTCTTGATCACAGTTTATATGATATAACACATACTTTCGCGCAACTTTCCGCGTGATTCATCTTCCAAGTATATATCTCATACCACTCAGTCTACTCTGGCGTGCACGTTTGTCTCTTGCTTTTATCTTCTTTCTTTCTCTCGTTTTGTTTGTTTTTCTTTTTATTACAATTGCGTCCGATTGGTTTTGGTATTAAAAATAACCTCGGAACGCCGTTTTACTTCTTCTCGTTACTGAGTTCGACTCTGTACCTGTGCATTTGATACAACTACGCGACTCGCTTAAAGTATTCTATCGAGTTGTTCTAAATATTCCTCTTTGTGTCGCACAGCATGCTCTTAGCAAACGCTCAGCTTGTATCTACATGTTTTTTTTTACTTTTGTTTCAGTGGATTGGAAAAATATCCGTTAGACGACGCTTCTACTTACAATACAAGTTTGGAATTTCGCTTTAGTTTTCCACTGGAAGATTATGGGATCAAACCTCTCTCCCTTGTTTCATTGTATTTCTTTCAATCTATCCCATAGATGATCGTCTTCCTTCAAGATATTCATCTCGGTATTAAATATTATTTTTAATGACCCTGTGCCAACAGGTATACGTCACAAGTGGTATCCGCATAGCGTGACCTTGACGCGTTTGTTTTACATAAACACCTTGTTTTCATCAAGGTATTGTTATATATCTACACGGAATTTACTCATTCTTCGCAGGGCATCGATTTGGGTGAGAGGGACGATCGGTAAAGTAAAGATCGCGGTGAGGATATATATATATACCTGATAGGTTTACAATTACCATTGTCAATATAAAGACGCGATTCCCTGCATAGCTTCTCCAACGAAGAAAAATCACAGCATAAATAAGTCATTCCTACCATCCGTCGTAAGAATTATAGAAAATCTCTCTCTCTCTCTCTCTCACTCTCTCGCTCTCAATCGTTTACAGCGTAATTTGCGTTCAATTTGGACGTTTCGTCGTGAGAAAGACATGAGAGGTAGGCTTATCGCTAGAGCATTGGGGATTGATCGTGTACTATACGTCGATAGACGAGCTTACGAACATCGGTGATCCACGATCGTAACACCGTTTGCTTATCTCCCTTGATTGTGCCACAAATTAGCTTTGTGCATAAGGAATAGATTTTCCTTGGAGGAATGATTTGGAATAAAGTATGATCGTAAAACGAGGAACATTGATGCACGTTACACTCGCAAACGTATAGCGCAATGTAAATGCGAGCTCCATATATCACATCCATACAAGAACTTTTAAGATTACGGCGCGATAGCACGGTATGACTACTCTCATCTTCTCTATTAATAAGTTACATCTAACGACTAACCGACGGATGGCAGTATGCGTTAATTAGATTTCGGATTATAAACTCATTATACGTATTCACCGCGCTGCATACAAAAACAAATCTTATAGAAAAATAAAGAATATAACTTTACAACTGTACTTCTGAAAATGTCCTCCTCCTCCTTCTCCTCTTCCTCCTCCTTTCATAAATAGTCGTGATTGTTGATCGGTAGTCCGGGGCCGACATTTTCTTGACGTTTTATTTAGTTGCAAGTTACTTCTGGTCACGCAGAACCAGCGGCATAATAACTTCCCTGCTGTCACCAGCAAAAGGGTTCAATACTACTGCTGGTAATTCTGCGCTCCTCAATGGTGCCCAATGTCTACCCATTATCTCTTTTATTTCCTATAGTACAAGGGTAAGGTATTATTAATTTTTAATCAAGCAATCGAAAGGAAAAATAATATATAAACTTACATGGGTAATGGCTTCAGTTTTACGCCATGACTCGCTGTCAGATGCAATATCGCTTTCCGCAAATACAAGAAGTTTGAGCGTACTTCCTCGGAGACGCGCGATGGCTAACAAATTTTCTTGGTAATATTTGTGTCCTATAAACACTACTTCCACGAGTTGAGTACATTTCCATGCCACCAATACCAAAGGATCTGGGCTGTAGCAGATTTAAAAGCATTACGTTTGATTGCGGTTGAGGAGTATTTAAATTGAATATACTACGCGTATTACTCACCTGTCTGGTTCATTGGGATCGTACGTAGCTGGAATATTTACCGTAGTATCCATAGAATCTATCCATATTAGCGATTTCAATGTACGGGGGTACCAACTTGATAATCGATGTAGTACCTCTATATTAAATTTTTCGCAAAACAATACTTTTAAGTGCGTTAGAGGCATGGAAGGATGAAGAATATCCGTATCTAATACTTTTACACCGATGTAAGAATGTATGAGATTTAATCGCAGCTCACATTTTGGACTAAAAAGAATTTTAATTAGCTTCGGCATATTCGAACAAAATAATATTCTTTTTTGATTTATAATATTTTATAAGACTATGCTGACATACTTTTTTTGAACAAATGTCTCCCAAGCTGCATTTGTGGTTCCTAGATAATCGTTATGCCAACCATGTACGTGTATCACTATCCTTTCCATGGTGCCGCTGTCTAAAGCTCTGAGTAAGGCATCATTAACGACATCGTAATCTAATGTCAAAACAGTTAATCTGATAAATGATTTAAAAATATATTCCTCCAATTCTATGAAGTCATAGTGGTCTGGATCATCCTTAACAGATGCTAGGCTAAGGTGCGTTAGATGTTTAGCGTGATGTAAAAGTAGGGGTTCCAGAATTATGTTGGCATTAGCAGCTAGTTCTTCTATGTATCCTAGACTCAGAGCTTCCAAACAGTTAGATGTTTCAATAATTTTCACAATGGATTTCATTAGGGATGCACTGTTCATCGGACTATAAAAATTAATAAAACATTATACTTAAACATGTTTTATAAATATTTTTAAAGAAATATGTGTACAATTTTAATTACCTGCCATGTTCGCTTTCCATATACCAATATGGGCATTCGAATATGCTGCTGCTGTATTCCAAGAATAATTTTCGTAATTGTCTATTAGAGCTTAATTTTTTCAAAAGAATAGACGTTTCTACAATATGGCTTGCTATGTCGCATCTTATTGTTGCTTCGTGTACGCTGAGTCCAAAACAATCTGCCAGAACCCTAGACAATTGTACAAATCAAGCATATAGGAAATAGATATTAAAAATCCTTTATTATAAATCTAAGTTACCAACCTAGCCCATGAAATACTGTCTTCGTCTTTCAGAACAAAAGTGATTTTTTTCCAAAAACTGGGATGGAATAACGCATGTCTCCAATTTTTACAAACCTGCACAAATTAGCGCAAGTATGTTAGATTTTAGTAGAGTAATCCATAGGGATTTCACGTTTATATATGTATTAGTATCTTGATACGTATATTTTGATTCTGCAGAAATTGATAAACATTTAAACGTTAACATTAGTATACATAAAGAAATTTCGCGCGATGACAATGTAACCTTTGCTATATGCGTACGATAAATTGAAAGGTCGACTTTCGTAAACATCAAACGGCTCTGTAAGATACGATCGTTTGATTACCTACTGTGTTAGGTCAATTGACAGAACAAAAAAAACAAAAAGTACAAGTATACCTGAGAGGCTCTTATCCGGTTCTCATGGGGCAAATACGAGAATATTTCTTGCAAAATAACGCTAGGCAGATTGTTCCAACACGTGTAGTTATCCTCTTGTTCCATTTCTATCGTACAATTAGGAGCTATGAAAGACGAACAGCTGTTCGCCTTTATCGAAGACAGCTGCCCTTCGCACTTTCTTGACGTTGCCTCTTCTACTGTGTCACTTTCTTCGCGGTGTTTTAACTTTTCCAGGCGAATTCCACCTCCATTTCCGGCATGTAGCATTTTTTAGCCACTCGCTGGCCACAGATACCTCAATTTGTTTCGCGAAATCCCTCTTTTCTACGATTCTACGGCCGTATCACAAACCAATACCCAAACCAAAATACGAAGAAGGTATTGCGTCCAACTTATAACTCCCAACCGCACCGCCGTTCCTACGGTTGTGTGTGCTCCTCCCTACGCGCACGATTCTTCTCAAAATCTTCATCTCTGATTGGTCGACGTCCTACTCACATGCCAACAAAAATATGACACTTCCAAGAGTCCTTCAAATTTCTTTTCTTTTCTTTAAAAAATTCAATAGACGGTGTATTTTAGGAGACGTTTAAATGTGAGAAATCTTATGAAACCTAGACGATTTGCGTGTTGAATTAATCAAAGATAGAAAACATTTCGTGCGCAATCCTTTGCGCGTACACTCACACAGACGCGGACGTACACGTACATACGTGTCAAAAGTCATTTTAGAATTGGAGTAACATTGAAGTATTGAAGAATTTTTATAAGATGATCGAGTTATATTCGGATCTTTAAAACGTGCCAATCATTGTTGTTTTGTTGCGGTCGCGGAAACTTCCTGATTGGTGTGTTTAAACGATCCAATTGTCGAATGTTAACTGTGGCCTTTCAACAGGCTAGAAGGGTCGGAAAATACTCGCCCGAGAAATGTCAAAATGGCGTCTTCTCAGGACGCTTGGTATCTCTCGTTGTTAGGTTTAGCTGAAAACTTTCGAACATCAAGTCCACCAAATATTAAATCATGTATTCAGTGTCTTCAAGCCGTCTTCAATTTCAAGCCACCCCCTCGGGTTGAAGCACGCACTCATCTACAACTTGGAAACATTCTTCTCACCCACACGAAAAACATCGATTTGGCGCGATCACATCTAGAACAAGCGGTCAGTTTTTCATAATAATTTTATTGATCTGTGTACTTCGTGTCTTTTTTATTGGGACCTCTTATAGAGCTATCCTTCTTATGTAGCGCATTATTTACTTTGCGTCCAATGTAATATCCAACACTTTTCTAACCTCTTTATATGTTTTGATGTCAATATTTCTTATGTTACTATTAACAGGTGTTCGAACATATTTTCAAATTAACATTCTTTTCAGTGGCGTTTAAGTCAAAATATAAATACGTTTGACGATGTAAAATTTGAGGCTGCAAGTGTAGTAGCTGAATTATATGAACAACAACAACAACCAAATTTGAGTAAACCGATATTGAGAAAAGCTATAGAACTATCTCAGCATAATGTATATTGGCACTGCAGACTTATATTTCAATTGGCGGTAGGTGAAATAATAATATTGTTTTTTTACAATATATTATGTACAATACTTACATTATTTATGATTTTAGCAAATACACGCATCTGAGAAAGATTTCGTAGCAGCAAGTAGTTTGCTAGCTGTTGGCGTTGATTATTCGCATATTAGCAATGCAAGTTATACGCGTGTACTATTTTTATTAAGTCGATGTATGCTCTTATTAATAGACAAAAAATTTACTGAAGTCCATCCACTCTTAACTTCAGCTGGCCACCATGTTGAAAATTGGCAAGGAAGTCCGCACCAAAAAGAATACTTAAAAGTATATTATTTGGTGCTTCAAGTGTGTCATTTTCTTATGGCTGGACAGGTAATAATAAAATCATTAATATCTATTAAGGCCACTTATTTTATGTTGTATACATTGTGCTTTTATTATGTAATAGGTAAATAGTGTGAAACCTTGCTTAAAACAACTACAACAAAGTATACAAACTATTATGTCTCCTAACTGGCCAACCGATGATGTCGTTACGGGTTCTAATATAGGAGATATGTTTATATGGATGCCAAAGGATCATTTATATGTTTTGGTTTATCTTGTAACTGTTATGCATTCGATGCAGGCTGGTTATATGGATAAAGCACAAAAATATACAGATAAGGCTCTTACCCAAATAGAAAAATTAAAAAGTACTTGAATACTCACGCATTCCTTAAATTTGTCTTTGTAACTCTTGTAGTTGCTTATATAAATGTACTTGATATTATATTTTGCTTTACAGTTGTTGACAATAAGCCAATACTTTCTGTTTTTCAACTCATGCTGTTAGAACATATAGTTATGTGTCGTCTCGTTATGGGAAACAAAAGTGTGGCACTTGCGGAAATAGCCCAGGCATGTCAACTTTGTAGGCGACAACCAAGGTTACTACAAGCACATCGCCCACAACTTCATGCTCTTTTGGGTCTATATGCAATGTCTATGAATTGCATGGAAGCTGCTGAAGCTCAGTTTACGGCTGCCCTCAGGGTTAGAGAATTGATAATTAAGCACGCTATAAATGTCATACATAAATTACGAAGTAAAATTATAACAGATCTATTCCTTAGATTATAGGAAATCATTTGAGTATAAACTGAACAGGGTTACAAAGGATTATGAAGCTTCCAATGTATATGCGTTTTAAAGAAATGAAATTATGTTACAGACATCTCAAGAACGAGAATTATGGACATTCGCAAATTTAAATTTGGCAATAGTATACCTTAGAACAAAAAGAGATGCCGAATTAGGAGCTTTAATGGAAAGAATAAATCCGGAATCCTTGCCGTCGCATTCGCACTCGTTGAGAGCAGCAGCATATTATGTCCAAGGCCTCCAAGCTTTCTTTGGAGCAAGACACAATGAAGCCAAGTATGTAATTCCTAAAAGAAAATATGTTAAAACGATTATCATGAAAAAAATAGAAGTAACACAATGCCTAAAAACTATTTCAGGAGATATCTTAGAGAAACGTTAAAAATGGCAAGTTCTGAAGATTTAAACAGACTTACTTCGTGTAGTCTTGTTCTTTTAGGGCACATATTTTTATCATTAGGAAATAGCAGAGAATCTATGAATATGGTTACACCTGCCATGCAGCTTGCTTCCAAAATACCAGATGTACATGTACAACTATGGGCAACTGCTATTCTAAAAGGTAATTGCAGCATTTCTGTATATAGATATTTAAATAGATATAATTAATGATAATAGATAAATAAAATAAATACTTTATACTTTATATTTCCATAAAAATTACAGATTTATATAGGATTTGTGGGGATCCTAATCGCGAAAGTGAAGCATATCAAATGCATTGTACTTTTTCTCAAACACTCTTGAAGGATCATTTTCAAAGTACGCAAATGAGTGAACACACTCTTATTCAATGGACAGATGGTCCTATACCTGTCTTGCCAAATGATCCACCACCTTCCACATCTCAAACAATTCTTTAATAAAATTAAAAAATACCAATTTTGCTTGTTTACTTAAAGTAAATGGTTGTTCAATTGTGAAAGTATGTCAGATTCGCGTGACAGTATCGTTGAGCGTATGCGCAAGAAAAGGAAAAAACCGATAGTGCAAAACGTAACGCATAAAATGTAAGTTTGTTATATCTTTAGAGTTCATTTTATACAATGACGCGTTGACTCTGTCTTTAACATGGAAAAATTATATAGATGATCAGAAGGGCGTTTGAATTATTATTTTTTTAGATAAACGTAATAATTTTAGTATACTCTTCTACAACCTCTATTTAAATTGTTGGTGACATAAATAGAGAATAAGCACCATGATGAAACATAAATGTACATAATATTTAAATTTATATTTTTTATTTTAAATTATAGATATTATTCCAAATTAATTTTATGTTATTGTAACACAATTTGTGTTGTGCTATATTTGGGATATACTAAGCCTAGTGCATACTTTTAATTTGTACTAATAAAAGTGCACAAATATTTTTATGATTAATTTTACGTATTAATTGCTGCTACATTAAAGAAATCTAATGTTAATTATGTTTTAGTTTTTATTACAGAGACTAGTTGTAGATTATATTAGATTAACTATTGCGTTTAATGTAATAACGTCATACCAAAGTAAAGTAAGTCAAAATAACACTAATAATGACAATGATAGAAAATGATAATATTGATGATAACGAATAATGATCACAAGTGTGATTACCAGAATGACTGATAAATGCTCTGTATTAGTTTTATTCAGAATGAGATACAACTTATTTTATATAACGGTAAAGTGTACAGTAAATTTTAACAATTCAAGATAAATATTTTAAGAAGTTTCTAATAGCACAGAGAGGATTTTATAAAATAAGGGAGTAATATATTAGCTAACTTCATTTCCAGTTACTTTCATTCTTTAGTACGAATTGAATCAAAGAACATTTAATTTATTTTTCAAACGCTTTTCTGAAATTATTCGTTTCCCAACTTTCTTCACAATATATGTGATTTGAATTTGTTTTTTTCAGTCTGTATATTTTCTTTTAACACACCATGTATCTAATACATATCAACATTATAAAATCTTGCATGGTGTAGTCAATAGCTGGCAGAATGACAATAATGTTTTGTTATAATCCATTCTGATATGTTTATTGAAATAGCCATTAAAAATATAGGCTGTGGTGCAAATGGATGGTTAAAATATAGTCATGGATGCATTTTTATAAATGGGAACTTGGTTATACCTGGTATAACAGTACCTGCAAGATATTTTGTAAAAAAACGTTATAGTACTTATAGCATATATTGAATGTGTATACGCGCGCGCGTGTGTCTGTACGCCAGTTTTTCGCTTGATCAGTCCACACATGTATCTAGAGTAAATATTACAGCACATAATATGATATAAGATTGATATATATCAATGTGCAAATACCAATTCTTGAGTTATAGTCACTTTTTTTACTCAAAAATCTAAACTAAAATGTTTCACCGATAATGATTGCTTTACATTCAGATCAAATATGCTGTAGTATAGGAATATGCAAATGAGTATTAAAATTAGTACAGTAGAGATTAAGGTAGGTTGTTAGAGGCAAGATTATAAATTGCTAATACGAAGCAATACATAAACATAGTACGGGGCCTTAGTAGACTATAAGAAGTGATAAATTTTGCCTAAAACTATTTACTCCAGTAAATTAAATGTTTGTCATGTATATATTCTCGAAATTAAAAAGGTATATAGTACACTATATACAGAAAATATGGTTGACACCATACAACTAGCAACAATATGTAAAAATATATCTTGGTCTTAATATAATTAAACTATAAGCAAGCAAATTGTTTACTTGAATCGACTCTTACTTTCTAGTTCCTATTTTTTGCACTTCTAGAATCTACCGTGACTAGAGTAATAAATATAAAAAGCAATGTATCAAATAGATAAATTTATTACAAACATATTTATTATCAATGAACTAAAGATATAATTAATAATAAAAAAGATCTTTGTATTTTTCTCTTTATTACTGACTTCGAAATATTTATTAAATCTGAGAAAAAAGGGAAGAGGGGGTGGGTAGATAACAATTGATATAGTTATAGTACAATCTCAAAATATAATGTAATTTCAACTTATTGAATTTTATCCTATAATTTGTAATAACTTACATATTTATTACTACAGTTGTACTATTCTTTTTACATTACTTCCTGTACCAATCTTGCACAAGCGTCATCCTCTTAATCTTTTTCTGCAATTGTAAGATTCCATACAATAATGCTTCGGCTGTGGGGGGACAACCTAAAGATGGTTTGTAAATTTAATTTAGTAAATACTGTAGTATATACATTTGATATATATATTTAAATAGGATGACTATTATTTCACTTATATTATTAAAGTCTTACCAGGTATATATATGTCCACAGGAATGATCCTATCACATCCCCTGACTACAGAATAACTATAATGGTAATATCCACCTCCATTTGCACAGCTTCCCATTGAAATAACCCACCTAGGTTCTGCCATTTGATCGTAGATCTTTCTCAAAGCAGGTGCCATCTTATTTGTAAGAGTACCAGCAACTATTACAACATCGGATTGCCTAGGCGATGCTCTGAATACAACACCAAATCTGTCCATGTCATAACGAGGTGCCGCAATATGCATCATTTCGACGGCGCAACAAGCCAAACCAAATGTCATTGGCCATATAGAGTTTTTACGACCCCAATTAAGAAGATCATCAAGACGGGCTACGGTATATTCAACCGCATTACTGGTCTTTTGGAAGGGACTGTAAGGTTCTGGCTTGACTTTCGTTGGTAATGGTATATCAGATTTTTGAACCTGCGAGCTCATATGTTTAGACACACTTTCTGTGACAGCGGGACATCCCATAGCAGCTCCATTATTACGAGCAAGGGACAGCAGTCCCTGCTGTAAACTTTCTGAAAAAGAAAAATGATACTCTACATATAAAAAATATGAAGATATGAACAATACCTAATTAACGTTTCTGAATAAAAATATATAACATTTGTTGCCGAAGTAAATGCGTTTATTTATAAAAATAAGTATAGATCTTCACAAATACGACGCAGCACTTTTTATTTTGCTATATACACATATACGTGATTCACTATTACGGTTTTAAACATAGTTATACTTGGAAAGCTTGATTGGAAAATATTTGATCCATTTGGTTAGAATTATTTTATAGAATGGCAAATGGTATATCGTAATTCAGGAAGTGTATGTCATTTTCTTATATGAGTATAAATGATGCGTTATATGAAAAAACCACAACGCATTGGGTATTTACGATGTCTGAAAATTGGTATGCCTAATTACGCAAAACTCACGATTGGAAACTAACGAACGGATCATCTTTCCGACCCTCACAGCCTTGCGCCACAGAGCTGTCTGCTACAGTTGATATTTTCAGACAAATGAAGTATGGAACCGATGCGCCAACTATCGGTGATGTTGGAAATTATCGTAGCTGCATCGACCGTTAGCTAGTTCAGACGATATAAAGCGAATGAACCGAAAAAATAATAAAAAAAAGTATTGAACCTTCATAAAAGAAGAAACCCTTTGATTAAACTGACGGAGGTACTAAGAGGAAACATTCGAAAAAAAAATGTCAAGTACATTCTTTATAGAATATTTTTTATTTGCTCGGTTCCTGTTTTATACAAAACATCTAACAAACACAGATGCTTGTCGCCGAAGTGTGCTTTAAAGTCTGTCTTTTACGGAAGCAACTAATCTATCGACTTTGCGTCTATCGAACGAATCTTTTGCCACTTTTCTCGTTGGATATGCTAAAGAGATCACGCGCTCGTTGATCTCATGTGTGTGTTCGTATGTGTGCTCTTTTTCAACGATGCACTCGATCCTTTGTAATAATCGACCTTGGAACGGTCATAACAAAATGTGCAACTTAAACACCTTTGCGCTACGCGTTTTAACCACAGGACGAGGGGTAGCGGCGAGAGGAGGGCGCGTGCTAGGCCATACAGAATTAACCTCGTAAATTCGTTTCTTGTTTTTTCTTCGTCGCGATACTCGATTATTTTATATACACAGAATCAACCCTGAATTTTATCATGGAAACTTCAACGTTAAAAGGAAAAAAAAGAAAAAGAATTTTAGTAAAGTTTTATCGTTTTCGATTTTCGCGCGAAATTCGTGTGCCATCGCGCGAGTAGGAAACGCGCGAAAATGTTCAATCGTTTGAAAAAGTCACGGAGAATCAAATAGGATGCACGCATAGATATGCATATATACGATACGCAGCGCATTTATCTTTTGTAAAACCTGATGCATGTGCATCATACGGTATAGTTTTGTGTTAAAAACTTACTTAGCAAACTCTCCTTAAACGGTTAACCCGTCGACCTCTAGTTAACAGTAAGTAACAACTTATATTTCAGCAACAATAACAATTTCACCTTCGGTGATCTTTCAATCAGGATTTCGCTACAAACGTGTCAGCTATCTTGCGTGTACTTTACAAATACCTAAACCGATATATATATTTAGCCTATGGTAAGTATTCGACAATGTCGTGGCCGCCGGCTTTTTTGTAACGCGTCTCACGCGTTCGCGACGCCATTTTGACGCTTTCTCTCGTATTCTTTCTTTTTTTCTTTATTTTTCTTTCCTCATTAGGACGATTTCCAATAAAATAAAAATGGAAAATTATCGATTAAAAGTGCGAGCCTTCGTCGGTTCTGGAAAGGAAGTGGATTCACGTTACAAAGAAGCCGAAAGTATAATCGCTCGTGAACTTACGGCAAAAATGATGGCGCTAACAGGACGTTACAGCTCAACGAGATATCTTTATATTTACTTTGCAACGGAGCTATGGTCTATGTTAAAACGTGATTTCTATTAATGGTATGTGGTGTAGGGTAAGTTCTCTATGGACGTCTCTACCGGAACGATGTTCCGTAATCTGTCGTGCAGATTCGTTATTTTGTGCGACGTTCCTTTGTTCCGTACTCATATTTCTCGTTCATACAATCTTCATTCTCTCTCTCTCTCTCCTCCTTTCATTCTGTTACAAACCACTGTCGAAACGACCTTTCCTCGAAAATCCATCACCACCATTTCGTACAAGACACGACTGCATGCTTCTATTTCTATTTCTCTCATTCTCTCTTTTTTTCTCTCTCTCTCTCTTTCTCTCGCATCGCAATCGCGTACACAAATAATTCTACTTAGCGAAAAAACAAAACTCAAAGTTTCCCAAAGCGTGTTCTAATGATTCATCCTGCGCATCTCCATGGCCGCGATGTCGTCCACAGATATAAGCTTTTCTATGGGAATGCAAGAGAGTTCACCACCGACGCATGACTGCGGTTGCTGCCATCTTGCCTCCCTCTCCGCTTCCTTCGCTTTAAGCTCAGCCTCTCTCGCTCTTCGTTCTTTCAACTTCAAGGAAAAGATGGCAACCGATCGTGCTCTCTTCATCAGGCTCTGCTTCACTCTCGTCTTCTTCGCTTCCCGTTCTTCCCTACTTGGCTTTTCTTCCTCTTGACTCGAGATCGTCTTACTCGAATCCGACAAACCGCTAGACTCTTTTTCTTTCTCAGTGACGTACGTTTGTCGGTCACGATTCTCGTGCGTCGATTCCCTTTGTTGATGATGCTGATATTGTTGCTTCTCAACTTTTTCTCGTTCTCTCTCCTTCTCCGGCGAGAAACGGAACTTTTGACTTCTATGAGCCATAGCCCAAGGTGGTGCGGACCTTGATAACGAGAAAGAAATTAACAATTAATTATTTTATAGTTAATCATAAACAGTAATCTTGTAAATACGAAGACTACTATCGCAGTATTCTAATAATATATTCTATTGCTCGTACTTTAACAAATCGCTATCCGAGGAGGAAGCCAAGTCTTTCGAAACGATGCAATCCGTGGATCTATGCAGTGTCAGTTCTTCCGCGGCTGCGGTAACAGATCCAACGCCACTGATCTCGGAATCGCTCGATTTTCGTGCACCTGGTTCAAGAGCCAATCTGCGTACCCAATCGACGCCTCCGTGCGGACCGATAGTTAAATGATGACTGTAGTGATCTCCCGTGTTCGATGATTCTGGCTCGCTGGTTAACCATTCCCTCGATCTTCGTCCTGTAACAAAAAATAAAATAAAATATATCAGCCTGAGCTAGTAAGTAGGGGTAAGATCAAATGCAATAATTTGAAAATCCAAGTCAATTTCAATAACAAAGTTTCATTCAATGGATTTCGATTACTACTCAAAAACAAAGTTTCAATAAGTAGGTATACATGAAATATACTTATTTTATACAAGTTAGTTTCGAATTCTAGAATGATTACCTATAGGTTCGAAAATATACTTGTAAGTAGTTTCATTTTCGAAAGATTCCAAATTTTTACAAGTACCATTGAAAAGTTAAGCTTGAAATGTAAAGCTAGAAACTATGCGTTTGTCTTTTTTGTCTCGATCTCTGGTCAAAGTACTCATAAAAGATTCGAGTATATTTGCAAGTACCGATTACTTTATTCAAATAATACTTACAAAAAGTTCGAACTTTTCTCGTTTTGACTCGAGTCTACTTGAAAGTATTGCTTTCTTTTTTCGAAGTACTCATAAAAGATTCGAAACTATTCAGTTAAATTCGAACCTACTAGTAAGAAGATTTAAGACTTTAGAAAATTAATTGGGTTCGAACCTCTCTCTCCTCCAGGTATGGAACATCTCGGTGTATTATGAATGTCTCGCGTGCTGCCGATATTATTCTCCGATAAGAAAGAATTACTGATCTCGCTGCTGCTTCCAATGCTGCCGGGTGTTTCCGGAGAGTGCGGTGTCTCTGCGATTCTTGGGACCGAAGCTGCACTCGGTGTGGATGGTCTGCTCGGTGTTTGCGTGGTCGATGCTAAAGTTGGTGTATCCGGTTGACTGGATACCGAGGCGTCACCCGTACGTTCGCTCAAGAGATGTTGCTCTTCGCTCTCACCGTCTGCTGGACTCACCACGAATCTCCCTGAGTTCGAGCGAGATTAATAGCTAATGGGAGAAGGTCCAGGACAATGGGACGAAATCGAAAAAAAGTCCCATAGTGCGGCTTTGACCTTCTCGTACATATTATATGCGAGAGAAAGATACATCTTTAGACGTAGTCAGGATATACAGGGTGTCCGCTTCCATGTAGTCAAGCGGAGGACTACATGTACACATCAATGACTTGAATCGAAATGTCTAATACCATTTATCGAAATTCGACTTAGTTAACGAATTATTAACTAACAAAAATCGGCCAATTACGGCGATTAGCAAAGGAAGGCGGTTCACTCGAGCTCGCAACTAGGCAAGAGACGAAGCGGTAGGAGAAGTAATCCACAATAAACAACGTTACATGTCGCTGCTCACCGTAATTGACCGATCTTTGTTAGTTAATAATTCGTTAACTAAGTCGAATTTCGAAAAATGGTATTAGACATTTCGATTTAAGTCATTGATGTGTACATGTAGTCCTCCGCTTGACTACATGGAACCGGACACCCTGTATACTAGGGATGTAACGAATATTCGCATTCGCGATCATTTATGCATGAATTAACATCGAAGTTCGTTGCTCTATAACAAGAGTTACCAACTTCTGTATGTATATGATCGACTTTCTTCTTTAAAAATATGTTGCGATCTACCTATTAAAATTTTGACATTTAACATGTTCAAATTTGGGTTTCTACGAAACACGAATAAGTTGCATTTTCATGTTGATCATCGTCTCCCCTCCCTTTCAAATCTTTATCATAAAATATTGACTCTCAGCGATGAAATGTTAAATTTACAAAAAAGTTTGGATATTTTTTCTCCACCCAGTTTATTCCGCAGTTGCGTGTAAAGTATACCAATATTACTGACATTTGCTCACTAGGATCGTAAGTAGGCGGTTCACATAATAATTCTCTCGCAATAGGTGAAAGACTATACAGGGTGTCTCACGTAAGCTACAACCGCGGAAATACACGTGTCCACATGGATAATTGGAAGCGAAAAGTGAAATAAAAAGTAATAAAATTTGTCCTCGTTAACGAGTTATTAAATAAAATAGATCAGCGAATCAGGAAGCACGGAAGCGGTAGGCGGTGAGCTGCGGCCATGCTAGTCTGAAGACAAGAAGCGATAGCGTAAGGAAGCGTCGTGGACGAAGGATTGAGAGAAAGAGAGAGAGAAAGAGAGAAAGTCAATGAAAGAAAGGGCGAGAGAGAGAGAGAGAGAGTCAGCGCGTGCAGGCAGGGTGAGATAGCGCCGTGTAAGGGTAGGAGGGAGCGAGAGAGAGAGATTAGATTAGATTTTTGTTGTGCGTAAGGTAGCGTCGTGAAAGAAAGGTAGAGAGAGAAAGAGTGAGAGAGGAAGAGCGAAAGTCGACACTTTTTCCTAGAAATCTCCTCCTGACTACTACCTTCTCACGCCTGTATACGTGCCAGAACGCTCCGCCCGTCGAAATTTATCGCTTCTTATCTTCAGACTAGCATGGCCGCTACTCACCGCCTACCGCTTCCGTGCTTCCTGATTCGCTGATCTATTTTATTTAATAACTCGTTAACGAGGACAAATTTTATTACTTTTTATTTCACTTTTCGCTTCCAATTATCCATGTGGACACGTGTATTTCCGCGGTTGTAGCTTACGTGAGACACCCTGTATACCTAACCGATAACAAACCAAACGAGGTAAACGAGCAGTGAAAAATGACATCGTTGAGATCATACGAGTCGATATTCGCAAATGTATAACATTCTACGTTCGTTACATTCCTGGCATATACACATATTTACCTATGACAGTGGGTGGTTGCTGTTCCGGTGATGGCGTAGACGATAATCTTCTGACGGCTTCTCTCCTTAAGAATTCCACCTTGGCCATCTCCGTAGCGACCCAATGTGGTATATCCGGTATCGCGCACGTGATAACGAATCTGATCGCCAACATTATGTGTTCCAGAGCAACTATCAGGAGAATGGTTTGAGTTGCCGACATTTCCGGAAACATTCTTTGCACTTGCCCGCTTCGACCGATTAACGCGCAATTTACTAAAATTGCGACGAATCCCATAGCTTCCATGGCGTTCTATAGGAAAATGGACACACGTGCCGAGGCATGAAACGCGTTTAAAACAATGGACGAACCAACGCAGCGTTTCCTAAACTTTTTCGACCGCGGACCCGTATGTTTTGTAAAATTTTATGCAACAAAAATTATATCATTATTTAACCCTTTCGCTACTACGGGCGACTATAGTGGCTCTCCATACGGTGCCACTGAGGTACGACGGGCGACTATAGTGGCTCCCCGTACGGTGCCACTTTTTGCATTGAAACATTTTGCATCATTTGTTTCTCACACCCTTTATTTATAAATACCCTTTGAAGAAAAATTCTTTCGTTCGAAAACATTTAGCAGCTTGGGTTCTACGCCGTAGTACTCCTGTTGACGATCGGCGTCGCGTACCTACCGTACAGTGGGAGTACCGCGGCGGAGAACCTGCCCGTAGCGAAAGGGTTAAAGTACTAATTTTAATTGTTGATAAATGAGTTAATACAAAATTAGGTTACGTATTTATTTTAAATAGACTTTATTAAACTCAATAAATTGCACATTTCAATATAAATTTAACACGTTGACTGCTAGCGAATTTCTAGAAATTATAATTATTATAAAATGTCCATTATTTCAAGTACCTACTTATATAATTATAAATTATGTATATAATACGGCTAGATAAGAGTATACTCTTATCACTAGTGTATTTATATCCCTGATGGTTACTCATGCCCATCGTTGGTTACCATCATAGTTTCACTGACAAGGAAACATTCCCAACCCGGAAATTCTGATTTTAATGAAACTTTGTAGATAAGTAGAGCTCATCGAGTTATTTAAGAAACAATTCTTTTTTTCGGCGGAAATTCCCTTTAAGGGGGTGTAATCACCCCTCAAAGTTTTGGGAATTTTTCGTTTTTTTGATATAACTATGTAACTGTGAAAGATAGAAAAAAATTTTTAATGTAAAACTTGCATGATATTTCAAGATCTATCAGACTGCGCGCACAGTTACAAAGTTATATAAAAAAAACGAAAAATTCGTAAAACTTTGAGGGTCGATTTCACCCCCTTAAAGTGAATTTCCGCCGGAAAAAAATTGTCCCCTAAACAACTCGATGAATTCTACTTACCCACAAAGTTTCATTAAAATCAGAATTTCCGGGTTGGGAATATTCCCTTGTCAGAAAATAGAAGGTGGTCACGGATGACCGGCGTGGCAATCAATGTGTTAAATAAAGAAAAATTTAAGAAATGTCAAATTTCTTCTGACCGGTATTTTTTTCTGTAGACCAATACCGGGCCACGGAGCACAGTTTAAGAAACGCTGGACTAACGAGTAACGATAGAAGACTCGACTTACCTGCCAAGTACCGATATTCGAAACTCTACGTCCAAAGGGCCGTTGAAGCACGTAACACAGCTTGAACGCGTCCCCGCGTAACTCGATCAGATTACCGAGTAACGCGGCGACGGCAGCCAAGGGAAACGCCGACGAAAAGAGACATACGTATCCCAATTGCGAAAGCATTTCCAAGTGTTCCGAAAAAGCTCGGTCGTACTGGAAGTAGAACATAAATTTTGATGCCGATGTCTATGGTATAAGACCACTGGTTCAGCGATCGATCCTATTGCTGCCGTCTAACGATATCTTCTATTTTCTGTGCGATCTTCTATTGCATGCTCTTTCTCTGTGAATCTGCCTACTATTCTCGAGCATGCATAATATAGCAATTGTCATGTAAATTCGATATAACGGCATAACGATAGTACAACCAAATGATTTTCCTTAAATAATGTGATTTAATCTTTTATGCCCGACTGTGATAGGCGATGTGACGGAACTATTCGTTCCAAGCGTTCGATAAACGAGGTGCCTTCCTAAGAACATATCGACAAATACGAAACTATTCGCTAAATAAAAGGTAGAATAACGAGTGGGCTGGGAGAGCAACGGTTTCTACAGGTTTTTAAAAAGACAAGCTATAATGTGTCTTAATAACGCTACACTGCCATCACGGAGTTCGACGTTATCAAGGAAAAAATAATCATGCAAGCTGCTTTAAAATCGGCTTGAATAACGATAGTTACTTCTTATCCTTTTCTCGCACGAGTAATCTCGTTAGTGTGCGTTCTTTCGAAGGGGTGCTAATTATATCGAAGGTAGAGTTATAAGGATGAAGAAAGAAAAAAATGGCTAAATCTAAATCAAACCTTCAAAGTAACGTCACTAAGTAGAGAATTAGTGGTGTGTCCTACTCTGTAGAGAGAACTCTCCAACTCAGCCTGGCTAACGTTCCTCGGCTGCTTCGTCTTGCCAGAATCCGGTCGTTCCTCTTTCTCATCTCCGGTACTCTTCGTTTTCTCTTCCTCCTCTTCCTGACCAGGTGGTAGTCTGGCTTCGCTCGGGCTCAGAGCACCGAAAAGCTCGAAACTCAGCTGCGCCAGGCGTAGTTGCTCTACGAGATACGGTATAGCGGATTCCTTAAGATTTCCAATCACTTGCCGGGATATCAGTAACGCGGCCAGTTGCTAGAAAACAAAAATCGAATCTCTTGATAATAATTATTCGGGATCCGTCGACGTCTCGCACGAGTCTTTGGTAATTTATAACGATTAGAATGATTATATTCTTCGAGTAAAGAGGTAGCGTATCGTGATATATACAAAACTGATAAATACCGATAGGTGTTTTATATTCTTGTTAGATTCAATTGTTTTTTCACCAGTATAAGAGTATGACAATAATCATATAGTACAATTAGTACATTGTTCTCTATGGTATACATGGCTAGCATAAAGAATATATACATATTTATATGTCAATACTTCGATGTGTACGATAGTACAACGTTACACCTTACATGATTAATACGTGTCCATTCGGAACGGTGAGAGCGAGAGCGAATCTATGTAAGAGTGGTGATAGAAAAAGTAAGAAAGAGAGAGGGTTCCTTACCTCCTTGAGTCTTTCTTGGTCTTGAAGATAGAAGGCGATGTAAAATAGCGATAGGAAGGAGTTTACGAACTGAAACTGAAATAGATAGTTTCGTCTGTACACTCGCCGTACTTGGAAATAGATTGTTTTAATTTCTAAAATTTTTTTTTACGTTTCGCTCTTTTTTTTTTTTTTATCTTAATGTACATACATACATAAATATGTACACGCAGGAATATACATAAATGTATGTATTATACATAGAGTTGCGTACGGCCACATACATATACTTTCTATAAGAAAGGAAGCATCCTCGAGAAGTGCTACATGATGAGAAATAGAAAAAAGAAGCGCAAGCAGAGAGCGAATTTCAAGTAGTATTTTCATGCAGCGATAGAGACAGCCACCACGAGACATTTACTTATATTTACTAATGGAAAAAGAAAGTAAAAGATCTATTTTAATTTCAAAACGTCCACCTCTAAAATCACTACACAATTTTTGCTTTTCCTTTCTCGTAATCGTTCTCGGGTTCGATTACCACGTGCATCTCTCTATTCTTACAAATACGAATATTTTAGATATAGTATACGTGTGAGAAAATTGTCATACGTACCATACGATTAATTAGTCGGAGTATAGTGTTAGTAAAATGTGAAATAAAAAAACAAGACAACTTTTGACATCGGATGCGAACGATAAAGTTTTAGACGCAAAGTATCATCCTTTTAGAAAGAAAATCGATCGGCATTGAGATAAAGAGAATCGATAATAATCTCCGATTTAGAGGAGGACCAAAATTTAGCATACTAATACAACATTTATAAATTTTACGCTTGTCGTCGAGATATCTCATTACCAGTGCCACCTTGTAGATCAGATGATTCTCGTACTCGGTGTCTAGTCGATAGTTTTCTGCGTCCAACACACAAAAATCAAAGATACTATCTACCATAGGACTATAATAGGCGTTCTCCAAAAAATATATATATATAGTATATAAAATTAGGAAGGTACATGGTTCAATTAAACGCGAATAATATTTATAAGATTAGTTTCAATGAAAATAGAAGAAGAGATACACATCGGAAGTGTTATATCGGAAAGAGACTAGCTTTACGTATTGTCTAAGGATATATCGTACTTTCTCAATCGTTCTCTCTAGATAGAAGCTAAGCCGTGAGAAGAAATTCAGAAGTATATGCTAGGCTTCTCAGCTAGACGTGCACAAGTGTATATATATAATATATATAGAGATATATATATAATACCACATGGGTAATAAAGATCGATGCGAGACAATCGAATAGATGGTCGATCGTAATTCTCATATAATCGATCGAATTATCCGTAACGAGACGATTAAATCGAAGATCGTAGCGAATTAACGGATAATTACGTTCTTTCCATTTTGAACTTTATACATACCCAAGTCGTTCAACCACACGGCGACTTTGAAGTACGCCTCGTCCATTAAGGCGATCACAACAGCCAGCAATACTTTTGGCACGTAACTAAGCCAAAATCCGTAACCTCCGGCTTCGAGACGCGCATCCCACCAGTCCTAATCGCAAAAGAATACTCATGCATGTCGACCATCGAACTGGATATGATCAACAGTTATAAAGTATACGCGTTATGTAAGTACCTGTATCTGGAAGCTCAGAATCATGACGACGAAGACGAAGAAAAGACATATGGCGATGATAGGAACGCTCACGAAATATCGAAAGACGTTCCTTCGCCATCTTGGATAAGTTGGTTCCAGTCTCCCCGTAACGGGTGATATTTCTAGAGTCCCCTAGATGGTGGGATATGTTATTCGATAAATTACGAGGGAGCGATTGATTTTGTTCCTATTAATATAATTTCTAACTTACCGTAAAGAGAGGTCTAGGTTCGACCAACAAGTCGTCCCTTTGATCCAAGGTACCCCACCTGTAGGCCAATTCTGCACCCCTTCGTTTCCAAGTTTCCAGATAAACCGTCGCCCAAATCACATTGAAGACTGAAAAAAGCACGTACGCCACGTCTTCCACCGCTTGGTTCCTACCGATGATGCCGACCTTAATGAGGGTTGGTCGATAATTAATGAAGTCAACACTTTCGTTGTCTTTTCGTTGATATAGTAATCGTACCGTTAACTTCTCTTTTTAGCTCACGTATAAATAGTACCGCTACGATATTATCGTAGATCGTGATTGGAGATATCGTAAAAGACATATTTACCCAGTATATGACACCCACAGCAGCGGGAACGATCAAAGCGGTGGTGTAGTGTCCAAGCCACGCAAAGTACATGCTTATTTTGACTCCAAAGTATTTACAGATATCGTCCAATGGTTGGGGACTAAAAAATGCGCGAACCCACGACTTTCGTAACTGCTCTAAAGCCGGTAGCTCGTGCAATGGGAAGACCTACGCGTAACGGTGCAATCGGTAATAAATAAATGAAAATGAGTTTTCTATTACTTCATGTAAGCCGATGATTAACCTGTGAAATAATGCCCGCCGAGATGCATTTTGGAATGATCGCTTGTCCTTCCACCAGTTTCAATCCTGATAAACTGTGGAGATCCTGCGGGCCTGCTCTTAACGTGTGTAATAGATGTAAGACCAGGGACTGTCTTTCTTGAGTAGTAAAAAAATGAGTTTCGTCGTCGCTTCCTTCGAAGCAGCCCGCTTCCGAACCTACGAATTCCTTCAATCCTCCGCCGTATTCCTGGCGTAAAGCCTTTGGCAAGTGTACTTCCTCCGCAGCTTTCAACAAACTACGGAAGTTATGTTCTTTGTATGGATGTTGATTTTCGATGCAAGGAGTCGTTCGGTTAGATAAGAAATTCATAGAAGAAATTTTCTGTAGATATCAGCGAACACGTAAGAGATAAAAGAGATATAGACGCAAAGGAGCATCTATTTTTAAAACGGAACACCAAAAGAAATGCCGCTCGCTAAACTAGACGACTAAAGGGCATCACGACGAGTACAATATGCCCTGATGATTCCCTAAAATCTTTGACGTTGAACTCGACTATAAGGCGACTTACTACGTACTTACACGCTAAAAGGTGCTGTTAAGTAAAACCCGTAACTATCTGTGGATGCATGATGCCGGACGTGCACCACTAGGCCAGGGGTTCCAGCCCGAAGCCGACCTAAAAGCCACATCAAAGTTTCGTCGCTCGCGCCATTCGGAAACATCATCACGACGTCGCATTTCTAAAACACAGGAGGAACAGAAAGAGGGCATCGGTCATTCCTTAACACATCGGTTCGGTGCTTATCGTAGTAACGCTTGGGCGACGTAACGCTATCACGATTCCTTTCTTTAAAGCCGCGATAACTGTGAACAAGCCGAACTTTTGTAGACCACCCGAAGCCGCGTATTCTGGCAAGGGGCTACGACTTTTGTTTGGCCTGGCCGTCATCCAAAATAGTAGCAGGTTACTTGATATTGCTAATCTACGTATACTTCTTTGCCCGTACGGCACAACGTCCTATTCAGTCGCGTTGATAAAACCGTGCCGATCGAGCCGGTCGATAAGAACCCTCGCATGCTCGATCATCGATGCACCTGTCCGTTTAAACTTCTTGTCCCCTTTTTTTTTTCTTCACTTATCGGTAGATCAACTTCACCACAGCGAGCCATCGTTTGTGTTCGCGAATAGAGAGCTCGTTGAAGTAACGCAAAATCAATACCAAGGGGTTCGCTTAATAATGAAAACAAACGAACTAGGCATTTCGCGCGGAGTAACAACGCAGATGAATAAGGTTGCCTGGCTTAGCGCGATAAGGCGCTTCGTATTCATTAGAAAGTTAACGTACACGTAACACGTTGGTGATTATCGCTACGTTCGCGACTATGTTAATACCCCGAACAATGACGTTCCATAATTTAAGGTATGAATAACGTAAGAGGACAATTCGTGCTCCTTTCTTTCCAACGTCCTATTATATGATATTTTTGTATGCCTTATCTTTGAAATATCATCAAGCGTGCCCTGTATACTTTTCTCTAGAAATTCTTTACAACTACGTTTCCTCCTATGCTCCCGTTAACGAAGATCACAGTTTTTCCGAGTGTGTGCTATGAATATTCAGGAATATATCCGATAACGAGAGTGCAGTGCCATTTTTCTTTTGTATAATCGGTACGAACCTGGGTTGGTACTTTCTGTATCCATAGGCGGCGGGGGGTCATCAAGTGGCCGGTACATGGTATCTTACGTCTCAGCAAACGTGATGCTAAGAAAGGAGACACACACATATATATGTATATATATATATATATATATATTTATATAAATCAGTATTTTAGAATCGGAGAATCAACGTTGAACGCGTTTGCAAATCACAGGGAGACCGGCAAGTATGAATATATAAAATGATTAACGATCGTAGCAAGCACGTATATTGTACATACATGCACGTGCGTGCCGAGAGTCTCGCACGCCATTTACCAGAGTCACTAGACTCTCCGTACTTACTAGAGTCAACGTACTCGTAACATATCTTGTTGCTCGACAAACGATCTCTAAAGATATTTCTCAAGGCGTAGTAGTCATTATTGCCTCGCGAATAAAACGTTTGCGGTTCTTTGGAACCGCGCTCGGTCCTCAGACGTTTATCAATTAGCAAGTGGCAAGCGAGAGAAAGGTAAGAGAGAAAACAACCCTCTCAAAGGCCTATTCTCGTCGTACAAACGCTCCACACGGCTCTCTGACGATCGAAATTGCTTGAAAAGGGGTGTAAAGATGTGTTCCTTTGAAAGCTCCTCATTGTCCATCGTCTCGTGCAAAACGAAAGCCCTGCGTGCATGCACCGGCCCTATTCTCACACCAACGAAGTTTGCACACATTGATATATCGGTGTACAAAAGTGTGAATGCCACCTTGTACAGGGATACGATGCATTTTAGCAGCTGTTATTTACGATACTCACCGAGGCACTATGAAAGTCTTGCACGGAAAGTGATCTCTGAAACGATCGATTCTTCATCGGAGGAACGTGCGTTAACGTACGCGTAGTTTATCGCTCGTGTCAAATAAATAGTGATAAAACGGAGAAAAATAGATAGAGCTGACAACGTAAGTTCTCGGGGTGGGGAGAACGACGATCGAAACACGACGGGTGAGTGGGTGGTAAGAAGGGGAGGAGGGGGTGCATGCTGGGTGTGCGTGTTCCAAGTGAAGAGAATCAAAGTAACGATTCTCAGGCGAGCGGAAGCGATCGTAGAGAATAGGAGTTCCCCACCTTTCGGACTAAGGGGTTGAATGTGTCTTCCGTGGAAGAAGAAGAAAAAGAAGAAGACTGAAGCTTGCCAAGAAGGATCCGAGACAGTGGAAACACGGATGTGCGTCGATGTCCCGATGAGTTGACAAAGAAATTACAGCCAGAACGGACGGTCCTCGGTTGGATGGAGAGAAAGATAGTAGATAAAGGAAAGGGTGAGGGTGGGTGGGAGGGGTGACGGAACTCACCCTTGTCCAGAGTCTCTTTAGCCGCGTGTATGACCTTCCTCCGTCTAAGTCCCTCACCGGCCGGGACAGTCGTCATCGTCGATGCACTCGCGTCCTTTTCGGTAGCAGTCGCGTTTCCAGCCTCGTCATCGCTCTTTGGGCACTGAGCCGACGTCGTGCCACTGGGGGTGGTCGATGTTCGTTGGTGGTCGAGGAGATTGATCGGGGACCCCTCGCCGCCTGGCATAATGTCCCGATTGGGCAGGACCGTCGTCCTTAACCGAGGACTCCTGCGCCTAAACTGGACTGATACCTACCCCACCGACTTTACCTTCACCCTCCCCAATATAGTTACCCTCTCTTCTCTCTCTCTCTCTCTCTCTCCCTCCCTCTCGCTTTCTCAACGTCGACGACGACGTCCTCTTCCGCAAAGTCGCGCCATCTATGCGGATGTCGTCGCACTCTCCCTCTCTCTCTCTTTGCCCTCTTTGCGATCGATGAATCTTGCCTTTTCGATTCGTGGGGGTAGCCTCTACTTGGCAAGGACATATACCTTCACCGAGTTGGTCACCCCATTCACGGCCAATCCTCGGTACGATGGACTCGCATTAGATTTTCATCCTTTCTCTCCATGGACACCCACGTATCTCTTGCACTCTCGGGCATTTCCTCTTCTTTTTTCTTACTTTCATCCCCCTTCGATCGAAGTGACGACTATAAAGACGCGCAAGTCGATGCGCTCGAACGATCGATCGTTCTATCTTTCCTCCGATCTGAAGATAATCGTGGATGTTAGCCATTACGTCACTGGTTCCTACGGTTATAAGATGTTTCGAGAGAAAGATGTTTGATTATCGGAAATGTGGTATTTAAGCATCTACATTGACCGTGGTGATCTATCATGTTAGTCGTCTGTTTTTTTTTTATTTCTTAGTCGGAGATGGTGAGAAAGAAAGAACGGGATACGGTGTAAGTTGTTACTTACGACTTCTCCGTGTTTTCTCGTATTTTATTAGAATAGTTAAACGCTTTAATCATATGCCTACTATTAATACAGTAAATTATATAATTATATAACAATTAATTATATGATTAAGTTATATTAGATTACTTGTAAAATATGTATAACATACAAAATTAAGAAAGAAATTACAAATTAACAACATATAAAAATGTACTATAATAAAAGAAGAAAATTTACAATTGATACATTAATCTTCATTTATGATAATATCTGACAAATCTGGAACCGAAGAAAGATTCAGAGATTTTTCATTAGCTAAGTGAAGTAATGATACAAATGCAACAGGGACACTAAGAGCTTCTACATTAGTTTTCGAAAGCATTGTTGGTAAAGATTTGTAAATCATGTTAAAGGGTTTGGTTTCTTTCATTTTTCGTTCGTCTACACTTTCTGCTTCTTCCGTATCCTTGTTTTCTTCATTACTCGACGACGTCAAGGATTTCCATATACATTGTTTTAGTTGACGCATATCAATTTTTTTAGCACGTCGAGCATACGGTACACAAATTTTTTGAGTCAATTTTGGTGCAGCTATTAAGTTGTCACCGATAAATGCCACCTTATTTTCTGCTGTATCCTTATCTTTGCTTCTTAATTCTTCAAGATCATATCCTTCTTGTATTTCTTCGCTATGAGTATCGATATTAGGACAATAGTCTGACATATCATTTTCGTTATTATAATCACAATTTTCATTTGCAAGCAATTCTAACGTATTTAATTGATCTTTATTCTGATTATGATTCAGAATTATTGAAGGATAAAGATATAGTTCACTTAATTGTGAATTATTATAATGTACATCTTCTGGTAAAGTGCTTTTATTTTCCTTCCAACTTTGTGGGGTTTTTTTAAACTGTATTTTGGCTGCTTCGACAAGTATGAAATCCTGTTCAAACGAGGATTTTATATCGTCATTGTACTCAAATTCTATTGCTTTTTTCTTTTTAAGAGCTACTTGATGACAAGTTTCTACTATATTACTGTTACCTAAGACTTTACCAAATGCTTTGATTTTCCAATAAGAAGGACCGGCCCAATGAATACAATTTTTCTGTATGAAGGAATATTCTGACGACTTTTCGAGTTCAGGTGCTTGGGTTATCACGATATTTCTAAGATCCACTATATTTTCTACTTGCTCTGGATTCCTCATACATTGATTTACATTGTTATCGTCTTCTTCTACATGAAAATAATTTAGAGGTTCTGATTCGTGTTCTGTCACAGAAGGTATACTATCATCAAGATGAAATTGGAATTCACCTCCATCGTTTTCTTGATTCGATTCTACAACTTCTGCTTCATCTTCGTGCGACCAATTTAGAAATTTAAAATCCAAAAAAGAAAAACATATATCCAAATTTGAACAATCCTCTACAGCTGGTATAGTATATTCTGAGGAATTCTTTTCGTGCACAGTGATATCATCTACCATATCTAAAATGACATCTCTGTATTGATGGTAATAAAAACCAGAATTTGCATGAATCGGTTGTATCGCTTGATAGAGCATATCCGATGTACACGAATCCCCTGATCCTATAATCGATTGCAAGGGATATGAAGTTTCTACGCATCCTTTCAATAAACTTTCTGTGGTACAAATTTTTTGCTTATTCTTCCTTTTCTTTTTCACCTCACTTTTTGATTGCATTCCTTCATTTTGACACAATTCTTGTTCATTGGAAGCATCCTCGGCACTTTTTTCCTGTTTATCGAGTCTACCTGCTATTTTTAAAACATTCATATATAAACTATCCACTCGATATCCATAAATTTTTGTAGATACATCTAATGCAACGCTAGCTGTTTGCAAATCAATAATTTCAGATTTTTGTTTCGTGACCATAAAGGTCATGAAATCAATCATTTCGAAGGTAAAAGCATTTTTAACATTGATTTTGTTTTCAGCATCAAGTTTAATACAATGCGATATGTGTTCTTTCATTTGAGGTTCCGGTATTTGTTTCAAGCAACTAAGTCCTAAAGATTGTCTCTTGTTGGATGAGGTATTGATTGGTGTAGTATTGCTTTCTTTAAAATTATTTCGTAATGATAAACGTTCTGCTTCGTCATCATTTTCAGCCAATATTTGTTGAACACCTAATGCTATGTTTGCTAAGCTCTTCCTTGACATCTTGTCAGTTAATATAAAATTCCTCCAGTTTATCAAATTTAAATGAGAGTGAAGTTTTCTTTTTTTTTTTTATGCCTCTTTAATTTTCGTGACACAGCTGAGGATACACAGGACATAAACAAAGAAACATAATATAAGTTAATAAACTGACACTATTTTCAAAAACTTATATGGTATAAACTAATAATTTTATAATTTACTACCTTATAGATCATGAATAGTAATCTCATTATTGAATGTTTATATAAAACATGATCGTCTTCACACGTTTCTCATAAATCTCAATTTTCTGTTTTTATTTCAAAATCAAACGCTTTACATTTAAGGGGAATCCGACGGAAGTATCGACGCGCCGCCAAGCGGCCATCGTGAACGGTTTTACCCTAGGATTTTGTGTCCGTGAACCGTATTCTGCCCCGACAAATTTAAGCTTCAGTTTAACAGATTATAATCAATTCAAGGTGTCAAATGAAAGATCTGATCATAATCTAGCGCGCTAAGAAGCCCGATTTTTTAAATCATCATTATGAAAATAATGAAAGGCATAAGAAAATCAGCTGACCAAACTCACACATGCTTGTCTACTCACACCAAGAAAACTTTGAATCTCTAAAAACATGTTTTAATATTTTATTGATGATTTCAAAAATCCGGCTCCTTAGCGCGCTAGATTATGATCAGATCTTTCATTTGACACCTTGAATTCATTATAATCTGTTGAATTGAAGCTTAAATTTGTCGGGGCAGAATCCTCGTCTCAGCGATACGAAATCGTCGCCTCGAGCTTCCATCGATTACCGCTGGCGTCGCTGTCGGGAATGTGCAGCGGAGATGTGAGATCCATGCAGGGCCCCGGGTATTGAAACAGAACTATACCTATAACAGAATAAAAATAAGAACATTGTCCGATACCTCTGATTATAATGTAAAATAAAGACAACTAAATAAAAATAACAATATGGAAATAATTATTAAAAATGGCTGTGTTATTAAAGTTATTATATATTTAATCACGCATGTACATTTATAACAATGTTATATTGAAAATCATCTCTCACGATTACATTATTATTTGATAATTAATTAAATGATGGCACATCTCACTGATTCAATAATTTTTTAATATGTTGTCAGGTCTAAGAATCTGAGCAACTAGTTTGAATTTAGCTTTCCAAATATTCATAGAAATATTTCTCATATAATATTTTTCTATCGTGACGTGGGTTGCATCTAGATTAAATCGAATGTAGACATATTATCTTTTATTTGACATGCCATATAAAGATATTCTGCTATAGTGCCTGATTTTTTAAATCATCAATAGAATATTAAAAAATGGGTTTAGAATATTAAAGTTATGTAGAGCTGATTTTCTTATGCCTTTATCTACTTTCGTAACGATGATTTCAAAAATCGGGCTCCTTAGCGCGCTAGATTATTATCAGATCTTTCATTTGACGCCTTGATACTATTATGTTCTGTCATTTTGAGGCTGCATTTTGTCGGCCAGAAATGCGGTTTACGGATACAAAATGCTCGCCTCGTCCCGATCTCTGTTGCCGCTTGGCAGCGACACCTGCTCCGAGAAAAATTTTATGTTTGAAATGTTTGCAAAGGGTCGTTGAAAGTACATACAATTTTTAGATACCCGAATCCAGTGATGCCAGAATCTTGGGACGTAGGACAAATCGCTACCCCCACTATCACTTACCGTCGTCTCCCACTTTACCTCCACGGCGCTTACACGCACACAACCAAATCGGTTGTACTTGACATACGCAATAACTAATCACTGTCATTTTACAATTTTTTATAAATGTAGAAATAACTAATTTGTCGGCAAATACTACAATCAATTCAAACCATAACCATAATAAATAGCAAATGTATGTGTTACCGGCAAAGTGTATAATCTGGCATTCTATACAATGCCAAGGCATTTTACAATACATATGCATTACTTTAATGCAACTGTGAATCAATCTATGTATTTAATTTATTTATTTACACACAACGTTACGAAGTATTCTGTCTAAAACGTACAAATTAATTGTGAAAGTATGTCTTCAAATATATTTAATAGTAGCCTTGAAAAGAACAATTTTTCTTCTTACGAGTTGTTATTAACACGAATTGAATCCTTTATTAATCAATGCTAAAAATATTGATGGCTTCTAAACAATCATTAGCCCTTTCATGTTCTCTAGAGATTACATTTCATCAGCTGATAATCATGCTACGCATATAAAGAAGGCTTCGAGAGCAACAATACGATTTTACTGAGCCGTAAAAACAATGGCCTACTCGTCCGCGTGCTTCTAGAAACGTGTTAGTTCTCTAACACCTATAAAGATCGTTGTCATGCCATCATATTTTACAAGCTTTTATTTCAGCTTCACTTATCTACCTACATATACATATGTCTAATACAAATCTTGTAAGCTAAATTCGACCCACTTTTGTACGTTCAATTGACTTGAAACTTTGCACAGATGTATAACTCTGATGACAATACATTTTTTTTGGAAAATAAATTTTCATAAAAGTAAAGGGTTCTTTCGAGAAATTTGAAGCCACTGTAATATGTAAAGCAGACATCGTTCGTCAATTGGACGGGTAGCTGAGATGGTAGCGTCATAGCTTTTTGTTTCCAACGTCGGTGGTTCGAGTCCCGACGGATCTCGTGCGAATTTTATATTATACGATTGAACGCATGGCGAGAAAGCTCCACACGCGGCATACGACCTGTCGGGTATAAGTTAACTGCGACTGTACATTTTTCTTCAACTGTAGATTATGCTTCTACATCAGGGATACCTTATCTATTTGTCGGTCATCGCGAAAGGGATAACTAAAGTTAGATGGACAATGAATGAAGATACTTTTTTGTTTTTTTAGCTATCACTTTTTGTAATTCATTTAAAACGATAACAAAAGGAAATGCGTTGCTTGATAAATATTCACAAACAAACGTGGTCCAAAAGTCGTTATGCTTGATCTCAATTTTATTACAACAATCTCATCGATATGTTACAAACTATTTTATATTGAAAAAGTGAAAAAAGAAAACGTTTAATTATCGTCATTATTGTAGAATTTGGTATGCTGTTTTCGTAATAACTTAGTTGCCTCGACACTCGTTCCATAATCCTCTTCCATTCGCGGTTTATTCATATTTCAAATGATCTACAACATATTTTTATCGGTCAGGGCGACACGCGACATATGTTATTACTTTAGCACGGCCCTGGCGTCTAAACTTCCGAAAAGTAACAGTAGGAGCCACTATCGTCAAGGCAAAGTTTTGTGAAAAATGCCAGTAGAAGGCGCTTCGATCAAATCGGAGTTACTAAAATCTGTCGGATTCCCCTTAAATTCGTTTGTGTACAGCAATGCGTTCCAAAGATTATCACTAGTTGTGCAGGCGGCAACCAATAATGACGTTGATTGACTGAAATTCAAAAATTGATGCTAGGTTTGCAAGTTTTTCACAAGACTCTTCAGTACACAAAAGTCCCTATAGGGAAGTCATTTATGAATTTGATATAATATTGGTTTCGTAAATTGTAGAAAGCCGGGTAACGGTCATGTCAAGAAAATATTATTTTTAATTATTTGTATTTAATTTGACAAATACGACTTTTATAAGGATTACAGATTATATATATTATGGAATAGTTATTTTGTATCAACAATTATAAATAAACGCACAAGCTACCATATATATAATCTCGTCTGCGTGTTAGATTTGGAAATCTATAAACTCGATAATAAATATTTACGATTATACAGTCAGGAAGAATGTCTTTAAAACATGTTGTTGTAGGCAAGTTTATGATTTTGATTCTTCTTCTTAATAAATTGTTTTCCAACGTTTAATTTTTTTTTTTTTAACATACCATGTTACGGATAAGGTTATGTTATTCTTAGGTGGAGGTACAGGGTTCATAGGGAAACGTTTAATTGACTTATTGTGTCAACAAGGTATAACATGCACAATTGTTTCACAAAGATCAGGTCCAAACAGAATTTCCTGGGTAAGAAGTGATTTGCTTCAAGAATGCAAATTCTTTTAAGTTGGTACAGATTAAGTATAAGGGTTTTTGAGATAGTCCATATAAATTTCACAGACAGATGTTGAACGAAACGGCCTACCAAAAAATACATCTGCTGTAGTCAATGTCGCTGGTCAAAATGTACTTGATCCGACAAAGCGCTGGTCATCAGAATTTAAGCAAATTGTTAGAGACAGCCGTGTAAAAACTACAAACATTTTGGCCAAAGCCGTGGAAAATTTAGATGCGACAGCTTTCGTTACAATTTCTGGTGTTGCATGTTATAAACCTAGCAATATAACTTATACAGAGGAAAGTCCATGTGTACCTTATGACTTCTTATCAGGTAAAATATAGACAAAGCATAATGTGCTTGTGTGATATATGTACATTAAAGCAAAAAGTTTGTTAGAACTTTGTCGTGACTGGGAGGCTGCTGCACAGCTTTCACAAGGAAGTAAAACTAGACAGGTTGTTATTAGATCTGGAGTGGTTTTGGGAAAGGGTGGTGGAATGATAAAGCAAATTCGTTTACCATTCCTATTTGGTCTCGGTGGCCCTATTGGTTCTGGAGATCAATATATGCCATGGATACACATAACTGATCTTGTTAATATGTTTTTATTTGCTATGAAAAATGATAATGTATGTGGTATTTTAAATGGAGTTGCACCCGAGGTAATGCAAAACACTCATGATGAATAAAATGATACGTACGATATTAGATTTATCATTATTTTTAACAGCCTGTGACAAATAAGGAGTTTACAAAAGCATTTGCTTCTGCAATGAAAGTACCGGCTTTCATACCCGTCCCGAGTTTTATTTTAAATGTTATCTTTAATGAAGAAAGAGCAAAAGTCAGTAACAAGTTTGTAAATATATTCTTATAAAATTTAAATCATGCGTGACATGGAATATGTTATAGATGATGTTGGAGGGACAAAAAGTACTTCCTAAAAGAGCCAAGGAGTTAGGATTTCAATATCAGTATCCTGATATAAATAGTGCCTGCAAAGAGATCGTCAGCTAAACTATTTTTATTATTGTCTAATAATGTTTGAATATGCATAAGTATTTATAACTAATGGATAGTTTTTCCTAAAGCGTATAATATGATTATTATGTTTTAACATAACATTATTTATTGTCAAATATATATGCAAATAAAATCTACGTGAAGGCGGTATAAGACTAACACAGGTTTAATAGAAAATAATTCAGTAAACATAACAATTTTCTAATGGGTTTTTAAATTAGTTTTGTATTCATAAGAATGTACAGTAGCAGGTTTAATATGTCTAGAGTAAGTAAATGTTTCTGTATATGGCCCTTTTCTTAAATGCTTCTGTTGGTAACTCTTAATGATTTTATCTGATCCTAATAATGGTGAACTAAGATTTTGTTGCAATGAATATTTTAGATTCTTCATTTCATTGGTAGAATATAATGTTTCTCTTGACACAGAGGTAGAATGATACTTGCTACATACTTTTTTAATACATTCCTTCTCTGAATCTGAAGTAATGACAAGTTGATCGTATGGATCAATTGAGAAACAACCAATCTGGCACATATTCAAAAAATAATTTATTTCTCTCCTCAGCATTTGTATTTCCTTCCGTGCTAAACCATTCATATTAAAAGTAATAGTTTGACCACTTTTGTGCACGATAAAAAGACCCATTGTTATGGATACTCCGACATATCTTATGTCATTCAGTTCCATAATAGTAGACCTTTTATTTAGTAATTTGCAACACAACTTGTCGGTCCATGTATATTTTGAAATAATTGCCTTATTCGTTTCTTTATTTAAAATTAGGTCTTCCCAATCGCCCAAAGTATCCAAACAAAATGTAATCTCTCCCAGAATTGAAATGAGTAGGAAAAAAATATTGTTTGTGATATATTGACATATCCAGACGAAAAGAATCGTATATACTGTAAGACAAAATATTCTTCATGAAATCATTAATTCATACAATCGATCGCAAGTCTGACTGAAGAAAACAAAGATATGTATAAATTTTAAAACGAAGTAAAAAAATTATCGTATCTTACAACCAAACATAAGCCAGGTTAAAAATCTCGGTCGTCGCGATACGTGAAGTTTATTCTTATTCAAATATTTAAGTTCGGGTTTAGTGAGTAAAATCATGGTATTAAGATTTTTTGCGTATAAGCCAGAACTAAAAACGGACGAAAAAGATAAATGGAAAAAAGAATTTTGACGTACTTCTATTGACGAAAGGACATACTAACTATTTTTGCGTTCGTCATTTTTTTATACGCGATGTCATTTAAATTTGTTACGAATTATTTACACTTATAATTCGAAATGAAAGCGTAAAGAAAACGATTTCGTTCTTCACCGTCAATCTTTAAATTGTTTTTCAAATTTTTTTTCTTGTACCGCCAAATTATTCGTTTGAAACTTCATCATAAAAACGAGTGTCAAGAATTACAGCGAATAGGAAGGAACATTTAAAGAATAATGCCAACGAATTGGTTCGTCTAAATTATATTACTCAACGTATTTTGTTTCAAACGTATATAATTAACGCAAAATCGTATTTCCAACTTCACATTTTTCTATGAAGGACTTTACATACCAAATTGGTACCAAATGAATGTTTAAATTTTAAAGAATGTCGTAACATTTATTACAGTTACACATATGATAATATTACATTTCTTCTGTTTATTTTATTGATAATGATGTATGTACGGTAAGAAAACAGATACAAAACTCAAAGTAATAGACAATGGAATCTTATGGAGGAGTAAAAAGCAGTAAAAACTATTTCTGAATATACAATATTAAATTCAGTTTCAAAGTTGTGACAACTGGCAGCACCATCGCGTGGACAGGTGGCGAAGGTATTTCCAAAATGGCGTGTGCCACAAGCACAGCTGTTGTTTATCCACAAAACAGCGTCTCGATCATCTGTCTTATGTTGATCGCCGGAGCGTGAGGACGTTTTCGTGTGCGTGTTCCTTCGACCGAAGGGACTTTTAACGTACATCGAGATGGAAGAAAGTCAACGAACGATTCCGAGCTACGCAGAGAATCAGTGACAAGTTGTGCTTTTTAAAAATTAAAGACAACATTTGTGTGTGGCGGTGACGGTGGCGGCGACGGTGGTGGTGGCGGAGGAGGAGGTGATGGTGGTGGTGGCGGTGTGATGCATCAGCAGCAGAAGTAGCAGTAGCAGCAGCAGCAGTGGACTACGAGAATACGGTGCGAGGAAGAGCCTCTCGATGCAGGAAGCGATCGAGAACTGCCACGGGTCGGCGACGATGACGGCCAGGACGGAGTAAAAGGAACTAACCTAGTTTTCGGAGAGAACAAAAATTTGAAATTGTAGAACATTTCGAACACCGACGGTATAACTGGTTAAAAAGTGAGTAGGAAAAGCTTGAAACTTTTGAATTCTTGCTTGAATATCGTTTCGATATTCGAGTCTGCCGTACGATCAAGCTCGATTATCGTTACGTAAAATTGTAGCGCGGCAAAACGGCAAGAGGAAGTTGACGTTGCCTGAACACGTCGCACGATTTCGCTTTCATGTTTTTTTCCTTTCTTTTTTTCTGTTTCTCTAATCGTCGATATGAAACGTGGCGTTATAACGATTCTAGAAGGATTTCTTAATTTTTTCGTTCCTTCATCGCGAAGAACTATAACGAAGACGTCTTCATCTTTTGCGTACAAATTTGACGAGTGAACACAGCAATATTACAGTGATGATCTGTGTTTTTGTTGTCATTTTTGTGAGGTTATGAAGGACTGCTTATGTTTATTTTCTTTCAGTGAGTTTATTCACACGTGATATAGTATAGTCTTATGTATTAACGCATATACTAATTACAGTATTTTTTATATTCGTTATGTTATATTAATATATTTTATTCATGCTTTGGTTAGTGTTATGCCTTTTCTCTTTGTAGGGGCAAAATATTAAGCGAGGATTCTTTCTTCTTATTTATCGGTCAAATAAGTGCGTGCATTTTTGTCGTGCTATCTTGTCTTTTGTGCAATGATTGAAACTATGATTTTGTCTTTTGCTTATCTTAATATGTCTCAATACTTGCTTATCTGTCATCGAGGCAAGATATGAAACATAAGAAATAATTTTCCTTTTAGGTCTCATCATGAATGCCAGAACACAATTATTTGAATTAAGTATGGAGGGCCGGCAGGTCGACGAAGCAGTAGCCAGCATATTTCACAGTGTACTCTTTCATCGAAGCCTTGGAAAATTTAAATACAAACAAGAAGGCAGTTATTCCGTGGGCACTGTAGGATATCAAGACGTCGACTGTGATTTTATTGATTTCACTTATGTATGCTGCTCTTCCATACACCTTGATCAAACCTTAAAAAGAGAAATATCAGGCTTCTCCGAAGCTTTACGTTCTACGGATAGTCCTGGTTCTGGTCAAATATCTTTAGAATTCTTTCAGAAAAAAAAGAATCGCTGGCCGTTTCAGCCAGAGTGTATACCGTGGGAGGTGTGGACGGTAAGGCTCCAACTTATAAAGTTGGCAACAGAGCATGAACGTCAAATATGCAGAGAAAAAGTAGGTGATTTATTGACCGATAAAATTCTCTACATAACCGAAGTCATGAATAGGCATGACTATTTACCAAAAATGCCAAATCAGGCAGAATTAGATTTGATTTTTGATACTTCTTATCCTGACATTCAGCCTTATCTTTTCAAATTGTCTTTCACAACTTCTAGCCCACCGAGTTCTACCATGGGCAACACAATGAAAAAATTAATTAAAGAGACATTGTCTATTTAGTTATAACATACGTCTTGATCCTCATAGATTACATTAATCTTCTAAAAAAGAAATGATGCATAAAATATACAGATTGTGCAATTTCTTTCACAATGGTCGTATATATATTTTACAGTAATCTACTACTGTATCTTATATAATTTCGCTTCTTCGTTAGCCTTTTTTTATTACAATTATAGAAGCTTTTGTTTTAAATGTTGGAATGTAGTATGTTATTACATTGGAATAACATGTTTGTGCGAATTGTGTTAATTCGAGTAAATTTTTCACCAAAGCAGAGAATCGTCAGTCCTGAGAAGTGTTTTTTATCTATCGCGATACATAAAAATATGACTGGTGAGAAATATTCTATGGCAGGCATGTACGGTACATGCTGCATGGTTTGTACGTGAGTCTGTAAAGATAGTTCTGTGTCAGCAATATCATAATGTATTTTATAATATAGTAAATACATTACTGCGTATGTTGCAGCTATCAAACTGCTAACGTACCTTTGTCAACTTTATAGTACAAATAAATGTAAAGTTCGTTTTTGTTTTGTACATGATATATACGTCCATTGCGCGATTCAACATAATTGTTGATCATACTTTTAATATGAATCTTCCATTGCATTGCTTATTGCTACAAGAAATTGTATTGTTTGCGCAATGATCTGGCTGTTCTATCGCAAGACGTGAAATCAGTTCTAACATTTCAAAAACTTAAGTACTTTACTCTGCGAGTTTATCAGCAGGAATTAA
Organism: Ancistrocerus nigricornis; assembly: GCA_916049575.1. Lineage (NCBI taxonomy): Eukaryota > Metazoa > Arthropoda > Insecta > Hymenoptera > Vespidae > Ancistrocerus > Ancistrocerus nigricornis. The sequence continues at coordinate 9,891,066 of OU696668.1, read as the reverse complement.
ATAGTTAAGATCTATTATTGTGGATTGTACATTTTAGGATGTCTTAAGCAGACACGTGATACATAAATTTTTAACGTTTATTAGAGATATGGTGCATGACATATTTTAGTTTTACAGGTCAAAAACTTTATATAAGAAGGAGTCACAAATCAAAAAGTGCAAATTTCTTGAGTTAACGTGCAATTTTAATGCTTGTAAAAGAATAAAAAGATTAGGGAAAAAGTAGTTATTGAATTAGATTTAAATTGAAAAAACTTTGCAGGGTATGTCTATATTAAGAGTTACCAATTTGTATTCTTATGTTAATGCTGCAATGTTTAGCGGTTAAAGAACAGTATCTGATTTAAACTATTGTTTCTATGACATAGTAGCTAATTCCAGCTTATAATGTTTTATAAATGAAAACATTGTTGATAAAATAATGAGCTACCGGTTCAATTTCAACTATCGCTCAAATTTTGGCTCTCATTTTAGAAAATAAGTTTTGATCATGTTTCGTCATACACGCGAGAATTAACAAAAATAAGTAAGCAATACTCACAAGCAGCTATCATAAAAAAAGTTCTTATATACTCTGCTTTAATTGTACTTTGGATATTTCATTTAGATCAATATGGATGTATATCAAATCAACAAAAACGTATACACAAACACTATTTACGTATGAATAAAATCTTCAAGATTTGTACTTTTAAATGCAACTCAAATAATATTGGTACAATATTTTTGAAACATAAATGCGATATTAACAAGATTAAAATATTATATACATTCTTTAGTTCATATCAATGCAAGCTAATGCAAGAAGATCCTGTTTCTCTATCATTATATTTTAGTAACTTGCATAATATATCATCCACTTACCTTTCTTGGGACTTTAATAGTACATAGATCTAACAGTTGTCCACTATTCGTGAATCCATCCATGCTTTGTTCACTTATCAATAAGATATGTAGATTCTTAAAGAGTGATCAGATTGCTTGGATTATGTTGCATACATGATGATATATGAATTTTCTATATAAGGATATAGATGAAAAAAATGATTTTTAACTATGATATACGCATAAACGCGACTGTTATTTATTTTTATGAGTGATGCATATGGTAAATGTATGTATAAGCATATGTCTGGATATATTCCTGGTGATAGCGTATGTGTGCCGATTAGCGAATTATTTTGTATACTGCTTTCTTTGTTTTAGACTATAATTTTTTTGGCAAGAGTTAACGCTGTGTCATCGATATTACGGCATCACTCGTAAAGCACACCGGGTGATACGAAAGAAGCAAACTAAAATTTTAGTCCCAATTGAATTCTCAAACGTTTTGTGCCTTCACATAAAGTTTTTATAGATGTTTAGAGGATAATGTCATATCTAACATAAATTATGATCATTTAAAATTAACTTCCGACAACCTACGCTTTACGAAAGAATGTAAAATTTTCTGCACATTACACCTTGCTAATAGGCAGCGTAATTCTGTTGATTGTAAGGTATTACGAGACCAGAGGATTATTTAAATCTTAAAGTAAGAAAATACGACAGAATATCTGGAAAGGAGTTTCGTAGTAACTTGTGTAAAATGTAAATAAATTAAATGAAAATATTCTATAAACTGATACTACGAAGGCAATGTCTTTTCCAGGATTCGCCTATAACTGTATCTGCGGCTAATTAGTAGTAAACCTTAGATAATGTTAGTAGTCAAATGCGCACAGTCATACAATCATATAATTTATTTATCAATGACTACTTTCTTTTCAATGTTACTTAACGCTTCAATTTTTTCACGATGTAGTTGAACGATATGCCTTTTATTTAAGTAATATAAATTCTTTATTATTAGTTGATATCTTTTTGAACGTTATTTCACTGACATGTTACGATAATTATTTATCCTTTTTTTTAATTCTAAGTACGATTTGACTGCAACTTCTTTCCCTCGCACCACCCGGTATACGCCCTGCACGACTGTATAAAGTAAATATCGTGGTATAGAATTTCGTGCTGTAACAATTGTAACAAAGAGCAGAAGTTATAGATAAATAACTTTATATATATATATATATATACGAATATAAATATATATACGGATGAAAAGAATAATGGAAGAAAGAAAGAGACAAAGATAAGTGATTGCGCGCGAATGCGTCTAGATTTCGCAAGTCAGACAATTTACGATTTAAGTCTATAAATAATAAAAAAAACTATAGTATGTACATTCTATATGTATATATAAGTGTATATGTCATACATACGCACATATGTATGTATAAGTGTGCATTTATATACATACATATGCAGATTGCATGTACATACGATACAATAGTCGGTAGGAGAAAATTGTACATTATGACATAAAAGATAAAAAAGCGACGTGTGGTGTATAGTAAGAAAAGATAGATGCATTAGTTTTAATTTATCACGACGATTATGACGATGTTAAACGATTAATTATTAATAAACTACTGTATTTTATAATGACCACTGTACACACTGTTTCATCGAAAACCTTGCTTTGTTCGTATAATATCACCGTTATAATTCTCGTAGAACTAATTAACCTTTAATTACGAGAGTAACTACGGCTCACGTTTTTTTTTTAAAATAAAATTTTAGTTGCACCGTAGGTGTATATATATGTGTGTATATATTTCTAAAAATTTCTTTTACATCATCGTTGTGGCGTTATCGCCGGTCGGTAAGTAGAGCACTACGTTCAACGATAATCGACCGTGCACCTTCCAATTTCTTTTCTATATCCTCACGTCGATTATTTTACGTGGGAATAGACTGACAACGAAAGCCAGATACCTCATCCCTTTCGACAAATTCAAAATATTTCGAATGCCATGCGTGCTGATCCCTGTGGTGCATGATCATCGCGTTCCTCGAATAAAACGATCTTCTGCTTCCTTTGTTCCCTACACCTTCTCAACTTCTCACCACCGAGGAAACCTCATTCAGTGGAATTCTTCCGCAATAAACCATAGTTCTGTCCCCTTTGTCGTTCTCTACCCTCGGCTTTGACCGAACCGAACGTTCGTATCTTGCTAGATCATCAAGATTTTATTAAACTTTATGAAATATTTCAAGAACGTCCAAGCTCGCACGAATTTTCATTATGCGACGAATCATTGTCTTCGATATAACCATCAACGTAATTTATTTACCGTTCGTTCGATATTTTAGGGGAAAAGAAAAGGGCTCGGCGAATAATAATTTCGCCATTCGACGGAAGGTTCACCGGCTGAATATTACGCGTTGTTAGGATATTAATAATTTTATTATAATCATAGAAGTTTGCTTACATAATTAATTGGATGTAAGTATCGCCTTTCGTTATTTTAATGATTATAATCTTTGCAACAATTCAACTTCAGTGGAATAAATAAATTATCAACCAATGTTAAGAATTCATTTATTCCACTGAAGTTGAATTGTTTTAAAGATTATAATCATTAAAATAACGAAAGGCGATATTTACATCCAATTAATTATGTAAGCAAACTTTTATGATTATAATAAAATTATTAATATCCTAAAAACGCGTACCCACGAATTCTTAACGTGGTTATAGAAATATTGTTCTTATTTTTTACTCTAAAATCGAGACTCTTACAAATTATTTTCAATCTGTGACAACGTTCGCGCGAAGTCGTCATACGAGGTTTTCGAAGTGAATGAAATAAAATAATCGTAAATCGTGTTCAGAGTCGTGCAATAAATTTCGTTCGACGAAGACACGTTTCGCCATCCGTTCGACGCTCCGGCCACATAATTCGGCATCTATCTCCCCAAAATCCCCCTCGTGACGTTTACCTCATCCTAAAAAATCCTTCTCCTTTCTTTTTTTTGGCTTTACGCTGATACCTTGCATTCTAGTTTCTTGTCAGCGTTCACTTTTCGGGCGGGCAATACGAAACAGATGTTTTACCATGTCGGATTTCTTTAGTTGATTATAATAATATCATTTTTCTTTTATTTTGTCTATTTTACCATTTTGACTGGTATTTGTTGAAAAATAATTAATTATACGAAAGATATGCAAGTTGGTACGTACTGTGAAGGTTATGACGATCGGCGAACGGATCGGAGTCAATATTACGAAAACAAGAGAATGCATGGTAAGGTTTAAAAAAAAAAAAAAAAAAAAATAGGAGAAAAAACTTAGCGCAATTGCAAAATAAGCTGCACGAGTTTGTTCTCGTACGAAAATACACAAAAAGAATAGAGAAATCTTTTTCTTTTTCTCCTTGCGGGTGAATTTCTCGTAGCACTTTACAAATAAACGCCTCGTTTGTCCCGGCAGCTTTATTTACTGAAATGCGAACGAACGAGTAGAGGAAAAAAAGGCGAAAAAAAGGAGAAAATCGTAAATGGTCGAGTAAGAGAAGTAGGAAGAGGATCAGGAGTAGATAAGAAAAATGACGAGGAGATGGGTAGAGGAGAAGGAGATCAGGGATCAACGGAGGCGCATGCGCGGAAAAACGGCGCGACCAAAGGCTTCGTCGGTGGTACGCGAATTTTCCGCTTTCAGTCGCCGACGGAAAATAGCGCGTGTCGGCTCGAATCGTCTCGTGGAATCCTGCGTAAATTCGAGGATTCGAAGATTTCCAAATGAAATCTAATAAAATAATATAAAACTGAGTCGAAAGAATATCGAGCCTTCCTTCGAAACTCGATCATTGCTATCAACACGTTATATCGAGTTTCGTTTGTATAAAGGAAAGTTTGAAAATTAACAAAAAAAAAAAAAAAAGGCCAACACTTTCTACGGTGAATTACGTTCAGAATTCAATTTTACAAGAGAGAATAATCGGTTCGCGTTGGAGTGTCACCAGTGAATTCTTTAACTCGAGAGATCGAAAAGGATCGACAGTGCGTATATATCACATCTCGAACTTTTTAATTTCCCGTTCGATTCCACTGTCGTGCTACCGATTCGCGATACGTTAGGAACGATCACATTTCTATCGAGCGCCGAGTATTTTTATTTAACGTCTCGGGGGAATTGCGACATGGGTTTTTCGAGGATGAAACACGAACATCGATCCTGCCGGAGTTTCGATGAAAAGCAAAGAAATTACGGTGCTGTCTGACGCGGGCTCTTCAACAGGTGGCCGAAATAAACGTCGTGGTTATACGTGTGTGCGCTCTACTCGTTTAACTTTACCTCGTGAGATTTCTTTTTTTTTCTTACTCTCTCTTTCTCTGTTGAGAACAGTGCAAGGAAAAGCTCGTCATTGTATTAGAAAAAAAAAATGCAATGACTATATTTGCAAATCACATACGTATATATAATTTTAGTGTTTATTAATTGTTATAGTTGTTTCTCGAATGGCACTTTTGTTTAAAATTCCAATGAAATTTTCTTAATATTTTCGCGCGATCGATTCGATGATCATATAATCGTACTTAATAGCTCAATTTTGAAGGACTTCGCTTTACCGTCATAATAGACACGCACTATGATCATCGAGAAATAAATAAAAAGAGAGAGCTATATGTATTTACGCGTCTCGACTTCAATAGGAGCCGTCTAACTTTTCTACGAAGATAACGAGATCTCCGAGCTTTAACTTTATTCGTAATACCTCGTTTCCCGAGTCGAATAAAATCGCCGTGGGAAATTGCAATTTTCGAAGATCGTTCTCCCCTGGCGAACGACACTTTCGAAAGTTTCCTCATTCACGTAAGGAACATTTGCAAAATCGAAGACATCTAATCGAGGTGTTCCATCGACGGGTTCGATTAAAGTCCCCAAGGATTTGTCCCCTTTTTGCCTCGAAGTCTTTTCTTCTTCTTCGAAAGACGAAAGAAAGAAAAAAAGAAAGTTTCTTATTTTTATCTATCGATTGGTACCCGGCGCGTTGACGGACGCAAACGAGGCCCACTCTTCCTTCGCCGTCTCGTTTTGATAGTCGTAAAGAAAAGTATAAAAGTTTGGCGTAGGAGTGTAGACTGTGGTTCAACGACGTCTAAAGGGATCTAGCAAAATTGGTATCTCTATTTCTGGAGAAGACATTAATGCCGTGACCTCGGGGAAGTCCAGATTTCTCTATTTTTAAATTAGCTCATTCAGTTTGATTTACTAAAGTGCACGTAGATTCTAAATTGAATTCTCCTTCTTTTTCTATATCACGTGCAAGTATAGGTATACGTATTACAAATTTCAAGTTAACGTATCAACGATCGCACGAGTTTATAAATATTTCTTTCGGCGCGTCGCGCACGATCCGACGTGGCAAATTTCTCTGGTTACCGTTCGAGGACCGAAGACAGAGGAAGATGGAAGATCGGGGCTGGTGGGGATGAAAGAGTTCTCTTTCGGAGAACACTTTAACGGTAAGCGTCGTCGTGCTTCGGTTCAACGAGAGTGGCGCGTGCTTAAAAGCTGAAGTTCAAACAAATATACCGCGATAAAAGACCTCTCGATCCTTTTCGGTGGGTAAAACGTTACTACTCGACGAAGCCATAACTCTGTGCCATTTTCAGAAGATCTTCCAACCGGACTGTGAAACTCTGTTACGAACGAGTGAACGAGTTCTTTTGATTTATATCTTTTTTCATTTGATCGATTTACGACGCCGTTGAGAGAAAATTTGGTGTGTTTGAAACAAGGGACAAATATTCTTTCTTTTTCAATCGATAGACACTCGTGTGCCAATGTAAAAGTATTTCAAATAAGAAATGTATATCATTAGAACTAATCAATAGTTTCCGAAAGAAAGAGGAGAAATGTCGAAGGAGTGAGAAAGTCGTTCACGTGGAAGCCCGTGCTACGTCCGAAGGAAAATACGAGGAAGCTTCGAGACAGGAGAGGAAAAGTTAAGGACAGCCTGGCTAAATGATCGATTCGAGTGGGGAATCGAGGGTGAAGCAAGAAGAAGGCCCGTCGAGAGTAGGACACGAGAAGGATAGCGGTGGGTTTGCGTAACGGAAAGAATTACTGCTCGACAAGAATGGAGAAAAACGCGAGCTGGCAAAATTGGACCTCGCTGAACTCGCCTCATCCATCGGAGGACGTCATGTCAAATTTTGCAGTGCAGATTATCTTTTGTATATTCTATGGGAACATTTTCTTGCTTGGTGTATTCGGGAACGTACTCGTTTGCTACGTAGTGCTACGTAATCGACAGATGCAAACGGTGACGAATCTCTTTATCACGAATTTGGCGTTTAGCGATGTGCTGCTTTGCGTACTGGCAGTCCCGTTCACACCACTTTATACATTTCTGGGTGGTTGGATCTTTGGTAGGGTGCTGTGTCACCTAGTGCCCTATGCACAGGGTGTTAGCGTGTATATCAGTACCTGGACGCTAACCAGTATCGCTATCGATCGATTTCTCGTCATACTCTATCCATTTCATCCGCGCATGAAAATCGAAATATGCTGGACCATTATCGTTGGTATATGGGTCGTCGCTTTGCTTCTGACGCTACCCTACGGTTTCTACATGCAACTCGAAGAACCCTACACGTACTGCGAGGAACATTGGCCAAGCGAACCCTTCCGCAAGGTCTTCAGCTCCTTCACGACCATCCTCCAGTTTCTCGTGCCATGCTGCGTCATTACTTTTTGCTACATCTGCGTTTGGATCAAGCTTAACGACAGGGCCAGATCGAAGCCAGGCAGTAAGAGCAGCAAACGCGAGGAAGCCGATCGCGAGAGGAAAAAGAGAACTAATAGAATGCTGATCGCTATGGTTATCATATTTGGCTTCTCTTGGCTACCCCTTAACATCGTCAACATCGTCGATGATTTTTACTCTCCGGCCAACGATTGGTCCTTCTACAGACTCTGCTTCTTCATGACGCATTGCCTCGCAATGAGCAGCACCTGCTACAATCCTTTCCTCTACGCTTGGCTGAACGATAACTTCCGCAAGGAGTTCAAACAGGTGCGTTCTATGCTCGTCTTATTTAAGCGATAAAAACTATTTTTGGTAAATATTACGTTCAGGGAAGGCAGCTTTCGATAACCTTGATATATGTTATCAAAGTCACCCTCCCAAAAAGTTATTAACAAAATAATTTTTACAAGAACGTCTCTTTTCGACACTGGGGTTATGCGTCTGGGTTATGCAGTTGTAGAAAATAGGCGATAAACGACAAATTCGAATTAAATCTATGTATGTTCGTTCAAATCATGTCTCATGATATGCAATCATTTTGGAATTGCACGTTACTCTTTTATAGCTTTATAATATCTTTCTGTATAATGAAATAAACGATTTTCGGAACTATTAAATAGTACTAGCACATTCTGATATCTTGGACATGTTTTTCCTTTACATTTAATAATATACCCATAATGGGCGACATTAGCAAGTAAGAACAACGACAGAAATCGAAACAGAGCAGTGAGTTTAGAAATAAAATGAAATGTTCATTTGCAAAAATTGATGTAAGATAATTTAGATTCTCGGTGCAATTCAGACGCAACCCAGAAACAACCATAATATCGAACACATAGGTATCTTCTCCTTATAAAAATGATTTTATTAATAACTTTTTAACAAACAACGACGGCTGAAACCTTCTAAAGGTCATTCAGGAGGGTGACCCTGACAATATATATCAAGGCCAAGGTCATCGGAGCTGTTATTGTTTTAGCTATTTTCTATACTTACCTATATTTTACTTTTTTGCAACGACACACCAATATGAAAGAAGTACGATTAAACTTGGCTCTTTCTCGTTACAAGAATACTCTCACGATTATTTGAACTTATTCATCAAATGTAATAGATCTTTTTGCAAATACAGATTTAATTAGTTCTGTGTTGTATCCCACAAAGGATTAATTTCACCAAGAGAGAAGATATTGCCACCCCCTCTTTCTTTCTCTTTCTCCACGACCGCTATTTAAATGCGAAAGACAATTATCCGATTCGCGGAAGTATTATGAGCAATCATGACGACAGCAACGTCGACGACATAGAAGAACGCACTAGTGTGAACGTGTATCGATCAAAGCGATATGTAATTACAATAGGTACACCTAAAACACTTGTTACGCGATAAATACGTTCCTAAAAATTACGCGTAAATAGAATTCTCTTTATTGAAACGAGAATGCAATTCTCACAAAATTCTCAGAAGTTTTTAAATTACAATTTTTTCCGAACTCAGACTTTAAATTGGTGAAAGTCAATAAAAGTCGCGTAAAAAAAATGATTAACTCTGAATTCGCGTAAAAGAAGTTCGTATAAATAGTGATTTAGGTGTATCTATATACGATTCGTGTCTAACGAATGCGATGAATCGGCAAACGTGTTAATAACATGCATTTAATAGAAGAAATTTTCGATAAGCGTTCGCTCCTTTTTGAAGTAGATACAACAGTTTCCTACAATATACTTTAATATGTTAATACCGTAACTAGCTGAAAATTAGTTTCTAATTACGGTAATTCCATAGCGCGAACTCCAAGGAACTTCGTTTTATGTGCTTCCGTCGATTTAAATACGCTCGTTACGTAACCTATGTGCGGGAATATAGTTACATAGGAGAGAAGGACAGTGATTTTCTGGCCTATAGGAACTTCTTCCATTAGACTGGTAATCGAAAACTTACGTGCTCGTCAGGATCGATCCATCTAGCGGTTATTAAATCGCTTTAATTCGTATCAATTTTCCCGTGCTGGTAGGTATCGAGTTTTTGGTTATTTTTTATTTCGCGTTGCTCCTCGAACTCGATATCCCTTTAATCGGTTTTTCTGACGCTAATCGATCACCGAATGCGACGGGCTACCTATCATCACCTGTACTTCGATATCGATTACAGTTTATATCAGCGCGGCTTGTTACACGAGAGCTTTGTTAGGTTTAATTACAGATTTTGATGATCGCGTGTAAACGAGACCACGATTTCGTTCAAAATTTATTCACAGAAACAGAAAGAGATAGAGGGAGGTCGTGTGGGTTCAAACATGTTGGACAAATATTTAATAAGTTTTAACGTACATCCAGCTGATTCTATTTACCTATTAGTACAAATTGCATAGGTACATAGAATATACATTTATATATTCGCAGAGTTATTCAAACTTTTGGGACATTGATGATAATCAACACTACTCGGGGGCATAGAATTGTAAACACGTACGGTTCAGTTCGCTAAGAGTTACCTCCAAGTACGAACATAAATTTTCACCGAGTTTCCAATTTTTATCAGTGTCTACGTTATCTTTGTACCTACCACCCGTTACTATAGATTGAAAACAACGTGGAATGAAATTGACCACTAGACAAAATCAGTAACTAGAAATATTTTGTTTTTCGTTGAAACCACAGGACATGGACAAGACGATTTCTAGGCACCCAGTTCTAATGCTCCCTTTTCTTTTTTCAGGTTCTACCCTGTTTTTCGAGAAACTCTGCGAACAGTACACCCAAATTAACCGATGGCTGTAGAAGCGAGAAGCTGTGTAACGGTAATAACACCGTGCAAGAGAGTCTGCTACCGAGTCAGGCCATTAGGGTGCAGGTGCCTCAAGGTTGCGAGATGATAACCTTGGATCCAACGACGACGAATGCGTCGAAGGATCAAGAACGACGTTCGAGCGAGTCCAAGGAGTTGGAGGATGCGATTCTCTAAAGGAGTCACGATTTTCTTTCGCCAGCTGCGATTCCTGATCCCGGTTAGTATATCCAAGGCATATATATATGTAGGTATACATATACACATACGTATGTGTGACCCTCTCTAATCGAAAGTTCGAAGTAATCGTCGAGTTCCTTTGATCTCCTTCGGGACACACCCGACGTTTCCACCTTAGTATGTTGACAAGTAGGAGGAAGCGCAATTTTCGTGAAAATCGAAGCAACGGCAGCCTGTTTGATATTCAAGCCTTTCCTCTTTCTTCCCACTACGTGCTCGCCGAGCATCACTTTGAGAAGCTTCGCAATAAGAGTTTGGTCTTCTCTTTTTTCTTCTTTCCTTTCTGACTGTTCCTCGAGAAACGTTCTTTAGATCATTTGTATTTTCGTCTTTCTATATATACCTACGACACTCAAAATGACTTCAAACGGTAGTTTGAAGAGTTAATAGTCAAGATTCTATTCTGTTCGTTCTCAAACAGGTTATCAGTGATTTGAAATTTAGTGTTTATAGTGACTAAAATTATAAAACTGATCTTCTTCTAAGAATTTATTATATATTTTAATTGTATCAGTTATTATCGATTAATAATTGACCTCGTTATCATTTTTATCATTTATAATGAATACATTTTTACTTCGTGATCTCGTTAAATGAATGAGATGTCCTGAAACTAAGTACACATTTAACGTCTGTAGTTTTACCCGTTAAGAAAAGATTGGATTCTTCTTTCCGATTTCAAATGTTCAGTCCTCTGGTTACACGGCAAATGGCCTTTGCAGGACCCGTTCGTTCTTCCCGCGTTGTCCCGCTTCCGAGAATCCATCGAGTACGATCGTGACCGAGCTCCTTGCAGGGATATTTTAGCGGAAAGACAGAGAGAGAGAGAAAGACCACTGGGATTTATCGATACCATATCTAACAGCTTTTCATTGTGGAACGAACTACGGTTAGCAGCTCTTTCTTTCTCTCTCTTGCCCCTCTCCCCCATATTGTCCCATCATTTCTCAATCCCTAATGGGTCTCTCGGAAAAATCTCCGTCTCCGATTTTTACGAGGAAAATGATAATTCTACTAATAGCCGTGTCCGCTTCCCAGCTGTAAGCATTAAATTATTTTTATCGTGAGCTTTTTAATCTGTAACTACTGCCTGGGGAATGGTCTACGAATTTATGTCGAAATATATTGAGAGAAATAAAAACAGGTAAATAAAATGTCAGTCATTTATCGTGAGAACAAAATTAATATGAAAAATTAATTTGATCTAGCATGATCCAAATGTAAAGAAGGGTTGATCTTCCGTACGTGCGTACACTTCAATGAGAGAACTCGCCTAAATTTAAAACGTCGGAGTGGTATCCCCGAAGTGGTTCTTCTACGTTTGGATTACTTAACGTATGACTCTGCATATATTTCCGCTCGCTTTCTCGGTCATATTTTCAAGGGGGTGGTTAAGAACTGGGTGGGTGTGGGGGGGAGTAGAAGGAGGTAGACGGAAATTTCGTTCGGGTCGTTGTCGACTCTCAGACGTCAAGGAGATTTGGAGTGAAAATTATATGAGATACGTGCGTCGATCTCGGGTATTCGACATCAACGTAGAGACAAGAAATTTATTCCTAACAAACACTATAGGTACTTTTCTTCCTTTCTAGATTTCCATTCGAAGTATACCAGTTAAGAATGTTGTGTCGTTACATCAAAATAGAGGGATTTTGTTGAAAATTTGTGAGCAACGAATTATTTATAAAAAAAAAAATGCTTGCAAAATTTCAGATCATTTCGGGGCATAGTTTGAAAATTATTCATGAATGAATCAACGTGGCCTCTTATGGAGGTATCTGAAATATCTCGACATCATAACTCCAATAAATAAATTTCCAATTAAACTAACAGAGAGAATCTGAAGAAATTTTGACAATGGTTTTTTGAAATGTAGAACAAGGTGTGTGCCAAGTTTCAAAAAGATTAGGAGACACAATTTTATACTAAAAATTCAATAAATTATCGAAACCGTACAATACGCGGTAAGAAAAAAAATGTGGCAAAATCGCACTTCTGCGATGCGATGGTTTTCGTACGGAAAAATTTGAAATTTAAGTACTTAAGTACCTATAAACTCGTTATCCCCATGAAGAAAGCATTTCTTTAGCAAAGTTGCCACGTTTTTTTATTCGCTTACGGTGAAACTGTTAACTCATAGGTACATAGAAAGCTCGTGTGTGTGTGTAATGTACCGCCACAAAAGACAACCATCGGAATCATACCAAAACATATGATACTCTTGTCTCTAACGGGCATTAGTTTTTGCGAAATAATGATCCCGACACAACATCGTTAATGTCCACAATTTGTTCACGTATAATTTGAATTTTAATATCATACAATTAATTAAGAACTTGTATCGGATAATGAATCCATTATTCTATACCTATGAATAACGTAATTAATTCGCGAATAACCAATCGCAAGTGACCCGAAAACAGGGCAACTTTGTTTTTCAAGATCCGATTAGTGCTCGCGCCAAGATGGCGGCTCTGACGGCGTCGTAACCTACACGACTTTTCAAAGGAAATTCGCTTGAAAGGATATCACCTAGAAGTTCGTTCCATGACTTAGACAACAGTTGGAAGGAACCATACCTAAGGATAGTTATCCAACTAAACCATAGTTCGCGCGTTAGTTAAGAGACGTCCAGAGAAAGAGAGGGAGAAGAGAACTCGTTCGACCATCACGGTGAACACGATTTCACGCTCGGGCTAGTTGATCCGTTGACCGTGCCATTTCGAATCGTTCGATACACGTCGTTCGAATTGCCCTTGCTCGCTAGTTCGAGAAGGGATATGCGAGTAAATAAAATTAATCTTGTTATTGCGTACACTAACCGGGCCAGCTATTTCGAACGCCTGAAATATTTACGCGATTTTTAACGATATCCACTATCACTTATCTCTCTATGCGTGCTCTCGGAGATATACGAAAATCATTTATCCTCTAGAATAGTTTGGGACGAATGCATCATCCCTTATCTTCTTTCAACATGCACTTTTTAATGGTTACTGTACCTATATTTACGTATAACGCGAGGATCGAAATATAGATGTTCCTTTATTCAACACAATTTAGGAAGAATATTACATAGCTTTATCGTTTTCAACAATTCATTATCCAATGAGAAATCCGTGATGCTTTTTGAATCGACGTTCCTCTCGTTTCATTTCGTTATTAACTCAAGCGTCAACGAGTACGCTCGTTTCGATAATGAATGCTTAGAGAGAACCCAGAGAGAAAGAGAGGTATAGAGAGATGATAGGTAATGAAAAAAATCGTTAGCTTGATTTCTTGATTCCAACAGGGGGATTATCGGTAAAACGATAGATTCTATGAACGTGGGCATACTTCACGCTATATCGGCATCGACTGGTCGTCTTTATAGCACCATCGACCGACCGAAGGATTACTGCTGGCATATCTAAATCTCTTTCGATCGTTCTCCTTTTAGCCTCGAGGAATTTATCGCATCGCGATCTAACGATCACCTCGTCTTTACTCGATTTATATATCATGTTAACCGGAATTTTCTTTGACATAAAATTAACATACAGAGTGGTCTCATATTTGATTTTATAACTTTGTAGAAGTTTATTATAAAAAATAGATCTTTCGTAAAAGATCAATGAAAATCGTTAAGTGAACGTATCGATTCGACCGCAAATTATCAAGTCATGCGAGAACCAAAAAATTTCCATCGCAATTTCGAAAAGCCTATTTCCATGCTTCATCTCGGACGTGACGAACGTTTCTGTAATTAGTTTTCATTCGAGGTTCGCGCGATTCTCGCAGCATCCGTATTCGCTATCGTTCCCGTTAAATTAACGTGATTTCACGCAAAACGCTGCTTTTTGCCAGATACATTCCATTGCTGCCAACAGTATGTTCCACGATGCTGAACAATTGAATTTTACTGAAGCAATTATAAAATGAATGGTGAGAAGAAGGGAAAAACAATCGTGGATTGTTCTTTCTTAAAAGATAGTCTCGTCAATCGCAGCCACGTTATTACTTTAAAGAACTAATTAAATCTATCGAGTTCCGTAATTACGTTGAGACTGAGAGTGAAAACTTGTCAAAGTTTCTCTGAAAAAAAAATTACGAGATTGATCGTTTCATTGTAATTTTATTCGAGTTGTTTTATTTCTTAAATTTGCTTTACGTAATTTATAGAACTTACAAAATGATTAATATATAATTAAGTCACACGTTCTATTATTTAAAAAAACTTATGTTTTCTTTTTTTCTGCTATGAACTACTAGTCACGTGACAGTTAAACGGGTTTGACGGCCATTTTTTTTTATTATTATACTAGCACGAGTCACGTCGGAGGAAAAATAAGTGCTTGTCAAACATGCAAAGAGTAGATGGCGTTCTTAATAATTCAAATAGTTGCGTCCAATGACTAGTATAGTTCGCTCTATTCTTCTTTCGTAGAATAGTAGATTATGTTATTACACGCAATCGAGCAAATGGCTCTGTATTAAAGCGAAAGTAGTCGTGCTAATATTTTTACTAGAAAGAAAGAAAAACTTGCAAATGGGACTACATTGCAAGAAGGGATTAAACAAACAAACAAACGAACGGAAAAGTTGTCCTGAGGAAAACTCTGTATTCTTCTCAAACTTTGACTTTTCTCACTTCCTCCACCTTCCTTCCTTCCTGCTACTTTTTTTTCCATTTTAGAAGATCGCTCTGGGAATCTCATCTCGCGTATCTCACGATTCTGTCTACCCCCGCCGGTGACTCGACCCAGTCTCCTTTCATTTTTCTGTGTTTTTCTCCTTCCCTTTACCTTCTTCTCTCTTTCCTGCCACGTATGCACGATGTATCTGCCGCGATACGTCGCAAAAAATACACGCGCGATTTTAGAAACACTGTAAAGGTAGACGAGCGGGTAGAGAAGCACGGGGACGCATTTGCCTCGATCGTCTTTCTTATTTTCCTTTCATGTCTTCCCCTTTTATCATGGAAATCGAAGGAATCTCTATCTCTCTCGCATATTTACTCGATCCGAAAGCGTTGCAACGATCGTCCGGAACTAATAACACAGACGGTCTCTCGGAAATCCTAGGATGAATAAAAAGGAAGGATACTTTTATGGTAGATTAGTCGAAGAATCTTTTTATTCGACATTTTAATAAATTTCCTATAAGAAAGTATAGCGTACTTAATAACAAAATAATATATAGGGTGTCCCAGCTAAAGAAGGCCATCTAAATATTTTTTTTGTTTCTAATAATGCGACAAACTTTTATGGCATACTTGGAATGGTTTAGAAAGAGATATGTTATGAGAAACAAAACAAAAAATGGTTTGTTTCATAACATACCCATTCAAAGTATGCCATAAAAGTTTGTCGCATTATTAGAAACAAAAAAAATATTTAGGTGGCCTCCTTCAGCTGGGACACCCTGTATATATATATATTTCTATATACACGATATGAAAAGTCGTAAACGTTTTGCTCCCTAAGATTGCTATTTCCACGTAAGGATTCGTATTACGACGAGTTCGGAAGAGGAAAATACCCAAGAAAAATTCCCATTAGCTCGGCCGACGGTGGAACGGTCATTGCTCCATGTGGAATGACCATTGAGCCGATTTTTAGGACACGTGTACCCCGATCGAAATGAATTTCGCAAAAGGGAGCCGTAAAGAGACTTCGTTGGGGCCTCGTTTCGCACTCTCCCCTCTATATAGTCCTTTAGCTATTCCCTAGATTCCGATCATCTCGATAGTAACTTTTTCTTATCGTTCTATAGGATCGTCTCTGCACCCTTGGGCATGTGATCACAACATTTTCATCTATCTTTTTTTATTATGGTCACGTCAACGATGAAATAAAAAAGATAAAAAATCGAGTAGACGAAGAAACTTTACACTGTCGAAGGAATTCGATCAGGTTTTTATCGTGTTTTTTTTTTTTTTTTTGTTTACCAAGTTTTTAGTATTTTTGTGAATTTTCGATGAACCGAACTATATACAGATTGTCTCAAAATGATGGATCATTTTTGACTCTTACTATCCCTACTTTACCATTAATCAATGAAATTCACCATCATAATCTGATAGCAGTAACAACAACGATGATGTCCGCTCCATCGAGCGGAAAAATCGTACGCGTTCGGACGTATCTCGTTATTAAAATCTAACTGACGCGGAGCGGAGCGGGGGATTCCGGGTCTCCAGGTTCCTTGGTATTTAATTTTTCATTCCATTCGATCGAGCGTACCTATCTACGATGATTTTAAATCGCGAACGGGACCGTTTAAAAAAGTGTCGATATTTGTGATTAAAGACACGTCTTGCTTCTAGTTAGAGGCAAATGGTGACGATCAGACTGTGATGCTGATTCGGCGAAAAATCGAGGAGCCATCGAAAAGAATGAGAAGGATCGTCCTTGCGCGACTTGAATTATTGTCCTCACGAAAGATCGATCCTTAAAAGGGGAATAATCGAGAGGGCGTGATATTAGAGAAAGAGAGAGAGAGAACGTGGGTGAGAAATGCTAATTCCAAAAGTCCACTGAGCCACAGAATGTCGTAAACGCGTACGTTTGCATATACACGGTGAGGCATTTAAATGCAAACTCTAGAATATTTTCGTTATTTATGGACTAAGAACGAAATTCCTAGAGCCAGAAGAAAGACGGACACGAAAAAAAAGAAACATTGAAGAATAATAAAAAAATTTTTAACAAAAAAAAATAGAAACCGACTTCGAAAAAAGCGCTAAAAAGAGTGAAATAATTTTTTATGTATACCGACAATATTCGATTTCATCATTATCATATTCAGAATATTGCAACTTTTTCGGCGGCGACACAAAATATTCCAACACGGTCATTTTCACGAACAAGGGAGTAAGTGCCTAATACATAAATATCCATCAATGTCCGTGAATTTCTGGCTATTAATGTACTGTTAATTAATTTTCTGTCGCCTCCGAAAAAGTTGCAATATTCTGAGTATGATAATGATGAAATCGAATATTGTCGGTATACATAAAAAATTATTTCACTCTTTTTAGCGCTTTTTTCGAAGTCGGTTTCTATTTTTTTTGTTAAAAATTTTTTTATTTCATACTTTTTAGTGTATAATCGATCAAGATGTGGAAATAAAGTTATGTAGGTAATATTTGCAAAAGGATCGAAAAGGTTTGGTTCCGATAGGTGAAGTCGTTGAAGAGATATAGAGGAATAAACAAATAATTTTGCAATAACAATTTAAACATAACAACAATTGAAGATGTGTCGCATAATGTTAGAGAGTGGGTAATATTTGCGAAAGGATCGAAAAGGTTTGGTTCCGATAAGTGAAGTCGTTGAGGAGATATAGAGGAATAAACAAATTATTTTGCAACAATTAATAAATTTTTTATATAATTAATATCTGCTAATTATTTCTAAGAAGACAGTAATAGTTTCTTTCATTACAATAAATCAATCCCATTCAAAAAGATATTGCGATAGATCTGAATAAAGCACTAATTTTGCAATAACTTTGTTAATAATAAACATTTGGGAAAAATTTTTTAAACGGGACCAATGGAAGACCCAAACCTAGCAACTGGAAGTGGTTTCATTTTGATTGGTCAACCGGTCGCGGAGTTATGGCCGGACAAAAAAAAAAAAAAAAAAGCAATATCGCCCACTGTCGAATAGAGTAACCTCCTCCTTTTCGAAGTCGGTTAAAAAGTCATCTTTTAAAATCTTCTTACGTTCGCTGAAATCATTCTTCATCTGTCCCTTCAAACTATTATTATTATAGATATCGTTTACAACGCGTGAAGGAAGACTCGAGTTTACTCAAAAACCACAAAGTCTTTGAAACTTTTGATCCAGGGTGTACGTAAACGCAAATAACAGAGATATTCAGGCATTACCATTTAAATGGCTCACTTCGTATAGGTATATGAATACATACATACACACAACGCGAAACTACGATTTCGCGGTATTCGCGTCGCGTAAATATAAACATCCGAAGTCTCTAAACTCGCTTGACGTTGCACACGCTTCTTATTCTTTCGGAATACGCGTAGGTACCTTGCGGCAGCACGCGCCTCGCGATAAAGGAACGTGCACTCGTTGCTTTCGTTTTAGAAGGAATTTACTAGTGCTTGCACTGTGTGGGCTCACGCAGATCGTGGCAAATTGATCTTATTATTAACCCTTTCCATTACTATGTCTAGTTGGACCAAAGAGACCCGAAAAAAGAGTTATATTTAAATTTCGTAGAAAAAAATCTATTACTCAAAATTGAAAATAACTTAAAGTTATCATTAAATATTTTTGAGTAATAGAGATTTTTCTACGAAATTTAAATATAACTCTTATTTTGGGTCTCTGGTCGTACTTGGCACGTTATTCAGATAATACTTTTGTATTTCTTTTGCATTATGATTAAAAAATATATCTAATATTACATATAAAATCGCACAGAAGTTTGCTGCTTAATTTAAAAGACACAAAGTCTTTTAATAACGATAACATAGGTATCAATATTTATTATTACTTGGCATTAAATGTCTAAACACGGCCACAAACGGGTTAACAATATAAAGTTTTTATTCGTTTGGTGAGCGTATAACATTTTTTTTTTTCAATATCTCAGTATCGACTAATTTAAATGCAGTGGCAAGGTGATTCTCCGTTCGACACGATAATTATTATTTACCGATTAAAGGTAAAAGAAACTGTTTCGTTTGCCAAACGTTTGTAAATTGATGATTGTTATTGACACAGTGCGTGTGTATGTATATAGCCGCGTTTACTCAATTGTAGGAACCGTCCCTTGTGGATGGGTACGACTATGAAGGGATGCTTCGAAAACAGATATATGGCCGGATAATTAAATTGAATTCTCTGGGAATTTCAGAGATACTCGGGAAAGGGATATCACCCCACTATATCGAGCGATCTTTTCGAAAGGGATAATTTCGTTAATCGTTGAGACCGCGCTTCGGACGAAACTTCACTGGGTCGGGGATTGATTCGCCTAACGAATCGAGAACGAAGCCCTTGGTACGTGCAGGTACTGTTAGGATAGATCGTTAAAGTTGTTAGATACCACCGACCAGGCTCTTAGACGGTCTTGTAACAACTCTCCTTTTTCCACCTTTTACCACTCAAAGCTTGCCCTTAAAGTATGCTCTTGCCCGATTCAGGAAAGTGCCCGGAAGGGAAAGAGTACTTCCCATGTATACTCGGTGACCACACCTCGCCGTCTCACGAAGGATGTTACGGTAGAATGGAGAGAAATGGGAGAGAGAGACGGAGATTCAAATGTTTGTTCTCTCCCTCAGGTTATATAGAACGGAACGTCTTCAAGGATTTTTAAACAATTTTTCAGAGTGCTCTGATGTACCAAAATTGATGGAAGAATATCATATGTAGATTGGAATTTATATTAGGAACTAAGTGGCTCGAGATTGTTAACAGTTCTAGGAAGGGTTAATACATATTCTAGCAATCACAAATTCCTAATAACGTTTCGCAAGCTCATTTTTACATTTACAACCATTTTAGAGGAGTAGTCGAGATCTTTGATGCAAACTTTCACCTAGAAGCGATAGCACACATTTGAACAACACCACAGTTGGATGTTCGAGAATACGAAATCTCTTTATAAACTCAGAGACGAGAAGAGAGAAAGAGAGAGAGAGAGAGAAGAGAATGATTTCACCACTCGTATTCGTACACGGAAACGTTCCTTTACGAGACCTTCGTGGGACATTCGCAGAGATCTTTCTAACCGTACCGAGATACGGTATCTGTCTAGGTTGCTAAATTAAAGGAATCGTCGTCGAGAGCGAGCCATACTTTATCCTTGGATTTCATAAGAGCAAACGCATATCGCGCTGGAATGGTCCAACACACACATTCACATATATATTTCATAACACAGGCTCTTTTCCTTGCTATGGTTTATCGTTTGAAATATCACGAGTGTTCAACTTCTCCCCCTTTCTTTTCCTTCTCTCTTTTTTTCCATTTTCTTTTTTTTTCATTTTTTTTTTTTCGTTCGTTCCTTTATAAGAGAGGTTAATGCCTCGACATCGTTCACCGTCGATGGAAATGGTCTACGATAGATATTACTTTTATTAATGCCGTTGACTGCCATTGTGTCTGCCAGGATTGAAAAATTTCACCACGCGATGACACGCGGTATCTCGCGTCGCACGAAAATTTCATCTCATTTGTTTACATATGGTATACGTAGGCATTAGGGGTTATTCAGGGAAAAAAGGTAAACGCGAAACTCGCTTCGAGTAATAACTTAATGCATTTTTTTACGATCGATCGATGTAATTATAATTTTAATTAAGCCGATCTTTGTTTATCTTATTTCTCTTGCCGTATGTAAAAGCGTCGATTTTTAATTATGATTTTTGATCGATTTCTCCTGTTTGTGATCCCATATTACGAGAAATCGCGAGACATCCCATCGTTTACACGTAGGAATCGTTCGCCGTGAGATGAAGCAGATAATTTAGATAAAAGCATCCAAGGAATCAATATCATCTCGTACGCGTCGATCCGGGCGAGCTTCCTAGCCTCGTTCGAAGCTAACGCGAGTACGATTTGAACTCTCGATGGAGAGGTTTGCCATTTACGAGGGGTCGTCCATTTTCCACCCGCTTTTTCCTTTTCTCTCTCCAAAAGGATAGAAACTAACAATTTCCGTCTGTGCTACTCGCCTTTTCGTTCGATCACGTGTACATAAATCTGTACATAATAGTTACATACCTTTTCAAAAACAGATTTACTCGACGTAAAAACAAGTTTTCTTATCTTTGCTCCCTTGACTGCGATAATCACCATAATTGAAAGATGACGTTCAATCGAGTAAGATTATTAATTGGCCCTCGGCCCATTAGAACGATCTAGCTACGTAGTTTAACGAGGGGGAACATTTCACAGCGAGAATTCTATCATACAAGAAGTTTGAAAGTATTCATTCCATTTTTTTTTTTTCTACGTGGGGGAAACCTTCAAAAGGCACCCCGGGCCCCTCTATCTAACGAGGAGATCTGGGGTAGTGTGGGACTCTTACCCACTAAAACCCCCACGGTGGCCATCCTCCCGTGTATCGGGGAGGGTTCCGGGAACCTCTGTGAGACACTACCGGTGCCCTCACTACACACGTTTGGGGGGAGTCGAACCCCCCTCTTCTCCGGGGAGAAAACCTCCCCCATCATACCTAAATAGGGCAGGCAGCCTGGCCACAGGACTGCCCGCGATCACCTCGAGGACCTTTAGGTCCTTGGGAAGGGCGGCGGCATCGCACCCCTATACCAGGATGCGAGGGCCACCGCCCTTCCCAGATCCTCCTACGGAGAGAGGAGTGGTCGTAATTAGCGACCGCTCCTCTCATGTTTTTTAGAGTTAAACAAATACTTATTGCAATAATGATGATTTCTGGCAACGGGTCCTAGCATATTATTATGGCCACGTGGCGATATTTAGGGGAAGTAAGACTAAAACGAGTAGGTCCATTAAAGTGCGTGTCACTGATGCTAGTACAAATGTGTGGGTGTAGAATTCGGTCGATTTTGGTTGGTGAATTTCAAAATTTTTCGATATCTCGGGAACGGTTAGAGATACGCAAAAACTGATGTGATTTTGTGGGTTTCCTATAGAGGGATGTCCTGAAATTAATTGACCGCGCCTGTCATTGACCGGACCCAGTACTAAAATTTTTCAAATTTTTCAAAAATCAAATTTACTTTACTTACTTTACTACTACTTTTTACATGGTCACTGCGATGGCGATATTTTCTTCTAGGTATGTAAATAACGCCATTTCGCACTTTTTTTTTGTTTTAATTATTCCGAAGAAACAAATGACTGTGAGTTCCTAGTTTACCTTGTTATTAATAAAGATTTAGTCATAGAACACCGTGGCATTGTTTATTCTTCGCTGTTGTCTTTTTCGTCTTAGTTATAACTAGACTGCAGATCTTTATGCAAATTCATATGAATTATAATTCATGATTAATCAAATATTGCAATTAGAGCTGAAAACTGAATAAAAATATGTAGAATACACAGGATACATGTGACATATTCAATGGTTTGTCTTATATGTAAAATTTGAAAAACATACGCAATAAGAAAAATATGTATTTGTATAAAAATCCGCAGTCTAGTTATAACTGTTCAAACCTTAAAGTGGTCATACTACCCTTCCGTACCTTACATTTTAATTGTTTAACTCTTTGCTTTTTTGGTTAATTCATCATCAACAGTATCATCATCATTGCCATCATCAGGGTCACAGTTGGTTCTTTTATTCTTCATAAAAATGACCCCTATGGTAATGACCGCGGTCCCGCGTAAAAGCAGTTAAACGATCGCGTAATAAACTTAAGCTGAAACGAACGGCTCGTTCGTACGGCTTGGAACTTGTCCATTTAATAGTTATCTGATATCGGCCGACCATAAAAGGTATCTCGTGCAAGGTATTAAAACGTAATCGATACGTATGTTGAGGGTGCTCTTTACGCGTCTATAAAGCTCGACGACCCCTCCCTTCGTGTCGTGTTAAATTATATCTTAAATTATATCTTGAAAACGACAGGACGAAAAGTTGTCGACGCGACAACCGTGACGGTAGAAGAACATTTTGTCGCTTTAAAAATCTTTTATCTTTCGACGTGCTGTACGAATTCGATATTAGTTCTGTTATCTATCTACACGTGGTCGTAGTGTTTCAATGAGCGTCTATACGATCGTTCGATTGACGTACGAAATTCGGTCGGTTGATTTCAACGTGATGAGTATGCCCTTCGTCTCGCGTTCATTAAACTTTCATGAACTGGAATAGTTTTTGCATTGCCTAAAGATAATTACGTTGACTCGGTAATAATAATTATAGAGTTGAAACCCGTATAACACGACACTTCTAAAACACTGTTTCGCTTTTACACGGTTCGAGAATCGAGGAAAACCCATATACAACACGGAATTCTAGTACACGGGCTCACTCTAACACAGTTTGAGAATCAGATGTATCCCCGTAAAACGCTTAACATTTTTAAGAGCAATATACGAAATTAGGGAAATCCCACTACAATGCGGAACGAAATAAGAGCTTTTAAGTGCACAAGATATGACATTTGAGCTTAATATGTCGTATCAAATTTGCCTGCAGAAGTTCTTAATTTCTTAGAAGTTAGAACTCAAAATAGTGCTGAAGAAAGTTCAGAGGTTGAGGATATCTTGTCAAAAAGCAAACGCTCTCGATTAATGGTGCTTAGTAGCAGTATGATTTAAATATTTGATAATTCTGATGAAAGCTGCTTAATAAATATATTTCTCCTAATTATAAAAATATATTTAATAGTATGTTTCTCTAGTTTTTGGAACTTAACTCCCTTTTTTGCATTAGTTCTTTGTTTCGTATAACACGGCATTTTTTGGTACGTAATAACCGTATTATACGAGGACACCTGTATCGCAATTTGTTCCAAAATCGAACTGAATTTCACGAAAATTGTATTTAAAGTCATACTAATTTATTAAACCTGATATTTTAACCGAAAACTAAATATAAATTTGGTGTATTTTACAAGAACCCGTAAATTGATAAAAGAGCGTTTGAGAGACACTGTGTCGTCGAGTGAATCAACGCAAAAGAAGAGAAGCATTCCGAGTCGTTTGAGAAAAAAGCCCTTCATTCTTCTACGTGGACCCGTCTTGGAGAACAAACTTCGGTGCTAGCTAACAATCTGCAGGAAAGAAAATGTTTGCTCGCTCATTAACGTGAGAAAGAAAACTCCGTTGTACACACAGAGACCCGACACAAAGTCTGTGCCACCGTTGTAAATTCTTTTCAGTTTTGCTCAAGGACGAATATACGATCGACTTACCGCTCCTCACGATTCTCGATTTTAGAATGAGGGTTCAAACGATCAGGGTGTTACATGCAAATGGGCGATAATGTTAACGAGGTCGTAAGAGGAAACGTAACGCGATCGTGGTCCATCGTGATGGAGAGGAGTAAAGGACCTTAGATGAAATGGACAAGAATGACGAGACAGGATGAGGAGGGAATATATATGTTACATTTATATGAATCTCAAGATATTACTACTCATAATATACAAAAATGATGTAACTCGTTTGAATAATTTTATCGTGGGACTCGCCATAGCATAGACATATGGAACGGATATAGAAATATCCACGCAAAATACACCTACGACTTAACTTTTATTCTATTTAAAGACATACAGTGGATTCAGAGATAAGCGTCCCCGTTGGTTTGAGACTAACCACAAGTTCCAACCCCCTTCCTCCCACCACTTTTCGCCCTCCGTGTATTATCTTAATCCGTTTCAACGACTGGAAAAGACGACTGCTCTTAAGTTCGTCGTTACCTCGGTTACGGCGCGGACATCGTCGAGGGAAACGAGATTAAATCGACGAGAGAGGGTGAGAGAATAAAAGAGGGTAAAGGGAGGAGAAATGAGGAGGGATGGCGAACACGGAACAGAAATACGAGGTCGAATGCGCGTAGGATTTCTCGAAAACGAAAAAAAGGTCTGTCAGCTCTTGCAGCTCTATCTCTTTCTTCTATTCTTTGACCGTGAAAGGAAAGAACAGATTACGTAGGAGCCTCTCCGCGTAATTACTATGCTGACATTTTTGTACGAACGATAGGATGTATTTCTTTAACGAGATCAAGAGTCGTTTCCAGTGAATCGTATCGAAGCGAGTCATCTTGCAGAGGGAATTCAACTTTGTCGAACGAATCATTTCCTAGATTATTCCAGGACCTTAACTCTTGCAGACTCGCGTGAAAAGATCTTCCTTCTCGTTAACATTTTCAATCGCACAATGAAATAGAACATCTACGCAACGAGAAATGCATCAAACGCAACGTCGAATGATTCGTTTGGCACGTCACTTTTCATTTTCCCATGTACAGATTTATCGAGAAACGATGATGGACGATTATCGACTTAGTTTCATAAATGAAAAAGTTTAGGGGACGTTCGGGATCGGTTATGAGCTCGATCACGTCAGATAAATAAGATCAATTCTCTCAAGAGGGTTAGTAGTAGCTAAAACGTTATCTGTAAATATATGGATTATAAAGGGTGATTCACTGAAGATTTAATCATAAAAATTCGGACATTCGAAAAAGATTAAAGACTACTTGGAAATCTTGTTGAAGGAATAGACTTGGATTTTTCTACGTCCAACCTAGCTTTACTATAAAGTATAGTTTACAAGCTGTTTGGGGTGACCACTTTTAGTGCCTCACTCGTGTCAGTATATTCTCTCTCTCTCTCTCTCTCTCTCTCTCGGTATATATACAGAGTATATAATATATATATATATGTATATATATTGGTATATATGTAACTACCTTCATAGAGGATTTAACGACTCCTCCGCGACGACCCTCGTCATCGTACGTTTTCGAGATGAACTCGCGGGGCCAAACGACGTCACTCGGCGAAGGATCAACGACTGATCTTACCTAATCCTCGAAAAGTCCTCCCTTCTATTTCGCACAGTGGTATACGTGTGCGTGAGGCGTTTCGCGAACGCGAGCTTCGTACGAGAACCTTGTGCTAGCGCGAGTTCTGGTTTCCCAGACGCGTACCGACTCCACTCCTTGATATACCTACTCTGATAATGGAGGGTTGTATACTCGAGACGTACGCATTTCGCATAATAGATAGTGATAGAACTCAGCTACATATATATATATATATATAGCCTTTTTATGAGAGGACAAAGTCCCGTTCGGCAAAACTTCGATGATCCTTCTTAGACTTACGATCCAATTCCACGAATCTTTCTCTACTTTCCACCCCCGTTCTCCGCACACTGACTTTGTACCGACGTCGTGTTCGATACGGATCGAATTTTCTTCTCTTCTTCTATCCTCCTTTGCTGGAACTGTTTGGCTCGAACAAAATCTGTGACAAATATGTACAGGGTGTTCCACCAAATATCTGCTTTATTTGTGATGATATTACAAATGTTTTGAAAAAAAAAGAAATAGTGATCTTGAGAAAATACAAACATATGCGAGTCATTCCCCTTGTGATACCATTTACATTGTATTAAAAATATTTGTTATGTCATCTCCAATAGAGGAGATATTTAGGTGACTACATTTAGATGGACCACCCTGTATATTCCGCACCGGTGACCACGATAAGAGAAAGA
This sequence comes from Ancistrocerus nigricornis, assembly GCA_916049575.1. Lineage (NCBI taxonomy): Eukaryota > Metazoa > Arthropoda > Insecta > Hymenoptera > Vespidae > Ancistrocerus > Ancistrocerus nigricornis. The sequence continues at coordinate 9,864,208 of OU696668.1, read as the reverse complement.
AGAAGAAAAAAATAGCTGAGATTCTTCTCCCTTCGTAAAAGAAACAGCTGCTACCGATGGTAGAATCGGCCATTTGAGAACTCACGAATTGTCATTTTTCATTCGACAAGGTTGATAGAATTGTCAAATTCTTTCTTTTTTTTATTTTCTATCGGTCGCATCTGTTGTTGCTGTCGTTGTTTTCTTCTACAAGTTGTAGAAAGTCCACGTTTTCTATCATTCATATTCATCAGCGTACGAACAAATTTATATGAGTGGGATATCGTTTAGATTACGTACGTCTATTTTATCGTTTCTGTCGGTTGTACGTACGCGTCTCTATACGTGTACAAGTAACTACGTGCAAGAACGACGTCGTTTATATCGATATGTGCGCTCGATTACAACCTGTGAGTACAATGTGAGCAAGAGAGCGAGAGAGAAACCACGGGGATTCGTAATAGCTCGTGTATTTACTCGTTAGTGATCGTTATCGCGCATCGCGTTAACTGGCGTTCTCATTAGAGGCACCCAGCTCTGATAATGTAAAAGCTACGAGGTGAAAGAATTTATACGGATTAGGCGACGTGTCCCTCTTGCGAGGGAGTTACTTCGGCTATGGAGACAGATTTAAAGCGAAATCTCCCGTTAAAAGCAGGGTTTTATCGTGTTTTTTTAATGCTTTCTTTAATAAATATAAACGATCATTTTTCTCCTCTCTTCCACATGGAAAAGATAAAAATTCGTTGTTAAAGGAATTACGATAAAAATCTCTGCGTGGAAACTTCGTTACCGGCCGATCGGGCTTACCGTAGTAAGTAGTAAGGGTCTTAACTAGTCAGACATATTGTCAAGAGTCACAATGGTGCCGTACGACTACAATTACGAAAGCCGGACTTTTAAAGGCTCATGACAACCATTAAGAAACTTTCTCTACGACGATGTTATCCTCCATTCAATACTCGCTCTCTCCCTCCACGTGAAAATCGACGAAACATTGAATAATGAAAGAACTTCATAACAATATCAATAGAAATCTCAGGACATTATGCGGCATCGTTGTTATATCTGCTGATACTCCTACCCGCCAGCGATATTACCCTATTGATATTTATTCCAGAATTTCTCAAGCATGGCTGAAGTATTAACGAGATACCGCGAGTACGAGAAGCGAATCTACTTTGCATATTCACTTAAGAGAGGAGCTCAAATTACCGAAGATTTCATTTACTAAAGCGGAAAGCAAAAAGCAAAACGAGTCGCGCATCTCTCGTACACGCGAAAAAGAGAGAAGTTTCCGTCTTGCGTTTATTTCCCATGCAAATCACGCTCGAGTTAGCCCTCGAGCTTGGTAGAAGATTTATAATACGCTCCAGTCGAAATTCACGGGAACAAAATTCCTCTCGTGCCTCGATTCCTTGTTATAATTCGATGCCGCCGGGAAGCAATTGCTTTTCGATGAATCGAAAAATAGTAGATTTTTTCGATTGATCGAGCACGAACGGTAGTATCTATGAATAAGGGTATTTTCCACTTGGCGAGACACTTTGAAGAAAACCAACCACCCTATCGAGAAGCATTTTTCAAAATCCTATCGATCTTTAGACGGTAGGTACGAACGTAATTCGTTTCCCAAGCGAGACTCTATCGCGTTCTCGTAGCACGTTCCGTCGAAACATCCTTGAGACTGTTCCTTCCTTCGAACTGGCTATTGTTGTCCCACGCGCGAGTTAAATTATCCAAACAAAGCACGACACGCTATAGTAACTTTCACCAAACCCCTAATAACGTTCCCCGATTCGTTCGTGCGAATATTTTTACCATGCTTTCGATCTTTCTCCCTGGGAAAGACAACGGGAGTTCGAATAAATGACGTTACGGGCGAACAGTCGAAAGAAAATCGTACGGTGAATTTCTATTTCGTATTTACCGGCAACGTAAGCTTCTAGGTTAGTGTATGTAGGAGTAGAGAAAACGGAATGAACGGAAGGCAAGAAGGCAGAAGGAAAGACCGGGGAAAAAAAAAAGAATGAGTAGGTACATTGATTGTTTTTCCTGAAGAGAAGAAAGCGATCTAACCGAACCCCTTATATTCTCCTCGCAAGCTTTTTCGAAAGAATGCCCATTAAGGGCAAAGGCTCTTCTCTCTCTCTCTCTCGTGAGATTGGACTGGGTTTAGAAACTCGAGATTCCGAACTATCCTCCTTTACGTTAATTGGACGCGAGTAGCGAAAGAAAAGAGTCAATCAAACAAATCAAATCGTACAGAAACTCTATATAAACGCTGTCTATCGTTCTTTTTCTATCTACGACCTTACATTTTTTTTTGTAACCATTAGGATACGAATAATTTATCGGATTTATTATAAAGTAATGATATTTTGATTTTAATCCGATAAAAAGTATATTCAAAATTTCCGGCAAATTCTTAAAACACCTACCGTGAGATTTGAGCGGCACAGGGCTAAAACAATTAAATGTCACAACTGCTGCACCTACTCAACGTGCATACACAGACCAAAGGATTATACGATTAGCACCGTGGTCAGCATACATCTTTTACACACGTACACGCATTTTACATACATCCATCTAATATCGTTATCGGGAAAGTTCGAGTATCGAGTAGGTCGACAGGTAGCACTTCTGCCAGGACGATAAGCTTATCTTTCGCATCCAGGAAGGCTAAAGTAGAACGCATGAAAGTTGCCACGCGCGATTTTTAATCCACGATGAATTTTTCATGCTAGGCGAGCATGAAAATGGGACGAAGAGAGATAGGAAGAGGCAGGGTTGATGGCAGAGAAGAGTCGAGAGGTGGGGAGAGGTACTACTCTGTAAGTGCTGCTCGAGAGCCGGCCAAAGATATGTATTTATACGTACCTACACAGACACGAACCAACGTACACTCACGTATACACGTCTAAGCGATCAAAAGCATCGAACACTCGTAGAATTTTGATTCGCTTCGTCAACCTCGTGTAACTACTTTGTTCCCATACATTTTCCATAGAAAATCGAGTGCCTGCTTTATTCAACGCCTTAACGTTTACGTAACATCAAATCTGTATATATACAAGGTGTTCCATTTAACTTCGGTATACGAAATGAGTTGAATGCTTTTAACGTTGTAAAAAGTTATGGTGACAGAAATTCTGAGCTAGAAATATTGTTTGAAGTAATTCATTTTTGTTTACAATGTCAACGTCACTTTTTTAACGGTTTCATAACTTATTAAAAAATTAAGCTTTTATAAGATTTCAAGTTTAACGATCCTTGAAATAAATTCTTTGAAGAGGATTAACGTCGACGGTTTCCTTTTGAAAGGAAAATTTAGAATAAGATTAAACGTGAGAAAATAAATTTCAACTTTTATTGCGAGCGAGCCGACGAAAAGTTACCGAAGCTTTTCGTTCTATCCACGTTCGAACGTTTGTCTCGGTCTAGCCTGAGTCTATGAAAAGAACAAAGCTATTCTCTTCTCACCGAAAAAAGACTCCAATTCTACGGATTGATTTACGAGCACCACTTCTGATATAAACCGCGAATATATGGTCCCCCTCTTTCTTTTAAGGTGTAACGCGCGAGGTTATTTTCAACATTTTCGTGAAACTTCAAAGTCGATTCACGTGTAGCTATTATAAAAATGATATTTTTTTATTTATTATTCAATTTATTTATTTATTCAATCATCCGGCTAAAGTAAATATCCATTAGACAAGTTTCTTTTATTTCATATTTTTGATAATTTTTTTTGTAAAAGGTCGTAAGAGATGTGACCAATATTAAGATTCAAAGAAAACATCTCAATTTCAGTGAACCGGAAAAACACGATGACTTCGATAAAACTCTTTTTGAGAAAGAGAGAAAATCGTAATATGAAGAATACTAACCGTGAATCTCGGGTTACGATCTCGTTGCACTTTCCAGGAACAGCCTGTCGAGCCGCGACAAGCGGCTTGCATCGTATAATGGTAACATCGAGAGGGGTATCCATTATTCACGAACTTACTTTACGCGATGCAAGACTCTCGCGGGAAAATGTCCTTCGAATTTGTGTAAAGCAAACATACCTACCTACGTCTTGCATATTGGTTGTCACCGTTGAAATCGTCCGTCGAAAGCAACTCGTTCCCTCTTTCGCTACCTTTTCCTCGTGAAACGTTGACACGCCTCGAAGGGTTTTTAACTTCGTATCGAAGAAAAATCACCGTTTCGTGAACAGCGAGAAGTCTGTAAATAAAGTGATTAATATTAGTAACGTTATTGCGAACGAAATAAACATTTACAAATAAATATATGCTAATAAAATCGATGGAAAACTTGATATCCATCTAAAAGTTATTACGATAAAGATCATATTTGTTTTAGTTACGCTTCAGCAGTCATTTTACTCTGCATTTATCTAAAGTGTGCAATTTTTCTCTTAAATAAGAGAAGAGGAATTTACCGGTTCGTTTGCAAGAACGCTCGAGGAGCAGATTTAACGCAAAGTGGAAGTTGAATCGAATAGAGGCTGAACGGAAGGAAGGGAGATAGGAGTCCCGAGTTTAAATCACGGGAATGCCATTAGATTCATAGGAGCTGTTCTTACGGTGAAACGATCTCTGATCTTCGAAGGTCTCTCTGCTCCGACAAGCAACGATTCCATTGACGAACCGATTCTGTTAAGCCGACGTCACGGTGAAGGATTCTCATTATCCAAGGCTATTTCGTGTTACCCGATATTACCCTCATCTCGTCTATATCGTCCTAACGATTGTTAATTATCGAATGATTAACAAAAAAAATGGAAAAGTTAACGACCTCGTTTTTTACCATCGTAACGATTACTTTTTAAGATTACAAAAATCAGATAAATATTACGGATATGCTCAAAATTCCATCGTATTTCTACGACATTTCTTTATGTAGGGTAAACCTCCTAGTAACAGGCCACTTTAGCACTCTGCCCAGTTCACGTTAGTGTTTTGTTGAAATGGGTCACAATATTAATATTTTTGCAATACCTACGTATAAAGCATATCCTTTTTTATAGATTTGAATTATTATTGAGTAAAGTAAAGCAATATTGTGTATTTACATTTTAATGGTTTGTAAAATAACAGTATTCTAGTAGTAATTGGCCACACAATTTAATTACTGCCAATCATTAAACCAGTAATTGGCCACATTATACAAGTATCATTTTGACACTTTGACACAAAGATCAAGATACACCACAAAAATTCATAGAAACTTAATTCAAGTGGATAAATTACCTAGTGGCTAGTTTCTAGACATGGCCAGTTAATAATATTTTTTAATCAAAATAGTTTCAAGAAAAGAAACAAAACCACATCGAACTTTCCTTTACAGAAACACCCATGTTCAAACAATGGAAACTTTGCCATAGACCTATGTAATAGATAGCATATTATTTTCGCATGCATTACTAATAATCTTTAAAAAAAATCTGATAAGAAGTGATTCGCATCACGGAGAAGTTTGATATCAAGAGTAAACTAAATTCTTCCATCTCCTTTCACCGACTTATAAATTCATATCCCGTAAATGTTAATCCCAAGATTTGGTGGATTGGCATCCGTGAAAGTGGTCTATTTCGTTGAACGAAATATGCCCGGAGGCCTAGCCCGGCAATAAGCTGATTAAGCAAAAAGCTTATTAGAGCGATACGTGCGGAGAATACACGCGATAAGCAGCAATAGTGGTAGTCGGAGGAGGAGGAGATGTAGCAAGAGCAGCAATAGTAGGAGCGAATTAATGCGATACCTTCCACGAGAAGCGATAGTATATCCCTTTCGACTAAATTTATGGAATGTCAAATGCTTCGACGTATGTACATTTATACGACATAGTCGATATATGTATAGGCAATAGTCAGCTTCAGTGAGTGCTCGTTTTCCACGAGGCAACTTTGACGATGCTGCTAGTAATTCGATTATACCTCAATGTTCCGGTGGAGCCCTGTACGTGTCAAGAACATTCGATCCCACACCCTTTTCGTTTCGACAGAGACATAAATAAAAGTTTTCAAACTCGCCATGAACTTGTCGTCAGAAAAAATATATCATCGATTTTTGATATTTGAAAAAGGAAGAAAAATCGTGAACACTATTTGTCTTATACGTCATAATTTCCCTCTTTGACACACGAATGCCTGGAAATGTGAAAAGGGCAAGGATCTCGTGCCATCGGAAAGTAATTACATGCATAATGCATGGCCTTTGATTTACGAGTTCGTCCGATTTTTAAGAGAGTCAGGCAGTCAGCGTTTACCTCTTTCGGTCGCCTCGAATGCACGCGAAATGTTGGAAGAAGAGAGAGAGAGATGGTATTAGATGGAAGGAACGAAATCGAGATGTCGATCACGGATTACTACGCGCAGTGAAGGTGGATCGAAATGGCGATTGGTTATTGGTAGAGGAAGAGGAAGGAGTAGGTAATCGTCGAGCAAAGAAGAAACTCGATAACGAAATCGTTTGCCTCTTCAATAATTTTCTTTGTGAATCACGATAATACCACAATGACTGTTTATCGGCGTATTCACAAAATTGATAGCACATATGACATTTTTTTTTTATTTTCACTCAAAAACAAAGGATCGAAAAATCATTTCTGCAGCCCTATTTCTACCTAAAACCAACGACAATAGCGGTTAACAAAAGCGTGTGTAACGTTGGACTCGAGAACGAGTGTATTGTTTCCTACTACAAAAAACGGAGAAAAGACAAGCAAACAAAAATGAGGTAAAAGGAAAAGACGATGAGCGTGTACACTCACGTACTGGTTCCTTTTATACGTTGGATGAACCAACGATGATGTCCTGTGACTCGATTCCTTTCCTTTGTTCTACTCCGTTCGTTCGTATAACGATGATACCCCTTGGAGGATCCAGGACGACTAATTGGTGAAGCCTCGTAGATGAGAAAGAAAGATGATAGTCTTGATTGAGTTCTTTGAAGTTTGTTAAAATCGCCAGAAGATTAATTCAAAATTTTGTGTTTATTAAAAAAAAGACAAAAAGTGTTGTGCTTTTATAAAAAATTTTATTATTCGCATATCTACATTTTATGAGTTAACAAGAAGATTAAAAAGAGACAAGGACGAGGGGCACCCATAAATTAACTCGTACTTCCATCACCCAGTCTACCTTGCATACGTTTATAAATTCTCGCAATTGGCCGACTATCGATCGAGTTCGAGTAGCGAATCGTCCACGACGTCGAGCATTTTCGCAAAGTTTCGAGAGAAGAGAAATAAACGAAGCAGGAAACCCGTTCGTTTCGTTCGCGAAAAATTTCTGGAGATATCCACGCGAAACTTCGAGGTTTTCTCTTTCTCTCACTCCCCCTCTTTGAACTAGGAAAAGGTAAACCCTCGATATTTCTTTGCGGGGAAACTTTAACGACTCTCTTGTCCTATGGAAAGAGAGTTGCATTTAGAGCGGTCGTTTGGGGAACGCAACTTTCGAGCCCCGTCTCGATGTACGCTATCGAGACGGTGCCGCAATTCGCGGGACGTCGAAAAATCTCAGCCAATAAGTAGGTATATATATATATATAGTATCTTTCCAATTTTCCTCAAGACTCGGCTTCGATCTTTCTTCAGAAAGTTTACCTACTTTTCTGCCGATGCCAATAAACTTTGACAGCTGTCTACGTCTTTTCCTTTCGTATCACCGCGCCAGGTAAAGTGTCAATCAAACGTCAACTTCTTTATTTGTTGCAGGAACTGTCGTTTTTAAATGTTTTCAAAATTTCACCAACTTTCCACATTAAAAACTCGTTTAACATTTCGTACCTATCGGGTACCTTCGTTATCGTGGCAATGGCGAACGTTAGTTTCAACTCTCGAATCAAGCCGCCTCGCCATTCTCAGATTCGCACCCAACAAACGCGTTATCTCGCACCTGAAATCATCTCCGTTCGTATCGTTGGTATCGACCGGCCATTATTCATCGTTCTCATGGATAGTTCGATAGTTTCAAAAGCGTTCGACCGTTGTAAGTACAAACGATGCTAAAAGTTTATTGAGATACGTCGCAAATACACCTGAAATGATTCTTTTCTGAGATTAGATTTTGTACGTTCATTTATAAACTAGTAGGGTAAAGCATCACTAACAGTACATTTAAACCATTTTGAAAGTTAGCATCAATACGCGTAAAAATAATCTGTCAGTTCTTACAAATTATGTTGTATTCCTTTATCTAATTATACAGGGTGTCCGTTTCCATGTAGTCAAGTGGAGGACTACATGTATACATCAATGACTTGAATCGAAATGTCTAATATCATTTTTCGAAATTCGACTTATTTAACGAATTATCAACTAACAAAAATCGGCCAATTACGGCGATTAGCAAAGGAAGGCGGTTCACTCGAGCTCGCAACTAGGCAAGAGACGAAGCGGTAGGAGGAGCAATCCACAATACACAACGTTACATGTCGCTGCTCGCCGTAATTGGCCGATCTTTGTTAGTTAATAATTCGTTAACTAAGTCGAATTTCGAAATATGGTATTAGACATTTTGATTCAAGTCATTGATGTGTACATGTACTCCTCCGCTTGACTACATGGAAGCGGACACCCTGTACGATGAGTTCTATTAGAATCATTTTATCTTTCAAACTTTTATAAGAAACTAACCTTTCCAAAGTTTTCGATACTCTAATAGCATCGCAAAAAACAAATATAAATTAATTGAATTACAATTATTTATTATATTTGATTTCAGTTTAATCAATTAATGGACACGTTTGTCTGATGTACCTTATAACGAGTTTGAAAATACGAGATCTCCGTTGATCATCAACCAAGGTAATTTGTGTGCACCAAGTACTTCCAGTTCAGTCTAATTTCGTCTACCGTTTAATTTGAAGAACTTCCGGTTTGAGGCCATTTCCTCCCGCACGAATTGCCCACGACTACATTCTCTCTCACACTTTCTCTGTCTCTCTATCACAGTAGCCAAAACACGGAGAAACGACCATTTGTAATTCGTTTATCCCGCAAATGGACGCGTATTGCGTGAACTAGCCGCAATATCATTATTCCAGCGATGCATCGTATTCTCAATGGAATTTATATCTAGTCTGAGGTTACGACTCGCCATTTGCAAATTTCAGAAAACCAATAATGGTGATATTTCGTTTTGGACCGGCACACCAGATTCCGACCGCGATTCGTACTTTCATAAAATTACATATTTTTCTACAAACATATTCCAGGAATCCTCGGCGTTCGTGAATTTTATAACCCAATCTTATTTCCTCTATGCTACTCTGTTAAAGGGCAAAGCTGTTTCGTAGATCCTTATCAGATCCTGTATTACGAACAATTATAATTATCGGTATTTTCTCTAGATCCGGAAATGGTACGTTAGTTTTCACTAAACGTTTAAACTTTTCCCAATAATTGGTAACTCAATATTTTATCTCGTAATTTACACTTTTATTTGTTTCTTTTTTTTCGTTTCTGTTTCACCAGATCGAATTTTTTCAACGAACAAAGTCATAGTAGGTATCGTATACCTCTTCGAGTATCTAGTTACCCATCGACAATGGTGAGGAGCAAAATGGCTGCTGCTACTGGTGCATGGAGTTCGAATGAAAAAAAGGGAGAAAGGGGTGAAGCGATTTTACGGATTTTGTCTTAAGCACGCGAAGGATTCACCCGCGAAAGGATTTGTTCGGTGCTCGTACCAGACTCCTTGGATAATACTCCTGAGTGCATCGTAAAATATATGGCTTTCCGTGCACGCCCCGTGGACCTTCTTTTGCTCGAAAGAACTCTACCCATCGTGGAATACGTCGATGATAATACGGAACTCAATACGAACGTTCTACGTAAGCCGTACAACGTCTGATTTAATACCACACTATTCAGAAATTAATATCGTATGTGTTCTCGACAGAATTTTATTAATTTTCGTTATAGCTGAGTCTGGAGCATCGTTCAAATTTCAACTGAAAATAAACATTTATACGATGCTCGATACGATTCTACGTATTAAATATTCCCCGGCTATTTTATGCAAATATTCGGTACAGTTTGATACAGTTATTCGACTAAAAATCTAACTTTCATTAAAAGAACATTAGGCCTAGCGAAGAGCAACAATAGTTTGGATACAAACACACGATACCATCAAATGCAAACCTACAAGCATGATTGACTTATCGCAATGGTTAAACAACCGAGTGGTAAATCGAACACAGAATTAACTAGAGGAGTTGGACCTTGAAAAGACTGTCGTTGGTCTATGAACACTATGATTTAAAGGCAGGAAATTTAACGGTACTACAAAGTTTAGTCAGGTCGTTAGCCGTTAGCTCATTTGAACGAATGGCTCCCTATAAACACCGTTCCAAAATGAGAACCATACTCATGCGGCTAAACGATAGGTAAAGACAGAGGGTTCGAGGAAGCAGTAGGGGCCAAAGCGAGAGAAAGAGAGAGAGAGAGAACGTGCGATAATAGTGGCACTGTTTGCACGACGGTAAAAGCAATACAGGGTCAGACGCGATTGTGTGGAGGCCGAACGTGAAACGTACGTGGCTGGACACGTTGGCTGATTCTAATCGAAGTATGTCTTCTTAATCGTCCCTCTTCCAAGGCTATCACGGACTTCCGATAAAATTCTGTGTTCCCCCTTTTTTCTGCATACACTTCATAATATATTTGTGTCAATTTTTCAAACCCGAGACTCACGGAAAGTATCACTCAACCGATATGCAAATTTTTGTATACGAAAAAAACACTCCCTAGAGGAAAATGCATTTCCCGCAAATTATTTTTAACGCTTTCCATCGCACCACGCATAAAGTACGTTTAATATATGGATTTATGTAGCGAGAGGAGAGTTTGCGTTAGACGTTAGAAAGGAAGGGAAAAAAGAGTGGGGAAAATGTATAGCTGGGACGAACCCGCTCTCTCGCACGCGGGTAAAATTGAATCCGTGTCGTTGACAGCATAATTCTTCGTGTCTGGCAGCGAAGTATCAACCGTGGAGAAAGACAGAGAAAGAGATAGGAAGAAGTCTTGGAAAATATCGATATACACCAGCAGGGAGCCCAGGACAGCTGAGCGCAAAGTTTTGCTTGATACTTGCGTTATATCTTCGGGTACGGAGATCGCAAGTGAAAACGCTTTCATCGTACCAAAGTTTGCATTAAAATTTATCAATACATGCACTTCTTCAGTAGATAGAATCTAACAGTCGTGAATGTCCTTGTACCATCCACCCACGTACGAAAAGTGATCGTTAATATTAAGACTAACTAGTGAATGCGGTCAGTTTTCGACCGGGCACTGTATTGGCTCGTGAACGAACAGAGACGACATTTCGTGGTAACGACGCTCAGGCGGAATACGCAATTACTATGTCGGAACGGAATAGCAAAGATGACACGTTCATTTGTCACGGATAGTAGTAGCTACCCGTAGAAGAAAGCCAAAAAAGAGAGAAAAAAATATTAGAAAGAAAAAATCAACGTAGTTTCCCTCGTCGTCGGTCCTAAAAGCATTTCTATGAAGATTCCTTTCGTGTAGAGGTTACATCCCGAAAGCAATGTTCCAGCTATTAGGAGCATTTAAATCATCCTAACCCTCGGAAAAGTCAACCGACCTTTCTCACTTTTGGACACCAACGAAGGGAGCCTAACATCCAACGAAATGTTCCACCGGACGTTTACTCCTCTTTCCGTCGCACCCTACCGATCTTCCCTCCCGATCTTTACCATTCCCCCTTCCCTACGTTCTTTCTCTCCTTTCGCAGTCATTAACTCACATATTTGTCCGTCCATTAATCCTCCGTTCGAGCACGCAACGATCTCTCGTATTTCGAAATGAAATGATTTCCTTAAGGCATAATCAATTTGTCTAGTAGACGGATCGGTCGACCAAAGTTGAATACATTCCGCATTTATACTTGGAAATTAATATAACGAACAATATGAAACCATTAAGAGGTTGTGCCATCCTGAGAAGCTCCAAAACGCACTGAAATTGAAAAATGATTTACTATACAACTATGATACATAAATGGTTTCTTTTAATTCCCATGTTTACAGCATATATGTGATAACAATTTATGAAAATTTTGTTTAAAAATATTAAAAAATAGATGAGTTATACGTTGTTTCCCAAAGCTCTTTGTCACTTTTCCGAGGTCCAGATTTGTCTAAGAGAAAAATACACAAAATGTTCTTATTCAGTGATAAGATAACTAGAGTGTAGCATGCGATTTTTTCGATGCGGTGGTAAACCGTTAGTTTATAATAAATTGTTTAATGTCCAACTTATAGGTCCAACACAGAACGGGAGCTGTACTGAACGCAATAATTATTTTTTTTCAAAAACCCCTATGCTACATCATATCTATTTTATCACTGAATAAGAACATTTTGTGTTTTTTTTTTCTCTTTGGACGAATCTGGACCTCGGAAAAGTGATAGCCACTAGTGAAAGAGAGCTTCAGGGGACAACATATAATTCATCTACTTTTTAATACTTTTAAACAAAATGTTCACAAATTGTTACCATATTTATACTGTAAACGTAGGAATTAAAAGAAACCATTTATACGGGGTGTCCGATTTCAGGTGTCTAAGCGGAAAACTACATATGCACATCAGTGATTTGAGTCGAGAAGTCTAATACTATTTTCCGAAATTCGGCTCAATTAAATAGTTATTAACTAACAAAGATAGGCCAATCACGGCGAGCAGCGACATGTAAAGTTGTTTATTGTGGATTGCTCCTCCCACCGTATCGTCTCTTTCCAAGCTACAAGCTCGAGTGAACCGCCTTCCTTCGCTAATCGCCGTAATTGGCCGATATTTGTTAGCCAATAACTCGTTAACTAAATCAAATTTCGAAAAATGGTATTAGACTTTTCTACTCGAGTCATTAGTGTGTACATGTAGTTCTTTGCTTGGACACCTGGAACCGGACACCCTGTATATTATAGATGTATAGTACATCATTTTTCAATTTCCGTACGTTTTGGAGCGTCTCAGGGTGGCGTAACCCCTTAAAAAGTATTTGTCACGCGATACGGCTTTCGTTTTTACCAGTCGCCGATGTGTTAAGTTTCATCAGGAGTTCTATACAGAACAAATTCTCAGACACCTCGATTTCTTTTCTTTTTCCAACTCGACGATCCGAGGCAAGACGAGGATATACGACTTGGAATGCTGAATATGTTTGGTTGTTAGGTACGGCCGATATCGCGTAACTCTCCAACAACGGATCATATTTCTTCGGGAATCCAACAAATAATGCCCGTAGCACGCTCCCGGGAACATTTCCACGTGTTTCTACGAGCGAGTGCATACACGAAACATTTCGACATTTAGGTGTCACGAACGTAACGCGAATGCGCATCGCTCGAACGGAGAGTTCAATGTGCGGAAACGTGAGTAGCACATCCTGGTCCTCCACCCTCCTTTAGTCAGAGATCTAAGGGGGATGACGTGTTTCATGAAAATGTAAATAAAATGCTAATACACCGGGCGTGCTCAAATTCATGCGGTCTTTCGGTCCGCGAAATGGAGGATATTTTTCTTCCTCATCCTCAAAACTCCCCGGCAATCCGTTTCTCACAAAGGTCTTGCTTGAAAAACTTTCCGTTTGGCCGCCATTGTCGCGCTTGAAAAATGGGACGACTCGGAGTAACGCGCGCAGTCTCTCTTTCTCTCTCTTTCTTCATCGAATAATACTTCTTCCTTTCACTATCTTCGCGCATCATCCCACACACTTTTTATAATATTTCAAGACGATCCTTTCGGAAGGTTAAGAAACGCATCAGCATTCGAATCCGTGCTGTTTTTCGAGACTTAGCGGAGACGAAGCTTTGCAAAGGAAATCACGATTTATTCGATAGTGGAAAAGCTAGAAATGTGGTCAGACATCGTACCTCTCTTTCATTTTTCAAAAATGTTTCTTGTCGTATACTTCATTTTGTTTTGGAGTGTATTCCACCAAGTTTACAGAAATATTCTAACGCATCACGTTGGCGGGAAGCGGTCTTGAATAAAATTCCAAGGATTTTTACCGCAGTAGAAAAGGCAAACCGTGTTATCAGACATTGTCCCACTCTCGCAAATTCCATTTGTATTTCGAAATCTTGAAAACATTCTATTCTGTATCTTTCGGTGTTTGGCTGTGCGAGAAAGGTAATTCTTAAGATCGTAAGAAAAATATCGTAGTCGTCTCGTTTTCGTCTGACCGATGATGCACCGTTACCACTGTACCTTCTCCCTCCTTATTTCTGTCGCTCTCTCGTCAATTTATACGCGACGCGCGTTTCCATTCTTCTCGTTGTTCTTCTTTCACCGAGCGAGCGCCGCCGTCGCCACGCGCGGTTCGGCGATCGATCATTGTCCTTACCGACGAAACTTAATTAAGTACGGCGCACTGAATTATTCATTCTTCCTCTTAACCTTTGAATATTCGTCTGCCGGGTGCATCGTCGTTGTTGAGGTAAACTGGTGAAACGTGTGGTGTATGTACGTTTTTTCATCCAACATACAATTTTTGCATTCACGAGATTCCTACGTGCCTTTCACTCGTTATTGAACCGACAACGATACCAAACGTGGAATCCTCTTCGACCGTATGCTTCGTACTGTTGTAGCTACGATGAGTAAATAGCAATAATGTGTTTTTACAAGTTTCGGGTTTTTATGGATAATACCAGGTTTAAGAAAAAAAAACAAAAATAGAATCCCGAAACGTTTACCGTTAGGTACGTCATAGGAGATAAGTTTGTGAATCGCTTTCCCCCTTTGTTGAAAGAGCGTGCCGTCGTTTAACAATAGGTATTCCCTGATGCAACAATGAGATAGATAGATAGATAGATAGAGAGAGAGAGCTAATGGATTCTGATGCTTTCGTTGCGCCATGAATGTTGCGCGCATCAAAGCATCGTGGCTCGTGGAAACGTTGCTTCTCTCCGCGATATGATAAATGAAATGATCTGTCCAGCTCGTTAGTCATTTACTTGAGTGAAACGTCTTCTGATTCTTCCCAACTTGCTTGCTACGCTTTAATGGATATCTTGTTAGGAATAAAGGGAACGTTCCGAGAAAGGTTAATTGGCGAATTTCGACAAATACGATTATTCAAATGAAATCAAGTGGAAATGTATCATTTCTGAAGAAATGTACTAATAACTCTATCGGTTATATTTCTACTGACAGTGAAGAAAATGGGCTGACTCAAAAAATAAATGAATTGATTACTTACAAGAATTAAGAAGGTCGAGTATTCTGAGATATATCCAGTTAAACTACTTAAATAACGCGTTCATAATCACAGTTTGTCCGTTCGTAACAACGAGATAATGAATTGATTACTTTACCAATTATTTCAGTAACCGATATATCAGGTTATTACGATGAAAAAGATTCTTAATTAAGCAATCACATTCCTCGTGGCAAAACACGAGTTTCCCCCTTGTGCATTTCTTTTTCGTTCGGCTGTTTGTTCCTTCCTCTGACATAAACGTACACGCGCGGAATTGGTCTAAATTAAATCGATTTATTAATCCATATTACAGGCCGATTAATATCGCCGAGAGAGAAAAGCGTGTACGCACGGCAGCTGGCACGGAGAGAGAGCTGATTTATGATTTTTCCACGTAGAAGGAAAGCAACTTGGCACGAAGGATATATTCGTAACAACGGTGGCAAGATTATCGAGCCGTACCATCGTGAACGAAAGAAAAAGAAAAAAAAAAAAAAGGAGAGAGGGGGGAGGTGAGGCCGATTACGTAAGGCTGTTCGCCGTGTTGTATAGTCGCCGTACGGAGGATTTTAACGATGATTAAAGCACCGGTTTTATACGTGTTTCTTTCCCATCTCTCGAACGAGAGAGTACCTACACCTTTTTTTATCTTTCGCAGAACGCGAAACTCGATTACGCTCGGAGTTTTACGTAATACGCTGCTCTTCTACCCTACCCCACCCTTTTCTCTCCTTCTCTCTCTTTTTTCATCGTATGCGTCGCTTATATTCGACGAGACAAAAGGGAGGCGGAAAATTTCAATTACTCCTATTCACGACGATCACGATCGATATCGTTTTTATTCCTTTCATTTCCACCGGTCGCTTTGCAAACTACCGATATAAAGCCGCTTTTTCTATTGGCTTTTGGAAATATCACAACGATATAACGCTATCCCTCTAGTGAACTTGCCCATCGAATTTTGGTTTTGTTTTACTATTAAGCAAATAAGACGTTTAATTAACACACGACTGTTGGAATTATCGACCGGTACGTTCGGCAAATTACTGGGCGTTTTAGTATTACGCGTTCGTGGCCGATCGAGAAATCGAAGTGGGATATTAGGAGATACGTTTTCCCGTTGGCTAACGAGAGCAAGAGAGAGAGAGAGAATATGATTTGAGTAGGGTAGGAGCAACGAACGAACGCTTAGAGCCGAGTTCACGCTTTGGCCGGCAGCTCGGCGCCGTGAGAACCGATTAACAGCCAACGGCGTTAATGGATTTAGCGCGTAGGAGCCGGTTATCATCGGGTTATCGCCCCTTCCATTTGCCAGCGTATCGTTCGGCCCACCACGTGGATCCTATCGCGGAGAAAATCGAACGAAAACAGGTTTCGCCTATACTCACCTGCAATCCTATTTTATGAAATCTGTGCACCTATGTGAAAATTGAATTTCTTGATATATTTTTATTCATTAAATCATTTAATTTCCTCGTATTATCTGATTTATTCCATTCAGTTAGTTCCATCAATAAAGGAACATGATATTTGACGACGTTTTATAAAATAGTTCATTGTCATACTCTTTATGATCCTTATTGTTAGTTCCTAAAACAGTTTTTAAAAAAGTTTCTTGTACATTTTAATTTTGTACTACTTGATTCTTTCATCACCATAGATTTGTTTCTTGCTTCATTTTTACGAGGTACATATCTACTCACGCCAAATACAATGATATGATTTTTGTATTTGTTTTAAGAAAGAAGTATGATTTATCCATCCTCCAAGTCAAATTTGTCTTTTCCGATAAACTCGTCAGCGAGTAGTATCTACTCTAACTATCCAATAAGGGATTTGCCAAGAGGATATGTTTTACCTCCAAGAAGGATCAACCGGGTCGACCTTCGAATAATTCTCCATCGAATTTGCTGCCACCAACGCAAGATCGCCCTTGTAACATTACCCTTTACCCTTCTTCATATAAATTTCCATTGGCCACGTAACCGCACGTAGGACGAAGATCTCTCGCAACGCGACCACATTGTTAGCGGTAGAAAATCTATTATACAATAATCAATTACACGATTATTTATTTTTCATTGACCTATTACATTCGCCTAACAACTATTTTTCTCACTGATTTATCGAATTTTTTGATACGTTGTTGTATAAGAATGGAAATCAACGTGAGTAACTATTGTTTGAAGTTCAGAGGTCTGGAAATACCTTTTTCAATAGATCATTAACGGCGTCTCGAGTAAATAAGATTCTGTAATAGATTCTGATTCTTTTTTTTCCCTACATTACAATTTTTTATTAAAAATTGCATAACTCGTTTTCGATCCAACAAGCACATATCGATTAATCTTTAATTCATTTTTGCGTCTGCGCTTCGTATGTTTGTGTACGTGTCTACTTTTTTTAAACAAAGTCATTTCAAAAAAAAAGATTACAATAAATTGACTTATACAAGGTACACAAAGCTTGCATTCTTTTCATCGCTACTCGGAAGACAGGCAAAAATCCTAGAGAACGAATGAAACACAAACAATCGATAATCCGGAACGAGCCATTTCACGATCGATTTTATTAGAAAAGGCGTGAAACTAGAGAATAACGAGACAAAAAAAGGTGATAGAAAAAAATATCAGTTCAGTCAGGTATGAGTCAATCGTCAAACTCGAATTAACGACGTCAGGGAAGAAAAAAAACCCAAGCGAGATACTCGTACACACCTCGGAAAGACTTTTTGTCGTCTGCGATTATACGTAATAAATGTACGCGTCAATGTGTATTTGTGAGCCTGCATCGGTGGCTCGATCGTTAATTACGCCCGCGCACTGTTTTGAAATTGATTTGCTCAGCCGCAAACGTTACCGAGCAAAAAGAGATTTTCATAGCACGTGCTTCGCGTTGGTGTTCCTCGCGCTCGTTACTTCTAATTAGTAACCCGATCTCGGTTCCGTACGTACCGATAATAAAAAACGAGGGGAAACCGCGCATTGTCCACGCACTCGATGATGACATTAGCGTTTCGTATCATCTGGAAATATGTCTGATTATAAGGTCAAACGATATCACATTTTCTACAAATTTCAATCTAAGGTTTAATTAAGACCAGAAAAACAGTTTTTGTAAAAATACTTCAAAACAATTTTTCTTTTCAAAATACAAATATTGTACTTCGCTCCGTGGTAATGAAAAATTGATAATGAAAATTTTGAGTAATATTTCGTAAGTAAAATCATGTGACTTACGTCATTTTACATCACATCTACAGATACAGTTACTTCCGAAAATATTCATAATATTAATACTTCATAATAATTATACTTCTACTTTACTGCAAAAATTTAAATTGCTTGGTTCAATTATAAAAAAATTATTCCGCTTTATAGAGTGTCTGAATATTCCCGGCAGTAACTGTATATCAACTTTGATTGCACTATTTCAGCGCTATCGTTAGATCTTTGTAAATTAAACAACAACGAGGAAAAAATTGACAACGAATAAGATTATCCAGTTCGTTTAAACACACCAATAGAAAGTTTAATCGTTTTTCTTTCTCATTATACTTTTATTTTGCTTTTTTTAGCAAAATCACGCTACTCGTCCTTATCGTCTCGAAGGCACGCGACCCGAGGGTGAAACGGCGCATTATACAGCACTATTATGATTATTCAACGAGGAGATAATAGAGCGTCAACGTTTGGCGGCCGTGATAATAAATGAGCGCATAATGAGGATAATATTTTATCGGAAGTTAAATGTTATACATATAGATATATATATATTTATATATATATGTATATGTGTATGCGCGTGTGTGTGTGTATATATATATATGTATACGTTCTGAACGAAACGTAGTAAATTTTTCTTCTCAAGAAACCGACACCGAGCCATATGGCCTTCGTTAAATCGCTCGTCGAGATCGAACGCGTACCGAAATGAGCGCTTGAGCGTTTCCGAGATGCTTCCTGATGATCTGACGTCATTAGTTTTCTCGTGAAACGTTCGAGGAGAGATTAAGAGCCTTGCTATACGTTAGAAAAATATTTTCTTCCTTAATTCGAGCTTGTACATTCGTACAAGCAGATGTAAGTCGAGATCGTTACAATTAGTGATGTTATGAAAAAGAAACAAAGTCAAGTATATTTTTTAAATTAAATAACAAAAAAAAATATTAGTTTCTACATAAAATGATATACTTATCGATAAAAGTTATTAAAAAGGTTAAAATGAAGGTGACTTTCTATATATACAATGCTTTGTTTTCGCTTTAATTCAATCTCTATCTCTCTTTAATACCCCACGCATACACTTTCTCCCCTTTCATTCAAGCAGTAACAGCAGCCAACCGGTGCGTCCCATTATTGATTCTAACACTGCTATATACGTCCTGGGACTTACATAATTGATAAGGCAACTCGTCCGTTTGCACATGCTTCTGTCTCTCTCTCACTTTCTCTTCTATTCTCCTCCTTCATAACGTCATACAGGTTCGAAATGACATCGCGACCCGTATAATGGAAACAATGAACCTTTTCAATGAATCGAGACTCCATGTTTCACGCGACTATCCTTGTCGTCGGTCACGTACCACTATTCTCGATTGCTCTCGGTGTTTGGTTCTAAACAACACGCATTATACATGTGATAGATACGATCAGCGCTAGAATCAATTTGTCATTAATATCAATGAGAAAAATCTGCATCTTTGAAGGATAGTTTTCCAAGGTGTGCAATTTTGATGGAAATTAGTTGTCTCCCTAGTCGATTAATAACAATTTTTTAGCGATCGAAACTATGACGTTCGCGCAGTGTCTGACAAAACACTTTTTTCCCTCGTCTCTTCGCGTTAACTCTGCCTATGAAAAATGTGGTTAGACGAGACGATTCAATGTCGAAAGGATGACCGATCTCATAAGATGATCGTTCATTAATTTTCAATAGTCGAAAAAAAGAAGCAAAATAAAACGAGAAGATAACAAGAAGTAGAGAGGGGAAAGGAGAGAGACAAACAGAAAGTGCGTCTACGAGAGCGAAATGGCGTTTGCCCGCGATAGCGAAAGAACGCTATACTTTCACTTAGGCCATCGTCCCGTCGAGACGAGAGCTTCCGAAATCGATTGAGTGAGACGTTTTTTTTTTCTCTCCCACCCTCCACCTTCAATGGAGGGCAATGGATCGCGACTGACAAATGGAACGGTGACACCACCCTTCGAAGTTTTTTTCCACAGGATCGAATCTCCTAGACTACTTTCGATATCTTCTCGTGAAAACGAAGGAGACGTGGATGACGAGCGAAGTACAACGCGTCTCTCCCCTCCCTCTCTCTCTCTCTCTCTCTTCCTTTCTCTTCTTTTCTCCCTCACAAAATTATTCGGACGATAGGGATTACTTATCCAGCACTCCGAGAAAAGTAAAGGACTTGTCGTACGTTCTAAAGCCCTTTCGTGTCACACGAAAGTCCTAACCCAATCTCAAAAAGTGCATTTCTTTGTAGTATTTGGTTGGTGCACGAATGAAATGTCGGATTTATCTCGTTTTTTATCATGGTATTGTTTCTTACATAAATACTTAGATAGTTCGATTATCTATTGCGAGACTGACACTTTGAAAAATGGTACTGTATCGTGAATTTGAACCATTTTTTTAATAATTTCTTGTAAATATGAATTCAGCTGATTCGTGTTATTTTCTCACGAATGAATATAAACTTGGCAACGATGCTGCAAAAACCACTCGCAGTGTAAACAAAACGTTTGTAGAGAATACCGTAAATGAAAGGAATATTCACTGTTGATTCGCAAAATTCTGTTCTCCTGATTGCACTAAACTTTTTTTTTACAAACTGGAGAAACTATCACAGATACAATATATTGCCAATATATAAAAGAAATGGATGAAAAATTGAAAAAGTCAACATGAAACAAATAACAATAAACACATATTACTTATTTATATACACGGTTTCGATTAGATACTTTGATTATTAGTCGAAGAAACACATTAAGTGAATTAAATAATGAAATTTTGCAATACCCCCCTTACTCGCCAGACTTATCTCACACGGATTACCACCTTTTTAAATATTTAAATCATTTTTTAAGAAGTAAACAATTCAAAAATGAAAACAGTATTACTAATGTCATAGCAGAATTTATTCATTTTAATACTCAGGCTTTTTAAATAAATGGCATTTATGCATTAACCATTTGTTTGGGAAAATGTATTGAAACTCATAGGTTATATTTTTATTAAATCAATGTTTTCCAGTACAGGAAATGCAGTTTTTCATATAGGTACATCAAGAAGATTAATCAAGAAATCTACTTTTTGTTTATTTTAAAGAAACATACTAATCCGAGTAATATTATAAAATAAAGTGTAATAAATCATCAAAGGCATGTCCATCTCCGAAATATATGTTTTTAATTTTCAAAGAAAACATTATGCACGTAATTCGCAAAAAAATGTGAATGTCCGCGAAAAAATGAAGGAAGGAAGCTACAAAATAATGGTTCCACAACCAAAGCCTGTTTCAATTCGCTCTACCGAGAGTAAAGATGGCTCCCTTTAAAGAAAAAGTTTCCTTCACATTAATTATCGTTGCTTTAGAATTCTTAAGTAACGCGTCGCTGGGAGCGTCGCAAGTGATTTGCAATTATGCCGGGACTCCCGTGGGTAAGAAAACGGATACCGTCCAATCTTATTTTCGTCGTTAACGAGCCTGTAAATATCCATTACGTATGCACGTTTCTGCTCCCACTCTTTTCTCGCTTTTGAGAAAGAAAGGGAAGATTATAAAAGTCTCGTCGGCCTTAATACGAGGATCTGCGAGAACGTAAAAAGCTATAAGATAAAGTGGAACGAGAGAGAGAGAGAGAGAAAAAATGAAAATGCCATCTTTTTACAATATTCATGGGCCTCGTCGATTTTCCCAACAGACCACGTAATCCCTTTGAAAAGGAAAAACAAAAGGAAATAGAAAACGGATAAAGAACACCAATAATGATATATAAGCTGACGCGCATAAGCTTCATTTTTTAGATCAATTAAAAGTTTATAAACTCGCAGCAAATATTTAATACATTTTTGAATTGATGATTTCTTTTTTATTTCAAAAAATATCGCTTCGTAAATCGATGTTCCCGCATAGAAATAATGTCAAAGGGTGGTGGTTTCGTTCGCTTCGAGAGGCTTTATTTTATCCGTATCTCGATGATCGAGAGAGGGAGGAAGAGAGGGGGGAAGGATAGAGTGTATGAGATACGGAAAAGATTACATCCGTCGCGTTCAAATCAAAGAGCGTGAAGCTGCATCCGCGATGATGAGAAAAAAGTGTGACTCCGTGGCTTGCAAAGGAATCTTTTTGCTCTTTTTTCTCCATTTGGATTCCATCATCGATCCGACTATCATTGGTCTCTTACTTTCTCTCTATCTTTTTTTTATGAATATCGAGTACCTACTAATTTAATACTTTTCGTGGGGAATTGTCGATCAGTGAAAATCTTATACAGGGTGCGTCAAAATTGAATGAAAAGTAATTTCTTTGTATATTCAAAGGAATCTTTTCTGTTGTTCCGTCGGACGGAGGAAAGCCGTGTGAAAATGAAATAGGAAGGAAGTGGGAAAAAATTTCTCTGTTTTTTCGAAAAATATACTATTAGTACAATCATTGACTCGAATATTATCTCTCGTTAAAGCAACCCTACTGCTCCTATCGCATCTTTTAACATAAAACATAATCGAGTCGTCGACGTTGCATAAAAATGTCGATAAAAATAACGTAAAACATTTTACACTAAATACCCCGTACATCAAGAGTATACTGGTATGAGTTTAACACTTACATGTGTGCATGTATATCGCAAATGAATCGACGTATCGTGGCTGAAACTATGTTCGGAGATAAATTAAGGTAGTCGAGCGTAAATGACGTATCGAGCATCGTATCTACGCTTCAACTTTGAGATTTTTTGAGCGAAGGGGTGGGTTGGTAGGACGACACAGATGCAACCTCGTTAGGAGAAAGATCGATGTTACTTCTCCTCTTTCCATCGAGTTCTCGCCGCACCCTTCGAACGGACTAATGTTCGATCGGACTAGTACAGATTTGCTTTTTAATATATATATATTGACTACGAAACATTTATATTTGTATTTTTTAATACGTTGAAGTCAAGAAAAAATTGAAACATTTTTAAAAGATTGTTCGTCACAAAGTTTCGTTACGAGGGTTCTGTAGGATAGTGTCAAACAGAATTACGCGAATGTTTGCGTGCTGTTTTGTAACACGATCATGATAATGATCAAAAAGTAATAAACTTCTCTTCAACCGTAAAAGTATCGTAACATTCCTAGGAAGTTTTTCCTTCCATCGCAGCACGTTTCGCGTCACCGTAAATTTCGCGTTTCTCGCGAGACACAAAACATCATCCTTCGGTCTTTCCTATACCTTCCAACCGAAAGATACTTTCGGTGCCGCTTTCACACGGTACTTTCGAAATGAAGAGAAACGTCGGCTTCCAACTAAGAAGTCCATTAACGCTGCGACGCCAAAGCTTTGTCTTATTTTTCTCGCCTCGTCGCCTTATCTCTTTAAACGCTCGCAGGATTTATGGACTCTTTTCTGGACACCGTCGAGCTAAATGTTCGCAGCCAGCTCGTGGTATCGGATAGTTAGCGATTGTCCCCCGAAAAAGAAACAAAGAGAATACACAACGATCTCGGTTCAAATCTTTTCTCCCGAGTATAAATAGCGAATATTCGAAATGTTTCTTACGGCAAAAGAATTTTTAATAAGGATAGGACAAAAATTTTAACAAGAGAAAATCATATTCAACGAAGATCCTTCGGAACGTCAGCTCAAGATTTAACAGAGGAATTTCATTCCAAAAGTTTTCGTCCGTAGCCATTTTTCAAGGCAAGAACATTTTCATGCCGTCCTTCTAATTGTGAAAAAATGTTATAAGGAAAAAGTTGGTAGATAGGGTTGGCGGAACGTGGATAAACGTGAGAAGCTCTCTGATTAAACAGCGATTCGAGAATCCTCGCCAAAAGCGGCTTTGAGCGGACGAGCGACGATTGCTACTAGAAACCGCTCGCGTTTTGAACGCGTATTAAACGCATAGTTATGCGGCCGTCCGGGCCACAGAAATGCCGGACGACGAGAGGCACGATCGAACGAGAAATCGCGATGACAGGCGGTTCAAACGTCGTCGTTCCAGAACAGACTGCTAATATCCGAGAAATTTCATTGCACTCACGTCGTGCACCCAGGACTAAATCAATGCCCTCTATACATATATATATATATACGTGAGCATAGGTACTATCGATGTATACGTGTCCCTACGCGGGTGGAGTATGCCCACATGTTCAAGTTAAAGTAATCTGTTCGTACGTGACGACGAAGCGTGATCAACAATTGATCCGTGCCTTTTTTTCTCCACTTCAATTTACTCCATCCATCCGTCTGTCTCCAACGCTTTTTTAAATCAACTCGAACGACCAGTCAACGAATCTATCCAATAGTATCTTATACATACGCAAACATACACACACACATACGTGGGGATTACGTGCATACGATGAAGCTTGTTATATCCTGACATGGTAGACACGCTAGTCTATATTTTTCCCTACCTTTCTCACCCATCTTCGCGAGTCGATTCGGGATTTCTATTGTTTTAAACTTAACAGGCAATTTGTTTCAACTGAATTCTTTTCGAATTTCGATCATTTTTAGGTCGATCGCGAGAGACACGTTCGATTCGGTTCTACGTGAGGAAAATTCAATCGAGTTTATTTTTATCCCCTATCTGTTCTTACATTTAACCACGCTTCTCGTGCTTTGCAGTATACCATCGATAATATCGAAGCTAATTACCGTTCACTTAATCCACGATCGTTTCCTGGGAAACAGCTGGAGCGGGACAGACTCATGCCTCAAAATATGGCAATGGTAATTTTGAAATTCCACGGGAAATAAACGGTTGGTAAAGCTCGAATTAATTTCGACGACAGAATCTTTAATTAGTATTCTTCAAAGGTATCCACACACACGCTTGGCTTGGCTCATAAACGCTTCCCCTTGAACTTTCGGATATTTACGAGCGTGCATTCCCCGGCATATTATTTTGCATTTCTCGAGAAAGAAAAAGGGAACGAGATAGAAGGTAAACGTAATATCGGTGTTTAAAATACGGACTTGAATTGAATATGCGGTCTGTTAGGGAAATGGTCAAATTAATTTTACTTGAGAAACCGTAATATCACCGAAATATTGTCCACTTAAGCGATTTAATTGCTTTCAGAATGGTTTCATTTACAGAAAAGTTATACAATAATTGTTGTTGAGTCATGTTTTTTACGTAACCTAACACTGAAATTACCGAAATAATAAAAACAACTGCTTGTAAATTTCTTGTTTCATAATTCTTGAAATAATGAAATTACTTTTGTAGACATTTAATTATCTATTTTATTTAATCGATATTATTTATTTATTTTAACTAATAGAACAATCCTCTTTACCTACTTGCCAAATAAATAGATGTAATCAAAAATAACAAAACGTATAATGTCGAAAGTTCTAGTGCTACATTTCTTGTAACTGTTTGTAATATGAAAAATATGAATCAAGTCAAAGTTGTATAGTATGAAGCCAAGTAAAGAAAGCTAATTATTTCAATATGTACGCTCTTGGATGCTGTACAACCTTCACCCCAGTCGTTCTTAAAGAATTTCAAAGTTTTCCCATTTTAAAGAATTTCTGGTTTTCTTTTAATTTATCAAAAATACTCAAGTAAGATACCTACTGAAAGATCTTAATTCCCCCTCTCAATCGGTATTTGCCTGAAGCCGCGCCGTATTAAACGTCCAATAAAGCCAAACCCAATTACATGCTGATTATATCTGGTACGTGCACGTGACGCGCAATATCGCGTCGCGTGTCTCCTCCTCGTCTATATTATCGCGTACTATTACGGTCTTCCACTTTTCGAAGATAAAGTCGAGAGTAATTAGGTACGTGGCCATCGACGTGGCCAAAATGATATAATGGAATTAAATCAAGGTTGATTCTGACCTTTTGGTTCCCGCCTGAGGAACTCCAGTTGACGCTTTTCATCAATGGGAATAGAGACAGGTTTTAGTTGAAAGAGATATTGCGCTAGTTTGACGAATCCAATCACAGTCTCTTTTTTACTGTAAAAAAATACTTTGAACATATACTACATGACTTCATTTTTATTTTTCAGAAATTCATCGACCACGAGGGAAAATTGGAGCGAACGAGGACGAAGAAATTGAAAGCCCCGAATCAACTTCGTTTCACGGGCAAATTATTCAAGAGTAAATTACACAAAAATCGATGACGTTTTCGAAAACAATCATCGACTTGTTCGCCGTTGAACACTTCACTTTTTATCCCCGTCTCGTAAAGATCGATCTTGATGCAATCCAAGATACATTCCGAAGTGCATCATCGAATCAACGTTCGCACGAAGAGGGAGAAATCAAGGATATAACGTGTACAGTGTGTCCAATGTATTCTTTGTGTATGCGTGTTTCGTCTGTATGTAAGCGTGTATGCGCGTTCAAGTAATTAAAGTAAACAAAACGGCCTCTCAACGATGTATACGTTCAGAATAGAGAGAATGTAAGTATGCATGTGTGTGTGAGAGAGAGAGAGAAACAATAAATTATTAGTCTCATTGAAACGTTTGAAATTTTGAGGCACGAGGCGATTGAAATTTCTGTTGCGTTTCACCAGATGGAATTGTATTTTTTATCGGTTTCGATCGAATTTTTCCGGAACTTCTTTTTCATTTTGCAAAATATGTCGTCGGTTATACGAATGATGTATTTTCACAAAGGAGGAGAAAAAGGCAAGGTCAACGTTTTCCCTTCGTCGTTATACCTTTTACGATGACGAGATGCTGAGTGAATCGAAAAACCGAAGCGACCTATCGAATTGGAAGCGGCGTTGTTCTAACAGCAAGGCTTTATACTCGCTATACTTCGCAGAAGGTACTTCGCAGAAGGTCACCACCCTCAAGAAAATCGTATAGGACGAGGAAAACGAACAGCACCCTACTTCGACCTTCGATTCGAGAGAGAGAACCGGAAGCAAAAGTTCCACGAAAATGCCTCGCGAAAACGTGACCGCGTGAGGGATCATTTCGAACTTTCATCTTTCACTTTAGTAATGCTCTTGCTCCTCGTATCGTGTCTCAAAGGAACGTGCCAATACTTTTCTAATATCTTCCATAGTTCTTATCACGTCTATTACTATTGATTTATTAAAGAGAAAGTATCGATCGTACGGCGTATGAATTCAAAGGATCGGCATCGGACCTCTATCAAATTTTTTACCGAACGATGTTGCAGGCGGTTGGACGTACTACTCGCGTTCCATTTAACGGAGAAAAAAGGGAGGTCAACAGAACGAATAAACGTCAGCAGCCGTGCACGCTTGTCGAGCCTGGCCGAGTTTTACCAAACGGACTTTAATTTCCTGCGAGCTGCGAAGTCTGAACTATCGAGACAAATGTTAGATCGTCGTAAAAGAAAATTGAGTAGCTACTTGGAAAAGTTTTCGTGGATGGATACGTTTCGACGACTTGACATTTTTAGATTACCAATTTATTTTTCACCATAGACTTTTTCTTATAAGCACAAATTTCCAGTAGAGGTAGCCAGTCTCTCGAGGCTGACCTTGTACATTATTTATATAATATGACGAGTTTCGTGCGAATTTAAACTTACAACAAATAGGATATACTTTGGGGAAATCATCGATCATGTTTGACCACGATGTCTCGTTTATGTCCACTATGTAAACTTCTTTGGAAGAGAACACGTGTCAAGAGAGAAGATGGAAGAACAAAAGAGGGGGGAAGAGAGAGAAAAATTCGCGACATCGAGACCTCCCACTACTATTTATATTTGTGAACGAGGAACGCGGAATACGATCGCGCTTCGCACTGTTTTATTTTTATCGACGCGGTCGAATGTTTTCAAAAGGTTTATGAAAAGTTTGAAAGCCTCGCGGAATGACGGGCATCGGAGTTTTTTAATATTCTTTGACCTTCAATTTTTCACACGTCTTTCACCTTTGACGCGTCACGTTCGTTCCCACTGTTTCTATTGGTGGATGGAATGCAAGTAAATTGAAATAAAAGAAACTTTAAAAAAAAAGTTAAGCTGTCTTCAAAAAAGGAATACGTTTTTTTTTAAGTCTGCGCCAAACAAGTGAAAATTTATAATTAATTACATAGTAAGTTTTCATTTGTTTAGCACTGCCTTCAAACAAATTATTTCTTTACTTCTAGTGAATTTTTTGAAGACCGTTTAACTTTTTCTTTAAAGTTTATTTTATTTTGTACTCTTTAATTGCTCTTTCTTAATTTGTTTTCCGATAAGTACCGATTTGAAAACATTTCACATGTGATTTAAGTTGAGCGGTCCTCTATCAAGCAAAAAAAATAATCATCGAAATCGGATAAACTCGTAAAAAGTTATGCGTGAACATACATAATTACAGCAAACAAAAGGATCGCATTAAAAACCTCCTCCTTTTGTGAAATCGGTTAAAAAGAACATATATCCATGCCGAATGCAATTTCTCCTTTTTTTACCTGCTTTATTAGATTAGGAAAAGAAAAAATGCGGTCGCTGGAAGCGTAGACTCAAATATAGCACACTCCATTTTTTAAGTTTCAAAAAACGATTGGAAAGCGCGCGGAAAAGTAAATTTCACACACCATCGAGCAGGTATTAAAATTTACTAATCACCCTGCCGACCGACAAAAAACGGCGACGGGACGACGGTCTCGAACAATACCGAGTTTGAGACCGAACGCTAGTGAATAATTCGGACCGCGTTTGTACAGCGGAAAATTCTGTAATTCGAAACGACAAGGTAAATGTAAAGTATTATAGTATGTATCTATAATATAACGTTAAATGTAATAAAATTAATATAACAGTAAGGTTCTATTATTTGTTCTTCTCAACGAAAGACGAGTCAAAGTAAAAAAGAGAAGAAAATTGGTAAAAAAAAAAAACCCTTTCCCTTTATAAGTCTCATCCAACAAACAGCTCGAGAACACGCGAGAGCGTTAGTTTTTTACATTTCTGCTCGTGTAATAACGAGAATATATTACGAGAGGTGAATATGCAAACATTAGTGCAAAAGAAAAGGAGCGTCGCAAAAGGACGTTTGAAATTTCGCGATCCGTAAAGTTTCGTGACGAACTGACGGACAGTTATGAAATGAGAGAATTCTGTCAGCTTGTTCGTGTCACCGTCACATAAAACGGAATAAAAGACGATGACGCGACTTATGTGTTCCAAGCCAAAGACTGGATATATCAAATAAACTCATCGCGTATTGTTATTAAACGGTGCGTTGAAATACTCGCAACGATTCGATCGAGAATGAAATCAAATAATCATTCAAAAACAGAGAAAAAAGAAGAAAATGTAATCACAGCGTGGTCTCTTTTTAAAAAAATCCTTGCAACGTGCGCGTACGTATTACAAATTTTATCCGCTGTACCAAAAATTGGACACCGTAAAAATTGAATAAAATGTGTAACAGACAATTAACGTTTCATCCGAAAGGAAAAGCGGTGCATACAAATTTCCAACTGCTTCTAATTAAATGTGAATATTTACAAGAATATTTAATACAAAATGAATCTCTGATTTTCTCATTTTCTTCTCTCACCGTTATCGACATTCTCTTTTGAACGTTTTTTCCAGAGCGTACGTGCATTGAGCCCGTCTTCTCTTGTTTGAACCGTTCTCGGTTCCTTTATACACTATTTTTTTGTTAATGTTTGTACGAACGACACGAGTAAATAATTCGATTTTCGAGTCCGATACAGGTCGATATGGTCGAACGATGGTGCGTTATTTATATGCTCGCAACGATATCACGCGTTTCGAGAAAGAAAAGGTTAAACGTTGATATCGACCCCGTATTCAACGAGAGTACTCTTGTCATAGAGAATAAGTAACGCAATAAAATTTTCTGCAGTTTTATTCCGAACAGCGTTGGAAATGATACGACTGTAAAAATAATCGAAACGTGAAATAATTGGCATCAGCCTGATCTCGCACACTTATATAAAATAATGATGTTAAAATTATATTCGTATTTATACGTTGCACATAGTACATACATCACCCACGCAACGGCATCCGTTGTAACGTACAATCGATATCACTCGGATGATATTTAATCAGACTGGAGAATTAATTTCTATAATGCCAGACAATTTGTATAATTCATGTATCCGCGATTCGATCGTGCGTTTCGCGCCGCTACGAGATTACAATTTGTGATCAGCGTTCCGAGAATCGAACAATCACAGAAGCTACTACTAGTAGCTATGCCATATATCTATACCATGTGTTCCTTCGGACCGATCGAAGTAGCCCCGATGCAAAGCGTTAATTAAATTCAAAAATTCCGAATCCGTACGTCTAAACGTACGACCGATCGATCCGGCGACCCTTTCGCGTTCACTGCCATAACGAGGATCACCATCGTTCGAAATCACCAGAGCGTAATTTAAAGCTATTCGTATTCCCTCGACCAAAATTAACGCGAATATTCTTTCGAGCTGTCCGCGTTATAAGCAGCCGTTGTTTCCGTTGAAAGCACCGTCCATTTTCCATCCTCGCTCTTTCTCTTCCACTTGACAAAAAAAAAAATGGACTCGAAGGGTAACGAAAAAAAAAAAGCTTCCCGTCGCTTCAACGAAAAACAGCAGGACCGTGTGGTACAACGTAATCTCATCTTGTACTGCCTCGTTCGACCGCTTTCATCGATCCGATGCATGTACTAGCACGGTAAGTGTATTACACTTTTACTTCCACTCTTAGCGCTCACACGTCACGTAACTTCCGAATTGGGGTTTGAAACAAGGCACTCTTATGAGAACGCTTTTAGTTTCTTCTCGTATGCTTCGCTACCTAGTGAAAAGAAACTTGGAAAAAAAAAGTAGTTCGCGTCTGAGCGTCAGTCTTCGCTCGCATTAGTTAGACGTTTTAAAGTTTACGATGTACGTTGTTCCTCGTACGTCTCGAATAAAACGTAAGTAGTACGTTAACGAGTACGAGGAACATTGTGCTTATTTTTTTTATATAATTTTGTTAGAATTTTAATATAATTTATAACTAAATATATCACGCCGTATGGCCGTCATATTAAAAGTCTCCGAATAATTAAAACTAGTATAGTATACGACAGTGACGAACTTCGTAGAGTGAATTTAGCCGAAAATTTTGTTAAAATCTCTGAGAATTGGGAACTTGACATGGAGGTGTGGCCTAATATGGCTGACTTAAGGTTGCTAATTTGAAATAAATACATGTGTGACAATTCATTTTACAAGATTATGCGTTCGTTAAGCGAAATTTTGAACTGCACGTGTGCAAATGTTGCGCAAAAAAAAAAATTTATCGAGGCGAAAAAAATATTAGTAGCCAGAGATTTGATAAAATGTGGGCGAAATATTGATTATATAAATAAGAACGTAGTGAGTTTTACGGCTCAATTAGCACAACACTATCACCAGACTTTGGATATGTATAAAAGAAAAGATCTAAGTTTTTATTATTTGACTTACTATTGCAACTTATAACTGCACAGATAAATCTGCTTGTACATTTTGCTAAGATTTAGCAAAATTTTTAGACGATTTCCATTGTGATTGTTTGCTTTTATTTAATTTTATTTGACCGAATTTCACGCGTTGACGGTATGCAATGCAACCTTATTATAGTTAGAATTTCAACCACCAGACGTCGTGACCAAATTGGTCGAAATAATTCTCGACTTCTCGCTTTTATTTCGATCGAGCTCCCTCTCCTCTCATTACTCACGAAGCGAGAGCGGTGAAACACGGATGAAGTTTCACGCGAACGGAAGAGATCTCTTCGTCACCCTCGCGATTAAATTCGAATGTCTCTCATAAAATAGGTAAAATTTAATAACTCCATCTACGCAAAATAAGTAACGCAATTTTCGTGGGCTCGTACAAGAACGCGATACAAGCTAATCAACCTTTTCATGTTTAGGATACTCTTTGAAAATAAACGAGAAAAAGAGAGAGACCTCTTCTTTATGATCTTATTTTTGAAATTAGGATGACGCTTCGCGTAAAGCTCTCTCTCCCTTTGCTCCGTGCTTTGAACATGCGCGGCGTTTGCGACGATGAAGTGCCTTAATTGAAAATTTTATAACGAGCACACGGAAGAAGAATGTGGATGTTAAATATTACTTGGAAAAGGGGGATCAAGTGAGTCTTCTAACGAACGCTTTAATCGAGCCTAAGCGTCCGATACAATTTTACAAAAAATATAATATAGGGGAGACCGGGGCAAGTTGATACAGGGACACGTTAATACAATGCAATTATCAGGACACTGGGTACATATAATTCGATTTTTGCGAGCTATTTCAAATCTTTTACTTCAATTCTTACTAGTATAAAGCACACATCAAGGTAGGTACTATAACATTAGAACTTTTTATTCATATTTTTATTCATATTTTATTTAATATTCGTGTCGACTTCTCGAACCGTCTGAAGACGCTATATGAAACTTTATATCGTAAACTAATATGTCGTCTTATTGAATCATTCAAAGGTACGAAAACTTCGTTTTGTTACTTTATTTATATGCTCTACTTTTTCCTATAGAGATGGTTTTATACAATGACTCGTCGTAGGGTAAGTTGATAGGTACAGTGTATCAATTTACCCTGGCTATTTCTTATCTGATTCTTTCTTCTTATTTATAAATCAATAGTACGAAATTTTATTTAAAAAACGAATCGTAGTGAAATATCACAAGAAATGTTGGATTTTGTAAAAGAAGGTTTAACATTGTTAAAGGTCTATTACTAGCAGATATGTCTAAAATTGTAAATGCATGAATTGTTATGCTGATTCAGAAAGTGATTGATTTTTTATTGTTAATTTTGTTTGTTCTAGTTATCCTTTTGACAGCTGTATAAACTTGCCCCATTGCGGGGCCCACTGATACATTTTGCCTTCCTCGCATAATCCTTCTCTAACTTTTTTTGTATTTATTTTTTTAAGTCGAAACTTTTACTATATAAAGAGGAAGGTTCAAAGTATATTATAACATATTTTTCATTTGATAATTAATTCAAATAAAAATTACAAAAATTAAAAACGAGAAAATGTATCAACGTGCCCCGGTCTCCCCTACGCAAATAGAGCAATTTAATACTCTATAAGTTACCTATAAGCTATATTAATACTAAGCTTGAAACAAAAAGTACTTTGATAACGGCGATTATTGCACGTGAACGAAAGTTATTCGGAATTTCCATGCTTTATGAAATATAGCTACGTGTTTTTGGAAAAACGTTGGAATTAATAAATTAATCGAGCAATATTCCTGATTCATCTCGAGAAGCTTCTTCTTATATTAAAGTAGCCATTGTGCTGACGAAAGTTTGTAATTAGAGTAACTGTACTTGGACGTACACGGTCTTCCACGAGAAAGCCGTAAACAAGCGCGTACAATACAAATTTAATAAAAGCTAGAGAAAGGAATCCGGACGAAGAAGAAATTACGATAGAAAGTTATGCGAATCGATCGTTTTTAACATGAGGAAGACGCGAACTATAAAATGAAGACATTCAAATAGATCTATATACATATACCTAGAAATATATATACCTCAAGTTTCTTTGTACATCTCAATTCGAGAGTGCCAATGCGATAAACAAGTTACTCGGGGAAGAAACCTTACGCAGTTTCCGTGAACTAAATAGGAAAAGCACCCTGGGTGAGGATCGAATCGACGCGTCTTCGTAGAAAATCGACGACTGATTTCATCAACGAAAACGTTAAACTCGAATGCGAAGCTTAAGTAAGTACTCGGAAGTGTTATTTTTTTCCCTTTTTGTTTCACAAAGTGAACCAATTTCTCGAGAACCGAAAGACGCTGTTTATTAATTTTTTCTTGGAAAGGCCTGGAGCAACACGTAATTATTGACTACGTTCGAATAAATTCTCAGATGTATCATTTTTTTTTTTTCAAGTTATCTTTTCCTTCATAAAACATGTTCTACCGATCGTTGGATCAATGTTTCTCCCGAATGAAAGGAGAGAGATCAATAAATGGCGTTTAAAGTGAAATACGATTGAACGTGAATAACATTAAAGCCAAGACCGCGAACTCTCCGGGCTAACCAGATCGTGAGCATGCCCATAGACTACGTCAGATAGCACGTAACGCGGGTTTAAACCAAGTTGAAAGCACTACAAGTTTAATTACAGAATCTTAGCGAGCGTTGTAGAGGAGTATGAAGTTTCCTTATAACGCGGTGATGCCACTACGATGATATCTCCTTTCTGTATATGCCCGCCATTATGGAGATAGCGCGCTCGTCGTATCTAACGACGAGCAATAATCAGATAACTCGATGGTGGACGGTGACGCGAAGAAGAATGAAAATCTTGTTTATTGGCCGAGCCTTTTCTACACAAATTACTTCGACGAACAATGTAATCTGCACGTATAACGTATCGCAATATCATCCGAGGAATTCATTGTAAGTAATATATTTTATTTTATTAATATATAGAGGGTGCATAAATAGCATCAAGGAATCGTATATTTGGTGCCGTCATGAAAGGGAAACGTCGAGGAAACGAAAAGAAAAGATCATTTCTAATCTTATCCACGCTAATAGAATCGATATTAGGGCTTCCATACTTTCTATATAACCAAACGTCTGATCCAAAGATTTTGCTAATGCGTTAATCTCCCAAACTTTTTCAATATAACGATAAATGAAATAAATCGCTCTAGGATCGTCTATAATTTTTTCTCCCGTTGTTTCGACGATTCATGGAATAAAAAAATAAATATAGGTATTTCGGGTAAACGTTAAGAATTGAACAAATTCGTCTCTTGTTTACATCGACATAACATTCTCGACTCTAAACATGCTCTCGTTTGATCGAATCTGGACAAATCGAGATACCACAATGAAGTAGAACCGTCCTTCCATCCAGTCGCATGAAATTATCAGGACGGATCAAAGGAATGTAGATCAGTAACCTTGAATTCGCAGCGAACATCACGGAAATTGACTTTGCTATGAGTTTATAGACTTCTCCGTATAAACTGAAAGAAGGGGTACGTTCATAAATATCCATTTTGTGACAATATGGCGGATCCTGTTGGGAGACGCGAAAAAAGTT
Organism: Ancistrocerus nigricornis; assembly: GCA_916049575.1. Lineage (NCBI taxonomy): Eukaryota > Metazoa > Arthropoda > Insecta > Hymenoptera > Vespidae > Ancistrocerus > Ancistrocerus nigricornis. Next base: position 9,828,715 of record OU696668.1, on the reverse strand, counting down.
TCCGTTTCGTTACGACGCCACGATAAATATCCAAGACTCGACATGGATAGTAAAACGGGATATTAATCAGAAGATTAAGGATCTTAAGAGTAACGAAAGACAAATCGTTTCGAAAAGAAGGTTAATCCTAACGAATGCAAATAGTATCGATTTCGATCGAACATACCCTAAGCGAATGCACGTTCGAAAAAAAAAAAAAAGACATTCTTCAAATAGTTCCACCTCGCCCAGCTGCTATTTGAAATTCCGATCGATGAGTCTGAAAGGTTTGAAAATCAATTTGCTCTCGAAGAAGTTACCTTATTCCGAAGTTGCTAATCCCGTTGATTTCGTAATCTGGGCTTAACCGCTCGATCCTTTAGTGTCCAGAGGATTACCGAATAATATTTTCTTTGCTGGATTTTCCAACCATGATAAAAGCACGGCAAGAGTCATCTCTCCAAAGCTACGATAATAAAAATGAACGCACATAACTCACGATGAAAAGAGATCGATAATGCAGTTTGCTCAGCGTGTACCGATCGGTCGAAGCGCGGGCTGCAACACAGACGAGATATAAGCACAGACGAGGTATAGGATAGACCTATCATGCAATGTAAATTTTTGTCCCACGGTCCTGGGGCTACGTAGCCCCATTACCATTTTAGTGTCGCATGCGACAATATCGGTTTAGAATGGAAAAAGGCAACAGCGCTACCGTATCGGTAGAGATTATAACTAAATATTACGATTGTTAGTTATTTGTTACTGACATGAATAACAATTCGAATCAAACGATAGAATCGAAATTTAATGAAAAAAATCACAGTAGCCGTACCATATTTACCATACTATATTTATAAATTAATAACTTTTGGCTATATGTATACATACACCAAAAAAAGGGTTACTCTTTCCTTGATGCACTATATTGACTCATGCCAATCTGTGAGGATACATAGTAGGGGGTATGAGATCCTTCAACTTTAGACGTTTATACCTCCTCATGTTATTTCCATATACGAATGATAATTACGCGTGCTTGTAGCTTGGACTCGTAGCTTTCGAACGATATATAGAACGTGCAGATCGCCCAAGAATTGCTTTCGGTAGAGGAGTTTGCGCGGACGAAGTCGAAATCCGGTTGTCAAGAAATCGACTTTTTGGGATCGACCCTTTGGAAATTTTAGTCTAGCTCCCTGAATTATCGGCCGAATGGCTTGATCGATGGCTCGTTCGAAAGGAGACGCTCCAGAGTACACCAAAGGATAGAGGCTTTTTCCGTATCATCTCAGCATCATCGTTGTTGAAGCTTCCGAAAGTTTGCAAGCTTACGCTACTCGTTCTAATTGTCATAGCCATACTCCGCAGGTATCATCTCGTAGGTTGTACTTCTGGCTATCTAACGCACTATTAATCATTATTATCGGCCGAGAATTCAGGGAGCTAGATTAGATTGAGTGAGCACCGGAAATGCAGATTTTTGACTGACCGTTCTTCGACTCTAGACGCTTATATCTCCTCAGATAATTTCCATAGCCAACTGATAATTACACGTGCTTATAGCTTGGAGTCTTATCTTTCGAACGAGTCATAGAACGTGCATGTCGGCCGAAAGTTTCATTCCGTAGAAGAGTTCGCGCGGACGAAGTCGAAATCCAAATGTCATGAAAAAGAAGTGTGATGTTGCCATATTTAGCAGTGAGCCATCCCGGACTGCTGACGGCGAGTGCTACAACGACGACCTCACGGGGAAAGCTGGGGTCTGGGTCCTGCGCCATGAACTCGGGACTCCCAGGGTTCTTGCGAGGGGAAGGGGCTTCGTGGCCATCAGCACGGGAGGAATTAGTGTAGTTGGATGCTACTTCACTCCCTCAATGCGAATCGGTGATTTCCGTGAGCACTTGCGGAAGATGGAGGAGGGCATCCGGCGTTGTCCTGGACCATGGCTGGTTGCCGGCGACTTTAACGCCAAGTCCACCTTATGGGGCAGTAGAGTGTGCGACGCGAGGGGGCGGCGCTGGCTGACGTGGCGGCTGCCCTGGGGTTGGTGGCGGTCAACCATCTTGGATGCCCGAACACCTTCACCGGGGGGGCGGCCTCGGTCATCGACGTCACCTTTATGAGTGATGGACTGATTGGTCGGGTGTCCGGGGGATGAAAGTAATAGATGCGCAAACCGGCGTAACAGAACGGTGATAATGTACGACGTGGCCTCTCCCCAGGCTCTGAGCTTCAACGTGAAGAAGCTCGATAGAGTTAGGCGAAACGGAGATGGTTTATGGGGTGGCCCGAGCACCCGCCACGGCTTGTACTTATAAACGGGCCAAGCCTCTCTCTACTTAGGCAGACCCGACCTTCCCGTGGTATCCCTGTGTCTACGAAATCGTAGCTAACAAGGGTCTGCCGCCACAAAGAAGGAATTGCAGGTTATGAAGGGGCGGTGGACCCCGATGATTAACGCCCGCCGGCCATGCCCGCGCACCGGTACAGGTCCGTCCAGGGAAGCCTGGTGCTGATGAGGACTGGGGCTCCTGCTTTTCCGCCACCTCGCTTCGAACGCGGTTTACGACAGCCGTAGGGTCCCTTGCCCTGCGTGCTGGTATGCCACACATAGCGAGGTGTTACATTCGAACGTTCCAAGGGTTTTCGAACGCAATGAAGTGTGCTTGATTCCGTGGCCCTTTGTACACAACCCGGAACGACATACTTGGAGTTGGTGTCGGGGTGTTACGGACACCAAGCGGTGCGCCTCCCCGTGGCTCCCTGTGGGCGCGGAACGTGAGCCGTTCCGTGGCCGAGTCACCGCATTCCTTCGCCTGGGAATATCTGAGGGTTTTTCCATCCTTAGTACCCTGGCTGGGAGCGCTGGCTAACTGGATAATGAGGTGCGTATGCCTATATAGGCGAGGAAGCATGGACGACCGGCATTTGGAGTCGGCGTTCACGACATTAAATGGTCGGGTGTCCGCCTGGGAAGTCCTGGACGACGACACCCTAAGCGACCACCGGGCCATCCTCACGTCAATTAGTATGAATGGTAATAGAGAGCGACGGTCGCCGCCTGCCAGGGGGTGGGTCCTTAAGAGAATGGACGAGAAAGTGTTATGCGAGGCCGTCCATGAAATGGCGGACTACTGGTGGCCAAGGGGCAATGCCGAGGGGGAAGGAGTTGACGCGGAGGTAGCGTCGAAGGGATTTGCGGCGGGGGTCGCGGAGGCTTGCGATCGTGCAATGCCTCGGCGACGACCATATGTCAATGACCGCAAGGCGGTCTATTGGTGGAGTCCCGAGTTGGCCACAATGCGTCGTACAACGTCGAAACAGATTACCGCGTTTCGAAGAGGGCTCTCGCGCGCGGGATTAAACTGGCGAAGGAGAGGGCGTGGGAGGCGCTGATTAGTACCGTACAGGAGGACCCGTGGGGCCTCCCGTACAGGGTCGTCATGCGCGAAATTAAGAAAAGAACCGTCATACCCGGGGGTCTGCCGGAAATGCGGCGAATCGTCGAGGAGTTGTTCCCACGAAAGGGGGGAGCGGCCTGCGAGGGTGGGTGTTCCGTGCGAATGTCCACCATTGCTCACTAGGGAAGAGTTGGGAATGGCTGTACGGAAGCTAGTTGGGGGAAAGGCGCCCGGTCCAGATGGAGTGCCCAACGAGGTAATTCGCTGGATAGCGGCGCTGGAACCTGACTGGCTCCTGGCTGTGCTCAACTCGGCACTACACGAGAGGATCTTTCCAAAGACCTGGAAGATCCAAAAATTGGTACTGTTGCCAAAAAAGGGGTAGGGGCACCCTCCTACAGACCCCTGTGTCTTTTGGACGCCGTCGGCAAACTCTACGAAAGGCTACTCCTGCCTAGGCTCGAGGAGGCTATCGAGGAGGCCGGTGGATTGTCCGAAATGCAGTTCGGTTTCCGGAAAGGGCGCTCAGTGATGGGCGCCTTTAGGGTTCTGGAGGAGGCCGTAGAGGGGGTTTACAGAGGGGCCACGCGTGATCCGCCTTTTTGTGCGCTTATTACGATGGACATTCGGAACGCGTTTAATTCCGCGGACTGGGTGGTGATACTCAGGGAACTTGGGGAAAAATGGAATATCCCTGAGTATCTTTTTAGGGTATTCGATAGCTATTTACGAGACAGGCTCCTCCTAGAAGCGGACGGGGACGAGGGTCGTCGGATAGTAACGACGGGTGTTCCGCAGGGGTCGGTCATGGGGCCACACCTGTGGAATGTCATGTTTGACGGCATCCTGCGCATTCCGTTGCCGCGCGGGGTGCAATTAGTGGCATTCGCCGACGACATCGCACTCGTAGTAAAATCAACGACTGTGCTCGGCGTGTGAAATAGAAGTAATATGGCGCTCCGATCCATCTCTGAGTGGCTGATAAACCACGGCCTTGAGCTTGCGGATAACAAGACCGAGGCTGTGGTGTCCACTCGCAAAAGGGGGATCCAGTGGCCCCCCTTCATCGGAGGGGGGATGGCGGTCGAAGCGGCGGAGTCCCTCAAGTACCTGGGGGTCACGTTTGATAAGAAGTGGAGTTTTCGATAGCACGCGATATTGGTGGCGAAAAAAGCCGCCATGGCTGAGGCGGCCGTCAGTCGTCTCATGCCTAATCTAGGCGGCCCTAAGCCGCAGCGGCGTAGGTTGTTTGTAAATGTAGTGCAGGCCACCCTGCTGTTCGCCGCTCCCTTGTGGGCGGGTGTCGTATCACAGTGGGTGGTGAAGAGATACTTGGCACCGGTCCATCGGAGGGCGGCGATTAGAGTTATTAGTGGCTACCGTACGATGTCGACGGCGGCGGCGGGTGTGCTAGCGGGCGTACCCCCCATCGACCTTCTTGCGGTAGAACACCAAGAGAGAGATGCCCTCAGGACGCGCTTGAGATGCGCCGACGAGGCGGATCGAGCGTGGGAATACGCAAGGGAGTCAGAGAGGCGAGCGAGCGCCTCATGCGAGACTGGCAAGCGCGTTGGTCGGGCGATGTAAGCATTGGTGCTTGGACGCGCCGACTCATCCCGGAACTGGGGGTCTGGGTTGGCCGGGGGTTCGGACAACTGAACTACCGGCTGACACAGGCTTTCAGTGGCCATGGGACATTCGGTGCGTACTTGTATCGGTGCGGACGTCGCCTTACGAGGAATTGCGAGCTGTGTGCTGTCGGTCTCGATGACCCAGAGGACGCACTCTTCCAGTGCGGGCCCGCTATGGAGGATCTCTGTCGGGCGTCCCTGTCGGTGGGTGAGGTACTTACCCCGGACAACTTGGTACGCCTGATGTTGAGGTCACCCAAGAATTGGCGGTTGATCGAGCAGTACTTGGGGGCCGTGATTCGCCGTAGAGAAGATCGCGAGAGAGCGAAAGGAAGAGCGGGCGAGCCGCCGCCTTAACCGTGGCTGGGGTGTCGGACTTTCCGTCGCGGTGTTCCGCGAGCCCCGGGTTGTCGGTTCGGGAGATGGTTATCGTCACAAGTCGTGGTTGACTCTCTTTCCCGGGAGTCGGCCGCGATGGGACGAATGGGTCAACACTCGTCTCGACTCTTTGTCGAGTCGGGTGCGGACGAGTATGTGTATGAATGCGCCGACGGACGAGGACGAGGCGGGTTGCCTTTGGCTGCTCGTCTCGGCCTACCGGAGGGACGTGTGTTGGCCGCGTGTCACCAGTGGGCGTCCTCCTTTCCTTTATCCTTTCCTCCTCTCCTGGCGAGCACTGGTGACGCGAAACGTGGGGAATGGATGAAGTCGGGGATGGGAAACTGGCCCGACGGTGAATGTGCCAAAGGGGCGCTTGTCCAACGTCCCGGCGGCAATGAATGTGGGATGCATTGAGGCCAGATCCGTGTGTTGTGAGGATCTGGACTCGACTTGAGGGGGCAGCGAAGGCAGGGGACGAAAAATCTCCCGCTGGAGGGTCCCTTCGGGGGGCTCGTGGTGGTGTTGCAATCTCGGAAGAGAGTATCCCACCGCCTCGGGTCGAATGTGCATGCCGGCGATCAACCGGCAGCAGCGGCCAAGGGGGGTTTTAGTGAGTAGGAATCTCACACTACCCGTAACAGGGTCCCTATGGAAGGTTTCCCCTCTTGCCTCAAAAAAAAAAAAAAAAAAAAAAGTTCGCGACAGACCTTTTTTTTTTTCTTTCTCTATTGATATTACCGACTTCAATTATTCGGTTGAAAAGTGTTCCTAAACTCTCCGCTCCATATCGTAGAGGGCTTAAGAAAACGTATATTTTTTCGTACGATCGGTATTTCAGTACATAGGACACAAAATCCCATAGGATGACAGGTCTATTCTTATACCTCGTCTGTGGTATAAGGATAGACCTATCATCACAGACGAGGTATAAATTGAATAGACCCACAGACGAGATACAAGAATGGACCTGTCATCACCGACGAGATACTGTTAAAGACTGCCAGCCCCCGTGTAAACCGGCGAGCCAGCAAGTGGGCCCGGTGGGCCTGGGCTCCGTCGGTAAACACATTTAATATCTCTTATATTATCGATTATATAACCGCTTCAAGCGTGTAATCATATTATTTTGCTTTAGAACTTATTAAACCTACGATACTGCACCATTTACTCACGTTACAGACGAGATTTACTGAAATTCAGTTTATGTTTCTTACTTTAACCGCAATATATTCTAGAGGGCGTCACGAAAACGGATAATTTTTCTGGCTCGCGAAGTCCCATAAGGCTGGCAGTCTTTAGCAGTATCTCGTCGGTGCTGTCATCTTATGAGACTTTGTGTCCCATGTTCTGAAATACCGATCGTGCGAAAAAACAGACGTTTTCTTACGCCCTCTACGATATGGAGTGGCGAGTTTAGGAACAATATTCAACCGAATAATCGAAGTCGGTAATATCGATATGTGGATAGAAAAAGATCTGTCGCGACGATGAACGCGGATCTCACACCCCCACTACGTGCCCACAGAGTACGCACGAGTCAATGTAGTAGTATATTACAAAAGAATAACGCGTTTAGTGGCATATACAGGGTGGGTCGCCACATTTTGCCATTTAGATTTACATCATTATTATTACACATAGCAAACAATATTTCTGATGAAGTTGAATGGTATTGAGAGGGACACATTCTGATGTTACATTTTTTTTGTAGGTGGACGTGTAAAGGACATATGAAGGTCATTAACGTTTTTTTAAATGGAATCATATATTTGTTATTGCATCAGCTGATGCTCCTTCATGTTCTTTACAAAAATGTATTAATGTAGTAGTGCAAAAAAATGATTAGTTTAGGAGATATTTTAATTCTAATGTCTATTAATTCTTGCTCTTCTACTAAATTATCACATTGGATTCATAATATTAACCAGAAAGTCACGATTTCCTAACAAATTGGAATTAAAATATCTCCTAAACTAATCATTTTTTTGCACTACTAGATTAATACTTTTTTGTAAAGAACATGAAGGAGCATCAGCTGATGCAATAACAAATATATGATTCCATTTAAAAAAACGTTAATGACCTTCATATGTCCTTTACACGTCCACCTACAAAAAAAATGTACCATCAGAATGTGCCCCTCTCAATACCATTCAACTTCATCAGAAATATTGTTTGCTATGTGTAATAATAATGATGTAAATCTAAATGGCAAAATGTGGTGACCCACCCTGTATATACATGTGTAACTGATTTTGTAAGCAAGAAATTTTACCTACGTCGCAGCTCCAGTTTATGAGCGAGAAGAAGCGGCTATTCCCTACGTATAGCAGTAGAACGATTTACGCCATGAACTCTCCTAGCGACAATTTTGGACGAATTTTCATAAATCAAGGTTTATTTCAATACATAAAGAACGTTACACAAAATGACTTTTTTCGAAGTTGGGAAATATATTGTTCTCAGCAAAAAAAATTAAAAGTTATAACTTATCTAAATTATTAATTCACTTATTTCCTTATTCTATTTCTCTCGTAATCTTCCTAATACTATTTTTCGGAGAGGTACTATTTCTCCATCTCTCGCTGTATTATTCATATTTTGTAAAATAAATTATTATATCTTATGTCTTATATATATTATCTCATATCTTATCTACAGACGTTATATTTATCTCGTCCGTAGCTGCAAACTGCATTTTAATTCATTGCCCGCGAAACGTACAGAGGGCGCCACGTGACCCAATAAAAGTTTCCGCATCGGGTTTTTCGATCCACGCGCTTGCATCCTTATCGACGTGGATCGTCGCATTCAACGACGTTGTATAATGACGTCTACCTCGCGACTAAAACCGGGCAAGGATCGAAGATATTTATAAAATAAATTCTATCGCGAGATGGATCCCTTCGTAAGCACGAAAAAGAACTAGAAATAACGATCCGGTCGACGCGAACACCGCATCGCGGCATTTAATGCTTCCCACGGAGAAACCCTTAAAGTTCCTCAAGAAACACGTGACGCGTCTCTGGCAGTGACGTTTGCAACCTTTCTGACGTTTTCCACGCAGTAAACAGGCCAGTGTCGTGCATGTAACACGTATCGTGGAGAAAGAGAAAGAAAGAGAGAGAGAGAGACATAAAGAAGGCGTATAGATTTACGATCGTTCAAAGATCTCGAAAATCGTTTCGTTACAGCTGATTCTCGTGTCGCTATCTTGACATTCACGATTAATTCAAAGAAATTTTCTTTCACGTGGCGGCTACGCGCGGAAGCTCGATCGAGAAACCGAATGTCAGAAGAAAAAGACGGTGAAAATATGACGAAGGAGAACGACGTGAGCCGTGCGTGAGAACGAATGGGAGAGAGATAGAGATAACGCGTGTTCGCGAGTGCGAGAAAGGGGAAGAGAGATAGAAAGAGTCGAGTGGGCGAGCGAGAAAGAGAAATACAAAGTCGCGCTTGGTGAAAGAAAGAAAGAAAGAAAAAGAGAGAGAGACATATACATATTATATACACATATTCACACACATAACATACGTATACTGTAAGAGGAACGAAGACGGAGGCGCCAGTGCCGAAGCTTTATCTTTATTATGCGCCGCTAAAGTGAATTGTCAAGTGAAATCAGAAATGGCTGCCAGCGAGGAGCAACGTAAGGTGAGTATACGCGAAATCCCGAGAGAGAAGACGCGAGTTTCTTGAAAATGAAAAAATCGAAGGATAGTAGAATAACGAGAGTTGAAACATACGTCGAAAGCGAAACACCCGTTCTCATGGTTGATCGCGATTCAAAGTGAGAATATCTCGTCCCGTCGACTTTTGTGTCAAAAGTCAAGCGCTCGCGTCGAAACGACGTCTATCTCTCTGTCTCTGTCTTTCTCCCTATCCATCTGTCTATCTCTCGCTCGCTCCATTTCATTTTTGAATGAAAAAATATAGAAAAAAGTGTCAATCTTTGAAAACCTCTGCGAGGAGTTTGACGATTATAATGACGTCGAAGAAACAAACGTGCCAACCTTGAGGACACCTTTCCGGTGCAGATCTTGACAGTTTCGTCAGAATACATTAAAAAAAGATATATTCGTGAATGTCACGGAATTCCGTCACGAGGGCCGATTGTCTTAATTCAAAAATGAATTTTTCTTTTCGGATCCGACTCGTAGATCTAAACGAGAGCCACCTTTTCGATCCTCGTTCATCTGTCTCTCTCGTTTTACCCCCTCTCCTTTATCCCCTCTCCGTCTGTATCTCTCTCCCTCTTTCGGACAGTATTTACATCCAGCACGAGCAGCTGTCAGTCGCGAACGGTTTCGACGGACGGTGTCATAACTGAAAGACTTCGTGCACAAAATGCGTGACGTCAGTGTGAGTTTTCGTTTTCCGAGGCAATCTTCCACGACGGACATCATCGCCGTCGTGTTTTTTCTGATCCCTATTTCCTTCTCTTTTTCCCTCTCTCTCTGTCTTTCTCTCTTTCATTCTTGGTCTCTTTCTTTTTCTCTCTTCGTTTTTTCCCAGTTCGCCTTGCAAACGAAAAAGATTGGAAAAGAAGCTCCCGACAAACCCTCCACATCTTTTTCTCAATCGTGTATATTATGCGCGAATTTTGTTCTCGATGGTGCAATCAACGTACTCGTTCGTCCGTCTATCTGCTCCGACTCTATCTCTATCTATCTTCTTGTCTGTCTCTTTCTTTCTCGGCATCCTTTATGCACACGACAATAAACAAGAATTTTTGAACGGTCTCACTCTCCTTCTCTCTTTCTCGTGTGATATCGCCGAGAATTTTCTATCGTTCTCACTTACATATATACGTTCGACTCGTTCCTTCCTTCTCTTTATTTCATATTTCTTCTTTCTTTCTTTCTCTATCCGTCATCGTCGCAACCGTCCTTCCAACACGCCCGTGCTATTTTTCATTTCTCCCCTTTTTTTTTCATATATATTCCTTGACAATGACGTTATAGGACGGCTCGAGATTCTTCGTTTCAAAGAAAAATATTCCCTCTCTCTCAATTTGTTTAATATTTTTTTATGCTTCTATCTTCGTTTAATGATATTATGCAGTTGCTTTTTTTCACGATCGCAAACACGATCTCGCTCGTACGCCGATCGAGTGGAAACGCTCGCTAAGTGGAAAGGAGAAAGAAAATATATAGTGGAACGTACTTATGCACGTAGGTGCAACGAGAGAAATATAAATTAGCATATGCGTGAATTCGTCGATGAGCTAGAACGACGAATCTTATGTTTCTTTTTCTTTCTTCTTCGTTCCCTCTCGTTTTCTCTTTCATCGACAACCGCGATCAGCGTTCGTGATCGTTACTTTAAAAATCATCTTCGATCGCGTTGAAAAACATCGATAAATGACGTTCTTTTCTTTCTTTTACTTCTGAGAGAAAACCAACCGCCTTTACTCTCGTTTCTTCGCCTTCCCTTTACTCTTGTTCCTCCTCGTGACTGAAAATCCGAAAGCAAAAAAGCGATCAAGAGTCACTGTCACAAAATGGTATCGTTCCTTCTCGTTGATATTTTCATGACGCGACAATTTTGCATTCCCGATTCTACCACATGACATCCCGGTATTCTCGCATCAAGAACGGATGACCGATGCATTACGTGAAAGAAAAATAATATGAAAAATAATAATATTTTATTTTCTCGTTACGTTGTGCTGTCATCGACAGATTGATTCCTTCTCGAAAGCGATAAGTTCGAATGGCTTATCGGTGATCTCACTTTGTCTTTGCTTGATTTTAAGCATTCCATTAGTTTAATAATTTTTTTTTCTTTATTCCTTTATCGCGAACGTTGCATCCAACGTGTGATATAGTTTGTAAATGAGATAACAGAGATTTTTTCAAGCTTGCGCTTCTGGAAGAGGTGTTATTATTAATTTTTTTTTACGCATCATATTTCTTTTGGCAATGCATTCCAATAAAGAGTATTAGTAGCAGTCTGATAGATATGAAAGACAGCTTTATTTTGATTGGCTTTGTTTATTTGAACATACAAATATGTTAACTTACTACTACAACGAAGCGTGTCATATAGCTGATATATATAATTTGCTAGATAATGTTTATCAAGGAGAAACTCTTTTTAGGAAATAACTTTTTCTTTACGTACAATATAGTCTTATATCTTATTCGTTAAAATGATGTTTTTTTTTAACTAGAACTTTTATTTTTGATTTAGGAGCCCAAGGATTTACGGGAACCGGCTCATCATGCCAGGAGACCGATGAACGCGTTCCTTATTTTCTGTAAACGACATAGAGGATCCGTACGGTCTGGTTTTCCGCACTTAGAAAATCGTGCAGTCACGAGAGTTCTTGGAGAGTGGTGGGCCACTCTTAATCCTGATCAAAAACGTACCTATAAAAATCTTGCGCAAGAGGTAAATATTTTGTTAAATCTGCGACCATCTTCGGTAATGCCATGTTATTAAATATAGATTCTTTGCGTTATTAATATTATTATTAATGTAATTTTAGTACAAAGATGCCTTCTTAAAAGCAAACCCCGATTTTAAATGGTACAAGTTACCGGCTCCTCCATTGCGTACTCTAACTACAAGACCTACAAACAAAAAACAAGATGTAGGACCTACGGATCAGTCTGTAGAAAGTGTCAAATCTGATTATGAGTCTTCCGATTATACAAACTCAAGTAGTAAAGATGGCGAAGCTATACAGCCAGGCAAGTTAGCCGATGAATCTCAAATTGGTGGCCTTAGTTCTCTTTTTACTCCACAAAAGGTGCAATTAACGGAAGAGCAAATGACGACTCACGATCATGTTCCTGAACAAGATATTGCACCAAAGCCTCCTAAGAAGAGAAATCCAGAGTTACTTCTTAGTCTTGAATATAAAAATGAATGTAAAGCTGATCTTTTTAGCGAGAAAAAAAGGACAACCTCCGAATCTAATAATAATGAACAGCATACTATGGTATAAATTATATTGTTTATTACTATGCGTGATAATATTACTCGTATAAAATTTACATATTTAAAAATTAATTTTTCAAAAAGCTAAGTAAAAATTATGTTTCCAGCACATAGAAAATGAAAAACACATGACAAATTCATTCCTGGACTCGAATGCAAATTCAGAGGAAAATAACTATAGAGGTGAAAGAACGTGCAAAGGATTACGGTATCAAAAATTTTTAGCAGAACAAATTAGGCACATTGGACCATCAGGACAAACTAATAAGCGAAAAAAATCAGCGACATCGTACAGGTAAAGTCTCTTATGCAGGCAATTACTTAGCGTTCGTAACATGGTAATAGTAACATTTTGTAAATGGTATTACTTATATTATTAGCCTTGAGGAGAGGGTAAATGAAAGAAGAAATTCCATATCTTCCAACGTTAGTGAAAAAACGGATTCTTTAAGCAGCGAGGGTGGAAATAGTTCCCGCGGTGACCTCGAACATTTGGTAGAAAGGTAATAATTTTAATTTTCAACTTTGTTGTCTGAGATTGTATATAAAATAGTAATATAGACTTATGGAAAATCACAATTTTTTTTTTAAGTGCCGAAGGAAATTTGGAAGCCTCGAAACCAGAAGAGACAGAGACAGAAGGAGCAGAAAGCGAAGTGGATTATGGACCGTGGACAACGCGTAAAAGATTTCGCGCGGAGTAAGTTTGACGAAAATAGTACCTATATTATCTTCTTTATAAATGAATATATATAAATGAAATCTCTGATATATTATTATTGTTCTTATATTTAGGGATTTCAACCTGGAAAAAAAAATTGAAGCTTTACCCTCTTTAAGTTTAGAAGAATTTCAAGAAAAGAAAAAGCAACAGCGTATAAATAAGAAAAAAGTTTTGCAAAAACTTAATACAAATAAATGGTGCCATGGTAATTCCAATAATAGTGGTCAAAGTAATAGACAAAATAGTAAAAATGGGCTACGTACAACAGCTGATATTTCAGAAGACGGTGAAAAATCACTTCTAGTAGGAAGCCAAAAGAGAAAAGCACGCAAGCAAAGCATTACTCGTAATGCCGCAGCGACTACTTCTAATTTGTCTGGAAATCAAGAATCAAATAAAAGTAAGTACGATTTAATAAGAGTAATATCGTACCTCCAATACTATAACGAAGACTTCTTTTAATTGTTTAAGAACTTTTCGTGTTTTACATTGATCATCATTGCCAACCTATTTTTTTCCATATTTTGTACAATATTCTATAAATCTACTAGATTATGTAAACGTACATTTCTCAAACAATCAAATACTTCTATCATCTTTACTTCTACTTTGTTAATAATAGAAGAGATACATCATGTTTTTATAAAACAAAGAAGAGATCATCATTGTTTTAAATTATGAATTTTATGGATGCTTATTTTGTTTTTGTTGTTTTTTTTACTCCAGCATCAGCTTTTATTAGTTAGGTAGAGAATTTAATTGTTTGTACAAATATTGATAGCATGGTGTGCATCACCGGACCTGGAAGCATTGGCATGCCTTGCAGCAGTTGCCGCCAATAGAACAAAACTTACCAAAAATAATGCTTAACTGTTGAACTGCAGTCATGCATAGGTTAAATATTTGTGCTACATGGAACAAGGTGTTATTAAATTTTCTTATCATATGATTTACTATCACCAAGATTATTAAAGTTACTGATACAAGTGCTATTATCTACAATACTATCACAATATTTATAATGTGATCATTATTATTAATTGTTACTATTTGTAATATCAATTACTAAAATTATTTTTATTAATATTGCAACCACTACGATTAGTTTTTATTAATTGTTTAAATATATTAAGAAGTAACTTCTTTAATTGCATAAAATTGCTCCAGAATAGCATAGTGGTTGAATTAGATTGTCTTTCACATTGTAGCAAAGAAGTAATTATGTTACAGTTGTATTCTATAGAAGTAACGATTTTTGTTTATATTGCTTCTAGATGCATATAACATTCTATAAGTTATGTAATGTTTCGTTAATTAATCTTTTACCAGAAAATATTTTATAATGTTTATGAAGTTCTGTTGATCGATGGTTTTATAGAAGAAAAAGGTAAATCCATCATTTTTATCAATTTCATAAAATCCTTAAATATTAAAATAACTGTATAAATTGTATCAATAATGTAAAAGAGGATAATGTAATATGTTGCCTTCAAAATCCTCAATTGCGACATAAAAGATAAGTTGTATAATACAGGACAGATACAGACGAGACTTTTATGTACCTAAGCTGACTGAAGTATAGTACTGACTTAGAATACAATCTTAATATCACTATTTTTGTTATGGAAAGATAGAAGAGGAAGAATTATGAAGAATAAGAGTTTAGAATATATATACTAATTAAAGATCTTTCAAAGCATTAATTTTCAGTAATAACAACAGTAATAATGGCACAATCATTGTTTTTTCAGTATCTTTCTCATTTCTAAACAAATACTTTTCTAGATTTTGTTTATGTTCTATAAAAGTTTGATGTACATAGGAATAGGTGCAGTATTACGAAAAAATATTCTTCATGACCTGGACATCAAAAATCGATGTAATCAAATTAAATATATAATAACTATTTACATGTGTATACACGTGTACATGTAAATATACATGCTCAAGTACATGAATATAAATTATCTAATGGGAGAAAGAAATATTACTGAGAGTAATAGATACCTCTGCATTCGGACATGTACATATGCATGTAGGCGTGTGATTTAACCATAAGACTACTTATATACATATATATATATACATATATATATATATATTTATATATATATATACACATATATATATAACGCATATTTATAATATTTATATCGACTAACTATTATATTTAATGTTATGGCCATGAAAATGCGACTCTGTGCTTTGTTGGAGAAAGTAAGAGACTCGTCTGTGATTTTGGCTAGAGAAATTTTTATATTTTATATTTTTCTATTGTGTTTCTCTCCCTTTTTCTGTCCTTAACTTTTTGTTTTATTGGAAATATAATTCTTGAGATCGTCTTAGAAAGATTAATGTAGCAAATGTCTATGCATACAAGGGAGTGTACTGATTATATTTCAAATGTGCCTTGAAGAGAAATGAATATACCAATTAAATAATGACCAATAATATATTTTCGATTCATTTCACTCTTGTGATCAATTTCTGGCTTTTACATTCAAATGTTCCATATTTTCTACGTGTGAGTACTAAATGGTACTTTAATGACGAAGTTAAAAAGCCTAGCTTTTAAAGCTCTGACTTTAAAGAAATTTAGGAAAATATGTTTCGAATTTTACTGCACAAAGATCTATGTACCTAGCTCTAAAGATGATGTAATTTACATAAATATGTATACATACATATTTGTAACATATTGTATACCATTTATATGAATAATAAAGATACAATATTTTGATGTAATAAACAATATCGTCGAATGTCTGTGCGCAAAGATCCAATAATTATCCTTTTTAATGTGTTATTATTAAAAAACGAATTCGATAAATATATAAAATAAATACAATAATAGATAAACGGCTTATTGCGTCATTATCTGATACAAATTACGAAAAATTCATATTAGCCGCCATACTATAGTATATCAAATTTTTTAATATTTTTTACAATACTTTTGTTAAAATGTGTCAATACTTTATACAAAACTGTATGGATTTATAAAGCAATTAAAATTTGATCTTCGATGAAATACCTTTTTTTGTATGTAACAAATAGAACCTGTTGAAAATCAAAACAAACACATGCTACAGTAGCGACATTTCATGCTTGTGACACTAGCGATAACTATGATTTGTCAGCATCGTATGTGCGTCTGCGTCAGTGTGCGTTGGTGTGCGTCTTACGATAGCGCAGCGTCATACTTATGTCCAAGTAACGTAGTGTTAACGTGTCGAGTGTTTAGTCGCGATACTCGCGTTATTGTTCGCCTTGAACGTTCAAGCATCGAGATTAACAATTCATACGTAGCTCTTTTGTGATCGACAAACTTCAAAATGGGGGTAATATTTTTGGAACATATCGGTGGCACGCGTCTTTTTTCTTGCGCTACCTGTGACGCGAGTCTCACGAACCGAGGACAGCTGATCAGTACTCGCTTCACGGGAGCAACTGGTCGTGCTTTTCTCTTTAACAAGGTTGTCAACCTTAACTACAGGTATACAAGCCTCTTCACTTTTTATATCGTTCTAGAACATATCTTGTGTCACAACTGCGCCATACGCATTTCATTGCGTTTTTATTTTTTTCTGTTTAAATAAATATCCTTCAAACATATATAATAGCTAGATTACTCAATTCGGCTGGTATTCTTTGGCAAACAAATAAGCTAGTTGAGTGTGATTTATCGAAACATTCGTAAGAATCTTGCTCTCTTTTTTGCTGTTTAACAATTGTTATATGGTGCACAGCGAGGTACAGGATAGAGTGATGTTAACTGGACGTCACATGGTACGAGATGTCAGCTGCAAAAACTGTGATGCAAAGCTTGGGTGGGTGTATGAGTTCGCAACGGACGATAACCAACGATACAAGGAAGGCCGTGTTATATTGGAGCGTGCTCTTGTAACTGAGAGCGACGGAATGAGAGAGCGTGCTTAATATTTAATATTTTATAGTGCATAGTAGAATAAGATCTGTTATAGTTTTTATAATCAGTGTATGTCTAAATCCTTTAGTATAAATTCGTTGCCGTATGATTAAATATTTCTTAGTTCACTTAGATTATTGGTATAAATGATAAGTCTCTTTTTTTTTTTTTTTCTAACGGACTATGTGGAAATGTCAACTTTCTCATGAACCGGAACGTATCTTGCCAAATTAATCTTACTTGGAAGGCCTTTAAAAAAAAAGATTTAATAATAAAAGTAATAAATATAGTTGTAGAGCTTAAAGGCACTTTCAAATATAGTTCTGGCCTTGTGAGAAATGTTGAATTTCGATATTATATGCTTGTATGTTTGAATTGTGTGAAGAGAAATTAACAAACTTTCTTTAGTAACAGATTGGTCGATCAAGGAAATTGAAAACAACATGAAGATAAAGCGCTACAATGAATTGTCTGATTATGAGAACGCGTACAGCAATGCGACATAGTTTATATTCGGATATGTTAAATTATTCATATTAAAATTTTATTATGTTAAACTTTGTTGCAATATAAATATGGTAAGACATGTAAAAGACGTGTAGTTGCGATTGGCAAAAATAAACAACTTTGAATGACCACTAATTCAATGTATTTTTCTATCACGCTATACCAGCGAATTAAGAAACGTACATTTTTGAAATATGTTTTGAACGTATATATTTATAAACAACATTCGGTGACCTACTGAGCAACGCCATGTTAACGTACGAAACGTAAACAATGACATTTAAAGATATGTAACTTCCTTCAACTGTTTACATGAATTTCTACGTTTCTCGAAAAGATTAAATACAGTTTATACAGTAAAAAGTAAACGTAATTAAAGAGAAAAAAAACGATAAGGAAGGAATTTCTTGATCGTACGTTATTGCGCAGAAACGAAAAGGTTAACGTCTCTCTCTTTCTCTCTCCGTCATACGTCGAGCTCACACGGCGCGCGTAGGCAGGCCGATTCGAAAACAGTTAGATCGCGTATCGCGAGCCAATCGTATGGACCGCGCATTTGCGAGGCGGTCGGTCGACGAACTCCGGATAACGAACCGCGCCCCGTCGCGTGACGCGATTGGCCTACGCCAGTCGGAATATTGCGGCCAATGGGAGGAGGCAGAGAGTCGACTGGTCCTGAACGCGACAACGAACCAGTGTGGTCACGTAGGCCCACCGAATCGCATGTGTGGTGGCTGGATGTTTCTCTCTTCGAATCGACGCCGAGTTAAAAAACATGTTATAACCGCGTTGTATCCTCGTTATCGCGCGAAACAAGCAAGGCCGATATTAGCGCGTTGGAGGACGATCATCTTCTGCGGACGCAGAACACGGTAATTTGAACAACGCATTTATCCTCTACGATATTCAATCCCGACGGGAACGCGAGATTAAGAACGTGAAACGGAGAGTACCGAATTGTTGTTTGTCTCCTCGTTCGGGCTCAATGGCCGAATATCGGTGCCGCCGCCGAGGGGGTTGAGGGGGGGAAGGGGCATCCAGAAGGGAGAAAACTATTTGGATAAAAGGTAACTAAGGAAGGAAGAACGTAATGAAACTCCTCGAATCCTGCGATCGTCCTATTCCTATCGGATCAACTAACGCAAAAGGGTCGTTCGTATTGCTCTCACTCCAAAATGATACCGGATCGTCGGACATACTTCGTTCCTGAGTTACCGCTTCTCGCGTCTTCTTGTTTTTCTCCCTTCGTTCTTCGTCATCTAACCCCCTTCTCCCCTCATTCTCTTTTCTCTACCTTCGACTTCCCCCAACTTTACCGTCACGGACTCTCTAACACGCGCGCGTTCTACTGAAAATCGCGACAGGAGGGATGCGAAATCTTCCTCGGCGACGTTTCCAACGTTCGAAACCCGTAACTCGATCCCACCCGTAAATACACGGCTTTGCCTTCCATTTCTCCTTTTTCAAATTTATTATTGCGACTTCGCGTCTCTTTCTCTCTTTTCGCTAAAGAGAAGTAGCGTCGTGAGAATCTCGCATCGTACGGCCCGGTTTTTAATGAGTAAGGAGAGTGAGTGAGTTTGTGAGTGAGTGAGAGAGCGAGGGTGAAAGGAGAGGAAGAGAGAGAGGGAGAGGGAGGAAAAAGAAAAGAGATTATCTTATCGGTCGTTACCAGTCGTGTGTGTTGGGCGGTCTACGATGCCATTGCACCGCCGAACGGCTCCCAGCAGGAAGGCTATAAATACACACGCATCGCGGGGTAAACAAACTTGACCTCAGTGGAATTCTTATCGATATACATCTTTGATGCAAAGCTGTATATGCGGCAACGGGGTTTTTAAGGTTATGCCGTCTCGTCTATCTCTGCTGGCTCACCCTCGGCTAAGCTTTGCTCCTAATACGATATTTGTAAAGTGGAACGCGTGCGTCTATGTTGATACGTGTACGTACCTACTAATTCGAAGTTCCATGCTAAAAGTACTTCGAGGGATATAAATATCTACTTTTTCAAAAGTCTAGTCTCTCTCTCTCTCTCTCTCTTTTCGCCACGTATTCACGGTATCTAATTATTGCCTCACGCTATTGTGTATTCCGGCCGACCTTTTTTCCTTTCCCACCAACATGTTTTCGTTAAGAGTTCTTTACCGAAGTTTCGGAGCCTCGTGTAACTGACCTTCCTCAATGTAAACGAATTTTCGTTCTCGCCGGTGGAGGCTCGTTCCTCGGTCGCCTCTCGTGCGCTATCTCGATTGTATAATCATCGGATAAAATCGGCACATTAACGACACGTTATTTTAAGCTATGTTTTTTTAGGGGAATTAGTTTTTTCAATTTTTCTCTTGACGTAGGTTTTGTGATACAAATATAACATTTCTGTGCTTTGTATCACAAATACAATAATTTTCTTTTTCTTTAGCATTAGTTGTGGGATTAACTATTTCTATTCCTTATATTTTTATAAGGGAAGAATAAATTTATATTTATATCTTTCTTTTGTCACAGAACGGTACTGGAACACAAGTTTTACGTGAGATTCATCCAAGTAACCTCAGCTTTTGAGGCTCTGTGACTTGCATGGTCATAGAGTATCTTCAATTCGTCTATAACTTTACGTGTGATTTAAAATGAAGTGGTCACCGGGCGCTTTGTTTTGTGAACAAGTGGGTGAACTTACACGGGTGTTTTCTCAGTGGAATGAGTGCGAACAGACCGTGGTTCTTTATGCTTTACTTCGCCGCATCCCAGCCGTTCAAGCAAGATTTCTGGCACAAGCCGTTCAGCATTCTCTTCATTCCGTCTCAGAGCTGGATACACAGGAATTAAATGCCAACAATCCAGGTGATAATAAAATCTATTTGAAAACTTTAATATTATCAAATAATTGATCGTACTAACAAAGATTTTTAAACCACAGCTTTTATTAACTCCTTGCTCTCTGAATCGACGGAAGTTGCAATCAACCAACTTCTAACGCATCTCCCACTCTTGAGGCCTGGAAACATAGAGTGCAAACAATGCTATCTAGTTGCAATACCCGAATTAGTGAGTCACTGCGTGACCACGGGCCAATATACGGAACAGACGCAACAGTTGCTAAGTTACACATTAATCCACCCCGCTATAACTAGTCAAGACAGACGTTCATTAACCCAGTGGCTAAGGCACCTTGAAGAACGTATAAGTGGCACTCCATCCATTCACAGTCTCGAGGAATACACAAACAGTTCGATTAGGTGAATCATAGATGCATTATCGAGTATAGATGCGTTAAGAATGTATTATTAGTAATATAGTAAATAATATAAGTTTTCGCTTTAAAGGTGGGATAATGCATGGCAAAGGAATTCCAAACAGCAACAATCTAACGACCAGACACATTTGTTCGGCACACAACCGAGTACCACATTTAATATACAGCAGTTTCCACCTCCCGTGACTCGTCAGCGTCGGTCAAACAGTCTAACTCCACCGGTTGCACCACCGCATCATCTCGAAGTCGTTGATCGCAGTAATAATGCAAATAACTCCACGAGGCACAAACCGCGCAGCTTTAGTGTTTCTGGAGATCATACCAGTTAGTTTAAATTTACTTCTCGTATAATTATCCTTACTCCGTAGAAACTTATTAATGCGAAATATTACTTGTTAACAGGCACTCTAATAGGTTTAGGGCCATTGAGTCCACAGAGTTCTTGCGCGAGTAGCGGAAGCGAGGGTCGCTTGGACGAAGCTTCGAATCGTTCATTGGCCAGTGGCATGAAAGGTATATATACGAAATTTTGACATAATTTCATGATAAACTAATTTCTATTTAATATCATATATAGATGTACCATCGTGGCTGAAGACGCTACGTCTACATAAATACAGCTATTTGTTTGTTACTCTAAGTTATGAAGAAATGTTACAATTAACGGAGGAACAATTAGCGGAACAAGGTGTAACAAAAGGAGCCAGGCACAAGCTAGCTCTTTCGATCGCTAAATTACAACAACGTTATACGACACTCGTAAACTTAGAGAAAGATTTACTACAACCAACGCGCGATGGTACGCAAGCTACATCATTTTCCCAAGGGCCTATACTGCTTGTAAATACTCTCGATGAATTAAAGACCATATTAGCGACGCCTTTAAAACCAAGTCAGGAAAATGACCCTCAGGATATACCGGCGCAGTTTACGAAAGTCCTTGGAAAGCGTGAGTTTATGATATATACATATACCGTGTACCGTACAGTGTATCTTTTACTTAGTTATTAATAATCAAGTAAAGATACCAACGCGGTTATTCACCTTTCTTTCAGTTTGTAGCAGACTGGCATTGGACAGTGTGGACGATGGTATTTTATATGCATGCATTAACATATTAGAAAAAGTATTGCAACATGACTGTTTTACTCCAAATCAAAAGGAGAAGGTACAGCAATGGCGCAGCAGACTCGGAAATCCACGACCAACTCCAAAGTACGAAAATAATTCAGTAATCATCTTAAATTATAGCCACGAAAAATTGGTAAACGTTCTAATCATTATTTTAGGTGGCAACATAACTACGGATACACCAATCGAAGATTCTGCAATCTTCAACAGCACAGTAGGAAACCAAGTTTGAATCTGAGTCACATTCATACCACCCATTCGCATAACAATTCCTTCACAGTTAGTCCACATAGAAATAGTATATCCACACCGTATATACAAAACAATCAGATCCAAAGTATGAATCAGAATAACTTACGTCCGGTACATGCAGCTGAGAAAAGACCTAGTTTACAAGAGAACAGTTTGGAGGTAAGTCAACATCGATTATTTCGCACGTTAATCTCAAAGCAAATAAAATAATTGTTTCTCGTATAAATGTTTCAGCGGCTGCAAAGAACATTGCAACGAACGTACAGTGCGCCGAGAGACCATTTCCTTGGACAATCCGGTAATGCATCGGAGACAACGGAGCCGGAAATTAATTCACGCCTTGAATCTCTTTGCCTGAGAATGACCGAACAAGCGATTGGTGGTTTTGGTGAAGTCTAAATTTCTTATATGCCAATTGGACGTATCGTAAGTTCCGTTTACGAAAGATCACACATTGATAACTGTCCAAATTTCGATTGCCAAAAGCGCAGGCGACCTGGTAATTTTGAATTTTTAAATCGCGAGGTAAAGGTAGTAGGATGATTGGTGATCATACGACACACGATATACGCATTTTTTTGCGATGATACACACTCACGCTTTAATAACACTACCAAATGAAAATGTTCGACAATTGAGATATCGCGAAGGGGATCACGGTTCGCGACGTATAAGTGACTCAAATATATGTGAATCATATTTTTTATTATATCCGATGCAATTGTACTGTTAATGAAACTGACAGAATTTGGCGAGCCAAATGCTATTAGAAAGATAGATTCTTTCCTTGACTTAGCTGCATCTATAGAAATATATGAATAAATATATATAAATATATGTATATGTATACACACGATAGGATTTTAAGAAAGAGAGAAAGAAAGGAAGGAAGAAAGAAAGGGAGAAAGAGATATAAAATCGTATAAAATACAAAAAAAAAGTGGAGATAGTGCACGAGAAAAAAAAAAAAAATACGGAACTCTACCGTGCGATATTTGCAATATTATTTTTCGTGTTATCCATTTCAGGAAATGGAATTCGTCTGATTTTAAGCCAGGACACATTATAGTAATGTAATGTAATTTTTTTTAATGAATGGACTGATTTTACTTCTTTTTATTCTTATTGCTGCTGCTACATCTACAAGTACTATTACTATATCGCTATTACTACACTACTACTATTACTACTACTATTATTATTACTACTACTACAACTACTACTCTACTGCTATTGCTATTACTACCGCTACCGCTACTATGACTATTGCTCTTACTACTACTACTATTACTACTACTAACGCCACCGCTGTTGTTATTACAATTCTGTCTATATAAAAAAGGAAAATATACTTAAAGGCTCATGACACCGGGGTTCTTGAGCTGTATTTCTTTTTTATAAACAATGTTCCCGCTAAGCTGAGAACAATGTAATCACGCGTGTATGCTTCGTAATTTGCGCGCAGATCTCGTGAATTCCTAAGTATTTCTAACTACTGACTGTTATATTTTTCTTATTTTAAACAAAAAAAAAAAAAAAGAGGAAAAAAAGGAAAGAAGGGCGTTTAGACTGTCGCGGGATAGTATTAACATGATAATAATAATAAAAAGAAAATAAATAAACGGACGTGAGGGCCTTAAAATGCTTAGGCTAATATGTAAACGGTAGAGATTGTCTCGTATGATGACGTAACATGACGAAAAAATCTCTATATATTATATAGAACCGACTACGCCGCGCCGATCGCGTGACGTGACATCGAAATCTGTGGCTTTAAATTCTAAGCATACAACATATTATTATTATTATTATGATTATTATTATTATTACGATTATTATCATCATCATCACTACTACTATAATTATTATTATTAATATTATTATTTTTTTATCATCATTATTACCATTATTATGCGCATTCGCATTTTAAAGAAAAAAAGAAGAAGAGAGTGGACTTGCAAGTAAACTTAGCATATTTTTCGTGCAACAGCATATTAAACTTACGAAATATAATAATAATAATGATAACGTTTTAGCGAGTATAA
This sequence comes from Ancistrocerus nigricornis, assembly GCA_916049575.1. Lineage (NCBI taxonomy): Eukaryota > Metazoa > Arthropoda > Insecta > Hymenoptera > Vespidae > Ancistrocerus > Ancistrocerus nigricornis. The sequence goes on along the minus strand of OU696668.1, from coordinate 9,804,532 downwards.
ATACCAACTAAACGGCGGATTAAAGCGAGAAGTAAAAATAAGAAAAAAAATGCGATAAATAAATCTACGAAAGACTGAATATTTCACGCGTCTCGAGAACGCGAACGGAGAGCTTGTGGGACCGCCGGACCTCCTCGAGCGCGCGTGAATGTGAAACAATTGGAAGACTGCGTAACGAAAAAAAAAAAAAAAGAAATGAAAAGAATTCTGTCAAAATATTAGGAATTTAGTCGTGTGCGTAACCGGCAGAGAGGTAAAGTGGCAAAGGAAATAATAGTAGTTGTATCTAGATCATAAAGAATAAGCATAACTATATATATATTATATTATATTATATATTATATTATATTATATATTATTATTATTATATTATTATTAGGCGGTAAAAAAAAGAATACGTACAAGGCCACGCGGTGATTTCATAGTAGTTTGACGAGTTATCCTGCCAGTAATAAACGAATTGCCCTGTATATATGGCTGCAACCGAACGACGACGACGACGATGATGATGATGATGATGATGATGATGATGATGATGATTACGACCGCAAGGTAGACTACTCTTACAACGGAGGCCGATTATAAAGAGAAAGAGGAAAAAAAGAAAAAGAAAGAGAGAATGAAAACGAAGATTATTATATCCGATAGACAATGCGATCGTTGATGACTCGCACGCAAGACGCTTTTTTTTTTAATCGATCGGCACAACATATATATGTATCCATCAAACGGATCGCGGAACTGAAAACATTTCGAATTCTAAGAGAGAAGAAATAGAGAGGGAGAGATTGAGAGAGAAAGAGACAGAGATGATCAAAAGCTAGTCAAACCATACGTTTCTAATTTCTATCAGCTAACATATATAGTTATTACTCGTACATACGTTACCCTGCATCGAACCCGATACATGCATTTTTTTTACACTTACACACTTACACGTACACACACCCTATGTGCGCGCGTGCACACGTATATTCTTACATGAAAAAAAAAGAGAGAGACAGACAACACACGCGCGCGCGCGAACTAAGTTTCTTTTTACCACGCGTCACATGCGTAGGAAACGAATAAAAAGTATATATATATATATAAATATATGTATTAAAAGAGGGAAGAAAAGGAAAGGATGGAAGGAGATGAACGGAGATAACCAGTTCGATAAAGAAAATAAAAAAAGAGATAAATAATAACCGTGGTGAAAAACTGTAAGACTGTCCCCGGGAGCGATTTCTTTTTGTTTCTTTTTTTTTTAAGGAGTTTCTCTCGTAAACGTAGAATTTATATTATGTATCGCTAGAAACACCTTATATAATCTGTAATCGATAGAAAAAAAGGGATAGAAAAAAGGCAGGACCTAATGTAACGAGAGCGAGAGAGAGAGAGAGAGCGAATAACGTGAGAAATAGTGTGCGAGAGAGAGAGAGATTTTTATTGCTGTTAAAAAGAGCGAGAGTGTCGTAACAAGTAGTTCGTCGCTGAGGAAATCGATCGTAACGAAATATATTTTCCTCTGTGTGTTCTTTTTTTTTATGCGATCACATGTAAACGAAAAAGAGGAGAAGAAACTCACTGTACTTATGCGATAGTTGCTTAAAAGTGATAATGACGGACGCATTCGACTTCGGTTATACCTCCGGTGGCACTTGGCGATAAAAAAAAACATTAATTATTTAATGATATAGAAAGAAATGGTGTGTGCTGTGAATGAAAAGAAAGAAGAGAGAAGGGAGAGATAAAGAATGGCGGCCAGTAACGCGTGCCATTATTATCAGGCGCGCTTATTTATATATAATGCATACATCACATACACATACACCGGGAAAAAGCGGGAGATTAAATTTTTTCGTGCGTAAAAATATCTTTGGCGAGTGAGTACGCGTGTACCTATCATTTTCGCTTCGCCATTTGTCCGCTTCTTTCGATAAAGGTATCGTCGGCCCAGTTCGCACGCCATTCTACTCTTCCTTCTTTTTCTCTTCTTTCTTCTTCTTTTCTTTCTCTCTTACTTCCTTTTTCTTTTCGGCGATGAACTTAAGCCGACTTTATTCGTGCGATTTTTTTGGACACAATTTTTTTTTCATGCACACGATTTTTCTATATTTTTTCGGCTTTAGTTTTTTTTTTTCGCTTTCTTATAAATTTAACACGCGAAACTAGAGCTAAGTGGCTTCGAATATTTTTGTCTAATTCCATCGAATCGCTATGTATAATATGAGCGTTGAGTTTTGGAAAAATCGTGGGCACGAAAAAACTTGGTCTTTTTAAAAGACCGTCGTTTGTGTCATCGAACGAAGAATATAAAAGAAAAAAAAGAAAAAAAAAATCGTATGCGTAAGAGCGGCCCTCGATCGTTTGTGTATGCCGTAAAAAAGCAAGTTAGAAGGAAGAAACAAACAAATTTGCGTAGTAGGAATGGGCGAGAAGCAATGACAGAGAATCGGGGTCTGGACGCGTATTTTTTTCGCCCGGGCCGCCAATCGGGTTGTTCAAACTCTTTTAGAAGAAAATTGTACATTGAATTAATGCGAAGAGAAAATGAAATTTCGATTATTTTTATGCTATATATAATTCGACATTGAGGCGAGACTTTCCGGCCGAAATGATCTTTTTTTATTAAAACGATGACAGCCTGAAACAAGGCGTACGACGAATGCTCTTGTGAATAATAAGCGAATGGATTGTAAACGAGAGGAAGATGAGGAAAAGAGAAAAGAAAAGAGGGAAAATTAAGGACTCTCGATGGAGAAAAAAAAAAAGAAGCATATAGGACGCGAAAAAAGAAATGCTGCAGGCGCGACCGGTCAACTTTGGCCTGGTCTCGATTGTAGCGTCTCGTAGCAAGGTATTCGGTGATCGTCCTTGTTGCAAAACGGTTCTTCTAGTACTAGAATAAGATGTATCTTTTTTGAATTGCCAAGAGTGCTAGCTGAAACGTTTTAGTCACATAAGCTGGGCAACTTGTAAAAATGCAATTTTTGTACTGTTATAAAAATTAAACAGACGAAGGTACACTGACGTTGTAGCATGAAGAGCATTTTTCAATAAAAGATTTTTCATACGCAGATATGCGTCTTTTCGACGACTTTAGAAACGTTTTATTTATACCCATCAAAACTCAACGATTTTGTAAGGAATTATGGTAAATTGCGTGATTATTGGTTTAATGAAGTTTCTTAAGGTCGAGGAACGTTCGTGGGAAATTGACGAAGTATAAAAGAAAACGAGAGGAATTCTGCAGCTCTCTAAATAGCGTTTATTTTTTCTATTTGAATTCGCGCGCGACTTAGACATTGTGCACAATTTCAACGGTGAAGTATACAAGTGGATGTTGATATATTGTCGTCCTTCGTGTGAAACGTGTTTTATTTTTTTTTTAGATCTCTATATATATATAATTTTATATATATATATAATAATATATATTACGGTCATCTTTGGCCAAATATCTGCAGATCGGTGGATGCGTAAATATTAGTTACTCGTTTAATATACAATCTTATCTCTTGCCGATCCGAAATACACCACAATTTGATATTTTAGAATTCTATGCTCTTTTTCACATCTTTACTTTCCTTCATTATCGATTTATATCTTTACAAATTTTTATAATTGCAGAATTTTTTATATAATTCACTACATTATCGACCAAAAAACTATATAAAATGGCCGCGCGAGTATTTTTTCTGAGCTAGTCCAGAAGAAAACAAAAAATTGACGCATGGCAATCCTAAACACATCCCTGCTGCAAATATTCGACATCGTTAGATAATAATCGATCATTGGATCAACCTGGATACTAATAAATACGAACTCATTCGTTATACCGATAATAAGTCTTTCGACGACCGACTGAGGTGCCTTTGAGACGTTTACAAGGATTATACGAGACCGTAGATCGACGACTCGAGAGTTTTTAACGTATTTATCATACACTGTTTTCAACTTTGTCAGTAACTATCATCATCGCGGAATTCGTGTATTTTTATCATTTTTTTTTTACCTTTCTTTTCGTACCTACGCATACGAATTACAATGAAAGTCTTATCTCATATAATGTCGTACGAAATAATTCGAAAAACCTCCTTTTTTCTTCCCGCTCCCCTTCTAGGTCCTGTTAATATATTTTTCTTCGTCTTCGCACCCTCCACTTTCTATTCCTTACGTATCGTCGATCCTTTTGCGATAAGAAGGCGCTACAAAATAATAATAAATACTTATCGACTAAATCCATGTGTCTGTTAATATATATTTATATATATTCTATGACCGTGTCCGAAATGCCAAGGATCAGTCGTTTGAGCCACCATATTTAACAGACGATATTCGCGTACTTAATCCTATTATAATAATTAAGTGGATTTTTTCATTTATATCATAAATTATAAACACCGATTATTCCTTTCTCTCTTCCTCGCACTCTCTCCCTTTCGAATATATATATGTATATTTCTCTCTCTCTCTCTCACTCTCTCACTTATGCGCTGTTACTCGTATTCTTTCTCACTCCTATATACTCGCATCGTTCATACACACTCTCGCTCACCCTCTATTACATACATATATACACAAGTATGAGCTAAACATTAATCCCTTAGCTTAGAGTTTTGCCTGACAAGCTAAAAATGGCATGTTACGTACGTGAATCCATCGTCACGTACACAGAGTATGCGACGTAAATCCGAAAATGCCAGATAACAACGTAGCGTTAGAAGTGAAAGACGTTTTTCTTTTTCCTGTGCTTCCCTTAAATTAAATACACTAAAAATCGTCTAATTAAAAAAAAAAGCTCAACAGAAATGTTTTTAGAACGCTGCGAAATTTGAATCTCGCGCGCTCTCGTCGGTCGTGTTTCTTCATATTTCAGCATTTTTCTTTCCTTGCAATCGATCGATTAGACTCACACACCGTTTTTAGACTTCTTTTTTTTAATCGTGTCTTCTCTTTGGTCTCATATTTATTCACACATGTGGAATACTATATAAATTCGAATTCAACATTCTTTATCCCTTGATACGCCGTATGCGACGTATCTTTTTAATCACTAAAAAGAAGGAGAAGCAACCGCGAATTCTATGTCTTTCGATTTTCAAGAATCATTTTACTCGTGCGTTGTTTAAAATTTCATGAAAGTCGAAGAATTCGCGAATACCTCTCATAAGGTCTCTAATCAATATAATATAATATAATATATATATATCTCTTCACATATATACTCAATTATTACATCTCGTCCTCTTTACTAGCACATAGTATGGCATTAAAAAAATTTACACGTACTCGTAACACGTCGTTCTTAAATCGAATATGTGTGTCTGTGTGTTTGTGTATATATTATTATTATTGTTATTATTATTATTATTATTATAATACTCGTAGTATCCATGCAATATTTAATTTAACGTTTTTAAATTTAAACAGGATGGAGTTTTAATAGTAGACCTATTTTCCTTTTCTCTTTATATGCGCGCCGCGTGTACCTATGCACACACGTGTATATTCATATATATATATATATATAGATATATATATGTACACATATCTATAGAATTCCGGTATGAGTAGTTACCCTTTTCTTCCGCCTTCTCTTCCATTCATGCCATTTCACAGGCGCACGTATATGGCATCTAATTCTTTTCATTGGCAGTACTGGGTAAGTGTCTCCTCGTGTACATGTTTCTCTGTCTCTGTTTACGTGCATCGTGCATGCGTGTTTGTGTGTGTGTGTTTCGCCAGATCAAGAGTATACATACATCAAGTTGGTACATACGTTACACACCAAGAAATAAGCTCGCCATTACACAACTTTTATGCAGATTCGTTTTCCATTTCTTTGATTTATTCGTTCACGTTTTCTTAAACGAACTCTTCTTCTTGACGTAACGAAGATAACGGTACGTCGAAAGTAAGTTTTTTCTCTCGAGATAGGAAGAAAATCTCACGATCGGATCATCGAGATCGTTCAGGGATCGTAGAGAAGAGATTTGTATCTTTTAATTTGTTCGGGTCACGATCGGTCGCGCAATTCTGCATTTCACTCGATTACGATAGCGATCTCCCACGCGATTTTACAGTACTCTAACGATTTACAATGAAATATACGATATCACATTTTGGTAACGGCTTAGAACCAAGCAACTATCCGTTTTTAGCGGATTATTCGGTTTATTTACGTACCGAGGCCACCCGCCGCGTATTTCATACCGACAGGATCAGCTTCGATTTTTGATTTCTTTTTCTTTTCTCTTATCCTTTGTCTTCTCCTCCTTTTCCACTTAGGGCTCTCGCGTTTTTTCGCAATCTAATCATCGTACCTCCTTTACTCGAGCAACGTAAAGTCAGCCTGTTAATCTCGAACTTATGGTATGTACAATAGAATCGAACGAAAAGGGTTTCCGTGTTTCGAGTGATCACGATCGATATCCTTTAAATAAAAGAAACCCGCTAACATAAATTTCGACAGTCTTAAATTAAATCTAAGGACACGGTCCGACTTTTAAATAAAAAAACCTTACATCGTGATTCTCATTCGAAACATTGGACACCGACATGCTGAACCGTCCAAGAGTTTTAAAAAACCAAGAAAAAAGAAGAATAAACCAAATAAAAAAAGGAACAATTCACGTTGAGTTCAAGAAGGAAAAATATCTCTCGCAACAGAAAAAATACATTTTCCCCTCTAACGATGTTCTCCACAAAAAAGAAATACGGCCGACAAAACGATCCTCCTAATTCTCTTCATAGCTCAATCTTTCTGCCTTCTTAGCCAGTTTCTTCTGCCAAGACTAGCGATGCTGACGGAACTTGCTGTACTCGAGACGCTGGCCAGCGAGTTTAGGCTCACCGAATGTTAATCTTGCAGCATATGGACGAAACTTATCGGGAACATGCCTCTCCTTTCCGGTGCCCTCTCCAATGCGCCTTCCATCCAATTGTCATCGTCGGTTTGTTCGTTCGTCACGATTATCACCTCGCCTTCGCGGAAGGATAACTCGTCCTCGTTGTCGGCCTCGCAATCGTACAGGGCACGGCACCGACGAAAACCATTCAAAGTCGACGACGTTGGCTAACGTGAGAAGAGAGAGATGGAAAAGAGAAAAACAGAGGGTTGCTCGTGATTAGAATTTCTTGAAGGCTTCCGTTCTTTTCTTGTCTTTTTTTTCGTATTTTGGGAGATCTTCTCGTGAGAAGTAATTCGTGTTACTTTTGTTAAACGAGAAATTGAGAGAAAAAGGAAAGAAGAAACCAGCGACGGGTCGTTTATGATTAGAGAGAAAGATTTTGGTCTGGGAAAAATTATTTCAACGCTTTTGCGATTTTATTGTACAGTATAGACAAAGTTTTTATTCAAAACGATGACTTTGATGAAGTAATGATACGTGTATGTATATATATATAAAATGATGATTCAAATAAAACTAATTTATTTACGATAATTACTCCCATCGCTGGTTACGTTAGAAGCAGGCGCGATTCAATTCGTAACGCGCAGAACGCCAGCAACGTGAAAGATACTTCTCATTCGGAAGATAAGAAATTGGAAACTCTGGACGTTGTGATTCAACGATGTCAAATTGTAAGATCTTTTACATTCAGAAATTTAGAGATCTAGAATTTCCAATTTCGAAAATTTCATACCATGCTAGTTAACTTGTAATTTGTCTTTAGGCTTTAACGATTCGATCGGTCTCTCTATCGTAAAGTTTATAATCTCGATTTACGATATTAAATATAAGTTAGTGTGAGAGTACAATCGGGTGCTACCGCCAAAGGAACAAAAAGAAGAAGAAGAAAAAAACCAAGGTACAATGAATTCGAAAAAGGATATTCATGCAGAAGAAAATCAAACCACATTTGTTTAGAAATGTTCACTACGACAATGTCCTGGTTAAAAATAAACGAAGGAGACGAGTAACTTCGACAATGAATTCGATGAGCGTTTGTACGAATGGAATGCTTTCGAGATAATTCACAGGTATAGTCAACTCAAATGGACGGGAAAAGAATTTTTTAATTTCTTTTTTGGTGCCAAATCTTTTCCGCGCGATTGATCTATGAATCTTTTTTTTTGTTTTTGTTTTAGTTGAGAGTTCTCGTTCGTTCGTCGGTTTATAGAAGTAGCGTGGAGAAGACAATGAGATAGTTATTTCAAAATCTACGTTATTATCCGTACGAATGAATATACGAGCAGCACGAACTGATCATGCAAAGCGTTGCTACACTTGAAATTAAATTATTCGACTAACGCGTTTTAGAATATATAAATAATTTATAACAAATAATAGTAGAAACCTCTTTGCAATATCTATCTAATTATTACAATAATTACTATACAATATAAAATTTATTCTTGAATTAATTTCCGACCGACGGAATTAGTAACGAAAATTTGTATTATTTAAAAAAAAAAAAAAACGAAAAATGACCATCTTTTCAAATGTAGCCACGCCATAACGTCGTACGTCAATTGTTTACCAGATTTAGATTTGGGAGCAAAGATGAAGGCTCCTCGGCGTAGCTCTCTAGCCTGGATCGGTCCCTTCGCTGTGCCAACAATGGTTAATGACAAACCATAAAGCATCGACTTCGAAATGCATGCACTGCTTATGTATCCACTTTTCAAAAAAAAACATCTGACTTCTATTCATATCGACCACCCACTATAATAACTTTATCTTACAAAAATGTATCCACGCGAAAGTCCCACAAACTTGATCTACGATTAGTATCAATGTTACTCTTGCCGTATTAATAGCTTTTATTATTGCTCGCTTTTTCTTTTTATTTTAATTGAAGAATAAAAAAAAAATAGACAAGCAGATCGCATGATAATCGATTAGAAATAATTACATAATGACGATAAGAGAGAAGCTTCAATTGCGAATGATTAATTACGACAAAGATTACATATGGTTTCTTTTTTTCGTAATCGTGTTTATGAAAAGCCAGCGGTAATTAGATTTATGCGCGGGTTAAACGTGCGGGCATTATGATCCGACAAGAGATAGACAAAAAAAAAAAAAAAAACAGAGAATATATCAAAGCAGAGAACTTCGATACGACAACGATGTAATAGTTTTGACATTACGATCATGATAGATATGTGACTGTGGATGACATGATTAGTATGGTGTGCGATATATATATATATATATATATATATATATGTATATAGATATACATATATCAAGCCTACTCAGTTCCATGAAAGGTAAGACAATGATAATCGTGTTAATAATGAGAGTAAACGATAGGCATCCTCGTTAGTCGCTAAACCTTCTACTTTGTTAGTATACAATTGTTCAGAAATGGTATCATGGTTAAGAAATTGTGAGTACCTATGAACGTGACATGAAAACAAACAAGTACGTATATATCTACGCAAGTGCTGACACGAGTTCGTTTAATCGATATGTAATACAGTTTTCAAAAAGTCTTTCTGGTGTATCCCACGTTATCTCACTGTTCCCAAAGACAAAAGTATATATGTATTTTACTTCACTGTGTAATTATACTTTCGTAGAGTTTACCATCAAGGCTCCGTTACTTTCGAAATAACGAGGCTTACCTTTCGTGGTGGTGGAATGGGATTGCCGAGGCCGTGATCGGAGCACATAGAGCTTAAGGACTCGCTGCTACGACCGTTACTTAATCTTGAAGTGCTGACACTCGATGGTGCAGGCGGTGGTGGATTACGAGGTCTTTGTAGCGTCGAGCTGTTGGTTTTGTCCATTCCTATGTAAAACGTCGGAGATACGAATTAATCGGTCGTTTAGGGGACAAGATAATGAAAGAAACAAAAAGAGACACTAATCAGGACTTCACCTATAGCTGTACATGGAAATCGTAAAGCGAGTTCCTAAACATACCATGCCCTGTCGAAGAGTCTCCACTGGGTGATCTTTTATGGTGTTGATTGTTTAGTGTGTTTAAAGTATGCGATAGTGTGTGTAAGGTGTGTCCAGCTAAGATTGGCTCACTCGTCGTCCGGCTATGTGTGGATGTTGCTAATGACGCTGACGAAGGTAGTGTACCATAATGAGAAGATGGAATGCCGCTCGAGCTTCCCGATGGCGGAGGAGGTGGTGCGACTCGTTTCTTCAACGACCCATGGATATTTATCGAAATATCTGGTGTCATCGACGTAGGTACTGTTTCAAATGCAAACATACGAACTATTTACAAAGCGTAACGATATCTTTCGTGAAATTTTCATTTATAAACGATCAAGGACCTACCAGCTACGGGTTTTCTTGTTTGGGGTGGAGGAGGCGGTGGCATTTGTTGTCTATTGGTCGAGGAACTTGGCGAGGAACCACTTTGTAAACTATCACAAGTACTGCTGCGGCTACGTAGAGTCACCGGTGAATCACCCGAACCCGTACCTCCACCACCGGCGTACGAAGGTGGCCTGCTACGGGACTTCTTCTCAGGAGTTAAACAGCCATTCTAAATATACGACATGATGAACGTCTCTCTAGCAGATTTCTTTTAGAGATTACGTTACGATAAGATCACACAGTTCCACTCACCCTATCTTCGATAATCGTTTCATCATCGGAGAAGTCCGTCGAACCTTCGTCGTGCGAAAGATTCCATTCGATGTTGACGTTATCGAACAACGTCTTCTGCCTTTGCAATGCGTGACTAAGCTGAAGCAAAACGTAACAAATAATATATTCTAAATAGTTCGTAGAAAACGCGGCTTGAATTATAGTCGCGAGACACTCACTAATTCTTTGCAAGTATGATGTCCCATCTCTTGTGCAATGTCTAACGGAGTCTTGTCTTGCTTATTTCTATAAGTCGGATCAGCACCTGCTCGTAGAAGCAATTTCATAGCTTCGGATCTGTCGTGTCTCGCCGAAAGGTGTAACGCGGTCTCTCCGTCGATGGTGGTCCTGTCTATACCACCGGTTGGCATGTTTTGTATCAGAAAGTCCACGATGTGTAGACTGTTACCCATTTCGCGTAAAATTGCCAAGTGTAGGGCCGTCTCTCCTATGTCCTGCGATCGATATTTTATTTTACAATTGTCTAAACGTATGTTAGTATCTGATGGGATGAAAAATTGCTTCAAAATCTTACCGATGTGGGCAAAGGTGCTGCCAGGTCAACGGTCTCTGCATAAACTTGCAAAAGCTGTTGTAGGTCACGATTATTGACCGCGTGTTCTAAATCGGAAAGGAGATCTCTTTCGTCCGCGCACGTATTCATCACGTACCTCTTATCGACGTACTTGGCTCTTATAAAATCGTACCGTTCTTCCCTGTTAAAATAAGAATCAAGGTATGACGACAGACGCCGTGAAGATCGTAACAAGTGACCGGGAACGTGTTTGTTCTTACATCGTTGACGTAGGTGTCGGTTTAAGATTATGATGTAACGTAGCTTCCATCACTTCGTTAAATGCTTGATTAGTCATATGTCGCGCTAGTAACAATTGGGCAGTTCCTACGTTGTCTAAAGTTAAGGACTGTATCCTTGATATATGAACTCCTAAATCTCGGTGAATGCCACTACATTCTATACATACGATTATTCCAAAATTCGTGGATAACCAGGTAGCATCTGTGGAGTATATCTAACTATAGTAATCCGTTTATTAAATTTACTATAATGTGTTTAATCGACTTTTACCATTTTGCGAGGAACAGTCACAGCATTGTTCGTTTCCAGGTAATCGCATAACGCACCGAATCACCGCCTGTTGTAATTCGACTAAGCTAGGATTCCCTTGTCCAGCTTCCGCCTTTCCACTAGCGTCGAAAGCTCGCAGCAAGGCTCTTTCTTTACAATTCACCAATACGGACATCCAAGCACGTTGATCGGCTTCGTCTTCGGCTTGAAAGTGGTACGTTCGATTATCTACGAAGTAAACAAAAAAAAAATAGGGAATTAGCGATTATGATACAACACTTCGAACGTAATACGTTACTCTCACTTACAGCTTATAAGATCGAAGCCTCTCTTATCGTCCGGTACTAGCTTTATTTGGCACGTAAGTAGATTCACTCTCGTAGGTGGTTTGTTCTCATCGGCATGACAGATATCCAAGTAACCCTCCGCTTGAACGGCGCACCTTCTCTTCTGCCAAACTCTCCTCATTTTTCCTTCGCTCTTTTTCAAAAGATGACCCGAGCGCGTGACTCCGTGTTGCTTGTCACCTTGAAGTTGGTGCAAGGAATATCCTACGCTCGCATTTACATTCAGCTATAAATTCAATTGACAAACGTTTACTTTTAAATGTATAGATCAGCGATCCTCGCGTCAACGTATCTAACAAATAACCCAATTCAACTTACCTCTTTGTCGCAACCCGAACTCCTGAGCAAACTCCTCAACTCGGTCAAACGTCTTCGTTCCTCGTCCTGAGTCTGTCGAATCTTTTGCAGCTTTACACTGAGATCGGCGACGTAAGAGCCAAAGTGCTCGATAGTCTTTAGGCCGTCTTGAAAATAGCTAAAGACCAAATAGGTAGACTAATAGGTTCAGTACGTTAATTGCTACGTTTTTATACATCGGGAGTGCCTCATAGCTTTAATAGACCAAAAACTTACTTGGTTTGAGCGTGATAATATTCGACCAGATGCTGCAACAATTCTATACCCTTCTTCGTCTTGATTTCGTTGACCTTTATCAGATACTGCAAATGTAAATTTACAGAGAAGAACGATTAGAAATGACGACGATTTTACGGTGAAATCTCGACGAAACAAGAACAAACTAGTTGTCCGATTGCAGCAATTAAAAGGAACGTCGTTCGAGGCAAGCCCGATACACGTTGCATCACATTACCGTATTCTCTCTACGGCCTAACAGATTAATCAATGCTCCTCACCTCGCACATCTGCAATTGAAATAATCGCCTCTCCTTCTCCATTTCATCGGCGATCTCGGCCGGCGTAACCTCAGTACGAATAAGGCCAGCTTCCTTCGCGTGTTGTTTCTTCTCTTTCTCAATTTTCGCGTACTTAGCCTCGTAATCCTTCCATGCCTTTTCGAAAGGTCTCTTGAGATCACCCTTAACGCCTCTCAAATCTCCCTTTAGTACCGAATCCAGCGGGAACATTACGATGTTATTGATGTTCTGCATCTGGAAAATGGGAATCCCTGAGTCAGCGTGTTACAATGAAAACGATTCTGAACGATGGAACGTTGGTCATTTTGAAGAAATCCGATCGTTTATTTCAAATTTGTAAAAAACCTTTTTTCGCGCGAAATCGATCGGTAAAACAGTTTTCTACCTTATTGCGCGTAAACAATTTTCTAAATCGTATCGAATTTATTTCCGGTCTCTAAGAATGAAACGAGTTCCCTTGAAAGGCCTTTATTTGGTATATGAATCGATTCACGAGCAAAGAAAAGAAAAGCTGACTTCTGCGTTTTATTAGAGGTTCGGATACGCTGAAATCGAGAACGTACCAGGGTCTTCATAAGGGCGCTCAATTCCTTTGTGATCACTGCGAATTTGAGGAATGCTGCTCCAATGTCCGGCTCCTGTTCCTTCAGGGCGGCATCGCCGAGTCTTTCGAGGGCTCTCCCGAGATAGACTTCATTATCGACGTGGGCTAAAGAAGAGAAAAGAATAAAGTAATAAAAATATGTACATATTTTTTTTCAATTTGGTAAACACTTTCTTTATAATCGTTGGTCCTTTATAACCACTTTTTAATAATAACAAAATTGTATACAACTATATCTTTACAAATTTCTTTTTATTCTTTATAGGCCTGCTGCTAGTTGTTCTACGAAAAAAAGGAGAGGAAACTTTCTAAAAGTCATACACAGAGTTCCTCTTCACTTTTAAGGAGACAAGTTATATCTCCGTATCCTCCGTGTACAAGCAAAATCGATTTCATGCTTTCTCCCCCGAAGTCGTCTCTACATGCCCCCCCCCCTCCATCTTTCTCCCTGTCTCGTTCTCTCTTTTACTCTTAGAAGGGTACGTTTCCGTTTTGAAGTTTCGATTGTATCGAGAAACTCGACGGCTCAACGAGCAGAGGAGCATTGTTTTCCCGGTAGTATATACATATATACATACATACATACATATATATATATATATATATGAACTATACAAACGGATGCAATATTCGATTTTTACGGCCATACAGATCATATTGAAGCGTCGTTTTCTGCATAACCGAAAAGAATATGAGCTTCAACTTTTAGAAAAAGAACCAAAGAATCGATAATGCGTTAAAAAAAAACACGAGGGTCAAAAAGAATGACGCGCGCTGTTAATTATCCAAAAAAGAAAATTACATACTATTTCAATAAAAAGAAAATCATATTTTAATTCTTCAACCTTCTCCACTTTTAAAAAAATAAAATTCTGAATATTGACATTTAATTAAATTGTATGTATAAAAAAAGGAAAGTTTCGATTAAAAATGGACATATGGCGCGTGCTCCGACAAAGGAAGCGGATTCTTTCTTTCTTTGCACCGACGACGTAGAAATTGCTTGTAAATGTCGCGTCGGACTCGAGCGTAATATCTCTTGCAGTTCTCGCGTACGTTAAGAGACACAATACTGTACGAAATACGCGAAAGAGAGAGATAAAGGAGAAGAGAGGAGTGGGAGAGAGAGAGAGAGATAGAAAAGAAAGGAAAAGGGTTATTCGCGAAACATACGATGTCAGCCCCGGAGAAAGAAAAAAGTCGGTAAAAGGAACGAATGCTGGGAGGATGAAGAAGAGGATAAGGGGATTGGTAGAGGAGGAGGAATGACGTGAGAGCATCTTCAAACTGAGAGATCCTAGAAGAAAATTAGCGTACTTGTTTAAGGGCTGAGAAGAAGTAACGTTGTTTCCGGACTTTCACGCGGCATCTCCTTGAAATTTATGCGAGAAGTTGATTAACGCGACGATACTATATACAGGGTGTCCGCTTCCATGTAGTCAAGCGGAGGACTACATGTACACATCAATGACTTGAATCGAAATGTCTAATACCATTTTTCGAAATTCGTCTCAGTTAAATAATTATTAACTAACAAAGATCGGCCAATCACGACGAGCAGCGATATGTAACGTTGTTTATTATGGATTGCTCCTCTTACCGCTTCATCTTTTTCTTAGCTGCGAGCTCGAGTGAACCGCCTTCCTTTGCTAATCGCCGTAATTGACCGATCTTTGTTAGTTAATAATTCGTTAACTAAGTCGAATTTCGAAAAATGGTATTAGACATTTCGATTCGAGTCATTGATGTGTACACGTAGTCCTCTGCTTGACTACATGGAAGCGGACACCCTGTATATGTACAGAGATTAGGATTTACTTCACGTTCGTTACGATTTTCCAAATATATAACGGGTAAATAAACAAAAGCGATGCAGGGGAAAAGAAAATTATGAAAAATAGCGGAAGAAACGAACGAGTTTAAAGCACAAAGAAACGAAAGGAGAGAAAAATGAACGGGAAAATATAAAAAAGAAGGAAAAAAGAGGGAGAAAGAGAGATCTGTGCATAATGATAATTTGTAATTAATGAATTGATCCGTCGTTTCACGCTAGATCGCGTGGAAAAAAATTCAACGAGGGATATCGAAGTGGAAAGGGATGGCGAGAGGGAGTAGGAAAAGCACAGAGAGGGTGGTGGGAAAGAAGGACGATGAGGAAGTGAATATACTGGAAACGAGAGCGAGCGAGATGGAAGAAGGTAAGGGCGCCAGAGAAATCGATCTGTCTGTCTCTAACGTTAACGCTAAAAGAGAGAGAGAAGCCACGATGACAATCCCCATAGAAGGGAAACTTTACCGATAAGGTTTCCGCTGTGCAAGCGTCTATGCTCGTACTACATACGGATCTACGCGGCTAACCTCAAAGTTTTTCACTAAAATTCCGCGAGGAAAATTTCGTGTGCGCTTGGTTAAAAAAAAAAAAGAAAAGGAAATAAAGAAAGAATTCGGCCTTTGTGGGCGACAGTACGCTCGTATAAATTCGAAAGGAACTCCGTCGACCGGACGACCGTTTTTCCCGGGAGAAAAAATTGGGTTCATCCTCGAGTAAATTCGAATTTCTTGACAAACGTTAAAAAACGTTTCTAATGTCGTGGAACGCTTAGAAAATATTTCTACAATTTGTATAGCTCAATAATTATGGCATCTTTTCAAAATCAATGAACTACATATACTAAATGCCGTATGTCGTATATCCGCTGAGGGAAAAAATAGGTGAAGACGTGCTTGAAAAATTCAAAACTTCTCTTTAGAAGTTTTAGAAACACGTTATCAAAGTACTCCAAGATCGTCGACAGAATCTCTTAGGGTTGCTACCTTTGAAAAGTGAAAAAAGTATATAAGTAGACTGATTTTTTAAATCAACATTCGGTAAAGTTGCGCCTCGACCGATGTGCATCCCCTTCCGATGAATAGCCGAGCTACCTCTCAAAAACCGGTTGAAATTAATTAAATCAGTTAATAAAAACTTAATGTTCGTAAAGTAGATTATTTTAACGTACTTTATTGCTTTTACAAAGTATAAAGTACGTTTATCCAAAATAACCTAGAATACTTTTTTTTTGAAGTACGAGTAGCGACCCTGCTTACGAACTCTAAACAGGAGTTTTTGCTTTAACGAGTACTCGAGTATTACAGAGACTAAAAAGAGGAAGAAAAATGTTCTCCAACGTTTGAAAAGAAGAAGAAGACGAGGATGTAGCCGCAACGACGCTCCGAGCAAAGAGTAACGATTTTCGACCCTTTTATAGCCTCTAGGCCTCCGCTACGTGTCCAAGAGACGCGAATGCTCTTGCTCGAGTGCTTGGATTACTTAAGTAGCTATTAAAACGCTTAATACGGCCTTTAAGTAACGTTTAAGCGTCCTGCATGGTCCAACGTACTCGTCGTACATTTTCGAACCGTGCAATCGCGATTAAAACGGAAGACACGATGTTTTATTATACGTATGCGTGTCCGTATATATCTATATACGTTCCACACATATAAAAGAATTACAACGGATGAGTATTCGCCGGATATAACCACCCAACGTATTCGATTCTTTTTTCTACTCTTAATCTCTACGTCAGAGTGACAAATACGTTCGAATGGGATAAGCTGAGTTGTCTCCGGCGACGTGTCTTATGTATACGCGTTCCACGTGTTTATTTCGATGAACGAGAGACTGTCTTTTGATCTATACATATATGTATATATATATATATATATATATATACATATATATTAAATATATAAATATACCTATACGAGATACGTAACGTGGCTTGCGTAGATATATAATTTCGCTTCCATAAGAGAATGTAATGTACGTATATATGTGTCTACATATCAACACATATAAAATGCAGAACATATATATCTCTATATGTATAAAACGATATATCGATTTTCAGTCCCGCCGGGGAACATGGTGACACACTAAAAGTCTACCACACCCCGTGGTGTGCCTTACCCAGGAACGCTCCTCTCGCCCGACTCACTTTGAATAGCAAATATTGCTGAAGCGTAGGCTCCAAAGAAATCAATTCGAAAAACCGTGCAAAGTTTGTGGTCCTCGTCGGTTTGAAATATGAAAGAAAACGTTAGCCTAGCGAAAGAGTCGCGAAGGGACAGCCGATCGTTCAATTTGATTCCGCGAATTCATTTTATTTCATTATCCAATTAAAATCGATTGGAGGTTCAATCTAAACCTAAATGAAATTCTAATCTGTATTAAGGACAATAAAGAACAATATAATTTACTTAAGAAAATTAGCATTTAATCGACAAAATTGGATTTTGATCCACGATGATTTTTTAACACTTTCCGTGCCTAACCGAGTTTTGGTAATTTTTCGTTCGTCCGCAAAGGTCACACGAGCCTCACGTTGTCGGAACTAATAATTTTATTTACGACACATGTAGTTTAATATTTCGAAATTTTCAAATGTTATTATCAAGGAAAAGGTGCATCAAAGCAAAAGTTTTACTTTTAAACAAATTACCATTATGGTTTTCGTAAAAGAAATGAAAAATTTTTGATTAAATAGAAAGTAAACCTTTTTATTTCGAATATTTTTAATATTAATGTTATGCATTTCTTCTTTTTTAGTTAAAATATTTATGGTTAATTAAATGCGGCTTGACTAGGCAATTATTATAGAATATAATAACTTTTATAGTACAATTTTAATAAATGTTTTATATTCTCGAGTTTTCCTTTGTGAGTGTGACACGCACAACATAATGACCAAATTTTTATATATGTATGAAGTAAGAAAAAATCTCAAAACTGATCAGTCTATGTGGGCGATATGTGGCCCACATACATGATATTTAGATATCGGTATAAGATTTTATAAATTATTTAATAAAAAAGCGACATTTAATAGCAAAAATATTAATTGGCTCGAACGAGAAGTTCATCACAGGGCGTATACGCTCCACGCGTCACGGAAAGCGTTAATATGAAAATGTTAGACTCCAATCGATTTTACAAAATAATTGTTGTCACTTTATAATCAATTTTGTCTCTGCTTGAATAAAAACTGTTAATTTTCAACTGAGAACAAATGAACCGTTGATTTTGAAAATAATATAAGTCCAAATTTGGAAAAAAAAGTTTTAACGATATTTATGGTCTAATTTGTAAAGATTAGAATCATGAAAAATGAACTTATACCAGTTCCAAAATAAACGGCTCAAATAATCAATCGATGATCGCCTTTCGAAGGACGCGTTTCAAAACAAAGTTCTAAGCAGAATTCCATCGAAATTTGAATCGCTATTTGAAAGCCTAATCAGCATTTCCGTCTAGTGTCCTCTTCGATATTCGAGCGTTCTCCTCAACGATCGTTCTTACTTACCGTTTCCAGAATTGTGAATAGCCTTGATGGCCTTCTTTAGCTTGGTCAGGCCGTCTCTGTCGAAGTCCAGAGTCTGCAACACAATGATCAGCCTCGTTAAGATAACGCTGGGACGATTTATCGTCGATCTATTTTTCCCGCTTACGATAGAATTCGAACGGGACCGTTAGTCTCTGCGATAAACGTTTGAAAAATTACAGAGATTTGGACGGCACGGATATCTTCTTTTTAAAAACGTTTGCTTTTTCGTATAAATGAAGTGTACAATAGACAAATAATATAATTTAAGATACGACCTTGAGGGAAATCGATAAGCTTACCCTAATCTAACCTAATATAATCTAGCATTAAAAGAAGTTTTAAAAAATTTGATTAGTTTTATCACATAATCTCTATTCCATTTGAATTTTAATCCCTACATTATACATTACAATACATTTTCACGATACATTCCTTCTTCTAAAAGAAAATCAGTAAAATTTCGAAGATCATTCCTAAGCAAACTTTACGACTCGAGCTACGGTAACCACAGCGTACGATATCCTTTCGAAAAGGAAACGAGAACGATGACTCGACCGATCGATTATCTACATACCTCGGCAAAAGGCCGATAACATCCGAAAATGACGGTACACTTACTTTACGAGTCTTGAACCAAAACATTCCGTCGATTTTTTCGTTTCGTCCTCCCGAGAGAATGATTCACCGATCATCACGAATCCTATTATATCGGGACAATAGTTCTCTTCGCTCTCTAACGAGATATGCTTCTATTTTTATAAAATCCGATACTCCATCTTCCCTTCTCTTTCACCGTAATAAACGATGGAAAAGAAGAAGAAGCGTTAAGCGAGGGTGAGTTACCCTCTACCCAAGATCGATCCACTCTCAACGTTCTTCAAACCCAGCAAGGAAATAAAGTTCACGTACCGTGAGCGTATCGTCTACTGAAAAATATTATCCTCACCGATCGCTGTGGCGGTACTCGTGTTGCGTATCGCGAAATCAAACCACTGCTCTCTCTCTCTTTCTCTCTGTCCCTCTCTCCCCCCTAACCTACCTATCCATCTCTTTCCCACTCACTCTTTCTTCCGTTATGAGGACCGAAGAAGACACACCGGGAATAGATCGCGTCTCGTACAAAAATAAACCCGGCTTGCGAGCGAATTCTCATAAGACGACGGCCGATGTCGTAAGACCCGACGCTAAAACGGGAAAGTGGGTGACTTAAAGACAATCAGGGTCAAGAGTAAGACGAGCGAAAGGGCAGAGGGGGGAGGGAGACTTTGGTATTCGGCCTCTGGAAGCGTACGACTGCGGGGCGTTTTTATGAATGAATCGAGAGAAAGACCGTAGTGGTTTTGCGATGAGAACTTACGAATGGAAGTTTGCTCGCTCGTTAGTTCCGTCGTCGTAGTGGAAAATTTCGTTGCGGGAACAACGAGTGTTGTTTAACCCTTCAACCAGCTAACACCGGAGTTCGTTAGAGTACTCGGAAAATTTTCGTACTTGTATGTTTGCTTGCGTTTTATGGACTCTTTGAAAGCTGTCCTGGTTCTTCTTTGTAGTGGAAATTTCTTTTAAATTCGGTTGAAAATAAACTCGAGTACCGTGATGCTAATCGCGGCCATATTGCCGGCACGTTTACGCGCTTCGACGGTGGGCCCTCTCCCCCGCGAAATTCAAATTTGTCATCATTTTAAACGAATTTATTTTTATTCGATCATTTAAATGTATATTAACCCTTTTCACTCTGCGTCGAGTCTGACTCGACAAGACCGAGGATAATACGATGTCGAGTGGTCCTTGACGCTCAATTTTTTTTTATACTCACAGATTTTACTCCAATTCACCTACTAACTCGAACAATTTTTTTTTTTTTACAATATAAGTAATGATATATAACTTGAAATGAAATGATATGATGTTGGAAATATGGTGCCTCAGAGGGGACAGCGGAGTGCAAAGGGTTAATAAATTAAGAGTGTTTAGCGTTGTTCCTATTGATCATACACGATTGACTAAATATAGAAGATCAAATGTTTGATAAACGAACGAATGCTCGATCCTGATCTTTGACTCGTGTTTATTTTAACAATAGGATTTTTCGAGTTCACCCGCTGGCACGGACCTGAAAATTGTGAAAAGCGTTCTCGGGCAAAGGTGCATCTTCTTTGTGGTCTCGTAACAACAGTACTGCCGCTGCTGCAGCAACGATGGCAGCTGCTACCGGCGTTAGAAGAATGCCCATAGACGGCCGGCTTCCTCACAGGCATCGTTTCGAGACGCCAAAGCACTTTCGTAACGTTCAATTATCTCTTTTTACGGAGCTGAGTATGTCGGTCGAAAAGAGGAAGGATTCCACGGAAAGAGGAGAAAAAATTACTGTGTTTTTAAGATAGATTCGCTCCACGGTCGATTTAAAATTCTTTTTTTTATGACTAATAAAATTGAAACAACTCCGAAGTCAAAGCGATTAGTTCTGTCAGGAGAAAAAAGAGATTATTCATTTTATCTATGAAAAAACAAACGTTGAGTGTATTAACCTTTTTAGTATCTTACAAACTTTCTATACACCGCCAAGAAAAATATTCCAGAAAACATATGCTTTATAAACATTAATCTATTTTATTTCTTAGAAATAAATATAACTACAGATTTGTATATTTCTATAGTAAAATCTATATACTTCGACGTAAGAAAGAGGAAAAAAAAATATTTTCTATATATAAAGTTCATAATCGATGGTGTTAAAATTGTATTGAACATGAAAAGCCAAAATATCACCTCGAGGTATTTCTAGAGAAAACCACGGAGCCGATATATCGGTTCAAGGGTATTAAGAGGGTTAAAGAACTACAAGAAGGTATTTCTAAACGTAATCGCTTTTATAATACAAAACCTACGTGTACTTATTTTCATCACTTTTATCTATTTGACAAATACTTAAACAAAAAATATTCTAGTTACTGTCATTAATAAATATCAGTTAAATAAATTTTATTGATGATAAATTTCTATAAAAGTAACTTTATTATTTCAAAACTCGAGAAACGTATAATTGGTTTAGCGTTAAAAATCATGTTGTGAAGATCGATTCTTGAAAAACGAATGTAAAACAGCGGGCGAAACATTCGATTACATCCGATCCACTTCGATTCATCGTCCGGACTCGATCGAGAGCTCAATCGAATAAATTTGACACCGACTCGAAGCCATAAACGGTCGAAAGCTCGCGTGTCTGAGTACTACCACCGGCTGGGTAATCGAAACCGAACTCGTTGTTGGCGATCCACTCGAGCGATCCTCCTACGAACGTTCACACTGTAGAGCGTTTATCTTGCTCCCGTTGAAAAATTGCTTATTAACCGTCGTGATACGCGAGCCGAGCGACCGAATCGCTCTGTAGAGATTTAATTTGTATTTTTTATTTCTACGTGTAATATGATTTCCCCGACTGTGCGCTCTAGTTTGTTAGCGAATGATTAGTAACGGGTGCTGTACGTGATATCGGGCAAATGGATCGGCATTTATCTGATAGTGGGCGTCGTCGATCCGATAAATGAAGTATATATCACTAGAGATCGTATTATCTCCGATATGCATAATGTGCGTACGAAAATTAACATAGATGTTATTAGATCATTTAGATTTACACGAAGGACGTTTCTTACGATCATAAAATAATTATATAAGGACGTCAATTAATCAAATTTTATAGAATATACTTTCGAAGTGTCTTAAATTCGTTGGTCGCCATTTTGTCTCAAGATGCCGGTGATAATTCGAATAATGTATATTTGAAATAATACTATTTTACTAATTTGGAAAAAGATAACTTTACAAATTCACTTATAACGATTTTGTAACAATTTCTTTTATTAAAATAATAAGTATTTTATTTATAGAAGTAATTCGAATTCCCCTTTTCTTCGTAGGAAAAACATCGCGAAGAGACAGAAAAATGATCAATAAATCACAATCGATCGTACACTAGTTCGTTGGATCAAAAGTCAGGCTTATCAAGCACGAACGAAGCGACGAAAAGAACACCACAAACAGCAGCACCAGCGAGAGTGAAACACTTCACGGTGCAGCGACACTCGAACAATCGAGTCGACGCGAAAAAAAGAAGAAAAGCGAGAGTGTATTGCGACATTCGTCGAGCGCGTTACGGCCTAATGCTGTCGCGGTTTTCTTCGCTCGACCGCCTTTTTTAACGACGGCAACGACATCCAAGCGGATTTTTTTTTCATTCCTTTTTTTGTCTTCACTTTCCTCAATGATGGGCGTCAAACGCGAGACATTCCCATGTGTGATTATTCCCCCTTTTAAATACGATACGTTATTTTATATTTTTCTTTCCGAGACGAGATTCCATTCGTTAGCAAATGTTTAAAAATCTCTCTTGGCCTTTTACGCGTGTTCCCCTCCTTTTTAAAGAATATTTCTCTCGGCAGCGTGTCAAATTATTCCAGGAAAACGTTCGAGCGTAACAACGTTAAATGAATTAAAAATTTCCTTTGCGCGTACGAGTTTTACATGACAAAAGCAACGAATATTATATAGGAAATAAATGGGACATGCACGATCGCTTGTACGCGGAGCGTAAGGGATGCAAAAAGATCAATAATACCAGGGGAATACCCGCGTTCCATCGTCCGACGATCAAACGATAGAAGATTCCTCGCGTTCGAGGAAGACGCGTTACCGAGCCACGCTTAAACGGTTCGAGATAAAAGATCGCTGGTATATTTGCCACAGAGATTTCTACGATCTACAAAGGGCGCGATCCCTTAGTAAAATGAAGCAAAGTAAATCAGAAAAGAACAATATTTAAAAAAAAAAAGGATCGGATTCCATCGCAGCCGAGCCCAGGCTTCTATTTAACAAGTGCACTACAAACATCGTTCCAGATGTTGATAAACCGCATACCACTCTTTCGCTGCATCATACGTTATTGTTCGATCGATTATGATTTGAATACAAATATTTCCTCGCATTTTTCATCGCGGTTATCAACTGTGTACATAAAACAAACGATAAATCATACTTCTTCAAATCATATCCAATCAAATCGTTGGAACACGACTTCGCGATTATCTTTTCCCATTCGTCGACCAATCGGGAATACCACCGGATAATTGTGATCCATATCGCTCGTATCATCCACTCGAATTTTATTTGAATCAAATAATTTTACAGGAAACCATATATACGTATCGTAATTTGTTATATTACATTATCAGTTATCGAGTATTCTTAAACTCTACTCTGAAGAAAACAGGAAAATTAATGTCAAAAAAAAAAAACTAGTGACAACTCGCTATCGTTCAATTTGAATTCTCGCGCGTCGTTGTTTTTCGTTGCAGGAACATAACTTCCGGCCCGTTAAAACACGTAACCGAGCGATTTCTTGACTCCGATAACTCAACACCGACAAAACCGAGCATATCGCATAACCGCACACAAACGCGTGTTCGTACATACGTACGCGACTGGTTTTCGCAGGAAGTCACAGTCTATTTATTAGTTGGCGACTCGACGCGGTGACGTGCCGAGCTTATGTTCTTAGCCAAAGATACGAGGATTAAAATATTAATAAGCGTATCGATGCAGAATATTAACGAAGCGGTAACGTGTCATCGTAGACGATTACCATCGTCGTTGAATTTCCACTATGAAGATCGTCGAGTGGCATCGACTCAACTCTAATATAACAAGAATAATCCCCCCTCCTCATCGACAAACAAAAAAACATAGACTTTCATCGTTAACAATAAAATATACATCGAAAATTCATTAATATTCCTATCCCGTACAAGTTTCAAACAAATACACTTAACGGAAACTAAACACTGCCGGGAGTACTTTCGCGTGATCACACTTTCCAATGACAGTAATAGAAAGAAAACAAAAATCGAGAAAAGAAATCACGGATAGTCAGCCGTAGATTTTTTAACCTATTTGTCAATGTGTATACATATATTTTTGTATTTAAATAAAAATAAAAAAATAAATGTAGCGATAAGGATCTTCTTTAGCATTCTTTCCTTATGATGCAAATGGGTTAAACGTCGTTGGATACACGTACGGCGCGCTTAGGTAAAATGACGACGGCATCGTATAATAAAGCGTTAGGTTAATTTTATCTCGTGAATCAACGAATTCGTGGAGTAAATGTGTGTTTGGTAGAGGTGAACGTTAAACGCATCGGTAAAAGAGAAAGAGTGAGAGAGAAAGAGAGAGATGAATAGAAAGAGCGTGTGTATGAGAGAGAGAGAGAAAGAGCGTGCGTGTTAGAGAGAGAGGTGGAAAGAAAGAGCGTGTGGGAGAGAGATGGAGAAAAGAGCAGGTGGAGACCGGAAGGCGCGTAGTTCCGCGGCTCGTGCGTTTGACAAAGACAAACCGGCGAGGCAACCGCGTGTGTGCGCGCGTGCGCGTGCAAGGATGGCCGCGCAAGGATACGAGTCGACCTCGGCTCGAGTCCGAATCCAACGTAGAGACGGCCGAATCGGCCCGAAAGGTGGCTGCATCTTCCGTGTGCATTCGCGAAACGCCCACGCGCTTCGAGCACGCATGCGGCAACACCAATTCGTATCTCTCTCTGTCTCTCTCTCTCGCACGCTTTAGTCACAATCCATCTCTCTCTCTCTCTCTGTTTCTCGCGACGTCGCATCCATTACGAATAGGAATAAAAGCACACGAGCAGGCGCGCGCGCCAACGCCGATCGGAAGGAAGAAGCGCGTCGTGCCACCATAAAAAGATGAGTGCGAGGAGAACGTCCTTTCGAAATGGAAGAGAGAAAAAGAAAGTGAGAGAGACACGTTTTCGTCGAGAATAAGCCTAGCGAACGTCGATGAAAGATTTAACCCTTTGTATTCGAATGTCGCGTTACATATTTCAAACATTTTTAATTATTATATATTACTTATGTATTATTATAGGAAAAAATTATGATTGAGTTGCTGGTAAGCGAATCGATGATAAATTTTCGAATATAAATTGAAATGCATGTCGAGTGTCACTAGACAAGAATTGTCGAATCACACCAGAGACACGAGATAAGAGGTATATTTAAATTTCGTAGGAAAATTTCTATTAATTAAAATTGAAAATAACTTCAAGTCATTAAATATTTTTGAGTAATAAATTTGCAAAATATTTTAAAAATCTAGATCTTGTGATTCACGCTCGAGTAGCAAGGGTTCAATTTCAGTGGGGTGAGTTTATTGAATTTTTCGATATCTCGCAAAACCTTCAAACGCTTCTCTTTTAAAGAATATGGTTACATATGACAATGATATTAATCGTTACATTACGAAACATCGTTTTTTTTTTCTCTCGATTATAATCGTCGATTGACAGTTTTATTTAGGATGCACGTTTTGCAAGTATCCATGCGGCACGGTATACTCCCATTTCTTGTTTACAGCCCGCCTGATCGACTATGCTCGCTCGCTCGCTCCTTCAACCTGACACGTTCAATTCTCGAAGATTCGCTTCTCCACTTGTGCGAGATGATAATCGTGAAAATTCGATTTCACGGAAATCCCGGACAAACTAAAACCATCTTCGTTTTTTTTTCAAACGCCAATGGAATCTTTGACGCGGGACATCGTGTAAGGTTAGAAAGTAAACGAGATAGAAAGAATATGTATATGTATGCATACATACACATATATCCATAACTGGAGAAAGGGAAGGTCGAAGGAAGCGAGAAACAAGAACGCAAACGAACGAAAAAAAGACCGAGAAAAAAAAACAAAGGACGATAAAAAAGAAAGAAAGGTCGTCTTACCTCTTCGAGGGATGTGATGGTCTGCCTGCATTGTGGCATTCGCGAGACGAAGGTCGATGTGGTGGGCGAGTTATAGTCCTCCCTCGTTTCCTCGACGAACTCACTAACCGCGATTAGGCCCGGCATTTTTTCGCCCCTTTTCTTCTACGGCTAGGCCCGCTAGACGCGAATTCTCTCAACGGGACGAACTGTCACCCGATCGACCACGGTCTACGGGCCACCGATTTCTTCTTCGTGCGTCTCTCGCACCGTATGTCTCGCTTCACGCGCATACAATACCACCCGTCACCGATATCTGTGTCTCTCTCTCTTTCTGTCTCCAGTAATCTCTCTCTCTCTCGTTCGGTACCTCCCTCTCTCTCTCTCTCTATATATATATGTCTATATCTATCTTTTTCTCTCGTTCGCTACACCGTCTCGCGCACCATAAATTCCAAACGACGTTAGGACTGTCACCTTTTTCTTCCAACTTCCTCCTTCTAGACTACCGTTTCCGCGATTACGACGAGGACGTACGTCGACGGCGGCAGCAACAACGAGCGATAATAAATGTCCCGGTGCGTTTGCGACGACAACGATAGAGGGATAAATCGTGCAACGGAGAAAAAGAAATGAAGGATACGATGATGCGCGTGCTTATGTATACATATATATATAAATATTATACGTCTGTATTATCGCGGATAGATATAGGTGTATATATTTTCGAACGCAGTGCCAAGTCTCTCTCTCTCTCTTTTCCTCTTGAAGCGTTTCAAGAGACTCGCCCGTAGGCTCGGACGATTATCTGCCCGACATCTTCCCGCTGTCGAACTTCCTACGATGATGAACGACCCGAGAAAACATAGCTCTTGTTATTCTCCTTCCACGTTCGTTCTTCCTTGATAACAGGAGCGGTAATCGCGGACGCGTATGCACTATATACGCGCGAACGCGACTGCGTTCGGCAATCGTTAACGTTCTTGCGGCCACTTTGCCGAAGCTTCGCTCCGTTCGCCACCGTGCGAAACCGAGGCGCTTACGACGACGGACGAAGTTCCACTGAAACGGCGCTATCGACGCCACCGTTTCGCCATTGGTCAGATATTTCGGAACGCGTAACCTTCGTATCGAGAGCGACGCTAGCGCCACCTGGTGGCAGTTTGGGACGATAAGGACGAATTCCGCGAAATTAGAATGGATTTAAACGAACGTTTCGATAGGGTGCGCGCTTCTCGTCGGATTGGACGATCGTACGCGCTTTTTTTTAAAAATGTTTTGGAGCACGTTCGCTTAGGTATTCACGCGTTGGATTACGAGCTGTACTTAATTTTTTTAATTTATTTATTGATAAGTAAAATTACATATATCCACAAACACAATATGTTCTTTCATGGGGGTGGGGAGGGGGTGTAATAATGCGTCAAAACTTGTGAGCGGTGAGGAGAAATGCGTGTGAATGGGGTAAAAGGGGACTTATTCTTAAACGATAATGTGTTCTACTGAACGGGGCAGGTGATCGTGGAAAATGTTCAAGTTAAAAATCAATGGTACTATGTTAAGAACGATAATCTAATATATCGTGTATTCTCGTTTATCCGTTTTAATCTTAAGCGGATTAAGGTTAGCTTGGATGGATGCAGACCTTAGTACGGCGTACTAAGAACTCATAAGAAAATCATTATGTTTTAACAGTTATTTCTTTCTCTTCTTCTATTTTTTTTCTTCTTCTTCTTCTTCTTTAAGTGCTTTCTTTACACTCTATCCTTGAAACTTAAGGACAAACACGTATCCCTTACTTTTAGCTCAACATTGATAAAAATAAAAATCACAAGCAAAAACGATCCATAGGCGATAGACTTTTTGACTGTGATATATGCATTATAACGTTATCTAATCCACTGTCCTGTACAACCGTCTTACGAGCCACAGCAACGATATTGAAGGAGCATTTGAATGGTTTTTTTTTTTTTTTTGGTTCAACGTTTTAAGTGAATGGTTTTACAAACCACGATGAATTTTTAATCGGAGAAAGAACCGCGTGTCTTTAGGACAGCTAGGAGTCACGGCAGAAGCGGATTCTGCGTATTTCATATTGTTTTATACGCGTGTCCCGTTACGTATTATATATACCAATGTATATATGTGTGTGTGTATATATATATATATATAATACAGGACCATGATCAAAGATTGATACACACTGTATGAGAAAAACTGAAAAAATTGTAAAAATAAAGTCTAGCTCCATTATTATTCTCTTCTCCTTTAACTTCTAATCCGAACTGCTATTTAAAGGACGTATATTTTCTTCCTTTCCCTCACATCTCACATGGCATTTAAGCTAAGTCAATTATCTTGATATATGTACTTATCACCTCTTTACAAAAATCAATTCTTAAACTTATATAGGATAACTCGATGCAGATTCGCAGCCTTATGAAGTGTGTAAGCAACCTCCGTTAAAAAATGAGTATCTCGTTACAAACTGATATGCTCCGATTTGCCAATTTATTTTGCTGTCGGCGTAGCATCGGCTTGGAACGAAATTGAGTAAATCGATTTAGATCGATAATTTCATCGGTCATTTTCGTTGAAAAGAGAAACCATACGGGAGTAGATGCAATGATAAATTAAAAAATCTTACTTTAAGTTTGCGATCGTCATATATCCGCGAATATGCATCGAGTCAGGTTTATATGCGATGTTTCAATATTTTAAAGACTACTTGCTATAGGTACACAATGTATATTAATTTTATATGTATACATGTATATGCATGGTGTGTATATACATATATATATAATCTATATTTTCACTCACACTTCTCTGGCAAATGTACGCGCGTGCACACGCACGTACGACCACACGTCCCCGCATACACACATATGTATATATATATTTATATATATATATATATATATATTTCTATATTATCATTAATTCACTGATACTATTTGTAGTATTTTGTAGTTGTAATACACTCACGTGGTAATTGTTATCGTCTTAATATATCTAAAATATTTGTAACATTCAGCAATGTATGTATGTGTGTATCTGTGTGTATTTTTTATTTGCTCACCCTTCGACCGGAGTTGCGTGAGATAAAAAGATGTATAATCGTTTAGGTGGGGAAGGCAGCTGCTCCGAGTGCGCTTAAAAGTTTTTTAGACTTTCAACAACCTTAGCATGCAATAAATCGTTTAAATTATCTCAAAACATGTGTAAAATACATAAAACAAACTTATACACGTAAGTCGTACCTAACGTACACGCAGTGGAACAATCATCTTGGGTATATCGGTGAGACATAGTAATTTAAAAATATTAATTTTGCAAAGTTGCCCATCATCTCGCTTCTCTTTCTCTCTATTTCTCTCTCGACATCAGAAAAGACCACGGCTATCCGAATGTTTAACGTGGCTGCTATTGTCCCGGTAATGTAAATAAGTTAGGTGCAAAATTAATATTTTCAGTAAATAGTTTAGGGATATCACCGATCGTAAGATGACTGCTCCGCGAAGAAATAATATTCAAAGGATGGAATAACAATTGATCGTATCACGTTTTTAAACGGTATTTGCACTTGCTTATCTAAAAATAGTACACATTCAACTCATTACAGAAATGTACAATTGCTTTGATGCATAAAAGTATACAATATATGGATCACAGTAGTTCTTTCACAAATTGGTCTAACGAAAGAAAGAGGAGTGTTTGCAAGGTGCCTTTGTTTTTTTTTTTAAAGGAAGTTGAAATGCAGTTAGTTTCCCACGCGACCCTGGCTAAAGTGCGGGCTACCTCCTTTTGACCATGTACAAATATATAAGCATTAAACGTGTAATATATTATCATCATATAATATAATTAATAATACCCTAAGATAGTTATTGTATGAACAATTCGAAAACAGAAAGGAATATTCTTGTTTTTTTTTTTTTTTTCTTTTAACAGCCGTCTCTTCGTCGACCCTAGTCAGAGGTATTAAAGCCACTCAGAGAACTCCGGTAAACTGTTCCTCTTATTCGACAGCATCGACGTGACGTCTTCGATGCGTTTCGACTCGTTTCGAAAACGAGAGAAGCCCTCGGCGACGTCGAACGAACCTATCGAATATTTTCCGTACAACCATCCCGACGACGGCTTCCCGAAAAAAGTACTCGACTTTCGCGTGGAATGATAGAATATCTTATTTCTCGTTATATCATTAAATACGTTTAGTGATTCAATCTCTTAAGTTAATTACCATATTTTCTTGCCTCTTGGTTTTTTTTCTTGTTTCCTTGGTTTTTTTTTTTATTATTTCTTGTATAGACTATGTATAAGTAAACGTTAAGTACAGAAAGATCACTAAAAAAACCAGGCAGTGGGAATCGAACGGGGACACGAAGAAAAAAATATCACGAACTTTATGTGCATCGATTGATGTTCTGATATTTTGAGAGTTTCTTGTAGCGTACATGTAACTCTTGCACAATCATAAGCGATTAACTTTAATCGAAGCTTATTATCACCCAATGCGGAATTGCTACGACTTTGAGAGATACTGATATATATTTATTATTATTATTATTAATTATTTATTATTAGTATTATTCAAAAAGGACTGAATCGTAGAATCTTATTGCCATTCTCTATCTCTAAAAATATCAGAGCGAAAAAATAGAAATTAGTGCATGCGACGATGCACTTACGAATGCGTTAATCGATCACGGAAAGATGTTGCATCGTGGTGTTAAGATTATCTATTGTTTGTAACGGTAAATATAGAGATAGGATCTTTTAAATCGGGTACTTCTCGCAATCTTTGCAGATGAAAAGTCAATAAGGTAACATCGAAAGAACATCAAGATAGAACTAATGCGACCTCGCTTGACACGAGCCGTGCTCCTTCCTGAGTTTCCCCTCGATATTCGTGGTCTGGCGAAACGAAAACGGTAATGCGGGAGGCACTTCCGAAGATGACATCTCTAATATCTGACACATCCATTTCCATATGGCACGTACATACATTAAACCGTATCGTTATGTGGATACACTGAATCGAGTATATGTTCTCTTATCTATAGATAGTCTTCGAGATTTGACAGAGCCGTAATATAAGTTTTCCGTGTGATACGTCTTCGCGATAATCGCGTTTTTCCAATTATAACACTTACAATGATTCGACATCATGTTCTTGTGCTATACGCGATTATGCGAATCAATACCGTCGGTTATTACGACTCCGACAACTATTTTTCAGGTTAACGAGTATTTTAGCTGTACAAGCATGATGTAAGCGCATAAATAATCGGATCTTCGGAAGAACCTACACGCTCGATGCAATTAATCCGAGTTAACCGAAAATAACTATGAGACTCGTGAAGGAAATAATACGCAAAAAGCTATTCGAGACCAGTTTCATTTTTTTGTTCTTTTAAAGCGATTTACGTTTCAACGGAAAAATTACCGAATTTATTCCTTGACTTCGAAATATTTATATGTCGGATTTTCGTAGCCGTTGATTTGCATGTTTGCTACGTGTCGCTCCTCGGGTGTAGCAGCTTGATCAACTTCGATGAAACCCTATGAAAGTTTTTATTGTTAATACTTTATATTGGTATACGATCGATGACGACATTAATGACGTGATGTTGAATAAGTCACGTTTATAAATACGTATGTAAATATACCTGGCTGTGTGGGCTCCTCGCGTTGCGTCTTTTGAATACAGCTACTCCTACGATTGCAGCCGCCATGAGTGCGATCCCAGCGAATGCTAACGTGAAGTAGACCGATCGGCTTTCTCTGTGGTATACTTCGCGTCTTACGGAGTAACCCTGCATAAACGATAATGCCTTATTAAAAATTTGATAAAAATTATTCCTTAGGTATGTATAACGAAAAAGCATTCCTGATAAATTAACATAACTTCATTGCCATTAGTCAGGTATCGAACACTGAACTACTAAGCTATTAGTGCTAATGTAACAGTATAATCATTCTAACCGGTTCGGAATGCGAGACGTCGTGAGTCATACTATGCGCTGCTCTAACCACTCCTTCATTATGCAGCGCTGCAACTGGTGCTGGCTGTTCGGACTGCTGAGGAGAAAACTTATTGTCATTCACCGAATCATTCTCCTCGTGCTGTTCTTGTTCCGTGCGCAATTCACCGCGTTCGACCTTACGTTGCTCCTTACGTGCACGTTCCAATTGCTTCTGATGTTCCTTTTCTGTAAAAAGTTTTTATTTTTTAGTTTTTTACCCAAGACGCGTCACAAATCACGCGTTTACTTCGAGCTCGACCTTTATAAATTGTTCGCTGTTTCAAAAATTAAAATTCACCTTCTTGTTTGCTAGCAACGTCTGCTTGGTACTTGTCTAAAATAGCTGCCTCGGCCTCTCTGGTCATTGCTAACAATAAACCTGGTGTTTCATCCTTACTGCGAAGTGCCAAAACATAGTCATCCATGAGACGACCGATTTTTGCGCTCAGGTCCGGATATCTGAACGTGGTATATGAATAAAATGTATCAACGAAAAAAAATAATGAAAATAAAGAGAGTAATTATTTAAATAAACGCACAGAAGAAAGAATACGTTACCGTTCCAACATCAGTAGACTCTGATTCGTGATTCTATCGATCTCGGCCAAGTGTTCTAGCGTCGCTGGTTTCTCACGCTGAGCTTGCTCAAGACTGCTATCTAACAAATGTTTGTAATGAGCGATCGTGTGGTGTCGGTCCTTGTGAAGAGCTCTCAGCAATTTTTGTAAGCATTTCTGAATGCGATGGGTCTATAAAATGAATTAAAAGAAGTTATAAATATTCGGTAATAAGTGATAAAGACCAATGGGCAAAGTATATCGGAGAAACTTACATTTGGTGGAGTTTCATTAAGAGCAGCGGTATAACAGGACATAGCTTCTTCGTTTCTCTGCTTAACGGCTTCCTACAATCACAAATGAGAACACGTAAAGATTCTCTTACTAAATTCATATCTCCCCAACAATTTATTATTTAATCTTAGCAATGCATACTTGCACTCGTTGTTGATGCATAGCACTAAGCTGATGTTTCTCCGCTGCACCAGTTTCTTCCAATGCAGCGACCGTTTCTTGGAATCTTGCAGTCATCCAGCGCTTGAAAGCGTCAGCAGCAATGGGGTTGTGAGCTCTGATATCTTGATACCTCTCCTCTAGATCACTCCAATCCTTCATCACCTGAAATCGTTGTAGCACAAAGATTGCGACACTAATATCCCGGGCTATACTATTTTTTGCCCAAACGAACTGTACTGCACGATGCACTCTAACTTGCACTAACAAAAATGCTTTTGCTTACTTTGGTTACTTTCTCTTTGTGCACTTCCTCAAGCCTCATTTGCGCTTGCTTGTAACTCTGATGCTCGGATCGCGGATCAAAATGCGTTAGGTATGGATCAGGTGTTCCCTGCGATTGAGAAGGCTGCTGCGTGCTGCTGCTGACTGGCAAGGGCATAGCTGTTGCTTCTTGCTTGATTTTTTCGGTTGTCGAGAAGACCGAGGATGGCCGGCTATTAACGAATGTATATATATATATATATATGTTTTTTTTTTACAGGAACACTACAATAATAATCAGTATCTTTATGTATCAGTTTTGCAGTAATCCTTGCAATCCTACCTCGTGGTTGTATCATAATCGTCCAGATACTCTTCGTCGCTTTCGTCGTCATCGGGTTGATCGCCAAATACATCATCGGGATCGCCTTCAGAGTCATTATCATCGTCGGTTTCACCATCGAGGTCATCCTCGTCATCGAGATCATCTTCGTCTTCGTCGAGATCATCGTCAACTCCTTTTGGAATCGGTAAATCTATTGGCTTCTTGGGTTTTACAGTTTCTGTAATCAATACAAATATGCACCGCTTTATTGGCAGAATATTCACGGTATGTTAAAGTGTAAAATTTTGTAACTTTAATGAAAATGATGAATATGAACGAAGAGACGGTATATATAAGATCGTACTATGGTATTAATCAAGGAAAATGGAACGGTTGGTAAAACGTGCTCGTTATAAAAAAGAAAAAGAGAGATAGAAGTACCGAGGAACCAAATAACAACATGGAGGATATGTCTGCTTCTGGCGACTCTTTTTCTTTCTCCGTCTTAGGCACAACTCTTCCATTCCAGAGGCTCTAATTTCTCTCTGTTATGTTAGAGAGGGCCGGCATCTTGACTAACTAGGTTCTCGAGATGTTCTATTCTCCGAGAATAGATGCTCTGATGAGCTGACTTCTCGACTTCTGCAAAGCCAGACAAAAGCCTCCCCTGGTTATATCCACGATGCTGTCCTTTTATCTGGGTCGCGTGGTAGACGTGCAATAAGTGTATGGGCTGGCAGTATTCTTAAGTGTACTTTAGGTCAAGACTCGGTGTATTGAAAGTATTCGAAGTCTTTAAAAGAAATGTCCGTCGAGTGAAATGTAACGCGTACGAAGCTAAAGCCACGATCATTCATTAAAATGCATTTAATGTAAATCCCATTAGAGTCGTCCTAACATCGTTAAACCATCTCGCGTCGAGGACAACGATACGAAGCTTCATTTTTAACGAAACAAATAATCCACCGTGTTTTTCATAATGGCTCGACCACTCGGCTACCATCCCTGAGGAAGATTAATTATCCCAGTGCTGCGAGTTGATGAACGATCCTATTAGGCTGTTGCATAATTTCTCTCGTATTTCATGCGCTTATCTTCAAATTTCCTGGTCAAGAAGATGAAAGTTATTTTGCTATCGAATCGGAAGTCCGAACAGTAAATGGAAAGAGGTTGTAGTTGATAATATCCGATTTGATGTTAATTAAATAAATTGTTTTTCAAAAATGGAAAGAAAATCTGGTCGTTGGGACATCAAAAAATATAATAACAACACGATGCGTAGTCGTCGTAGTCGTCGTCGACGTCGCCGAGACCGACGCGCGGTCGTTATTGATTACTCGAGCGAGCACGATAGTGGGGGAGGGTGGACGCGAAGGGTAGAAAAGGGGCTTGTGTGCACGTGCACGCGCGCGCGATATGTAATCAGTGAGAGTAAGTGAGGACGAGAGAGACAGAACGACGTAGGTACATACATAGAGAAAGAGAGAGAAGAGAAAAAAGACAAAGGAAGGATGAAGGAAGGGTGTTAAGAGAGAAAAAAGAAAGAGAGAGAATGTGAAAAAGGGCTAGAATATTAGGGAAATGAAGGAACAGAGAAAGAGAGTGTAGAAGGGGGTAGGAAGAAAGAAAAAGAGAAAGAAAGCGATTGAAAATGTCGAGTAGAATGAATGGCCCGCGTGTATTTAACGCATTTTCCTTTTCAATCCTTCACACCCCACCACTTTTCATAATTCTCTTTTTCTTCTCTCACCGCTTTCCACAGGCGTGTCCGTTCAAACGTACTACGTACACACGCATACATGTATATACTCGCACGTACAAAAAACCTTTGATTCAGAGGCGGGCTTCGACAAAGACTAATTATTTTTCAGCTCCCGAGTGCTGATGAACGCGTAAGTAGAGGATCATCGTCGTCAAATGTCTGTTTAGAGTGCCTACTAGACGACGAATGGAAGAGGCGGGAAGGGGGAGGTGGAACTAACGGCGACTAAGATCTTCTCTTCCGTACGCTGTGAAAATTAGCACCGCGAGATGGATGACGTATAACGGTATTGTCATCGGATAAACGCAGCTGTTACTTCACGACGATAGTGAGAATGATATTATGATGTTAGAATGTTGTACGTACGTTACGTACCTTTCAGGTGTTTCGGGCAGCATACGAACTCGACGCCGGAGAAGAGCGAAATTCCACAAGGTAGTAACATAGCGAAACTCCTTAGGTTCATGTTACGTTCTCTGCAGGTATCAGCGGCTGTAGCGTTCCACCTTAAATAGAAATGGAAATATTGAGTATCGCCGTAAGAGATGTCCGATAGACTATCGCTACTATTACGTTAAATTATATATCGTCTACTGTATTATTATACCAATGATTCGTTTTAATTAGCGTTTGTTGTAGTCGAGTAAAAACAGTTATTAAATTTTAAAGCAAATTATTCATGTGCTTATTTGAAGAAAAAATTGTCACCTAACGTTTCGGTACTGTACTAAATTTAATAATTGTTTTTACTCTGCTACAACAAACGCAAATGAAAAGCAAGCATCAGTACTATAGACTGTCGTTAATAACGTCGCAGACCTGTGTGATTCCCAACATTTGGTTTGATTATGCAGATGATCGAAGAGACATCCCTCTGGTACGAGAAGCGCGTCACTTTGGAAGGGACCCTCTGAGAAAATACGAAACGAATAACATTCAATACCCGATCCCTAATCACTTAATTTTTAACTAAAGATTATTATCTATGTGATGCTTACCCAGACATCTATACGGTTTAACCCATCTCGATAATTTACACTTGGTTCTTCCTGGTTTACACCATCCACTGACTCTAACATAGTGCGACGACTCGACGATGTTGGTGATATCTCTTTTTGGATATGCCTGGAAACGTATACAAGAGTTAAAATGTTAAAAATAATCAATGGGATGACAGGATGATGGATGTTTTGTAAATCGATTGATCTTTGGTTCGAACGAAAGCCTGTTAACACATAACCTGCCCTTTGAGAAGGGATCGCAAACTTGTGGACGGGGTACAAGTACCGATAACATCGACATTAATCAACGAAACCTAGGCAAAGCATCGGTGTCGAACACGATACGTTGGTGGTTTTTCCATCCAACCACCGTACGATGGAGTTAACAGGGTAGAACGGTAGGGCTTATAGGAGGTAGAATGCCAAACCGTGCGCTCTTTACGAGCGCAAGCGCTCTTGCGGTCTTGTGTTGCAAGCGCGGAACGGGCGTGGGTGAATCGAGGCTGTGTCGCGAACGAAATGAGGCTGCCACGAGCAAAAGAGCCGTACACACAACACGTACTACGCGTACCACACGCCGCACAACCACCGACCGACCACGGTCCTGGTGTACGCGCGTGTGTGTATGTCTTTCGACGATCGTTACTTGTTTTACACACGTCGTGTCATTGTGTTGCTCGTGTTTTCTTCTCTCGTTCTCTCTTCTTTTCTTTCTCTCTCTGTCTCTACCCCAAGCTAGCACGATGTTAGCTACCTCGCGAAGCATTCGAGTTCGACATCCCTGCTCTATATTCGTTCTCGCTCTCTTCTTCTCTTCCTTTTTTTCGTCGTGAAGAAGGAGAGAGAAAATACTTGCAAATAACTTTCGAGCGATGGGCAAGGTACGAGCGAGGAGAGAAAAAGAAAGAGAGAAACAGTAGGCACGTTCTTCTTTTTCGCTCCACCGCCTTTTAACTTCTTCGAAACGAGCCAGAGAAATAGGAGCCGCGTGCGGTTCTATATAGCGTGACGGTAATGGAAGCTTCTGGTCATTCTACTCCCGAATTGAAAGAACCCACTAGGCTTCAACGATCCTACTACGCTACTCTTTGCAGCTAACAATGACGCGTCTTTGCTCTCGGCCGATTTAAACGATCTTCTTTATGATTTAGGTGGGCTACATCTCGCACCGTGGTAGACGTGACTTCTGAATTATGCTTGCATTGACTCTGTGTCTGGTTTGTTAGATTGCTCATAGTTCGGTTCACTTTTCTTGGGTTTTTTTAAATGTCTTAAAATAATGAAAAGGAGGAAGATAAATTGTCGATGATGTTAATATTAAAATTCCTAAAAACGCTCTTCCGGCGTAAAGCTATATTTTTAGAAGCTTTTCTTTACTCCAATCTCGGTCTCACCTTCTTGCAATACTCCAAGATCTCGAGCTTGTCCGTCATGCAGCTCTTCTTGTCGGTCGACGACACCCATCTACCTTGCTCGCCCATGTGTTGCGCGAGGTAAACCTCGCCGACTTCGCATAGCGTAGCGACCTTTAAAGAAAATGAGATACGACTTGAGATCTTGCGTTTTATACGAGATGAGTCGCTCACTAACAGATGGATTAATAAAAACGTTTCATATAAAACTTGTGTACGTGAGCTAACATACTGCCTATCAATTTCGCGTTTAATAATTCCCTCATATATATTAAACTTGATCATAATTGAAGTGTCCATAAGAAAAACGATGACAGTCACCCATAAAATATAGTTGAAAATAAGCGGTTCAGGTACCTTTCTACGCGACATGAAACTTAGCTTTTAGTTTCCTGCAAAACTTCGAATTTAGGATTATTATCGTTTCTCCCGTAGACTCCTCAATTGTTACAAGTAATTATAACAATCGTTTCGCGATATGTAACATCTTAAACAGGAAATCTAAGTTGCGTTAAACCCGATTCCGAATAATTACACGAGTCTAATCGTGATAAAAATGTTCTTTACCTTCGACGTGGGTATGCCGACGAAAGAATTTTTCAATTTCGTGATCGGCGACGTGAAGGAAAATTTAAAACGATCCCACGAGGAAGGAATATCGACTGGGTGAAGTTCGCTTTAAATAGAACGCGAGTTATATTCGAGGCGATATTTTACGCAAATTATCGATTACATCGCGAGCCAACGAATCAAGAAATAACGTCAAACCATCGATTCTTCACGCTCCGAGTGTAATCCCGAATGTGAATGGTTCGGGCCGACGGGAATCGCTGTTTCTAATCGAACACGGTCTATCGAAATCTTCCCTACCTTGACAATCAAAGTGCTTCCTAGGTGAGGGGCAAAAAAACGTTATAAATAACTCACCTGCGGCTCCGATCTCCCTCCTGCCGGTGCCAATTCCAACCTCTCCGATACGGCCTATGAAAAGAGAAAGGAAAAAAGGTTATTTTTTGGAAAACTGAGTAACATCGATTCCGCATATATGGTTTAATCGTCATAAAATAAAAACATTCGTCAAAGGGTTCGCTACTTTCACTTCGCTCGATATCGTCGAGAAATTTTTCTCCGCTTAATCGACGACTTAAAAGTATGTGACAAGGGAACGTCCTTGATAAGTGCAAATTAGTCGTTCCATATTTCAAATGCAAAGTTTCCTTTGCCTACCACATGACTGACTGGTCGCCAGCCCCTTAAAGCCGATTATACGATGTTTTATATAAGATTCCATCTAAGTGGATTAACCTAATGCATTTATGGCGTATCTGACCGCAGCCTTAAGCAGCTTCCCACACACGCGATACCACGAGAGATCGAATTTTTGGCTATTTCGGAGGAACTTTTGAGTTTTATCCTTGCATCGCCATTTTTGTTTTACTTGAATCTATAAAAGAAAATGAAAGAAAACTATCGTGGGTAGAAGACGATGAAACATTTGCATCTCCACAGTGTTAGAATACAATGGGATGTAACATTGACTCTGATTCCGTGTCACAATTGTCATAGTTGTTTTCATTATAGAAAAGCAGGTCGATAGGAGATGGCGTATGTACACGTTTCACGTGTATCACTGGATGCCTGTCGTTTTTGTTACTATAGCGGTGTTTCGTACCGAAGCGAATAGTAAAGTGGACGCGAGTCCACTCGCCGGTGTTGGATCCACTTCACGACGTATGTATGTACGTACATACGGTCTATATCGATTCCGCCATGTCACCGTACATATTTCACGAGAGACATGCTTCCGTTTATTATTAATATATCGCGCCGGCACGCTCGCGCGGTTTTACCCTTGTTTAGAGAAAAACTCGGTAAATCGCTCGCTTTTATTAAGGACTATGGAAGCGTGACATTATACTACAAAGTTCATGCTTCAAATTTCGTGGGAAGTAAATATCTCGCAGGCAAAATATTGAAATTTCGATTCTTTCCTTCTTTCATTGCTTAAAGTTATGCAATACGTGGCCCGCAAACATTTCGGTAATATCGACGTCGAGGACTACGATGCTCGAAGTCAAGGTGATTTCAAGATGGAGTCCACGAATTAGTTGGCACTTAACGCTTGGTCGATCAGCAGCCTCGATACTCGAGGGAGCGTTTGAAGTGTACCGAGTATACGGATCAGAAACATAGTAACGAAAGATTCGCGGCTGTTCTCTTTTTCCTCGAGGTTTTCCCGGAAAGAAAGAAAAATTGATTTTCCTATTACTGTGTGTGCGCCGCCTCGAGAGACAATAACGAGAGCATGCCACCGATGAAATACCATGCAAATGGGTGCTCCAATTTTGATAGCATCTTTTCTAAATATACACGAGCGAGATAGACACTTTATCACGAACACCTATTTACAGGACTGTACGCTCTTTGTACCTACGCATCGTCACGCATTCAACACGTACCTATTCCCTATTTTGGATGATCATCAAGAGATATTTCCTGAATCAGAGCATGAACATGCAGAAGCGCTGTTTCTGCAAAGATTACAAATTTATAGAAACAGCCGAGACAGGTGATAACGGCAATGCTGCTACCAATGATGATCCATGATGATTGTACGTATATCCAAAATTGGAAGCTTGTAAAGCGGAACAGATGCCACGAGTTTAGACCTTATTGAAATCTATATATAACTTTCGGTGGTATAGTTCGAAAGTAGAGACTTCCATCAAATTACGAAGCAATATCGTCGGGTAGACGTTATTAATAGCAGCGATAAGTGCAAAAAAATAGCAGAGAACTCGGAATGTTCGGGATTTTAGCGTCCAACTATATACGCTATAGTTCTTGGTTCTTTCCTTTCTTGCATCGAGCATGCTCGATACATACCGATAACGTCAAAGCCAATAACTTGCGCATAAGGCTTATATTCTGATCGGAACGATGGCATATGGACGGCGAGAGCTTCATGCTCGAACGAACAATGCGATTTATACGAGCAATGCGAGCTCCGCTCTCTATAATCGAGATGGAAGGAGAGAAAGAGAGTGGGAGAAAAGAGAGAGAAAGGGAAAAATAGTTCATCGGTTTTCGATCTTCCCTCCCACAGAAATGATAAATATCAAAAAAGGGTCTTCGATTACCGCACAAAATAGTATATCGAGGTTCCAGAAAGAGGGCGCTGGAGAATATAAAATATTCGATAACTCTTCGATATCTCCTCGAACGAGTCCTCCTCTCTTGCATCTGGCGTATCGTGTTACGGTGATCAAGATCGTTTACCGTGAGCGTACCGAGAAAAATGAACTAAATCCAGATGTCGTAGAACGTAAATAATTTCGTAAGGGTAAAAGTGACCAAGACGACATTTTTCGTCAATGACATTAAAGAGTCACTCGTCGCCATATTTATTCGATATCGTATTATTGAATTTCTATTGGTCCTTCATTTGTAATTCAGTCCAGGTATTATATTATTCTCGAATACGTTTTTCATATATCGTATACCGTGTCCAGTGACAGTTATCAGCTATATTACACGTGCGAGTCGAACTTATTACGGAAGCCCTGAACGGCGATCGTACGCGACAAGTTTGCGTAATCGTGACGATGTAATGGTGGTGGTGGTTTGCCACTGTTACTGGTGTCTCGTTGAGACGAAAAAGTACGACAGAAATAACGAAGCATTTTTAAATTTTAATTACTCTCGCGACACCGCCACGATATTCCAATATTTCCGCTTCGATCAGCTCCGCGAAAAGGATGTAGCGACGTTACGTGATCCTCCTCGAAAGGGAAGAGAGCCAAAAACGTGCTCGATAGGAAGTCGCCATTTTCTTTTTCCTCTTTTTTTTCGATTAGACGTCCTCTCGACGCGCCAATAAAATTCAGCGATATAAAACCCGACTGGAGGAGATAGAAAGATATGAAACGTGGACGTTTTTTCATCAGCGATCCCTTTCTTTTTGATCCTATTAAGTTTACCGACAGGAGGCTGGAGGAATATTTAATAAAACATTCGTAAGACTTCGTTGACCGTCTTCGTATAGGTATATGCGACTTTAAGAATCAATCGGGAGATAAAGTTACCTTCGGAAACGCTTCCTTATCTCTTTGCCGCATTGTACGTGTATAAAACTGCATATGTACATATGTATATCCTAAATACATATATGGATATATATGTAGATATATAAATACAAACACATATATTCGCATGCAGGTTTACGCTCGAGTAGGTGAGCGCAAAGTAAAATCATGACGTAACAACTAAGCCGTATAACACGACGCACGATACATCTGGATGCATTGTATATATACATATATATACCAACGGTGAGCAAATGCGGCTGTTCATTGAGCTAAGTGCGACTCCCATTAAAAATTTTAATCCTTTTTTTTATTATTTCAAACCTTTTTTCTTGTTAAATTGACTACGTAACTAATTTTTTCTTGTTCTTATTTTTTATGTCTAAATATTACACTTTTTTTATTTTTATAATAAATAAAGCCGTGCGCATTTACACTATTATATATTAAGTGTATAAAAAACCTAATGCAGCTCTCATTGACCTCATGCGTGGCTACCTCTGGTATATACAAATATGAGAAAGATGCATAACTCAAACGAAATCCCGAAAACAAGAGAATTGCACGTGCGAATGGACGTGTGACTCATAGAACGTAGGTAATCGGTATGCCGTCTATCGAGGCACGCACATAGAGGATATAACCGTGCATCATTTATTTCGTGCGTGACAGCCGACAAACCGACGGGGATGGTGCGGGAGACCGAACAATCGATCTCACACGGAAATCCAGTCTTTATTAAAATCCATGAAATCTGTTAGAGAAACGTGTATAAAATCCTTCTAGAGAAATGAAAAAGAATATCTGTACCATTTCGCGCAAGCATCATCCCCCTAAGCTGTAGACAACGTCTCAAAAGACCTTGATGAATTTCCAAGTAATATTGTAAAGAGGAAGTTCGAAGTTACCCTTTGAGATACTCCCCGTAATCGACTTATCGTAATCGAGTTATATGAAAATTGACGAAGAAGGGTGGTACCGGGCGGAAAATCAAATTCAAAGGACGTTCACGCGAAGCTTGGAAAAGAGAAGAAAAGCGACGGACCTTTCCAATCCTCCAGTTAGAAACGGCAACCCATCGTTATCGTTTCGTTCAAAAACGTTCCATCTTAATTGAAATCGTAATCGATGTCTACTCGAAAGGTCGTAACGAATCCTTCGATATGTATATATAGATCTATAGATTATATACATATATAATATGTAGAATATATTTATGCATACATATAAATCTCGGCTCTTTGACATTACTCCCTGAGAACGGTCGAGATCGAGAGGAAACTAAAGTTCACGCACGCCTACACGATATAATTCTCGTTCGATCGGACCATAATCGTCGTGGGTCTCTCATCTTGCCTTCGAGCGGGAAGAGCGCTGACAAGGCGAGAATCGAGAGGAAGCGAGGAGGAAAAACGACTTTTTCGTGGAGGCTTAAGTCACCTCGACATGAATGACGTCGTTAGGACTCATCGTCGTTTTCGTGTCTTCAACCACCCGATTAAGTTTTGTGATCCACGAATGTAAAAAAATCGTCGA
Organism: Ancistrocerus nigricornis; assembly: GCA_916049575.1. Classification (NCBI taxonomy): domain Eukaryota; kingdom Metazoa; phylum Arthropoda; class Insecta; order Hymenoptera; family Vespidae; genus Ancistrocerus; species Ancistrocerus nigricornis. Next base: position 9,760,516 of record OU696668.1, on the reverse strand, counting down.
AAGTAGGACCTTTTCTCCTTTTCTCTACTTGAATCTTTGTTCGCGCTTCATTCGACATCAAATAATCCGCCTAAAAGTCGATTTCTCGAAAGTCGAATCTCTCCTCTTTCTCGCACGTTCTGATTGGTGGAACGAAAGGGCTTCGGTGAGAAAGAGAGAGGAAGGAGGAGAGAAAGAGATAGAGAGAGAGATGACAGAGATAAAAAGAACTATCCCCGAAAACGTCGCAGCGTTTTACGCAGAAGCAGAAAGAAGATGCCGGGCTCGTAAAGTCGCATATTTCGTCGTCGCACGCATCGAGGAGACGACTCGGGGTATCCGAGACAGCGAAAGAGAGGAGATTCTTCCGAGAGGATACTCGAGTAACGAGAAATACTTACTATCGTCTCTGATAACGTCTATACTCGCTGACGGAAAATGAAAAATCTTTGCGTTGCATTCAAAACTACGTCGCGAACGAAATGATAAATTCCATTTTTTAAAGATACATTATACCTTTTTTCCCCTAGATCGTCTCTGACATAAGTAACGGAGAGTGGGAGGGGGTGGGGAGCAAAATCTGTGAGTTTGAACGAACAATGAGGGGTAAAAAATATCGACCGTGGAAATCATGATGTCTCGTACTTTTTTCTATCAAAACGATCGTAAGAAAAATGTAAGAAAGGTAGAAGGTGAGAGGTAACAAGAGGGTGAGGAAGTAGAGAGGAAGAGAAGAAGTCGTCGATCGTTACGAGGAAGGGGAGGGCGGGGGTGCGGGCTCACTTGGAAAGTACTCGGAACATATTAAAGCACGGAGCACCGGCGCGTGCATCGATCGGAGCGTGCGGCTCCCGTTTGACGGCCGCCATAGCAAACTTCCTTTCTCACCGTGGTGATGCGACGTTCCCCCCCACTCCACCCACGCCACGAGAGAGAGAAAATTTGGCAATCCGAAAATGTCATATCTGCGGATACTACGACGGCGACGATAATCGATCGATCGTCGCCATCACAAATTCTCGATGGCTTTTTGTTGAGAGACCAATCGGAACCCTTTGTAGTAAATCTTTGCGTACGACGTAAGAAGCGCGTTGATTCGTCGATTGGGATTTTAAAAAAGAAAGAAGTGAACATAATTTTCCCATACTTTCGTTCCTTGCGTTAACTTTTTCGAAGTAGAAGGATGAAAGAAAAAGAAGCCATTCTTGCACGGAAAGGGAGACCTTGCTCGTGCTTGAATCCTTATTACTCCTATCTTGTTTCGAATAACCCGGCCGCAGGAGTTTCGGAGCTTAGCGCGTCAATCGAGGAAGAAGGTGAAGTCTGGTGTCGAAGGGAAAGGCGAAAAGCTATCGCCTGACAAACTCCGTACACTCCTCTCTGTGCATATACATATATATGTATATATATATATATACATCTATATATAAGCTTCTCATTTTTTACTCTCGTGTGAGACGTCATTGCGGCTTTCTCTCTTCTCCTTCTTTCTCTTTGCTTGCTCCGTTTCTCTCGATAAAAGTACACGCCTAACGAATGATTTATACACGTTCGTAAACTCACCTGCACGCGAGACACCAAGAAGACGCCCAGCAAAAATGCGGGCAGCATCATCCCCTTCATCTTGCTACCTCTTCCTCCCTTTCTTTTTTCTCTTCTGTTTCTGTCTCTAGCACTGGCACCTCGCGTCTAAGAATCTTCTCCCGTCTTTCGCGATGAATGGACGGTGACGGCCTTTGAAAGGAGGATCGAAGGCCGATTTTCTTTGAGCTACGTTCCCGTGTATACGCCTCAGGTAAAAATGCCGTAAACGTGTCTATGTTTCTCGTCGCTCACGGTCCCGTAAAATAATACGTATGTAAGTGTGTATGTGTGTATGTATGTAAGAAAAACTCCGGGCGCCCTATACGGAAGCGCACACGGCGATAGCGTTAATGCGCGACTGCTTGGCTCTAGCTTCCTTGCTGCTGATGCCACTGCTCCTCTTGCTGGTGCTGCTGTGCCACCGCTAACACCACCACCACCGCCGCCGCCGTTGCCGCCGCCGCCGTTGCTGCTGTTGGGTGGGTCGCTCGACGAGAAATCCAATATGGCGGCACAGCGCGGCGCGGTACCGCTGAACCGGCTCGGCCAATCAATGGCCGCCGCTCGATGACCGCGCCGCTGATCGCACTTCACATGCGCTCACCGGCCAGTCGATAACGTGGCGGGAAACCCGGCGATTTGAACGTCCCAGCCATGCGACCGCCAAATTTCCCGCTACCAAACTTTATCGCTCTTCGCGTGCTTCACGAATAACGCGAATCGTATCTTACGCGTTCTATTCTTTGTTATCACGACTCAAGATTTGCTTCTCTCTCAGCTTTTCGTTTTATCTACGCAGTCGAGTCACGTGACATGGCAAATCGGTGCCATCTTTGTTTTTTAAAGAACGGACACGATTTACGTCAATGGCGACAATTCGATATGCGATATTAATTGATTTGTCTCGAAAAATTTGCTTGTTTTTGGCGCAGCTATTTTTTCAGCTTTTTATTTCAATGTTTTGAATAGTCTAGGAAATATTCACTCCTAACGAAGCTCGTGACTCACGCTCTATGTTTTATCGATCTCGCGTTACTATCTAGTAAAGATCCTACTACCGCTTTTTTACTATATCCCTCCGCTTTAATACCTATCCGAAAATTGAACGATGGAAAAATTGGTAGGCATCAATTTTTAATGTAATAGACACCGGTAGAATATGGGAAATGTAATAAAGTGCGTTTTAACGTTCCATTACGCGAGACATACTCTACCTCTCTTTCCCTCTCTCTTTTTCTCTAGTCTTGTTATTGCGATGGAAACGATTGCTCTTTCTCTTTGTTCGTTTCACGATCGATTTGTTCCTCGAGAATGCCGTTATAATGAAGTCGCGCCTATCGATAATATTCGAATGACGAGCGTGCGTCCCGTTGAACGCGAAGTCGTCTAGAACGACGCGTCTGCCGACGTAGAAACCCCGAGCATTGCCAATCGATGACAAAGGGAGTTTCTCCGTGCGCCGCAGTAAATTGATCTTCAGAATGTACGCGGGGGAGGACAAAGTCGTGAGTACGCGTACGGAGAAAAAGCGTATAAAAGAGAAAAAGAGTAGGGCCAGCCGGTTACACCGGGCGGGAAAATGTGAAAGGAAAGGGGAGAGAAAGAGAGAGAGAGAGTGTGAGAGAGAGAAGAGGGAAGAAAAGAGAGAGAGAGAGGGAGAGAGATCCCCGATGCCGAGGGCGAACTCAACAACCTGTAGATACTCGACTACTGTCGTTGCACGCGACAAAATAACGATAGAATTCCTCTCCCCCTCCACTTTCCAATTTTTTATGTGTAACCATACAAATACGCCATCATTGGTATCAGTCAACATACATTTTCAACGAGAATAATTCTCACCGCGAGAACGCGTTTTTACCGTGTACTTTAATTTTCGCTCAGTCATTAATTTCGCATTAGACTTCTGTTTAAGTAACTACAATTTTTTGCCTCACCGATGTATCTCATCGACATCGCGATCTTTGCAACGAAAAGTAGTTATCGCGTGATCGAGACACAAATGGCGTCTTATATCGCTAACAGAAAGGAACGGATCCGTTCGGTTTGATTTCTGTGATTTATAACGCGCCATTGGTAAATTACTGAGCGTGGAAAATACATTGCTTCATCGTACGTTTGTCAGAAGGGAGAATGGTATACGATCATCGTCAAAAATCGCACAGAGATTGTATAATACGTATCATTCCATAGACGGTCATCGGTATTACCTAATATTGATTTTCGGTACAATCAAAGCAGATTCTACAAACAATCATGGCACGCTTAGAGAAACGAGTATATGTAATGCCACGCCTTGAAGTATAGAAAAGAAGAGGAAAAGGGAGGGGAAAATGTCTTGGGTTGTTTGATTTTCACATAACAAGTCTTTCACCGTACATTCGTGCTCATCGATATCCACCGACGACGGTGCAACGACGAAGGTATCGTTAGCGAAACGTGGGAGAAAAACGCATCGATGATTTCGTTGTCGACACCTATTCCTTGTGTCGTCTTACGGATTCTGCAACAAAAAAAAAAGGAAGACGAATAAGAAGCATCTTTTGCTTTCTTTGTCTTTTTTTAGAACAGCATGAAAATGCATAAGTGGATAGCCTTGGCCTGTTCCAACGCTCGTGTGTCGGGCACCGTACCTACTGGTTACCCTGGAAACGGTATCGATTTCAACCCTCAGCTATGCAGTAGAAGCCAGCACCAACACCATGGGGTCTTTTCATCCTCAGTTTCGACGAGGTACGGAGGCCTTTTCGTCAACCCGATTACAAGGGACCCCTTCTACCTCTCCTTGTCTCTTCATTCTCTTTCTTTCTCTCCTTTACGACTGACTGCATGCAATTTAGGAAGACACTGAGAACTGCAGAGATAAGGGCTTATTATGGCGAACGGTTCCTAGATATCTTTACGTAGATGCCGTTCTTCGAATTATAATATCGAACAATTTGCCTTACGTCTCTCGGTCTTTGCTTTTGACTTTGATGGTGGCCGTCGACGAAATAAGGACGGGATGCACTTTTATGCGCTTTGTAATTTGTTTCATTAAATTATATGATTCCACACCGCCGACCCTCCTCAGCCACCCACCGTCGCCCCGCGTGCGCGCGAGGCAAACGAAATGGCAAAACGTCGAAAAGGAAACGTTCAAAGGCTGATGCGATTACAGGGAAACACAACGGCCCATGGGAAATTACGGACAATCCTTTCAGGGACATTAAACGAAGGAAAAGTAAACGCGCTCGGAGGTGCATGGATTCAGCCAAATAGTTTTCGTCGGCAAATTACGAAACGCGAATTAAATGAAAGACGTAATGAAAGACGCCTGAAAAAATAATTATATGCGCGTTTAATGGTCCTTCGTTGTTCCATTTTAATCCGTAATTTAAATGATAACGTGAAATCACTCGCGTCTGGCAAAATAGAAGTTTTTATTTATAATAATACAAGTTTACGATCATTGTGATTCGCTTAACAAGTTGTTCGTCGTCCTCTTAATACAGGCTGAATATTTCAATAGTAACCTCGTTATTATTATGCTGACTGAGTACATGCGTTGAAACATTATGCTTATTTATACGAATCTACAATTGGTTCATTATACAAATTTATCGATATTGACTCAAAAATTCATACGAGTCGAGCGATACCCATTTCCATGAAAATATAAAATATATACAATACATGTTAAAAATAAGATTACGTATATCCGTTTGAAACATCTCTTTTTCGTCGACCCGCGATCAAGTTTGTTATTTGTAACTTAGAAAAATAGTAAAACTTGTAAATCTATTGGTTTGTTATTTACAAAAATGACAAGATCCTAATCCGCTCTAATTGGAAGAGACACGTAACGTTTAATGCTGCGTCGGTTGACGAAATTTTACGATCGACCTCGTTCCCTCACTGTTTTCCGTTCTCCTTACTAACTTCAAACACTCCGCAAACTTTGTTGGCCGGTACAGCTTTATCTGAAACAGTATTTACGTTTGCAAGTTAGATTTATAAAACGTTCATGTTCGATACCAGCATGTTCACCAATTTACGTCGTTGATTAAAACTTTTTCGATTGAAGCTCACCTATCATCTTTGGATACGGAAGATTCAGATTGTTCATAATATTTACAAATTCTTTTAACGACTTCGATAACCTTGGATTTAACAATTTTTCTTCAGCCACGGTAGTCACCATTCTACCATTGTAATCGTGTGCAGGATACAGTCTGTAATACGGCGGCAAAGTAAATATATTCTCGTGAACGGATTTGTATAATGTTTCCGAAGAGCCACCCTAATAAATAATGATTAAAATAGTGAATATTATAAATGCATCATGTTTACCAGCTGAAAAGGCTTTTTTTATAGAAACCTGAAAGTCCGTTCTTCCGCATCCTCGTATTAACAACGCATCACCCGTGAAAGCGATTCCCTGTTCGTCACACACGTACGTGACGCAACCTATATAAGCGTTAAAATGTAAAAGTTTAATATCAAAGTAATCGAGTTTATTTCCTACGAACGTATAACTTTTCGCATATGCATCTAGCTTTTACGTCCAACGCGACGTATTAGTTTTTTGATACCGGCATATCGTGTATTTACATAGGTACACGTTTCTTGAGCTTCTTAGTCTGTTCGTTATAATGCATTAGAGAAGGAGGTTTTGCACGAGCTCTTACATGTCAAATATTAGCCGTAAATTATCGTTTCTTTTGTAAAGTTATGTTTCGGAGATCATAAAATGTGGGCATACGCATCGGAATGGAACGTGATGTATGTACAGATATAGATGAAATTATTTAATAAAAGCGAAGTGATCGATCGACTGTGTTATTAACGCAAGTCATGAATGAAATGCTCCTTGGAATAGTTGCGCGTTATTGACCTTCCGTGTGTCCAGGTGTGGGTATCACCGCTAGGCTATGTCTGCCAAATATGATGTGGTCTCGTGGCTCCAAGAGAATGTCTGCCTCGGCACCACTACTGCGGGCGATCATCGATCGACAACCGGGCAATAATGACTTCAATCGGCCCGTTCCGGTAATGTGGTCGGCGTGCATATGCGTGTTCACTAAAAAAAGACATAATCGTTAATCGCGCGATAACTAATCGCGATTTCGTTGTGCAAACAAATTTCGGACTTACCCGCATATTTTAAATTCAAGCCGAGATCTACGATGATAGTTTTATCTCGTTCGGCCCATTCGAGGACCGGGTCAATTAAAATTGCCTCTTTATTATTAATATCGGCGAGCAGATACGTATACGTGCTCGACGCGGGGTCGAACAACTAAAACGTTTAAAAATATAAATATGACTATATAAAAAAAAAATGACTATATTTAATAATATTGAATATTGATACATTAAAGATATTGTTTTTTTTTCTTCAATAAAGTATCCTATTATGCAATGATATCGGACCATATTTTTAACTATACTTATCAAAAGATATATATCCGGAAATAAGAATGTGATACGTCAAATATTTCACAGAGATGGCACCTTGTGATACGAAATACTGATTTGGGTAACAAGGTAAATCGTTTCGTAAATAACAAAATATACTCATTTATATTGTAATTCTTTCAAGATATTTTATTCAATTGTTTAAATTATTCAATAAATATAGATAACAACATACTTAATAAAAATTTACATACCTGCCGAAAGAGAAAGTCCTTGGAAAAGGGTACATGTTCTGTCAAAGGCCCACTTTGATGATAATTCCCTGTTAACATTCGTCCTGGCCGAAAAAATTGTCCTGTCAAGGTCAGTAATTCACTCAACCTATTTAACAATACACTCATTTCTTTGACAAATTATCTCACTACCGGCTCCAATTCGAAACTAAATGACACTAAATACTTGGTCGAGTGCATAAACGTAGTAATACATATACGCATTATATATATGTATATAAACGTGTCCCCAAGTGAAGATGATTTTCTTTTGAATTACGCAATTCGTATAATCTGACAACGGTAGGAACGACGATTGATTCGACGTTCCTAGATGATCTAAGATGCATCTTTTGTACATAACCTATATGATAACGATTCAACGTTAATTTGAATATAATGATATTTTATTTATTTACGAGATAAATGAATAATAGAAGATGAAACACAGTAAACACATGCCTAGCTCTTACGGAATGTCATAATGTTAACAAATTTTGGGAACGTGCATTGTGCTACAACGATACATTAGCTCTCGTTTCATTACAAAACATTGACCAATCCCGTAACAGAATGGCTAGTGAAAATTGTGGATTATTCCGAAAGACACAACAAAATTAATTCGTATTATCGTATTCATAAAATGAAATAGATTATACGAAAATTTAAGTAATAATTATGATATTTTTTAATATAAAAATTCTTACTAATCCCGTAACACCAAATAAAGTCAGTGTATAGCTCATCTATAGAGAATAGTTTCGTGGTCATTTCCTGTCGGTAAACTGCAATTCTATCAACCGTTGCGCCATCTTGAAATTTCCTTTTCCGCTTCGTATTCTTGCAAAGGTGCGTGCTATAATCTTTTTTCGTTGAATTTGCATACGTTTATAGTGCTTAATTAAATAAACTTTGTGTAAAATTTGTTACAATTTACTTACTAAATAATACGCTATATTAGTGTAACGTATGTTATTGAAATAATATCAAGAATCATTATATGCCGATCGTATAGATCACCCATGTGCTAATATTGCTGTTTGGCTGTGTTGAGTTTAATTTTTTTTTATATATATTTCAGATGCCGTCGGTAACGCTAAAAGACGTCGACCAACACAAATTTGTAAAAGCCTTCGCAGCTTTTCTTAAGAAGTAAGTTACGATGTTATGAACTTAATAGGTTATCATTAATGCTTAAATTAACATGAAACATTACAAATTTCACTTCAAGTATCATTATAGAATTTATAAAATATTCATGTCAATACTATGTATGTTTTAGGACAGGCAAAATGCGTGTCCCAGAATGGGTAGACATTGTGAAATCTGCACGTTTCAAGGAACTTGCTCCTTATGATCCAGACTGGTACTACATTCGTTGTGCAGCGTTAGTGCGTCATATTTATATTCGTAGTCCCATTGGCGTTGGAGCAGTAACTAAGATTTTTGGTGGTCGTAAACGAAATGGAACTCATCCCAGTCATTTTTGCCGATCGGCTGGTGGTGTTGCACGTAAAGCACTCCAAAGTCTTGAACAGCTGAAGCTTATTGAAAAGGCTCCACTTGGTGGACGCAAGTTGACGAGTCAAGGACGCAGGGACTTGGATCGTATTGCTGCCCAAGTCAAGGCAAAGAGTAAGAAACAATTGAAACTTCAAGAAACCCTTGTTCTGTAATTATTTCCAATAAAATTTAAAAACACATGACTGTTATCGTTATTGTAGCTTAATTTCCAGTATAATTTTCCTTCTGCCTACTCTGATGTTACTGGAACTCATTGCTAAATTACAAAAATTACAAAAAGTAGTAAAAGTTAATCAATCTTGCTTTGTTTCTCAAGAGTATTTGCTATAAAATTAGATATAAACTGTAGAAAAGAATATAGATTTTTAATAATAATTTCAGTAAAGTATTCATTTTAGTTCCGATCATAAATAAAATTGACAAGCTTCGATTAATAATTAAAAAATAAAAACATTGCACAAAGTAGTAATTGATAATTATATTGATAATCCTAGTATCACTTCTTGTGTATTGAACGTATAAATATAACGTAGGGAGAAACGACCATTGTTTACAAATATCTACGAAATTTCTTTATTTCGAAAAGAAACAAATGTGTCTGTGACTTTTCTCATGAGACCACATGAGACCAGTTCAAACTTGGATATAAACAAGCAACTGAGGTTTTTTCGTACGCCATCTGTATAAAAGTCCCTAGAGCTAGTGACATACTCTCCACACCGTGAAACTTATGATACCCTTGAAAACAATTGGGTAAAATCCAGTACAGCTCCGATTACTTTTCTTTTACAAAACTGTAGAAGCGGAAAATTAACGAGGCCTACCACTCTTCAATTTCGTTTTACCTATCGAGACGTTCTCGAAGTACCCCGTATTCCGCTGGTGGCAGCTCCTCTGTCGAATTGGGAGGAGAGGGGATATTATGCTAGTTTTGCGAGCGTACGTATGGAGGGGAGGCAGCTCGAATGGAGAGTTATCGAGTGGAAAGTTAGCAAGGCTGTGCTGTATGTACCATATATTAGGAATATGACGTAATTCGATTTGTTTTGACGTGATCCAAATGTGCAAGTTACGTAGAAAAAATCGAAAATGCCAGTCTTCAATTTCTTCCGAAATTTATTCGGTGGAAGAGATAGAGAGGAATTGAGACACGATGGGTTGGTTTCTTATTGTATTAATAATACGAAAAACAAATATCATTTAACGATATTATCAGATATATACTTCGTATGTACATTACATGTTTCGAATATGACCATGACAATAATGTAACATAAATTGACATAATAGTCTAATACCATGATTGATTGATTGATATCTGTAATATGTCAATAAATTAAGTCTCATTGTTTACATATGAAATATTGGCAATTGATTAATTCTTTTTTATTCGTTTTTTTAATTAATTTATTATTATTATATTGGCACTCTTAATATATTTAAATATAATCTGCTCCTGGAAGTAAAATTTAAAAAATTCTTTTAGATTCGATGATCCCCAATCAGGAACACATAGTTTTCGAAATCCTATTTGGCAAAATGACGATGATGAAAACGATGATGATGACTTTAGGTAGGTTTTTTAGACTAACTTCATTATTAAACTATAAATAGTTTTGATTAATAAATTTTAGTTATGTGATTTCATAAACTATTGTAGACTCTTTGGAAATGGCATAAATTTTCGTATTTTTACTGATCCCATGGAAATAACACGTTATTTTGAGTCTCAAATGGATGAAATATTGAAAAGCTTTTTCTCAGGTTCAGATCATGGCACATTTTTCTCCATTCCAGGTATGTATATACCTGTTTTTTCAAGGTATATGGTTGTTTTATATTTCTTAAATTAATTTGTTTTTAAGATAGTGGAAATGTGCCAGAAATGCCCTTTATAGAACCAAGCCAGGATAACTTACGTGACAAAATGCTTAAACCTGGATACGATATACCTAGATCTCATGACTATAGTAAATCCAAAGCAGATGCAGACTTAGATGGAAAGTATGGAATTTTAAATATATTATCTTATATTGTTTTAATTACAACTACTCCATCACTTATATTGTTCATTTTGTGATAGAATTTCTGCTGAAGATTTTACACAAATTTGGGATGAGCCCAGTAGTAAAAAGCAAATTGTACCTTTTACAAACCAATTTCATCATAGTTCAAGATTTGTTACCAAAAGATTTATACGTGGTCCAGATGGAACTATAGAAGAACAGCAAACAATTAGAGATGGTGAAGGCAATGAGGAGACCATAGTCTCTAAACAAATTGGGGATAAAAAATATGTTGTTACTACGAAGAAAGATAAAAATGGTGTGGAAACTAAAATTGAAGATTTAATTAACATAGATGAGAGTAAGTTATTGCAACTTATATCTTTAATAACATTTGTAAACATTAGTTTGTTTATATTTACAACGCTTTCTATGATATTATAATGTGTATATGAATTTTGTAACTTTCAGGTCAAATTACGAACTTTGAACAAAAGTGGAGCTCTCCATTAGATTCTAATTATAAGTCCAGTAGCATTTTAAATTATTTCCCATGGGAGAAATTTTTTGAACCGAATCCAAAATTATAAAACCTTCATTAGTATATAATATGGCTATTCTACAGAGGAATGCTATTTCCATATGATTATTCTTTAAAGTAGTGAAACATAATATAGATCTAGCAATGCTGTAGTAGAAAGTGAACTGTAGAATAAATATATAACTCATAAAACTTAAATATTAATTAAAATTTTTCTTTTCTCCTTTTTGCCATTTAAATGAGTACAAATAATGATTTGTTAATCTTATTACATAATTATCTAATTTATATTGTGAACAAATGTTGTTTAAAATAGAGATTTCTTACGTTTTACTACATAATCTAGTAGTGTTAAATACACAAGTAAATGATCTAAAAAAGAAATTTATTAGATTACGTTATTTAAACCAGTTCAATAATTAATAGAAGTATATAATCTCAATGCTCTGATCCTTGTCGAAGATAGATAGTCGATATTGCAATATATGAGGTACATATTCCAACATCACAGGATATCTTTCATATAGATAGTATTCATGTACACGTAAGTATATTTATTCTGTACCGTGCACGCATTTTAAAGCAAATATTTACAATCTATTTTTATAATGTATATTCCAAGATATTAATGAGTGGTATCTACGAGTATTTCATGTTCCTTATAAAATGTTAATGGTAACGTGTGTGTATATATATGCGCATGTGTGTACGTGTGTATAGTTTACATAATATATATTATTGTTACATCGAGCAATGTTCGTATTTGCATATAAACACGGCAGCATCTTTATGATCGAGTAACCTAAAAAAACTAAACATCATAGCGAACGTTATTTTCATTACAATATATTCCATAGTTACATATAGCTGCAATAGAGGAAAAGTGGAGGCGATGAACGAAAGGTATGTGAGATGGGTGCTAGGGGTGGATTGGAGGACACCGGGGTATATGGTGAGAGAGGAGTTGCAAAGGGAGAAGATGAGAGGAAGAGCAGGAAGAAGGGCGTGGAGGTTTGAAAAAAGACTGGAGGAGGGAAAAGGAAGTGAGATTGCAAGGAGGTGTCTGAAGGAGATAAAGGAGAGAGCGGAGGGGGGTAGGGGGAGGTCGAGATGGGAAAAGGAAAGGATGGAGTTTTATGAGGAGAGAGGATGGGAGGAGAGAGAGGCAAGAAGGAAGAGGGAGAGAGGGGAGTTAGAATATGAGGAGATAGAGGAAAGAGATAAGGAGAAGCAAAGGGAAGAAAGATGGGAGAGAATAAGAGAATCTAAAACAAATAAATGGTACAAGGAAGTAAAGGGAGAAGGAGTAGCGAAGTACCTGATGAAGGGATGGGGGGAGATCAGATGGAGAAGGATTGCGAGGTTCAGGATGGGGAATGAGATGAGAGAAGCGAGGTACTGGGAAGAGGAGGAAAAAAGGAGGTGTAGAATGTGCGAAGGGGAAGGAGAAGGAGAAGAGGAAACATGGGAGCACGTGTGGGAAAGGTGTGGAAGAATAGGAGGAGAGGAAGGAGAGTGGAGAGAAAAGGTGAAGAAGATGCTGGGAGAGGAGGGAGAAGGAGAAGAGTGGATGAAGGAGGTAGAGAGGAGAAGAAAGGAGAAGGACAGGGAAAGAGAGAGGAATGAGGGGGGAACCGGAAGTGCATGCAACCCTGCGGGGACTCATTAAGCACATACATACATACATATAGCTGCAATATGTACAATTAATACATTTAAGCTTTTGCATATTCATGCAATCCTAATGAAACAGAAAATGTCAATGAAATTGTATTTAATGACAAGGAATAAGTAATTTAATATTATAGATAAAATAATGACGATAAAATATTGACGAAAAAGTAAAGGACATCAATTACTATTATATGTAGTGTATGATTTCCATTATTATATTGTATAACTCATAATTTTTTAAAAAAACTCGGATCATTACAGATTTCATTGAAATTCTCTGTTTTCTTTTTTCTTTAAATTCATAAAATTAATAAAGTACACTTTGGAATAAACTACATATCTCCAATTTAAATAGAAATATAATAGCTTTTGGAATATACAATTTCCAATATAGATTACAACAAGAATCATATTTGGGAATCTACAATATTTCATATATACCTAAATCGATATAAATATTAACAGAAATAGTAACTGCCAATTTTTACAATATTAATGATAATTTCCGCATAATATACATCAATACATAATATAAAATCCGATTTTACATTCCAATCTGATTCACAGCAAATCTGATAAATTCTGAATACATTTCATCATTAAATGTAGCCAAACTCTCAGTGTTTATTGATGAATTATAAATTGTGGTACTATGGACCATCCAATACCCGGCAATTCCTGCTATCCAATCATTTTTATTATGAGTCAAATTATGATACTGAATCTGCATTCTAATAGACGTATCATATCACTAAATGAAATTTAAAATTATAAACTATTTACATAGAATAAGTTTAATACCTCCAAACGATTTTTTATACTCAAAACAATTATTCTTGACCAAAGCCTTCAGTTTCTTCAATTGCATAATTCAACTTCTCCACCAATTGATCATAGCTTTTATAGGGTGGTAAATCTAATCTATTAAAACAAGTATGGGATCTCGGCAACCACGTGTCTTTACCAACTTTCTCAATACAAAATCGTTGGGGCCCATTACTTCCTGTGATAATAAACAGATATTTCAATATTTGTGATACATATAGCAAAAAACATATTTTAGTTGTATAGACATCTAAGCATATTATTGTACCCATTAATTCAGCAAATCCTCCCACAGGTACCCTGCAAGTTCCAATTACGAATTGTAAGAGGCGAGCTCTTTTCTCACTATCTGTCCTTGTAACGAACTAAAACATTAGAAGTATATATTATCAAATCGTAATTAAAATTCATCCATCAAAATAAGCATGTTGGAAAGAGAAACAAACATACCTGCCAGAACCATAAAACTTGCTTACTATTGCGCGTATAATGTCTGTAAATAGTATTACGTTGCCAATCTTCTACATCTATTTCCTGCATACCGCAAAGCATTAACTCCAATTCACGTTCATCAAAATATTTTAGCCATTCTAATGGTACAACTGAATTAAATCCCTCTAAAAAGGCCTTTGTTTGTTCTTCTATACCCCTTGTCATCCTCCATTCGGTCATTAATCTAATGAAAATATAGCCATAAAATATATATACTTTTATAAAATAGTTCAAACTTTACGATAATTTTTTTCACTATACCTAATATATTCTTCTTTATTGTCTTCAACAACTCGAATCTTATCACCGTTTTCTTTCAGTTCATGATGAATGACCTGCCCAAGAATTTCAAAATCGACGCTATAATACAATTCTAGGCCACATTCATCAATGTTATTCTCTTTTATCCATACAAGAGATTTGTAAAACTCTGGATCAATAGATTCTATATCTTTCATAACTAATTTTTTATTTAACATTCTTTTATAAAATGGCATGGTAAAGCCACTATAAATAAATCGTCCGTGATAAAGAGCCTGAAAGTTAAATATTAGATGTATTCATGATAATAATGATAAATTCATTACAAACTATATATACATTTATACAAACCATTGCAATAAATCTGCCAATAAATTTAAAATACTGTAAATGATCAGGATTGACGTAAGATGCAGGATTTATTTGCAAGCTATAGTTGCTTTTATTGGCATATTCAAATAAACAATACATTGGATTTAGAACTTCATGACTCAATAAGAAGAACCACTCTCTAAAAAGAAAACGAAAATATGTATTATAGAAATTCGAAAATTGAATACCAAAATCTTTTGTGATATTTACCTAGATACACCTCCATAATCCAAACCTTCCTCTCCTTTAAAAATAATATATAATCTTCGTCTGAGCGCAAATGCTTCTGCATTCATTATTTGGTGGTAAGAATCTTCAAATAACGTTTGGCGACTAACACTAATTTTTATATGATTTGGGAATGCATTGGTTTGACACAAGAAACGGAATTGTGACAATTTCCAGCGGAATGATCTTTCATATGCCCTTGGTACTCGATAAACACCTTTGGGTCTTAAATAATAGAACAAAAGTGTCAGTCATTTTAAGCCTTATACCTAAGATTAATTTTAATAACAATTACTGAAATGTAAAAAATTACCCTTTTGGTGCACCTGGCCTTGGGTCCTGGAATGTTGTTGTTCTAGTATTGTGATCAACAAAATATCGTACACCGTCTTCTGTCAATCGAATTTCCCAACCATCTGGTAATGGTGGTTCATCTATGCCTGTTTCTTGTCCTTGCGTACGAGGATCCTCCCACTGAGTTGTTCGATTTTTATGATTCACATAGTATACTCGACCCTCTGGCTGCTCACGTCTTTCCCAGTCAGATGGTAATGGTCCAAGAATATCATCATCATCAGGCATAGTAGACGTTGAAGGTCCTGCAATAGCAGCTGCTGCACCAAGAGGCTGCATACATCAAACGTCAAATAAATAAGTTGAATAAGTATTATCCCTACATTGTTAGAAATTTTATATGTACTAATATATATTACTAAATAAGTGCTTACTTGAGGATAAAGAAATCGTTGATTGCCTTGTTGAACAACATATTGCCTTTCACCTTGCCATTGTTGGAAATGCTGCAATCTTTCTGTATTTGGTCTTTGCCATGTTGTACTTCTTGTATTATGATCCACATAGTAAATTCTACCCCTAGGATCTCTGCGTACTTCCCATCCCGGAGGTAATGGTTGCGGCCTTTCCCATGATGTACTTCTGGTATTATGATCTATGTAATATCTATAAGAAAAAATAAATAAGCAGATATAACATAATTTTATTTAAATTTCAGTGAGGAATATGTTTCATAATTATTATAAGAAAAAATACCTTCGACCATAACCATCAAATCTCATTTCCCAGCCAGGTGGAAGGGGTTCTTCCGAATGGCATGTATTATCAACTTCAGGAAGCATAACTGAAGATCCAGGTTGTGTAACAGACTGTCCAGCTGCAGGCAATGTAGGTTGTCCAGCTAGCGAAATAGTTGGTTGTACCATTCTATTAAGCGAACGAGTATCTGGCAAATTATTTGCTGTAGATTCTTCAGAACGCGGAGCAGTGCGGACGTCTGGTAACGTAATTAATATAGACTGTTCCGACCGATGAATACAATGCGGAAGGAGAATATTGTTAGTTTGCTCAAATCGACTCGGTACACGAACATCAGGTGAATGATCCGATCGTGTTTCTATATTAGGAAGAGACATCGATTCTACTCGAGCAGTCGAACACGTATTTACATCGGTGAGAGATGAAGATTCTGAATGAGAAACCCCACGTTCGTCTGAAACTGAATTTGATGCAGATTGATCTGTTCTAAAATTCATCAAACGTTCATCTGTATTAGGAACGGAAGAAGCCTGTTCTGGCCGTGAAATTGGACGTCCCTCGGACACATTAAGATTGATTGCTTGTTCTATACGCGACGATCTGCAACCATCCATCAAAGATACTGTATGCCGTTCTACTGCTCTAGCCATTGGTTTTTCTGGTGTCCGTGCTACTGGTTTATCTGACATAGGGACAGCGTGTCCATTTGCTACATGAATTGTACACATTTTACTAGTTCCTGGTTTATCAGATTCATGTGATTTGTGATGTACAGTGGAATTATGTTTATCTATACCAGATTGATTTGCATTAGTGTTATATGTGGAATTATGATGAGCATTCACTAGATTACAACACATCGAAGGTGTACTGCTTTCACTAGAATGTAATCTCATTCGACCTCGTACTCCACCATTTAGCACGCTGCAATTACTTACGGTATCGCTGCTGCTAGCACCTGTAATAAAAAGATGTGAGTATGGTCTATGTTTCTTCATATTATATCAAAAAATAACCTACATCTTACCATCAGGTAAGGTACATTGAATCTGGCACAATGGTTCATTAGCATTGCTTGGCATCGAATTATTTAGATCAATTCTTAAATTATCAAACAATGTATCCAATTCTCCAGTTTTGGGTAACTGAGGATCATGAACAGGAGTAATATCGCTCATATCTATTCTCAATCCATCAAATACAGTAATTAGCTCCCCGACTTTGGTCGATAAGAAATCATACTTATTCGAATTCATCAAATCAAATGTCAGTTCCAAATTTTCTAATTTTCCATTATAATGAGATAAAACTTCAAAGAGACTTATCATTTTTTCTCCTAATAATGTGTCTTTTCTAAAAGTGCTATGATCCAACAAACGAAAATGTAGCTGAGAGTATGGTGTGACCAAGACGGTAAATTTTTCGTTCCATTTTGGCTGATATGTGGACTTTGATACTTGTGTCCTACGTAGTGTTTTATCATCCACAGTAAATTCTGTATATGGATTAGGTTTTAAGAATGTTGAGTTTCTTAGTACAGCTCCTTCAACTAAATAAACAAAAATTGTAATGTGTATATGTATGTTACCAAATTAAAATTAAATAAAAGTTATCATTGCAATAGTAAATTTATTTAAATTGCATACTGTTTAAAAGAAAAATAATAAGTATATGTCCTATACTAACTTGTAATACTTAGTTGGTAAAACCCAGATGAAGTAGGATCTTCCTCACAGTGGAACATTGTATGTTCTTTATTAGAATTCAATATAATGATCCTACAGATTTCATAATTTCTTTACTATATATATATATATATATATATATATACGTATATATATATATATATATATATATATATACGTGTCTATAATGGCAATACAATTAAACAATGATTATTCTATTTATATAAACATAATAATCTGTCATCTAAGAAACTCTAATATGCCTCAGAAATATTTACTGCTGTGTACAATACAAAGTATGGTAAAAACGAATAAATATACACTGAGAAATAAAGGGCACAAAAATTGATGTAACTTTATAATACAAAAACATATTTACGGTGATGTATAAGAAAGTAAATTCATTATACTCTAGTTGCTATCACTTTTGCAATGAAATGCGATAACATAGTATATCAATGAAATGCAAAAACATAGTATATTAAATGGCATAAAACGAATAAGAGAAAGCCTGGATGAAATTACTTGTAGCAACACGTAGATTCGACGATGCACGAAAGTGATATGTATAAAATAGCAAAGAGTGGAACGTTATTTATTCGCACGAGTGGATGGTCGATGTGCGATAGCTTAAAGAGAAATAAATTTCATTTATAACGAAGACGTTAAAAAAGCTAGGATGTAATACGCTTAAATTCTTGTTGACTCCACTGCATGATTTGCTCCCATTTCGTTAACGATCATATCGAAGAAAGGATTCGAGCACTTGCAATTTACGATATCATTAAAACTTTCCTATCAATCGGTCACCATCTTTTCATGATCATTCCATACGTCACACCGAAAATCTTTCATACATACCAGGGTATGGGCACTCAATGCATAAGCATAGGCAGGGTATGGGCACTCAATGCATAAGCATAGGAGGCTTATTTGCCCGGGGACGACGACAATACCAACCTACAAGAATGATTTTACCTGAACTATTGAGCATATTTTGTATTGATACATTGGTAACAGTGGCTTGAAAAATGGTGGCGCTCTCTGGGTATTATATATACTACTGTGGTATTAGGTACCATGTTTAAAAATCTGACAAATATGGGATTTTAAAATAGAAGAAATTAAATGTTTAAAAAGCCATATGTTAAAAAAATAGATTGAGTCTTTTTGAGTTGATTATAATAATTAGACTACAGCTAACAATTTAAGAATTCTTGTTTTTGACGATACTAAAAAAATGAACTCATGATCATTATTATTTGTTACCCTATCCATACATTTTTAATGTTTTTGGACTTATTTAAAAACAAAGGATAATATTTTTATGTAATTAGATACAATATTTTGTCTTTTTAGGTACAATTACAATCAAAACATTTGAAATAACTTTTGTTAAATCCAATTCTTTTATTGAACATTTTTTAATACACAAACATTTTCTAACATCTGTGCATACTTGCTCACAGAACAGTAACAGAAATTAACAAATAATAAGAATAAGTTAAATTCTATGCTAGCACAACACAGTTTATTCATTATATTTATTATTCAATCAAATTAATCCTAATCCATCAAATCTTTAGTTCTGGCCCCAGTTAACTTGTTCTGATACATCTTCATGGCCCTGAAAAATATTATTCTGTTAAAGCTTAAACCAAATAATAGAACTGTATATAACATTCAAAAAGTTACTTCCCTTTCAAGCATATTTTTGACCAATGCTAAGTAACACACTGAAACAGAATAAAAATATTAATATTTTTAATAATAACAACTTTTAATGTATATATTTGTTGTAGCAGAGAAATGAAACAATTACCATGTAAACTGTAATCATTGTTAAAAATCCTCCATTGAATCAATTCCCAGAGTTGATAGAATCAAAGACCCAAGAATCTGAAATTTATTTCCATAGTCATATCAGTCAACATAAAATACTAGAGTTTCTTAATAAAATTACAAACAAATAATTCTGTATACCTGACGGGCGATATCACTTTGATGGTGGAAGTTGAAGATTCAATTCATCTTTATCATTTAATAACTGAAAAATTATAAAAATTGAATAAAAATTCTCAAAAATTTAATTCAAATGCAGGCATAATAAAAAGAAAATTTCTTACTTTTATTTGATCATGGGAAACATCATCTTGCTTTATTTTTTTCATAATGGTATGGCATTGTTCCATATTTTCTAAATCCTCTTATGGTATTTTAATCTGAAAGGCTATAATTAAAATTAAGAAAGTAAAATATAAAATATAGACACTACATGTATTATTCTATTGTCATTGTTACTTAGGTTTAAAAACGTACATGTCGTTCGTATGATATTTGTTTTCATTTGTGGGAAATTACTTAAAATTTTGTCAGGAAGCTCCTTAATACGTTTATCTAAACTTGATGCTACAGTCACATCTGTTAAACGTTTCCTTGATTGTAAACTGAATTCTTGGTCTGTGAAGTGGCAACTGTATACAAATCTTTAATCGTGCAATTTCTCTATTGGCTGATAAGCGAAATCTTCCACTCCAAGTCTTTGTATCCAGTTTTTGCATCTGTTTCAAAAAAGGTATTTATTTAAAAAATGTATGAACTATTTTTATATTTAAATTACTTACTCTGTATTATACTAATTGATATATTATAAACGATAAGGTTATGAACATTTTTAATCATTCACCTTGATGCATTCGACAGAAATTTAGAAAAACTGCATTCCGCTGATCGCTTATTATGTCCACAATAAGGGACGTAACATTTCGCTGCACAAACCATGATTTCTCTCTTCTAAAATACCCAAAACAAAAATTCACTCTCACTCGATTTAAAATACACTTCTAGCGCTTGGGAGTCAAAGCCTCCAATAACATACTAGAGGGCAGCACTAACTCATTCAAACCTACCAACTGTGTTTTCGGTTTTTGTTTCGTATAGTTGGCATAGCCCTCGTCCCCGGGGTCAGTTAAGAGCCTGGAGGGGGTAAAGAGTGCCCATACCCTGCGTCACACCGAAAATCTTTCATACATACCAGGGTATGGGCACTCAATGCATAAGCATAGGAGGCTTATTTGCCCGGGGTCAACGACAATACCAACCTACAAGAATGATTTTACCTGAATTATTGAGCATATTTTGTATTGATACATTGGTAACAGTGGCTTGAAAAATGGTGGCGCTCTCTGGGTATTATATATACTACTGTGGTATTAGGTACCATGTTTAAAAATCTGACAAATATGGGATTTTAAAATAGAAGAAATTAAATGTTTAAAAAGCCATATGTTAAAAAAATAGATTGAGTCTTTTTGAGTTGATTATAATAATTAGACTACAGCTAACAATTTAAGAATTCTTGTTTTTGACGATACTAAAAAAATGAACTCATGATCATTATTATTTGTTACCCTATCCATACATTTTTAATGTTTTTGGACTTATTTAAAAACAAAGGATAATATTTTTATGTAATTAGATACAATATTTTGTCTTTTTAGGTACAATTACAATCAAAACATTTGAAATAACTTTTGTTAAATCCAATTCTTTTATTGAACATTTTTTAATACACAAACATTTTCTAACATCTGTGCATACTTGCTCACAGAACAGTAACAGAAATTAACAAATAATAAGAATAAGTTAAATTCTATGCTAGCACAACACAGTTTATTCATTATATTTATTATTCAATCAAATTAATCCTAATCCATCAAATCTTTAGTTCTGGCCCCAGTTAACTTGTTCTGATACATCTTCATGGCCCTGAAAAATATTATTCTGTTAAAGCTTAAACCAAATAATAGAACTGTATATAACATTCAAAAAGTTACTTCCCTTTCAAGCATATTTTTGACCAATGCTAAGTAACACACTGAAACAGAATAAAAATATTAATATTTTTAATAATAACAACTTTTAATGTATATATTTGTTGGTACCCTTGGTACTCGATAAACACCTTTGGGTCTTAAATAATAGAACAAAAGTGTCAGTCATTTTAAGCCTTATACCTAAGATTAATTTTAATAACAATTACTGAAATGTAAAAAATTACCCTTTTGGTGCACCTGGCCTTGGGTCCTGGAATGTTGTTGTTCTAGTATTGTGATCAACAAAATATCGTACACCGTCTTCTGTCAATCGAATTTCCCAACCATCTGGTAATGGTGGTTCATCTATGCCTGTTTCTTGTCCTTGCGTACGAGGATCCTCCCACTGAGTTGTTCGATTTTTATGATTCACATAGTATACTCGACCCTCTGGCTGCTCACGTCTTTCCCAGTCAGATGGTAATGGTCCAAGAATATCATCATCATCAGGCATAGTAGACGTTGAAGGTCCTGCAATAGCAGCTGCTGCACCAAGAGGCTGCATACATCAAACGTCAAATAAATAAGTTGAATAAGTATTATCCCTACATTGTTAGAAATTTTATATGTACTAATATATATTACTAAATAAGTGCTTACTTGAGGATAAAGAAATCGTTGATTGCCTTGTTGAACAACATATTGCCTTTCACCTTGCCATTGTTGGAAATGCTGCAATCTTTCTGTATTTGGTCTTTGCCATGTTGTACTTCTTGTATTATGATCCACATAGTAAATTCTACCCCTAGGATCTCTGCGTACTTCCCATCCCGGAGGTAATGGTTGCGGCCTTTCCCATGATGTACTTCTGGTATTATGATCTATGTAATATCTATAAGAAAAAATAAATAAGCAGATATAACATAATTTTATTTAAATTTCAGTGAGGAATATGTTTCATAATTATTATAAGAAAAAATACCTTCGACCATAACCATCAAATCTCATTTCCCAGCCAGGTGGAAGGGGTTCTTCCGAATGGCATGTATTATCAACTTCAGGAAGCATAACTGAAGATCCAGGTTGTGTAACAGACTGTCCAGCTGCAGGCAATGTAGGTTGTCCAGCTAGCGAAATAGTTGGTTGTACCATTCTATTAAGCGAACGAGTATCTGGCAAATTATTTGCTGTAGATTCTTCAGAACGCGGAGCAGTGCGGACGTCTGGTAACGTAATTAATATAGACTGTTCCGACCGATGAATACAATGCGGAAGGAGAATATTGTTAGTTTGCTCAAATCGACTCGGTACACGAACATCAGGTGAATGATCCGATCGTGTTTCTATATTAGGAAGAGACATCGATTCTACTCGAGCAGTCGAACACGTATTTACATCGGTGAGAGATGAAGATTCTGAATGAGAAACCCCACGTTCGTCTGAAACTGAATTTGATGCAGATTGATCTGTTCTAAAATTCATCAAACGTTCATCTGTATTAGGAACGGAAGAAGCCTGTTCTGGCCGTGAAATTGGACGTCCCTCGGACACATTAAGATTGATTGCTTGTTCTATACGCGACGATCTGCAACCATCCATCAAAGATACTGTATGCCGTTCTACTGCTCTAGCCATTGGTTTTTCTGGTGTCCGTGCTACTGGTTTATCTGACATAGGGACAGCGTGTCCATTTGCTACATGAATTGTACACATTTTACTAGTTCCTGGTTTATCAGATTCATGTGATTTGTGATGTACAGTGGAATTATGTTTATCTATACCAGATTGATTTGCATTAGTGTTATATGTGGAATTATGATGAGCATTCACTAGATTACAACACATCGAAGGTGTACTGCTTTCACTAGAATGTAATCTCATTCGACCTCGTACTCCACCATTTAGCACGCTGCAATTACTTACGGTATCGCTGCTGCTAGCACCTGTAATAAAAAGATGTGAGTATGGTCTATGTTTCTTCATATTATATCAAAAAATAACCTACATCTTACCATCAGGTAAGGTACATTGAATCTGGCACAATGGTTCATTAGCATTGCTTGGCATCGAATTATTTAGATCAATTCTTAAATTATCAAACAATGTATCCAATTCTCCAGTTTTGGGTAACTGAGGATCATGAACAGGAGTAATATCGCTCATATCTATTCTCAATCCATCAAATACAGTAATTAGCTCCCCGACTTTGGTCGATAAGAAATCATACTTATTCGAATTCATCAAATCAAATGTCAGTTCCAAATTTTCTAATTTTCCATTATAATGAGATAAAACTTCAAAGAGACTTATCATTTTTTCTCCTAATAATGTGTCTTTTCTAAAAGTGCTATGATCCAACAAACGAAAATGTAGCTGAGAGTATGGTGTGACCAAGACGGTAAATTTTTCGTTCCATTTTGGCTGATATGTGGACTTTGATACTTGTGTCCTACGTAGTGTTTTATCATCCACAGTAAATTCTGTATATGGATTAGGTTTTAAGAATGTTGAGTTTCTTAGTACAGCTCCTTCAACTAAATAAACAAAAATTGTAATGTGTATATGTATGTTACCAAATTAAAATTAAATAAAAGTTATCATTGCAATAGTAAATTTATTTAAATTGCATACTGTTTAAAAGAAAAATAATAAGTATATGTCCTATACTAACTTGTAATACTTAGTTGGTAAAACCCAGATGAAGTAGGATCTTCCTCACAGTGGAACATTGTATGTTCTTTATTAGAATTCAATATAATGATCCTACAGATTTCATAATTTCTTTACTCTTAAATATACTGCTGCCTAAAATATATATATATATATTTTATATATATATATATATATATATATATATATATATATATACGTGTCTATAATGGCAATACAATTAAACAATGATTATTCTATTTATATAAACATAATAATCTGTCATCTAAGAAACTCTAATATGCCTCAGAAATATTTACTGCTGTGTACAATACAAAGTATGGTAAAAACGAATAAATATACACTGAGAAATAAAGGGCACAAAAATTGATGTAACTTTATAATACAAAAACATATTTACGGTGATGTATAAGAAAGTAAATTCATTATACTCTAGTTGCTATCACTTTTGCAATGAAATGCGATAACATAGTATATCAATGAAATGCAAAAACATAGTATATTAAATGGCATAAAACGAATAAGAGAAAGCCTGGAATAAGGGTCCTGGAATGTTGTTGTTCTAGTATTGTGATCAACAAAATATCGTACACCGTCTTCTGTCAATCGAATTTCCCAACCATCTGGTAATGGTGGTTCATCTATGCCTGTTTCTTGTCCTTGCGTACGAGGATCCTCCCACTGAGTTGTTCGATTTTTATGATTCACATAGTATACTCGACCCTCTGGCTGCTTAGGTCTTTCCCAGTCAGATGGTAATGGTCCAAGAATATCATCATCATCAGGCATAGTAGACGTTGAAGGTCCTGCAATAGCAGCTGCTGCACCAAGAGGCTGCATACATCAAACGTCAAATAAATAAGTTGAATAAGTATTATCCCTACATTGTTAGAAATTTTATATGTACTAATATATATTACTAAATAAGTGCTTACTTGAGGATAAAGAAATCGTTGATTGCCTTGTTGAACAACATATTGCCTTTCACCTTGCCATTGTTAGAAATGCTGCAATCTTTCTGTATTTGGTCTTTGCCATGTTGTACTTCTTGTATTATGATCCACATAGTAAATTCTACCCCTAGGATCTCTGCGTACTTCCCATACCGGAGGTAATGGTTGCGGCCTTTCCCATGATGTACTTCTTGTATTATGATCCACATAGTAAATTCTACCCCTAGGATCTCTGCGTACTTCCCATCCCGGAGGTAATGGTTGCGGCCTTTCCCATGATGTACTTCTGGTATTATGATCTACGTAATATCTATAAGAAAAAATAAATAAGCAGATATAACATAATTTTATTTAAATTTCAGTGAGGAATATGTTTCATAATTATTATAAGAAAAAATACCTTCGACCATAACCATCAAATCTCATTTCCCAGCCAGGTGGAAGGGGTTCTTCCGAATGGCATGTATTATCAACTTCAGGAAGCATAACTGAAGATCCAGGTTGTGTAACAGACTGTCCAGCTGCAGGCAATGTAGGTTGTCCAGCTAGCGAAATAGTTGGTTGTACCATTCTATTAAGCGAACGAGTATCTGGCAAATTATTTGCTGTAGATTCTTCAGAACGCGGAGCAGTGCGGACGTCTGGTAACGTAATTAATATAGACTGTTCCGACCGATGAATACAATGCGGAAGGAGAATATTGTTAGTTTGCTCAAATCGACTCGGTACACGAACATCAGGTGAATGATCCGATCGTGTTTCTATATTAGGAAGAGACATCGATTCTACTCGAGCAGTCGAACACGTATTTACATCGGTGAGAGATGAAGATTCTGAATGAGAAACCCCACGTTCGTCTGAAACTGAATTTGATATACCATACCCTGATACAGGGTATGGGCACTCAATGCATAAGCATAGGAGGCTTATTTGCCCGGGGACGACGACAATACCAACCTACAAGAATGATTTTACCTGAACTATTGAGCATATTTTGTATTGATACATTGGTAACAGTGGCTTGAAAAATGGTGGCGCTCTCTGGGTATTATATATACTACTGTAGTATTAGGTACCATATTTAAAAATCTGACAAATATGGGATTTTAAAATAGAAGAAATTAAATGTTTAAAAAGCCATATGTTAAAGAAATAGATAGATTGAGTTTTTTTTAGTTGATTATAATAATTAGACTACAGCTAACAATTTAAGAATTCTTGTTTTTGACGATACTAAAAAAATGAACTCATGATCATTATTATTTGTTACCCTACCCATACATTTTTAATGTTTTTGGACTTATTTAAAAATAAAGGATAATATTTTTATGTAATTAGATACAATATTTTGTTATTTTAGGTACAATTACAATCAAAACATTTGAAATAACTTTAGTTAAATCCAATTCTTTTATTGAACATTTTTTAATACACAAACATTTTCTAACATCTTTGCATACTTGCTCACAGAACAGTAACAGAAATTAACAAATTATAACAATGAGTGAAATTCTATGCTAGCACAACACAATTTACTTATTATATTTATTATTCAATCAAAATAATCCCACTCCATCAAATCTTTAGTTCTGGCTCCAGTTAACTTGTTATGATATATCTTCATGGCCCTGAAAAATATTATTCTGTTAAAGCTTAAACCAAATAATAGAACTATGTATAACATTCAAAAAGTTACTTCCCTTTCAAGCATATCATTGACCAATGCTAAGTACCACACTGAAACAGAATAAAAATATTAATATTTTCAATAACAACTTCTAATGTATATATTTGTTGTAGCGGAGCAATGAAACAATTACCATGTAAACTGTAATCATTGTTAAAAATCCTTGATTGAATCAATTCCCAGAGTTGATAGAATCCAAGACCCAAGAGTCTGAAAAATATTATTCTGTTAAAGCTTAAACCAAATAATAGAACTACGTATAACATTCAAAAAGTTACTTCCCTTTCAAGCATATTTTTGACCAATGCTAAGTACCACACTAAAACAGAATAAAAATATTAATATTTTTAATAATAACAACTTTTAATGTATATATTTGTTGTAGCAGAGAAATGAAACAATTACCATGTAAACTGTAATCATTGTTAAAAATCCTCCATTGAATCAATTCCCAGAGTTGATAGAATCAAAGACCCAAGAATCTGAAATTTATTTCCATAGTCATATCAGTCAACATAAAATACTAGAGTTTCTTAATAAAATTACAAACAAATAATTCTGTATACCTGACGGGCGATATCACTTTGATGGTGGAAGTTGAAGATTCAATTCATCTTTATCATTTAATAACTGAAAAATTATAAAAATTGAATAAAAATTCTCAAAAATTTAATTCAAATGCAGGCATAATAAAAAGAAAATTTCTTACTTTTATTTGATCATGGGAAACATCATCTTGCTTTATTTTTTTCATAATGGTATGGCATTGTTCCATATTTTCTAAATCCTCTTATGGTATTTTAATCTGAAAGGCTATAATTAAAATTAAGAAAGTAAAATATAAAATATAGACACTACATGTATTATTCTATTGTCATTGTTACTTAGGTTTAAAAACGTACATGTCGTTCGTATGATATTTGTTTTCATTTGTGGGAAATTACTTAAAATTTTGTCAGGAAGCTCCTTAATACGTTTATCTAAACTTGATGCTACAGTCACATCTGTTAAACGTTTCCTTGATTGTAAACTGAAATCTTGGTCTGTGAAGTGGCAACTGTATACAAATCTTTAATCGTGCAATTTCTCTATTGGCTGATAAGCGAAATCTTCCACTCCAAGTCTTTGTATCCAGTTTTTGCATCTGTTTCAAAAAAGGTATTTATTTAAAAAATGTATGAACTATTTTTATATTTAAATTACTTACTCTGTATTATACTAATTGATATATTATAAACGATAAGGTTATGAACATTTTTAATCATTCACCTTGATGCATTCGACAGAAATTTAGAAAAACTGCATTCCGCTGATCGCTTATTATGTCCACAATAAGGGACGTAACATTTCGCTGCACAAACCATGATTTCTCTCTTCTAAAATACTCAAAACAAAAATTCACTCTCACTCGATTTAAAATACACTTCTAGCGCTTGGGAGTCAAAGCCTCCAATAACATACTAGAGGGCAGCACTAACTCATTCAAACCTACCAACTGTGTTTTCGGTTTTTGTTTCGTATAGTTGGCATAGCCCTCGTCCCCGGGGTCAGTTAAGAGCCTGGAGGGGGTAAAGAGTGCCCATACCCTGCCCTGATACATACTCGCGCCTAGGTCGCGTTCCAAAATTACCCCGTCCTCTGAGAAATTCGTAGTAACATTTTCGATCACGAGTAAATAAAATGATCAACGATTAGAGTATGTTTCTCTTTAGTCCCCGTGAAATATCACTGAAAGTATAGTGACAGCCCCGCGCAAAAATGATATTCGCGGATGGAATATAAACGTCTAGTGATATTAACAAACTGTTTTCGTGAAGTTATACAATAATGCCCATACGGGATAAAAACCGACAGTTATTACGGAAATCTTGGAAATTAAAGTATATATTTATAAAATGTAAATAAGTAGACAGTTTATCGAAAAAATTACTATATACGGTTTCTCCTTCAATGTGACATTATAGTTGCTCCAATGAGAGCTCAGAGCGCTCGTAGCGCCATCTTCTTAGGCGAATTTTCAATAATTGATGAAAAACACGAAAGTAACTTTAGCTCGCAGTGGTTATCATATTATTTTACTATTGGCAAGACATTTTACGTTCGAGTTCACACACGTTGAGTGTCAATTTGCAAAGGACATATCTTTGTTCGGTGTGTGCCAGGTGCATCGACAGACGCGCAGCATAGCGTGATCATTGGAAATTAGTATGTGGAGGTATGGTAATTAATCGTAAGTTATCGACGGGGCAGACACGGAATTGGCACAATTGAAGATGAACTCGGACTGCGGAGTGTACTCTCGCGTTTTTGTCAATTGATATACGAGTCGGGACATGGCGTATGTTAATGTAGCCGAATGGAAAACTGATCAAGTGTCCGAGTGGTTAAAAGGTGCGAACAAAGTGTTTATAACTTACGATATAACTTTTTTTTTATTCGTGCCGATACCCAAAGGAAAGCACGAAGCCGCTTTTGCCTGAGAGTCGAGCGTGGGAAATCTTCTAGATTGTAAAATTCCCTTCACCCTCCTCTCCCTCTCTCCAGCCATCATTCACCAATTTATCAATGCAAGAAAACGGCGCCTTTGTTCGTTAGCGCGTTTATTCGAGAAAAAACCACGCCTTCCTTCGCGCATTCTAATTGCATAATTCGTTAATTGTGCTTCCTCGCGGTGGTAATAATGAATGACCTCGTACATATGATGAAAATTCATTTGACATTAGCATCGAGCAAAATGCTATTATGTTTCTCTCCACGACGGAAGTTATTTACATCCTGTTTCGTTTTTTACAACTTTATCGTTTTACCGATTCGTTGAATGTCATTAGCCTTCTCTTTAGAATTATACGCGATGAACGTCTTGCTTGATTTCGTTATTTATTTAATAGACACGATATTCGAACGCGGACAAATGTAAATCCATCTTCTTTTTCAAATGCAATTCTTTAGTTATTTATTTTATATTACCAAATATACTAATTTAACATTGTCATTTGTTCAAGAGACATAAATAATATTCGTTTCTTTACATTTTACATGAAATTTATAGTTTAATTACAAAAATAAATAAAATACTATTGATATGAATAAATATAAGCTATTGTTATTTCAGGACTGGACAATTCTGTACTCCCTTATGTGCATAGTTTTATGAATCATGGTGTCAATGGGCAACAACTTTTAAGTTTAAGATCAGAGGATTTGGAACATCTTGGTGTATTAAAACTTGGTCACCAGGAGATTATTTTAGAAGCTGTAGAATATCTAAGAAACTTCCATTATGAACTTGATAGAGAGAATTTACAGCTATTAGCATTGCGCCTTTCCTGTCAAGCACACAGTTTATACAATGAATTATCACGACAGACTGATTCAAAACCTGTTACCACACAAACATTATCGGATGTGGCATCGGTGGTTATGACAGTAAAGCCATTAGTGAGATGGCTCGATCGTCCTCCTTTTAGTGGCCAGCTAGAATATAACGATAAAAAAGCAGAATTGATGAAATTAGCTTTAGAAATGGCTACTTGCGCTCAAAGAGATAGATTTGCAGAAAAACCAATTGAAGAAATTAGGTCTACATGTAAAGAGTTAGCAAAATTGGCAGACTACATAATACAGGATGTCGCGGATCCAATGATTTTACAACCTGTAACTTTGGATCTGGCTACTTTAAAAAAAAGGCCTGGCGACGAATTAGTAAGATATCACAATGTTATATAAAAATAGTTCAGTTTTAACGTCCTCTTCTGATAAAGTTCCATGTATTTTCTTATGCTACTATGATTGTCATTTCCTTTATAGATAATTAGCGTATGTGCATGCCATTTCAAGAATATGACACACATTGTTGAGTTATTTTCTTTATAATATGAGATTTAAATGTATATAAATATATTTTTTATAGGGATTTTATATCTTGCCTTCCTTTCATGGAATCCATCAGATAGCTGATATTAAATTTGGATCTGCGGCACATCAATGTGGAAAAATGGAAGAAGGAGATGAAATAGTGCAGGTAATATCCAAAAAAATGTTTATAATCATGCCATCATTATGAAGTGTTATTTAATTGGTAGTAAATTACAATTATCAGATAAACTATCAAACTGTGGTTGGCTGGGAACGAAAAAGTGTACTTGAATTATTTCGTGAAAGTCCAAATGAAATACTTTTAACCTTGAAACGAAGGCCAAGGCACACAAAAGTATATGGACAGATTTATATAAAACCATATAGGCTTCCAAGCAATAAAAAAACCTCATACACAACCAGATGGCAACACAATCTTCCATCTCCACGGCCCGAGCTATTAACTATACCTGATTTCACTATGCCCTTGCCAAGGTACATATATATAATATTTATAAATATCTACAAGTTATGTATTGATTACATTGAATTTCTTCACTGCTACCTTTTTCAATTTCCAATTAGGCATACACCAAAGAATTCTACCCCACAACCAGCAGGTATTACCGATAACATTAGTATGCTTGACACAATGGTAACAGATAGTAGTGATTCTGATAGCGAAGTAGAACCACCTGTATCTGTTCGTTTATATGCAACAAAACCAAGAAGTTTAGTTCAAAGAAGAGCTACAATAACAGGCGCTAGTCCGACTACAAAACATGGTGTTGATATTGAACAATTCTGGAAAGAGCTGAAGCAGGAACACAGCACTACATTCCAATTAAGAGATAAGGCAGCATCCTGTGCTCATAGCTTAGATAGTGTGCCATCTAATTTGCGTCCACAAACGTGTCTAGGTATAGAACAAACAAAAAGGAAAAAAAGACCTGATACACAAGTAGATGATAAAAAAGACTTTCAGGAAAAATCAAGCGAGACTGAAACAACTCATATGGATGAATCTAAAAGTCTGTTGCATGAGCTGAAAGAAAGTAATAAATTGACTGCAATTCACAGGGAGGTTCCAGCTGTTATTATGAAAAATGTTGATAGTCCTTCTCAAAGAATTATTAATACTAGTACCAGAAATAATATGAGTGATACAAATGTGCCTTTAGATGAGTGTAACAATTGTATTAGCGATAGATCTAATAATAATAACAGTAAACTATACAGTAATGAATCTAATACAAACAGCACTAAAGAACGTGGAAGATTAGATAAAAGTTACAGTACTCCTGCATATGATTCCATAGAACATGAAGGGACTAACAGAAAATTATTGCTTGTGGAGAATTCTCCACCCAATGTTATGAATTCAAAAGATATAAAATTTAAAATGGCTAATGAAAATAAAGAACAGCAGAATTTAGGAAATATAAGTAATAAAGACAGTGGAAACATCAAAAGAGATTTAATTGTTAATGTTCCACAGAAAAGAAATGATCTTCAAAGTGGCATTCATTGTAAGACTGCTACAGACTCTACAGAATTAAATTTGCACAATACAAGTTGTAAAGATTGTTTGAAAGAGAACCAAAGCAATATTGAATCTATAATGTTAAATAAAGATGTATCTGAAGAACATGATGTACTAGATAATATAAATAAGCAAATAGACAATACTGCAGGAAATGATTATCATAAAATTGCTGAGAATAATATAATTGATCGTGAAATGAATAAAGAAAAGTTAGAATTAAATATTAATTATGCAGAGCAAAAGTATAGCAGCAATAATGAGGATGATACTGCGCATAAGAGATTTGGTAAAATTTTACAACCTAGCGATTATAATTCAACAGAAAGACAATATTCTACTTCTTCTGTTAAGGAAACTACAGTGGAAGTACAGGACGAAGTAGTGGTAAATAATTTTTGTAATTCTAATGTAGAAGTACAAGATTTTACACAGCGTACTACAAAGGTTCAAATTAGTCCAAAACCACGAAACAATGGAATAAAACATTCGAGTCCTATCATTGTTGAACCTAAAATACATTCTTGTAGATATATAGAATTACCAAAAGTTGAATCTACTAAAAAGTTTGAAATAAGATCACAATTAACACCTCCTGAACCTCCACCTCGTAAATATATTCCCAAACAAGAAGTACCTGAAGCTGGAAATGTTCCAAAATTGACAGGTAATATGGGAAAACCTGTAGTATCACCTAGACATCATTTAAAAAAAGATTTGAAAAATGGTATATTAATTGAAAATGTTAATAAAAATGACTTGGGTAACGATGAAAGCGATGATTGTTTGAACATCTATCCTAAACGATTGGAGAAGCCTCCAAATTTAAATAACAAATTAAATACATCAATTGATAGTCAAAAGTCAATTTTACCAATTGATAGCCCAGAAGTAAACACCTTTGACATTTATGATAAACAGTTAGAGAGATTACCTTGTGAAAAATATGAACTCTTCACTGACAAATTTGCTGTTTCAAGCAATTCATTGTCAGATTGTTATAAATCTGATAATTGCTCTTGGAATAGTGATTTTTCTGAAAGTTCAAATTGTACAAAACAGGAACAATTGCTGGAATCTAAATCAAGTGTCGCTAAACCGCCTGAAAAAGATAAGAGTTTTGAGAAAGTTGTTGTTAATAAAGCTATGATGGTAGCTAGGAGTATCGGCTTACATGGAAGCTTGAGCAAGTCTTCCAACAACAGTCCAAGGAGTAATAGGAAGAAAAATACTTTACTAGCAAGTAGGTAATCTACCATAAGTCTGACAAAAAAATGTGTATATTTCTTTCTTTTCAAAAGCTATATATTGAAGAAATCCTTTTTTGTAAACAGAAAAAAGAAATATATCCGTGAAAGATCTTGGCACAGGTGATATGGAAGGATGGTTAACATATCGCAGCAGAGGTGCAGGAGGTGCTTGGGCCAGAGCATGGTTTGTTCTGAAACGTGCAGCCTTGTATAGGTGAATATATAATGTTTGTAATTACTTAAATGGTACAAATAATAATACAGTAATAATAATCAATGTTGAACCATTATTTTACCGAATATAGGTTTAAAATGCAAAGCAGTACAAAAGCTGATTGTCTTATAGCTTTAACAGGCTTCACAGTATCACAAGCCACAGAAGTAAAATCTAGAAAGTATGCTTTTAAGGTTTATCACACAGGAACAGTATTCTATTTTGCTGCTGACACAGAAGATTGTTTAACTCTTTGGCTTGATGCCATAAGTAGAGCTACGTTAGGTGCAGACGTGCACAATCGCAATAGTGCACTTTTTAGTGAAACTGACGAAAGCGACAGTGAATATAAAAATAAATTAAAATATATTCATACTCCTGAAAGTAAACCAAATGTGGAAAAGTCATTTGGATCTTTAAAGAAAACTGTACGGAAGGATCAATTATACAAAGATCATGAAGTAAGTGGTGCAAGTTTAGACAGAAAATATTTAAGATTTCTTGGTACAAGAAATCAAAATGTTCCAGTCCCAACAGCTCAGTTTAGGAGCTACAGAAGAGTACTTCCAACAAATATGACAAACAAGTAAGTATTTATATATAAAAAATTACGTGTTAAAAAAATTAACATTATTCATTTTTTACAATTTTCTATAGGAAGGAGGATAGTCTGGCATATTCTCCAGATTTACAGATGACAATAGCAGGAAGTACATTTTATGGATTAAGTGCTTCTCAAAGCGCTACCGATATGTCTTATAATAACCAAGATATGGGTGATTATCGACGTACCACAGATAGGTAAAGTTTTTTTAATCTTAATAAATCTTTAACTTTTATGCGAATAGACATTTTCATATTTTTGTGATACATCAGATGTACAAATTGTCGGAGTAGAAGACCAGATGACTTGCAAGGATTTATCACTTTAGAACAATTTATGTTATCCCAACAAGAAGAAGATCAAAGGCAAAATTCAATGCAAAGATCTGTGTCTCCTCGAGCTATATCTGCGACTAATGATCATGTTCACACTCACCATAGAAACATCAGTGATGTTTGTGTGTCCACCGAAGAATCACATGCTGCAGACATGTACTATGGCGATGGAACTTCGTATAATCAGTATAAAAATAATGGCGAAGCTCCTTTATCAAGTAGATATTCAAAAACATCGGACGAGTATTATAAAACTCGTCAACAAAGTATTACTACTCTAAACGCTAGTTTGAATGAAAAGAAGGCAGAATGTATGCATGAAAAATCTTGCAAGTGCAAAAACTCTATGCACAAAAGACAATTAGATATGAGTAATAACCATAAAAGGAGAACACAAGATAATTCGAATCTTCAATCATTTAGACAGTATGATTCACGACGACATGAATTCGCACAAGCAGTCCCATTATGTCATACTTCATCCGATAGTCGTAATGATAGTAGACACGCAAACTTCAGTCATGATCGTAATGCACACGTATTTCCACGTGAAGGACAGTTCACGAATCATCAAGAAACTAAAAAATCGAACGATTATTCTATCCCACGAGAAATAGGTAGCCTGATAGATGATCTTCAACTAGTATCAAAGAGGCTTCACAAAAACGAAGGTAAATCTATTACACACCATCGAATACTTTTTTGTTATAAATCTTCCTTATTACCGTTGAAATTATTGTATACAGAAAATTCAGGATCTAGCGGGGACCTTACATATTTCGTTTCTTCGGATACATTGCAACGAGCTAAAAAAGAAGCAACTGTAACTCGTAAGGGAAGTTTCAATTTAGCTAATCATTGTCGAGATTATTTTCCTTCGGACAAACGTTGGCTCGATTCTTTGAGATGCGTCGACAAAAAGAATATAAATTACGATAGGAATCGATTGAAAAACGCAGCGCAATATCAGCCTCCACCGATACCAGCTTCACCGTTCGAACAAGAAGGCATGAGAGCAACCTTTGAGATGCATCTAGATAAAAAGGATCAAGTTCAAAAGACTAATCGATTGAAAACTTTATTTAGCACGAAAAGCCATCAGAAACCGTGTACTTTAGACTTGCCTAAGGACGGCCAAAAGACCTTACTAGGTAAATAGAAAATTATTTGGAATATTGGAATGCATTATGTTAAGGTTTCGCTACTATAACTTATAATGATATCTCTGAAATTATTTACAGGGTCACCAAGATTGCATAGAGCTCTATTTTGGGATAAGAATTCTAATCAACAAAAACCCTCTATCGTTTGCGACACTCAAAGTCCCGGGGATAGTGGGATCAGTCAATCTTTAAGTTCCTTCAGTACAAACAGTCATTCCCAAAACCTTAGTCACAGTTGCAGTTCGGTTGGTTCGATGAGCGATTGGAGCCCGGATACTCCAGTACCAAATCCACCACATACGTCTAGAGTAAGTTCGAAGAGAAATCATATTACGCGTAAATGATTAATGTCATAGAGATTAAACGGTATAGTTTCTTTTCAGTGTAACGTTGGCCACGCATACCAAAAAGATTTATCTTCGGCGGATAGAAGATGTCTCTCCCCACCAAAATTACCTTACATACCACCACCGACGTCTCCGCCTCCTGATTACCCTGGTTTGGAGTATCCACCTGTGTTTGAACCTGGTACTTATTCTCTATCCGATGCTTCTTTGTTGCGCAACCGTAACAAGACTATTCATAGTAATACTCAGTAAAGAAGAAATACATATGCGTGTTGTGTATATACCGAAGTATTTTAGTAGAAACAACCACCAAAGATAATTCTTTACAGTGTTACGAAAAACATACTCGTAACGACATCGACGATTTTTTTTTTACGTTTACTGGAATATTTGCATTCAGCTAGTGAAATCGATTTACTTCAAAAGATATCTAAGGATGTACCTCGTACTTGGAGATTTACAGTGATAGATTGGTATCCTGTTTATAGCCAAGTATCGAAAAAAATTGTTTCGCGATTATATAGACAACTGGAAGACTGAGATAATTGTTATTTAATGTTGCCTTTTAGGTGCTATATAAAATAGTGGTTGTGTTCAAATCTAAGAACTCCAAAGAATTCCACTTTACTAATTAATATTGTACATAGTTGAAATTCTTAGATTTTAAACGATTTCAAATATTACTTCTTTTTTTTTTTTTAAATAATTTATGTACTTTTTATGCATATCACGTATCCATACCAGTGGTAGATATTATACTATATTAACTAAGAGGAGAATTTTAAAGTGTTGACAATTTTTACTACTCTTACATGCCTGATTCCTTTCATAGCAAGAATTTTAAAAAGTTTTCATATTGGGAAGTATATATGTAAGTTATGATGCTTCATTTGTGCACATATATATTTTATAAAAGTATAATATTATCTTGAAAGTTACAAAGATCCGCTCTTTGTATGAAGAAAGTTTCTTTGTGTAGGACTTCCTTGAAAATAGTTCCTACACATATTTTTACGAACAATGCAATAATAGATCATCTAATCTGCCTATGCTTGTATACAAAAGCTGACGAAATACCAATACTATTTGTAGTATTATTAGCATATCGGTATATCATTGATCATGATATAATTCATATTGTCAATTGTTAATTGTATAACTACAGTGTGCGGAAGAGTCATACTGTATATCCATTACTAAGCTTCAAGTTATGCCACAAGATTTGTATAAAAAAATGTGATGAATCGCAAAAGTGCCTACATATTTTTTTATTGTAAATTTTATAAATAACAGGTATTAGAAAATAGTAAATAACTACTTAAGGATATTTATGAAGAAATAAATAACTTTTATACATGTTCATATGCATATAGCAATCTGTAATAAAAGCTATAAATTTAAATGCACATTTACTAATAGTACACTAGAGAAATTCTTGAAGTATTATGCAACAAACAATATATATTAATTTTTTACCTGTATGACTCAAATTGCAATTTATAAATAAGCAATTTTTTTATTTGTTTTAATTATACTGTATACCTAGTTCAATATGTTATATGTAAAGTATTTAATTGGCTGACACATTTAATTTACAGCTATAATAAAAATGTATGTTGTGAAAAGCTATGTAACTTCGAGCACTTTTACAAATCTGTCCAATAAATGTCAATATTCATTGTCAAATTTAATTGTATCGTTATTCTTTTATTCTCTTTCATTGTGGGTACCTTATTAATTAGCTGTAGGTAGCCAGATCATAGTTGGAACATTTCTGCAAGTAGCATGTTTGCAATAAATACACACTCTTTTAAAAAATATTTGCGACTTATGTATTTTTTTTCAAGCCGTTCTTAATATATAAGATTATATATACAAACGTAACGATTAACCATATACAAAAAATCGGCTACACTTAAAATGTAAAAAATTTTTAATACAATGCTATTGTAAATATTTCTCCACTGGATCGATTCTTTATGCGTTTTCAAATTCATTAAATCGTACGTGTCATTCGCATATACATAACATACACTCACTCTCATATCTTCATTGAACTTTTATACAATCACATATTTTGCATATCTAACAGTCTCTCGTACTTATGGCTACGATTTATACAAAATTTTACATTTATCATATTTACAAAACTTATATACTTCATAATCTATAGGATACCTTAACATCGTAAAAGTATTAATCTGCTATTTGAACTTTTGGTGTTCTGTCATAAGTTATATCGCACCTATATTAATAAGCTATATTCTGTAGAAATCTACGAGCCATAGAATCATTGTGATAATGCATGCTAATGTGGAATATTGATAAAGATCTTGTTGGAGGCGTAATACATTTTATCTTTTTACAACTGCATCCTGGCAGTATTAGAATTCTTATTTTTTAAGAAGACCTGAAAGTTAAATGTGACGATGACTACAGGTTTTCCAATCTCGTAGTTACCATTTCTCGATCGTTTAAAAATCCTCTTCGATCATTCGAAATTAAGAAGTTAAGTAGAAGACATAAACTTTTTCACTCCTATGTCTCTCGGATGTTCTTCTAAGAATCATAATAGTAGCCATTTATAAAACGTCCTGCCAATTGCTTCGGTGTCGG
This sequence comes from Ancistrocerus nigricornis, assembly GCA_916049575.1. Lineage (NCBI taxonomy): Eukaryota > Metazoa > Arthropoda > Insecta > Hymenoptera > Vespidae > Ancistrocerus > Ancistrocerus nigricornis. The sequence goes on along the minus strand of OU696668.1, from coordinate 9,721,568 downwards.
ACATATAGTTGCGTGTAACAGTTAAAACAATGTGCAGGAACCTTAGGCTGTCCAGCAGCTGGGGAACCTCGTAACTTTCTATTCATTCTTCAAGACCAATACTCTGATTAGCAATAAAATAAGCAAATGCACGAGCGTGGAAGCAAAATATTTTAGAAGTAGTAGTACCTCTTATTGACTAACGCATTCTCCTGAGCTGCAGAAAATCGCGAGAAATTAAAAGCCACCGGTAGAGAACTCGATATTCCGGAATACATAAGCTGCTCTTAGCTGCTCAGTAGATTCTGTATAAAATTGCACATAAAATATTATCATCAGAAACAAGAAGTCATCGACATTAGCAAACTTTGATTCGTCTACCCTAAAGCCAGTAACGACATCTTTATTTACTTGCTCTCTTCACCTTTAACTCGCAAGTTTTCGCGGTTAATAAAACAATGTGTAAAATTTTTTGACAACGATTTTGATGATTTGATCTCACGCGCCGCTTTTTAAAAATTTCATTTTTTTCGAGCGACATAGTGGCAGTATCTTCATTTAATAGACTTATAGGAAGCTTAATTAATAATTGATGTTTCAAAATGGTGGACAATTAACACCAGGATGAAGGTACTGACATTTATCGCCTACTCGGCAATAACCGTTCTTGGTAAATTGCATACAAACACGTGGTTGTTTGCCGCTTCCTCTCCAGCCACCACCTCCTCTCCAACCTCCTCTACCAGGACCACATCCTCTGTACCAACCAGGACCAGGGCCACCTCTACCTCTAGCGTGCATCGGACCACCTGGACCCCTTGGACCTTGAAAGTTAGGGCCAGGGCCATACATAGGTCCGGGGGGGCCTTGGAAATTATTTGGATTCATATTATTGAATCCCATGTCTTCTGGTCCCATCATACCATAACCGTCTTGCTGTTGATTGTACATCGGTGGTGGTCCCATCATACCAGGTGGTACCATTGGTCCACCTTCCATCGCTGGAGGAAATGCTGCAGGCATATTAGCCATAGGATTCATTCCTACATCAGGTACAACAACTTTTCCATCTCCCGTTCTCCAGCCACCGCCACCCGCGGGAATCGGGCCAGCTATTTCAGGTCCCATTTGTCCCATATGCGTTGGAGGTATCATCTGCTGAGGCATTGGAGGTATCGGATTTATCGGACCTTGCGGACCTACGGGAGCCATCATTGGCTGTTGATTATGCGAGTAAGGTGGATAATGGAAGTTCGTCATCGTGGAAGGCTGAACGGGTAATTGAGGCTTCGGCTCTGGCCACGTCATATTCGTAAAGTCTTTTTCACTCTCCTTATTGCCTGTGAGATCGTCCAATGGTATAATTTTGGGGTCGGTAATTATGTGATGACGCTCTTCGTCTGGTTCAGCTGCTGAATCGGGTATCCTGCAATTACATCGAAACAAAATGATAAGTACTTTTATAAACGCGATACAACAATTATCGAATGTTTGTTGCGGGTGGTAGACTTACATGCTTCGATTGAAGTAAAGTGCTTGAAGAATGCCTTTTTCTCGTGCGTATTGGATGTCTTTTTCTCTGCTGTCTTTGCCGGGTTCCACTAAAGCTGGTGGTAAGTCAATAGGAATTAATGGCTTCCATCGTGTCTTCTCTTCCATCAAGTCTTCAGTACCTAAAGTACAATAAAAAATGTTACTTTAAAATTGTTCTATCAATGTTCGTATAATAAAGGAATATTACGACGCTACTTACTTAATTTTCTTGCCATTTGGAATGCCTCCCTTTCATTTTGTTTTTCCATCTGTTTCATGTCCGTGAACGTTTTCGTTACGTTTACTCTTTCTGTCTCATCCAATTCGAAATAGCGTATCGATTCTAAATCTGTCTTCCATTTCAATGATTTTTTAGGACCTTTACGTTTTTGAAGCAGAAGAACGCTTCTAAGTCCGTCGACATAACGAATTTCGGGATAAGGACTATTCTCTTTCTTCAACACATCCAAACCATCGGAAGACGCTTCTTCTGGAGAATCGGATGCTTTTGTTTCTTCGTTATCATCTTCCGGCGTCGGTGCTGAAAAATCAGATCAAAATATTATTTATTCATCCCACTTGCGTTAGAAACCATTGTAGAACTTCTTAAGCGAATTAAAATGGAGACACTCACTGCTACTTCCATCATCATCATTGTTATCTCTGCTATCCTTTTGACTATCGAGACTATCTTCTTTATCCCTCTTAATTTCCTCTCCACTGCTTTCTTTTTCTTTCTGTTCCTTATCTTCTTCCGTCTCTAACGTATCCTGATAAAACTTTGATGAAAAAGGAAGATATTAGTCGAAATAAATATAATTATGACCGGTTTATGTATACAGATTATTCTCGTTTAGAAAATAATCGCGCATGCAGAATCGAAATCGAATTTTTCAAATTAAAATACCTTGAAATTAGGTTTGACGACGACCGGAGATTTTTCATCATTACTCGATGGAGATGTTGGCGGTGGCGTGACTTCACGATTATCAGCACTAGTCACTTCTTGCTTCTTCGCTTCGGATGGTCCGTCTTTAGTAATAGAAGTTCTACGCTTTCGTTTTCGTGGTTCTTTACTTTTCGTCGATGCCGTTAACGCATCCATAAACATATCACTCTCTTGTAGGACCATCGCTGAAACAATCAAAATGAAAGCTACTGTAGTGAAATATCACCGAAGGAGATGCAGCATGTAAAATATCATTTTACGAGTACGTAATAATTAACAGGGGCAATAGAAGTTTGAAATTATTAAAATGGATCTCTCTGCTTTTCTCGTATATAATCCAAGGTGATCTGCAAAAGGAATTACATGGGTTGGATATTATCATATTTATTCCTTTTTTTATAGACATATTTTAGCGTTTGCATACATCAAATTTAACAATGAATTTATTCAAATAAATCGCAATAGATACAACCGTCAAAATGCGACTCTCTCAATGTTGTATAATATCATAAGTTGTAATTAGAGAATGCTATTTCTTAATTTTTCTTGAATTTTTATTTAATACGCGTGGCCAGATGATTGATAATGCCATAAAGCATAGAAAAACCGATAATGCATAAAACAAATCGAATCTATCGCCTGAATAATAAATAAATCTTATAATCTAAATAATAATCTTACTGTGATTTTATTGCAAGTAGCATGATTAAATATATATAACAAGCGACAAAAACGTGTTGTATATGAATCTTGTAATACGCGTTAAAATCATGCATTACAAAACAACTTTAACATTAAAAATATCACAATTACGTTGACGTCGTCGTATTACCCAACTACATCGAACGATCACGCGTCTCTACATACGTGCACGAAAAAGAACCGAATATTTCAATTAAATAAAAATGATCGTGCTCTTCGGAACTAGACGTGCAATCAAGAAATTTGAAATAACATTATCTATGCGTTACGCCGATATAAATAATTTTGAATCAAATATTTTTACGCCGAGATAATCGTATTGAGTATACAAACAACGCGATTCACACAATTGTCTTAATGACTTGTGTTCGTAAGCGATAAAAAATAAGATTTTATTATCGAGGAAAATGTATGTGCACAATCTTATTGAGCTTTATTTCTCGAGATCGATTGATTAACGTTAAAAAGAGGTAGCGTTGCGTTGAATCAATAAAACGTTGAAATTGATCGATATAATCTTACTTTCTCAAAGTTTTATTAACAGACGTTTGGAATAGTCGCATCGCATATTGTTTCCTTGACGCGATACCGCAATCATCCAGATAAATACAACGGCTCTTACCGCGCAATCATTAAAAGTACGCTGCAAACGCAAGTGCAACCGTTTAACGGTCGCACGGAACATAAATTTGACCGATCTTAGAGTGATCTTCCGAGGGACTTTCAGACTAAGTTTAAACTGCGGTGTTATCGATCGCATAACTACTTTCGCTTTAGCCCCCGAGGAAATCTCTGGAAAAACCATAGAAATATAATGCGTATTATGGAAATCATTTTTTTAATGTACATACACGTTGGATATTTCATTAGGTAAATAATGTAATATGTGATCGAAGCAATAAATTATTTATATACGGGCGCATAGTGCAGTTATATAGATATTCGAATGAACGAGCGTGTCACGAGACAATACTGTAACGCATTTGTTTGTTTGCGCCATTAAAAGCCCGCGAGATTTCAATCTACTATCGTTCATATAAATGACATAAGAAGTCTTCTCTAATGTTATCTCTTCATAAGAATTACCATAGATAAATAAAATTATCATTATTAATATCAATTACGAGTAAGCGAAGAAAACAAAAAATTATTTTCCTTTTTTATTTATTATTGGGTTACCATAGACAAGATGAATCACTGCCATTATCATTAACGTCACGTCCCACGCATGTTCTCTAGACATACGCACGAAACGTAAAAGATAAAAAATTCTTCGAATGGTTAAAAATAAAGAAGCTATTTCCAGTAGTACGATTGTTTACTTTCGAGCGATTCGAACAAAGGACATTGCCAGTTTAGTTTCCTTCCTCATTTAATCTCCTTCTTTTTTTTTTCATAACGTCGTAATCGATCGCAATCGAGTGGTTGCTCCTTGAATTACATCCGACTGAAATCAACACATACAATAAATAATAGAACAAGAAATCATATTATCCAACGCCATTATATTAAGATACGACGGGCCATGGTCGACTTACAAATAAGCTCGAATACGTCGATACATATATAAAAAGCATAAAAAAAAAACGCAGCAATAAAAAAGATTCTTAGAATTTCGTCGAGTGCTCGAGAACGATGAGAAAAGAAATGATAAAAAAAAAAAGAAAAGAGAGAACAAAGCTTCAAAGACTGAACCAAGAAAAATGTTTTTCGATCGAAAACGTAGCTTCGGTTATTTAAAAAAAAAACGGTCAGTGGTCGTCCTATTAAACAAAAAAAAAAGATCCATCAAACGATTAATCATCGAACAACTAGTGTCCGAAAAAGGGGAAAAGAGAAAAGAAGCGGCGCGTTCGTGGGGACCGCCGCTTGAATGCGATGGACAACGTGCGACGTACGGTTAATAGGCTAACGCGAATGTAGTGTGTATGTGTGCATGGTACGTAAGTAGAGACGCGAGAGAGGGTCGACGGTGCGCTACGTGCGGCACGACGCGACATCATCGCAAAAACATCCGCCCACTTTCGAACCTTTCGAGCCGAACCGAGAGCGCCGTGCGTCGTTGCGCAATTCCTCATAGCGTCGAGAAGAAACCACCACCACCACCACCAGCACCCTACCACCGCCACCACCCCGTCACACCACCAACAGAACCACCATTCTCTCCTCCTCTCCCTCTCTTTCCCCGACTCCAACGCTCCCTCCTACACCCTTACGGCCAGCAAGTTCCTCTCTTTTCAAGTTCGACAAGACGACGATACGCGCGTCGATAGTCGAATTATATACATATATTGTTGTATATTACGTATATCATTTCCTTTAGCTACGCGACTATTCTTTTTCTGATAAAGCCCTTTTGTATATATTGATCTTGCCCGAAGATAATAACCGCAACTCAAGCTCTTCCGATTTATAATTTTTATAATTTAAAATACTCACGAAAGAAAAGAATTTAAAAAAAAAAAAAAGAAGAAATCGTAATCGAAGGATTCAAATCGGAAGCGAGACGCGCGCCTAACGGGAGCTTCGCTTTCCCGACGATTTTTAACGATAATTAACGAACTACTCCGAGCGCGATTCGATAAGTGTACTCCGAGACTGCTTCGTGGAGTCTTACTTTACGAGAATGTCGTCAAATCATTAGATTGTACGTTCCTAAGCGATTCAATCGAGTTGGATTTGTCCGTAAGCGTTTTTGGCATGCGTATGTTTGTTAAAAAAAATGCGTATTCGATTCCCCAAAGGCACGAATCCTTTTCTTTTCGCCGTGAACCTATAACGTACGTGCGACGTATACGCGAGCGGGAAACGGAAGAAATTTTGAATAATAGCGCGCGGATTTCTCTCTCTCTCTCTCTCTCTTCCCCACTTCCGCTACAAAAATATTGCGCTTATGAATGAATCTTGTTCTCTCTCTTTCTTTTTCTACTCTCTTATTCTGAGGTTGCTTTTTTTTTCTAAAATGCGCGCGACCACAGAGCAACGAAGAAGGCCGCACTCGCCATACCGATGACGTCGTCATCAGAGGCGCGCACAGGGACATCGGGTTTCACAGGTCGTTAAAAAGGCCCGTTGGAACTCCTAAGGGGGCCCCCTTTTGCTCCGAGGGCGTCGATATTGCAGCTTCGGATTTTCGTGTACTTTTTTCGTGTGTGTGGGTGTGTGCATCGTAGATTATCCTGCGTTCGATTAAAAAAGATCGACGCACCGTTGATCGCTTGGTTTTTTGTCAGTATTTTTTTCTTCCTTTCGATCTTTCATGGTATTTTTGATTTCGCTTTTCATTCGCTCGCTCACTCATACGATTCTCTCTCTCTCTCTCTCTCTCTCATATTTCTCTATCGCACGCACTCTTTCTCGCCCTCTCTCTCTCTCTCTCTCTCTCCCTCTCGTTACTTTTTTTCCCATTCTCTCTAATAAGGATCTCGGGACTCTACCCGTCCCAAACAAATTTCAATTCTCTCTGTCTGTCAGTTTTAGTTGCACCGATCAATTTTCCGCGAGTACACTGTGAATTAAATAATAATAAGAAATGTGAAAAGCTACACTTCAATATCGTGTCTTTATATCTCTTTCTATATCTATCTTTCTCAAAAAAGTTCGAAATGGTGTCGTAGGGAGCTGTCGATATTGAACAACTACTAATCATGTATTTTCAACATAGAATTCAACTGATTATCCTTGCTTGACTTACAATCACGCGCGTTACGTCGATTTCGTCGCTTCGTGTGTCCTTGACCAAGTAGCAAGGCTATGATTTCATAAAACATAGTGCAACTGGTATATGCGTCGAACTTGTTACTGAAAGAAAACACATTTCTAAAAAAGAATGATTATAAAAATGTGCAATTTCACCGCAACAAGCGCAAATGTAAATATATGTAAGTATAATGATGAAAGAAGAATAAAATACAGTTGTATTTTCGAGTACTTAACGTTATAACATACCGACCATTTAAAAAATATATGAGTATATATATTTTACGGCCGAAAGGGCTATCAAGATTTTTGTTTTTTCGTTCACTTTTTATCATAACTTTCACTTCTCCCATCGAGCGACACCATTTCGAAAGCTTCGATAATATTTAAGCTACATCTTCAATTTATGCGACTATTTACCGAGAGGATGGAAATCTGGATGGGCCCACGGTAAGTGTTTGCTTTATCAAGCATTCAATGAGCAAGATATATAGCAGAAACCCAAGAGTTAAATATTTCCAGATTTCTGATCAATTTATTTAAATGCTTAATAGGGTGTACATGTACAAGGGAAGAAGTATGGACAGACAAAAGTTGTTTGTTGCCTTACCTAGGTAGATTAGTACTATCCTGAAGACTCGCATCGATGCTCGTTCATTGTTGAACGTTTTAAAACACACACCCGAAAATCATTCGAAAAGAACTTTACACGTTTATCTAGTAAATGTTTGTGCTTATACGGAGAACTTCACGTAACGTTAATTTACCCCTTTTTTTTGTTTTTTTCTTTCCCGATCGTTCGCCAAAGCGATCAATCGCATTATTTCATCGCACGGCACTGTCCGTTAGAGAATTTACGTATATACTTTTTAATTAATATTTTTTCGAAGATTACCTGATGAATCTTCTTAACATACGAAATAAATCGAAGTCGAGGAGAGATCCTAATTTCTTCGTTCTTCTAACGTGATGATTATATGCAGAGAAAGCACGAGAGATCCATTTTTTCCAATTCCACGGAAGTAGAATGATAGTTGTTTTCTTAAATCTTCTATAAGACTCTAATAGTAATATTTGGGGAAACAGTATAGGGTGGCATTAAAAAATACAAGTTTTGCGAGATGCCTGTAAGAAATGTGAATTAATACGATGTGCGAAGAAAAAGTTCAAAAGGATTGATTTCAATAGACAAAGTACTAATAATATCTCATTGGTATAAAATTTCGTGTAAAGTATTGTCTGGGTGTATCTTTCCTGGAGGCATCCACCTGCAAACTCAACATCATAGAGTTAGTAATAGTTCTTAATAATATATATTATGCCGATGTTCAGAGGTAATTTAACTTGTTAGATTAAAATACCAATACATATATAAATGGCTCTACAAAATTTGTATTAGTTTTCATATATGTCTTGCGTCTTAATATTTTTTGCCGATTTTCTTAATACATATGGAAAATATTACATCTGGTACAATTAAAGTATAAGTAAAAATGAATTGAAGTATGACTACAATGTTAATGCAAAGTAAGCAAGAAATTCTAACATTTAATTCATTACATGACGCTTCTATAAAAATAATTGTTATTGAATAATAATAAAATGTATAGTTATACGAATCAGTAGATACTTAATATCAGTTTAGTATTTCATATATTTCAAATTGTATTGTATAAACGATATTTTATAATATAAGACCAAAGTGATTAAAAAAGAAGAGTCATCGTACGAAGCATAGTGTGTATACAAGAAAAGATATTGGATGTTATAGAAAGATCTAACTATGAATATGCTACTTAACTAGCCATATCAAAAAATAATAATAAATTCGATATAACAAATGACAAATTTACTTTGAACAAAAAGAAAACATTTACATTCATTTTAACCTTAGACCTTAGAACATCGGCAGATCGCCATAATAGTAAGTTTATTTTCTGCATTTGTAAGTTTATGCATTTAAGATAATACTTTATGAAGCATAGCATCTGAGATACTGATATATACTTACGTTTAGGTTTTGGTGGTATCAATTTGATGCCTCCTTTCTTCTCATCGCTTGGTGGTGTAGTTGGAGAGTCCAAGGACAGCTTAGCTCTCTTGTCCGATGGTGGAAGTACCTCCCTCAGTGGCGAAGGTCTCTTCAAACTTGGCAGCTTTGGAAGAGGAATCATTTTCTTGTCGACAATAGGGTTTGATTTCTTTGCTGATCTGGGAGGTGGAGGCTTTACTTCTTCCTCTAGGCCCGTAGACCTAAACTTAGAGTTAAACGTTTTGACGGTCTTCGGTCTTGCTGTTGAGTCTTGCATATTTTTTCTGCTTTCTATTGAAATTGAAATATTTTTTTTCTCAGGCACAATTACAGCTTTCTTTCCCTCAACTTTATCCTTATTTTCTTTAGAACTGTCTCGAGAATCCGTTGTTACTTTTTTCATTCCATCACCGGATTTACTATCCTCAGATTTCTTCTTAGGTATTTTACCTAACTTCGAACTTAAAACTTGACCTTGTACTTTTTCTAAAGTTGCTTTATCTTTCTCTGCCTGATCCTTTTTTTGCTTTTCTTTTTCCCGTTCTTTCTCTTTGTCAGATTTATTCTTGCTAGTGGAATTATGCTTACTGGATGAATTGGAGTGATGCTTGTCTTTATCCCTGGAAGACTTATCCTTAGAACTGGAACTCTTTGATGTACTGCTAGACGAAGAACGGTGGCTACTAGAACGGTGAGATGTAGAACTACTACGATGCGAACTAGAGCTTGTGCCGTGTTTAGAAGAACTTTTTGATGAGGATGAACTGTGATGGTGACTACCACTTTTTTTATCTGAACCACTACTCGACTTTTTATCGTCTTTTTTATGAGAATCTCGATTCTCTTTGTCACTAGACTTATTGCTATCACTAGAAACAATATCTTTATTTTCTGTACTTTTAACATTACTAATTTCAGTCTCATTACTGTCTTTACAACTAATTGTAGATTGCTTCACTTCACTAGAAATTTGATCCGATTGTTCAGGTTGCACTTCTGTTATATCGTCTTGTTCACTGTGCACTCCTTCACTATCTTCAAAAGTTTTCTTTTCGTCATCTTCTTTCAAAGAAAACACTGTGTCTTTAATATCTCCATTTACTTCTACAGTTGTATTACTTGAAGATAAAACACTATTTATGTTAGCTGCATCAGTCTCTACTTTTGTAAGAACTTGTTTTCCATCTCTTATTGTAATTTTATATAAGGGAACCGACGATTGGGAAGACACTACGACAAAAGATTGCTTTTTCGTTGAAAGTTGACTTGCTTGTTGCTGAATTTGTGTCTGTTGTGGTTTGCTAACAACTTGCAATTGTAGTGGATGTTTCTCTTGCAAATGTTCCTCTACTTGCTGTTGAATTTGAGTTGCAGAGATGGTAGACTGCGGACTTTGCGTGAACTGCAAATCTTGTACGTGTACGGTAACGCTTTCTACATCGTCCGAACCTTTTTGTAAGCCGCTACTAATAGAATACTGTTGCTGCTGTTGCGATTGTTGTAGAGACGATGGTATTATTAAGCCTTGTGCCGTAGCACTATTAGTTTGCATTGGTATTGTCATGATATGGGCTGGCACAGAATTTGGTGCAACTTCACCTTTTACTATCTTCAACCATTGTTCAACAAGACGACTGGCTAATATTCTAACACCTTGATGACTTCCTTCTTTTGATAAGCCTTTAATGAGTTTTGGACAGTTGTTACTTTTTAATCTGTCAACATCCACTGGACACAGCAATAGAAGCTCCAAAAGTTCTTGAATTAGTGCCCAGTTTTTAGCAAGGATTCCATCTGTTAGCCACATATGAATCAGATTCCATCCACCAGCAGTCATAAATCTGTGGATTAAAATATTTATTTGGTTACACCTATGTAAGGTTTTAAATGATTGAAGAAATAAAAATAGCTATATCATGACTGATTTGTGTTACTTTGAAATCCAAAAATTCAAACTTGAAAACATTAACATAAGATTTCTTCTCTATATGATAATGTAAGACTCATATCAGTAAGTACGGTCCATTAACTACAGCCGTCCAATGGTTCAGGGTCTATTTACTTTTGCATGAATTACATTTTAACACATATACAACAGAATAAGTAAATGTGCGTTTTGACATGCTGCGTATACTAATATTGCATTCGCATATTTTGAAATAAACTTTATAATTCTGCAGTTTTAAACAAATAATTCCTAATAGAAATATTAATCTGAATTATTAATATATTTTTTACTTACTGGCTAAGAAGATCGGTGTTAGTGGTTTTTAAAATTTGTATGTAAATGCACTTGGAAACCAATTTCTTTGAAAATTTCGTCATTAAATTAGCTAATCGATGTACCTCTTCTTTGCTTTTAATACCTCCTGTTGGACCCAGTAAAACACTGAGACATTTAAGCAGTGACAATGGGTCTATACGTGGCTGTGAAATAAAAAAATTGGAATGTTATTGATTACTAGACAAATATTACAAACTTTATTTTTAACTTCATTCAAACTAATTAGATATTCAGTCAAATAAATAGTTTATATTATAAATATTGTCATGTTTTATAGAAATGTTAGACTTATATCAGTAAGTATGGTCAACTAATCACAACCATCCAATGGTTCAAAGTCTATGTTATTTACTTTTGCATGTGATTGTGTTTTTTACAACCATACACACATGAGAAGTGTATGTGTATTTCAACATGCTATTACATCATTAAATATGTATCATCTTATAACCACAATTTAATAAAATTTAATATACAAAAAGAGTATATAACTCACTTATTAAATATTAACGTACATAATTATTTATCAAATAAACTAGTATCTTTATATATGAAAATTGGGTAGTATTTTACGATAAAAAATTAAGAACGATCAATAACAACGAATTTCACCTATCGAAATAACTACAAATTCGATTATAAGGTAATTTCTTGATAATTAACTCTAAATTAAATGTAAGAAAAAAAAAAAGCGTATAGACAATTAAGTTACATCAATTATACAAACGAAGGTTATTGATCGAATATCTACTTTTCCCCTACTTCTCTCTCATGCCAGCAAAAAATCCGATATATATCACGGAAGTCAGATGTCGTCCTCCATTTTGAAATTCATACAATTCGATTCTTATAAATATAAATTGACTCACCATTTTGTAGTTATCCTCGATGGATTAATGAATTTCGAAGAGCAAACATAGAATCATGATGTATATCTGGAATAAAAGAAAAAAAACCATTGGAATTTACATAGGCGAGTCAACGGAATACGCATCCGATTCGAGACGCTTGTACTACACCGCCATTTTGTTGACCGTTAACGTGAACAGCAAGATAAACTACAAATCTCCTTTTACGAAACTTACAACGAAGAAATTTGGCGACCCGAGAAAATATTTAATTTACGCATTGTAATTTCTACCTCAATAACTGAAAATATCCATCGACGTATTATAAAGATCTTCCTGTCGTCATTAACACGGTCTTTCTAATCGACCCATACGGATTACTTTCTACCGCGATTAAGGTACTAAAATTGCAATTATTCTATTCAATTTAGATTTCTTATAATGATCTCAAATTGATTATCATTTCTTAATAAAAATAAGCGATCTAAATATAAAAATTATCAACGACGGACTTTGCAAAAATGCAGGTACGAGAAGCGTATCTCCAGCAAACGTTGCTCACTCAGTATCCGACTGGCGAATCGCTTGCTGCGCAGTCATTCTACGCATTCCCCACCCTCATCTACAATACCAACCAATCGAAGGCTCGATATCGACACAACGTTGACCAATGACCGATGCGACCCCACCTTATCGCTCTACGTCACTGTATACTATTTCTATTTTTATCACGCCGTAACAATCCGTTGCTACAAAATTTTTGGTAGAATTTACAATCCTATGAATTAAAACTAACACTTTCTAACACTGTTTTTTCCTTTTTTACTATAGCTTATTTTCTATAATTGTGCACTATCAGTCCCCGAGCGTAAAATGCATACTTTTACGCATTTTTATTCTTTAATCCATCAAGTTACGTCACTCATCGATATACACCTTGCATAACAAATTTACTTCGGCAGTTAGCTTTTTCAATAAATTCTTAGTTATGGTTAAACACAATTTAACGGATGTCGATAACCTGATACAATCTCGTTAATTTTCGTGACTATCTTTTCTTTATTAAGAGAGAAAGAGAGAAAAAGAGAAAGAGAGAGAGAGAGAGAGAAAGAAAGAGAGATAGAAATAGATAGATAGATGCCCCACCCTCTATTATAGTCGCAAAATCGACATCTTAATATTTCTGGACAATAGGTAAGCCACTCACAGTTTGATTAACAATTAAATCCTTTTTATGGAAAACATATGTTCAGCGGCGCATAAGAAACTCAATATTTCCTATACACGATAACGACGTGGACCTACGAAACTCGGTCAAAGTCCGACTTCACGTCGAACGAACGCTACGGAGCTGCCGTAGATCCAAGTGTATCTTCTCGCTGATCTGCCATCTGCAATAAAACATTACTTAAAATTTATTTTAATTACCTTAAAAATGATTTTCTTGCGATATCCTGTTGGAAAATTACGACAATTACTTAAACTTTAACAGAACTACTCTCACCTATGGAGCATAGCAACCGCTGCTGCTACTGAAACGGAAATTCCTTCGTCGCTTTAAGTGAATCAAATGTAATACTGTAATCTTTTCGTGATTTAGTTTTATGCTAATAATTATAATGAAATAAATATAAAAAATCTAGTAAAAACAGAATTTTTTGATCGTTATCGAATTTTATGATTTTTATTCTTATAAAGACAAAGTATTTTTCTAAAGTTTTGTTTTGACTAGTTAGCTCAACTGGCAAAATTGATTCGTTGAATACGACGTGAATCAATATTATATGTTCAAATTATATTTATAATATATTATATTAAGTGCAATATTTTGTATGTTTTAAATACATGTTAGAAATAAACACAGTATATTTTTGTAAAAGTGTTACATATTCAATTATTATTATATGCTTGATTTGATTCATATCTACATGAACTATATGTTGTTGCTAGGTTAAAATATTGAAAGTTTATTTTATTTAAAATATACAACGAACATAAGAAATTTAATAAAAAAATCAAATAGAATATGCATGGCGGTCTCTTTTTAAAAAATAAATAATTATTTGCAATGTTTCTTCGAAAAACGTAAATTAGAAAATAAGTTTTCTTTAAGGCTTGTGTTCATAAGTGAACGTTTACACCAGTTGACCATACCTTTTGAAAATATTACTAGCGATAAAAGTCAATGTAACTAGAAATATTTAGCTCCGAATTGTGGTACCCCTTAAAACCGTTTGAAAGAGATTTACGTTGTAGAAAGCGGTACCTCGCATCAAGGTTTTTTTAGTGTTTTCAAGTATACTTTAACAAACTGCTAGTTGGTAATCTGTCGCAATTTTGTGAAAGAACGCTTTGTAGTGACCAGAAACATGTTTCGGTCGAAGAAAGAGGTTGATCGGCACGTGAGAGATATTTTTCACAAAATAGAAAACGCGGATGAGGTAAGGTTGTTTTCGCACGCAGACATTGCTCTAAATGACCGTTTGCGATGTTCAAGGCGCGTACTCGTGCGGTTTTTAAGTCACAAACGTTTTTGTAAAATTATACTTGGCAAATTTTCTCACAACATAAACTAATCTCATTTTTTGTACATGTTTATACATGGCCTTTTCTTCGTTATTTTCTTTCATTACCTGCCATTGATCTTTTAATTATGATAATATCTTTTACACGAATATTCATAACCTATTATGTGAAAATTCTGAATAAGTAATTTGATAATTTTTGTACTAAAAATGTATGTCAACATTTTTTGATCAAGTTAAATTCTTACACTATATAACTATTGCTATACAATATTTTGTAAAGAAAAGTTATTTTTAATTATACATACATCCATATATATATATATACATATATTATATATATATACATATAAATATTATTTTCAGAGAGCTTTCCGTTGTTATAACATAGCCAAATTATATTACCAAGTAGGAGATTACGAATCTGCAAAGAGATATGCATTTTCTTACTTGGAAGTACGAGGAAAGTCACCTGGAGCACATAAATTGTTAGGTCAAATATTGGAAGCATTAGGAGAAAAGGAATCAGCACTTAATCAATATGAATTATCACTTGAATTGGATGGAAATCAAAATGACTTGGTTTTAAAAGGTATATCCTAAGGAATAAAATCCCATAAGATTTTCTACTACTTTAAAGTATTAATTGAGGAATTAAGTATTAGTATAATGAATTATCATTGTAATCATTTATTTTTGTTTTGTAATAGTTTGTGAATTATTGATTGATATTGACACTGGTATGGATTTAAACCATATTAAATATTGGGTAAAAAGAGCTAACAGACAATTTCCTCATCATTCTACAGTTTTTAAATTGAAAGAAAAGATGTTAACTATAGAACAACCAAATGACGGTAGCAAAGATCTGGAGTCTTTAATTGCATGTAAGGGTCAATATATTATTTACTCAAATTAAAAATTAGATATATTAAAATATTTCGCTAAAATAAACAAAAATTATAATTATATTAGAATCCACTTATATAATTAATTATAACTAATTTTTTTAGCTGAGTTATCTATTATGCCAACGGATGTTAACTTACGTGTAAAATTGATAAAATATTATATGGCAAACCAGAGATTCAATGATGCTTATAACCATGCTGCTAATGTGGAAACAACATATTGTCATAGAAATAGCCTTATGTGGTATCAGGCACTTTGTGAATTGTTAGTAAAATGTAAAGAAAGTAAACTAAATGATTGGAAAAATGATTGGTCATTTTGGATCTTTTATATATCCACATTAGAAAGATATGCAGCACTTTCTTTGAAAGAACATGGCAATGGTGCAACTAAAACAGTACCAGAAGCAACACAAGCAGTATTTAAGTATGTAATATAATTCAAATAAAAATAAATATCACATTTGTGAAAGTCTTGCAATAGTTAATATTATTATGGTATACTTTTGTTATAAATGTTCTTCTTATGCTTATTTGCATATTTCAGTTTTGACCAAGTTTTGACTGAATTTAAATCAAGAAATTTTTCATACTATCCAATATATACAGAAGAAATGCTAACACACATGTTGGGTCAATTACATTTTCATTTGGGATGTTTATATTTACGAAAAACCAAAAGAGAACAAGGCAGTTGGGATGAAGCAACTCAGCTTTGTGCAGCTTTATTTTTATCTGCATTACATGTAAATCCAATAGATCCCAAAGGTTCATGGGTTACACATGTAAAAGATCAATGTAAAAATTTAGTTTCAGTATGGTACAGGGAAGGATCTTACAGATGCAGTCAGACAGGTAAATTTTCACATAATTTTGCTAATAGCTTCTTGGCATAAGAATCATCTTTCAAACACTTTATGTTCATAGGTCATGTTCTTCAGGATTGTGCAAAAAATAATGCTAAGAAGCTCATGAATAAAATTGATGCATTTTTCTTCACAGAAGTATCTAGAGAAAAAATTTATAAGGTATTATGCCTTGTTTTATTAAAGAATTACAATAATTAATGTTAGTAATATCTTTTTATCTTCATATCATTTACAGAAAATTTTTGAAAGTAGGCTATATAAACAACATATAGCAACTTCATATTTTTGCAATCATACAGCTCGCAACCCACCGCTTCGTTTGTGTGTACCAAATGAATTAAAATGTTATGATGAAGGTACATTTTGTTTTTTTAAATAACTAGATATAGTTTCAAGGTGTCAAATTATTATAATGTTATATTTCAGTTGCGGAAGAAGTATGGCCAGATTCATTACATCATCACGTTTGGATTGGTGTTGCAAATCGACTTCAAAGTCTTCAGAGTAAAGATAAAACATATCCACAGCAGTATTCACACGTATTCCCAGAATTACAATTTTCGGTTTATAATCTAAATCAACTTGCTCCTGACACGCTATGCAGATTAGACATTGATGCATTTTTAAATGCTGCAGGTTAGTTACAGATGTAAATTTATTATTAATGTTATACTGTCTGAATTGTTATTCGTAGTACATGGCAAAATACAATTTGGAAAATAACATTCATATAACATATTTTTTACTTTCAGTTTTATGCTCTTCTGCAATCATCGAAGAGCAGCAACAAAGAGGTTTCCTAACTCAAGAAAGACTTCCTACTCTACCAGCAGACTTAACTAATTCTCTTTGTACAACTGCACAAGAAAAATGGTATTGATATTTTTTTCCATTCTTTTTATTGATGTTCATAATGTATAATTAAAAGATTTTGTTTTTAGGTGGTCGTATGCATATAAAATGTATTCAAAGCAAGAGACGCTGGAAGGGGATATAGGAGAGATTAGACAAGAATTACGTAGAGGTTTAGAAGTTATTCGTTGTATTGGCAATCATGGTTTGCATCCAGTAGTTCTAGTACACTTAGCACGATTATTTTATCATAGGGTAATTTTTATTGAATATTGTAGTAATTGTATACTTAATATATGTGAAGATGCAGCCTAATAATAAATCATTTTTATTTAGGTAAAAATATTAAAAGAGAAGGATCCAGAGCATCTTGACATTTTAGCCTTAGAAACACGATGCGAACTTTATTGGTCCACTGTTATACCTCTTCTTGAGAGAATGCAAAATAATCAAACTATACGCATAACAAGTTCTAAGTTATTTAATTATGAAGGGTTAGTAATGTTTTCATTATTATTGGATTGGTTTATTTGTACATAGGACATTTCATTTATGTGATTATATTTAACTGTATTTGTAAGGGTAGAAAGGACATGAGTAATGCAGAATTAACTAATGCTTTGGAAGAAGGTAGATTACTTATGGCACAACGCTTCGTTCGGAGTAAACAATACGAACAAGCAATTGATGCATTACAAATACTAAGATGTCCTGAAGCCTCGTTTCAGCAAGGACAAGTAAGTTTTTTATCTTTAACTTATTAAACTTCTTGTTAATAGATATACAAATGATTGGTTTTATTTAAAACAGATTTATAAAACACTTGCTGATGAGATAGTCAGTTCTATGTCCAGAGAGAGCTTAACATCAGAAATGAGGTCGCAGCATATTATTATGCTTTCAAAAGCTAGAAATTGTTTCTATCTTACTTTAGATCGATTACGTAGTCCAGGAACAAATCCGAAACATCCATTAAATTTGGAGCTATGTACACATATTTCAGACATTGAAAATGAATTAAAAAGGATTGATCCTGATTTGTCACAAGGAGAATGTGAGTTAAATACTTCATATTTAGGTTTTTGCTATTAAGATTATATAATAATGTAGCTTTATAATGTATTTTATTTAATTAAATTATAGTAAGCAGAAACGACTGTGATGGACTATCTGATGAAAGTTATTCACCTGCGCATAGTGGTGTTGATCAAACTATAATTAATACATCTATGTCTACGTTAACTGGATTAGGCCCTCCTGTAAATATACTTAATGCATCTCAAAGAAATACTCACCGTACACCAAAACAGTCTAGTACACCTTGTAGACCACAACATCAAGATATTATGGATTTGTCAAGAAATCGAACTGTAACTATACATATAACCATTTTACTAATGTGAATTAGACCATGTTTATACATATATATCTGTATGTTATTTAGGAAGCGCGCCCAAGTCCCGAACGTCTCGATGCACAAATACGTCAGATGATTCACGCTAGAGATAATGTTATGCAAACGATCTTAGAACAATATAAAACTATAATGGATAAGATTGATGAATTAGCGAAAGAAATTGCAGAATTAAGAAAAGATTCTCAAAGGCAACGTGTCCAATCTGTTAATTTTAATCCCAATCTAGAAGACGATTTATATGTTCTTGGTGAAGAAGACTATGGCGATATGAATTATACTACCAATCAATCAGCTCAAGCATCTTCTATTTCTGGGAACATGTTTCCGCCATCTCATAGACATCCTTATTCATCATTAGTATACCCACCTGCAACAGCTTTTCAAGGATATTATCAAGGAACTATACCATTCACAGATCCAAATGCACAAGCAATGCCACCCTTATATCCTCCAAATGTGTATCCGATGCCTGTGTTGTATCCTAATCGACCTAAGGTACCAGACAGTATGCTACAACAAGGCCTTTTTGCTGCCTCCAGATTACCAACACAATTGCCAGATCTTATGCCGCCACCAACGAATACATCATTACAAATGCCGATGCAAAAAGTTGAAGTAACAAAACCCCCAACAACAATAAAAGATACGTCTACAAAGAAATCTCCACCTGTAAATGTTGTAATAACTACTTCGGATACGCTACCAACTACAGCACCACTCGTGCAGCCTACTTTGAGTGTTACTATTCCAGCTCAATATAGAATGGGAAGTACTTCTGCTGTTACAACTACTACAGACTCACAGAATGTTCCACATTGTTATCAAATTTCTATGCCATCTCAAGCTACTATTCCAACAACTGTAAATTTACCACCTTTGCCAGCAACGCTTACATCAACACCAGCAAATATCTCTCTTTCAGAGACACCAAAAAGCAACAATATCGAAATACGAACAACTAACTCGCCAAATAGTTCTGCTGAATTGCACGAATCAGAACATGATCCAATTCCAGATTTTGTTCCGGTCATACCATTGCCTGCTGAAGTTAAAGTTACAACGGGTGAGGAAGACGAAGTTACGTTATATCGTGCACGTGCAAAACTTTTCCGTTTTGCGGATAAGGAATGGAAAGAACGCGGTGTTGGAAATGTAAAATTATTACGAAACGCAGAGGGAAAAGTTCGTTTATTGATGCGTAGAGACCAAGTTTTGAAAATATGTGCAAATCATATGCTAAGATCTGATATGGAGTTAACTAGCATGCCAAATAACGATAAAGCATGGATATGGGTTGCAAATGATTATGCAGATGAACAGTTGAAGTTGGAAAAACTTTGCATAAAATTCAAAACAGTAGATGATGCTCTCTCCTTTAAGAAACATTTCGATAATGCTCGATTGAGTTTAACATCGACGGACGAAAATGTATCTAGTGAAATTGATAAAGTAACAAATACTGTTAAAATTTCAGAAGAAGAAAAGAATTATCCAACGTCTACTGTTACTTCAACGAATACAACTAGTTCTCCATTAGACATAGAAAGAATTAATACAACTACAGCTGTTGTCGGTGGATTTTCCTTCGCCTCTAAACCCATCATTCAAACAGTTCCTACAGGAACAGAAAATATATCTCAGAAACAAAATGAAACACAAAAAGTAAGTCCATTTGTAGGTTTTACATTTAATAAACCGGACTTTGCCAAAATATCCGAAATTGCAACCAGCGCAATGCCATCAAAGCCTGTGTCTATGCCTATGACAACACAAGTAACAGGTTTTTCTTTCTTAAAATCACCAACTTTAACTTCTTCCCCATATTCTGAGTCAACGACATCCGCTGCAGTTAGTACACGTGATGTTACTACAGGTAGTACATCTCCAGCAACAACGATCGTTTCTACAACTTCTGCATCTCGTGTTTCATTAAGAAGACCGCATGCACCTGCACCAGCATCAATAGCAGCTTCAATGAGCAATATTACTCAAAAATTTGAAGTACATGATCAAGAGGAAGGTGAAACAGAAATCGTGTTTGATCAAAAAGCAACTCTCCAGCAACAGAATAAAGATACTAAACATTGGGAGAATAAAGGTACTGGGCAGATGAAGATTCTATTGAATTTAAAAACAGAGAATTTGAAGTTAGTGATGTACAAAGAAGATGACTCCAAGATTTGCTATAATCAAGAGGTTTCAGCAGAAATGAAATTTATGGTTAAACCTGGTACTAAAACTGTTATTAATTGGATCGTTCATGATGACAAAGAGGAGAATAAGTTGGAATCATATTCTATAATATTCAAAACTCCAGAGCAAGCATCAAAATTCTATGATATTGTTATGAATGGTCAGCAGAAAAAGAAGAAAGAGAAAATGCTTACTGACATGAAGAAATATGAAAGTAGGAAGACACCTGACGCATCAAATACAAGTTATAATGTAACTGCAGAAAAAAAACAAGTGCCATTATCAGAATTATTTAAACCAGCTCCAGGATCTTGGGAATGTAAATCATGTTACACTAGAAATGATGGGAAGCAATCAAAATGTGCAGCATGTGGAGATTCATCTCCTTTCACAACTTCTGAAGTAGTTTCTACAACTGCTGAATCCACAGGCACCACTTTACCATTACAACAAGTACCACTTTCTCAGATGTTTAAGAAAGCTTCTGGTTCATGGGAATGCCAGGGATGTTATATTACTAACTTGGAAACAAATAATTATTGTGTTGCTTGTGATACTCCTAAAGATCCATCAATGCCACCTAAACCAAAGACAAATAATTTTGGTCTAGTTGCAGTATCTTCCGAATCAAAACCTACATTTACTTTTGGTATTCCTCAAGAAATTACGAAGGATACAACAAGTGGATTTATGTTCCAAATGAACAAACCAGTTGAAGGAACTACAAATGAATTTGCAAATGAAGCACAATCTGTAGCTGCAGTGAAATCTAACACTGATGTAAAAAGCATATTTGGAGGCAATCAACAATTAAGTACTCCAACGTCTAAAGATACACAATTCACATTTGGTTCTTATGGTAAACCTTTTAACTTTAATATTGCAAAATCACCTCCAAGATCACCTGGTGACTGTGAAGAAACCAGTGATGAAGAAGTTGTTGAAAGTGATGATATTCATTTTTCACCAATAATACCAACACCAGATAAAATAGAAGTTAAAACTGGAGAAGAAGATGAGGCAATACTTTATAGTCATAGGGCTAAATTGTTCAGATACAATTCTGGAACTAAAGAATGGAAAGAACGGGGAATAGGTGATATTAAATTGTTGAGACATTGTGAAACTAAAAAATTAAGATTGTTAATGAGAAGAGATCAAGTATTGAAGTTATGCTTGAATCACTCTCTGTTACCAGAAACAGAATTTAAATTAAAGGACGATAAAACTTGGATGTGGAATGCTGCAGATTACAGTGAGGGAGAAATTGAATATATGCAGTTTGCGTGTCGTTTTAAAACTTCAGAAATTGCGAGTGACTTCAAAATGGCTATTGATAATGCAAGAAAGGATGAACAAGTATCATTGGATAATGGAATTATTCAAAATGAGCAGATACAGCAAAGTACAAAATCCTCTCAAGATATTCAAGTTGTATATGAATTAAAAGTAACACCAGAAGAAAAAGCTGCCGCTTTAAAATTGCAACTTCCAGTGAACTTTTATGCTTATAAACAGAAAGAAGATTGCCCAGGATGCTTAGGATGCAAAGAATCAAACACACCACCATTTAAAGACTCACAATCTCAAGAAGAGCTAAAAACTAATGGTACACTAATTTCAGCAGCTCCAACTTCAACATTTGTTACTCCTACAAATATAAATTTACGTACTGATGATACAAAAGCTTCAGATAATACAAATGAAAAAATTCAAACAAATGTATCTACTGGAATTTCATTCGTAACAAAATCAGATAACTTAGAGACAAAAGATACAACCACGCCCAAGATAAGTACGTTTACTACTCCTAGCATATTTGATACTTCATTGTCTTTTGGAGATAACAAGTCCAATACTTTCAATGATAAAAAATCAACTGGTTTTGTATTTGGAATACCACCTTCTCAAATGACCTTAAATGATAAATTGATAACAAGTGGATCGATCGGTCAGTCTAATAAATCTACGGAAGATGAAAATAATTCATTATCAAAGTGGTTTGGTAATAGTAACGTAAAGATTTGCGAACCTGCTGGTATAAATCAAGAATCTGTATCTGCTTCCTTATCAGGATCTACCACTTTTCCTACTTCTGGTACAAACATATTTAGCAAAGTACAATTTGCGCCTGGTAATACATGTACAACATCTATATTTGGCAATACTACTTTAACGGATTCCCAATCTACTCTGGGAAATGTTGGAAGCCAGATCTTTGGAGGTGCATCTGTGACAACAGATGCAGACTTAGCCAAATCGTCATTTTTAAATACAACAGGAAGCAATCCATCATTAACATTTACAACTGGTGCCATTACTCCCAGTTCGACAACGATATTTGGTTCAACAATACCCAATACAACACCATTGACTACATCTATTTTTGGAATGAAATCTTCAAACACAGTATTTGATACTGCTTCATCGCCATTTCCCAGTAATTTAAACTTTGGCACAGTAACCAACACGTCGTTCTTTGGAAATCCTGTGATCAAACCAACAAATGTTGCAACCCCTGATTCCAAACTATCAGAAGATATAACTAAGAAAGATAACACTCCTCGTTTCTTACCACCAAAGGGAGATAATTTAACATTTTCTACGTTAGCCAAGAAAGGTCAACAAACGGAAGCTTTTAAGAAAGGTACTATTTTACATTAATTACTTTAAAAAGAACAACAAATTACATACCATTTTTTGCAGATCCGAATTTTTCATTTGCTGGAGCTGGTACGTCTGTATTTGGTTCCAAATCAACTTCAACAGTTCCTAGTCAATCAAAGACTGCTCAAGAAAGGCAAGAGCAGCCAGATGTAGATAAGAAAGATGATAATGAAGAAGATGAGGATAATGACAATGAAAATGATCAGGAGCATGATCCTCATTTTGAGCCTGTTATTCCACTGCCGGATGCTATCGAAGTACGAACTGGAGAAGAGGATGAAGAGAAAGGTGATCTATTATTTTATCTAAATTCTTTTTATTTTTTAACTTTTCTAAATTTTCTATTGAAAAACAATACTAAATTAAATTTTTTTTATATTTGCAGTATTTTGTCAGAGGGCCAAGTTATACAGATATAATAATGCTACAAAAGAATGGAAGGAAAGAGGCGTGGGAGATATGAAAATTTTACATCATGCAAAACATGGATCCTATCGATTACTATTACGTAGAGATCAAGTTCATAAGGTTGTATGTAATTTCCTAATCAAGTCAGATGTAGAATTCCGCGAGCTTTCTACTTCGGATCGGGCATGGATTTGGGCAGGTATGAATCACGCAGAAGAAACACCATGTGTTGAAGAGCTGGCGGTTAAATTCAAAACCCCAGAATTGGCTGCAAAATTTAAGGAAATAATTGATGAAGTACAGCAAACGTTATCCGAAAAACAAAATGAACAAGGTAGCTGATCTTACTTTTTTGCTTCATAGTCATCATTGATATTCTTTTACAGCTTTTATTGCATGATGTTCACACATTTTTTTTTTATTACGTAGAACGCTTCATAATTATGTTTATATGTGCATAATCACATTTATTTGTATCAGTTGAATAATTTCTTTTATGTAAAATTTAAACTATGTAACATTACTGTAAATGTAAGTGTATATAAAAAATGTAAAAATACATGTAATTCTTTCTTCAAGCTGATAATGATTAATACATTGGAGATTATATGTAATTAAGTTCTGTTTTTTATAAATAGCCTGTACGAATTAATAGTTCAGTTGATTACCTTTATAATACATACTTCGAATTGTTATACAGTTTGGAATTCTAAATTCTATTTTATCTGTAACAACATTTTTGGTAAATATTTTATAATATGATGATGATACAATTAAGTGTTACTTGTTCCTGGTTTGGGTGATAAAATTACTCATAGTGCAACAAGTTATATCTGAATATAATGTTATAAAATCGTAAACAATTGTCAAATGCATTTTTACATTTAATATATAACTTTCATATTAACAAAAGCGTAAAGTGTATATTTATAATATAAATTAGTTGAACTATCCAAAGTTCACCATTTAGTGAAAAAAGATAATAGTAAATTTGATTGCATAAGTAATATATTACTGATTTTGCAACAGTGTGATGTTCAATTTATTGAAATCTTATTTTAAGGCATTCTTTAATCTAGATGTCATATTTAGTGCTTGTATTAGTTATGAATTATTTTATTTTTGTTATATTATCTTTTTTCTTTGAATAAATATGTTTTATATTAAATTGGCGATAATATAGACATAATTTAATAAAACTAAATTTTTGGTTAATATGGAGCCAATAGGTTCTATAGATAAAGAATAAATAAAAATATGGACATGTAATTTAATTAAGCACAATTATAACTATTAAAATCTAATATGTGTTTTCATTTATAAAATAAAAGAACAAGTTTGGTTATTATGTATAATATAATATAAAAAAAAACAACTTAAGTTATTTGAAGACTCATTTCTCTTGCCTATTACATTATGTATTTCCAAAAGCGTTAAATTATGCTGTAATATTGTTTTGAATACGATTTTATTTTTTTTTATATATTATCCTAAAAGTATAATAATAATAATAGCAGTGACAATTGAGTGGAAAAGTGGATATGTTATTTTACAAAAATCCCCCAAAATAAACCCACCTGGTTTACATCTACTTGACTAAAAGTTTACTATACACAACATAGACAGTAAATACCATTATCGCTACTAGTATAGATGTTATGCAATTCCTGATTTGTTGTAAACGTATTCTCTATTATCTAAGTTTCCCTGAATACGCATAGTTAAAAAATAAATAGATATTCTTTATTTTAGCTTGACAGCCTTGAAATGGAACTTGATTCTTACGAATTATAAACATCTTTATGACATGCTTAATACTACCGTTAGTTAAAAAATAAAAAAATATGATTTTCTGTTGTTATAGACACATATAGATTGACTTAAAATTCTTCCAATAAATTATTATCAAGTATAATAATAATAATTAATTAAAGTAGAGATTATATCATTTTCTCATACGCATTTGTTTTTCATTTAGACGAGAAATGTAGCAATGAAAATGTACAAGAGGAACAAGATCAAGAATGTATTGATAAGATCGATGATGAAATTTATTATCAAGATGATGATGGTGAAATCAATGATCAAGATGTTGACGATGAGGATAACAATGACGAAGATGAGGATTCATTAATTTTTGAGGAACATGCAACATTAGCTGAAAAATTAAATGGTAGAACAAAATGGGGAGCCATAGGTGCAGGAACGTTGGAAGTACATTATGATTCAAATATTTTTAGTGAAAAAATAATACTAAAGGCTGATGAATCTGGAGAAATTATGAGTAATACACTTATTGGTATGGATACTGAAATGAAGGTAATATTTGATTTTATGGTAAAAATGTATAGCAAAATGTTAAAAAAATTATTGTAAACTATTTTATCGTTTTAAAAATCATGTTATGCTTTAAGCTTGACGGAAAAAAATGCATTTGGACTGCCGTTGATCATGCTTTAGAACCACCAGCGAGTCGTACTTTAAAAGCAGTTTTTTCATGCCCACAAGTGGCCAAGCAAATGCACAAAGCTTATCTATATGTAAGTATACAATAAAGTTTTTAAGAAAATATATAATCAAACTTCTTTTCTTGTTAATTATTTGTTAATTACTTTTTCATTTAAGCTTTTAGTTTTAGAGAAATAGTAATATATCACGTTGGGCAACTTATTTGCAGGGGCTGCTGTGTGTTGAACGAACAGGTATCAGTGAAAGAGCATACGAGAAATGAGAAAATCCTCATAGTAGCTAATTATTTTGATCTCCTTGGTAAACATAATACATATTGTTACTGATGTCTTGGTAGGAGACATTTTTTACTGTATCTTTTACGTTTTCAAAACATAGTTTATACAAACAAATGAAATTGATGTAGATATTATGTGACAACTGTTATTATGCAACCCTATTTTAATCTGTGTACTTATCAAGGTAGTATAAGCAACAGAAAAAGAATGTTTCTATCATTTGATTCTGTACTTGATATTTAAGAATCTCAAAGAATAAGAGTAAATCTAAGTATTCGATAAATAAAAAAGTGTGTGCCAACCAATTGTCCTGATGATTGTCTCATGATAGAGATAAAATGTGCTTTTATTAATGTATTTAAAGGTAGCTTTTAGTTGTTTCACATGCACGAATATTTAAATTTACTAAAAGCAAGAAAAGAAAATATAAATGTAATGTGCAAATCTAAATATTAATTATTTTATTACGTGTAAATATTACAAATAAACTTCTGTATATATAGTTACTTTAAAAATACTTTTTGGATTGCTAGAAATGATTTTTTATCATTAGAAAGAGATTATAAGAAAAAAAAAAAAATAGGGAACTTTCCATAATAGCTGTCATTTTAGTCTCTTTAATTCAATGTTTATCATTTTAATATAGTAGTATTAACTGTAACAAGTATTAACTGAGATTATTACACAATACAATTGTATGGGAGACTTCAACATACATTTGTGTTAATTATACACGACTAATAATGTAATAAGAAAGACAGCGTTTCGATAAAAGTTTAAATGGAAAAATAATTACATCGTTCATATGTTATGAAAAAAAACCGTTGGAAATGTGTGTCATAACCTCTATCCGTTCTGTTTTGTACACAAAATCGTGTATGAAATATATTTATCGAATGTATTTATTTAAGTTTATTTTCTTAATGTTATTAAAAAGATGATTAAATGACAAATATTTAAATTAGTTCGTTCTCTCGTTTATCCTTAGCCTTATCACGCAGCGATGATGAGTAACCTTTATATGTAATTACTCTTTTTTTGTTTAAATTTATGTGATAAGTCTTGATTGCATAAGGAAATTTTGTTTTGCCAGATTATAGATCTCGCAAAATTTTAATATGCGAACAGTGCTGAACAACGTGCGAGTTTGGACTTTAATCGTCAAGTAAAGTACTGCAGATCAGGGTTGTGAATTTTATCTTTATGTTATCTTTATAACAGGAAATAAAAAGCAGCTAATAGCATGGAAAACAAATATTGTAATTGGTTCGTTCAATGAATATAAATCTGATAGCAGAGAATCCATATAAAACAATTAATTTCACTTAGTAGAGAAAAATAGAACATACTAATTATAATTAATCCATCGAATTATTTTTGGCGAAATAAATAAAGATGTATAATATAATATCGCATTACACGTTTCATTCAATATTGCCAGATACTTATATTAATAAAATTTTCATCGAAATTGAGGGTTCCGATTTCACTTGTACCGTCCCTGAACTTCGTCACTTGGCCGATGTACCCCACTCGTCGGTGAGACAGCATAAAAGTACCAATAAATACTTACGCGTGTGGTGGAAGCGATCAGTGTGGTCATCAACCTTTCCCAGGACCGCTGCTTCACAATTTTTGATCTTTAATCATTATACATCATACACTCAATTAATACATCAAAATGTCGGTCGCTACGAAAGGTAAGTGAGAACTCGTAAGATCTATGTTCGATAATAGAATAAATGTCGAACAATCTCGTTAATCATTCGACATTTTTCTTCGATTTTTTTCCCTTTTTTAATCCCAAATAATTATAATATGGTCGAAGTGTCGCGATATTTGAAGATTTTTTTTTTTAAATGAAGTTTTAGAAAATCGCCAAACTCGTGAGTTCCGTCGTGCGATGAATGATTTATATCGATCACAAATAGCGCACATGGCGAATCAACCACATCTACGCAATGCTATACCGCGATCCTTTGCATCACGATCGATGAAAAAGGCAACTTGTTGTTTTTGATGTTTTCTTACATTCGTTGCACTTAATACGATATTCTATTGACACTATAGATAAGAGGAAAGTTTTGCATATTATTATCGCCGGAAGTGGAAGAGTCAAATATTATTCGAATTAGCACTTTAGATAAAAGTTCATAGATTACTGAATATGAATCGAAATAAAACAATACTTGTTCGCAGGTATATTTATTGTGGCTGCAAAGCGAACTCCGTTTGGAACGATGGGTGGAGTGTTTGCGAACAAAAGCGCGACTGAATTATCTGTCGTGGCAGCAAACGCCGCAATGCAATCGGCGGGATTAAAACCAGAAAAGATCGATAGTGTTGTCTTCGGGCATGTGTTAACGGTACGTATTTATCTTATAAATACATTTTTCGACGTATTATTCAAATCGTCATATTTTAAAAAATGTCACCTTATCGTTAGAAATGACGACTCGTCAAATTATAGTTATCATCATCGGACGGTGCATTTTTGCCACGACACGTTTTATTGAAGGCCGGTATACCTTTGGAAAGACCTGCTCTTGGAGTAAACCGACTTTGCGGATCCGGTTTTCAATCCATCGTCAGCGCTGCTCAGGTTGATAATATTAAAAAAAAACTGTTTTGAACTTTAGTTTGGTATTGCGTAACGGAAATATTGCATCAAAAGTATTAAAAGAACAACGCAAAAAGATATATTACCATATCGATAAATGGGACACGCAATGTTTCCGCGAACGCATATAGAATTTGTTTTTAGCGAATTTTAACTTTTTCTATACTTTTTAGAATATTCTAACAGGCGAATCGAAAATCGTTTTAGCGGGAGGTGCAGAAAACATGAGTCAAGTACCGTTCGTTGTTAGAGGCGTTCGTTATGGAACGATTTTAGGTCAGAAGCATGAGTTCGAGGACGCCCTTTGGCTTGGTTTAATAGACACTCATTGCAATTTGCCTATGGGCCTTACCGCGGAGAAACTCGGGGCAAAGTATAGTTTAACAAGAGAAGAGGTTGACGAGTTTGCATTGAGAAGTCAACAATTGTGGAAAGCTGGTAAGCTTTTTAAAAGAGAAGAATCTCCATTGATAAACAAAAAAATTATATGAAATGTATTTTAGCAAACGATGCCGGCCGTTTCAAGGAAGAACTAGCTCCCGTAACGGTAAAAGTTAAGAAGCAAGACGTAACGGTCACTGTTGATGAACATCCAAGACCACAAACGACAAAGGAAACACTCGCGAAGTTGAATTCAGTTTTCAAGAAGGATGGTTTAGTTACAGCTGGATCGGCATCTGTAAGAAAAAACACGTTAAATAATTTCTTTGAATGACAACGTTAAATAATTTCTTTGAATGACAACGTTAAATAATCGCTTTAACGATTTGTAGGGTGTTTGTGATGGTGCAGGAGCATTGATTCTTGCCAGTGAAGAAGCTGTAAAGCAAGAACAATTGACGCCGATAGCTCGTTTGGTGGGATACAGCGTAGCTGGTGTCGATCCCAGTATTATGGGTATTGGACCAGTTCCGGCCATTAGGAATTTACTTAAACTTACGGGCAAAACATTGGATGATATTGAACTGGTCGAGGTAAGATCGAAGGCAACGGGATTACATTGAAATTTTGTTGTTTGTAGTCGTAAATAACGTAATTTTTGCTTATAGATCAATGAGGCTTTTGGAGCCCAAACTTTAGCTTGTGCGAAAGACCTTAAATTAGATATGAACAAATTGAATGTGGATGGAGGTGCTATCGCTCTTGGTCATCCGTTAGCTGCGTCCGGTAGTAGAATCTCCGCTCACTTGATACACGAACTTAGGTGAGTTAAATTTTGTTTACTTTTCTTTTACTCATTTTAATAAGATTATTTAATAAATAATATAAAATTCTGTTTTGCAGACGCAGGAAGGCTGGAAAGTTCGGAATCGGTTCTGCCTGTATCGGTGGAGGCCAGGGAATAGCCGTAATGATAGAACACCTTTAAACGACCGAATTCTTTTTATTATCTTTTTATTATCCATCATTCGGGAACTATGGTCTTACGACGGAAGAATCTCGAATGAAAACAGAGAATTACCGTTCGTTCGTAAGAGCAAGACCTTAATCAGCAGTCGCATTTTGCAGTACCGTGAAAATCGAATAGGACATTCGCAAAATCTACGATTGTTTAGATATTTTTATTTTTTTACCAAGAAATAGTATCCATAATATTTTCATAAAAGATCGATATACTCACGCTGACGAAAGTGTTCAATGATAGCGAGAAGATCTTTCCGGCGCTCAAAATAAGAGGTCGATGGGCTCTGATTATCATTATTTGTAAAGCTCGTTTAAAATGACTTCCAGCATTCCACCAATCATTGGAATAAGCGGCCAAGCTAACATATGCATTCTGAAATTATTTTTAATTTTATGGTAATTGTAAAGGATGTTGTTCTTCATGATACACACATACATGCAATTGTAATTCGTTACCATGCCAACAGTATATAAAAATTTGATACGTCATACAGCACATATACATGAGCATACCGAAGAGAACCGCTGGAATATAGACTTTCATCTATAATCAATAAAATAATATAAACCGTGACAATAGGATAGAAACATGATATTCTGATAAAGCACAATTCACCTGTGATATATTAAAAGCGATTAAGCAAATGATGATACAATTTACGGAAAATTGAAGTAGGATCATCGTACCGAAAATGCTTTGTATCTCGTTGATAAAACTGCAACAAAATATATTTGATATTCGTAAGCAAGTCTTATAGTCTTTTTCGATAACACGACACACCTGAATATAAGGTTTCCATGTTTAACACATTTCTTCAATATCTCGTATGGAACGTCGTACTCGCTCTTTATTGCAATATTATTAATCGCGCTCCTTTCATTTCTCTCTTCATTATTCTGAACCGAAGCTATAGTCTGACTCAAGATCGAAAGCTGACAACATGCAACGGTGATAAGACCGGTAACTAAAGTATCCATAGCTACATTGTGAAAGCAAGCAACGAAGATAGCCACGGCCTGATGCAAGGAAGTGATTTCAAAAGCTGGAGAAGCGGTCGTGTTGTAAGGATACCAACCTTCCATCGGTAATCGTCTTGATCTTCCCGCGATAAGATCAGCGATCGGCGTAAAGCCCCAACATAGTACAGCAACTGTACCGAAACTTTGATAGGCGATATGATGAAAGATTCCTTGCCAGGTATACTGAGTTATAGTGCGTTCGTAATTGGCATTGTGTCGAACGAATGTATCACTCGTCGTTATATCCAAAAGATTTTGTATACGTTTTTGCCGAAAGAGAATTATTATTATCTGGAAGGAGAAGAATAAATTTTACACGATAAAAAGAATAAATTTGATAAAATTTCTTTCTTGTTTCGATCTAACTCAAACCTTGTACGCGTGCGTGCAATTTGTCATCAGCAAAGTCGCTCCAGCGACAACTTTTCCTAAGTCGCCCAAACTCAGTATGAGATTTGCTATCTCGCTTATGAGAAAGATGCCTAACATAAACGTGAAACTACACACCGTACAAATGATGTACAACGGACGATATTTTCCTTGTGGTGGCCAAGTGCCCATATAGCGAATAATTGATAGGCACACTTTTAAGTGGAAATTGGGTGGAATTTTACGTTGTATGGATTTTGTTGAATCCATATTAAAAAATATAGCACGAGTATCTGTTTGTTAATTTCAAAGATTCTATGGTGCTGTCATGACGTTCGGACGTCAACTGTAATATCAAACTTTAGGGACAAATGGAGTTTCAAATGGAATTTAATATTGGTGATATAGGACGATTGGAAGCTTTGCTACGTCGATGCAGTTCGATTAAATGATTTTCAGTTGTAGGCAGGTACTTGCAATTTTCTATGAATCTATGAATGTTGTTACGCGTTAAGTGCTGCCCTTCCGTCGTCATGAATGAATTATTTCCTTTTGAAACAAACAGAATTACAAACCCGTATACCGGTTCGTTCTGTAATTAAATACATCGTTGGTAGCTATTACATAAACGTATAGAATTTCGAAATATTGATCGATACTGTGTATCGGAACAAGTTAGAAGGTACACCCTTGTAATTTGAATTTTGAAATTACCGCGCAATAATCTAAAGAGAGCTACGTCTCGAGTTTACACGTATGCAGTTTTTATGTGAGCGTATGACACTTTCGTTCTGTCTTTGTGTTAGACTCTCGCACGTATGATACGTGATACCGTGTACACAGAGATGTTGGTCGCCATTTCTGTTCGAAATCATTGATGGAACAGACGTCAAGATGTTAAATCGGTTTTGTTGCTTTTAATATATTTTAATAAACGGTCTTGATTATTTGGTAACTCGAAGTTAGGTGCTTCAGTTGCTCGTAGAGCATTGGTAGACGCGATTGGTGATTAAAATTTGTTCAGAGTGTTGATCGTGGAAGAAAAATAAAACTGTGTCAATTGAAATTGTTTTTATCATTAAATAGATTTGAGAATGGCGGTATCTGTGCTTAGTAAAGACATACCAGATATTGAAGTGAGTATCAAAAATTAAATACCTCCTACACACGTGCACGTACGAAAGTATTTTTATAACTCATCATTAATCAACTCGTTATTTATCCGTTTTACTTTCGTTACGCCTCTCAAAATGTATTATTTTATTTCAGAATTTATTACAATTAAATCCAAAAATAAACTCATTTGCCAATTTTGTCCCTTCGTCGGTTACGAAGCAAGTGAAGCAAAAGTGGAAGAGGAACATTCATGATAAGTGCGATGTAAGTTCGGAAGGACAAGATTTTGAATTTTATGTTTTAGATGTTATTGGACGTTATCGATTTATCTATTATCTACTCTGTTATACAACCTCTTTTGAGTTATCGTAATTCGTGATAAGAACTTGCTGCCTCGTAAAGTCCAATCGGTTGAACATGTAGTTAAGTAATACGCGCGAAGATTTCGATCTAACAAACGTATTTACGTAATACATATGTATATACATACGATTTTATTAAGGGGCCCGACAATATTTTTCACATTTCACTTATATTCGAGCATTTCGCTTTCACAGAGTTGCGTAACGCGAAAGAACAATTTCGATGATATAAAGCACACGACGTTGAGCGAACGAGGTGCTTTAAAAGAGGCAGCTCGTTGTTTGAAATGTGCCGATGCACCTTGCCAAAAATCCTGCCCGACACAATTGGACATTAAGTCCTTCATCACTTCCATATCAAACACAAATTATTATGGAGCTGCCAAAGCAATTTTCTCGGACAATCCCCTCGGTCTTACATGCGGCATGGTCTGTCCAACGAGCGACCTTTGCGTTGGTGGATGCAATCTTCATGCCACCGAAGAAGGTCCCATCAACATTGGTGGTCTTCAACAATTTGCTACAGATGTGAGATCGAAATTTGACGGAATTATTAATAACCCGTGTACCCTATAAATTGTATTCAAATATTTCGATACTTTTAGATCTTCAAGCAAATGAACGTCCCTCAGACTCGAATCCCCAATCAGTCTGTCCTTTATGCCGATACAAAGATAGCTTTGATCGGTTGCGGTCCAGCATCGTTATCTTGCGCCACGTTTCTCGCTCGTTTGGGTTACGATGAAATAACAATCTTTGAAAAACATAACTATATAGGTGGTTTAAGTTCTTCCGAGATTCCTCAGTATCGACTCCCATACGACGTCGTGGATTTCGAAATAAATCTCGTGAAAGACCTTGGAGTGAAAATTGAATTAGGAAGAGCATTATCGGAAAGCGACTTGACGATCGAGGTATTCATAATCGAATTAATTTCGATAGGAACTTCATATGTTCGAAAGCAATACGCAACATTTCTTTGTAGGGTCTCTTGAAAACTGATTACAAAGCTATCTTCCTAGGCATCGGACTTCCGGAGGCAAAAACGTTAACAATATTTTCTGGTCTCACACCGAACGAAGGATACTACACGTCAAAGAGTTTCCTTCCTATTGTGGCTAAAGGTAGTAAGCCTGGTATGTGCCCTTGCAAGGTCAACGCAGAATTGCCTCATCTTCGAGGAAATGTCGTGGTTCTTGGTGCTGGTGATACGGCTTTCGATTGTGCTACATCTGCTTTGAGGTGTGGCGCTAAAAAGGTCTTTGTTGTTTTTAGAAAAGGCTTTACCAACATTCGTGCCGTTCCTGAAGAGGTACTGAGCTTCATTTACGCGTAATAATTATACTTTATTGTATACATACCCAATTGTTTTGTGATTTCTCAGGTCGACTTGGCAAAAGAAGAAAAATGCGAGTTTATACCATTCCAATCACCCAAAAAGGTAATCGTTCGTAACGGGAGAATCGTTGCCGTTGAATTCTGTCGAACCGAACAAAATGAAAATGGTGATTGGATCGAGGACGAGGAGCAAATTTGTCGATTAAAAGCGGATTTCGTTATATCAGCTTTTGGCTCAGGATTACACGACTTGGATGGTAATATATTGAATATAATGAACTGCTCAAAATATTGCAAATAACGATACTATTCAGATTATTAATCAACAGTGAAACGAGCTATAGCGCCGGTAAAATTAAATACGTGGGGTTTACCGGTAGTAGAGACAAAAACTATGAGCACGTCTGTTCCCGGTGTATTTTGTGGCGGTGATCTAGCTGGTGTCGCACAAACTACCGTAGAATCTGTAAATGATGGCAAAACAGCTGCTTGGTACATTCATAAATATATACAGGTATACATATACCTTCGCTGTAAATATGTATTTGTATTCTAATTATTCGACTAAATCGTAGTATTATATCGATTGTTTATATAATTTAGGAATTGCATGGTTCAACGGTCCCAGATATTCCACTATTACCAAAATTCCACACTCCTATTGACGATGTCGATATAAGCGTCGACATGTGCGGTCTCAAATTCGAAAATCCATTTGGTCTTGCCTCAGCACCACCTTGTACAACCAGTGCGATGATTCGTCGAGCCTTCGAGGCTGGTTGGGGTTTTGCCGTTACCAAGACATTCGGTTTAGACAAAGTATATCGCAATAATAAAGAAAATAAATAAACTTTGTTTAAAGTATTTATATTTCATGTGTTTTTTAGGATCTCGTTACTAACGTATCACCGCGTATCGTCAAAGGCACGACGTCGCGTCATCTTTACGGGCCTGAGCAAGGTAGCTTTTTGAATATAGAGTTAATATCCGAAAAGACAGAAGCATATTGGTGTCGCAGTGTCACCGAATTGAAGAAAGATTTCCCTACTAAGGTTTCTATGTACTCTAAGATATTATGTTTTTAGTAACTTAATATTTACGTATTTATGATTGGATACAAATGATTTAGATTGTCATCGCTAGTATAATGTGCACTTACAACAGTGCAGATTGGACGGAACTCGCTCAAAAGGCTGAAGCAGCTGGTGCCGATGCTTTAGAATTGAATTTATCTTGTCCGCATGGTATGGGAGAGTCTGGAATGGGTTTAGCGTGTGGACAGGTTTGTGTAAATAATTTAATTCTTTGCCTATCACTTGCACTAATGATATGCATTCTGTAGGACCCAGAATTAGTGAGAACCATTTCGAGATGGGTCAGAGCAGCAGTGAAGATACCATTTTTTGTCAAATTGACACCTAACATCACCGATATCATCGCGATCGCAAAAGCGGCTTACGAGGGTAACGCGGATGGAGTGTCTGCTATTAATACTGTACAAGGATTAATGGGGTTGCATGCTGATGGAACACCATGGCCCGCCGTGGGGTACAGCAAGTCAACGACATATGGTGGAATGTCTGGAAACGCGACAAGGCCACAAGCTTTAAGAGCTGTATCTTTAATTGCAAAAGAGCTTCCTGGTTTTGCGATATTAGGTATCGGGGGAGTTGACTCTGCCGAAGTGGCTTTACAATTTTTGCATTGTGGAGCATCCGTCCTTCAAGTAATGCTAATAAAATCTTCTAAAAGAGCCAATGTATGACAATTATATAAATATGTATTTCTTGATCTAAGGTTTGCAGTGCCATTCAGAATCAGGACTTTACGCTTATAGACGATTATGTGACAGGTTTAAAGACATTACTATACTTGAAGAGCTTAAAACAGACAAAGGATTGGGATGGTCAGAGTCCACCTACTTTCAAGCATCAACAAGGCAAGCCAGTTTCCTTGCAGCATGCTCTTGGTAACGTGAGTATCAATGTGCTGTTGAGTCCTTCTTCAAACGCATATTGGAATTGGTCAATTTTTGATCTTTATGTTTTGCGTGTCAACTACTTTAGAATATACCATATTTCGGAGAATATCAAAAGTTGCGAGCAAGGAAGATAGCGGAATTGAAAGAAAAGACAAATCCTCTTGACGCTAAATTTATACCAACGAGACCTGCACCAAAACCAGTTGCATCTGTACCAACTATAAAAGATGTTATTGGAAAATCATTGTCGCATATTGGAACTTACAGGGAATTAAATCCCAAGCAACAAGTTGTCGCGTTAATAGACGATGTGCGTTATAAATTTAATAAAATAATTCGCGTTAACATTATCTTCTGATTATCTTCTTAATCGATTATTGTTTCTTGTAGGATATGTGTATAAACTGTGGAAAATGTTATATGGCTTGTGCCGATTCCGGCTATCAAGCGATTACCTTTGATTCTGAAACACATATACCAAAGGTGACCGACGATTGTACAGGTTGCACACTCTGTTTATCGGTGTGTCCCATCATTGATTGCATCACGTAGGTTTTATTATCAATTATTTCTATCATACATGAGTGAAGAAACGTTTGCGATAAATAAGCACTCTTATTTCAGAATGATTCCTAAAACGAAGCCGCATATCATTAAAAGAGGTGTGCCACCGAAAGGTTATATCGAAGATTTAAGTTTATTATCCAAATCTCTTATATAAAGAGATACACGTAGAAAAACGAATATTTAGTTTCCATTACGAAACTATTTGAAAAACATTACGGTAGAAGTATAAGAGCATGAAATAAAAATGGTACTTATTGCAAAAAATGTTTAAAGTAGATGCGAATAGATCTATATTTTTCATATGATTGTATGTCTGTGTATTTGATCGTAATGTGTGTAGACAATTAGATGATTTTCAGATCTTAAAAGCTCGGATTGTCGAACCATTGCGCTCTCTTCCTCTCGTTATAATTCTGGTTGTATTCTACGCACTTATCGTCGATAAGACTACGACTGAAAGCAAAGAAACAATTTAGTTTTATGAAAATACGATATAGAACATTATGAAGTAAAAAGTTCAATTACCTAGAATGTTTACTGCAATTCACAATAGGGTAATCATCCGCGAAACATTGCGGGTTCAAAACATTGAAGTACGTAATCCCAATTTTCGTAGCTACGATGGAATGTGCATTTTTTAAACAATCGTAAAAGGCACTGTCACACGAGCAATGGGATCTGTAGAAAAAACAATGTTAAATTGAAACTTGGATATAATAAAAATAACAGAACATTAATAACCTTGTGAAAATTCCATCGTTCAAGAGACCGTCCCTCTCTTCATTCGCGTTCATATTACTGAAGCAATTGTCGTGGTCTCTACAACAAGCATCCGTCCTTTCAAATAAACCAAGATCTTGTTCGTTTTTAGCGATATCACCTGCTCCACACCAAAGAGTACCTAAGATAATTAAAACATTTTTTTATATTAATCAAGCTAGAGATTTTAATGATTTTAATGACTTTTTATTGACTATTACCAGGATATATAGCATGAAACCTGTCCGGAAACAGATTCAATATATCACCGAATCCTCGCTTGCCCTTATTAAAACTTGATTCAATTGGATCTCTCAATGACTGTGGAAGATTCGATATAATATCATTCACGCCGCTGGCCATCTCTATTGGTCTTCCAATCGTTGTTACAAGAGTTTGAAGGAACTTTTCGACTGTGGAGATTTTTGTACGACTGGGACTATCATCGTTTTCATCGCTTGTACGATTACCACCAAGGCCTAAAATTGGTCCTAAACTGATGGCCTCACCCCGTTCGATCGATAAAACAAAGATCGATAATGCGAGGAGAAATGTGTACTGCATCGTTGTAAAATGATTTCTTTCTGCAAATAATTTGACGAAGAGAATATATAATGTAATTGTTATCCTTTAATTTTGTGTTTCTTTTTCTTTATTTTGGACTCTACGTCACGAAGATCTTTAACATTTATCGTTTCTTCAGTGAAAATATGAGCGTGGATCTTTCGCAAGATAGATCGACGCTCTCTCAATCGAATAACAATGGTTATTGGCCAATATCCTTGGTAATAAACGTAGAAAATGTCAGAAATTTTGCGCGTAACTTCCTGCAAGATACTTGCAACACGATCGTAGTTTATATATAAAAAAAAGAATGAAGAAACATTCGGTTCGAATAATTGACGGAAGAGGCAGCGAGTCTTTCTCGTTCGATCGATAAACTTCACTTATTTTTTATAAACACGCGCGAGAATGTATGGGAATAAGCAAGAAAATAACGAACAATAATCCCAAGAATATGCCGAATGAAATTTTAAACACGCTTTGCACTCCTACGAAGTACGCGAGCCTTAAATACAAACGGGCTGCTAAAAGAAATCGCGCAGATTCCGCACAACCCATCTAATAAAATGCAAGATAAATGTAAATAGATAACGCGTTTATATTAATGACAATAAGTGGTCGTAAATAAAGTTTCCTTTAGGAAAAATATTTTTCCGGAAAATGATTCGCGATTTTTAATGAGTGGAGGAAGGTAAACACGTTCTTTTCTTCGTACACGTTTTCTGATTTTAATCTTTCGCGCTTCTATGTTATAACGTGAAATTACTTTTAGATAGTCTTTATTCGTCCGAGTTAATAATATAAATTGGATAATAATATTTAATAGATTAATCATAATTGATAAACGTGTAGTATTTCTTGAAATATTCATTGTAACTCAATTCAGATTTGCGTTCTTGGGTTTCACTGTAGAAAACTATTCGTTTAATTTCCGTATGTGAACAAACGAGACACTTTTTCTGTTTATTTTTTGTAGGTAACTAATTTATTTCGTAAATTTTTGAATTTAAACATACTTTTTAGTCGGTCGAAAATGGCCAGCAACAAATACTGTGGTTTCTAAAGTCTTCTACTAACCGTCTTCCCAATAATTTGACAAACTCGCAATAATGTGACATAATTTTTTTTCATTTTCCTTCATTCAGAAATCTTGTACAGTATTTAAGCATTTATCGTCCTTATTTTCAACCACTCGACCAAAATAATTGTTACCATCCCTTTCAAGATCTCTTCAGGAAATAATGTTACCCGCATATTGATTTGCTTTAGCTACACCGGTTACCTCTTCTGTCTAATTAGCTATTACATTTGTCTTTGAGATTTCGCCGCTACTAAATTTTTTTCCAAACGACGAAAATACGATATCTAGTAAACTAAACCTTCTATATTCCTACAAAAACTTAAGTCCTTTGGTTAAATTATAAAAAAGTTATTCTGTTTTAAATGGTATACGAATACTTTTTACACCCACTGTATATTAATTTATTTCGTGATTTAATCCTATAGTTTTCAAATGAGCCTTCGGACACAAAAATAAGTGAAGAATTGTGATAAAGAAATCGTTGCACACGCATTGACTGATAAACACCTTTAAGAAATATTTAATTTTTTCATGGTATAGAAAAATTAGTAGATGCATTGATAAACCACTGGCGTGTCTGAGAAGCATACTTGGGGTGCAAAAGGTAAATTGTTGTACGTCCCGAATTTTAATGAATTGTTTGACACGATTAAGACATCTTATGTTAATAAAAAAATTATCGATACATGTTAAGTGCAATCAGCGCAATTATGTATTGAAAATTATCGAAGACTGAATCACCACAAAATTGGCTAACAAGTAATAATGTTCGTTTGATGGGATACTGTGTGTAATTTAATGTCTTGTGTATTGACTTACCACGTTGATATATTGCTGAGCACGTTTGTCAAGTTGAACGAAGACTGAGCGGTTAAATACGATCCTGCAACATTTTATTCCGCGAAGGAGCGTGGTACTATTATCAAGCCGGAAATTAATTACGAGTGGATAACAACTGTTCAAATGTTAAAAAAATGTCAAAGTCATAAAATAGTTCGTAACGGTCTTGTAGGAACTACCGTGTGATACCCAATCAATTTTTTTACACTGATTCCCCTCTTTTTCTAACATATGATTAATAATACAATGTAAAGGTGGGAAACATTTGCTAAAGGTAATTACCCACTGCTCGGATTTTACGTGTATTACGAAGTGTATATCGAGAATTGATGTTGCGTAGATGTCTGTTTTTTTTGTGACATCATACAACTTATGTGTAAATCCCATATACTTATTCAAATTTCCTTATATACATCCTTCCTCGTGCTATAAGAAAAGATAACACGACCTTGCGTTAAACGAAACAGACTGATCCATCACTATCTCACAAAGTCAAGTCCTTTTGTCTGTCGACCACAGGTTCCTTTTTACAATTCATAAAATATGATGCGTTAACAATTCATACATCGCTGACTTGTCCTCGATCAATAATTTTCAAGGAAGAGGAAGGTAGGATATTAAAGAAGCGCTGAAAGGGAAAATAATAAATTTCAAGAAGACATGAGTAGCATTTTTATAGGGTAAAAATTTCAGCGAGAAATATACGGATGCGTTGGTTGAAATCGAGATAATATCGAAATAATGCGAACATCATCACTTTGCCAGTATCTTCAATTATCGACGGGTAGAATTCTTTTCCCGAACGTAATACCACAGACGAGGTATAGGATAGACCTATCATGCAATGTAAATTTTTGTCCCACGGTCCTGGGGCTACGTAGCCCCATTACCAATTTAGTGTCGCATGCGACAATATCGGTTTAGATTGGAAAAAGGCAACAGCGCTACCGAATCAGTAGGAATTATAGCTAAACATAACGATTGTTAATTATTTTTCACTGACATGAATTAAAAATCGAATCCTTATACCTCGTCTGTGATATCGTACTCTCACTATGTATCTATATACAGGGTGTCTGCTTCCATGTAGTCAAGCGGAGGACTACATGTACACATCAATGACTTGAATCGAAATGTCTAATACCATTTTTCGAAATTCGATTTAGTTAACGAATTATTAACTAACAAAGATCGGTCAATTACGGCGAGCAGCGACATGTAACGTTGTTCATTGTAGATTGCTCCTCCTACCGCTTCATCTCTTGCCTAGCTGCGAGCTCGAGTGAACCGCCTTTCTTTGCTAATCGCCATAATTGGCCGATTTTTGTTAGTTAATAATTCGTTAACTAAGTCGAATTTCGAAAAATGGTATTAGACATTTCGATTCGAGTCATTGATGTGTACATGTAGTCTTCCGCTTGACTACTTGGAAGCGGACACCCTGTATATGTGATTGACTTTCTGAGGAAAAAATTTTGCCTAAAGAAGTTTCACTTTTCTTTTTTTTCTATCTTATACCTCGTCTGTGGTATAAGCACAGACTTGGCATCTTATGGGACTACGGTCCCATACTGAGCAGTTGGAAAAATGTATGAGCTGTTGAAAAAATACACATAATACATAAATAATTAAAAAATCTGCGTTGTAATTATCATGTAGCACCTGTAATAAATTAATCTGTTGAAATTCCTGAAAATATTTAAAGTTTAAGATAAATTATATCTTATAAATGTCATGTCTTAGGTGTAATCATGCCTTATAATTAAACATGCCTTACAATTAAATCATGCCCTATAATCTAAAACATGCCTTAGGTTTAACCATGCCTTATAATTAAAACATGCCTTAGAGTAGTGATAGATTCAAGACAAGGCAAGACTAGAATCGAACATACTTGTCTTGTCTTGATTTTGTACAATCGAGAATTAGTATGTCTTGATCTTGACAATCAATTTCTTGTCTTGATTCTTGATTCTTGCAAGATTCTTGCAAGATTCTTGATATCTTTATAATATCTATAAATATTTATTTACCACACCTTGATTTATTATTTTTGAACATTTTTATAAAAATTATTAAAAAAAAATTTTTTAAATTCTACTGGTCATAAAAATTAAAGGAACAAGAAAATTCTTGAAATTTTTAGGTCATTTTCAAATTACTCTATATCAGCTACAAATGTTCGTAGTAGAAAATTTTTAAAACTATTTCGAAGCTTTAGGTCTCTAGTTTACTAAACGCACGCAATTAAGAGCACGTTTGAGGACACATCATTACAAAATAGAGATTTCCTATATTTACAATACAAATAAACTGCAGTTTCCAGTAAAATTATAAAGTTTTTGTTTCGAATTAATTTAAATTTTGCATTTAATTATTTAAAATTGAAAATAGACGGAAAGATCTCAACATGATTATAATATTACATAATCTCGATATATATGGCCCTATATATAAAATTATAATTACACAATTATAATTACATACGTATAATTATAGTTTCAGTTATCAAGAATCAAGAATCTTGATAGATTTTTCTTGTCTTGTCTTGATCTTGAAGGACAAATCTTGTCTTGTCTCGATTTTATCAAGAACAAGAAATTGGTAATCTTGTCTTGAAAAATCAAGTCTTGTCTTGTCAAGATCTTGTCTTGCCGTCCATCACTACCTTAGAGGTAGTCATGCCTTATAATTAAACATGCATTATGACTAAAAATACCTTTTAATTATATATAGGGGAGACCGGGGCAAGTTGATACAGGGGCACGTTGATACAATGCAATTATCAGGACACTGGGTACATGTATTTCTATTTTTGCGAACTATTTCAAGTCTTTTACTTCACTTCTAACTAGTATAGAGCACATGCCTATGTACTATGACATTAGCACTTTTTATTCATATTTTTCGTTTTCACGACCGTAAAGTAAATATTCGTGTCGACTTTTCAAACCGTCTGGAGACGCTATATGAAACTTTATATCGTAAATTAATATGTCGTTTCATTGACTCATTCAAAGGTAAGAAAACTACGTTTTGTTACTTAATTTATGTGCTCTATTTTTTTGTATAAAGATGGTTTTATACAATGACTCGTCGTGGGGCAAGTTGATACAGTGTATTAATTTGCCCTGGTTATTTTCTATTCTGATTATTTCTCTTTATTTATAGACAAATAGTATGAAATTTTATTAAAAAAACAACTCGTAGTGAAATATCACAAGAAATGTTGTATTCTGTAAAAAAAGGTTTAACGTCGCTGAAGGTCTATCACT
Source organism: Ancistrocerus nigricornis (assembly GCA_916049575.1). NCBI lineage: Eukaryota > Metazoa > Arthropoda > Insecta > Hymenoptera > Vespidae > Ancistrocerus > Ancistrocerus nigricornis. The sequence goes on along the minus strand of OU696668.1, from coordinate 9,677,657 downwards.
ATCAGATATGTCTAAAATTGTAAATGCATGAATCGTTATTCTGATTTAGAAAGTGATTGATTGTTTATTGTTAATTTTGTTTGTTCTAGCTATCGTTTTCAGAGCTTTTGCCTTCCTCGCATAAACCTTCTCTAACTTTTTTCGTATTTATTTTTTTAAATCCAAACTTTTACTATATAAAGAGGAAGGTTCAAAGTATATTATAACATATTTTTCATTTGATAATTAATTCAAATAAAAATTACAAAAATTAAAAACGAAAAAATGTATCAACGTGCCCCGGTCTCCCCTACACGATAACTGATCGTGGATTCGGACCTACTTCGAGAAATACGACTACTATAAAATTCTCTTTGAAAAGACATCTGAAAGGTACCTGAAACAACTGATAACTTGAGAAGATGATTTGTAATTAAACATGTAAGATACCTGTTCGTGGATTCGGTCGTACTTCGAGAAATACGATCACTAAAATTTTTTTCTTAAAAAGATACCTGAAACAAATTTTGGAAAATAATTAATGATATAAAATTTAAATGATTAAATTGAGCATTATTGGAAGTAATTAGCCTCTGATGTGAAATATCTACGTGAAAATATTCTGTATAAAATTTTCTTAATAAATTTACCGTGTCCAACGTCATATTACTCGATGCATAAACATATTATTGTGACCATAACTCTATCGAGAAAAGATCTATACTTTATAAAAAACATCATTCTCAAAGATAAAAATTGCAGAAATTTTAATTAGAGGTACGCAATTAAATGTAGCAATTAACTTTGCCACGATGTAAAAATATGATGTATAAAATTCTAATTGTACGTATTCGTATTTTCAAAGCATACTGTTTTTAAAGTGATGGTTGGTCGAATCGGACGCGCGCGATCGAACCGATCCGACCGAATTACGGAAAGGGGGGAAGGATAAGGAAAATAAAACACGTAGAAATTTTTCTTATTAATCTTTTTGTTTTAACCAAGCATTCATTAAGATAAATTAGTTACGTTGTTTGAATTTGATAAAGATGTTATGTAATTATGAGCAGGATGCTTTGAAATTAGGACTACGTACTACGATTTTCATCAAAGGCTAATTACCTCCGCTAACGCGTTAGTGCAAGGCAGCCAATTCGCTAGATATTATTTGCAATGGAATGCATATTATGTTAGACATGATATGCATTACATAGAAAATAATATCCATTGCCCGGGTCCACCACGTGGATGTTGCTGCTGGGGACCCATCTCGAATATTTAAAAAATTACAAATACTATTTCACAGATAAGTATTCTAAATCGCGATAATAGAATGACTAAACGAAATTTATTAAATTTATAGAAGCTAAATTTTTATAATACATCGAACGTCAGCCATTAGCTCTTACTTTTTGAATAAGTACAACGTTTAAGAATTCACGTTGAAGAATCTATCGATTCAGTAATATTAATTAAAGGTATTATATAGTAATAACATTGATAGCGTTATTTAGAAGCAATGATTTAGACGATGAATTAGAATTTATAATAACAGAGATGTGAATGCTATGAAAGACTACGACGGAGTGAGCGTCTACCGCTCAATGACCTTCGCACAAGGTTGTTCGCGCTCGATCTTTGTTTACTCGCGCTTACTTCATTTAACGTTTCTGTAATACTCTTTTAACAAGTAATATTAATTGAATGTATTATAAAGTAATAAAATTTATAACGTTATTTGGAATTAATCATTTAGACGATTAACTAGAATCTACAGTCTGTCGAAAACCGTATTCCCTTAATAGCAGTATAACCTTTTTAAAATTGAACAAATCGACTTGAATTTTAGGAAGCACATAGCAGGGATAGTTTACTGTTTATCGTAGCTTTTTCTTTTAAAAAAGACCAGAATCTTTAAAAAAATGGTCAGTCTATAGCAGTATCTCGTCGGTGCTGCTACATAGAGTGGGGGTATGAAATCCGCGTCCGTTTTTCTTTTTTTTTTTTTTAATGAATGTTTATTTTCAAGTAGGCAAGGTTTACAATTTTCGATTTACAAGAAATAATCTAATAAACAAGATTTTCCTTTTCTTATTGTCGGTTGATGTGGTGCTATAGGCCCAATCGGCACTTGTCACCTAAAAGTTTGTTGAGACTTCATTTTTTGTAAACATCTGTATCCTTTCCTTTGTACGATGCTATAGAGAGATTTTTGATTACTCCCTCTGCAATCAGTGAACAATTTAACTGCATACAGAAAAGCCTAAAAAAAACTGTATTAATATATCTCACAATATCCAATAGGATCGTAATGAAATCCGCGTCCGTCGTTCGCGACAGATCTTCATCTACCTACATATTGATAATACCGACTTCGATCATTCGGTTGAATATGGTTCCTAAACTCGTCGCTTCATATCATAGAATTCGTAAAAAAAACGTCTGACTTTTCGCTCGATCGGTATTTCAGTACATGAGACACGAAGTCCCATTGTATGTCCGGACTATTCCGATTGCAATGATCGATAGCTCAACAAAAAGATAAAACTATAAGTTATAAGACGAAGTATTTGGTTTCTTTTTACAGTTAAGAGCTCATCAGAAAATTATAGTCGGATATAGGGGTGCGTAACAATCTGCAAAATCGTAATGACTGCAAGTGGGTACAGTGGAATGATTATACTTTTTTTAATTGCACTTGCAGTGCACAGTATAGTCAGTTTAATGTACTGAAAAGGTAATTGAAAGTGAAACGAAATTTTCAATTCGAAGTTGAAGTCGGTCTTATTAGCCGTTTATATCGAACGTAAAGAACAACGGAGGTATGTATGAGCTACAGTGACAAGTTGCGATTAGTTATTCTTTCATAGGATTTCAGCGAGTTAATATCGTGTAGTGTGACTGTGATAGTGAATATTATCAATTATAGTAAATTTTATCACTATAAAATAACAATGATTAGTGTAAGTAAAAATCTATGTAAAATTTTTAGTGCGTATTGGAACTTGGTGGTGTTACCCGCTAATACTATATATTTAAATGAACGATCGGACAGTTTCGCCACGGACCTCGACTAATGAATGGTGTTTCATGCGTATACAATAGTATATATTCAATCGTAAATAATATCAAGCAAATAGCTGCATTAATTTTTTTTTTCTTTATTTACTCTTATACAAAATGTAAATATAAAAATTTCTACGTAATAAATCGAAATTGGTAGAGCACTGATAGGATTAGAAACCATTTTATACACAATAAAGCTCGAATCATAGAGATCTTCGACGTAACGAAATTAATTATTTTGTACAAAAAAGGAAGATAGGATATTAAAGAAGCGTTGACCTAATGTTTCTGAAAGACATTAATTTTACTGTTGGTTTCACCATTCTTATAACAGCTGAAAGCGGCTAATCCAATTTCTTTATATTGACTAAAGTATAAAAATATATTAACAGATATATAATTTATTACATTCACATTTACAAAACAATTACTTGAAATTATATCACAACTTACAATTATATTGTTATTTACAGTTAATGGTAATTATACGTAATTCGCGCCTTTCATTTCTCAACTCAATAAATACAGTTTCGGAATTATGCGTCCGAATTTCGTAATAAAATTTAATCATTTACTCAGATGAATTTATAGTTGTCTGATGCTCGGGTGATTTCTTTATGTTTTTAACATCTATAGGCTCTGTTTCTATCACCTCTCGACGTTTTTGTAATCGTAAACATCGTGGACAAGAGTGATTTCGCTTGACCCAGCAAGCACGATGATGCACTGCCAAACATTGTTGGCAACTAACTGCTGAGGCATCCCACGGATATATAACTTCATTATTTCCACATAATTCACACAAATGACCCCTAAGGATATTATATTATTTAATGCGCAATATAATAAATATTACAATAAAAAAATTCTTAAAAATTTACCTGGCTTTACATAATTCACATTGCTCTGTAATATGAGTATGCATAGTATCATATGCAACACGGATTTCATCAAGTAGAGCACCGCTTTGTAAATCTACAAGATCTTTTATTGAATAATTTCCGGGATTTTCGATTATGTGTGTACGTAATCCAACTTTCCATGGTAATCCTTGTGTATTAGCCTCAGGACAAAACACTAAATAACGCTTCATCATCTGCATTTCTTCTCTCATTCTCTATAAATAAATATTATTTTCTAGAACTTGTATTAAAATTTACTATTTTATTATAAAACATAAGACATCTTACTTTTACTAAAGACAAGTCTGGAACCAAAGTAAACAATTTTGGGTTTAATTCCTCCAGTAATAAAAATGGACGATTTTCGAGGAGGGTCAATAATTGAGCAGCTGCACGACAGACAAGTCGTGGCTCCATATCCCAGTTTCTAATAACTCTTGCGGGTATTACCATTGTCGTATTCCAATGACATCTTTGGCAGTAATATAAGCCACTGTAGTCACAAAGTCTTGGTTCTACCCACGCTGACTCTGTGTTTATATATATATATTATTAATATATTTTACAGATAGAAAAAAGAAGAAAGAAACAAATATAAGATCTTGGCAAGCATTTACATGAATACTCCTCCAGTTCATTTGAAAACTGAAGAAACAGCTACAAGAAGAGGCAAGTGGAATTGTTATATTGTGTTAATAACAAGAGAAATTCATGTAAATATCCTAAAGCGTTTGATGAAACTGAGATCCTAACTCCATACATATTGTCGCTTAGCTTAATTCTTTTGTTTTCAAAAATAAATATGAACTATGTTGTTACCTGTACTTTTAAAAGGGCTGCCAAAACAAGATAATGACAATCCTTTTGAGAATGCTTGTAAGAAAAAGTGATTCAAAAATGACAGTTAAACAAAACATATATGCTATCAGGTATGTTTTCTTTTTCACAAAAAAGAAGTATGATCTCCATTTGAGAGATTGACAGTTTAGATTGGATTTAATGTGAGAATTACATTCCATATACTTATCATTTATAAAAATTACTTACTAAATATTATTCGCACTTTGCATTCTGCACAACGATAGCCTTGATTAGATAGCCCTCTTTCTGGACAAATATCTTTGGTGTAAGTGTAGCCACCAGCTTCACTTGCAATAACATGTACACAGACGCGGCATATATTGTTTAAACATTTCCAATGAACACAGAATCTGCAATCTGCCATGAATGACATTAATATTGTATATAAGTACATAGTAATAAATGACATTTTATTTAAATTTACCGCTGCACATATACCAGGACTGCAGCATTGTCCAAATTGTACCGCTACAATGATCACAATATACAGGTCCAGAAGTACTTATATGATACTTTTGTGGAACTAAATGATGATCGAGTATTACACGAGTTTCAAGGAAATTTTTGTCTGATGTTTCTCGTAACTCTTGAACTCTTAAACGTAATTCGATTAAACGCCTTACAAGCCATTTCCTTTCGTCTGAGCATTCTGCACTTTCTAACACCATTTGTTTACATTTTTGTACCATTTGTTGTAGGTCTTCTTCAGATGTTGCCTATCATGAATAGACATAAAGTATAGGAAATGAATGTATAAAACAAAGATTTTACAAACTTTGCATTATAAATAAATATTAAACCTTGGACAATGAAACCATAGGTTCTATGGATTTCAAGTTGAAAGGCACACTGCCTTTGCTGTCAGAACTATCATCTGCTTCTCCTGTCATGTAATCAGATAAAGAGGAAGGTGTAGAAGTTGTACTCGAGCAACTCGCACGTATTCTAGACTCTTGACAAATCCGTTCCTCATTTGTATTTGTTCTTATGTCTACCATGTTTTTTGTTTTTGAAACGTCTATAAAGTGACAACATTAACCTATACTAACGATTTGAAAAGCAAATATGTTCTATGCATTTCAAAACCACTCAATTTATTTTCCACTGAAAACTTATTGATAATGTTGACCCGGTTGACCCTAATGTTTGCAAATATGCTAAAGCTTCTTCCACGATAGATTACGCCACTTTCGTTATAGTACCAAATTTAACCGTATGAAGGCGCAAAGATAAAGTTTTTCTTACATTGAACATCTATATCTTGATCTATTAGCAATGGTAAAAAATTTCTAAGAGCGTGTGTGTTACGTATTTGTTTAAAGAATTGCATATAAATATAAAAAGGATGTCAATGTTCATAAGGGTGTTAGGTTTTGCTAGAACATCACTGCAATCTACAATAACCAAAAGAGTAAGGTTTTAATTTCTATTATTATCAAACAATTTATTATATAGTTTTGAAAGTTAGATTTCTTTCAGGATGCTCCTATGAGATTTATTTCTTCTTCACGCACGTGCTTTCAACAAGAGGAAGCAGAAGAAAAAGAAGAAACTGTTGAGGAAGTAAAAGTAGATCCTGCTAAAGACAGAAGACAAATTATTCCTGTCGAAACTAGTATTAGATACATGTTAAGTAGTGGTAAGTTTAATTTATGAAACAATGTCTTAATGATATTGTTAATGAATGATACATAAAGCGACAACAGGAAAAATATATATCAAATGTTTTAGCTTATAAAGAAACTTATGGCGATGATCCAGTATGGAAAATGTACCGAAGAAATCATAAAGGACAGATTCCTCCTAAAAAAACAAGAAAGACTTGTGTAGTATGTGTTTACCATGATACATTGAGTATCACATTATCAGCATGTAAGTACTTTCCTAATGTCTAATTAAAATTAAATTTATAATTTATAGCGAGGAGGTATAATTTCTACTGGTAATCCTTGCCCAATATGCAGAGATGAATATTTAGTGTTGGATCATAGGAATACCAAATTGCTTGAACAATTTGTTTCTAAACACACGGGTGAAATACTAAGTTATGTGTAAGTTGTATAAATATGTTGAACTTAGAATTTAATTTGTTCCAAATCTCAACAAATATTATTTTAGGAAAACTGGTATTTGCCAGAGGAGATATAAACAACTTCTTGTTGCTGTACGTAGAGCAAAAAATTTTGGTACCTTAGCACTTGATGTTCCTCTGAGAGAATATGATTATTCAGAATGGTATAGCCAAGAGAAACAAGCTTAAGTATTTAACACCAATTGGACACTCGCTAAGTATTACATAAAACGTTGCATCTGTATCAAGGACACATTTTATGGTTGACAAACAATGGCTGAACAAATCATAGACTGCACATTTGCTATAATAGGTGGTGGTATAGCAGGTGTGTCTTGTGCAGAAGGTGTAAGTTTTCTTGCACCAGAGGAAAATGCAGTTTTAATTACTGCAAGTCCGCTAATTAAAACAGTAACAAATATTATTCCATTGGGTAAGACAGTGATGCAATTTGATATAGAGGAAAAAGCTGCAAAGACGCTAACTGAAAAGTATGCTTCATTAAAAGTTATACATGACATTGTAACAAATATCGATATTTCTAAGAAATGTATAGAAACTCAAAGTGGAATGTTAATAACATATAAAAAGTTATGTCTTTGTAATGGTGCTAGACCGAAACTTATAGCAGAAAATAATAAATTTGTCATAGGAATCCGGGATACCGAATCTGTAATACAGTTTTCTCAAAGAATTCAACATGCAAAAAAAATTATGGTTGTTGGAAATGGAGGCATTGCAACTGAACTTGTCCATGAAGTGGAGAATGTAGACATAGTTTGGGTAATAAAGGATAAACATATATCCGCGACATTTATTGATCCAGGTGCAGCAGAGTTTTTTGTAGAAGATGTTCATAAAATGGATAAGTCAAAAAATACTGACACCAAACAGCCTGTTCGCAGAATGAGGTATACTACTGCTGGATCATCTAAGGAGGAGGGTGGACCAGCCCTTGGTCCAGATTGGCATAATAATTTTAATATAAAAGGCATTTCATCAAAATTTACAAAAGTCCAAATTGAATACCAGTGTGAAGTAAACAAAATTCTCAATGAAGAAGAGATTACCGAATGTAATGACACAGAGAAATGGCCCGTGTATGTAGAATTAACAAATGGTAAAGTTATTGGTTGTGATCTTATTGTATCTGCAACTGGTGTCATACCAAATTCAAACTTAATGGGTTTAGAAAACCTTAAAAGAGCAGATGATGACGGTTTCCTAGTCGATTGGAAATTAGAAACGTCGGAAAAAGACATTTATGCGGCTGGGGATGTGTGTACCGCAGGATGGGATATAGCTAAGCACTGGTTTCAAATGAGACTTTGGACGCAAGCACATCAAATGGGGATTTATGCAGCAAAGTCTATGAGTTCGAGTTTGAAAAAAGAAGATTACATGCAAGATTTCTGTTTTGAACTTTTCACTCATGTTACAAAATTTTTCAATTACAAGGTGGTTTTGGTAGGTTTATACAATGGTCAAAAGTTAGGTAAAAATTATGAGATACTACTTCGAGTGACAAAAAAAGAAGAATACATAAAATTAATATTAGAGAATGGAAGGATGCAAGGAGCAGTGCTTATAGGAGATACTAATTTAGAAGAGATGTGTGAAAACCTTATTCTTAATCAAATAGACTTAAGTCCATACGGCGAAGATATACTAAATCCTGATATTGACATTGAAGATTATTTTGATTAACTTGATGAAGTTATCAGAAGGAATACATTTGATTGTAAAACTTATAATACTTGTTCTATGGTATATTTTATTGTTCTAAATTCATTACAAATTTGAAATATATTATTTAATATGATATTGTCTCATCTTAGTATTTCATACTTGTACTTTCTTACAGTATAGAAATATAAGACATAAAAAAGAAATAATTATCATATAGTAGAATGTAACAAATATCCAGTCATTTTTTGGGGTCATCAATTATTATCAACATTTTTTTAACTAACTAAGAATGAAAAATAGATAGATTTTATAATATAGATAATTACTACAAAAAGATTGCATCAAAAAGTATAGTTTTAAAAAAACTACAATGTACGAATTATAAACTATTACATTTAAAATATATATAGGTGACAAATATTTTTATGTAAATATTTAATTATTTCATCTTATTATGAATATAGTCATCTATTAAGGCATGTCTGAGATATCTATACATTCGCAGTTTGTTATTCTTAATAGTAAATATTATACATAAATTTATACAGTATACCCTTTGTTAATCAAATTACAGCGTAGTCGACTATAACACAAACCACAAAAAGTATGGTCAGGCAGATAAATACAAATACGAATGGCAAGAATGAATGAAATTTCTAGATTCCTATTACAATAAGGAAAAGTCTTTAATAATTTTATAAAAATCATTTAGTGAGTAATATCACAGTATTAGGTTTCATATTCTCATTCGATAACATCTAGCCATGCTATGCTAAAAAAGAAAATGTTAACGGTAAGATAAGTATATCATCTAAACATTTCTCTAACTTGCGTTTAAGTTATTAAGTTAAATCGTGCTTAATTTTATCTGTAAATCGAACAGTTTTTTGATTATTGCCATCCTTAGTCGCATTATTATTGCGTATATTCGATTTAATCGGCGAAACGCTTGACTTTACATCTTCTAGCTGATCTTTGTTCTCCGCACATGAAACAGAATTTGTACAATCTGTTCTTTCGATAACAGTATTGTCGACAGATTCATCCAAGCTCATATTTTCATTCTTGTTACCCTTGAAATCTCTTACGAACAACATGCTCCTTATATCAATAATAATATTTTGTACCCTATCTAAAGAATCACTAATCGCGTTGTTTATTTCGGGACTATGGCATTGTTGGTATAGTTTACTCAAAGCTTGCGTGGCTCGTTCTATCTGCATTAGATAGGTATTCACGTCTTTACACTGCTGAGATTCCGAAGGTTCATCTTGCGTCGTAGAATCATACATTGTCGTATCCATAGATAAGTGTTGAAAACTTTCATTCAATTGCTTTTTCACCGGTGTTATATTTATAGAAATTCGACTATTATTTAATGAATCTTCGAACGGCTCAATATCTTCGAAAGGTTCCCATTCGTTTGCAGAGTTCTGTAATTCCTTCAACGAATTTTCTATATCATAATCGCGCAATTGATGAACCCAGTCTAAAAAGCGCATTGGTTCCCACAAGGTCTCCTTTTTGCGATCTTTATCTCGAACACGAATCACGGGTCTCAGATTCTTATCTATTATGGTTTGCTGTTGGTTAAATTCCTAAAATACAAAACAAAAGTAAAGTAAATTCTACGGCTAATTCACGGCAATCTATGTAACAAAATACATACATAATTAATACCAACTCCTCTGCAACGTTCGGTGGCCTCTCTAACGAGTACCTGCATCTCGTGCAAACTAATACCACCGGCCTTTATAGTATCCGAACTGATCTGGATTTTAAGGGCACTCTCAAGATCTGCAGTCGTTTCGTTCAAGATACTCTCAAGCTCTTGCAGAAAATTTGATTTGTAAGGTGATACGTTCGCTTTGGTTTCCACTTGCTGTATCTTACGAATTCTATTATTCGTTTCTATTTCACTGGCAAGTATCTCTTTTTCTAGTTCAAGTTCCCGCTTACGACGATTTATCTCCTCGAGCGCGATTTTCTGTTCCTCCAACGTGGAACCAAGAACCTCGATTTTATGTTCGTACGTAGACTTTTGAGACCCTAACTGTAACTCTACTTCTCGTTTCGCATTTTCCATCTCTTTGATCGCTTTTTGCTTCGATTCCTCAAGTTCGGCTCTTAATCTATGGATCAAAATCAAAGAAATTAGACCGATAACGACAAGTGAACTTACGATACAATTAATTACTACAGCGACTTACTTTTCCTCTTGTATCTTGAGTATCTCTTGATGAGCGAATTCAAAATCTATCGCTTGCGAAGAGATTTGAACATTTCCACAATCGCCGTGCGGATTGGAAACTTTAAAATAGTGATTGCCACCTATGACCAGTCGATCGCCATGTTTGAGATGTATTTTACCACTTACCACCTGCTCATAATATAATTCATCATTTATTTTTTCCACTGCTTCTTCCACGATCTTATATATAACAAAATTGTGAATATTTTACAATACCTGACCGTTCACGTACGTGTCACCATCCATCTCTGGTAACAATATAAGTTTTCCGTGTTTATTTTCTATAGTACTATTAGAAAAAACAAAATACTAATTAATAATCAATGTAAATTCAATTAGACTTCAAGATCAAAGCATACAGTAAACATAAAGATAACTGATATTTAAGTCGATATTATACATCATTTTGTGAGTAACGAAGAATATGATACATTTGGTACCCAATAATCCTCTACAAACGACAATGACGAAGATCCCAATGCGTCTAGACTAGCGTTAAGATAATATTTATTAAATACGCGCTTCGTCAGTGTAAAACATCTTCCTTAACCATTTGTTATCACGCTCGGGGGTTCAGGATTGGTATTTGATGACACATGCCAATGAGATAACCAAGACGATCATGCATTAATGGGATACAAACGCTTGGATCTAATGAAAGGACGTGATTACGTGAAGGAACGGATAAGAAACGAAGTGTCAGCAACGTGGAACGAGAGAAGCGTCACGCTCGAAAGCAAAATGCAAAGAAAGATGAGGATCATCGGTGGATGTTGGAATCAAGTTCAAAACAGTGAAAAAACGTCCCAGCTCCAACGAAACATCCTGGAGATTACAAACTAACCAGTGTAATGGTCTAACGAGTGGTCCATCCAGAACGATATCCAATGGCACAGCAGAATTTTCTGGATTTGTCGAATTTTTTCCAATGCGCACCAACCCAGGAGGAATTAGATACAACAATGTACCAGACAACATAGGATCAGCCGTAAGATTTATCAAACAAGGCTGCTTATCTTTCTCGCGCAAATCGATTTCAACTGCGATCCCGCAACGTCGTAAATATTTTAGCTCGGAGTTTTTCCTCTCCTCCGCCTCCTGCAACTTTTCTTGGCTGCTCCTGTAATCGAAAGTCGCTGACAATTAAGCTTTTGTTCTTTATAAAAGATATTTGAGAGGCTTGCTGCTTGAGACATTGATACTTTCAGTTTCCTCAAGAATTTTGAGAAACGAATTCAAAGTGATAACGTAAACGGTCCAAATTAAATCAGGTTAACGAGAAGTAGAAAGAATAGACTAATAAAAAAATAATAGGATATTTTCTGTTTCTAGAATAAACATACTTCTGAGTGGCGGCAAGCTGTTCCTCTGTTCTCCTCAATTGTTCCTTTAACCTGTTAATTTCATCTTGTTTTCGTTGTATCTCTTCGGTGTCTTTGACACTTGTTTCCATAGAATCAACAAGCCTACGTGGGCAAGTAGCACCAAGTTGCCTTTCATAGCCCTCTCGAACTCCTCGCAATCGTAACACTTCCGCCTTGAGTTCGCTGAAAAAGTGCTACGTGTGATCTTTTTATTGCAATCGATAAGCCATTTATTTTTTACTAAAGAATGTTTCAACGAAAACGACAAAAGGTTTGCTACGAGTAATCGTCATTCTTTTTTATTCTGCAGTGCACACACACACACGGGTTTTATTTTTATTATTCGATCTCAAACTGTTTTTTGGAGATTTAAACTTTGTATCTACATAAGAGCTTACCGGATTAATCTGTCATGCGGATCTTCATTAATTCGAATGCGATTGACGATGGCTCGAGCTTGACATGCATATCTTAGAGTGGCGAGGGTCTCTTCAAGATGAATGTTAGCTGGTGATACCGTGCCCAACATCGCCGTTCGAGAATTTCCACCGAGACTTTCCTGCAAAATAAAGTGGCCATTACTCTTCGATATGTCAATGAAATTTACCATAGCGATGAGAATAAACCTCGTGGAAAGGTTTCTGCTGTTTCTTCGTAGCATTGTTATTTATTATTTGCATACTCGATAAGCTATATCCTTATTACCGTATATATTACGTATACAAACGGAGACTCCTTATCAAACGAAAATCATGAAATACAATTCACGAAAAATCTCCACTCGCGCATATGACTGAACGTTCGGCAATCCGAAAACTCAACAAATCTGAAGCTGCACAAATGTAGCTCATATAATACTAACGATGGAACAATTTTTTATGCTCGCTAGAGGAAAACATTTCTAGAGGTAAAAACACACCCCTAAAGATGTCTTGACTTTTTGTATTATTGTTAATATTTAACTATTTAAGATAAAAAAAAAGTTAAAGTAAAAGTTGATGTATTATTTATGATCTATATTTTGGATATGAAAAATTCAATTCAATTATAAAAAAAGTTGTTGGAAATTTCCCTTCCAAAATATGGACCATAAAAAATACAACTTTTAATTTAACTTTTTTTCTGTATTATAAATAGTTTCTTAAATATGAACGATTATACAGAAAGTCAACATTTCTTTAGGGGTGTGTTTTTACCACTACAAGAAATTGCACAAATATTTTAATTAAGTTTAAAAGTTATTCGTTGTTAAAATATAATTTGAAGGATATTTCATAGAGATAAGCATAATGACTTTTACATGTCACCTATCTGTAATTGATGTTCACACATACACGTATATTATGATTAAGGAAGAGAAAAAAAAAAAAAAAATGCGCACACTTTTTGATTAAAGTTCACTTCGACGTAGGTATTATCGTAACGCACTTTAGATAAGATTTCGCACATTTTCTTTCGATAAGTTCAATCGAATTAACCAAGAAAGATAAAAGAACACAATTGTGGTATTTTTAAGTACACGCCCATATGAAGGGTGCACAAATGTCACTGATTGGAATTAATTTTTATCCTCCGTAATTATTAGCATTTCTCAAGACGATTATGGCATTTTTACCTAGACGAAAAATTTTATTCGTACCGATAAGAAAAATGTGATTAGCTAAAGGATTGTTGAGATCCAAGATACGTAAGTCACTTTAGGTTAACGATATCTTCACTTTTCTGCGCGTTATCGTTCCTAAGTACTTGAGAAGAGATAATAAACATTTTTCTTTTTTGTCATTATCGTGAAAGACAGGTTGATACAATTAGACCGAGGTATGGCTATGAGTAAACCGATAAAGTATCGCATTGAGCGCCATGATAACGCGTGACCGTGTATATGTATCGTTTCTCAATGTCCTGCGAATTTTTATCAAAAAGTGACAAAAATTCGTTAAACGAGGTCGACAGGCGGCTCGTGTCATTCTTGTTGTCTATTTTTTTTAAGGAGACACCGACGACTCGTACAATAGCTTTACCCTATTTTCTCAATTATGTATGGTTCAATGAGCGTTGTTGCAAATAAAAAAAGAAAGGAGTAAGAGAAGAAATTCAAGGCCAATTCATTGAACGGTGCATACTTCTGACGCAAAGTTAGCCGTACTTGCGTTGTTTTGTCGGGATCATTTCCTACGAACTGGCGTGAACGATTTAATTCGATGCTATATGCATCATTTATACGAATTACTAGAAAACTCAAAAAAATGGAGTAAAAACCTGCTAAGTTTAGACAATCTTCTGAAACATTCGGTCAAATGTTCCAAAATAAACCTTCGGATTGTCAAACGCGGATTCTTTGTTATTTCGTTCGATAAAGTAAAAGAAAACAAAAATAAAAGAGAAATATATCCCGTGCATAAAAAAAAATTAATGATCAAATAAAAAAACGTGGAACCGGATCGTTGGAAGGGAACGAAAATGAAGCATGAAGTGTACGAAGGTGTTAAGCATCGAGTTTCTCTCTCTCTCTCTCTCTCCATGATGCCATCAAGGACAAGGAGACGCGACTGGTCAAGAGTGGGGAGGGGGAAGAGTCTATAGGAAAGAACGTGCGCAAAGATGGTGGGGGTAACGAATGAAACGAAGCAAGCTAGTCGGAATAAACATACGTGCCGTCAACACGGTACGCCAGTTCAAGACACGACGTCTAAGAAGACACTGCGATACTTGTTATCATTGAAACTACGTTCTTTCCAAGTTTGTTTACTCACCAACAACTTACACATAATATTGCCATTGTTGTTACTGTTATAGAAAAGATATCAACGTGTTGGAAGAGATATACGACGAGTAGAACGTAAAGTAAGATAGAGAAGGAGAATCGAGAAATTTTCGTGAATCGAAGCTCAAAGCTGTCTTAATTTTGCTCTGACAGAATAAAAGAAAGCTTGGAAGTCGATATCGTTTGCGGAGAGGCAAGGAAGAAAACTTGGAAGAAAAAAAGAAATGTATCGGGCGTTCGCTTAGTACATTACATCCTTGAGTTAACTTCGTTAAGTAACGCACCACTGAGTTTACTGTGCTAATTAAGCCAAGGCGATTCTTCGAAGTATGCTTATGAAGAGAGAAAAATGAAAGAGTAAAATGCGGTGAACCGTTCGTTACGAAGGTTTCCTCCGAGACTTTAAGAAAAAAGCAAAGAAAACTACAGAAACATTCATTACAAAAATAACAATGGATCTTGTTTATATTCCCGAAGTACTGACTTACGGATCGTTCAGGAATCCACAGTATCACGATTACGAACAGCCATGGAACAGAGATTGTATTGGTTACGGTATGTATACTTGTTATACGAAAGAATTTAAATTTGGCGGGCTCTTCGTTCGATGCATAAATGATTTTTCAATTATTGATTTCCGTTCCTTATCAATTATATCGAATATTTCATCGAGACTATAAAACAATGAAGACAAAATTGGAAGATTAGATCTATTTAGATTTAATTTAGATTTAGCATCGAATCGAGAGAAGCAAAGTGTCGATCGATCGATCGATCGAATTGCTCGTTTTTCGATTTTATCGCAACGCGATAAACGAGAGAGGTTTTCCAAAGCCGTCGACAAAGATATGATCATCTCGTGAATCATAAGAGCGTTATCGAAATTGGCGGCTACTCGGCACGTTGCCATCTATTTTCGATTCGTTCATATATGCATACACTCGGTGTACTATCAACTCGATAGAAAATAATATATATAGCTAATCGCGTCGCGTGACGATCAAGCGTTGCCAGTAGTCAAAGTAAACAAGTATATGTATGCAACCTCGTCTGGATGACGGCGATTATGGTAATGAAATAAATGGACCGGTCAAACGTATCGCGTTATCTACTATTCTTTGCTGGTGGTACTTAATTTTTTTGTTATTTCTACATACGTTAAACACTATTAAAAACTTCAAAATTTTACGTGTCGCGATGATTTTTTCCTCGCGATTTAATCGTATCTCAAGCTGGACAGATAAAAGTAACACAAGGAAAGATCATCTTGCAGGACGTGGGAACAATGAAAGCGTTTGTTCTTGGATCGCTCTTTGTACTAGTCGCGTTTCAAAAGAAACAAAACCGTTCGAATTCAAATTTATTTGTCTTCGTTAATTATCATATACGTCGTATCATATATCGTAATGCGTTCGTTCTAGAGAGAATAAGTATAATCGTATCACGTGAGCGGCGAGAACGTCACACAATTTGCAAACAAAGTGTTCGTTTTATTCTCTAAGTGGGGAGAGGAGCAGAACTAAAAGTTATACCATTTTTTTTTTGCAAACTTTGTTCCAATTTGTCTACGTGCAATATGCGACCGATCGTATCTGTTTGCACTCGAACGATGAACGTAAAGAAGTAAGCATTAAAGATAATGATAGGTCCAAGATTTGTATCTTCTACGATAGCGTATATTTGTAATTTAGTGTGAAACGTTAACGTATTCTCCTTATCGTCCATCGATGGATAGAAAATAAGTAACACTCGAGGAAAAGCCATCGGACAACGGACAATCAGTAATTGCATTTGGAATAAATATTATAAATGACTATATACGTGCGTCGGTTAGTTGACACTTGAAATAATGACGTGGAATTTATCTTACGCGATATCACACGTGAGGAAAATATTTTTCATTGACGATAGAAATTCCGGTCTTTCCGACTACGATATTTACGGAATATAAATGATACTTATTTTCTTTCTGGCCTTTTCTTCCTCATAAGTTATTAACATAGTTAGATCGATCAATGATCTATGCGCGATAAGAGAAGTAACGAAGGATCAATCTGTTTTCCGCTCTAGTTTCGTGACTGTAACTGCGTCATTTTAAATAACATCCGCTTCTTATCGGATATACGATAATTTTCATGAATGACCACGCACCGGGATTTTGTATCAAAGTTAAATATCACCGATATAAACTTGACCCTTTTGCCGTACATCGCTGTGACAACGTTTGAATGGTATGTTTTACAAAAAAAAATAATTGAAAATGTTCGCGAAATTTTAAATCGTCGAGGGTTACGCGCGCAATTTTGATTCGTCAAGGATTACCCGCGCATTTGTCACGTACAATGGCTTCTAAAAATATCCAAAGTAATTTATACGCTCGGTCAGCCGAGGAGGATAAAAATATCTACTCGTAAGATGAAAATTAGGTACGATTGCAATCTAATATTACGCTGACCTTTAATTCTTGCGGTTCTTTCGCGCGACTCTGCGATCCTTCGCCTTTACCGAGAGGAGGGATCACGTGACCACCCGTGCGTGTACTACAGCAGGCGCGCGTCTCGTTCGCGTAGTAATACACCGTCGTCGCGATCTATTTCTGGATGACCCCTTTACCGAAGGTACGTTGCTCGCATTTGTGTCCCCCAATGCGTCTCGGATAATTTTATCATCATTAATTTCACGCAAACGTGCGTATCCTTTCCTCGAGGATCAAAAACCGACGGCATCCTATCAGCTAAATTGTATAACAGAGGATATATCAAAACCAAGAATACACGATTTGAATGTCATAAATAGTCGATAAGATAGTTAAACATTTGACTAATTTACAAAAGAGCTTTTCGGTACATGCTATTATCAGATAGAAAGATAGTCCGTTTTACAGCTTTTTCGAAATATACATCTGCGTCGGAACTTTGAAATAGGTACCTGGATTACGTAACAAACCGGTAATATGGATATGTAAAAGAACATGAACGGCACGAGTTTAACGTTACGCGTAAATAACAGCGACACACCTTCCAGATTTTTTTTCACGACGCAAAAGTATATATTTGCGACGATAACGTCGCAACGATATGATATCATTATCCAACAGTTGAAATCACAAAGTGCAAGTGTATCTTGTTACGGGGTTATTATAATCCTCGTATAACTCGGACCTAATTGATAGAACGTAACAAATGGTTTCGAATACTGCACAATTATATTGAATACGATGTAACGAGTACTTCAGACGGTTCGGTAATTTTATTAACTTCCTATGAAACGCACGCGATATGCAGAAATATGTATATAAATGAAGGAGTACAATCAAATAGCGAGAGCGTAGCACAGAGGTGTATGCGTAGCCCGTGCAACGAGGACGGTTCTTTTCATACAAAATGGAGACACGCATTCTAAAAATAGGTCGCAGGGGAAAAAACAAAACTCTTCGAGCTCGCCAACATGCGTGCATAATCTATGCGTTAGGTAGCATGCAAACGACGTTATTAGCATTACCGGTGCAGTGTGAATTAGTTTTACGAGATCGGAAAGTTCTTACGCAAGGTCGTATACGTGCTATCATGAACGAAGCAATAATAAGAAAACCACTATCTTCTTGCAATTGTTTTCCACGTTAAATGTATAAACGTGCAGGAAACTCGTTAAAATTTGAATTAACAATTTTCCTTGTAAAGTAACACTTTTTTTCCCTTTCGTTATCGCGCGGCAAGTACATCATTTATATGTTCCGATCGTTAATTTACTAATTAATGGTATATAAGCAACTTGTTTTGCAAAGTCAACGATCGGGGAATTTGAGACGCGTAATAGCATCTCCGTAAAAAGATTTCTCCATTCGTAGATCTCTCGATGCAAACAAATCTCCCTTTACGAATTCCGAAAAACCGGTCTTTCCTCTCGTAGAAACTGTACGAAAGTCTGTTATCAAATCATGACACGTTTGAGGAAACGATTAGATTGATCCCAAGGAAATACCCAATGATTGGATCGATTCTCGAATCTTTCGATTTGAATCAAGTTTTAAATCTTCTTTCGATCTTTTTTCTTCAGGACGTTCGAACTCGTCACGATGTCAACGTTTTCAACAAAAACAGCAACCGCTGCAAGAGTA
This sequence comes from Ancistrocerus nigricornis, assembly GCA_916049575.1. Lineage (NCBI taxonomy): Eukaryota > Metazoa > Arthropoda > Insecta > Hymenoptera > Vespidae > Ancistrocerus > Ancistrocerus nigricornis. Next base: position 9,658,593 of record OU696668.1, on the reverse strand, counting down.
TTACCAGCAACGGAAACAGGTATCGAAGGATAACTGTCACTTGTGTCGGGAAAGCAAGCGACGAAGTCTCGCTCTTTATATAAGAGCAAAATCGCGAAAGAGTTCCTGCCAAGAAATTCATGAGGAAATCGAAGAAGAGAAAGAGGAAGACGAGAAAAATGAGGAGATAGTAGCCGAAGAAAAAGATAACAACGGTCAAATCCATGACAGAAACGTCTCGCTCGCTGGCAATGATCAAAAGAAATGCGAAGCAATTGAGAAATTTGCAATTAAGTGCGCGATGCGAGCGTAAAGCATCGAGTATTTTCGTGCCGTCCATTATCGTTCGTTAACGCTTTTTAATTTTGAGGACTTTCGCGGGTTAAACGAACCAGCGCTCGAATGTTGCGTTAATTTACGACTAAGAATATCTTATCATAGATTTTAACCCTCACGGTAACACCCTTCTTTTGTCGTTTATTATATGGCTAAATTACTTTTTTTTCAAAGCAATATTTCGTGTTAATCTATTATTCTATACTATACGAAGTCAAAAATAATAGTACTTATAATTTTTATAAAAGAATTATGTCATTAGAATGCAATACAAATTATTTATTATTAGAGCTCACGGTTCTTTTATGTTAGGTCTTGGGTGTTACTATGAGGGTTAAATTAGATATAGCATAGCTTCATCAATTTCCTTTCATAAGAATTTTTTTTAACAGATACATATCAATTTGGCGTCTCCTTCTAATTATTCCGCCGCGGTTATAACGACATTTGTATGGCAGTTCTATCGAGAAACAATAACTTTCTGCCTAACTCTACTTTTGTTAGAACACCTCGAATTATTTTCTGTTTAGTTTTAAACGAGGCACAAACGATGCATCGTCATGAATGTTTCCGATACGAGCTTACTATAATAATATTTGATGCTGAGTGCTATAAAAGACTGAACAATAGAGTACAAATGTGTAAAGTTTAAACGGAAAAGAAAAGCTTTTCGTCGTCTAGGTACTACTTTCGACAATAATTTCGAATTTACAGTCGTTATTACGTCGCGTCTATTATTGAATATTTCATTAAATTCTCATTTGATGGAGTCATCGAAAATTCTAATTTTTGTCTCGTTGTATATATAATCGCACGTTTATAATAACGTTTTGTAAAAATATCATCATTTCTTCGCATTTAACATTGCTATTATTGTAGGAAAAAACTTTTTTACCAATAGGATAATATATCTAAGATTTGTAATTCACGCGATGCATGATACTTCAACGACGAAGATTATGTATTGTAATAAATGTATAATTAATGTTAAAACGTCATAAAAAACCTTAACATTAATACACTCTTCTTTAATAAAAAAAAAAGTATTAAACACGTGCAGCAAGGATCGGCGCGTGTTGCATAGCATGCAGTCCTTCTATGCGATAAGTGCGTTTCAAATGATTTAAGACGAGGATATAAGAATTGTGTTTCACATTACGTCGTCTCGAAAGATAATAACGTTTCTATATATGAAATAGCTTCGAACCCTTTAAGGCAAAGTAACGGATGAGAAGATACGTAAAAGGTCCGAACCTACGTGAGTTGGTTCACGTGCTATCGTTTCGCTCGACACTGGCTCGTGAGTCGAACATGACTAAGGTCACGTACACCCTTCGGCGCTAAACCATCACCTTAAGACATTCATTTTTAGACAACGAAGTCGAAATGCAGCTATTTTTGAAAGATGTCGATACACTATTGCTTTTTATTTGTTTATAAGATGATAACTTTTTTTGAGAGAGAGAAATAAAAAATGGACTCACCTTTAGCAGCCACGTTAGCACAGATTCGCGATATGGAACGAAGCCTCGTTTGCGATTATTTGTATTTTCTGCAAGAGACGCGATCACTTTTCCTAGGGTAAGGAGAGATTTGTTGATAGACACGCCTTCCTGTTATAGAAATCACAAATTAATTTTGTGAATTTTTTCTTTAATCTTCCTGATCTTTTCACACATACCCTTAATCTATTTCCACTGGCACATGTTTGACTTAATCTCTCGCTACCTGCTAGGTCTACTAGGTTTATTTTACTTCGACGACTCGCGTCGGCGGATGGGCACTTCAAATCGTTCGACTGTGATTGAGTCAATATAATACTGAAAATACTATGAGATCGCGAACTTTTTTCATTCATACCGGTTGCTGCTGTTGCTCGTTGAGAATTGCCTACTTTCAGCCATATCTGGAAACAGCAGGTAAATAAAAAATTAGAAGACTTATTTTAACACAAATATGTCAAAAGTTTAAATGTTTTCTACAAGTACCTGCAAGTCTTTGTAATTTTTTATACTATGCTGACTTAAGTCTACGATGTAAGGTCCAAAAACTGGATGCTCTCTAACTTTAAGTGCTGTCCTCTTTTCTCCAACGTTTGTGTTCGCGAGAAGATCATGTATCTTCTCGTTATAAATTTCAAAGTAGCTTATCTCTACTGTTGTTTTAATGTTTTTATTATTATTTATTTGTGTAAATATTTCCTGGCAAAATCGCGGTATGATACCAGCGTCTTTATCAAGACTCATTGAATTTTCTTGCGACGATTCTATACCCATCATGCTATAGCTTTTACCAGATCCTGTTTGGCCATACGCAAACAAACATACATTGTAACCTTCAAATGCATTTTGAACTAATGGCAAGACCATGGTATTAAATATAGCTTCTTGACTAGCATGTCCTGGCGTCGATGGGTCAGAATATGAAATGAAGCAATGATCATACATAAATGTGTGCTGCGATGTTTCGCAATCAACAATAATAGTCTGACCATCGATAGTTATAACTGGAGCAATTTTTGACTCATTTAACTCTCTGTGAAAATAATAATATTAACATATTAAAAATAGTTCGGAAGGAGATAGATTTACATTCTACCAAACAAGAAAATATTACGTAACAGTTAATCAAACTAGCTTACTTTACATTCAAGGGCCTCACACGTATGCCTACTGTCAAATTACTATTTTCACCATCATATATGATGGCATCGTCAATACCGACATCGTTAGACTTAATACTAGGTGTGTCAAGTTGTACTTTACTAAAACAGTCAGGAGTAGCTTGCGATAAATTGTGCTCGCTAAAATATCTCTTTATAGGGGTCTTCGACGTAGATAATGCATTCATTTTTGTGTTACGTGGAGTAACACACGTTTTATGTTGCTTAGGTGTACATAAATATCCAATAGAAGTTTTCTCTTCAGATAATCTAGATGTAGATCCTGTTTTTCGTGGAGTCTTTGCAATGTTACCGGATATAAAAGAATCTTGGTTTTGTAGCGACGTTGTTGCTTTGGGATGTTTATCATCGATGTTGCAAGATTTTTTCAATGTATCCAAATGATGAAAAAGCTCGTTCCTCGAGGGTGACTTATGTTTACTGCATGATAGTTGTTTATTTTTATTTGGACTTTTTGTTATCGTACGTGACTCAGTAAATATATCATGATACGATGCTTTTGATCTATAAACATACAATTTTAAAATACCATTGACAATAACTGATAATATTGTAATACGTGTTTTCAATATGTAAACACAAAAAGGATTACAATAATTGTGGAGAAAAAGAATTTCAAAATAAGGATGTTTATAATCTTGGTGGATAAAAATTAAACGCAAATTTAAACTTACGTTTCTTTGGCCGGAGATCTGTTTTCTTTATCAAACTTTATTGGCGACATAGAAAATATTGCATCGCAAAACCCATGTGGAGTAGATTTTGATACATTGTGCGACATTTTAACGGGATTGAGAAATGTTACAGATTTAGTTTAGAGAAAAGCAATAACAACAGAAGGAACGTAAAGTATTGCTGTTTCGACTAAACAAATTTACCGAAATCCCGCTCTTCTGACAGTTGCGCTTAAGTCTATGAGTATAACAAGAGTGGACGGCTAAAACGTCCTTTTGAATATTACATTGGAAGTTCTTTCACTTTCTGTATCAACATACATTACTATTAGCTAATTTATTTAATACTTTTTTTATAAAATAATAAATTACCGAATGATGAAATGTTTAAAGCAGTACAAATATTTATATAAATTACGGTAATTCTTTGAAGAATAGACGAATTGAAAAGCTTGGCAAGATAGAATGGGTCTTCTTTCATTACAACATATTCACCTGCAGAAAACTATTCAACGTATTTTGTTTGGATAGTATATAAATGATGTATAATCATAATTCTCTTCCCTTGCTTTCATATAAAGGAATTCTTATATCAAATTGGTATCAAATGAAAGTTTAAACTTCAAAGAATTTCAAAAAGTATTTAAACTTTAAAAATTGATTACTAGATAGCGCTTCGAGTACCATAGATTTCGGCTTGAAATCTTGTAGATTTCAATATTCAACAAGCATGCGACATAATATATACAGTAATTGTTGTGCATTTATTTATAACTTTAATATTATTATAACATTATTAGCATCCAGGATATATACGGTAGCAGATTTGATATCACTGTTTTAGATAATACCAGAGAAAAACTTGAGAGTGCTCGTAACCCGGTTTTTTTATATTCCCGAGACGGTGCTGCCATCAGTTTCACTTTTAGCATGGATCAGAACCTAGTTCCACTTTTACAGATTCCTTTCGTCACGGCTGAAATAGCATATGTCAGCACAGACGAGATCCCACGGACTTACAAGTCCGTGATCTCGTCTGTGGCCTCAACAAGGTTTTAACAATCAATGCTCCCTGGTGACTAAAACACGTAGTAATAATTGTAAATATGAAAGATGGCTTCTGCCTTGGAAAGTTTAGAAACGCAATTGGAACTTTTTATTGAGAACGTAAGGCAAATTCGAATTATAGTGAGCGATTTTCAACCGCAAGGGCAAAATGTATTGAACCAAAAAATGTAAGTGTAAAATGTGTGTTTCTTTTAGCAGTTTCTTATGCTCTTTGATGTGATGAAAATTGATGTTTTATATGAGATATTACGAACTCTTACGATTTTATAATTCATATATTTTTATTGTATATTTTTTTTCAGTCAAGGTTTGGTAAATGGACTACAAGAAGTAGATAAATTAAAGTCACAAGTTCAAGATGTTCACGTGCCTTTGGAAGTATTCGAGTAAGTTTTTTTTTACATAACTATTCCTATTTATTGTTCAAATCGCAGAGTTAATTATTTCTTGTGTTCCAGTTATATCGATCAGGGTAGAAACCCACAGTTATATACAAAAGATTGTATAGAAAAGGCTTTAACTAAGAATGAACAAGTTAAAGGAAAAATTGACGCATATAGGAAATTTAAAGCTAACATGTTAGTAGAACAAAACCGGGTATTTCCTAACGAGTTGGCTAAATATAGAGCAGTTCGAGGAGATGAATGAGGAAGCAGATGAATCTAAGAGGAATTAATTAATTGTAATTTATTAAGTTTAGCGGTGCCACATAAAGCTAAAAACAAGAATCACGTATATTTATTAAAACTTTGCTTCTGAAAAAGAATAGTCATTGTATTTTATTACACGAAACAAAAGTGTGATTCATTTTTCCTACTTTATATAACATTGTAATATAACATTCCAAAGATACATATATTGTAACCTTTCTTCTTTTGTGAACTACAATATTAAATCAAAATATTTATAATAATGCGTTTATATCCCCGTTTTCTCTATCGATATATAAACTTCGTTAACTCGATAAGAGGATGAAATTTACATGAATCACTAGCGTGTGAAATGATTTTCTAATTTAAAAAATATAAAGTACATCGCCCCACTCGTTGTACCCCCACTTCTCTCATTCGATGCGAAGTTGTTCTCTTGGCGAGGATAAAACCGTTCAATCGAAGGAAGGCGGACAAGCGTGCGACCGACAGTAGCCCCAACGATAGCTAGTCCCAAGGAAATGATTACAACGTTTATATTTCTTCTCGCTCTACGAGTGGGTATTGGCTTTTCCGATTCCGTGAAAGTCTACAAGTAAGTACCTGGCCTTTTATTCGATACGATATGCGGATAGTTTAACGCTAGCATAAATCACGGTGCGACGATCGAAAGGCTTTGCTGCTGTTGGCGGGACTACTTTTTCAAAGGTGGACGCGTTCTAGAGTGAACGTTGCTTTACATAGATCTCTTTTCTTATCTTCATCTTTTCGAATTATAATCCAACGCATTATTTATATAGATATTCGTTCGATCGATTGACCGAGTTTGAAAATGCATATTTTACCGTAGATCCGTTAAAGAAGTTACAAACGTAGAGGCACCGTTGCGACGTACCGGAGTAAGAAAAGTTCTAGACAGTAGAGACAGTAATCTCAGAATTACTCATACTTTTATTTTGGTAGAACCGGTCGGCCGGAGGATCGGCCGTTCTTTTGTCGATTAGAAATCGTACTCGCGTACTTCGGTGTTTGTTCATTTTTTAAGTGAGCGCGGGTCACGTGACGAGCTTGGAAAATGGAGGACGAAAGGCGCGTCGATTCGGTACGTTCAAAGTTTTTCTAGTACGGCGGGCCTTCGATTTCTTTCGCACGGTGAAAGCAATGAGATATCGATGTATGAGTTGGAGAAATAGGGCGCGTCCGTAATCGACACAGAGAAAGAACGCGAAAGAGAGATATCGGAGACATTAGGAGGAGCGGTCTAATTCCAAGGCGATTTGTCAAAACATAATAACTGATCGATAACGAGAAATCGATCGCCGATAAGATTAATCGCTAGGCGTTTGCACGGAATCTAAATCCATCTTTTTTTTTTAACTCACAAAGTGCGTATTAAAATTGGAAATCCGATTCTACTGTGTCACTTATCACAGCTGGATTTACGAGTATCCTGAATACGGCTGAAGCCCACGTTGAACTAGACACCCACCTGAATATAATATAATAAAACAATACATTTCTTTGTTTAAGAAATGGTTAAAAAAACCCTATGAATAAAATTCAAAACTTGTTAATGTTAGAAACACCGAACCCAAATTTTTAAATCAAAGGCACCGTTATTATTACAACCTAAGGCCAATTGATATATAAATCCGTCTCTCTCGCTCATATTAAAATATAGCTTTAGGTGATTTTGCAGACAGTCGAAAGTTTAATCGTAGATAAGTATTAGTTTTTTTAAATTAATGAATTACAAATGTTATTGATATTTGAGTTCATTTCAATATCATCGTTCTTCGTGCCTTTTTTTATAGCTCGCCATGGCACTTCAAGTGCGATGGCGGAAATTGCGTGAAGGAAGAGATCACGGATAAAGTGTCATCGCCGGTATCCTTGAAGGTTTGCCAATTACTTTGCGGTGACAATGGCTCTCTATGGCCAAAACCTACTGGACATTTGTCCTTAGGTAATTCCGTGTTGCCCATCAATGTTGATACTATCAGGATAGACGGCGTTCACGCGAATACCAAAGTAGGTGGTCTTCTACAAGAAAATCTTAATATATTGAAAGAAAATATAAGAAAACTTGGTAAAGTTACCACGAACAGTGGAGCGGGTTTAACGATTTATATTAAGAACATACAAAATTCCAACGATGTGCAACTGACCTTAGATACCGACGAGAGCTACAAATTACAAGTTGATCAAGCGGATAATAATTCGGTGAGTGTTCTTCATTTCTTTTTTTATATTTACAAGCTTTGGAAACTTGTTTGTGTAAAAAAAAAACTACGATATTCATTGCTAATCTTGATGACACGTTCAGTTCCATTTTTCATAAGTTTCTTTGCGAATCATTATACGAAGTACAAGCAAGTTTCACGGGATTCGTGTTTTTTTTTGAGAATAAATTTATTATTATTTTTTTGGGATTCTCAATCATTCTTATTCACTATATTAATGTGAATATTATAATGATCTTATTCTTTTATGATTACCATCACGCAGATGATCGCAACGATAACAGCTACGACATACTTTGGTGCTCGAAATGGCTTGGAAACGTTGTCGCAATTGATCATCTTCGACGATCTACGAGATCAAGTGCAGATCGTTCGCGATGCCTATATCGAGGATAAACCCGCATTTCCCTATCGTGGTATTTTGCTGGACACTAGCCGTAATTTTGTTAGCGTCGAGGTGATCAAGAACACGATCGAAGCAATGTCCATGTCGAAGATGAATACCTTCCATTGGCATATCACGGATTCTCAAAGTTTCCCTTACCAGAGCAAGACCTATCCGTTGTTCACCAAGTACGGTGCTTACAGCAAGGACAAGGTTTACACGAAGGAGGACATTAAGGATATCATAAAGTACGCTCTGTTACGAGGTGTACGAGTCTTACCGGAGTTCGATGCGCCTGCCCACGTTGGCGAGGGCTGGCAATGGGTAAACATCGATCAAAAGCTGTGTAAACTTTGTACCTTTGACGTTTGTCTAAAGTTTACAAAACTTCTGACACTTGGCAGATTCATTATCGGGGTCATTGCACACACTTGTATTTGCTCGTTATTGGATATAACGTCAAGTGTATACGAGTGTGGTTATGCGTCAAAGACTGTTCATTCAATGCCATAATTTTTGTTGGTTGATTTAATCACACGTGTCGATTAGATAAGTCGTTAATTAAATCATGCTGGAGTAATGAACTTTTCTTTCGACGTGTTACAATATCCTGTTAATTATATTTCACGATTTTTTGCAAATACGATTAAATCTTGATCGTGATTTTGTAGGTAGGTCACAACGCAACGGTTTGCTTCAAAGCCGAGCCATGGCAAAGTTACTGCGTGGAACCACCATGCGGTCAACTCAATCCTACCAGCGACAAGGTTTACGAGATCTTAGAAGGTATCTACAAAGAGATGCTAGACGATTTCCATCCAGATATCTTCCACATGGGTGGTGACGAAGTGAACGTCAATTGTTGGAACTCAAGTGACGTCATTAAGAATTGGATGCTCGCTAAAGGCTGGAATCTTTCGGAGTCGAGCTTCTATTTGCTCTGGGACCACTTCCAGGACAAAGCTCTTGAAAAGTTGACTCTTGCTAATGGAGGAAAGCAGATTCCTGCTGTTATCTGGACTAGTGGATTGACTAGCGAAGAGAACATTCGATACTTAGATCCTAGCAAGTACATCATTCAAATCTGGACTACCGGAACCGATTCTACTATTGGTAGATTGATACGTAATAATTTCAAGGTTATTCTTTCCAATTATGATGCTCTTTATCTCGACTGCGGGTAAGTTTAGCAAGTGGATCTTCTATTTTTGCAAAAGAGGAGTTTCTAGAAGGTTCAATGTTTTTACAGGTTTGGAGCGTGGGTTGGCGAAGGGAACAATTGGTGCGCACCGTACAAGGGTTGGCAATTGATTTACGATAACTCTCCGTTAGCCATACTTAAGAAGCAAGGATTTGGTGCCGATAAGAAACACCTTATGTTAGGTAATGCGTTCGTCGGATCGGGCCTTTATCTTCGTTAATAATATAAATATAAATTTATGCGTTATAAATAATATGTTGTAGGCGGAGAAGCTACGCTCTGGACCGAACAGGTCGACAGTACTTCGGTTGACTCAAGACTGTGGCCCAGATCAGCGGCCTTTGCGGAAAGACTTTGGTCCGATCCACCTTCCACTTGGATTCATGCCGAACACAGAATGCTGAGACACAGGGAAAGGCTCGTTCAACGTGGTATAAGTGCAGACAGATTGGAACCCGAATGGTGTATTCAAAACCAGGGTTATTGTTATCTCTAAATGGATCACAAATTGCTTATATCGAATCGACTCAATCTAATGATCGAGATGCGCTTGGTCCAGGTGATCTTGGATCGTAATTGGTGTTGAAAATTTGTAAACAATCCATCCATCATGAAATTAACGAAATAACTGTAAGATTAGACTTTCGTTTCTCTCCTTCCTTTTTACTTCTCTTTATCTCTCTTCCTTACGATTAGATCAAAACTAATTAGGTACAACAAATAGATTTATTTTAATCAGAGGCATCCGTACAGCGACAAGTCGGGGATCGATTGTTACTTGTCGAATATGTCGATTTTAGTTCTTTATTTTATTGGAGCGGGACAACTCCTCCTCAGAATGTTGATAAATCTTGAATACCTAAATACACGCATGAGATCATTCAGTTTACTTCGCCGAGTCCCTTACTTTGAGAACACATTCATAACAATCATCATCATTATCATTAACATTATCGTTATTATTATTATTGATATTATTATTATTATCGTCCTAGTCGTCATCGTCGTCGTTGTTGTCATTGTCATCACTATTATTATTATTATTATTAGCATTATTTACACGGATGACGGATCTGAGAGCATGAAAGAAACATCGATGAAGCATTATCCGTACTTTTTAACTCATCTCCGCTTGGCGGGCATACGAGAAGCCTTACACATTTATGATCATCAACGATTAAAATTCTCGAAATCAGGATAACATTTACTTTTCCTGGAACAACATTCAATGATACAGTCTTTTATCTCCATTGCGTGCACAAACGTCGTTATTTTGTGGATGACGAGAGTTTGAAGAAGAAAAATTCAGGTACGAAATCAGTAGTTGTCCTCTTTATCGTCGAACGGTGTTTTAACGAAGTACGTTGTGAGCGTTCCTTTGCCCTTTACAAATGTCGGCCCACGACAAACTAATTCGTATCCCGCCCCAATAAGGATCTTCGCTGTGTCCTCGGTGACCTGAAGTTTGCCCATTTCCCCACAGCTATCCATTCTGGATGCCACGTTTACCGTATTTCCCCAGATGTCGTATTGTGGTTTCTGCGCTCCCACGACACCGGCTATCACCGGTCCGTGATTTAAACCTTGATGGGATGTAATATTTTATCAGTCTTTTGCATTTCATTAATCGTAACTATTAATATACAGTAATGTCAGCTCAGTATATTTAAATTTAAAATTACTAAAACTTACCCATTCTCAGTTTAAATCTTTGAAAGGATTCCCTATTGATTTGATCGAGTATCGTCATTAACGCGATGGCGAATTCTACGAGTACGATCACGTTATGATCTTGTTGTTGTATCGGATCCTGTAAAAAATATAATAACGAAATCAGATCATGGCGTTTTCTCAATTAAAGTATATAACAAATTTATATCGATTTAACCTTTGTTTCCGTGTTTTCTTTCCCAGGACTCAAACCAGAAGCGAGCATGTAAGTACTCCCGATCGTTTTGATTTTCTCGATACCCGAATATTTGGGTTTGAGTAAGAGCATATCAAAATCGCAGATTATCTCGTTTAATAGTCTCAGACACTCCAAGCCTTGCTTGTTAATGTCCGTTTCATCATAGAACTCTTTGTAATTGGGAATGGAAGCGAACATTACCGCGATGCTGCTGTATCTTTCGTGATAGAGATCCTAAATTGAACACGAAGATTCTCATTGAAGTACAATATATACAAGAAGAAAAGTACATAATAATACAGAAGAGCATAGAAAATGTAACCTGGGTAGTCCTAGTCGCTAGAAAATGATCAGCCACGTGTGCTGGAAGTATGTTCTCTAGAAGGATCTTGTTAATACCTCTCATAGTTTCAACTTCATCTTGCTCGACTTTGAGTTTATTTTTCCAAAGAAAATCTGTTCTCGATGTGTATTCAACTTGTCTATCCAGAACGTGAAGTACCAGTGCGACCAGTAACAATAAGTACCCTATTTCGAGTAAGTAGTTTAGGCCATGAAACCTATGCTCCCTAGCATAAACAAAGAGAAAAGAAAGAACGCAATTAAGAATGATTTTTATCAATTTATACTAATTTACTTTTGTTTATTTATTAGGAAACTAACTAACTCGGTATAGTAATTTGTGTAATAGAATTCCACGATCGGTGCTTGAGATAAAACCACTAAGATCGTGCACACAGAGATGATCATTACGCTGAGTTTCAACAAAAACCCTACTCGTAGGTGGGTCCAACTGACGACAAGTGCAATCGCGGCGGAGTATATGTATAACTGTAAAAGTGAACACATATATTTGATTATCAACTTTATCGAATGAGTAATTTGAGGTGCCGCTAAATAAATAAGATGTACGAATAATTCAGATCCTCTATAATGTGAAACTTTGGAAGATTCTAATAAAAAAAGCACTCAATTGTTAATTCATACACATATGACATGTTCTGATACTTATTGAAAGAACATATAATTGACATTGACATATCATGTTACCAAAGTTAGACACTATAAAGGGAAAGAATAGGAAAATAAGTAAAATACCTACCAACACATCTTGGAAATCTTTACGATCGACATCGATTAAACTGACAACCGAGGATGCCGTCGCTAAGGATGCTGTAATAAAATACACGGCCATTCTCATACCACGGCTGAGCGCCACTTGTCCTGGTGCATCCGGTTCGCTTTCGCATCTTGTTTTGTTAGCGAACCAAGAAATTCCCGCGATGATGGAGAGCGAAGCCAGTCCGGCAGCAAAACAACCATAGACGGTGATGCTCCTGAATCAGACAAGCTATTTTTCTCCTACTCGCTTCTCAACACCGCATTTTTATGATAATCACAAAGACGAGTTTTCGCGAGCATTCGCTATCACCTTGGCAGGTATACTATTTGAATGCAGAACATCGTCCCGTAAACGACGTTTGATGCTAGAAGATACCAAGGATATTGTTCATCCTTCTGTTCTCTGTATTGACGCTCCTGTTGCTCGTCCTTGAACCAATAGGTGAAAGGTGATATACCCTCACTGCCACCGCACCATTGCCTGTTCATCAAACACGACAAAAGATTTATGACGATGATGCCATTATTTCTGCATGGGATGTTCCATTGAAATTTGATCGAAGATTTTTTCTTTTTAGTTTTAGAAAAAAATATGTTTACATAATTTTTTTTGTCATCCCATTCGAACTCGTACCATCATAGTACCTACTACCCAGTTTTGTTATTTTTACATGTTCGATATCGAGATTATTTGCAAGTTAAATATTTATGTCAATTTATTTAATTCTTCAATTAAATAAAATGGTAAAACTCACTTTACGTCGAGGCAATTAACGTTGTTCGCCAGGAGATTCGACTCAATCATGGCAATGCTCTGAGGGATTAAAACGTATAAAGGTGTTAAAATAATCGTAATGTGATGGAAATTTGTTATTTTTTAATTACCGTTAGGCCGATGTTTTTCGCCAATGTGGCTTCCGCGATATTTGCAAAAGGTTTATCGGCACCCCAGCATTCCACGTACTTTGTCATTTTACTGCTAGGTCTGGATCTATCGTTACGACAAAAATACTCATTTTCGTTGATGAATAATTAAGAGGAACATAAATAGTCATGATGTTTACCTCGACGGTACAGGTCCAGGTCCCCGAATACGATTTCCACCATTTTCTACTCCGTTCTCTTCGTTGTTTTTCTACACAATTGAATGACCGATAGTAACCTCGTCGCGAGACGAATTTTAACTACGCTAAAAACCGAAAGTTACGGTCTTGTAATATACAGAGTGTCTCAGCTGAAGGAGTTCATCTAAATACTTTCTTTTATTAATAAAAACAAAGGAAATATTTAGGTGATCTCCTTCAGCTGAGACATCCTGTATACGTCTACGAATCGTGCTAACAATCTCGGGGTATTCCAAAATGGACAATCAATAAATTTGTATAAAAAATTCTCCAAACGCTTACCAAAAGTAAATAAAAAAAGAAACGAAATATTTAATGAAAATTAAACGAAACGAAACAAGAAATATGTTATCCATCGAAACCAGTTTGGTCGACATTCTTCGGCCATAAAATCGGAGAAAGGAAAAAATAAGAATGGAAGGTTGGTTTTCTCATTTCGATCCTACCTTAGGCGGCACTATGAGAAACGTTTCGACTTTGTGCTGAGCAAGATAACTCTCGCGCGATCCTCCATCCCCGGGCTCGACCTCGAAACGATCACCGAGCTGAAGAAGGGTGGCTTTAGTAATGTGGACCCTCCTTGAGAAAGATTCGTTACAATTTAACGTACGACGATTTAACGTTTTTGTCCGTGAACATTCTCTCTCTCCCTTTCTTTTTTACTCACTCACTCTCTCACCCTTTCTTGCATCCAATCAACACGTTTCACACATCTTGTAAAGTGAAATTGACTGATCTTACCCAGGAAGACCACCGCTCTCCATGTGATTAGCGAGAGTAACATCGTCGCTCCAAACGTCGAATTGCCATTTGCGAAGACCAAGGACACCACAGAGAACGTTTCCGGTATGAATCCCAATTCTCATGTCAACGTTGAACCCAGTCGCTTCGCGTACGAATCTACGAGAGGTGATAAATCAAATGAAAATAACTTGTTTCTAATTTAATACTGCTTTTTTCCTTTTTCGAAAAGAATGTTTTGATTATTATTATTTATTGCTTAGGCACTCGTCATACATTGTTTTAAGAATTTCATTAACGTCGAGTTCCTACCTAATCGCTTCTATCATTTGTAAGCCCATATTCACACAATTGTATGCATGATTCGGTCGGGAAACTGGCAATCCTGAGACGCAGTAGTAACAATCTCCCAGTATCTTGATTCTCATGCATTGATTATCCTGAAACAAATGTTTGTTTTTCTTTAATACTCATACAAACTTATGATCTACCTCCGTATTTTCTCGTTCGATAATAGCGATCATAGCAGCTTTATAAAAATTTGGAAACGGATGAGAATAAATCCGTTCTCACTTATCGTTTATTCTTATTGAAATTCAGGCAGCATTACCCTTATAGTTTTTTTCCCTTCATGTGTAAGGATTTGCCTCGATTCGATACGAGTCACGACGAATTGCGTCATGCATTCCTTAAGAATTTTTCTCTCCCTTACGTTCTTCCGCACGATATATTATACTTTAAGGAAAAATGGTATCGATGGGACGTTAGATCGCAATGGTATGTACAGTATGTAAAATTTAACATTCCTGATAATTTGACAACAAATGTTTTAAATAAGAGTTAATCATCATGATTTGCGGAACAATGATTGGTAAGCAATTACTTAATAGATTAACGTTGGCCCTGTAACTTTTATTTCGCTTTATCAGGCGGCTCCAATATTGGTATTATATTATAACCAACGTTTGAACCACCAACGTAGAAGAGCCAACGTCAACTTGTTAAAAAATGTCATTTACGCTGAAACGCGTAAGTTTAAAATGTCTACGTCATTCTCTCTTCATTGAGAGATTTCTATGGCTCAGGGTTATATGAAATCATGATCTATGAATTTAATTTTGTATAAACTAACATGCTATAAGAAGAAAAATACACGATTACATAAAAAAGAACCACCAATGATTTTGGTATCTTATAAAATTGACGTTGAAAAAATATTTTTCCATATCATTGCAGTTCCCTCCCGAACGGTATAACTTTGTTGTGCAACAAGAGAAATATATGTATAGATATGTGTTTGATTTTAAATGAGACGCCCTGTATAGAAGCTTAATGCCTTTATCGGAGAAGGAAATTGCTGCTACCATGGATATTCCTAGGGTACTTGAGCGGATTCACCCATGGCCATCCTTATCTAACAATGAACCGATATCGTCGAGCCTTATCTACCGTGAAACTTGATGAACGGATCTAGTGGAAACAGCCCGCGCGCGCGTACGCCACGCGTCTCACGATCTCCGATTGGCGGAAAATTTCTTCCCTTCTGCAATCTTCGAGCTGGAATCTACTGAGTTTCAGATCGTCAAACGAAAGGGAAAGTATTAAACGATTTTCTCAAGCGTTTTACGCCACCCCCGCTCGAGTTTTATCTTTATTACGCGTTACGTCTCTCTCGCACCCTCTCTACGTTTTCTCTCTTTTTCTTTTGTCCACGCGATAGTATGCAAATTATAAGAGTTTTTATCGCATAGGTAGAGAAACTTTAACTCGGTAGCCATTTTTTATGACGTCCGAACTGCCAAAGATTTTATTCTCTCTTTGGCAGATTCGTTTTTGCAAATCGTTTTATAAACTTTTTTATGGACAAAAAGGTAACAACGTCAATAGATTTTCCCAGCAAAGAGTATCTACGGCGATATGATTTAATAACAGATGAAAAGTAAAATAACTGATTAAACTTTTACATCTCGATTTGGTTTGTTTGCGTTTTCCGGTATTTTTTCAAAGTTTTGAATAATATTTTATATTACAATTTGTAGGTGATTATATTACCTTTTATTGAAAACAGTTTTTTTATTTGATTATTGCAAATGCTTGGAAAATCGTGGTGAAAGTTACGCGGCAAACCCTATATGCATTTATTTGTGGTGGCCTATATTTGGCCTTATATCTCCCGAACCCTTCAACCAACAAATTTGTAATTTAACCAAAATATTGTTAGTATGCATACTTAGTTAATTAAATTCAGTATGCGATGAATTTCGATTTTTTAAAAGTTGTAAAAAGTTAATTACAAGGGAATTGTAAGAAAAACAAAACCAATAACTCCAAAAAATTAATAACGTTACTACGTCATATAGGTATAAAAATAATTGAGCTAAATTTAACGATTTCTGGTCTAACAAGTCTTGGTAGGTATATAAGGTTAAATACAGGTCAATGCATAAATTTTCGACTCAGGAGATTTCAAAATATCGAGAAATGCCAAAAAGAGTGCAGGGTTTGTTAAATATTGACTAATCACTATGCTTTCTTTCTTTTATTACATATGACAGATCAAGAAAGTAAAAATTGGACCGAATGCAAGAAATTCTTTTTCTTTCGAATTTTCAAACAAATGTTCTCATCTTGGCTTCTTTCACCGCTGACGATGAAATTTACTCGATTAGCATTCCCCGAGGCTGTAACAATCACCCTTCTTGAATTTGAATGCCTAATTTCGGCGAAGTT
This sequence comes from Ancistrocerus nigricornis, assembly GCA_916049575.1. Classification (NCBI taxonomy): domain Eukaryota; kingdom Metazoa; phylum Arthropoda; class Insecta; order Hymenoptera; family Vespidae; genus Ancistrocerus; species Ancistrocerus nigricornis. Next base: position 9,641,748 of record OU696668.1, on the reverse strand, counting down.
TCTGAAGTGTCGCTGGTCGAGTGCGATTATTAAATTTCAGTGATGAAGGAGAACTCTCTCGAGAGAATAAGGATCTTGGCATGCGTTAAAGTCTTTTTTCCGCCACTTTTTTTACGACAGCACGCGAGACGGAAATCTTTTGAGAGCCCTCGAGTGCTCCGAAGACGCCTGATCTTTTTCTCCTTCTTCTATTTGGATTATGAAAACGTTCTAGGTAGACGGAGATTATGGGCTCTATTATTTTAGATTACATCTCTACTTCCACCTCCATTTCTCTCTTTCTCTTTTTCATGTGTTTTGAATTTTACTCGATGTGAAGCCGCCCCCGGTGGTTTCGTATATCGGCTACTAACCCCGCACGTTACTATATCTGACAACATTTCAACACATCGTTATCCTTTCTTTCTCTTCTTTTCTCTTTTCCTGTTCCTTTTCAATTTTTACCTAGCCGGATAAACCGATTTCAAAGCTTTCTCTAGCTTTACGAGTAAAAGCAAAGAAGAATGTTTTTGATATCAGAAAGATTGGACGTGAAACGGGGATCGTAAAAATGAGTAATAATTATGATCAAAGGTTACTAAGAATACATATATACGAAGTGAAGTGAACTCTTAAGGAAGGAAAACTTAAGGATACAAGAAAAGAAAGAAATCTTTTTTATCCGAAAGAAAAAAGACCCTTGAGTCTCGTGGGACGATGAAAGATCGAAAAGAAGATATATAAATGACCCTTTTTTATATGAGTGACGTGGGTTTGGGACATTTTATTGTTAGAACCAAGTTGATAAGAAAGTTCATCTTATATCGACGTTTTACGTCGTGCGATAAATATATCACATCGAACAGAAGAAAAACTTAAAGAGAAAAAAAAAATAGATTCCTTTATTTGTACATACAATGACAACAAAATAGGAAACAATTGCCAATCAGGAGAAAATAAAATTTAATAGCGAAGAATGATTTTCGGATGATGGCAAGATCGATCTCTGATACTCGATTCCATTCGATCTCCCAAGATTGAATATACGAGTGAGGGTAACTCTTGAAATAAAAGAATTAGAGATCTTCGTTATAGAAAAAGTACAATTGTATTATAAATGGAGAAAATTTTGTTGTTGATGAACTGTGACTTGTAATATGAAATTGTACACTTTAAAATATTTCGGATTTTTATATACCTATTTTGTTATAATAAGGATCGGCAAATCAGGAGCAAGGTACAAAGGCAATGGAGAAAAACTTTAAAAAAATAAGAAAAATCACTAGGATTTTTCGTCGACTTTACCACGAAAAGGAATATACGAAAATTTGGAAAAAGACTATATGCAGTATTTACATCATATTTACAGTTACATAGCTACAGGAAAGGTTGCAACTAAATGGCTATACGCACAGTAGATCATTACCAGTCTTGGTGGAAATGCGATCTTATGTGACACGTATTATCGGCGATATCGTCATCCATTAGTCTATGATCCGCTTTATATCCATCCATTAGACATTGTACGGATGGCGAAAGCACAGAGATCGAATGTCCGAGTATCGATGTTACACATACAATCGATGATGTTATGGATCGGTATATACTTGTGTGTTACACACATATCCCTTTTATTCGAAACTGACATAATTGATTTTTTTCGTCTTCTTTTTTTTTTGTACTTAACGAGAGTAATACTGATCATTTTTTTGAGTACCTACTCTTAACGATTATCCCGTTTTATCGTTTCACGATGAAGTCCTTTATATTACAAGCGTTTTTTATTCCCTCCTTCCCCCTCTCTCTCCGTACCGGAATACGTTCGTTTCAAACGAATACAGGGCAGTTTGCGAGAAAGTTACGAGATATCCTCGAGAAATAACTCGCCACACTCTTTTATCGATCTATCAGGAAATCCTTTTTTAAACCACAATATCACGTGGGAGTATGAGTGTGTGTATTCCTTTGCGCACGTTTGTAGTATATGTACATGACTGTGGGTTGTTCTTTACGTAGGGTTCGCAATGTAGGAGGGTTCGATTTCTAGCGCTTTAATAAAATATCTGTCTACCTACTTTACCGGATACTATTATCGAACCAGATAATTGCTGGAACTTTCTTCGTATTGCATACGGTGTTTCAGGATCTGTCTGTAATTTTCTTCCGATATTTTTTGGCACAGAGATTTCGTTGCAATCTCGATAGAGCATAAAGTGTGATTGACGATTATGTTCGAAAGTACTTAAGATTTCAAGGAATCCTTTTGAGTCTTTACGTTTCGTATTAAAATCTAGATGGATGTGTGACAGTATAATTTTGTGTTACGATGTGGGTATGATGTGGGAAGAGAACAGATAACCTATTGTTTCTATATAGCATTATATGTCTTTCACTTTAATCGAAACGAAGAATTGTTTATAAATTTGAAAATACTATAATTTCTTGAATCACGTTAATAAAGACTTTTCCCTGTCATCTGACAAGTACTGTATACCCTAAACGTTTCGATCTTACATTTTTCATCATCCTATTGGGAACTGACATGGAGGCGTGGCCTAGTTAATATGGTTGACTTTAGGTTGCAAATTTGAATAAATACATGTGTTACAATTTATTTTATAATATTATGCTTTCGTTAAGCAAAATTTTGAACTAGGTGGGTGCAAATGCGGCGCAAAAAAACTTTATTGATTCAGAAAAAATATTAGAAGCCGGACATTTGATAAAATGTGGACGAAATATCGATTCCAGAAATACGGATTTAGTGAGCTTTACGGTCTTTTGTGTACAAAGTTCCCAAATTAGAGAACGACCCCATGAAATTAATGGGAGAATAACAAATAGTGGAAAAATAACGATATCCATTACGATTTTTTGATTTTATGTAATTTTATATAAACGAATTTAACGTGTAAATAGTATGTAATGCAACCTTATTATAGTTAGAATTTCAACCACCAGACGTCGTGACCAAAGTGGTCAGTTCCCAATACATACGCACAGGTTAGCTATTTTATATTGAGAAATTGAGCGGTACTCACCTGAGCGATTTGATCGAATCTGCCGAAGAGCTCGTTCAAAGTTTTCACCAAATCGGATGCTGAAAGCTGCTCGGAGAGTGGCGTAAAGTTCACAATGTCGGCGTAGAGAATGCTGAAAGATTTGACACGGGTATTGCGTTAAATGTAAGAAAGAACTGTTCATAGAAATATTCGTTTAAACAACAAAACGAAAGATACGGCGACGTAATCCGATTTTCTAGAAGGCCGAACATGAAACTGTACACCCTTATTGCACCTCAAGGTAGTGAAATTACTTTGTGGGAGATCTCATCTTGATTCTCTCGAGTGGAAATACGCGATCTTTATCGTCTACATTGAACCGTGACTCTTAAACAAGACCCTTTTCAAGATATTAATTTTTAAATGCAACGAACGAAAGTTATATGAAGTATATATAATAAATATATTTTTATATTTATACTCATCATTAAAAATAAAAAAAATAACTAGATTTATAATCCATTAGCCGTATTACCTCGTACTACTTTTAATAAAAAATGGAAAACTTTAGCAAAATATTTATTCGATAAAGTACGAGTTAGTAGAATACAATTTTGATCGCCCTCGTTCAGCTGATACGCTCACGCAGCTAATTATGCCACGCCTAGATGAGCATAATTCGCATGCACCATAACACCGCTGGCCCAAATCCAATCTCGGTTGATCTACATAACGAAGGCTCGAGACAACGATCGGTTATAATATTTATCGCGATCGTTGTTACACCCGTGCTATTCGATGCGTTTGTCCCACATTCACACGTAAGAATGTTCGACCCTTTCGATCGAGCTCGCAGCTGAGATATCGTCGTTCAATCGTGACTGACCTGACGTTGTTATGTCGTTGCACGTACATCTCGTGAAACCTGGTCTGTTTGTGCTTGTTAGCTTCCTGACAAGCGTCCGCCATCTTTAACATTATACTTCTTTTAACCTGCAAATGGTAGGTCGTGTTTCCTTTTCGTAAAATGTATCAAATGTTTACAAGTTTGTTTTTTTCTTTAGTTCGTTATTTGGAGTGATGATGAGTGATATTTTATGTCAAAAAAATTCGCGATAAATTTTGTATATTTCTCTAACGAAAAAATAAAATGTTTTAAAGATCATGCATCGAAAATAACTTCATCGAAAATTGTGTTTTAATGAAAACAAGTTAAAAGCAATTCTCGTATTTTTCTATGGAATATAAAGCGACTTAGTATGTTTTGGCTTTCGTTCCCGTATGAGGAGTAGAGCCGGTGCTATTTCCGTGCGGATATTCGTAAGAATCGTTTGTGCCGTCTCACCTCCGCGGCAATGTAGGCCGGTATAACGCTCAGTAATAATTGTTCCTGCTGTTCTCTCTCGCATTCTAATTTTATCCGGGACTCGATCACCGTTCTCGTACCGGCAAAAGTCCTTCGATGCGCCGTGGCTGTGAGAATCCTGTAGTAGAGTCCTGCGAGGATCGCGACGAACATCAATATGCCTTCGCTTATTATCTGGCCGAATAGAAATGGAAAAAGAATAATAATATAAAAAGATTGTATTTTTTATTGTTCGAATAGAAATATTTTTAATATTTCGTAAGTATTTTACTTCAAATGTTTCCATTTGAAATTTTACCGAATACAGATCTGAACCACATATGATACATGTATCGTATAATATTTGTATAGAGTAATCCAGTAATCTACCGAATTATTTGTTATTTAGTATAGTGTTTCAAGCAGAGCTTTATCTTTAGAAGGAGATCTTGTGGAAGTTACAAATCTGGTCTATGTAGACGTAATTACGTAGGTGTATATGTACATATATAATATAATACTGCATTATACGTTAACACACTACAGGAAGGCTTTCCAACCTGGTGTACGCATACCCTCGGGAGTACGTGCTTGGTGTTTTAGGGATACGAGAAAAAAGTGAATAATGCCGAAGTGTCAATGTTATTTACATAGATTTACACTAAATTTGAAATAACAGAAACTATTTGTTTTACTATTAAAGGATACTATACAGGGTGTCCGGTTCCAGGTGGTCAAGCGGAAAAATACATGTACACATCAATGACTTAAGTCGAAAAGTCTAATAATATTTTCTTAAATTCGGCTCAGTTAAATAGTTATTAACTAACAAAGATCGGCCAATCACTGCGAGCAACGACATATAACGTCGTTTATTGTGGATTGTTCCTCTTACCGTTTCGTCTCTTGCCTTGCTGCGAGCTCGAGTGAACCGCCTTCCTTTACTACTGCTGTAATTGACAGATCTTTGTTAGCTAATAATTCGTTAACTAAGTCGAATTTCGAAAAATGGTATTAGACATTTCGGACACCCTGTATAGGAAAATCAACGGCCAAGTGGTACACTAGTCATAAAATATTGAAATTCACCCAATTTCTTTTACAGTATTGTAATTTATAATATGCTTATAATTTTATCCGTCGCTATAATAAAACTTTTAAAAAATATCTCAGTCATCACCGTACCGTTGACAATTCTGTTAGCTTAGGTGATCATTGACGTCGAAAGTACTGTACCCGGGTGTAATGTGAGTGCAACAAATTTTGTTTACTTTGTAACCGTTAATGAAAATGAGACACGTGGAATGAAACATCCGCGTATACTTCGCATCGTTTCGCAGGAATTACCTTCGCGTGAAGTTGGCAGAGAACTCGTGTGTTTGTACGGTGCACGCTTGTACCTACCACCGTACATTTAACAGAAACAATGTTTACATGATTAAGTTTACGTACTCTCTCTCTCTCTCCTGTCTGGATTAAGCTTGCCGTATAAATGCCAGAGGATGTTTATCTTCGGTACACGAAGACCGTGTACAGGACAGTGATGTTTCTTTTAATAACCTCCTGATCTCATTGGACTGAGTTCTCCGAAAAAAAATTATTTCAAGATTTGCGTACCGTCATTTTTTTCTTTACTTATGCACTCCGGTGCATATGTCGTATCCTTCGTAAATCAGTCGTTTTCTCAGAAAAGAAAACAAATAAAAATAGAATCTTCTCTATTTTCCTCGCAACTAGTTAGTTGTACCTACAATTTCCAAATCGGATTTATTCATGTCTAACTTTTCGACGATCTTGAAGACTTCAATCGCGTATCTCGAGAGATCTCGAAGGGGAGTACGAGAATTGAAATATTTTTCATATCGGTCAAACGGTAAGCGGAATATCGATGCGTCTCTGCAATATATCTACGTACGTTCACGGACATGCATACATATATTTCTGCGTGTTTGCCTGTAAATGTGAAATGCGTAAGAACGATCCTGACGTTATCGTGAAGAATTTTCTCGATAAAAGGAAGGTTCCGCTTCGAGAGAAACGTGTCAAATGCAACGAGTCTGTCCGCAAATCTATTTACTCGGTAAATTCAACGTACGGTATTAAATGAATTAACGCGGATTATATAGATAAAATTACTCGCTTTAAGATAGATATTCGAAGGTAATGCGGCAGAAACGTGTCACGTGCTCCGAGCATAAACAAGTTACATAATTGTTTAATTGAACGATAACCGAGAGTTATTATCCTTATTCTTATCAACACAGGTACCATAAACTTGAACGTAATAAAAATAAAAGAACTAATTTTATGACTCACTTGACGTATGTTGCTCCGTGCCAATTCCTTTTCAAAAATAAATCTCCGTCCCACGTGCATGATCGCGAGAATGAAGGGACCAATAGTTGGCCTGAGTCTCTTAATCCTCGGTAGGGCCGCGGTAATCGACAGGATGCAAGCGAACATTGGAACCGCACCACCGAGTATAAGGATACCAAATCCCAGGATCACCGAAGATAATTGTCCTACGAGGAACCTCGTTTTCACCGACGTCAGCGTCGAAGGTAGCTGTGCGACGACCAATAAGCTCAACGAAGAGACTAGCATCACTGTTAACGTCGACACCGGCAGTATTGCTTGAGAAAGATCCTACAAATCGAAGTAAAATATGATAGGAAGGATAAAAAGGCAACAAGTATCGCGATGGTGAAGTTGTGATATTTTATAACGGATTAACGACACAGAGATCCCATTTATGTTCGATTAAACATAGAGGATTAGAAAGGGGAAAATGTATGATTCAAATAAGCTACTGTTTATATACGATATTCTACTTAATAATAAAAGTTAAGATTATCATTTAAAATTAAAAAGTTAGCTACTAATTTTTGGTAGTCTTTTTAAAACTATTTGGACAAAAGCAGTATTAAACGGTGTTGTCTGCATAAGGTACTCTCGGCCGTGCATAAAAGTAAGTTACATCGAATAGGACGTTGAAATGTTTTTTTATTTATCCTCATTTTTTTCATTTTTAATTGACACATGTAAAGTGATGGATAGCAGGTGTAGCGACGCTTGACTTTCCAAATGAAAATGTACGTGCGTGCGATGACGAGTTCTCTAGCTACAACACGTTTTTCTCCATCCCTTTATATCCTGCTTCTCCTATTATGTTCGCGAGATATAGAAGAATGCACGTCGCAAGTGAGATTCTTCCTATGTGTTGTCGATAAAGCTTTCGAACGCGTCTCTTCCCTTCAGTAATGGTCATGCGATCAATCGTAAATCGACTACCAGGTATACAATGTTTTCCTCTACAAGGAATATTAGTAAGTTAAAATTAATACCTACCAACGTCGGTTTTAAAATCGACAGACTGTCGTACGAAGGATTTTTTCCATTTGCCTTTAGACTTCATTTAATTTTCCCATTTTATAAACGCCCGTGGTCGACAGTTTCAGTGGTTCCGACATTCGTCGCAAAATAAAACATTCCTTTTTTTTTTTAAATTAATTCACACGAAAATAAATCATACATTATATTCCACACCCGTTTGACTTTTTTCGGGACTCCCTACTTTCTTTTAAGAACAGTGCCAAAAACTGTACTAGACGATTCAACAATAATTTTATTTATATTCTTATTTACTGTATCACTCTTTTGTTATCGCTTTTAATTTTTACCAAAGAGTGTTCCCGTATAAATAATTAAACAAATAAATACATGTACATACATACGTAACCGCAAACATAATGCGATTAATATATCGCTACGTAATCGATTGGTGGAATAATTAATTTTGGAATAATATGAAAAATCGATGGCACGTATAGTAAACGTACCGTTTCGATAAATAATTCCCTTTAATTATTACGCGAAAGAACGTGCGGAAGCATCAGCGTGCATGATGATGGCTGATCGTGCCTTCCATAATGAAGTTTAAAAAGGCAGTAGGTAATCTCGACAGCGGCAGACCGATTTCGTCCGATAAGAAACGGTGCACGCGCGCGCGTGCTGCGTGGAAGTGAAACAACGGGGCCATACAAGATTTAAATTGTTAATTTCGTGTGGCGCTTATAACGCTGAAAAAGAACCGGTGAGTCATAAAAAATTCTGTAGGGACAACCAAGACGGTTACTCGGATATGTCGAAAATATTCAACTAAAAAAGTCTGTTCAATTCCTGTTTATTGTTATACCTATACCAATCGTAAACATGCTTATTTTGATCGTTGCAACATTTTTGTATGCAGGGTGATTATGGAAAGTGTAACGAGGTATTGTTATTTTCTACGTAAATATGAAAAAAATATTGTAAAAAACAAAATTCTATAGGATAATGTGAACTAAATTCTCTTTGTTTTTAATATGTATTCACTGATGAACCTGCCAGATGCAAGTGACCATTTTTTAAAATGCATCCCAATCTTTTATTTATACCGATTGTTTCTTTTTATACTTCCAGATAAAAAATAAGGTCATATGAAGTTAGTAAACATAATATCATACAATTTTTTTCTATTTTTACTTCAAAAGAAGCTGAATCCCTTCCAAGTCCCCAGAATCACCTTGTACCTATACATATGTATAAATGTATACTCTCTGTTAAGGTTTTCAACGTAATTATGCTTATTATAATTATTTTCATCATTATTATTATTATCGGCAATGAACGAGACGCGAGCGAGAGAGAACAAATTTCTCCCTTTTTTGCCTTGAAATCGTTAGCGGCAGTCCTTTTGCGACGTTTCCATGGCTTAAATCTATGCTCGATAATACAAAAGACCGTTTCGACGAGTAGAGCGTGCTTTATACAGACGCGAGTCGCCGATATTAACTGGAGAAAGCTGCTGCGTTCCACGTTTAAAGTGACGTTCGAAAATACAAAAAAAAAGCTCTCGTAGTCGGAAACTAGTTATATACTCCGAGAATGAGAGTGACACTGCTCGACCGTGTTTACTCGCGACGACGTGATCGCCATTGCAATTCGGCTTAGTATGAACTCGATTGACGGTCGGTATTCGCGTTACGCTAAATTGTTGCCGTGCGAAAGCTGACGATCAACATTCGTATTAAATGCATTTTTGCAAAATGAAAAAACGGTTTACATACTTTTAGAACTATTATAATACAAGAATGATTTATACTTTCCCATTTTAATTCTATTTTGATTTATTGTTAATTTTTGGCAGTTTTCGATGAATGATATTTGTTATTATTTTTTTTTTATCTTTATTCCTTCGGATAACCGGAATGGATAATTTTTATTTGCACTCTTCAGTAGCATCAAGTAGATTCATGCGTCGAAAAATTAGACACGGTTGTTTACGAGATTCGATTAAAAGTTCATCTTACGCGTGCCTCATCGGTAGCACACTGAAACGACGCATCGACCACCCGTAGTCCGTGTCTATCCTTGGTGAATACGTTAACGAACCACCATCCCAGATATTCGGCCCCCTAGGGGTTCGTTAGTTAATTTCGACAAAGATTAATATCGTCGATGAGAGTTAGCGAGAGTCGTGAGAAACGCCGAAGGGACACCGAAGGATGGGATTGTCCGCAACAAGCAGCATATATTTGCTTCTACTCTTTAGTTTGACATCTTTGAGAAAGTTTAGCATTTGCTATAACGATTAAACGCGTTCCAATCAATTTTTTCTATTACGATAATGAAGTAACAAGCGAGAACATTTTTTTTCGACTTATAAATAAAATGATTTTTTGAGAACATCGATGTGATTAAAGCGTTAATATTTTTAATATAACAAGAAAGGATATCGAAGGACTCACCTGATAGTCCGTGAAGCAAATAGCACCGAGAGCTAAAAGCGAGGCGACTGCGGCGACAAAAAGGGTTCCAGTGTAAAGGGATGTGGTTAACTTCCCTTCGTATTTGTCGCGAAGTTCTTGAAGTTGTTCGATTCTGCTCTCGTCGCTCGTGGTCTCGGCAGGATTCTCTAAAAAATAGAAAAACCCCAAGAATCTTAGACGTATTCGTGTAACGAACTTCGTGAAAACAAGAAGCTTCTCGTTCGCTCTCGGAAATGTACGGTTTTACGCGAAAACGATAGAAACGGACGACTCGCCTCGGGCCATTTTGCATTTTAACGATCGACGCGTTATTTTCGTTCGTGTTATAGTAAACTGTACTCGTATATATATCTTTCTGCCGGCATTCGTGAAAATTTGGAAAATAATTTTGCTACGGGAATCATTTTTCACTACATACTCGTATTTCAGATGCAAGCGTGTCCTATATAGATTGAAAATGGACGAGATAATAACAGAGAGAGAGAGAGGCATTCAAAGTCGTTTCGGAAGAATTTCATTTCATTAATTTCTCATCTTTCCTTTAATCACTCGACGCTTATCGTTGGATAAAATTAAACTCGTTCCTATCGATACTTCGATCATAATCATGTTTTATTATTAAATATAAATGTTGTTCTAATTTCGTCAATCCGATTATATTTTCTTACGAATTAATAGATGTTCGAAAACAGATGATTCCACTTTTTAAATAAATGGATTAAAGTGAGATCATCTCTACAGATACCTACTTTTAAAGCTGATAGTCAAGACTTTAGCTCGAGTCGTCAATTTTAAAACATTTTATACAATTAAAGTCTCACGTTTCTTAAAAAGACATCGATCTTCTTTCATCAAAAGAAGAAATTAATTAAAATTCCTTCGGTAGATACGGGAGAGATATTCGCCATGCGATAGAAATTATTAATCGTTAATGATAATTGCCGTTATCGATATGAGAAAAATCTCTTTGTCGGACAAAAAAACTGTTTAATTCATTCGTTGAACGTTTCGTTACGCGCACGTCATACGCGTGACCGCGTATACTTAAACCGCGTGTTTCACGTTTGACGCAATTAATTAATGAGGCTGTCCGTGTAGAAATTTGATTTTGTGCTTCATTAATCTAAGCTCATTGTGAAGCGTAAAACATTATTTCGTATAACGCGTTCACTGGGTTATGGAAAAGTGTTTTTGCACGAATTCCTACATAGAGCTTATATTTAATTGTTAAATTTTGTAGATGAAATTTATTCGAGAACTTTCAATCTTTATATTGTTCTCTGTTCGCTATGAGAGTACGTGGATGCTTCCATCGCAACTTCAACTAATTTCAAATACAATAGAAGTTTCCATTTTTATCTGGAACTCTTCTTTTCCCTCCGAAAAAAGCCAAGTAGAAATTCTGCACTTATTCGAGATAAAAATAAAAATAGCTATGGACAGATTTCGTTTAGCACACACTTTTTCGGAACGAAAAATGTATCGTTCGAATTACCGTTATTTCGGAACCAATTAAAATATTAAAATGTTTCGCACGTGCGATACGAACAAAACGTTTGTATATAATGTTATTGATTTTGTAAAAGAAGAAAAAAAAAAAAAAAACAAGATAGTGGACGAAAATGAAAACAATTCGACTTCGAAGAAAGTATTCACGGAATTCGCCTAGTTGCGTGTGTCCTTCGCTAAGTGCATTAACGTAATTGTTATAAGCGAATAAACGAGTCTAATCGGCTAATGAATACCGGTCGTGCCCAGACGACGACGACGACGACGATGGAGGTGGTGGCGCGGCAATGGCCAATGACGCTAATTGTCCGATGAGCTAAAAGTATGCTCAGTGAGTCTAATTATCGTGCATCTCTTGTTTCCGTACAACTGCTCGAAAATTTCATGTTAAACGTTTTTGGAATACCTACTACTGACTAACTCCGGTTGGACGTTATTAACGTTGGTCGAGCTCGGTAGCGAGTCAAAGGACATGCGTAACCTCAAAGAATGGGAGAAACACGGAAATTGGATACGTCATTCGTGAGTTTCAACATACTTTATTGACAAACGAATACTATTTAGATAATTCAAGTGTTTACTGTACACGATCTCCTTTTCTAACCTCCGATGCAGAAAAGAAGGATTGTTATAAGTTTGAGGGTTCTGTTCCGTAGTTTATTAACGATTGATCCGATTTTCATAGAGTTCGTTTTGTTGTAGATTGTATATTTCCGGGAAGGTTTATATTTCCAAAATCGGTTCAATAGTTTCCAAGGTATACAATCTTTCTAATTGGAGACGAAGAATAATGCTAGACGATTGAATATAGCGACGATACGAACAAAAGCGTAACAGAAAGCATCCAAGGTTTTTATTTTTATTAACCTTTAGAGGACCGGAAAGCCCCGAAAGGGGCTTTGTACAAGTCCTTCAATTCTACGCAATATGTTGGTTATATATATATAAAAAATGTTGGAAAAGAAATACCATCATTTTCATGACGAAATGCCCTCTAAAGGTTAATCTATGTTTAGGTAATGGCTAGGTCATTGATGACTAGACTGCGAATCTTTATGCAAATACATATTTTTCTTATTGCGTATGTCTTTCAAATTTTACATATAAGACAAACCATTGAATATGTCACATGTATCCTTTGTATTTTACATATTTTTATTCAGTTATCAGCTCTACTTGCAATATTTGATGAATCACGAATTATAATTCATATGAATTTGCATAAAGATCCGCAGTCTATTGATGACTGTAGTCAAAACGAGCCCAGATTTATATTTTTTATTCTAATTTTTCGAAAATCGATGTTTTAGGTTATCGCAGATAATGGAGTAAACAGAACGCGAGATGCGTCCGTGATTTCTTGAAAGAAAAAAGCATTTCCTACGTGGAGAAGACAAATATTTCGAGATAAAGAGAATGGCTGAAAGAAGTAGAGATGGCTACTGGGAGAGGTTGATACAGCAAGCTATCGGATTTTTAGTCCTCGCGTATTCCGATAGAACGAACGTATGTACTATATACAGGATATGCGTTTCAAGTGCTCGATAGATTTCTCGGAAGTAGTAGATAGTTCTTTCGAAATATCCTAGAATCAGTCCTTTGATTTCGTGATCAATCTAGGTATATAATATGTATATCCACACCTTCCAGATCACACTTTTCCAGAAATTTCATATAATCTGAAAAAAATGTTTCTAATAAAAGTTAATGATCCTTAAATCGACTTCAAATAGTAACACAAACAATTTTCAGCAAAACTTTTTTTCCAATAGAAAGTCAAACTCATTTTAACTTTTTTTTTTAAATAGTACAATGTATTTTGTATTGCATAGTTTTATAGTCGATGTCTAGATCAGTTCGACAACCTACTATACTATGATCTCGAAATGTCCTGGAAATTTGGGATAAATCAAAGGAAACGATGTGATGGAAAATGATACATTATGTACATATATAGTATACGTTTATGTCAATTCTTTTGCGAAGAAAATTGTCTGTCAGGTGCACGTTTTTTCCAGGAATCGTCTTCCCGTAAATAAACTCGGTTTATTTCTGTGAAATCATCCGGTGGGAAGAAAGAGTGATTTATGTGTATTACATGAATATATGTATATATTTTATCAAGAGTATCAAGCCACTTCTACGTCCAACTAAAGAAGCAGTGCGAGTCCCACCCAAATGTTGTCGGTATCAGCGTGTAGCTTAAATTCTTAGCTTTTCGGCAAGCGGTAGAACGTGCAGATCGGCCGACAATTACATTCCACAGAAGAATTCGCGCGGACGGTGCCGAAATCGGGATGTAAGAGGATCGACTTTTTTGGTCAGGGGATGGAGGACCTATGGGAAAATGCAACCAACTCTCGGAATCCTCGGCCGAATGCCATGTTTGATGGCTCATTCGAAAGTAGGAAGACCGTGGTAAATTATGAATTACATTCTGTAAGTAAAAGTGTTAATGGGAGCACCGGAAATGCATCCTTGCAGCTGACGCCTTTTCTAGAGATGCAAGCCTTTCGACCGAGTCAACCGAAGTTACGTCGGCTGGTTACGATAGTTCGCAACGAATCGTAGAAATTTAATCGGGCAAATACGATTTACTTCATTCGTTTTCTCGTTCTCTGCCGGCATCTTCGTGTCCTCGTGCCATAATTCGTCGCAAAGTTAAATAGCCACGAAGTAAGGATTTTTCGTTTACGCGACGATGCACTTTCCTTCGTTTCTACCAGGGACTTTTTCAATACTCTTTCGTTCCGCTTCGGCAATATTTTGCTTGCCCTTCGTACACAAAAAGAGCAAAGTGTCCTTAATCTTTCGTAGATTGTATTGAAAGCTCGATATTCCTTTTTAGCCTACTTATTATTTTCAGTCTACTTTACATCTTTCTGTATGACTTTTAAAGGATATTCCACTGCTCTCTGTTATTTTTCTAATTCGTTGTATATAATATACCTAATAGAAAGGAAGTATGACAATTGGTCCAAATTTGAACCCTTCTCCCCACGTTGTAGCCACAACCGCAGAGAGATTCTCAAGTTCTCGATAAAGTGAAAAGTGTGACAACGGACGATTATCTAACTATTTGAGATACCTATAAACCTCTCTGGATTTTTAAGTTTCATATTCAAATCTAAATGTATGTGTACATACTGTAAAGTATCGTAAAGTTGTTTTATATTTATTTCATTAAGATTTTCAGTTCATCAACCTTTACCACAGTCTACTCTAACTATGGAATGTTAAGAAAAAGAATATAAACAATGGATTAAAAACTAGGACTCACTAAAAGTGATTGCCGACATTGTTTCGATCGCTCTTGGAAAAATTAATAGGAAAATTTATACTTTAGGAAAAATTAATTTAATAATGGATTTAGAAAGTAGCGAAGACTTTTGTCTTTCTGACAAAAGACAAATAATAACACTCTCAGGTTTCCTTTCAAGTTTATAATTATATTTTCTCATTTGACTGATTTAAGTGCTTCTAAATCTCTCAGACAGATCTCTTTCTTGATACATTTATTGTTGAAAGAAATACTGAAAAACGTTGCAAAAGATTAGTATCATACGTATTCAATAAAAATACCACGAAAAAGTGCCTTTATGTAAACCAAGCCTAGCATAAATTGTAGTTTAATATTTTCTTCGATATTTATTTTTATCGTTTTGATACATTTTGATTGCGAGTAAATTTGTAGGATACCTACGTAGATCCCTTCGGGACTTCGATACGATGGTGTCGTATTTACAGATCACTTCGTTAATTAACGATTTCACAAATGACTTACGATGCGGATGGCGCGATTCTGATAATTGCGATACGCATCGCTAACTAGAGCATAGCGTTATGGATGTAGGTATATAATATACGAGCATATTGTAACGATCGTTTATAATTTCGAGCGTCTCGTCGTACAGGAGTCGTTTGTCGTGTTATTCTTTAATTCTCGAACAATATTGTTTTTTTTATTATAGAAAATAATTGGAAATTTGATGTTTGACACGTTTTTAACAATCTAGGAAAAGAAAAGTGAAAAGCTTCCTTACTTTTTAACAAAAAGTAATATATATATATACAGGGTGTCCCATTTCGAGTTACCCACCGGGAAACTGCAGGTAGAGTGGACAAATCTAAGCAAAAATATTGGAAGTTGTTTATACAAATTCGACCTAGTTAACGAGTTATTAACTAACAAAGATCGACTAATCACGGAGGGCGGAAGAGATAGACGAAAAAAGACGGTCCTTTGAGATCGTTCTTACGCGAGAGACGGAGCGATAGGAGAAGAATTCCACAAAAACAAAGGATTTCTCCTTCTATCTCTTCGTCTCTTACTTATTAGCAAGTTCTGTATAATAAAGGAACATTGCTGGTTAAAAACTCCGGCGAGTCCAGTCAGTCTTGTTAGTGTAAACCATAATAAAGGCACTAGAATATCAAAGATGAAATAAAATTCCTAGTTAGATACGTAGTGTACATTGGGTAGAAAAATCTTTGCCCTTAGAGCAGGCGGATAGGAAACTTTATTTTCTCGTCACTGCGAATACCCTTATATATGATAGAGAAGGCTATTTTTCACAAAGTCGTGCAGTGAAGGATTTCGTAACTCGAAAGACGATACAGACAAAATTATAGAAATGGATACTTAGTTACTTTATTATTTTCTTTTCTTGTAAATATATTTTTCGTTTAAATCCTTAGTAGAATCTTGTAAATAAATTGTCACGCTAATATTGCAGGAATCCGGTGAAACATCGAGCAAAGACTTTTAGAAAAGAAAAATGAACGAGAAGCGGATACCGTGAAAAGTCGAGATAGTGCAGTCATAGGACTGCACTACTTTGCGGAACGTAATATATTTCAGTCGCAGTGTTATCTATTCTCCGATTTCTCGAGAACTTTCCACCCGTTCCAGCCTTTTTTTAACGGATTTTTCTTCGAAAGTTCATCTCGAGAGCGTCGATACACGCTTCCCTTTGTAGCGTCGAACAGAGCGCGACAGCTTCTAGGAACACATCGAGAGTCATTTTCGTATTCCATCGCGAGAAGTAAATAATGTTCATCGAATATGACAAGCTTTTGTAAAGCTTTTGCGGAGTATTCGGCAAAGCTTTCCAAAATCCGAGTACCTGTTGCTCGAACCCGCGTAAAAGCTCGTGTCGCCTTTTGCATTCGAGTGTGTCGCTAAAAAAAGATAACAAAGATTCATCCCCTTTTAGAAATTGTCTCAAGTAAAGTCGCTTGGAAAGTTTGAAGTTGGATAGAAATGGAGAGAAAGGTCACGCTAGGAGAAGCACGAATTTCTTCGTTTCACGCTATTTTGCACTCTGAACTTCGTGGATTCGCAGTAGGACGATGAATGAGACTTTACATTCGAAAGTATAACGGTAGGTATATAAAGGAGGAACCGCGTTGAAAGTAGGAGACCGAGTATAAACGTAGAAAGTTACGCTCGCCTGACCAAGTCGGAATAAATTCGTAGATACTGAATGACGATTTCGAGTCTTTAGATATACAACCGTTGATACCTACTTCTAAAAGTAAAAAGAAAGGAAATTTAAAAGAGATTTAAAAAATATGGACAGGTCACAGACATTTCGATCGAATACCTCCTTTGGATCGTCGTGACGGTAACCCACACCCCCTTCTTCTTTCATATTTCCCGCCGGGAGCCATTAACACGAATTTCCTTTTCTACTTAAATTAATAGCACTGCCAGTAACGCGACGTTCGCGTTCCGGTAAACGCATTCGGAGTGACCATAAAATTTTACGACGACAATGCGAGTTGTGCGGAGTCACGCGCGATGCTCCGTTGAGTTTGCGACGCGCTAAACAGGAGTAAACGAGATGGTTGTGATGGGTATGAATAAAAATAAGATAATAGTAATGGGTAATGAAAGAAATATGGATAAAGTAAAAAGGATCAAGGTAAAAGAAAGTAGGTAAGTACACGTGAAAGAAAACGAACGGTCATTTTCGAGGGTAACTATTAAAAGTTCGTCAGAGATCGTAACTTGCGACGAGAAGCATTCGCGAACGAGCACCCACATTCACGTGTATTTTCGGCGAAGAAGTTACGTTGTGTTCGTCGCGCGTACATTATTTTTAAAATAGCTCCCGCTCGAGTCCATAAACTCCGTTTGCAATAAAGTTCAACCACGTGTCACGAGTCTAGTCTATAAATAAAATCAAGAATTAATATATGTATGTAGGTATATATTTCCTTTCTCAATGGCGACAGTTCATCAAACTCTCGAGGATCTTTGGCTACCTTCCTTCACTTTGTTTTTATTATTTCATTACCTACCGTATATGCAATGAAAATAAGGAATTTATTGTTATTCGTTGTTACTACAAGAAAGCACGAGGATAAAGTGAATAAGAATGTATGGAGAAGTCGTAGTCTTGGTTACAGAAAAGAGAATGGAATTGAGGAAAATGAACTAATTTCGAAGTTGGCTCGCGATCTCGTTCACAGCTGACGCACACCTGAACGCATAATTTATCATAAAGTTCGGTCTCGAGAGATTAGCCGAATGTACGATCGATATTATTGCTCCGCGAAAAGAAACGTTCGCACTTATAATATTTATTAATAAAACATATAGAGCGATATTTCACTCGCGAGATCGATCCATTTTATACAATCAAAGCAAAGTCATTAAATATCTCATTTTGAGCGTGCAATTTTATTATAATCATCGTTGGTGCGTTTCGTCAGTCATTGAATTTATGAAGGAACGTTGACTGCGCGTCATAAATATTTACAAATGATCCGCGTAAAGCGGGTTTATTACAAGAGGACTCGTGGAAATGAATATTTCTCGAGTATAAAACATATCAAAATCGTGTATAAGATTCAATTTCTCGTACCAAAGAGAGGTCTTTCGGTAGGTGGTTTGCCTTAATAACGCGTCAAATGAATTTACTTCGATCGGATCGTGCCCAGAGAACCGCTTACGCGAGAGTTAATCTGATCATTCATTTCGCGTAATCGAGCGTGCGGCGCGCGACGCTCGTATTAAACGCTCTTAATAAGACACAAATATCATCGTCGAAAAGCATACGAGTCTTCGCGTACACGCATAACGCGTATGATGGAAATTCGATCAGAATTTGTAATAATATCATTAGCACCAACGAGTAACTATTTACGTTTTGATTTGTAATATGAACTAGAGAATATATTCTCATTCATTTTTTATACAAATTGTAATCCGTTCGGTTCGTTTAACACTCATAAAATTATAATAAATGGGGTATTTTATAGAAATTTTGTAATATATTGTCAATCTTGTTTTAATGAAAGTAGAGAAAGAGATAGTAAATGGAAAATTTTATGGGAAGTACGCTCGGAGGAACGTTAAAAATGACATTATCATTTCGCGATCATATACATTCTCACTCCCTCTCTGTCGCTCGCGCTTTTCTCGCGAGGGCCGTCGAAAATTTTCAGTTTATCCCACCGTTTTGATTGGACCATCGAGGTCGAACGATGACGGAAGCACACATTTCGAACGAGGTCGGATACGAAAGCTCGCAGGAGTATAATCATATTCGAGAACTTAAAATACGTAGACGCACGCACTCGGCGATCGATGCGTGCGCGAGAGAGAATCTCATTGTGCTAGGGCAAAATGTGTATGAGAGAAAGAGGAGAAAAAAAAAAATCGGCTATTTATTTAATACAGTGTTCAACGATTGAAAATAAAACTAAGTCTTATTTTAACGATTTCACCATTTTCTTTCACGAATACATCTGTCTTAATAAATCACGAACATAATTATGTATGATTAAATATATTTACCACATGAAAGAGAAATAACTATAAAGAGAATCTTTCTTTATCTCGTTTAAATATCGTCATATCGATTGTTCTTTTTAAAGAGAAAACAAAAGCTACCTGTTTAGGAAACGACATAAAGAGCATTTAACCAGCCCTCCGGCCGTTTGGAGATGATTTACCTTGTGTATGTGATAAGGTGTAGTATCGTAGGTATAATTTTACTCACGTATGATTTTTCACCAACTTTTCGATATTGAAATGCCCTCATTTTTAAACCGGAAGTCGGATCGAACCCGAACTCTTGGTGTACCTCGTTGAGTACAATCTGTTTTTTTTTTATAGAAATTCCAATTCAATCTATTATATCTTTTAGATACTAGAGTGAGCACAAAACGTATACACACATATTTAGATTTTTAAATAAAACATGAAAGATCCAAAAGTGTTTCTGGATATTTAAAGTAATTTCGGAAATAATCGTCCCTTATACTTTACTCTTTATCGGGAGCATAAGGAACTTCGTACAGTCGTATCTAAAAATAGTCACGTAAATGGAGTTTTAAAGCTCGTAAATAAAGCACGTTTTGGAAAAAAATCTGAGGGACGTAGGTACGGTTACTTTTGATCTAACAAATATTCCCGGCGAAGGAGTAAAACAGCGCGGTAGGAAATCCAACCGGATACCGCCATCGGCGCGGGTTGGGGAATAAAAATTATTGCGGTAGCTTTGAGAGAAGAAGAGAAATAAGAGAGCGAGAGAGAAATCCTGAAAATAGAAGGCGAAACGTGCATTGAGATAACGTCGATTAGATCACGTTCGAAATCCTTGCACTTGCGTTATTCAAGCCGGGATCGATATATTTTATTAAAAAAATTGCTTCTCGCCTGCTAGAATCTATTTCCTAAAATCTTCTCTCTCGTTGCCTCTTGCAATTATTTTGGAATTATTCTCAAATCTATAAATAGACTAGTAGATATATGATCACGTATCTATGAGCGAATTAATCAATGAGTATTTCTTCACGTTACACCGTGTTCGCGAATCAATCGATAAAAAACGAATGCCTATCGGAAACAAATTGCGGTGTACGAAAGTTAGTGAACTATCGGCCGGATATTATTGAGGAGAGTCGGTTCGTTTGCTCGGACGATCGCCAGGATACGTCGAGTTATCGTTTCCTCAGCCGCTTCAACTAGAAATTAGGTCGAACGGGAATATTCGTCTCTCAGTTATGTATATGTGTATTTATGTACAAACACGCATACGCGCGTGGCGTATTTTGCCTTCGTACGTGTTATCCTTTCAACTCGGCTCAAAAAATATTTCTTATTTTATCCTATTTTCTTCTCATTCTTTTTAAATTGTTTCGCAATGAATCAATTAAAGGAATATTTCTTCGCTATGTACTTTAACTTTATCGCATCGACGTTTCTAATAATTTGATATTCTTTTAATTGATAAAAAAAAGGCTCATATGGTACTCATGAGTTTTCATTGCTTTAGAATTTTTTAAATATTCCATGAGACGTATGCATATGACTCATTAGGCGCGAAAGTATTAACGGATCGCAAATCCGAATGACGTGTATCGATATTTACGTAATCTCCTACGATCTGTACGTTGTAGCATTTCTATGAGGATTTCTCCGCTCTTAAGCCTAAGTATGCATAAACCTATACACATTTTCGTATAGGTCGATGTATGTATATACATAGTATGTATTTATACGTGCATACAAGACACGTATTCAAATCGAATGTTATTAAGAAAATTAAAAAATATGACGATTTAATTCGATTAAAATGGTATAGACTGTGTATATGTATAATTATACACATTCATATGAGCAAGGAAATATAGAAGTGTTGAACGTGAATGGTTAAATGGTAAAGATGCAAACATTTATCGAAAATGAAGAGGATGATGCGCAGGAAGATGAGCGAGTTTGGCCGATAGCCAGTAAAAAGTATTTTCAAACTCGCTGGAACGGACT
Source organism: Ancistrocerus nigricornis (assembly GCA_916049575.1). Classification (NCBI taxonomy): domain Eukaryota; kingdom Metazoa; phylum Arthropoda; class Insecta; order Hymenoptera; family Vespidae; genus Ancistrocerus; species Ancistrocerus nigricornis. Next base: position 9,620,322 of record OU696668.1, on the reverse strand, counting down.
TCCTATCCTTCCGTCTCTCTTTCAGTCGGATTTTTGGGAGATCGAATTTTATGAATGAATTGTTTCAATAACGAACATACCTACGTTTTTTTTTTATATTTGACATAAAGAAAGCAAAGATACCTAGTGTCCAAAATAGTTGGTATATGTTCGCGACGGACACTAAAAATGATTACCGATTACCTTATTAACACACTACGAACCAGATATTTTATTGACAACTATCTCTAGTAGCCAACTATTTTTTTGTTTCAAATATGAACAAAATTTCTATCCTTGCTACATGTCACCAGTGTGCCACTAGAGAAACAACCCGAGTGTGATCACATGTGGCCAAGGCATATGCAACGAATTAGTTATAATTAACAAAATTTGAGAGAATTGACTAAGAACTATTTATAAAAAATGATGTGGCATAGCTCGTTGATGTCTTCGAGTAGTTTAAACCGATTATAGCACCAATCGTGTAATTGACAAGGAAGTCTTCTTACCATCGCGAGAGGTCAAGCCTCTCAATTGTTCCTAACTGTGGTTCAAGTTCAATTACAGAATGTATCGTCTGCATGGCTGGCGCTTGGTAAGTTTCTACAGAGTTATTCGAAAAGGTCGTCGGTAGTGTCGCATAGCTGAAACAGGGATTTTCTTTTTGATCCTTCTCTCGAGAGAAACTCTCAATCGGTCGATCGTTTTAAGTCGACTTGTTTAAATGAAACTTACGAAACGTGGCTCGTCCTACATCAACATTTTCTTTTCGCTTCGTAACTCTTTATGGTTCTATGTCAGGTCGACACTTTATTTTCGAGTGTGCGATAAAAAACTTTTGTTTTTTAACATTACAATTAAAAAAATTACTTACTCTGCACATATAGCTACATACAGCTTGTCACAAAAGTCTCCGTACACCCTTTAAAGCGCTATAACTTTCAAAAAATTGATCAAATAGACTTGAATTTTTGCAAGCACGTAGAAAGATTAGTTTACTATATAACGTAGCTTTTCTGGTTAACAAATATCAGAATCTTCAAAGTTACAAAGCAAATAAAAAAAGTCATTTTTTCAACTTTTTTCGAAATCGGCCGAATCATCGATTTTCGACCTAATTCTGCGATCTTTAAACATTTATAGCTCTAAACAACGTTAACCGATTTGGATGAAATGTATAGTATGCATGGATTTTACTTAAATCTACAGAATGCAGTTTTTACATTTCCATTATTAGCTCTGATAAAAAAGTTGAAAAAATGACTTTTTTTATTTGCTTTGTAACTTTGAAGATTCTGATATTTGTTAACCAAAAAAGCTACGATATATAGTAAACTAATCTTTCTACGTGCTTGCAAAAATTCAAGTCTATTTGATCAATTTTTTAAAAGTTATAGCGCTTTAAAGGGTGTGCGGAGACTTTTGTGACAAACTGTATGCATATGTAAATGTGGGAAAGTTTGGTATTCAATTAAAAAAATCTTACGATAACGATAACAAATTAATTATTTCGGAATAAATGTCCAAAGTTGCAGATCACCACGAGTTGAATTTCACATATTTCCCTTTTTCATTTTCTTCCACAGCAATTCGTTCACAAGAACATACTTTTTCGATCAAACAGGTAGTTTGACCTAATTTAAGAACTCATGACCGATCATTTATGCGTAGATTTACGCACTTAATTCCTTAAGAAATTGATCCAGACAAAAAGCATATACGTATTTCGATAGGGTCTATCGATTTCTCATTAAAAGACTCCGCACGCGTATCAAATCAATTCTTCCACCTTTCTCGCAGTTCTTTCTAACGTATCGAAAAGGACGTTGCTTTCCCGCAAATTAAATCGAATAGATCTTGGGACGAGTCGAGGTAAGAAACTTTAGGGATAGCTCTACTTTTTTCTTCTTTTCTCACTTTTTTTGCTCCTCACCTGTTGTAAGAACATCGACGTTGTCTCGCCGGTCCTCGGTTCTCGAAAGTTTGAAAACGAATCTCGGAGGAACAAGAGGGAGATTCGTGCTTTCTGCGTCTGCGTTTCCATCTATCTATTTCTTTGTACGTGTGTGTGTTGGGTGACACGGGTAAGAGGTTCTCCGATTGACAGGAGATGTCGACCGGCGTTTGTTATCGACAGGCAATCGGCCATTGTGCCGTGCCATGACGTTCCTTCGGCCGCGTGACGTAGCAACATCACGGAAATGAATCCTTCCAGGCGTTATTTCGATTCCTTTTTTTCTTCGGTGTCTTGGCGTCCCCTCCGCGGGGTATTGCATCGTTTTCTTTTCTCATTTACAGATTTTATTCTCGCGATATCGATACTTTTTATATATTTTAATGTTTTTAGAATTAATCATTAATTACTTTTAATGAATAACATATCACATTTTGTATTATATTCCAACTTCGAATATATGACATACAGTGAGAATTAAATGTAAGGTTACACCATTTATAGTAAAATAATTTTTGTGTAATTTAACCAAATGACTTGAGTTTTTGCAAGACAATAGAAGGTTTAGACTATTTTAGATATTATGTATCGTATAAAAATTGAAATTTTATCAAAGCAACGAATAGACGATATCTAATAAAATCTAAACCTTCTACTGTCTTGCAAAAACTCAAGTCGTTTGATTCAATTATACAAAAATTGTTCTACTATAAATGGTGTACCCTTACATTTAATTCTCACTGTACATATGCAAACGGAAGTACATAGGTATATACACACGTGAATGTACTTGTATCATATTCCATATTAAACCGTCTCGTATTTTTCAGCTTTTGCGATTTTTTATTCGAAACTTGTCTACGTAGTACCGAACCGTAAGTCTCCTGGAAAAAAGTTTGAGCGTGGTTCAATACAGATAGATGCAAAAAATTCAACTTGCAATTCCTAGAAATTCGTTTGCACGCAAGGACGTGAATACAATCGAGCGTTCGAGTTCGTTGCGACCACAGCGGCGGACGACCCTTTTTTCGCTTTAATATGACGCTTCGTTTAGTAGCGGAAAGTTGTACAAAACCGGGTACCTATACAAACTTCGCGAGCAGAAAATAAATATTTTGGTGATTTGATATAACTTTTTCTATTGTTCGATCTTGTGTTTAATTAAAAAAACATCAAGGTAAGTAATTTTTGAGAATTGCTTGCTAATTAGCATAGAATGGAGTATAATATCAGTTAGAAAAAACTCATGGTTACTATTTTCTTTTACAGAAACGCTCGGGGTAATACTGTTTCAACCCCTGCGTAAGAGGCATGAGGTTTATTAGACTTGGTCCATGAGATCTTTTTCATAATACTATGCATAAACGTATAATTTTAAGACTATTATTAAGAATTTTTATATGAAACGTAAAGATTCAAAAGGGTTGTTTTGTTTGATATCTCGAATAGTTTTCGACATAATTGTCCGCTACACTCTGTGCACAATACTATTCCTGCTGCTTTATTTTTAAAAACTGTATTATTAAAAATTTGTTTAAAATTGACAGAAAAAATATTTGGTGTTCAAAATTTAAAAAAAAAATGTATATGTTACAAAGGTAAATTGAACAAATTTCCTACTTACAAATGGAAATATTACGATTGAAAAACTTTTTCAAACTAAATTAAATGTATTCTACTAGTCCTCCACCAAATGTCAACATGCAGCAGTAGCAAAGTTATTTTTGAATTGTCAATGAATATTCATCGCGCGATTATAAATAACTGTGGGTTACCACAAGGAACAAGGAGGTGCGTGAAACGCGAAAGCTTTGTAACGCACCTTTGACAAAAGGTACTATAGCCTTTGACCTTCCCTAAATGTTAGTATACTGACGTTTCTACCAATTGTAACGTTGTTGGTTGATGTACCTAAAGCTGGGTTTCCTTTTATAGAAACGATTTGATCTCGAGAATAGGCCATTGCTAACACTATCGAAATGCAACAGGGGCTAGTACAGGAACGAAATATGTATTTGTATTCAAGGAATGTTTGGTGAAGTTAGATGGAATCCTTTGAAGAACCACCAGTGTTGCGTTGTACACCTTGTTGTTCGTTCTGCTTCGGTAAATAACGCCAAGCGTGACTAGTTTGGTCTTTGTATATTACAAAATAATGTACATTGGACGTAAGTAAAATATGGTTGCGAACTTTAAATGATGATGTAAAGTTTGTCGGAAAAACTGGAGAAGTTTGAGTTTAGTTGAGGTTTAAAACAGAATGATCCGTGTAAAATATGATGTATTCCACAGATTCCTTGTGTGGATCACGAATTAATGTTTAATAGATCGAGTTAATGTATCTGATTAGTAAACTTAGATATCTGAAATGTATTCCACCCGCTCACCACTTCGACCCCCACTTTTCGCGAGTCACAAAAAATTACTCTATTCGAAAGTGAGTTTTTGCTCATAGAAGTTTAAGAAAACTCTAATATATTCTATTGCAAATGAAAGAAAAATATTTTGGTAAGAAACGATGATTTTTCTAAAGAGTCGAGCCAAAGTAAAAGAGTATAGTTTCTTTCTCTCGAGAAGATTGGATTTTCAACGACTTTTCATTATTCTTCCGTCGAGAAACACAATGTTGGTTAACGGTGACGTTCGGGAAAGATGGAGGAGTGTTAAGGAAATCTTCTTCGCGGATTTATCTTCATTTCGAATTGATCTCTTCTAATCCCGTCGAGAAAAGTTCTAAGAGTCGAGAAGAAACTCGGTGGTCACGCGGCAATGTTAATATGCGTGTCTCCTGTCGATCAAGAAAATGAAATCAATAGAATCTGACAATGAGTTAATAACAAACGCTATAACAATCGCGAAGTGTGCTATGTGCACTTACCTAATGTTATCGTAACGTGTGCTATTAAATTACAACGAAACGCGTGTTACACCACGAACGTGCTTGAACAAATTCAATTGTGTTAACACCAATGAATGTCAATGAATCCTCAACGAGCAAAATCGTAAAACGAATTTCTGACACGCTCGCGAGAATACACGTTATTGTTCGTTACGTCACGGTGGTTCTTGACCTACCACCGAAAAAGTATTTTAAGTTTTTATTACAGGGAAAATTTCATCTGGTGGCCGTGAAAAAGTTGATTCGCTTGCTGTTAATTTAATTGGAGAACGAGTCACGTACGAGAAGTATCTATACATAGATACGTAATACATGGGTACTCCATTTGTGCGTTTCTACTACACGTTGTATTGTAATAATGATTAAACCACATTAAACTCGATTCCATGCGTTCTAATTTGAATGGGCGTGTAAAACGACTCGAATGCTTTTACTCACGCCTTATCGTCGTTATTATTATGAATGTCTGATTGAAATTTACGGAATACGACTTGCGTGGAAAAATTTTTTATCTTCTTTCTTCGTACTTCACGGAACGTGAACCACGTGAGACGATTATTCTTATTACATCTATTATTCTCAAACAGGTTTAAATGAATTGCAACGTAAAAGAAAAGGATATAAAAAGTTTTTTACGATGTTCAATAGAAAAAAAAAAAACTTGGCCAAAATAGCAAAACGATAAAGATTAAAACTGCGTTAATACAAATCAGAGCGATCGAGTCGCGCGATATTTAATCCGTATATTTCGAGACGAAGAGATACCAATAAAGGTCATTCGCTACAATTGCGAAGACCTTGCGACTTTGAAGTGTTTATTTCTAATATAACCGAGATTTATTACGGACGTCTGTTATGACGGCAATTCCCGCGAAAATGTTCGTCATGGCGTCTCTAATAGATACTCTCTACTTATCTTCTTCGCTCGCTCGTCATTTTCTATTTTCTTCCTTTCAATCCTTCTGTTTTCTTTTATCGTTAGATCGACACTTCCATTCTGTTGGATTGGCCACGAACGAGCAAAACACATCGTTTGTATTTTCCGATAGTTTCGTAATCGGAGCACGCGTATTATTACGAAACGAGAAGATACGAAAGAAAAAATAAGAAGAGAAAAGTATACTCGTTATCGAACATATTTGATTCCATTTAATTGCTTCGTATATCAGAATGGAAACTTGTCTTCTTAAAGATAGAAGATTCTTTCTTTTCGTCTAACAAAGTGTCACGCATAAAATTACCTTCCTCCATGTCGCCTAGACGATGTTTTCTTTTCGAATTTGGCAACGATCCAAACAACCTCCTTCCTAAGATTTGACGATCTTCGAGACGCCTTTTCTCAGATGCTGCTTCTCCCTCGAGACATGATTTTTAATCATGAATAAGTTCTTCGTTACTCTTACGTACCAAATTAAAAACTTAATCAAACGATTTTCCTAATCGCGTTACAAACAAAACAAGTAGGATCCTCGCGAGCGAACGCAACTGGTATTTGATCGAGTTTATTATAGAGCGTCGACCGAGTTATCCTCATAACGATCAACAATTTTTATTCGCTTTTCGATGTGGCAAAATAATAAAAATCACCAACTTTTTATTTAAAAAATAAAATAAATAAAAATACTTAAGGGTCGATGACACGTTCGATATAGTAAGACGACAACCAGTCGAATCTACCGATCCGTTTTCGCGGCCGCGAAGCCCGCAACTGGTGGCCGAATTGTACAGCGAGTTTGCCGGAAGCTCTCTTCTACAATCCCTTCGAACTAACTCCGTCATCGCAAGCTGCGCGCGAAGCTCACGTACGCGAGCCAACGCGAAGACGCTCTTGAATGACGTAACGAGTATAGAGTATTTTCAAAAGAAATAAATCATTGGAAAGGCGCATTGACGATGATACCACGGAGTGTGAAACGATGAAACTTTATTTTGAAAAAGGAGCTTTGTGAAATCACCCTATATTCGTCTTCTTTTTACAGAACGGACATACACAGCCATATATATGCGTGCGCGTGCACGTACATGTCTCGTATTCGAAAATTATTTGATATGCAGGAGGCAAGTGAAGCCTATTACCGATATACAAGTACCGTCAAGTCTGACCATGATTAAATACGTTTCTCCTCATTTTCGGCGGACCATCGAACAGTATAAAGACAGTTACCATGAATGTACATATGTTAGGTATGTATTAAGAAATTGGAGAGTACAATCTGGGAATTGTACCATATTACAAGAATTCCATTTCTCGTTCGATACCAACGAATTTCAATTGTTCCGTCGGGCCATATCTGTAAAAAAGATAAACGTTGTCATTTATTTTCTACCTGTTACGTTCTTCCAGATCGAATCATCGATATAAAATTAACCTGTAGTCGAAAAACAATTCCTCCCCAGGTTGAATGGCCCTCTTCGCGAATATGCCTATTCTATGATCGCCATTGACCATCATAACTTTAGCGTAACAATTAGGATTTATCGAATGATTTGCAAATCTTATTTTGTTACCTTTACGCGTTGCATCGACTACGAAATCTGTAAAATAACGTTTAATGTTGTTCGTCGTTTTGTCTTAGATTTTCGTGATCGTTCGTAAAGTATGTTAAATAAATACCATTGTTCAAGTTGAACAGGAAACTGCACATATATTTATCATATACTTTCCCTCTTCTATCAGCCTCATCCTGACTTATAATTTCTCCGCAATATTCGGAGATGAATTCATTCTTCGCAGCTGATTCTTTTAAAAAGATTCCCCAACCAGCTACGTCCGATGGTGCCATTAAAAGATGCTTGTCTGCATAAAAATAATAAATATTGAATTCAGAATTAATATAGATAGGTACGTCTGAATTTTCTGATACTTACGAAGACCACGTTGAACACTGACGTTCTTGCAGGATATCTTTGTAATTTGAAATTGATCTGCTCCACAGGTCTGACAAAGATCAGGATCACATTCCCTTACTGCTAGATAGCAAGGACATTGTTTTGTATTACATTGAGCTTTGCATCTACAGCCAGGAAATCGATTCTGACATTCACTGCTACATTGGCAGAACTTTTCGCAGAAGTTTTGCGCCTGTATACATGGACAAGAATTATCGCATTGACGGCCTGGATGATCGCACGGTGCGAAGTTGTGGACATGATTGGCACCTGTGAGTATGATTTTATATATGTGGTAAACGTAAACAAAAAAAATAACGAGTGAAGCACTTCTGATTGTGATGTCACGTCGTTGATAATCGAGACAATTAATTACCAGAATCTTTCTTCAACTGTATCTTTCTGCAATGCATCGACCAAAGCCTGTGTTTCTTCTTCTTCTTTCGAGGAGGCGTAAAATCTTTTAAGTGTTCCACCGCTGGAATGTCGGAAGCTTCTTTCTGAGCGAATTGATAAACCTCCTGGCAAGTTTTAGTTAACATAATTTGAGCTAAAGCACAAGGATTGCCAGGAAACGCTTTGTGAAGAGCTCTGAAAAGACTTTGCTCCGAACCCGTCCACGACAACTCACTTTCCGTCTTGATTCGTTTATCAAGACCTAAGAGAGTGAAAGGAGTTTGATTTTCTGGTTGAGCTTGGTCCTCCATCATTTCTTCGGACTTCACTTCTTTATTGACATTTTGCTTGAAATCTATTAATTACAAAACATGCATTATTATGTAAAACAAACTTACATTACGAGGAAATAATTTAGAGTATTATTTTACCTTGACAACAACCACCTTGACTGTATTTATTACTATCGTTGCTGTCTTCGCTGCTTGCTTCGTTTCCTGAATCCACGCTAGCCTGCTTTCGTACTTTTCTTGGTCCACCTCGTTTTTCATCCCCTTCCTCTTCTTTTATGTCGGCTGCTTGGGCAGCAAGTTTTTCTTTCATTCCATCCTAATTAAAAAAGTTAAATTTATTACTAAAATGTATATATTGGAATATGTTTCTTCTCCAGTTGCCCCATACTTTACAAATATGTCATACCAAATGCATGTAGCATTCTATGCCACAAGGTTCCGAAAACGGCCTCAAGTCCGGACCTTTTCGTTTGAGTAAATTTGGACCCGGGTGGCAGACTTGAAGACCTAAAATAAATGGCAAAACTTTAAAATTGTACATACTTTTAATCTATTATATCGCGAATGGAGACAAAATTTAGTAGACACAGCGATGAACGACGAATGAAATACGATTGTGGATGAGCCCTTGGCGATGCCTCCGTGCTAAACAAAAAAAAGCGTTCGCTCGAATGCGCTCATTTGAATGCAATGTTGTTCTTTACCTTGCGGCGAGGTCCCCCTGGCTGCTACGATAAATCAGGAATCACAAATTATTGCAATTAATACACATCCAGCTTCATAGTCTCATAGAATATAAATCATCAATAAGTTGTATCTAGGGGCTGTACGTATAAGGAGATAATGTGTTTCCTTTCAACGTTTTTCGTTATTCCTATGGTGGAGTTGCCTGACAAGATACAACTTGATAGTAATAACACTTAACTAGCTGTCTACTCACGATGTAGGAAGCAGTCATATTTGAAGCATCTTCTACAGAAGAGCGTGTGAAACGAATGCATAGTCTGCTCTCTTGGTACACTTTTTGCATTTACACCGTCGATGTTCGGCGTGCATTCAGGTGGTAATACATTTGGATCTGACCTTTCTGTGAGTTCAATGTATTTTTCTTTTAGTTCTTCGGGTCTGCCTTTGTCAGGAAACATACTAGATATTGCCTAGTAAAAAGGAATGTAATTTTTATGTAAAACTCGTACACAACGATCTTATAATTTATAAACTTACATTAAATATATGCATGGATGGAAATGGTGTAGCTTGAGCTTTGGAATCTTCTGCTGATCTTTCCGCCGTTGACTCTGCTTTGACATCATCTTTATTATCTTTATCGTCTTCCTTCTGCTCATCTTTTTCTTTTGACTCTTTCCCTTTTTTAGTCTGTTCTTTTTCTTTGTCATCTTTTTCATAATTAGCTAATGCATTTACTAAATCCACAAAAATAGAATCATCCATAAATCCGGATACCCTATCTCCATGAACCTAAAGTAATTTGAATTTTGATATAACATAAGCACTTTAATTACTTATACTTTGTCTACAATGTGTTGAGCTACCTTTCCATCATAATTTTTTATGAGTTCTTCAATGAATGTTCCATCTTGATCTAGGATTTCATCTCCCATATAAGGAATATTGTGCAGGACAGTTTCATCTTCTACCATAAAGTTTTGTTGTATCGGAGCCCACGTATACATAGTAGGTATAGGCGTAACAGCGTTTATTATTTTAACTGGACAAGACTGTACTTCTCCATCGGAACTGGTCACCTCTGCTTTTTTCATGCAAGATACGTGAGGTGGTATATCTTGCATAGCAAGCCACATCGCTTTTCCATCTGCCCATCTTTTTTGCTCAGCTATAAGAAGTTCTAATCGAGGAAACTTTTATTTATATATACAATTACGGTATTATATTTTTAATTATTGAATACGACAAACATAATGCTAATGTGTTTCAATCAAAGACAATGCTACAATTAAATTTATTTTGAAAGAAAAAACTTTATTTAATGAGAAAATGATACAAAAATAATAGTTAAAGAAACTGAATAAACACGTGAAAAACCGTTCGATTGACTGTAGATTTTTAATGGGAACTAACCAGTCATAACCTTGCGATTGTGATTCCAAGCAATTTTAACTTCGTCTGCTCGTTTATAACGTTTTATTTGCCTTAATCGCATGTATTCCGATTTTACGCGTTTTTTCCATTCTGCGGAAACTTTTGCTTTTGACATCGCGAGTGAGATAAAATGTCAATAACGCGTACGAGAATTAGAATAAAAACTCTTCTTCTATGTTTTGGCTTTGACAGGTATTCGGTCTTAAGCCATAACCAGGTACAAGAACAAAAACTCCCTCGCAATAGTGTCAAATGGTGTCAAATAAGATACTCTTTCACGCTAATCTGTGCTAAACAAACTCCGATGAGAGACAAATTTATAACCAAAGACTGATTATGAGCGCCAATCAGTTTCAATGTAGTAAAGACACCGACGAGATATTTTTAAAGACTGCCAGCCTCCGTGTGAACCGGCGAGCCAGCAAGTGAGCCCGGCGGGCTTGGGCTCCGTCGGTAAACGCGTCTAGAGATGTTGGATATTATCGATTATATAACCGCTTCAAATGTGTAATTATATTATTTTGGTTTAGAACTTATTAAACCTACGAGGCTGCGCTATTTATTCACGTTACAGACAAGATTTTCTGTAATTCAGTTTATGTTTCTTACTTTAACCGCAATATATTCTAGAGGGCGTCAGAAAACGGTGAATCATTCTGGCTCGCGAAGTTCCATAAGGCTGGCAGTCTTCAAAAGTATCTCGTCGGTGGTAAAAGACTACCTACAATATTAATTCCGCATCTGTAAGGACAGATGGCGCAATGACATTTTGGCGCTCAAATGTTTTTTTTATACGATTTCGAAATAACATAGTCCAGAAAAAGAACAAATACTCTTTTTTTGCACGAATTATTTCTTCTAATACGAATTAGTCGCGAATATTTGCAGATTTATATACTCTTACCTCCCTATTTGGCGAATGTACATTGGGGAAACATTCAATGCACATTTCCTTCTAAGAACTTAGGGATAAGTACATTGTATAGAAAAGGAATAATTATATGACGTAAGCTAGATGCAACCAAAACGAAGTTTTGAATTTTCCGACCTGCCGCCGTGCGCTAAGTAGTGTACTGCTCATGCGTGGCGCCAGTCGTCAACGGTTTTCGCGACACGATTTGACGCCATGTTGGTTCGGCGGGTGCTAACAAGTTGCGACAGGTTTCGCGGTCTTCTCGTTGATTATAGGTAAGTCGCATATTTTTTCTAGCTTACACCTTTCTATAGCACATCAAACGATTGCTAAAGACTCGATCTCCATAGGAGAGTATAGGCAAGACGAGATATCGCCTCGTTTAAAAAGTATTAACGAAAATAAGATCGGCATCTTGGCTTCCCTTTCGCGAACTTCTACGTCATAGCTTGAATTGTTGCATACTTCAGTGTTATAGAACTAATAAGTAATTAATTTTTGTAGATAATAAATCGCATCTATAATATTATATTCCGACTTCGTATATATGGCATATGTATGCACACATATACATACGTATATCATAGTCCGTACTAATCAATTTTGTATTTTGTACCTTTCACAGTTCAGATGAATCGTCTGAATTCATTACGGAAAAAGTTAGCCTTCGTTTTCTATTCGGAACTGGTCTACATAATACGTAAAGGTAAGTCTCTTTTAAAAAAAATTAAAGCATGGCTCGATACAGATAGGTGCAAAAAATTCAGTAGTTGGATGAACGGTAAGCAATGTTCTTTCGCTTTGTAGTTCCGAGAAATTCGTCTCCGCGCGAGAACGTAAACAAAACACGGAAGGGACGACGTCCCTTCTCATTGTAATGTGATTCTTCAGTGAATACAAAAGTATTGGGTGAGTTTTCTGTATAATACACATTTAATTTTTTAATTTTTTACTCTAATATACTTAACTTTCATTACTAATTATTTAATATATTTATTAATGGTAATTTTACTGTTACAGCAAACTGTAAGTACTTTTGATACAGTCACCAGCTATAACCATGGTACTAAGAGCATCTCGTATCGCGAAATTGGAATCTGTACATCATCCTCTAGACGTTGAATTATGCAAAGATCTACAAGGAATCAAGTAAGTATATTTCTATACTGCGTTCACCGAGAGAACGACCAGGCATTTGGTCAGATTTGGTCAAAGTTGCGCATAAATGAACGCTCACTTGTTCGTTTCTCCACTAAAATTCAGGCAGACCCGGCCGCGTCTTATCCCCACTCCGCCCAAAGCTGCGCGAAGCCTGGTCGTTCTCTCGGTGAACGCAGTATATACTTTGTAGTTAATAATGCCTAAACTTTTAATTATAAGACAAGTAATAATGAGCTCAATTTTTGTTTTGTTTCAGATCATCATTGAATCGATTTTTATACCGCAGTGAAAGAAGAATTGCGATGTAGAATTATCGAGCTGGTAGCAGGCTCACCCATCGTGGGTCTGGCCGGATTGGTTATCAACCTACGGCGTTTTCAACCTACTTCGATGTTGAGCTATATCATTTTCAACCTCCTACGGATCAACCTCCCTCAATTTCAGCCTACACCGCGGACGAGTGTTTTGGAGCCATCGCAGAACTTCTTAAGTAGTAAGCGATAAAATTTAAGTCCCTCTGGTACCCAGTTATGCCGAGAACGAAAGGTCCGAATCGACATGGGTTACTGGTTGTAATTTTCCAAGTAGCTAGCTGACGAGCACGACCACGAATAAATCTTTTCAAGGGTTTATTCGCGAGTAGAATATTTCTCTTTATATGCTTTTTATTTTTGTGCATGTTTATTTATATTAGATTAGGATAGGGCCTTCTTGTTCCAACGCGGTAATGTTAATAATTAATAGCACACAATTATGTGCACTTTATTATTCGTTTTGCTTTACGCGAGATTAGAGAAGAAGTCGGATGAGAGACATCCAACTTCGTGGAAAATGCATGTTAACTTTAACGTGCTTTGCATCGTGATTATCAATTATAAACGCGATTAATTTCGATATATCGATATCTTTATAAAATTGGCGAGAAGGCATTCGCCACAGATAGATTCTGGACTACAAGTTACAATGTATTATTTTTCTAAATATTAGAACAGTCACTTGTAGGAAGGAGTCGTCTGAGGATTTTTTTGACAAAATATAATAAAGCTAAAATTTTAATTTCCAACAAGTTCACTTTTTTCAGAATATGGTCAATTTCAAAGTACAGTCTTTTTACATAAATAAAATAAAATTGTAATTCTCTAAAGCAAAGAAAAGAATAGTCATTATTCCTTAGGCCTACTTTATAAGTAAATCTTTTTTAGTTCAGGATTTTCAGCATTTAATGTACCTACTAATTCCCGTTTTTCCCCCCTGTAATTTTCGCGTTTTCATTTATGCGTGAGCCCAGGTGCGACTCGCACGAGTGAAGACCGCTTAGTACAGGTTTAGTTTTAAAATGTTTCTTTTTTTAAACGACTGTCAACGTGTTAGCGATCGTGCACGATGTACCTTTCACCTTGTGTGCGCGTGTTAGGTGGTGAATTGTACATCGCTACGCGTGGTTTTAATTAATTAATATGCGATAGTGCGTATGAAAAATAATAGGTATTTATGATCGTTTGAATATTAGAGTCATCATATTGTAACAAATAAAAAAATACTCGTACAGTACTAGTATCGTTTTATACTAGTATGTGCTAGTGTTAATATTGAAAGTAGTTATAATTAGGCAATGGTCGCTAACCTTGACTCTCGATTGCAGCAATTGGTACGTACCCTCTTAATATATCAGTCGCGTATTGAGCTAGGATTTCGGAGATGTCCCGGGGCATGCTCTCTAGTGTAGGATTTTGCACCCTGACGGTATGTGAGAGAATCGTGGAGTGTGTGTGTTGGTGTGCTTGCTTTTTTCAATATTTTAAATATAGGTCCATAAGTAGAACAGCATAAGTAGAATCCCTTCTGAATGTATGAGTAAATAATTTTAAGTAGGTAGGACCAGCTAAGGCGCTGGGTTCTGTAATTCCCACTCCGGAGTGGAAAGTCGCGCCTCTGGGTATTCGTAGACTGGTTGTAAATGTAATAATTTTGAATATGGTTATTTTTAATATTTTGCAACCTTTCTGCAGTTTTATAATCAGTATCAAACGCCTCAAAAGACTTGGCTAATTTTTATAAATAAAATTTGCAAAGATTTTGAAAGTATTGAATACTTAATATTAAGTATATTGACACTTTGCACATACGCGACTTTTACAATATATAAACTTATCCTTCATATATTTATTTAATTAAAATTGCAGTGTCCTGCGAAATAATAACTATTGCGAATTTACAAAGTTTTGAGTGCAAAGAGTTAATTTTAGTTCGTAAAAGGTTCATCGATCAGAAAAAATATCTGCTGGGGCATTCGACTAAATGTGCCTGTGTAGATGTGCACGATCATTGGGCTCTTTGAATCCGCTGACCGTCCACAGGCTACACGAGTCGAAATTTTAATCGCGATTTGACCCTCCAAAATGCTCCTTTAGAAGTTTGTAGATTAAAAGTGAAGCTTATGGAATACGAACAGTATATCTATATATATTATGAATAAACTTCGATTTCAGCCTCCAAATGGCAGTTATGTCCGCTTTTAACCATTGGAGGGTCAAAACAAAGCTTATAAACTTCGTTTTGAGCCTCCAAAACCTACATAGACTAAAATGTAGGTTTTAAAGGGTCAAATCGAAGTTTCGGTTAATCGTTAAACTTCGGTTTCAACCTCCAAATGGCAGTTATGTCCGCTTTTAACCATTGGAGGGTCAAACCAAAGTTAAAATTTCGACTCGGGTAGGATAGTTGGCGAGATATAAAATAGTCTTTTATTTTCCTTTATTTATTGTCGCATAGTCTTCGGTATAGACATTTATTTTTTACTTCAGTATAGACGTTAATTTATTATTGAACGTACGTAGAGAATGCCCTTAAAAGCAGTGGTTAGGGCAAGAAGCAAAGAAGAAGCTCTATGCCGAAGAGGTCCCCACAAACTGTGGCTCAAGAGGGCAACTATCGATGTCGAGTCATTATTCAGAGGCGATCGGTATGCCGAACCTTTTGAACGTGGCTCGTTATCTTATTATATTATATTTTAACACGATGTCGTATTTGCTCGTCAGTAGTTCTATTGCATGCGTAGTATAATAATGCATGCTTTTAAATTTTGACATTATAACTAATTTTGTTTTCTTTTTGTTTCAGACGATCATCGACAGTCGTTGACAATTCGTCCTATTTTTGTGTTTTTCAATAGCGCCTATATTTTCTGCTTTATGTACTTTTAAATTTGTTACAAACTACGAGTACCAAATATTATATTTACTATTACTACAATACGGTAAACTCTCGTTGATTTCACGTGGAAAATTGTTGACATTTCGAATACATATTAATATTAAATTCATTTATTGGCAATTTTATTCTGCATACACAAAATTATTCGTCAAATGGTTCGACAGCCCTACATATGCCACTTTTATCGCGCCTTTCTCCTGATCTACACGGAATTCGATTCTCAAGATGCAAAATAGAGGCCGGTGCTGCAAGGGCGTCTATTTCATCGAAATTGAGTTCTGGTATCATGGGCGGTATTGGCGTTGTTGCTTCTATCTGCTCTTTTTCCATTGTTCCATCATTAACTGATGCACCCATCGTAGTTAACAACATCGTCGAAATAAACGCGATCGCGACAAGACTGGACAGTGAGAATCTCATCTCCGTGATTTGTTTATCTAATTATTGGAAAAATATATTAATTTACTAATTATTTATAATATTCTTAAAATAACTTTTTTTAACACGTTATAATTCCATTTGAAAATAGTCCATAATTGTACCTTTTTAATTAAGAACTACACAGTAAAAATGGTGATAAATCTGGTAGAACAGGTGATCCGTCGGAAGATGTACAAACGACTGCTATCCTTTCACTTTAATCGTCCTGTTATTTATACTGTGGTGTGTCTACTTTCATGGTCATGTGGCATTGAATACTGTTACGACTATTAAAAAATCAAACTTATCATCACTTTATCATTGCCTTAAATTGCATTAATTATCTTACGTAAGGACTGGCTGAATATAATTGATGGTGGTGCCATTTGTTAGTTCTCTTTGTATATGTGACGTATTTTAATAAATCATAAATCCAAATATAGTTTTTTTCACTATTACATTTGCTACAACTGTGAATGAGTCGATAAGTCGAGTTTTAGAATGCGATAATACCGATCGTACGAGTGGAAATTAGTGGTTCCATAAATCACGATCAAAGATCCCACGACAGGTAGATATGTTGTACATGTCCATTCTGCAATAGTATAGAACACATACTTTTGTACTTCCAACGCGCATAACGGCCTAAGAATTCACATTTTTTCAGGTATCTTTCAGTTTCATTTTTTGTTTATAAAAGGGACTGTATTCTATATTTTGTATTATTATCGTAGTTTAGAGTATGGAAACGATTTTTCTGCATATTTGATGCACAATTTCTTGGAATTGGAACATTTTCTGAAACTTGAGAAACACGGTTTCGAGATAAACATATTAAAAGTTGTTGTATGACTTGTAACTTTATCAATTTTATGAAGTTCCATTTAAAATTTCAACTACATATTTGTACAAATTCAATCTTTCGGAAACTCTAAAAAGAATCGAGTTTGTGACCCAACAGAGTAGAAACCTTTCAAGTTCGTCTCGTTTATACTTCCATTTTTTGTTACCATTAAGCATTGTAACGATGCATCGTCAATTTTTGGTATCATTATTCGCTATTATATAAACTATCTATTTGAATAAACATATCATTTCCATGTATTATTACGCCACCAGACTTTTAGGTACAGAATTAAAACCGTAGATATTCGTTTGCATCGAAGCTTCACGTTCTGAGGCCGAAGTCAACTCATTAGAATGAGTAAATTTCGGTGATGAAATGTTAGAACATTTGCGCATGCTTTCTTCAGACAGTGATCATCAATGATAGTTTTACGAACACAACCGTAGAGGTAAGCGTGTCGTAAGTCTCAATTCCTCGCGACCTTGACTTCATTAATACGAACGTTACGTTCGTATTTCTGGTTGGAGTGGTAAAAAAATTGAAATCCTGATTTAGAAACCCCGACGACACGCACGAGGTGGAAGGGCGACGTTAACGATCGTTAGAGAAGTCAGTGCTGTCCCGCTCGAGCTCGTTCGTTCTTTTTAGAAGGCCTAACAATGCTTACGGTAAATACAAGACTTCGACAACGCACACATGATTTCAGTAGTAAGAAACATTTGACGTTTGCTATTTGAACAAAGACAAAGTAATTTTCTGATTGCCTTTCTTCTACTTGTTTTCAGACTACCTTAAGAGGGATTGCACGACGATCGTTTTCGACGTCAAAATGTGCAGCCGCACAACAGGTTAATCGCTTTTCTAATTTTCCTTATTGTTATAACATAACCTTAATTTGTACTTTTTCATATCCAATAAAATCTTCCACGTTTTTCAAACGATGTTATTTGCAAGTTTTTATAACATTTTTATCACTGTCAAGTCCTGACAGTTTTGAAATAGGATATTTGTTTTGATTATGGTTATCTAACCAGTGTTGCTTTTTGAAGGGCATAGAAGGTCATACATTTTTATTATCAACAATCTAAAATTTGTTTTGTATTTATAAAAAATATTCAAGTAAGATTTTGTAACAATCAGGCAGTTTTATTAAAGTATTTGAACTTATTTTCATAGATGACTGTCAGAGATGCTTTAAATTCAGCCCTGGATGAAGAAATGGAAAGGGATGAGAAAGTATTTTTACTTGGAGAGGAAGTAGCGCTCTACGATGGAGCATACAAGGTGTCTAGGGGTCTCTGGAAGAAATATGGAGATAAACGTGTCATTGACACACCGATCACAGAAGCTGGTTTTGCTGGTATTGCTGTTGGCGCTGCAATGGTAAGTAATCTAATCGTATGTTTTACATAGACAACATGCTTCTTCATTTTTATATGATTTTAAATATTTAAACTTAATAGGCTGGCCTTCGACCAATCTGTGAATTTATGACTTTCAATTTTGCAATGCAAGCGATCGATCATATAATTAACTCAGCTGCTAAAACCTATTATATGTCTGCGGGTTCAGTTAATGTACCCATTGTGTTTCGTGGTCCAAATGGAGCAGCTGCGGGTGTAGCGGCACAACATTCTCAATGTTTCGGTGCATGGTATAGTCATTGTCCTGGTTTAAAGGTGGTTTCACCTTATAACAGCGAGGATGCCAAAGGCTTACTTAAAGCTGCCATTAGAGATCCTGATCCAGTTGTTGTGCTGGAAAATGAAATTCTTTATGGAATTCAGTATCCTATGTCTGATGAAGCTTTGGATAAAAATTTCGTTTTACCAATTGGTAAAGCGAAAATAGAACGTGTTGGAAATCATGTTACTTTAGTAGCCCATTCTAAGGCTGTTGAACAGGCTCTTGAAGCAGCTAATGAACTTGCTGGAAAAGGGATAGAAGCAGAAGTAATCAATCTGCGTTCCCTTAGACCACTAGATATAGATACTATTGTACAATCTATAGTGAAAACAAATCACTGCGTTACCGTAGAACAGGGATGGCCACAATGTGGGATCGGAGCAGAAATTAGCGCAAGGATTTCTGAAAGTAAGTTTCACATTCATTGTTGTAGTTTTATTTGATGTTAGTTAATGTTAATGAACTTTATGCTTTTTATATTACAGGCGAAGCCTTTTATCATCTCGATGCACCAGTAATTCGTGTTACTGGTGTTGATACACCTATGCCATATACCAAATCTTTGGAAATAGCTGCTCTGCCTCAAGGAAGCGATGTAGTATTCGCTGTAAATAAAATACTAGGGGTAGAGTAGTAAATTGTAGAAATATTTAGGTACAATTAATATCCCTTCCATCTTTGTCCTTTTCTTTTATGTTCAAATGTAAGTATATTCCTATTTTAAAACTTCTATGCACAGATGAACATGAATAATAAGTACAAGGTTAGAAAACGATTAGTAAATTCTTTAGTACAAGATGAACACAATGGGCATTTTTCTGAATTTTCAAAGTGTAGATACCGAACGTATAAGGTGAAACTTAAAATGAAATAATTATAATATAATATATAATAATTTGATAATTGCAGGGTTTATTATTGCTAAGCCATAAAACCTTGATACAAGTATGTATATATTTGAGTAAACATTTAAACAATGTGCAATATACACCATTATATATATATATATATCTTCTTAAAAATATACAGTCCCATGTTGAGTATTTATAAAAGTGAACATAAAATAATATACTATTTATTGAATAGAGCATATATTTCAAAGTTAAATTATATTATAATGTTATGGTATAAATCTGCTTTGCAATTTCTTTTTATTTTTATTTTCTATATTCGCAGTATCCTTTTTGAAAATGTTTACTATAGAATATCCCTGTAAATAAGATAAATCTCAATATACTGCCATATTTGAAATTGCAAACTGCCTTTACTTAATCAGTTTGATTATAAGACACAAATATGCCAAGCTCTTGCAACTAGGTATATACCATCAAATTAAGAAGATAGATTGATATGAGCACTTTAATGTGCTGCATTTGTTTATTTATTAGAAAAAAAGAAATAAATTGTTATTTACATGTCACCAATTTGTTTTTGTATTGTATGTGTCAAATATTTATCACACTTTGATTATTTGTCTAACAATCAGTCGTTAGATTAATGGTCACGTATGATACATGCGTAATAAGCAGCATGTCACAACTGTCATATAACGTTCAAATGCATCCCTAATTTCGCTTTCCCTGCAAAAAAGATATTTCTTAAATAAAAACAATTTGTCCTTTTACCAAAAAATTACAAAGTACGCATACCTTAATACATCCATGTCCAATGCACATTGCGTGTATATGGATAAGAAATTTCTAAGATCCGTATGCGACCAATTAACTTGCTTCCAAGGTTCGATGCATCTTTCAACTAATTCTACAAAGAAAAACCTTAACTCTCTAGATCTGTGCAGATTACAACCTATACCTAAAATAGCTCTCGAGTAAGAACGGAAATTTGTATCTACTTCTTGGTACGAACGTTCAAGTAACATCGGTTTAAGTTTGATGCACACCAAACTGGAAAATATATTAATTTAGGTATGCATAATGTAATTTATCAAGCATATTACAACTTACTGTTTATGATGTTTATCATTATCTAATAGTACTCTACATTCTGCCAGTTCCACTAAAAATTCCCTGTCAAGATCCGTATCAAAATATTCGGATCCGACGCATCTGTAAGTCCATGCTGCCATCATACTATTTGCACAGTGATATAAATCAGGAAATGTGAGAAATTGCAATTTCCGTTTACTCATCTCAAATCTGAGACAAGCTATAAATACCACTGCAGCATAACGTCTGCAAACATTAAAAAATATGGATATAATCGAGTTAAATGATGTGGTCAGAAATAAAAAAATCTTCATGTACTTAGCAAGATCTTCGGAAAGTAAAAAATGTTGTCTGATGTTTGTAACCAAAGAGCCAGGTAGATCTTCAACAACTTTGAAAACTCTCTTAACATTATCATATTGTCTACGGCAGCTCTTTAAGGTAACACCTGTTTTTTCTGACACTTCGTCCATATCCTTTCTACTCTTCGACGTTAATTTTTTACCAAGTAGTTCTCGAATGACAATATCATCAAATTCATAGTACCTAAAACCAAGTAAACTGCATGATATTCTGGCCACAAGATATGTAACCAAATTATAATCATAATCACACATTTCAATGAGCATTTGACTAGTTTGGGGTTCTATCTGAAATGCCAACTGCTCGGAAGCAAGTTTTGTAGGGGTATGAAGCAATTTTTCCAATAAGGCATATGTTCGGTAATGATCCAGAACGTCAGATGCAACCAAATCCAGGGGAGCGTTACTTTGTATACAAATTCCCCGCTGTTGTAAAATGTTTACGGCATCGCTGGCTGGCAAACAAAACAATGATGAAATGTTAAGGAATTTCATCGGTACATATGTATTGTGACAATTTTTAAAATAATTTTAAAAAACTCACACGAGTGCCCATCGACCCAAAGTTGGTAAATTTCAGGATCGACTAGGGTATAATTGCTAACAAAAACATCAACTTCGGACATCATTGTGAAGGTTATGTTTAAACGCTCGCGATATTACATTCTATTTGTCACATTATCTTGTAGATTATTTGCTTTGGTCCACGTGTAACAAGTAAGTTTATCATTTTGTTTTAAGTACTTCACATTCTTTCAGGTTTTCTAAACATTTTCTGTCAATAACGTCCGCGAGAATACATCGCGCTAATCCGATCGACATTCGAGTGCATTTTTAGAATTCGTCGACGACAGTCTCGCATTTACAGATGACTTAAATATTTTCAATTATGTAACAACCATAATTTATATAGTCATCTATCAAAATTCTAATTATCTTTGTCCGTGATCAGAATATGTACATGCACATATCATAAAATATCTTTGTATTCGTCTTCTCCTACTTAAGTTGAAACGTAGATGCGATTAATCGAATTCGCGGGAGTCCATTTCGATTAATCGAAATACAAATATGGCCATTAGTTTTGCGCACACTGATGATATTCTGGATAATACTAATCAATATTCCGTTTATCTTTCCGCATATACTAATAATACACCTATCATTCCATTCGAATACTTAGATAACATCTTTTGCAATAACAAATTCTATTCAATAGTTTATTCAAGATAGACGTTTTTAAGAAAAAGGCCCTATCACCCGATTTACACGGAAGATGGGTTCCTAAAAAAGCCGTGTAAGTCAAAATGACAACAGATTTAAAAGACATGTCAGAGTTCTTTTTTAAATTCATTATTTACAAAAGTATCATATAAATCTAGAGATAAATGTATAATATATAATTTCGTATTACCCGTTTCATGATGACCTTTCCTTAAATCATTTATTTGTTACGTGTCAGCATGTATGAAAAAAGTCTTTGAATGAATTTAACGTGAAAAAACATGGTGGCGAAAGTCTCCAATTACTCGCCAAGTAGGTATATTTCACATGCGGTACTTAAATAAGCTCTCGTAATAAAAACTAATTTTCAAGCATTTTACTACCTCGTTTATATCGCAGCTTTTCTAAAAAAGATTACTTGCTTTTAGACAATGAAACGAATTTTTGGGGAAAAATAACGGGGCCGTATTTTTTAGTGTCACCGGCACTTGAAAAAACATTTTTTATTTATTTTTTTTAGTTGTAATTAACGAAGGTAATGATCTTGCAGTGCCATATATTTTTTTGGCCTAAATCGAAGATCTAGAATTATATGAAATAAAACAACACCGTAGAGAGAGAAAGAAAGAGGGAGAGAGAGAACTCGATGTAAACGACATCGCCGGTGCAGACGCGGTATCCATTAGCATTTTCCATTTCACGTGAGATTTTCGTGAAGGGGTGGAGGATGAGGATTCACGAAGGCAATTCGCGTATCGTGTCTCAAAGCGACGAAGCTCGTACCTCGGAGTTTCGTAGGTAGGGAAAGTTGAATTTACGAGCGCGAACGCGGCCTAGCACGTACATATGTAGTAAAATATAAGATGTGGGCGGAGAGGATGCGATAGACACATTCGTAGTTGGCCCCGACGAATAAGAGGAAGATATCGCGAAGCGAAAAGGTCATGTACGATGTTACGTGGAGATACAACTCTCTCTCTCTCTTTCTTTTTTGCTTATATGTTACCGCTTTTATCATCTTCGCGGCAATGCATTAACATTATTTTCATTTTTCCACTGTAATCTCATGCTTAATTAAAGCAATCGTCGGACTTTGGAGCGCGTTCGCCGTACAAACGAGAGCTCGCGGCCATGATTGATCGACATTCGAAGAATCGATTGAATTTCTTGCCGATGGCTAATTATTAATTTATAGCCGGGGATATATCGAGTGGTTGCATCAGTATAGGTATGTGTACGTATATGTATGTAGAGATACATGTGTATACGTACCGACATTGTTTCAGATATTTACATACGTGTGTATCATATATCGTTGGAAAGTGGTTACGATTGCACCGTAATCATGTAAACGAGTGTTGAAATATACGTGTGAAATATGGGCATGTTGTATGTGCGGGTGGATACTTGATTTATTCGTAGAATTCGTAAATATATATGCGTATATGCACATGTATTTGCAAACTTTCGAATATACAATTGTTCACGATCTCCATTCGAATATCTCTTAGTAATTGGATCAAAACGTAGACTTGCCAACGAATCCCTAATAAAAAAGGTTAAACTTGCCGTTACAGTTAATGTCACTAAAAGGACATGCACTTCGTTTTGATCTTGCCGTAAAGTGCCACCGCATCGCGATTGTTTTCTTTAGCCTTTTCTTCTTCCTCTCTTTTTCTTCTTCTCCTTCTTTTCTCTCTATTTCTCTTTATTTCTCAGGGGCGGTTCCTCCATTCTCTCACCCTCACCGAGTCTGTCCTTCGCAGAGGAAGGAAACGCTCCAGGAAATTCATTTGCAGAGACGTGGCACTGCGCGGCAAAACACGAATGATATATTTACATGGCGCCGAGGGAGAAACCAGCGAGATGGATTTACTCGGGAGAGCTTTATCGAGCGTAACGAGCTACCGTGCGCGACGTATAAAGCGTACCTTTCGAGAGGGAGAAATGGAGATGGATAGATAGATAGATAGATAGATAGAAAGAGAGTGACTATTCTTCCTCTCACTAATTTCTAATTCGTTCGAACCTGACGAAGAATAGGATCGTGCTTTTTTAACGAAAGTGCCCGCACATTTCTGTTTTTTAAATGAAAGAACAAGTAAGTGCATTTGCCTTAACATGTTTGCCGCTGTTGATTCGTTAAGAACTGGCAGACTAAGAGATCTAAAATAAATACTTCTTTAATGTTATCTCTCTTTTTTATTTATTAAATATTATACACTTTTAAAAAATTAGTTTCTTCCAGGCTCCATGAACACTAGTCCCGGTCCTGCATTTATGTCACATACATACGCGACTAATTAAAAGAAGGAACAAGGAGATATCGATGTTTGAGATATTTTTTGAGAAAAAATTGTTCACCCTGACATCGTTCAGCTTTTCCTCATTCATATTCTCTCTTTCACATACTCTCTGTTTTTCTCTTTACTTCTTTCTCACTTCCTCTTTTATGTAACAGACGTTTCACACTTAACGTCTATCTTTTAATTAATTTCTATTGGTAAAAGTTACGTTGTTACATTGTTAAACCAACGAATAACGACTTTTTACCAGTTTATTCTCTCTCTCTCTCTCTCTAGCTTAAGAGTAATATAAATAATTAACAATCAGGAACGTGCTCATAATGCGCGTTTTCAATATACATACACACATAGGTATATGCATGCATGCATGCATACGTGATACTTACATGTCGACGTTTCTTGTTTCGCGTATCCCGCGCGTCGCAGGTCATACGATTATGTTAAATATAATTGAAATGGTCGATTTACGTATGTATATGATACCATACATACGTGTATGAGATTGGCTTCGAACTTGTGGCGGTAAATAACAGAGCTGGATATCGTTCAAAGATAACTAACGGATCGTGAATAAAGTGAAATGATCGAGTAAATGGGATGCAATATAACTTTTGTTAATAAAATTTCGAACAAGCATCGTGTTATCGAATTCATTATAAAGGAAGGATATGTTATTAATCATTTTCTTTTCAACGTAAAGTCGCAGCACAGAATATGGCAGATTTAAGTGATATTAAAGCATTGATAAAACAAATAGCAAGAATATAATAATACGTATAGATTTATTTCTAGCGGTGAAGAAGCTTGGCGTGAAATAAAAATGCTGGTAAATATGGTTTAAATTGAAATGTCACGAGAAATAGTAATTATTTGGCGTAATGGTGTTTATCCGTTAATATCGTTTCTCATTCTTACAAAAGATGTCCAGTTCTGGAGAATAATTGCTAAAAGAGGAATACTGTTGTGGTTTTTTTTTTTTTCTTACATATTTTCTCACTTTTCCCGTTTCCTCTCGCTTCGCGATACATACATGGTACATCACACGATCGAATTAAATGGGACATCCCGTGTATAGCCAATAACGGCAATAATAACGCGTGTGTTTTTCAATTACGAGTCGCAATTAATTAGTCTTTCATCGAAGATCGAAAAATGGGACGATATTATTGCCATCCGGCAAAGGTACACAAATACACACACACACACTTAAAAATACAAAGGCACGCATGGTGTACATACGTACGTCCATAAAAGTTGTATAGAGAAGTATACAACGAAGAGGGGAGGTGTACTCGTCGAGCTACAGAAAAGTTTTGTGTTCCCAAAAGGTTCTCCTCTCTAACGTGCCTTCCATTAGATGGGTAGGTGCAGTACAGCGTAACGAAATTCTTGGTTAACGTACATATCACGCCCTCCCTCTTGCTCTCTCTCTCTCTCTTTCTCTTGTTCTTGCTAATTCACCTAGTAATTTCCCATGGCTCCACTGGTAGCATTCTCGATTTCGTCTAACAGGCAGAGACCTCGCTCGAAGACGAATTTTAATCGTTCGTACGAACGTTCAATGGCACCTCTCTCTCTCTCTCTTTCTATTTTACGTTCGTGTTTCTGCTCGAAGAACTCTTGTTCCGAGGGGGAAACGAACGAACGCGGGAAATTGGAGAACGCCTGCGTACCAAATGTGAGATTTTCGAAGCGGACGAAGGAAGCTTGCGTTCGAGTTTCACCTCGAAGGGTGTTGCCCTTTTGACGCTTCTTCTTTTTTTTTATTTTCTTCTTCGTCACTCGATTGAGACAGTGACGGTCACATACAACCACAAGCCTCGACCACCATGTTCGGTAACGTCTTTTGTGTTATCGTATTGTTCGAGTCGACGTAGAGAAGTTGCATGGGCGAGAGCTGCGTCGGTGAACAACACGGCACGATTTCGCTTTTACGATGCAGCATGTTGCCCTTCTTCGCTAACAACCTCTGAAAAAAATTAAGATACGTTCGTGATAAGACACTGTCGTTATTTATGAGGAACGCTTTTAGATCTTTCTTTTTTTTTTATTTTAATTTGACATTGGAAATCAGCGCAAGTAATCGACCAAAACGTGAATGACACGTGACTCGAAAAACTCACGAGTTAATTAAATTCTATATTGTGAGTGACGTTTTTTACTTCGAAGTAAAAAAAAAAAAAAAATTGTTACCGCATTGACTGCCGTGCCGGGTGACCTGCATTCGATTTTTTAGCGAAACCACTCTATATTTAATTAAACGTTTACCATTTCGAATACAACCATATCTACAACTTCGTCCGTTTATTAGATACATTAAATTTTTAATTTCATAATACATGGCGGGCCAAAAAAAAGTGTTATCGAAACATACATTCAAATCGGTACAAAGTTGAAGATATATTACATGTAAAATTTACTGTTTTCTTTTTTTTTAACTGAACAATTTTTGATTATAATACGATTTATTTTTTGGTGAAAATGTAAGTTATCGCTATAAATTCAAGATCGCGGATGATCCAACATCATGGGCCGCATTTTGGGAACCCCTGATCTTACGAATACTACGGGAAACACGTTTTTCAACTTTTTACAGTTAATTGACTTGTCGTCGTTGTACAAAATGGCGTAGTCGTCGTCGTGATAAGAAGAGCGAGGAGAAAAATTCGCGACGACGTTTATCCTCCTCGTCGAGCGTAAGTACAACAGCTACGTCGTTTTAAGGGGGCGAGTACCCTTCTTTCCTCTATGAAAAAAATGCTAATTACGTTTTCGGATAGCTCCTTTTCTTTTTCCGTGCGCGTTACGAAGGACGGGGGCTTGACGTATAACGGGGTTTTATGTTGCGCGATAATGGAGTCTTAGCGGGCCATTATCGTTACGAGTTGCAAACTATATTGCCCGCATTACGCGTCAAGTACAGCCCGACGGCTACTACCTTCTTACGACTTTTATTAACAATTAATGCGGATAATAAACGGTCGCGTTAAACCTGTGCGTGTGCGTACGTAAGTATATATATGTATACCTATACTTTTATATTGCATATACTTTTATAATACTTCGCTGGAAGTTATGCGCGGAACGAACGAAATTGGTTTTCGTTTCTTTACGTTTTTTTTTATATTTTTTTTTTACGATTTGAAATTATCGCAACACAGTTATTTTTAAATTTGAGATTAATTTTTTTTTCGAACGAACGATAGATGAATGAATTGAAAAAATATTATTGAGTAAATTTGTGAGACCTATCCAATGGAAAAAAAAAAAAATTAATTTCTACCGCAACACAGTTATTTTTAAATTTGAGATTAATTTTTTTTTCGAACGAACGATAGATGAATGAATGAAAAAAATATTATTGAGTAAATTTGTGAGACCTATCCAATGGAAAAGAAAAAAAAAAATTAATTTCTACCGCGACAGTTATTTTTAAATTTGAGATTAATTTTTTTTTCGAACGAACGATAGATGAATGAATGAAAAAAATATTATTGAGTAAATTTGTGAGACCTATCCAATGGAAAAAAAAAAAAAATTAATTTCTACCGCAACACAGTTATTTTTAAATTTGAGATTAATTTTTTTTTTCGAACGAACGATAGATGAATGAATGAAAAAAATATTATTGAGTAAATTTGTGAGACCTATCCAACGGAAAAAAAAAGAAAGAATTTTTACCAACCCTGATAACGTTGTTATAAGGCGAGCCGCTTATCGTCAAGGACGCCGCGGTGGAGCAGGACCCTCTGCAAAAATATGCGTGATATCCGCTCGGATGTAAGATCCAATCGCTCCAGCCGATGTCCTCGAAGTTTATATAGAGCTCGTCGCGACAGCACTCTTTCATTTCCGGCAGGCAGTTCGAATTCCTCTTCGGCCTGTTCTTTTGCGGTAAGGGTGAGGTGTGTATCACCAGGAAGGGCTTCAGTGTCAGCTCGATTGAGACCGGTGCCGTGACACGGTCGATCGAGCAGGTGCTGCAGGCTATTTGCATCGCGTGGTTCAGCTGATGCTTCTCCACCCACTTTCTCACCGCGAAACTCACGTCCGTCTTTACCCAGCCCTCTGGAAGCAAAAAAAAGAGCATAGATACTCTTTCGTCCTCTCTTTCACTCTTCTTTATTTTGTTTTTTAATTCTTTTTCCACGTGCTTCACGAGTTTCTCATCCCTTCACGCGTTCCACCCATTAAGCTTTCTAATTATATATACTCACACGGTGTGATCGTGTAGAGGAAACAAGATTTAATCCTACCGCGTTCAATTTATTTGGGTTCTTGGGTAAAATAAAGAGAGCTAGGCGCGTATACGTGTTTTTATTTCTTTTTTTTTAAACAATCCTTTTAACGAATTTCCACGCTTCGCAAATTCCTACCGCGAGCCGAAGAAAATTAACGTGAAATCTCGTGCTCTCGTGGCTCGTGTTTTTGACATGCCCAATTTAATCTATCTCGATTCAAATTTGATTTCACCGACGTATGCAGGAGTAGGTATGCGGGCTTTCCTCGCGGATTATACGAGATTCGATGTAGGAACTTCAGGAGTTTCGCGAAGTTCTCGATCGAGGGAAGTCTTGCCAATCACCTCGAAGCAAAGTTCTTTTAATAAACAAACGCATCGTGTACCCCTCATCTGTACAAGTGTATACATATTCATATAGCTCTTAATAACACGATATGACAATATCGCGGAGTAGCAATATGTTTTGCTTCGTGTATTCTCTTCGTAAAGTCTAAAGTCCAGTCATGTTAGGTAAATCGATGCGAAACTTGTTGTTGCCTTTAATATCTTAATCGGTTTTGGTACGTGCGCTTCTTCGGCAAGCGTGCTTCGAACTTGTGGAATATAAACTAGAGAGGCACATTTTGTATATTGGTCGAATATGAACGATGACTTCCAGCGTTTACTTCTTGAATTAAAGAGGTACATTTGTATATTTACACGTATAAGTGAGGGTTTGAGAGAACGAAATTTCCGGACTCAGAGAATCGAATGTCAAAAGAGACAAAAAGTTCTTTCTGATTATGGTTATTTTTCTCAAACGTTTCGCAGAATTAGTGATATTAAAATAAATTTGATTAAATTTGTGGAACGAACATTAAATTTTTTAATAAGAGAAAACTCTTTTCAAATCCTAAAATTTAATTTCAGTGCAGGTTTTAACTGCCTAAAAATTCATTAAATGTTTACATGAGGCATTGAAGAAAAAAAGTTCTTTTTTTAACGAAAAAGAAGGTTGGTTAAATTTGATATTAAAAATCACAAAATATGAACAAAATTGAAAAAGTTGCAAATCTGATCCCGGCTAAAAAGAACTGCTTTGTTCCTTTTAAAGGAGTAAAATCGATTCCCTGAGTTTAGGGATTTGGTTCTATTACATCCTGTAGGCGCGATATAGGGGAGAGTAAGCCTACCTTCCGGTACGCTTAACCCGTAAGAGAGATAGCGTGAGGATTATTTATCGTCTTGCTAAATACATTTTTTTTAGGTACAATATAAATGTCAGTCGTACAATTTATCCTGCCAGTTTGTTATATTGTACCGATGGTAGCGCTTTGGGAAATTGATACTTCAATATATCAATTGTTTCACGATATATTGTAGAAAAGATAACGAACTATCAAAGTAAACATAGTCCGTATTCAATTAGGAGAATTAAAGATATCAACGGTTTGATTGAAAGTGATTCGGCATAGTCGGTTCTCCTCTACACGTATGTGTGTATGTCCTCACGTATATACGTAATATATCTAAAATTTATTTTCGCTATCGTATCGAGTAGCATAAAACCGTGAACGACGAAAGGTTCTTCCCATTTACCAACCTCCAATATCGGTCTCGAAAATTGCCATCATCGTATTCTTTTCAAATCTTTCCCCTTTGTCCCAGTGATCCAACTCCGATAGGACGAACGTTTGGTTGAGATCGTCGTTCTCGTCGTACTCCTTGTAGAACCAAAGATGCGCCGAGGTCACGTCAACGAACTGCATCTCGTTCGGCAAATAGAAAGTAAAACAGGCCGCTGGATTAAAGCCTGTCACGTGGTTCGAATTTTGTCGGCATTTTTTCGAATCTGCTACACCTGAAAGACATTTGTTCAAATATTATACATATATGTGTTATATTAATGTTAATTTTGTTTTATAACAATGTCTAGCTAGATTAACCCTTTGCGGTCGTATGTCTACTCTCAGCCACCGAAGCTTTTTTACCATTCCAGTATAATTTTTCAACGAGATCTAAGATCGTTGGACCTAATGTACCCAAATATTACAATTTAAAAAAGAATTAATAAATCTTGTTTTTCCTTCATAATCTTGCATATTATATATTACTGTTCGTTCAACAAAAATTCATTCCCACCAGCATGATACCTATATATAAACTTAATACGACCGCAAAAGGTTAATTCAATTATATATCCTTTTACGGAATATAGAATAGTTTGGTACATAAACTAAATAAGTAGAGTAACTATGAATTAGCAACCATTACTGCAAAGCAGTATCTATCTAGTAGCGTTTATATAACAACATCGTTCGCGTTATCAATGCGAATTAACGTTTAAAAAAAAATTTCAATCGTACGTTCAATTCCACGTACTCATGTATGTACAACGTTCTCGATGGTATGACTAATGAACTAAAAATGAAGAGAATTCTTCGCGACCTTCTTACGAACGATCCTAAATCCTTTTTTTTCGGATTTATCATACATATATAGCGATATTAAGGCGTGCAATTCGTCACATGCCTCCGATAATAGAAGTGTTTCTTATCGAGCTCGTAGACCCTTTGAACTTCCTTCGAATGTAATCTCGTGAGCAAGAAGTCGTGAAAAAGCGTGTAACTTGTTTTGTCACGTATGTACTAATCGGATGATTACACGCATATGTATATGTGTGTGCAATCGCACATCTGGCCACGACAAGGAAGTTGAACTCTTTTTCCTTTTACTTTTAATAAGAGATTTTTCATAATAACCACTCGATTCTTCAAAGGAAATTTTTTTTTCTTTACCCGTTGCAACAATATTGCAACGAAAGCTCGAAGAACGAGTTCCTGGCAATTAAAACATAATGAAAATTTCAATAGACCGATACTCCTCTATTTCTTTCGTTCTTGACTGAAGTCTAACAATTCGAAAATATTAACTAACAGAAATGCCTTTACGAAGACACCCTTTCGATGAAGTTTCGTGACGTTAGACGCGACCGATAGAGCGTTACGCCAGAGCGTAAAATGCAAAACGATCGTCCCTCCAATGACGGTGGTTGGCCAACGCCAACGCTAAATTAGTTTGTAACGAGATCGCCGCGAAATGCGTGCTCGTTATACCCTGACAAAGGTAATTGGATATTTTCTACGGTGTTTAGGGCAAAGCGAAAGATGCCTGTAACTTGGAAATGATTTTTAAAAATTCTAACGAGGAAACTTGGTGTCACAAAGACGTAACAGTTTAATTTGTTATCTCGATGAAATGAAAATATGTTATCTTATATGATAATTTCAAAGACACCATAAATTCACAAAAATATTCAAACGTAATAAATGTGAGTAGGATAAAAAATAATTCTTAGTAACATGTATTAGGCGGCAACCATCTTAGAAAATGGCGTAGAATCGTCCATTTTAGTGTGACTGTCGTGCTACTTGATACGATGACGAATACTTCCGGTTCACTGGCCTCGACCGCGTCGGCGTAATCTGCCTCGCCCCGACATTTCAACCGAAATCGTGGCGGGTTAACGAGGCCGAACTTTTGGTGCTAATATCACGAGGCTTCGGCGTTTGTACACATTTCTAACCGAGTTAGATAATGAAGATAAGAACCGGGGCACGTTGATCCAGATTCGTTTCTCGCTACTGTTATATGATATCGAAGAAAAAAAAGATTCACGAATCTCCGATTTGCTGACGAAACTTAACACGGTGTCATAAAGTTAATTTTATTATGCACATATTATCTCCATTTATTTATACACATGCTCTCTATATTAGAGTATAGATTTTTATCAGTTTCGATTCCTCCCCTCCCCCTTCTCTCTCAATAAATTTCTCTTTGGAGAGAATAGAGATTAGGACGATTTATTGGTAAACCGGGTAAAATAGTACGAGCTATTGAATATAAATGGCAATCGTGCGCATGTACATAGTACGATATGTACACATAATATGTACATAACAAATATGATACAGAACGTGTTGGTCAAATAAATGGTACGACGAACACGTGCAAACGGCTAATCTAGATGGGTAGAAAATATTTATTCTCGATTTTTGCACTACGATGTTTAGTCGAGCTTTCCTTATCGTCGTGAGATTAGAAAGTAATAGGATAAGCTAACACGCGTTGCTACCACGAATTGAGAGTCTACTAATGTTGAACTTGTATAATCGGGGCTTTAGTATCCGCACACTTATAATTACAACGATCTATTTCGCGAGATATTGAATTTTTTATAGAAATTAAATGTTAAATACATTCATTTACCGAAAAATTACTTTAATCATAAAAATTGCATTTTTTCATTAACTCGAATAATCACTGTTCCGAATCATTCCGATGGGAAAAAAATCGTTTCTAAATTGGATTTAAAGACTCGAGATGTCGCTTTCTCACAGAAACTATAGGCTTATCGTTTCTCTCACTAATTACAGTACTTCCCGAGCGACTTTCCTCGTCGAAAAACGCAACGGTGCGACGTGTGGTCCATTAAAATGCGTCGTCGTCGTTGGGGATCGTGATTCGGTGCCGTAATTTCACGTAAATTCTCGCTGGAATGCCACACACACGCACTCATGATTTACGTACACGAATGTGTATATTTTCATATATATACATATATGTACATGTATAGATGGTAACGCGGAATGGCTCAACGGATTTCAGTGTTTGCATCGCCGTGGAAAATTTGAAATTCATGGTCCGCGCCGCTCGTTGCTACGTTACTGGAGTGGACTCTCCACGACGTCATTGTTACTTGTCCTCATTTATATTTTTTCCTTTTTCTTCCTTGTCTTTTTTTTTTTTTTGCCGAGGTAGAGAGAAAGATAGGAGGAGAGGGAGACAAGGGAGCCGTGCAATTACGCAATATTCATATCCTCCAATGGTATTTGAGAAGAAGAAAATAAAAGTCCAGGTTTATCGAAAATTGCTTCCGACGAGTATGCCGTTTTCGAATGAGTTTTCCTGCATTTTCAGGATGCTTCTCTTTGATTTTTCGGTATCGAGCATACGTGCAACGTTCGAGAAATATATTTGAATTATAAATGAGAATAGAATAAGAAAAAAAAGACGATAGACCTCGCGCAGTGGGTTTCAGCTATTTTTCGGAGTACGGCTCGTCCTTTAAAATAATACGTATGAAAGGAGTACGGTTAAAGTACCGTGTAACAATCATCGTAAGTTCTTTTTTTCCCTTCCACTTTAATTCCTTCTTCCTTCTTTTTGCGCTTCTGTTAAAGAGAACGAGAAGAGAGCGTTTCATGCGGATGTGCTCCCAGCGAGAACTCTTTTCAAACGAATTTTTTTTTTTCGAGAAAGAGAGTCCACGGGATCTGGATGAATGGAAGAAATAGCGAACAAAAGTAGTTCATTCGGAGATCGCTCTTTCATATCTCTCTTTTCTTTTCTTCCTTACTCCTTCCAGTCCCACTCGGGTATCAGGAATCGTACGTACGTTATACCCACGTATGTCTCCTATCGAGGAAAAATTATTTACTAGCTTCCCTTTGCTTGGATAAGGTAAGATGAAAGGGATTTTTTGGTGTGTCTAGTGGAAAAAGCCAAGTTTGTTCAGCCATCTCATTTGTATTATTCCATAGAGTACACATACATATAGATATGTATACGTGTATACGAAGCCTAACGGCTGCTATTCCCTTTTTTTTTTTTTTATTATCAATCTCGACGGAAGAATATCGCGTTGCGAAAAGAATTTCGTCCGAGCGAAATAAAACGGAGCAACGAAGTTCGAGTTACGTTATCGTTAGCGTTGACGCGAAATTAATATCGCGCGCGGTCTAATTGAAATGCTTGAAACTTGTTGTTTCTTTTTACGAGACAACGAGCGACACTCTCCTCTTCGTCGGGGACATCTTTCATAATTAATTTCTCCTCCAACGAATACGGTCGATTAGCCACACGCATCCGTCGCATGAAATTTCGCCTTGAACAACGAGAGTTATTTATTATATCTTTCACCGTTCCTTCTTTTTTTTTTCTCACTTTAATCGACGCTATTATTTTAGTTATGGTGGAACTTTGATCGAATCGTAAATATTGTTTATCGCGTTTCGCTTTATCGTGACCGGCTAGCCGTCAGTCTTAATAAGGACAGGATCACGAATTGCTCGATGGACTCGATAATCGATTTTATGTCATTAAATAAAAAAAAAAAAATCATAAGTAATAATAATAACTCGAATGCCTGTCAAATTCGAAGTGAAACACGAAAATGTTGCTAAAATACAGAATCGTTTTAACATAAGTCTTTACATATGAATCTTACTCTATATTCATATGTCGCACACTCAGTTCAATAGAGACATAAGTGAAAAATAATATAACTGCAGAAAATTAAGAAGTAATATTTTAGGGCTCGTTTAAAAATATTTGCGATTTTTCATTCTAATATTATTCAATTAAAAAAAAATATGGCGAATTTGTGGCGGTATAGGAATCCAACATGTTTAAGGTTAAAAATACGGTTTTATTGAAATTTCTCGTTTTTTGCACATGTGTCCCCATTGAATTGGGTGTGCGATGTATTTATTATATCTTGTCAAATTTGTTCAGTTCACGTATATTTAACATAGTTCAATGAAAAATTACGAATTGCGACCGTAGTACATTTTTCTTCTTTGTTCGTGTAAAATAAAAAAATAGAACAACGTGGATCGGTAACATATTTACGGGCGGCCTGGTGTTCTGTTTACGTTCGAATATATAACACCCGTAGCCTTCCTCCGTTATCTGTCAACCACCGCGCGACACAAAAGGACGGCCGGCGGGCCGTTAGATTCGATTTATGTTTCGATCAAAGTTCCACGGTAATTAGAATCGTGGCGGCAATTAATTAAATACCATCGATCTTTCGTGACAAGGACGAAACGGGCGCTCGACCGAAACGGGATCGAGGAATTAGATTTTACGAGAGCATAGCGTGTATGTATGTCCATCGGTCGTATAGTACCTGTTGCATAACTTTTCGAGTTGTATACCTACTACGACTGACTCCAAAGTGAGGTACCTAATCGTGTGCTCTTCGAAGTTGACTTATTTTTTCTCTTATGACGGGCATCAAGTGCTCGAAGATATACAGGGTGTCTGGTTCCAGGTGTCCAAGCGGAAAATTACATGTGCACATCAATGATTCGAGTCGAAAAGTCTAATACTATTTTCCGAAATTCGGCACAACTAAGTGGTTATTAACAAACAAAGATAGGCCAATCACGGCAAGCAGTGACATGTAACGTTGTTTATTGTGGATTGTTCCTTCTACTGCTTCGTTTCTTGAGTAGTTGCAAGCTCAAGTAAACCGCCTTTTATCGCGAATCGCCGTAATTGGTTGATCTTTGTTAATTATTAACTCGTTAACTAAGTCGAATTTCGAAAAATGGTATCAGACTTTTCGACTCGAGTCATTGATGTGTACATGTAGTTCTCCGTTTGGACACCTGAAACCGGACACCCTGTAGAATATAGGTACATTCGAAGATGCACCAATGTATTACGCGAAAAATTAAAAATAATAAAGTTTGTCAATAAAAATTCTCTTCTAAAACATCGGTATAGAATTTCGTGATCTGCTCGAGCTAACTTCTCATCACTTATCGAGCTAATCGTTCGAGTTTAAATTCATCGCGATGGAATTTTTTAAGAAAAAAAAAAAAAAGAAATCCGGCTCACCTTCGTTCGGAAAGACAACGATCTGATCCGTTTTACCATAGAAGCTCTCCGCCGATTTTTCCGGTTCAAGTGGCGCACCGGGTCGAAGTTCGAGCACGTTGCCGTTTATCAGCGGCTTCGGCAAGGTCGACAGCGATATCGACACGTCCGGTGGCTTCGAGAGCCGTAATTTCTTAAGGATCTGTTGCTTAACATATTCGACCCTGAATTCGGTTAGTAAGGGATCGTGGTCGGTGACAACGACTTTGTTTTGCGTACATTCGACGCATGACTTGTCCTCCATCGAGGATTTCGGCGAATCTTGAGAAAGCGTATACAACGATCTCCAAACGTTCATGAGAGGATTCGTGACCTCTGGCCAGTCCGCATCGACCGGGAACGCGAAAAGAAGAAGAAACGGGAACAGGATGATCAATCGCATGTTTCTCGTTCGTTTTTCCTCGTTTTATGTCCACCCGATTTCACCCTCGATGTTAAATCCTAACTAGATCGATCGTTTCGATCACGCCTTTGGCGAGAACTCCAGGATCAAGAACGAGGGTGAATTGGCATCGTCGAGGGACATCCGTTTGGACCGCTTTCTCGATGACTCCGTGTACACATCGATCCTCCTCTCGATCGCGACGAGCGCTTCCTCGACGACCGACTCGATTCTTCTCATAGAGACTCTCGACGAGTCCTGTCATAGAATCTCAAAGATCGAAAATTCGATGCTTTCTTCGAGTTCTTTGGTATTTACATAATTCTCCACGGGTATCGGTGATGTCCCGGTACGTCCGGTCTCGATATCTTGGCTAACCAGATTTTTTTCTTTTCGTCTTCGTTTTTCCCCTTTTTTTTTTAAATATTTAACACGGTGCGTACAAATAGCGATGACCGTGAACGACTGGGACGAGCACAGCTTTCGAATGTTCCGAGCAACGCGTTCACACGGAGACTGGAGGTGAATCGTTACGATGGACCAGTGATGTAGTTGAGTCGGCAGCCGTATGAACTTTGCCCTCCTCCGACCGTAGCCAATGCGGATTGGACGGCGGAGACGGATAGTGCGCTGATATCAGCGAAAGCAAGCACGCGCCGCGAACATGCCGTCACTGGGATTCCGTGTGTTCACCAAAGCGATTACCGACTCTGGTTCCTTCGCGGAATTGGTCAGATGTCACGTTACTCGGGGTCACTGTACCGTTGGTCACTCGAACCTTAAAACCCTACCTCGAATCATTTCGTCATATCCCTTTAGCAAATCTTACTCGATTAATTCCACTCGTCGTGACTCGTCAGTGAATCCTACTCAATCGATCCTTCAATGGGATCACTCAATAAGCATAAATAGGTCTTTAGATGGTATTCTTTTTTACATTCCTTTAGTCTCGTCAAGTATCTCTCGTTTAATTTTGATTCTCTTAGTTAGATACGATAAATAGGGCCGCCTTTATGTTTCAATAGACTCTAAACGTGATGGTTTGTGCACGGTGTTTTTAAAATTAACAAATTTAAAAGCTCTTTTTAACAGTTTCGAGTGCACAGAAATTTCTTTTTTCTATTATATTTGAATTGGGTGAACCCCTAGTCCAACGTGGGTCCTAGACTTCGGCATATTTAGCCCAGATCGACTGATTATTATGAGTAACTATTCTGACTTTTACTTTCTCTCACTAATCTAGAGAACCGTGTTAAAATTAACCTTAACAAATAACAATTTCGCAAAACATTTATTAACAATTAGGAACCAAAGAATCGCATGTAAAAACACCCACGAATTTTGTTATTGACATAAAAACAAGGCGTGACAGGCATTCGTGTTAATGCCGCGTGGAAATTTTCTGGCCATAGCTTTCGTTTAACGCACATTGCCAGATTTAAGTTCAATGGGTCAGAAGGGATAATAGAGACTATTTACATTGACGATAACAATACCATGGTACCAACCGTACATGCTCGAAGCAATACACGGTAGATAGGCCATTCTTTCTACCTCCCTCTCTCGACCGTTTTCTTTTTTTTTTCTTTTATCGTTTTAGGCTTCCCCTTCAATTTCCATAAAATCTAGTAGCCGTGGGATAAGCAACGCTAACTTCGGGCAATTTAATAAAACCATTTGCATTCCGACCGGCCGGTTTCTCGATTAACATGATTTACGATTTAATATTTGCGAGAGTTGAAACTCCGCCGCTTTTATTCCGACGCGCGCGATGCCGAGAGCCGTGTAAGAGAATAAAAGAGAAAAAGAGAGAGAGAGAGTATTCCCTACGAAAATTATCTCGACGAATGCAGTGCCGGCAGAATTTCATGGGAGTAGGTACGTACATATGTACGTATTCACGTATCTTTGTTTGGCTCGCTCGATACGCGGAAATTGCGCAGGCATTGTGCGCGTTATTCCTCACTTTTGAACGTGTCTCCAATTCTTTTCGACGTAGACATTCTCCCAAACGCGTATTTCCACCGATTAAAAGAAAACAGAAAAAAAATTGACTAAGATACAAGTTATCCCCTTCGTATTTGCGCTCGCTTTACTTTCATTCCCAAACAATTAGAAAATGACGTTTCGTTTATCCGTCGCGCTAACGAGCAAGAATTTTGTTTTGATCGTGTCAAACCGAATCTATGATTTGTCTTTATTTATTTAACGAAAGACGAATTTCTTTCGCGTCACGCGATTATCGTCCTTTTCGTGTCCGTGCAAACACAAAGTTCGTAGTAGTAAGCTAATATATGTTGTCGTAGCAACGAGCACCCGTATTCTGTTTTTACATATCCCTCTGTTTACAGACGGCTCAATGAAGATATTGGCAAAGAGTAGTTGTTGATATTATAGTATTGCAGCCTTTGTTTGTTACCAAAATATCGCTGGAATGCGAATATGTTGATTAAGTTAGAAGAATAATTGCGATTGGCACGCTGGTTGCGTCGGAATTTTATAAAACAATATTTGTCATTTTGATCGATTTACAACACATTCTCCGTTGGAGTAATTGAAGTTATTGTTTTGTGAAAAAGATATAGAATATTTTCCTCTCTTTTTTTTTCGTTAAAATGCTCGACATTTATTACGGCTAGCGTGATGTAGCGAGGGTGTACACGCTTTTCGGCAACTCGAAATGACACTTTCGAGTGTTTGAACGTCTCCGTTGGAATTTTCTGGGATAAGAAGGCCAGCCAACGGCATCCCTCGTGTCGTTGCGACGCGATAGGAAAATCCGTCGGGATTTCCGTCCTCTGGAAAACGCTTATCACGTCGGATATATGCAGGTATGGAAGCAAAAGAAGTAGAAGAAGAAGAAGATGGAAGCGGAGAGAAAGTCGCGCCCTCGTTCTTCCACCTCTAGACGGGCCATCTCATTTTATCTACCTTTTCCTTTCACGATCTTCATTCGTCTCCACTCGCAGCCATTTTTGAGCGACGTTTACGGCTATCATAATTTGCACGAGTCGCGTGCATTTCTTTTTGTGCGGCAACCTGCACATTTATGTTTAATAAAAATAGAAACTTATTAATAAAATTATTTTTAATTGTAACTATCTACTTCACGTCACTCTAAAACGTTGGTAGAAATCTTGGTGAATGTCTAAATAATGAGCTCACCCCTGCCTCCCTCCGAGAGGGGGAGTTTATGCAGACATTTACCGAAATCTTTAAATTTCAGGGAATAGTAGGAAATTACTTTTATAATTAATAAAATAGATTAATAACAGTCAGGGTTAAAGAAATGTCTTGTTTAATAATATATAGTGTGCAATGAGTATATATTTATATTAAAAAATAAATTCCTTATCCTACATACGATAGATTGCATGACGTTGGTGGTAAATAATTCGTTATTCAAGCTGCATTATCCTGAAATATGTGTATACATTCGCGTTACCCTGGATGCTCTTAAGGGAGTACATCCACACGGACGATAAATTTTCTTTCTCTCTCGGCTTCCGACGTTCCACGTACGTGCGGGCTAAGGATAAAGTGGACAATGAGAGCTTACGGCTCGCCAAGCTTTTTTCTTATTTATTCGACTTTTCTCTCTCTCTCTCTCTTTTCTCCCAATTCATCCATCTCATTGCACTCTTGTCCAATTCTGTGAGTGCGTGTGTGTGAGAGAGAAATAAAATACATCATTTGCTTTAATTAAATTAGCTTTAATATCGACTGATCGTCATATGCATTTCACAAAGGTATTATTAATAGGGAATGAGCGAGGTTAGTTCATTGTCCGGATCGAAATTTATCCTGTGTAATTCAAATTTTTGTAAAATATTAAAATTGGATCTTTTGTTTTAATAGTGATTAGTAGACTGCGGATCTTTATGCAAATACATATTTTTTTCAAATTTTACATATAAGACAAACCATTGAATATGTCACATGTATCCTTTATATTTTACATATTTTTATTCAGTTATCAGCTCTACTTGCAATATTTGATGAATCATGAATTATAATTCATATGAATTTGCATAAAGATACGCAGTCTAGTGATTAGTGAGTAAAATAGAAATGATAATTTCGAAGAAGGTATATTGTTCTTTGAGATACACTTAATTTTTAAGCGTGGTACCAAAATGTAGACCTATCATCTTAATATTGGTTAAGCCGAAGTTACAAACCTCTCGATAATAGTGCAATTATATATTTCTCTATAATTGCTCTTTAATAAAAAAAGATTCCTTGATGCCGAGTGGAAGTTCGTAAATCAAAATGTCGAATGTCACTGATCCGATTACAGGCCGATTATATTTCGAAAGTGGAATGTTTCCGCTAAAACTTTTGACGTTGAACTTCGCGACGGGATTTTGCATATAAAGAAACCCGTTTACCTCGTTTCCTCGGCAGGTTACTCTTCTTTTTTCTTTCTACCCTTCGCTTGCCTTATCGCGCTCGTTATTTTCATCCCACTTGGCTCGTTTCTCTTTCATTTTACTTTACGTTTCGTATGTCTCGCAATGGCGGAGTAATCTTTGAAAGTTCGTACGACGTAACTAGGTATCTTATTGGGAATATCTTACTAACGCTGCATTTTTGCTAGGGAGGGAGGTAAAATAGCATGTCTTTATTAACACTTTTGCTGAAAAATAACATAAATTAATTTCACATTGTACGTAAAATATCGTGAGATCTGAAAATTTCTTTCAACAAGCTAACAAATTAATATTTAAAACAAACGATAACCGTGCTGTGGTACTTTAAATTCATACAAATTATTAATGTAATATATCTGTAAAAGTAGAGCCGAACACGTATTCGCGATTGACGGTTAATGAAATGAATAAACGAATGTTTATGAAGACACGTGGGGTTTTAAAAAAATCCATTGGTATATTGTCTGTCGACCATTTGCAATATCTCTAAATTCTGTCTCTGTATCTCTCATTCGTTCTCTCTCTGTCTCTCTCATTTTACCATCGACGATTCCGCGGTTAGAAGCCGCTCAATAATTGAATTCCCTCGTATCGCGAAATAAATGGGATGGAATCTTTTTATCGGTCTTCAACGTCCACACTTTGCAACGAAATATCAGACTCTCGCGTAAGCCGCATAATTTGCAATTCCACAACGATTTTTGTGCCTGGCCAGTCGCATGTAGCCATTCTCGCCCCAACTCCGACCCCACCAATTCTTCAGGATCCACTCGGTTGGCGTGTAGCCGACGATCAGCACTGCGTGATTCACGCTGTCCGAACTACACGAAACATCGTCGTACACTCCTTGGCTGTAAATCAATCATTTCAGTTCCGTTATTAGCATATTTTATCGCCTTTACTGATACTTAATCAAAATTGATACGGTTTTGGGCAAGAAAAATACAAAATATGAGAAACGAAAAAAGTAAAGAGCTCAAAGGTTACCCGTACATTTAATTTTTCGTTTCAAATTGTTTTTTTTTTTTACATTTTGTTACTATCTACTATCGTTCTATAGAAGATCGGGAATTCCTTTATAGAAATATCGAAGTGATTTTCGATGACAAGTTACGAAAAAGCTGACCGTGTGCATTGGCACCGACTCGTTACAAGGTTAGCGCGACAATCGATCATTTTTTCGATGTAAGTAAACTTT
This sequence comes from Ancistrocerus nigricornis, assembly GCA_916049575.1. Classification (NCBI taxonomy): domain Eukaryota; kingdom Metazoa; phylum Arthropoda; class Insecta; order Hymenoptera; family Vespidae; genus Ancistrocerus; species Ancistrocerus nigricornis. Next base: position 9,577,744 of record OU696668.1, on the reverse strand, counting down.
CGATATTTCTGCCTTTCATGTAAACATTGCCAAATACTGTACTCCATTACGTATTTGTGATAAAGGTCACGCACTTCCTTTACGAGCGAACGTTCAAAAAATGATTGCGACATAGCGACTAATTGATTGCTTAATAATATGATGACATCGACCACCAGCGTTGAAAGTTTCGCGCTTTTTGGTCGGGATGATGATATTTCAGTTTTATGTATGACCGATTGTGATCTACGAGTTTGCTTTACCGTGTCATCAATTAATATGAACTTTTATAGTGACCCATATAAAATAGACCGTGATACGCGTAGATAATACGTCCTTCCAAGTATTTATATGATAAAGAAAATAACAATTGATCGACTTTTCTACGTTCGTGTACTTCAGAGAAGTTTAAAATTATACACGCAACACGATGGACTTTGTAGCTAGACATTTTCCACCAGTAGATTTTGCAAGAATTTCGCTTGGAAATTTTCCATGCTGCAGATAAATTAGGTCTACTCACTGATAGAGCTGGAATGTCTTTGGGCTTGCGTTTATGGAGGCTGCTATAGGACCGATCGTCGCAACTGCAACTTGCAATGCTTTTTCGTCACGTGCCGGTAAAACGGCCCACGATGTGATATTAACGACGCTTCGATCCCTTATAAATCTGCACTGACCTTGCTGATGGAAAGATAACATTTTTATTAATTAAAATACTAGGACCGATCAGAAAAGGTCAATTCTGAATGGACAATTTTTTAGCGAATATTTTTATTCATTTTGTTTTTTTAATTATATATTGGAAATTATGTGTCTTGGAATTATGATATCGTTTGTTTTCCTAAAAGAAAAGAATATGTGAAAGGTCGTACTGATATACATTTAACATCCCGGGTTATTGACATTACGAAGTTTTATTAAGCTCGTCATGCGTTAGATGAGTTTTCGATTACATCATCCAAGCTTCAACGGGTGATACACGGTTTTATTAAATTAAGACGACCGTGCCAGATATAATATATATGTGTGAGTTCAGATATTGTTGTATTTTGGGCCGAATATGCCTTATTCTCGCGATAAATTGTTAAATATTATTATATAAAAAAAGGGAGGTTAACACGCGTCCTACTTAGTCATCGCGTTGCATAAAAGTTTTCAAACCTTAGGAATATTGCGAACGTCGAGAGAACTCGACCGAAAATTTGCATTGAGTCTCGTTGTTGTTGCATCGGTGAGAACGTTAAAATAAAGTGCAGTCGTCGGTTGCGTCATGTACGTATCTACTACTTGGGAAATCAACTGAGATCGTTGATCACACGTGCCATTTTGCATAGCCGAGCAAAAAGATATTATGATAGAATTTATAAGTAATGAACCAATTAAAAATGAACAAATTACAAAATTTTCGGTGAATGATAGAAATTTTAATTGTTGTATATCTAATGGTATAGGAAGCTCTCGAGTTCGTTCAATTCTATGTTAGAAACCATGCGTTTTATTTCGAATAAAAAAAGAAAAAGTTTCACGTTGACTGCCGTACTGATCACTGGTATCTACCCATTTCATTTTACAGGTCGCATTTGGAACATGTTTCATATTAATAATAATATTTGTTGCATATCGTGCTAACTACTAGAATTCACACAGTTTAACTAAATGGAGTAAAACGTTTCGGCGAGCCGTAGGTAAAAGACTTGGAAGTGGGAAGGGGAGGATTGCCCATTGCTGCTTTTGAGATTTTCGTCTTATAACCGACTTGTCCCAAATCGAAAACTGATCATACGACTATGACGTTAAAATAAGTATGACTATCGGTAATAATATTTTCAATATGCTTCATACTTTTCCTATGTAAGGATACAATGATTGCGGCATAAGTCCTTTGGATCTCTCGAGATATCTCAAGGTATTTCTGAGAGAACCACCACCGCATCCGACGTTTCCAGTAATCGTACTACAATCGACTAATTGCTGCTTGCTCAGTGGCATTAGCATGCCAGTCTGCTTAAATATCTGGCCCTCGATGGTGCCAGCTATCGAGTACGCGTAACAGCTTCCACAATTCATTTGATTCACCGATTCCGTCACGAACCCCATTTCTCGCCAATCCAAGCGAGATGGTACGAGGCTTGGATCGTGATGGACCAACGAGACCATCTCATCTTCCGACACGCGACGTCTGCTGCTCGGGATCAGTTTTACCTGAAGTGTGTTTCATTGTAAAATATTTCATTTGATCGAGCTTTCATTGAACTTAAAAAAAAATGTTGAGAAATAAGTATACATACATATGATATTTATGTAGGTACGTAGGTATACATATGCTAATTATTATATTATTAATAACGTTACTAGATTTTTTCTACAAAGAGACAGCGTTATAATTTCATAAAAGAGGGAAAGTATTTTCATCGCTAAAGGTTGCTTGCTTTTATCGACGTTTTTAATTAGACAGTTCTGTATGTTGCAATTTATAGTCGATTAAAAGTCAATTTAATTTTTATTGGAAACATTTTTTTTCAAATTACCGGAAGTATTTCACATGTATTTGGCCTTATATTTCAGGAACCCTTGGATCACACATCTACATCTATTTTTTTTATGCATACTTTGTTAATTAAATTAAGTATGCGATAAATTTTGACGCGATAAAGATTGCAGGAAAATAATTATAAAGAATTTTATTAAATTTAAAGATTTGTGGCGCAAGGTTTTCCTAGATATACTGATTAAATATAGGCAATCAAGCTTAAAAAAGAGACCGTCTCAAGCAAAGTCCTAATTTTCTGCATTTTTTAATTTAGGAAATTAAAATATCGAGAAAGGCAAAAATAGGAGAGTTGTCAAATTTTGGGCTGATAACCATACATTCCCTGGTTAAATTACATATAACAGACCAGGAAAGAAAAATTTGATAGTCTCGATTATGTAAATTGCAAGACACGTATGTATATACGTGTATCGATCGTCAAGTTAAAGCGTGTCTGAAAGGCGTTATCTTATAATGAAAAATAGACTCCGACGATAAGTATCGCTTGTTCGGTAAGGGCCGTCTTAGACTTGCCCTCTCACCTTTACGTTTCCATTACAAACAATGTGAGAAAGGTGCTATAACGCGAGGCACAAAATTTATGGATGCATCCTAAATAAGCGATCTCGCTTTAGTTCTCGACTCTATGAATAATTTATAGTCCACGGATACGGTAACAAGGCGTGCACGATCATTTCAACTTTTACGATCTCCCGTTAGCGAGATATCAAGTAGGTACAAAAAAGTATCGAATAGCGAGACACGCGTAAATTGATCAATTCCGACATAATATCATGAGTTTTCAATCGCAAACTCTTACCGACCATTTCGCGAACGTACTGTTGAGTGTTGAGATCCGCGATGTGGTTGTCTCGTAACATGTAACCATGGTGTCCCGCTGCGGCCATTAAATTGTGTTCGTAAATCTTCATGAGATTTTGCTCCCAGGCGATTCGTCTCGCGTTTTCGAGGTTTCCGCTGTAAGTCTTGTTGAACTGCGTCTGTTCGCCACGTGAAACGATCGTCCATTAATTTTTAACAGGAACCCTTACTCGTTTGCTATCGTACCGGTGACTGACGTTGCGCTAATGGTTAACGCGTTAATCCCAAACTTCTATAAATAAGGCTCGATATAATTTTATGTGACCTTTTTTAGTTCGTTTGCATTAAAGAATTTAACATTTTCGTGAACGAAGTCAAAAATGTAGAAAAAGAAATTAGGTCTGAATCGCGTTTTTTTTTATAACATCAGCTACCGGTACTATTAGATAGTTTATTATGTTGCTTTTTTTCATAGGCACTATCAATTTTTGAATAATATTTCCACAGTAAGCTTCACCTTGTACGCTCTCCAATAATCATCGAGCTTTTTCGAGATTTCTGGTGGCAAGTGTTTAGGTTTACCGAACACTTCTATCCCGTTTGCGTATAATAGAATTAGCAAAGTAACCGAAAGATGCACTATCCATCGTAAAGAATACATCGCGATATTGAATAACCGATAATTTGAACGATACTGACTTTGATTTGGAAAGACTTTCGTGTTACATTCGATCAAGTCGATGTCAGCATAATTTATAAATTACGCCATCGATTCGGTTGTATTGTAATAATATCCATGTACAGGGTGTTCCCTTATTGCCGAATGCTTAAGGTTTTTCTTAAATATCTAAAAGAGAATAATATTCTATTCGTTTTATTCTGAGTTATTTATAAGTTAACAATAGTAAAAATCCAAATAAAGGAACAAAATAATCCGTGTTATAACAATAATTAACTTATATTAACATTTAAAACTTATTAACTTAATTGAAAACAGTTTCAATGTACCTAATTAGAGCGAGAAATATGATTGTCCGAACATTCGGGAACATCGGTCAAGCTTTTTGAGCTCAGTTTTCAAAGCTTAACACTGCATCCGGTCTTCTTTGTTACGTTTCCGGTTTTTTCAGATTATCTTCTAAGTTTTTCCTTTGTTTTTAAAATTGTTTAAATTTTCATTCTCTTCAGTTAATAATTTATGCGGAGATGAGGAGAAATGATTCAGATTTGTACTGTCTGGCAGTAAGGGAAAACGTTCTGTTTGAAATAAAAGAGGCAGTGAACCTATTCAAAAATTTATTTTTGTAAAAATCAGTGCACTGTATATATTAAATACAAAAGTAATTAAAAAAAGTACTTATTAAAAGATGTAATAACAGAATTCACACACATTTTTTGGTCAACAAAATTGGTAGATACACCTAATAGCTTATAATTTGTATTTCTCTTAATCGTAACAACCAATCATACACAACTGGAACGTATTGAAACCTTATCGTTATTTTATTTAATTTTATTTATAGTTTATACGGAAAAACGACTCGCTAGCATTGAAAATGTTACGAACACATTTAGTGTCTGGTATTAAATTTCGTTCGGCGTTAAGGGTTCTCTTAAACGCGAAAAATATTTTTAGAAAATTATAAATCAAACTCGTAGCAAGGTTGTATATTAATCTTGTACTAAACAAGTTCGGGTTTTCAAGCATAATAACCATATCGAGTGAACACTTAGCGTGTACTTTGTTCTACAGATTACTTTAGAATATCGTACCCCCGAGGTCATATATAAGATCATTTTATTAAAATCGACGCATAGAAGTATTGTTTGGTAGTCACGTACGCACGCAAGACAAGGATAAAAGAAACTAAATGGAAGAGAATGAATTCGTTGCGTCCTCGGAACAACGAGCAGTATGTTTTCCGCGAAATTATGCGCGTTTCTTTCCGTTAGTTTCGCTTCAATATTGTACGAGTGCATTACGAGCAAGGTCTCAGCGACGCGAGACGAGTTGTCTCTTTCCGTAAGCCCAAAATAATTTTTAAGTTTCATCGATCACATTGCTTATGAATTTCTGCCACTTTTATCTATTTTCTTCTTACCATCGAGAGCTTAATAATACGAGCAACGGTTAAAGACTGTAGACTTTGTGCAAATAAAAGTATCCGAACATTTTTCTTGCATTCATTATCGTTATCTGGCAGGTACATGCGATAAGAATTCGGTAATCGACGTATGGTCGCTTATTAATGCTTGATCGAATTCAAAATTTACGTTAAGAGAGATACAATTTCTTTTTTTTTGCATTGGCAATCATACGCTCTTTCTCTCTTTACTTCATTACACTATTCATTATCGTTATTTCACGCCGGTCAACGGCAAGAGGCTAACGTTGTCAGCCATGTTTGCCGAGAAATTTATACGAGCGATGAATAATTTGTTCTTGCTGCGGTACACCTCGTGGATTAGCTATTTATACGAATTGGCAGACTCGTTCTGTATTGCGAAACGTTTAATAATATATACGATGTTCCGATCATTCGACGAATGACGCTTACGTGGTATTACCGAAATATATGGGTATCTAGTACATATACGTGGAGAGAAAATATAAATCAAATATAATATAAATCGTTTATTTGAACAACAGTGAAAAAAGTACAAAGCAATATTAATTTAATCCTCTACGTAATCTTTAATACAATTATGTTAAACTCAAAAACATGCTCGATCGAACAGTTCATTTCGAAACTTGTTTTATCGATAAAAAAATGTAAGTTTGACTATAAAAATTTCCGGAATCATCAAATTACCACAAGTCCAAGAAATACGCTTGAAGTAAAACAGAGATGGAAATAAGTAAAGCCAATAAAGAACGTGTTCCTGTTACGAATCGACACCGTACGATGGCGCCACTCTCGGCGATCTCCGCGCGGCCACTTGGCGCGCATGCGCAATAATCGTTCGCGATCCGCGTAGTTGATCATCGGGGGCGCGCATCATAGCTCGCAAAATCGCACGCTCTCTCTTTCGCGAAACGTTTAACGTGGATCGTGCCGAGATCGAAGGAAAAACTCGGTTATGGAGGTCGCTACTATCGTCCCGTTTCGTTCCGTTTGCAAGAGGATCGAGCTAGTTGCCGTCGAAACTCGCTCGTGCGAGAACTCTTGACGTTCTATTCACTCTCTCTCTCTTCTTGGTGATTAAACCATTCAAGAAGCTCTCTATCTATCTCTCTCTCCCTCTATCAACTTATCTATATCTTTATCATTCCTCGATTAACTTCGATTCGACTTTTATTCGTTCTTGACTTTTAAATGATACTAGGTAAGATAATTAAAAACTACTTTGCTTTGTTTTTTAATCGCTTCATAGGACTTCTCATTAATCACTTTACATATATGTCATTTGTATTTCACTTTAACCATATTGTACACTTTCATTCTTACGAAGCTTCTCCCCGGTATAATAAAAGACTATTTCTCTCTCTCTTTTTCCTTCTACATCTGTCTATCTCTATCTCCATCTCTCTCTTCCTTTCGCGCATATTTGCGGTCTATCTTGCGCGCGCCGCTGGTATATCGTTACCCCTTCCTCTGGAACACCGAACTACCCCCTTCATCCCGTCCATCTCGCCAAACTTCGACGTGCGCGCGCGCGCGCGCGCGACTGAGCGAACGGGCGAGCGGCTCGCACCGTACGGCGCGCCAGCAGCGCGCACACGCGTGCGCTCAGTGATCGCGATTCGCGACATCCCGCGGGACTGGGAGTCTGCCGGCAGTCGGTGAACCTTTTTTCTTCCATCGTGTTCGTCCGTTCGTCCGGTTCATTCGTTTGCGCGCGTTTTTTTTTTATTTCGTTTTCCGACTCTCTGTCTTTTTCTTTAGAAGCGAGAATTCGAGCATTCTCGCGATTGATCGAGCGAGATCGGTGTCGATCGATCGATTTTTCTATGAGGGACGCCATGTTACTGTGGAAGAAGGAAAGATAACACGAAGAGAGGGAGAGAGGGAGAGGGGATTGGGACAGACGGACAGACAGACCGATAGAAGACGCAGATAGAAAGATTATACGGAAGAAAGGAAGGGAATCGTCAACCAAAAGGGAATATTATAAAAGGAAAATTGAGTTAAAGCTGGAAGGCAAAGGAAACGAAAGAGAAAGTATAAGAAAGAGGGAGATGGAAGCGTCCGCGAGATAGCCTTTTCATAACGAGAAAACGATTTCTCGACGTGGCGTCGGGAAAGAAAGTTCAGAATTCAAGGGAACGAGTCGTGAAGTCTCGTAGAGAGCGACAAACAGGGAAAGAGTTCGTGATTTCTTTTTTCTTTCCCCTCTTACACCACTTCCTCCTTTTTCCATATTTCTTCTCATCGTCACGTTAGAATGGATGAATCCGGCATCGACATGGGATTCGATCTCGCTGCTCTTACCAGCGACGCGAACGATCACCACGGTTTCGGAGACGACGACTTCGAGCAAGCACTCTCTCTTTTATCCACTACTACCAAGGATTTCATGTATTACGAATTGAAGAGCCGTGCTCCCGACACCGGCAGGTACGTGACTGACGAGCTCGACGTACCATCCGCCTTCCTTTCCACGTTTCGAATGACGCGCGCGACTTCTTTGACGGCACTCGCTTGCGCACACGCGCGTCCATGCGCGCGGGAGCTCGTGTCGTCTAGCTGTCTTACTCTTTTCTTTTATTATTTTTATCTACCCCTTTCTTTCGCCTCATCTATTACTATCTCTTTTTTGCGTGGCTTTTAAATGTCCGTTAAATGGAGTTATCGAATTTTAACGATCGTATCTTTTGCTTGCATTCGATTGTTTTTCTGTGACGTTTTATGGATATGTCTTTTAGGTATGTCAACAAATGTGGAGAAAGTTTTATGTAAGAAATGAAATGATAGGATTATCATTTCGTTGAACGATATTTGTTAAATCATTGGATGACTTTTAATCGACATTTTAAAGTTTTACAAAATATTGCATGGATTTATATTTATGTGTAGAATACAAATTGCATTGTTTTTTATTAGTTTTGTTGATTCTCGTATTTTAGGTTTTTTCTAATCATTTCTTTATGATATTTTTACCGCTATGATAACTCTATTTGTTAGACCAGTGTTATTCAACTTTCTATAATACCATAATTTTAAAAATGAAAATGTTTTAACTTATCATAATTATAATACAACTTCATATATGCTTCTGTTTATTACGAAAGAAATACATAATTGAATACATAAAAAGGTTAATGTCCGGCATCGGTTACGCACACAGGTACCTCTGTCTGCCATCAAATACATAAATATCTAAAAAATTTAAAATATCCTCGACACACTTGAGGCACTCTCGTGGTACACCGGTTGGGAAACACTGCGTTAAACAATTAGAAGGCTACCGAGCCAAATATTCCAGCTCGACAAAGCGTTACTTTGACTTAAAATTTCGTATAGTATAAATATCGCACTATTAGTTTTATCAATCTTCGAATTTTTGGTTTCTCGACACCTTTTTAATATCTTTTCTCATCCATTTCTCAAATCTCTTTTCTTTTTCTATCGTACGCGGAAGTGTACCGATCGTATCGCAGACTAGCAAAACGCGTGGTACGTAAACTCTCGAGCCGCGCTCGCTCGATGTTTACACTCGTCGATCGGTGATTAGGATTCTCCAAACACGAAAAAACATAGGGGCCGCAACGACAAACAGAGTTCGCGAAGATAGAGCGCTCTTTTAAAGTGAATAATAAGTAGGGAGAGACTATTAACCCGAATGACAGAATAAAACGAGTACGGAATCGTTAATACGAACGAGTCGAATGCAGTTGCTCGTTGCAGTTTTAACTCGAACGAGTCTAATGACGAGCTAATACATATGTCTATAACTAACACATACGTACGTTCTACGCGAACAAAAGCCTATGCGTGCGCGAACATTGGACGGAGATAAACGTGCGAATTGCCGCGAGCAATTATAAAAAAATAGGATGATCGATCACACGTGAATGAAGCCTTTGTTACTCGTTTTTAATTTTGTTATTTGTTTGTTCTTCAACTTCGGAGTACTTTAACAAAGATTTGAACGGTGCTATTACTTTAATCTTGATGAAAAAGTAACATATTTTTAATCATTTATTCATTTTTATCTTTCATTATTTGATATTTTAGCAATAGAATCAAATGTAGACCTACTTTACTTATAGGGATATATGTATCATTGTTAATCAATGCAGATGATCATGTTGCATGTTGTTGACGCATGGATCATCGCCAAGCTTTAATACGTGTAGAGGTAATCTGAAATTTTGACGATATTTCGTGGAACGCTTGTGCGTACTTCGCATAAATTTAATACCGTGATTAGCAGCTCGTTTGACGTTTCGAATTAGCACGTTGTTGTATACGTTGTCTCATTTTGTTCGATGGACGTCATTTGTTGCGTTTCTTGCAAATGGTACAAACCGTATATGAATAATTGCGTTTGAATGATATATGTTTGTGATTTAATGTTAATTAGACAATTGGAAATATCGTATTATTGTCTGTAAAAATTAGCACGGCGTCGAATCTTTCTATTTTCTTATTTTTTTTTTTATTTTTACTTACACAGATCGTCGAACGATTGTTTATTGTTTATCGACTGCTTATCCTCTCGTTTTTTCTTTTTTTCAAGAGCTGCTTTTTATGTTTGTTTCTCGAAGAAACGAACGAATATCGAGCTTGAATAATGTACACATTGTTTGACAATATGTATGCACGAAATGATGAACTACCTTCTGGATCGATCGACCGATCGATTGACTGCGCAAACGCATACAGGTCGCATGTTAGCTCGTCTATTATTTCTTTAAACGATGCTCGACCATTCATTCTTTTCACGGATACGAAAACACAGGAAGATTCCTAATAGAATATGGAAACGTCGCGAAAAGATAAATTAATAGGAAGGAAAGATTGGTTTGATTTACGATCCGGAAGGCCATCAAGCGTTTCGTCGACTATGCCACTGTCATTATTTCCACTTTTTTATGCACTTTCTTTCCTAACCAAGTTCCGTGAAAAATGTATAGCAGACTACGTATATTTTATTTTCATTTTTTTTGTAGCGATTAAAACGAATATATTCTACGAGTACCTACATTTATGGCGCACCTCGATTTTCAAACAAATTTTAGATTTCTGTACTAGCTATTAGAACATTCGATTTGTTAGGTGTCTAGCTCTATTGTAAAAGTGTGTATATGTCTACGCTGTGTCGCAAAAATAAAGAGATAACAAGTATACTCGTCAAATACAGGGAAATTGACAAATACTCGTCACTAACGAAAGGGAAATTGCTTATTTGTCGAAGAATCAATAATTTTATTGATCAAATTAGTTTATATTATTTAATTTTCTCGTGGTAAATATTTTAGGGTTGTTTTTTGATCTCGTTCTTGTCTTAAAATATGTAAAGATGTCTGAAGTTATTTTAGATTTATTAAAATTTCAATTCAACTAGCAAATAGTAATTACTTTTATCGCATGAGAAGTATAGGTACTCGTCGTAACACAAAAAATTGTCATTGCTTCACGACGAAAATACTCGTCATACATGGTTAACTGGTTAAAAATGTATTTTGAGAGCAAACCTCATAACTTCCTTGTTTGTTAGGACGGGAGAGCTTTAAAAAAAGAAACACCGTAACTTTATGAAGAGTTGTGGTAGATTTATTTGCCTCCTGAAGAATTTATCACTACGGAATTACGAAGTTTGTTTATAGGGACGACGTATATGACGTCTTCAAACAGTAAAATGTATTTTATTTTAAAGAAATATATGATATATTATACATATGGGTATATGAATACCTACGTTGTCTTCGATTTTTTGTTAAAAATCGTCTCAAACTTTCGGAAAAATCAAAGTTTTCTGTCATAGCTCGATTTTCTCTTCGTTCTTTGGAAAATCGACTCGCGGAATGTGGAGTTAAACGACAGGCGTGCAAAGCTTTTTGTGAAGTGTCACAAAAAGCGTTGAGTCATGCGTCGAAAGCGTTAAGAAGACGCGTACCAGAGGTATTTATAGTTTTCTATTTTCAGCTCATTATACGGAATCAGGGTTGTCTAACCCAACACGGTACTTCGACTTTACTGATGAATCGAACGAACCGAAAAAAAAAAATATTTTTCCTTCCGTTTTACACGTGGTTCTATAAAAATCTCATCTTGTCACATATCAAATTCGTCATTAATGCTTTGAATCGATCGATCCATTTCTCAGGATAACGATTATTCGATTAGTCAATTTCGTGTTTAATTTTCTAATTGCTGCTCAAAGCTGCACACGTACTGTAGGTCTGATTTTTTTACCGGATAAAGAAATATTTTCATCGATAATCGTCGAATCGTTAAGCAGGCACAGATGTACACGTTTCTTGGAGAGAAAAAACGGTCATGAAGTTGTCTCCTTTGGTAAATTATTGGCGATGAGATCATCCAAACTGCCGGCCGTGGTTATGAGTCTCGGTAAAAAAATATATAAGTAGGTAACAAACAGATGCATATACAGGGTGTCTGGTTCCAGGTGACTAAGCGGCCACATACATGTGCACAAGTATCGACTTGAATCGAAAAGTCTAATAAACTTTTTCGAAATTCGGCTTAGTTTTCGAGTTATTAATTAATAGAAATCAGCAAAAGAAGGCGGTCTACTCAAGCTCGTAACTAAGTGAGTGACGAAACAGGAGGAGGAGCAATCCACAATAACCAACAACGATAATCGGAACGTAACGCTTCAACACGTGTTTACTTTTCTCCCTTATCTCTCTTTCTCTCTCTCTCTCTCTCTCTCTCTACGCACTTCCGAACGCTGGAAGCTCGCGCTGACTTCTTTGGTTCCGAGAGAGAAAGAGAGATAAGGGAGAAAAGTAAACACGTGTTGAAGCGTTACGTTCCGATTATCGTTGTTGGTTATTGTGGATTGCTCCTCCTCCTGTTTCGTCACTCACCTAGTTACGAGCTTGAGAAGACCGCCTTCGTCCCGCCTTCTTTCGCTGATTTCTATTAATTAATAACTCGAAAACTAAGCCGAATTTCGAAAAAGTTTATTAGACTTTTCGATTCAAGTCGATACTTGTGCACATGTATGTGGCCGCTTAGTCACCTGGAACCAGACACCCTGTATATACAAATTCGCCTCAATTAGCCTCCATGGTCATGCTGAACGCACCTATTCGATCGATGAGTTTGTTTCTATACAGATACTAAAATATATTCAACACTTGAAAACTTTAAATGACATAACCTAATATATTTTCAATAAACCTTCTTTTCATTTAAATTAATGCTCGTATAAATAATAAAAAACTCCCTACGATCGTGCTTAACGAATGAGTGGAAAGCTTGCGGCAAGGACGCAAATTCGGTTTTTCAGCGGAACTCGCTCGTTTCTTCTGGCAGGAGTGTTCTTTGAAAAAAAGGGGTTGCAAATAAAAAGAGAACAGAAGAAAGAGCTTGATTGTGGTTGAGTGAGACGGAGTTTTCGAGCTACCCGTGATTCCGGTCGCTTTATTTTCACGACGGAAATTATCCTTTAAGTATTTTACACATTCGGAGGGATAAAGTTGACTACAACGAGCAGCTCCTTGCATACGGTTTTCGAGGGTAAATTCTCAGAAGTCGTAAAGAAAAAAACGAGTGTCTCCAAACTCTCCCCACCACGGCCATCGTTCTCGAATTCATCTTTTTAGCTTTTTCTCTTTGTTTTTTACCAACTAAAACCACCACTAACATTCCTCGTTATTCCTCTTCGCGGTTATCCACAAATTCCAACTGGTGGTGGCAGTGTACCATCGTCTCTCTCTCTCACACACACACACCTTCGTCGAGCATGCACACGAAAACGTTATATCTGTCTCTTTTTACTTCTGTTCTCTCGATAAAAGCGAGCGGTAACACCGAGCGTTATCTCTGCGTCGTGCATTGTAACCCGCGAGCTCGTAATCGCAGCTTTTGTCGGCGCGCGATATCGTGAAAAAATAGGGTGTCTCTCGATTTTGATTCTTTTTTCAAGACATACAAAAAATATTTATATGCTGAAAAGAGAGAGATCTAGGCAGAGAATACCTACCTTCTCTTATACGTTTATCGCGTCCGTTACGATTACTACCGATTAGATTTCACTATGTATTAGGTTTTCTCTTTAAACGAATGTTCTACAAACGTTCGTTTAAAAACTGCAAATTTGCATGGTCGTCTATATTTTTTCCATCCTTCGGTTCTCCTAACGGTCGATTATGCGAACGAATCGTGATTCGATCTCCGGAGATCATAAAGATCACGTACTGGTAATTGCTGTTATCTAGATTTATATACCACAATACGAGGCTTTTGCTTATTCGTTTAATAACCAGTTGGGTCAGAGAGATGATTTATGTATACACTGACAAAGTTGCACTTCATTCTTACATGTTGCACGTGTTTTCTATCCTTTGTTCGCGCATACGAGTACCTCGTTCAGTTAATTCTTGTATGAATTAAAATCGACTTACCGCACGTTTTATTCTTCTGTTAAATTTTCATCTAGGGTACAACGTCACTTTGTCAGAAATTTACGCTCTGCACATGTTGATAATCTAAGTTTTATATAATCTATTTATTATTTATTAATATTTATTATTCGATCATATTATTATTATCGCATCCGTTCCAACTACTTTTCTAGAAGAGAAAAATCGTATGCGTGTCCGAAACGTGTTGTATCACACGATTGTCATCCAGTTAACGAACTACGTCATCCCGTTATTCCTTTTGCAAACATCAACGGCATTCCAGGCGTTAGCACTTTCAACGAATTATTTGCAAACCGCATGCGCGAAGAGACTGGGAAACCTTGGAAGAACTTTATACATGATTTAAATGGAACGAAAGTATCGGAACATTTTTCTTATAATATAAAATTGTATTTCTTTGCTTGTTCTTATAAATTCGATCTCATCAAATTTCAAAACATCGAATGTTAAGGATTATAATACATAAATAGACTAAAAGTATCGGGGCATTCTTTTATACTATAAAATCCTTATCTCCACATATTCAATCTTAATTTTCATTGAATGCTAAAAATCGTTAGAAAATGAAGACAATTTTGTCGTGATCGTGAAATTCGTTGTAAAAACTTTTGTATTGTATTGTACGCTCTTCGAATATAAATTATACACGTGTGAACGTCGTGTGCATTTATATGTGTATATATCATCGTCGTAGATCATCTTGCAGATGTTGAGAGTGACGTCTCCGGCTCGCCGTAGGCATTATTATTGCGAGATAGTATTCAGCAAATTGAGCGGCTCGTCAATTACGTAATTTAATTAATAGCGAAAACTAGATCAATCCGGACTTTAACCGGAACTCCTGCGGGATAAATGAATACATACACGTATATACGATCATCGATGGGCGCACCGAGCGCACGTAGAATCAATACTACGGAATAATATCGTTTAGTCTGTAATGTTTATTTCTGATTAACGATTTATGCGATATAACTTTTGGAAAATTTTTAACACGATGTCGACAATATCGAGTTTATTCCGTAGCAACTTTTGTTTTCTAGCCGTAATCATCCTCGTGCGATGGCACGAGCGGTCTGAATTGAGTTGGCGAAAGGTGAGAAGTGAAAGGGGTACCTGGTGCAGCCTAAGGCTGCAATTACATCGAATCACAACGTACCAGTAAAAACGGGAAAGGTTCTCGCCACGAAACGTTATCTTTTCACTCGTTCACTTTCTCGTTTCGTATCCTTCTTTTCCGGCTCCCGTTAGATCTCAATTCTAAAACATGAGGACTTTATAAGCTACCCTATTTCCTACAATGATGCAAAATGTATTACCGTTAGAAAGAAACAGCCTTTTCTGAATAACGATACACGTGAACTGATATTCACGTTCAATATCTACGAATATTCACAAAAATGTATCAAATGTAAGATAATTTTAACGACAGTGAGTAATAATTTTTTCCTAAAAATCATTAGAAATCGAGTACAAGAAAAGTATAAGAGTTATTTAAAAATGACGTATAACAAGTTACAGTTTCCGTTTTGGCAATTTTCAAGTATCCTACTAATGTTATCTTAACAACCGTTAAAGTCTCCTAAGGACATCCTTCGCGTTGGTAGGACAGAACGCGTGGTAGGGTCGAAGAGGTCGAGGTAGGTCATCTAAGGACAGCCTCACGGGTGCATTTCCCGTGCAGTTTGGCTTCGATCGTACGGCTTGGCACATCGTACCGAGTAGGAGTTGTGGTGACCTCGAGAGGACGATGAACGATCCTTGCCACGACCATCGACTTTCTCGGTTTCCAAGGCGACATCGTGTCCCGCGGTCACTCTGCTACTAAGAGAGTGAGTGAGATGGAGGGAGTGAAGGAGAGAATCGACGACAGCCTCGAGTATTTTCACTCGAATGAGTTCGATGCCACGTGTACATCATACATTTGTATCTGTAGAGGAACACGCGTGCGAACGATTCATATACCTATATGTAGATACACTTTTCATTTTTAAAGGCTGTTTGCATCCTTAGATCAAAACTGTAATAGGTCACTCAGAAAAACTCTTTTACAGGAATGTCGAAAATTTGACGGTTCTGTCGCTATATGTGAGAGGGGTTTAGGCACTGTTTTCTTTCATGAATGGACAACGTATATTAAAGAATATTGATGATCTGTTTTGTTAGTTCATGCAACTTGTTTGTAAAATTCGAATAGTTAGTTGACTAAAACTGTTTTGATCTAGGTCTGCGATATGTATTATTCGATTTGACAAATAACAGTAGTAGGACTGGTTTGAACGGTTTGTTTTATTAAAATTTCAATGATGCAATATGATATAGCATACCGTACCTTATAGTTATGGAACATTTTGGCTGTCACCAATCTATTGTGTTGTAATACTAATTAAATCTCTAATAAGCTAAAATCGAAATTTTATCATCGCTAGATATGATACTATACGCTGTTTAATTATATTATTATTTCAATTCTTTACCTACCATATGGTTCTGCTTGTGAAAAATCAATGTTGTTCTTTTTTTCTCTCAGTAAAAGTGGTGTTTCATCCGATTGTTCATACGTTTACGTATATACTCGTAGGAGTACTAATCTAAATCGGTTGAGCACCGCGTAGAACGAAACAATACCAGCGATATCAATAGGGAGAGAGAAAGGAGATCCCCTTTGAAGCAGATGGATATGAGAAAGCGAGTTGACGCAGTGAATCCGGCGTGAACCGGTTCGCTACTTGCATTAGCTAGCGCAATGACTGCTAGCACAGTGATAAACCTATTTAATACCGCGTTGATGTTGGTTGATGCTAGATATTTAGAATATATCGATTTCGGAAAAAGTCGTAATTTAGAAAAAAATATATATTCATATTAAAATTACGTTAATTTTGCTTTAAGTACATATCTTTTGTTCCACTCAACGAAATTGAACGTATTAATTGAGGTATCGCTTTAAAGAAAGTAATTGGATATTATCGTTACACGAAAGAGTCGATTTTTATTAGTAAATAATAGAATCTTCTCCTGTATGGAAATTTGTTACTTGAAGCTGTTTGGTTTCTCAATATTTCAGGTTTCCACAAAGAATTGAATTTGTTTCGATGGATCCTAGGCCTTAAGAATGATAGAGGTGTTAGCTTAAAGGTCGGTCGAGTTTTTAAAATTAAAGGATGTAGGAGTTTGTTTTTTTAATTATATTTTACTTGGGTGGGGTACTAGCCGAACGTGAGCCCCAGGCCTTACAGCCTATTCAACCTAATTGTAAATTCAGCCTTATTTCTGTATATTTCTGTATATTTTGTCGTTAAAAGGATTGAAAAAAGTATCAAGGTTTTCCTTTAATTTTATGACGGAAAGAAGTGTTAGGAAATTTGGAAAAAGTATAAATGCTGTGATTACATCATGTTTATCATCTCAATCAAATATATGGAAAATGTCTCGAGTGAGGGACACGGTACGCATAACTGCTTGTACAACGCAGTGGCACTTATTAGCACAATGGACGCCATTTTCAGCGCGGGCAAACTTCGGACATGCCAATCTCTTTGACGTTACCGCGATGCAAAAAATTTCACTGGTAGTAAAGGCGACGAGTTAATACTCTTGATGGAAAACGTAATCGGATCTTTTTTCGTGGAATATTCCTATCGTTAGCGTTGATAAAATATCCTTCGAAAGGTCAATCAAGTGAATTGAATGGAAGAGCAAATCGGTAGCGAAGAAGAAAATTTCTTTTCTCATTTATTGCTTCATCGATAAAGAATAATTGTTCACTATCTTTTATTATTGATACCTTTTTCATTTTTCAATACGGTAGAATCTCGGTTATTCGATGAGTGCGGCATCTCGTCGCGACTACCACGACATCTGGCGTAGCCTTTAAAAGGCGAGCTGACGATATGACGAAGGATGCACGATCGTGGAAATTGGAACACCAATTTAATTATCGCTATATTTCGATGTCATCTTACCTCGTAGAAAATATATGAAATCGATAATTATAAAAAATTGTATTAACAAAATGTTTTTAACTCGATGCTTACGTATTTCTTTATGTTCGTAACGGATAATAAAGATTCTACCGTACTTTTCACCGGTACCATAACTCGTTTAAGAAAGTATACCTTCTCCAGGATCTCACATTTCTTTACGTTCCATCGAGCACAAATCGATTCGATCACGAAGATACAAGATATGATGCGCGTGCCTTTGGCAATCGTGTGTGCGATACGTTCTTCGAACAGGATATCTCGGTAGAAGCATTGCTGCAAGAATGTCCTAGAAACGAGTTTAATTTCTCTCCTAATATCACATTTAGCGTGTATGCGACTGTGAGTGTGTAGACGTATCTTCAATAATGTTGTTTTGCTTATGTATGTAACGTGAAGATCCAAGCAAGATCTTCGGTATTTCAGCATTAGACATTTGTGTTGTTATTTTCTTAACAAAAGAAGAAATAACGTGATAGGTATATGTTTTAGTGGATGTACACGTTTTTCTATGACGAGTTGGTCCACTTTGGCAATAGTTTTGATCATCATAAATCGACTCGATATTTACAGTACCTAATAACTTATTGTTTATTATTTGTATTTTTTATTTATAATTTTTATTATATAATATTATAAAAATAATTATGAAACAATATAATAATAAATAAAAATTCATTAACGATAAGTCTCGATAACGAACGCTTTTTCGTAAAAATTACCTTCGTTACAAACGATGATCATTCGCAATAAAATTTTTCTTGCATCAAATATTTCTAAATACGATCACAATCGTAAGACGCTTCACCCAGCTTTAAGGGGGGAAATACCTTTATGGTGCCGAAAATAAGTCAATTTTTATGAATTTTTTTAGAAAGGAACATTTTGTCTAACATTTTCGAAACTTTGGGTATTATTTATTAATAATTTTTACTATTGCAGTGTATTTTTTGTGTTAAAAAATATTCAAAAATGGCGGAGTTATGGTACTATCTTCTGGGACAGTCAGGATATGAGTTAAAATACACTGAAATATATATATATATATAAATAAATACACAAAAAATACACTGTAATAGTAAACATTATTAATATATAATACCCAAAGTTTCGAAAATGTTAGACAAAATGTACCTTTCTAAAAAAATTCATAAAAATTGACTTATTTTCGGCCGCATAAACGTATTTCCCCCCTTAAGACCGATACGAAAACCCCATATTCGTACCCAAATCAAAATATGACATCCCCTGGGCAAGAATGCGAACATCCATCGCATGGACGTAGCGTGTCAAGAATGCGGCACGTTACTCGATAAGAAGAAGAACAAGAATAGGAAGAAATAAGAAGAAGAATCGTTTAGACGAGGTGGCGCGTTCGAATGTTGGCAAGAACTGGCGGGAACCTCAGCGAGGTACCGAGCCAAAATCTCAAAAGACGTTAGCGCGAGCGGTTGTTTTAGTAGCGTCGCGACGCCTCGAGCCGTCCGATCGCGAAGCGAGCGAGCGTGCGTCTCGGACAGAGAAAAGAAATTTCGGCGGCTTGGGACATGCGAGGCGCGTCCGAGACCGCGCGACAGATCGTCGAATTCGAGGAGCTCGTCTCGCGGCTTGATCGGATAAACGACGTTGTCGTTCGGCCATCTTCCTTATCACCAAAACCTCCACCACCTCCACCACCACCGCCACCACCACCACCATTGCCAGCTTCGCCAATAGAACAACCTTCATTGTATTCCCGAGAAACGCGAAATTGTTCGATAGACTCCTTTGATTTCCTTCAAGAACAGCTGCAACAGCAAGAAGAGGAACAACGTGTACGTGTTCATATTGGTATCGACGAGGATCTACGGATGATCCTCGAGATGGATCCATCGATCGTCGACAGGACACCCGCACCGGTCGTACTACCGAACAATCACGCGGCCAACATCGCTACCCTGCCGAGACCATTGCGCGTTACTCGACCGCAAGGCTGGTACTGGACTGATCGAGACTAACAACCTACCGTCTAACGTTCGTCTGGTCCGAGTCGGTACACCTAACCCTTACTACTTCCAGACTATTCCCACCTTCGAGGTCGACCGCTATCTTGATTATTCCTCTACTTCTTCTTCTTCTACCATCAACGAATTATTTCTTTTCTTTGTGATTGTCGACGAGCAACGATGAGTGTTCTTTGATGTTATTGTGATATTGTTTTTGGTGATGTTTCGTGATAAAGATTGGTGATGATTTTTGTGAAGATAGTCAAGGTTTATATTGTTATCTCGTGATTGACGAGGAGAAGTAGGCAAGTTTTTGCTTGTGATGTTTATCGTGCGATCGAGAACAGGGTATTTCGATCGAATCATTCATTTTTACTTAATATTACTCATAAAAATCTTTCAGATTCTTTTTATCGTTTCTCGATGAGTAATAAGGTCTATGTTAATTGCACAGGTGATATGTTCCGATGTTGACTCAACGCAGTCCTTGATTTCATTTCTTTCTGGATGCAGTTCGTTTTAGTCTATCGATGATGATTAATCACAAGTGTACGTATATACTTTTTTCTTTCATGCCATTTAAATGGTTAAGGCAATACATTCCTGTAGTTCCTTCTTTGACAAACATTTTTCCTAATGAATAAGTTCGATCGATGTTCAATGTACTTTACTCGTGCGAGGTGTATTCGTTTCTATCCTCCTCTCTCTCTTTCTACGTCGGCCGTAAACATTGAGTCCAAATTTAAACGTCCTTGCTGCACATGCACTTTTGACGTACTCGAGTTACGCGTGCAGCCGTCCATGAGGCAGACGCGGAACAAGCCGTGTCTAGTCATTGCAACAAGTGTAATAATCTTCCTTTCTTACACGTTTCTTTTTTAACATAATTTATCTACGCAAACGTAGTTTATCATTAGGAACATTGACAATCATTAATTTCAAACATTTTTAAAAGCACAATATCGATGCGATTTTTATCCATTTTCGATCTCATCCTTTTCAGTATAATAATTTTCTTTTACTCAATTGAATATATCCTATTTTTTCGAAGAACAAACGGTATACTTGTCACCATGCACCAGTTGTAACTTATTTATGTCCGGAGAAATTGTCGTGAACGTGTCGACGATGTTTCCGAAAATTGGGTCATTGCTCGCGAATGCAAGTCGACGTATTTCAATTTGAAGCGAAATTCTGGAAGCGACAGATTCGAACTGGTTGATAGCAAGGATACCCTGGCACTGAGATTATGCTAAGATCCCACGCACCGTTGATCGATAGAGACATCTTCTCTTGGATGATTCTCGTTGTCTTCGATGGCGTCGAAGCCAATCGATGACGTTCCTCGATTATGCCAGCGATTCTGCTAGCGTCCCTGCTGTTTGATTTGTAATTCGCTTTCGACGTGTACATTCTATACTATATGTGTACGTGACGTACGCTGTCGTTGCTCCTCATTAACCGGCTATTAATTATCTCGGAAAGCGGTATTACGTGCGTGGTCATTCGGTGTTGCTTTATCACTCGTGTCAACGTTCATATTGAAATTTTGATTCGTAACGTTGCTCGTTGACAGCCTCGAGAAAAGAAATGTTATTTCATTCAATTAATAGTCAAGATTGTGAAGAAATTTTGTCGATCGCAGGTCGAGGATTTATCTAACCCCTTTGTAATTATTTTCCAGGATTTAATTAATTTTAACCTTTTGTATAAACGTTTTCTTTAATAATAATGATTAAAAGGTTTTAGTCTCGCTTGAATTTAGAAGATAAAAAATTATTGTAAAAGAGTGATTTAAGAGATTGCGAATTGTGCATGACGATTTATTTCGTGTACCTAAAACTATTTTTTGCTAACATTAATATAACACGCATAGTCGGGTCGTTGTAACTGGGTTCCCTTTAAACCGATTGCAAAGAATATTGCGTAAATTTCGTCAGTGAATTTGGCATGGAACAAGGAATAGGTTGAGGAGAACGCATTTATCGTAGCTCGCATGCAAGATTTTCGGTTTCAGCCGTAATCAACGTTGTTAAAAGTAAATATGATATCTATCTATCTTAATCTTTGCTCTTATGGCAGTTGAGATACCGTGAATACCATTGCATGGATTACAACATCGAGCAAAGTTTACCAGCGATCTTCTTACACCTTTTCTTTTTGTAGGTACTAGGATCACGTAATCCATAGATTTATAATTTTAGAAATATTCGTACAAAGCAAAGTTGTTATTCAAGTTTCCAAAAAACTTGGGTATTACAAAAAATTATATGATTTTTATCGTAACTATGTTTGAGTGAATTCATATGCCACTTTTTATGAGATCGTCAAACCGGTTCACTGTCCGTTAGGCGATATTATGAACATTTATGACTTCATTTTTGCAAGCAATAATCACGGATCGTAAACACCCTAGTGTCCTGGCGTTATCGTTTTCTTCTTGAAGTGGTTAGAGCATTAGTGATAAACTTGAAAGCATGCGTATTATTAAAAATTTGTTAATTTTGAGAAGAAAACAAAAAGATCATTCGACCTTGCATCGGTAAACGTATATCATAAACAGAGTGAGTCAATAAAAACTACTATCGATCAACAGTACTACCGTTTCTTATTATAGAAATATTTCATATTATAGAAATATCACGAAATCACGTTTCATATTATAGAATATCACGAAATTTCATATTATAGAAATATCACGAAAAAAAAAAATCTTTCACATTTTTTAAAATTATACACAAACCAAATAGAGCATACGTGTGTGCCCTATTTTTCACGTACGTATTCTCAATAAATGCACAGGATGCAGCAAAATATTGCTTACTTCCCAAACAAATAAACCATGTCAAACGGTACTAATTAACGAATCCTTTATATACATTTTTTCTCGTTTCATGTGGGTACTTATTACGTATAGATGATCAGTAATCGCGACCTTGTTCCTGATTTTCATCGCAGTTACGTGGCCGTGCTTTGGTTTACCTTCCCTCGGTTTCGGAACGGTAATGGTAACGTTAACGTCATCAAACAACGAGACGGGGGCTATCTCGCTCGATCTCGCCTCCTGCTTTTATTTGCATAACCCGAATCCATATCGTGGTTTTGATCGTTCGTACGTACGTGCAACGGTCGACCACATCGGTCCACGTTTACGTTATACCTACTCGTTGCGTTCTAGAGGTGTCGAAAATTACGAGTGCTGGATCTCGCACGACTTGCGTAATTTTATTGATTGGAAAGAGTTTTCGTACGTGTACGGTATAATTTAACCTTATGTTCTTTTAAAAGTTATTTCTAGTTGCTGACGTAAATTTACGTCATTTCGAAAGCTATCCGATTGTTTCTGACGTAAATTTACGTTATTTTGTAAGCTATGTCCGATTAACGCCGAGAATTACCGCGTATAATAATTTTGCGTAATATTTATTTATTTTCATTTATATTTTAATGTTATAATTTTACCGTATTAAGTTCTGGACTTTTAACAATTACGATCGGGAACCGACTAAAGTTCGCACGTCAGTAGTGTAACATACAAAAAGTGTAACTTAAAATGATATTTTAAAAAAAATAGCAATTTCTCCAAGTTAAAGTCGTTTTAATTGGTCATATAAAATGATCCATAATAATAATAAAATACGTCGTAATTACATCTACTATTTTTACATGCACAATTATGGTTATAGGTTATGCTAAAAAATGACAAAAATACAATATAGCGTATCTAATAATTTTTTGATAATTCCTATGGTCAACGTAGACGATAGATCGTAGCTAGTTTACATGGGATGGGAAGGGTTGAGATGCTGCAAGCGCCCAAGGTGTAATTACGGATAATGAGCGATGGCGCGTGTCACGACTGTACCGAGCATCTAACAACGTTAAGTAGCGTAACGTGCTTCCGCATAATTCAGTTTTCGTGTATTTTCGGCGTTGATACGGTAACATGTAAGTACAGGGTGAGACCTTAATTATCGTCCTACTAAGACAAGTTTTTGTTTTATTTTTGATCGACGATAATAGAAACTCGACCTGCAATCGCTAACTATTCCCTGCCAGATTGAATTTCTATGAATTCTTAAACAAATTATCGTCGTAGTTTAAGTAAAAGGAAAGAAACTATTTGATCAAATTGAAAT
The DNA here is from genome assembly GCA_916049575.1 of Ancistrocerus nigricornis. Classification (NCBI taxonomy): domain Eukaryota; kingdom Metazoa; phylum Arthropoda; class Insecta; order Hymenoptera; family Vespidae; genus Ancistrocerus; species Ancistrocerus nigricornis. The sequence goes on along the minus strand of OU696668.1, from coordinate 9,553,739 downwards.
GAAACTTTTCATTTCGATTAGGTATTCTTCATATTATTCTTCTTATAGACTTGTTGCCTTTCAGCTAAAATATTTATGATTATAAAGAAATATTGCAAAGTTTTTATTAAAACATGTTAAACATAATGTGGATAGCTTGTTTCAGTTAGTCATTATAGAATGTAATTACTTGTATTGTACATTTTTTAATAAATATCTTTTATCTCAAAGTATCTTTTTGAAATAAAAGAAAATTGAAAAACTGATTACTTATTACGTCGTGTCGCGGTGTAAAAACTTGTATAAGCTATTTTATAAAAACTTTACATCTAATAGCATAAACGTCAAATAGCCTGAATAAAAACTTCATCGTGGCAGGGAACGGGTCCAAACGTTTATTACTTTTTAAGCATACCTAAGTATAAAAAACATGATGATAGATTTATTCGTATTTTTGTTCCGAAAAAGAAAGTGATAAAAAGATTCTTCTTTAGTTATTAATCTTGAAGTCACTTTTCACAACTCCACAAATATTTCGTGTCGAAAATAAAAGTTGATCGTGGCCGATCGGACTCGATTATTACCGATCGAACGATAATTTGGGTCATCTAGTTTTGCTAAGGAAAATATGGCCAAGCGAAAAAACACGAGCGTGGTGATCGATCACGCGAAGTTATCCGCGTGCGCGCTTTTCCTTGCGTTGAGAAAAATGATAACGATTCTATTCCCCCAGCACTTCTTCTAACGCAGTTAGGCGATCTCGCTTGTTGTTTTTCACGAAATAACGACGGTATCTTCGACGAACGATATTAAACGTTTTTTTTACGTTTGATTAGTTGTTGGTTTATATTACTTTCCGCCGGCAATTTTATTACCTACGAAACGACGTCGAGATCTTTTATCATTCTTCCTAATTGTATTTTTAACATTGTGCGAACGATAATATTTTAAATATCCGATGGAAACAAAAATTGTCGAGATAATTTAGCCATGCGTGATGAGCTCGAACGTATCGTTTTACTCGCACTCGTCTACACGTAATGCAAATCTTCGTTCGCGAGTGTATGCTGGGTTGCCTACTGCAGGCAAACCGAACTCTAACATCATGCTATCTCTGATTTCGCATAGGTCGTATAGAAATTATTTAATATGATTTTACAGAGAGTAGATTTGATAAATATTCTTTATTACTTTAATTTCGAATGTAATTTCATTCAATTAGTTTAAAAATTATTATATCAAAAGTTCACTGAATTAAACTTTCCTAATTTGCGTGAAAGCACCATTGTACAATGTTTAACAAATTCAGTTAGTAATCATCATTAAAACTGCAAGTACAATACCAAATGAATGTGAAATTAATTTATAAAAGTTAATCACAATTTCAATCTCGTAGTTCGTTTTCTTTAATTTTTCAAATTCACTCAAACGAAATCGAAAACTGTCTGGAATTTCGAGTGAGATTCCTCGTCTCGTTTCTCATCTCTGAGAAAGAGATAGAGGGAGCGAGAGAAGGACAGGAGTAAGAAAGGGAGAGGTAGGGATAACTCGAGAGTCGATTTAACGCGAGGACGGCGTTCCGCTTGGCCGCAGACGCTTTCCGAGCAACGATTCGTGCTCGTCTCTTGTCTCTCACGATTGAAGGAAGGAAAGGGGAAGCAAAGCGTTTAGGAGGAATCTGGCTCGTTGCTGCTGCCGTTACTGCCACTACTACCGCTGCTGCGGTGTACGACTGCGAGAGATTTTGGCACGATTCGAACCGCGAGTCCGACTCATTCGCCATCTCTCATCTTTCGATTACCTAACATAACTACATTTTCGGTTTATATTCTACAGGCTGTTTATTTCATTGAGTTATTCCTGCCATATCTATATGAAATTATATTTTTTTTTTAAATGTTATGATTTTTTTTTTTATAATGCAGTATTTAAGCTCTTGTTTTTCCTTGTTTGTTAGTAGGGATTTCTTCCTGGATATCGAAGATTTTTAAGCTTTACTAAATGAACAAGTTTTCATGAAATTTGCTTGAACCATTAATTTGTGAATAAATTTGAAAAGAACGGTAAAGAAGTATTTTTTCTCTTTAAAAAAATTACGTAAGTTTAAAGGAAATTTGATGCTTTTACCCATGTTATTTCTAAATTTATCGTTGCTTTATATTGCCGGACTTATGAACGGTTTTATAAGAAAAGGTCGATTAAGATGACAAAAATTAGAAAATTAAAAATTACTACAACACGGTCAAGAATCGAACTATCGTTTAGTACACTTATTTGTTTAGATTTCAGGTGTAGAGTAATTCTAAAAGACTAAGATAACATAGATAGATACGTATATAGGTATATACATGTACTTCTTTCGATTACCTAACATAACTACATTTTCGGTTTATATTCTACAGGCTGTTTATTTAATTGAGTTATTTCTGCCATATCCATATAAAATTATATTTATTTTTGTTTTAAATGTTATGTATTTTTTTTTTTATAATGCAGTATTTAAACTCTAGTTTTTCCTTGTTTGTTAGTAGGGATTTCTTCCTGGATATCGAAGATTTTTAAGCTTACTAAATGAACAAGTTTTCATGAAATTTGCTTGTACCATTAATTAGTGAACAAATTTGAAAGGAACGGTAAAGAAGTATTTTTTCTCTTTAAAAAAATTACGTAAGTTCAAACGAAAATTTGATGCTTCTTCCAATGTTATTTCTAAATTTATCGTTGCTTCAATATTGCCGGACTTATGAACGGTTTTATAAGGAAAGGTCGATTAAGGTGACGAAAATTAGAAAATTTTAAATTACTACAACACGGTCAAGAATCGAACTATCGTTTAGTACAATTATTTGTTTAGATTTCAGGTGTAGAGTAATTCTAAAAGGCTAAGATAACATAGATAGATACGTATATGTATTGGTATATACATGTACTTCTTTCGAGGATTCCACTCGTCGAAGAGGAAAGTTTTCGGTCAAATTCGAGCCTCTCATAGACCATCTTCGAGAGTTACCACGTAAGAGCATGAATAGATCGTAAAACGTTCTTGCCGTTCGGAATAGCGTTTCTTCTTCGACGAAGTTTTTCGTCGCGCCTCGTTTTTACCCTCGGTATGTAAAATCTTGCGAAACTCACCCTTCATGCCCTCCCGCTAACGCTGAACTTTCGTCGACGGATATCTTGGAAACTTTAGAAATTCTCTCTCTCGCTCTTTTTCTCACGACTTACACGTGACTTACGCGTTTACATTTCTGAATTTTGTAGGAAGAAGGATTCGGTGAAATATCCGGACTGGCTATACTTCGATGCGCAAGAATGAACTGATTTTTCCTTCCTTTTACTTCTTTTGCGGTGACCGGTATTATATTATACCTACTGGGTGAATCAGTCAAAATTATTATCTACACTAACTCTCTATTTATTTGTTGCATTTGAAAAAAACAATTAGGTAGATACAATCAATTTTTCATCTCTTATATTTATTACAAACTTCTAACAATAAATAACGAGTACCTTCCCTTTATATGGGTGAAACGTATACTATTTAATATCTTATATACAGGGTGTTTTAGAAATGAACGATCAAATGAAGCGAGGTGATATTAAATAAAATAAATAAACAAGTTTAGTTTATAAATCTCTTAACTTTTATAAGCTTTCTAATTTTGTAACAAAAGCATTTTCATGAACTCCGTTATATGTACAAATTTAGGAATAACTTTTGAACCCTTAACAATTGAAGAAACCACAAATTGAAAATGGTAGTTATGCCCATTTTTAACAATTCAAGGATCAAAACGAAGTTTATAAACCTCGATATGACCCTCCAAACCCTACGAATGTAGCTTTCTAAGTGTCAAAACGAAGTTTAGATCATTCGTTAAACTCCGGGTAAACCTACGAAGCCTATCACAGTATCTCGTAAAGTAAAAGCGAATCTTAATTCAAGCGACATACAGAGTGGCGAAAAAGTATGGAAACACCTAAAAATTTCTGCAGTTTGTTGAAAAATAAAAATTACAAAGGCCATACCCTAGGTAATTTTAAACGAGGATTCCAACGGTGACCTTGGATTTGACCTTAAACCTCATGTTCAAGGTCATTTGGAGGTCAACTTTGTTTTTTTAAATAGGAACCCCTATTTTTTATGCCAGAATTGAAAATGGCAGAAAATTTTATGTTCAATATGTGTTTAAGTCTAATGTTAACGTGACCCCTAGGGGTCAACTGAAAGTCCAAGTACGCTACCATTCTTCTTTTGGCGTAACCCAGGAACACGACGTGGACGTAGAAGGTTTCTGCTCCCTTTGGGGTGCTTTTTTAGAGTGGGTCTCCTTGTTGTGTCTTCGGAGATGAATAAATTTACAACAAATGCTCAAATTGTTCTCAATTAGTTTCTTGACAGTAACCAATCCTGTTATAAAACGACTGAACTGCGTTTCGAATCATATCTCTTGGTATGAGAGCAGCTTTCTGAACAATTCTTCGCCTTAATTCCTCAAGATTTTCCGGATTTGTTCTGTAAACGCGGTCTTTTAAATAACCCCATAGGAAATAGTCCAAGGGTGTTAAGTCTGGTAATCTTGAAGGCCATTCTATCGTACCTCGTCTACCTATCCATCTTTCAAAGAATGTTTTGTTCAAGAACTGTGTTAACATTAGACTTTGAACACATATTGAACGTAAAATTTCCTGCCCTTTTCAATTCCGGCATAAAAAATAGGGGTTCCTATTTAAACAAACAAAGTTGACCTCAAAATGACCTGGAAAATGAGGTTTAAGGTCAAATCCAAGGTCACCGTTGGAATCTTTGTTAAAAATTACCTAGAGTATGGCATTTGTAATTTTTTTTTTTCAACAAACTCCAGAGATTTTTAGGTGTTTCCATACTTTCTCGCCACTCCGTATAGAAACAATATAGAAAAGTAGGCTTTGGAGGGCCAAACCAAGGTTAAAATTTCGACTCGGGCTACCTTTCCACTAATTTCGCTAATCGCAAGCTCGATACACTCTCGGTCTAAATTCCACCTCTCCTTTCATTGTGGCCCTAATTTTTGTTCTACTTTTCATCTCTCTCTTTTTTTCCCTATTAAATTCATGAAAAAAGCGTATGCATAGTACCCGAGGACTGCCCCACACCTCCCCACGTCTCTTGTACCATTACATAGAACCCGTGTTAACTTCGTTAGGATTGCACTTAGCAGAAATAGTGGCGTTACTTCTGTATCGCTTGTTCGCCCTAATCACCTTTGGTCTGTAATTAAAATCGGCTTGGCTGGCTTAACACGGTAGATGCGCGGCGAAGCCGCGAACGCAACGATCAATTCGCAGACGGAGTCGAAATTAACGCTGTAAATTCGTAATGACGGAATGGAAAAGGGAGAAAGGCTGGTTTGGGTATGAGCCTAGCAAGCGAATTGCGATGGTAGTGGGGTTAATGGATGAGTGTATATAACACGCTCGGCCTAACCCGCGGCCGTCTGCGCGCACGCGCCGTTAAACGATAAGATTCGTTAGCGCGAGTATTAATCGAGTGCTCGATTTAACATTTCGGTGTTTTTTTTTTTCCTCCTTTCTCGCTCGAGAGACGACCGACGACGGGATTTACCGTCGTCCAACAATCTTTCTCTCTCTCTTTTCAGCACGCACATACACTTTTTCTTTCTCACTTTTTCTCGTTTGTTCAAAGTGCACGTGGCCACTCGACGCAAATTTTTCGCGTTCCCCAGAACAGCTCCGTAATTCTGTTATCCGAGCAAAATTAAAGGCCTGAATTTTCGTCCTCTAATACGTAATTAAATCTCTCCCTCCCCCAATTCTCCTCCCCTCTCTCTCTTTCTCTCTGTAATAGTAATTACTATTTCCATTCGCATATTACAGTAATTATTACAACGTTATAGAATTGGCTCATGTCCACGTTTAACTCTATTCATCGAGTATTTGCTTTTAATTATTTCTCTTTTTCTCTTGGGATCCACCATCAATATGGATAATGTTATAAGCGTATATATGTATATGTTATATCAAAGGCCATTCTTAAGTTAGGGATCTTTGTTAGATTATGTTAATGCGGATATAACAAGACGATCTTATCTTTTGTATTCCCCACTCGATGAAACTTGTTCGAGGTTATAAAGTAATATCGTAAAGTTCCTATCTATTTTCCCATTTTCTTCGTGGAAAGTAACGATATTAGGAGCTGCCTCTTTGCCGTTAATATTAGTGTCACTGGAGTTTCCTTTTCTTTATCTTTACAGAGTTTTGCCGTAGACCGCATGAATTATGCGCTAGCAACCACCTCGACGTTTATTAAGTAATTTAGTTACTTCCCTTTTTTCTCGATAGAGACACATTTTACAGGACACCTCGACGATAAATGTGTATTATTTTATGCGATACTCGCGGAACGTATACGTTTCAACGTTATTTGTAGGGTGGAATCGTTGGGGATGGCCGAATACGCGAGCTTCTTCGCGAAACTAACGATATTAACGTCGTTATCTCCCTTTTCTTACTTGGTAGAGAAAGTAAGGGAGAGAGAGAAGGAGAAAAGGGAGAGAAAGGGAGGGGACACAACATCGTGTAATATCTGCTCTTCGTACAAAATCCTCGTCCGCTATAGTGAGAGGATAAGAAAGAGCTGGAGGATATATTTGCATGAAGTTGCCATAAGCGATCCTCGTTGTTCTTTATATATGCACTAAATTCGATATTACGTTCTTCTACTGAAATATAACTATTTGTCGCAGTGAAATTGAATAATACTGTCGAACGAATATTTTCCTCTTTGCATTTTTTATAATCATTAGGTGATTCGTATAGACTTTGACGTAGTAAAAACGAATCTTTCAAATTTGATTTCAATTTTCGTCGTAAGTAGTACCTAGCATTTGACGAATTTTGTACAGTTGTATGAATAAAATGATATACAATACTGCAAAATCTTTAAGAATCGCCTAGCGTTTATAGAAAAATACATTTCACTGTTGGACAGTGTAATCAGTGGCCTAATAAAAGTGTTCAATGATGTTTGGATTTTTCTCTCATTATTTTGTTGATTCTTACTAAAAGATGATCTAATATGTTTACGAATAACGAAAGAGTATTTATTATACGTCATTGATTTAAAAGATTTCAAAAGTTGCGGTGTAGTAATAAAATACAATAATACAATTATTTAGCTTCATATTTGATTAATCAAATGAAATGTTAAAATATCGTACGAACTTACAATATCACTAAACGTACGCAGGTATATTAACAAATCGTTTTGTAAAATAGGAAAATCAGACGAACACTTCTAATATCCCGAGATTTTGCTAAATTCTTAAACATTCTTAAAAAACACTAATTTATCAATTTCACTGCGGCATATACCGTATAATTTCTATATAAAATATATCACTTAAATCAACAAGTCTTTTGGTAACATTGAAAATCGGTGAAAAGGAACTTCAACATAAATTTGATAAATACTATCAAAATATCCGAATAATAACCATTCCGATTTAACTTATCTCTCTAAATCGTTGTCTAATACCAATACCTACGAACTGCACAAGCTACGAGTTTAATTCATTTGTAAGTTAAATGTTTCCGAGTCGATGATAAACGCGCCTGCATTCGTAGAATATTCCTGGTACTGCTGCTGCGCGGTGTTACATTTTAAAGCGACGTTAGAACGTGGATTATCCGTTAAAATCAACAATCCAAAAGTTTCCCCCAGGAATTTTCACTCATTCGGATCGCTAGTTTAACAGTTACAATCGGATTATGGAAACGCTTTCGGTTTGAGTTTATTCCTAACTCCCATGTAACTTGTGTTGTTGGATACTTAAGCCGAAAATCTATAGAGAGGGGTAGGGGAGAAGATGTTTTTTATTTTCGTTAAACGATGCCGAATGCCGTAAGAGTCAATCACGCTCTTAAACCTCACAGTAAAACCCGAAGCCTGAAAGCTTTAATAATAAATCATTTTTATTGCATTCTAATAACTAAATTCTTCCCCAAAAATTATATACTTAGTGTATTAAAAAGCACGAAATATTGTTTTAAAAAAGGTAATTAAGCCATGTAATAAACGACACCAAAAAGATGTTACGGTGAGGGTTAATTAAATTGGAACTAAAAGGATTAAAAAAATAATGCATAAATTACTAGACACTTCTCAGTTTGTAAACTTACCAAATCTTGTAGGAAATATTTGACTGTTACATTTCACGACTAGTCGACGGGACAAGGATCGAGGTGGCAAACTCATAAATGCGCTTCTACGAAAATTAGGAGCTGTTACGAAGTCAGTCATTAGCGACGAATATATGCAAATGTCTTCTCATTGTTCTTGGTCACGATTAGACTGCGAAACAATCGCCTTATGTTCGTGAGCGACGCAACCTCGTGTAACGCGAATTTTCATCTAATTCCGTCTCGTCTAAACGGTATAACTGTAATAATTCACGCGTAAGTGTATTAGTTACGGGGTTACGAGATCCTGCGAGTGAAATTTATCATAATTCCTGATATTAGACGGATTTTCATAAATTCCTAAATAACGAAAAAAAAGCATTGGGGCGTTCACATCCAAACGTTTCGTTCTATAAATCAACCTGAGAGAGAATTTGTATCTGACTATCGTGTAAAACAATACGTGGAACAAGTTAAACGAGAGAGAAACCGCGTGGGTGGGAGTTCTCGTAACTTTGAACTTCAGCCAGGTCGCGAGATAATAACAATAAAGTGCACGGAACACACGTATTGACAATGCGATTACTTCCTTTCTCGTCAAATTATTTGAATTCTTTCGAATCATCCATATTTGACTCCTTCGTTTTCTCACCACTTTTTTTCCACATTTATTTTTCCATGAATAAGTAAACGGATAATAATCTTTATTATCACTAAATCTGTATTTACATCTATCTATCTTTCTCATTGTATAAACGAGACCTTCTTTTCGCTTTTATCTCTTATCTCAGTTAGCATATATCTACTATTTATCGTACTTAGCATAATCCATATCGACCGGGCAGCGCACGTGTATTCTAGGCACGATTTTGTCTTCTTCTCCTTCTTCCACGATTTTGGCGAGCGCTTATGTAACATTCTTGCATTTATGACAAATGTATGAAACGAAAGTGTACATTTTAGATCTCGGTTAAATCGCGAACCGTGCGCCTTCGCGAGAAGGAAGAGATAGAAACGGGAAGTAAAGCTGCGTCCAAATTGCACAATCCCTCTATTTTGGTTTTCTTATGGACATCACTTGGCTATGTTCCCGAATTGGGAATGTCTTTTAGCTTTAGTGTCTGTCTCACGGGCGTCATCTCTACCTTACCGACTGAGTTTTTTTGTTAAATGATAAATTAAGCATTTAAAGTTGACATAAGACAATTGTTGCGGTAATTGACACTATGAAGGAAAGGGGATTATAAAATAATGGTGATTTATTTGGTATAGGGCTTAATCAAAATCTTGTCATCAAATAAATTTTTTTCGTTTCTAATTGTAACAAAATTATAAAAATTGATGAACATCATAACAAATTGTCGATTTATTTTTTCAACCTTCGGGATCAATTCCGATTAAACTAGTAATACGCGTATGGCAGAATAAATGTAAAGACGGAATTAAAAATTTGTCACACCATGGCTAACATATAAGTTTACGTATCCAAGTATCGTTTATAAAGTTAACTTTGAAAATAATTAAATGAATGCATCCAAACGTTATCTTTCCTTATTAAATTTAATGAGAAAACTTTTTGTGCAATAGTTATGCGACTAATGGTCTTGAGAAAACTTTAGTCATTTATAAACATTTGTCAAAAAAGCTTTTAAATAATAATAACAGATGGTATCACTAGTCTTTTAAATGCATAAGTCTTGAGTGATATTTAATACGGTAAACCCTTACCAAGTATCATCCACTATGTAACTCAATATCAATTATTAGTACATTTATTTGAATACAGTAGAACCTCGATTATCCGAGCTATTGTGGACTGACCCTACTTCGGATAATCGAAAAACTCGGATAATACGGACTTCATTGGAGTTTGAAAAAAGCCAATATAAACAACAAAATCAACATTTAATCATTAAAATATGTAAACGACTAACAATAAATAAGTACGTAGCAACCGATGAAGCAAACAAAAAAACTATCAAATGACGAAGATTTTTACGATTCAGTAACAATAGAAGGTAGTAGCTCGGATAATACGGACTCTTACGTGCGTGAGCTCGGTTAATACGGGTCATTTTACCACAAGATCGAACCTCGGATAATTGCGAACTCGGTTAAAGCAGGCTCGGTTAATCGGGGTTCTATTGTATATTTATAAGTATATCATGTATCGATTATTTAGGTAAATTGGAAATTAACTTTAAGAAAAAAGATTGATAGTGATACGATAAATACCAAAACGTATCGGGTCTTAAAGTTCTAAGTCCGAGACGTAACCGACTAATCTTGAAGTCCACTTTGTGGAATCGAGCTATCTTGGCACGATGGTGAGACGTAGGAGCAAGAAACTTCACGTAAACTCGTGGCCGAATTCGCTTCGTGAGAACTAGTTCGAGATAAGTAATTAATGGGTTGCCCCTTGATAAGCGTGAATCTAACGAAGAATTAGTGCGATATGCCAATCATGCTTGGTAGATATATACGATTCTCTAGAAACGTAAACTTATGCAGAATTTCAATTCCTTTTTTTTTACCCCAGTTAAATGTTCAAATTACATTTTAATTTTCAGATAAATTAACGATACTCTAGCCGAATGTGTCGATAGCGTACGAACGAGGTAGGTATCGTTCCTATCGCGACTAATAAAAGTTTCGAATGAAAGCGAGCGTCAGTGCCGGGGCCGTCGCTCTATAAAAGGTTCTGTTTAATGGCACGATGGCCAAGCGTAAAAATACATTGCGCCTTGTGCTCACGGGTGGGAGAATCAAATTTATTTAATATGCGTATAGCCCAGCGCAAAAAGAATAACGTCTACGGTAAATGGATATTCAAATAAAAATATATAAATAAACAGAGAGAAAACATGCACGAAAACACGAGATAATTATTTAAAGAAAAAGAAAACAATGATAAGTATACTTAACAAAAACATAAATGTAAAAAAATAATAAAATAAAATGAGATAAAGTAAAATAAATAGAAAAGTGGAAAGGACGACATGGAAATATTTGAATAAATAAAAAAAAAAGAGAAAAAGAGGGAACACGCGAACGGAGTTTTATGTGAACGAAATTTTATTTGTTTTTTTCAGTCCACCGACATTCAAAACCGCGACACCCACGTCGCGCACTCAATTGAAACTGCAGTTGATGCGAGAGCAGCTGCAGGAACAGGAGAGACGCGAGGCTGAGTTTCGACAAAGTTTGCAACAGCAAAGACCCGCAGCCGCTCATCCCAGACCCGTTCCTCCTACGCCATTGTCGACCATTGGCGTCGATGTGCCACCACAAGTCTTACAAGTATGTTTATTTAAAAAAAGAAAAAGAAGAAATCTTAGGTTTTTTCCATATTTATTATGATCCATTAGATTCATTTAAATTTCAATAAAGTTGTTTCATGCGATAGACCAGCGGTTCTCAACCACGATATAATCGAGTCACGTAGCATTTTATAGGTAGTCCAAAATTTCTGTCATAAGAATTATAATATTTTTAAATTTGCGTGTCTATTAAATGCAAAATTTTGATATTTAACATAATTTCGTTCTTTCAGAAATATTCTACATACCATAGGTTGAGAATCTCTGTAATAGATGATATGTATAGGGTGAGTCAATGAGAGCTATTGTCTAATATAACTTGTTACATATTGGTTCTATCAAGAAACATCGTAAATTAAGATATAAAATATAATATAAGATATAAAATAAATAAAATTACATTCATCCAACGAGTACCTTAAAATACGACATAAGTCATACAAAAGTTCCTTTATTCCAACCAATAAAAGTTTATAAGTTATTCTAAATAATAGTTCTTACTGACTCACTCTGTATATTCAACCGATAATTAATAATTACTCACACTTTCTTTAATTATTATACACTGAGACTTTACTGTATTTTGGATTTATTTTACTTAAAAACATTTGGTATCGTTCGAAATCATGAAAAAAAGCAGCTCGTAGCACAAATTGCATAATATAATCACGATTACGGACGCTATGTTTATGCATAAACTCATTTTTTTCTTCTGTACTTACACGTACCAATCGAAGGTTTGCATAAAATGCATGCATGGTTGTCATGAGTGTTCTTAGCGATTGTGTGTCTGTAGCATCACGGAACGGCGTCGTTTGTACAACGGCACTCGATTCTATTGACAGTTGTACGATACTGTTATTCCAGTTCCTAGTAACCATCGATGTTATCTCAATGCATTGTATAATTACGTCGTCACCTGGCATGAAAAGTCAGTCGCGATGATCGCGACGCGAAGAGAGAAATCGCTTATCTATCCTGCAATGCGAGTTTTACATTCGATTTTTATATTTAAAAAAAGTGAAACATCGTTTTGTTCGTCCAATTGTTTTCATAATAAATATCAATATTTTTTGGTTTATCGCAATGATACAATGTTAACATTTATTTGATATTGTAATGCCAAAAATGAATGTATAGTAAATTATAACAAATATTAGATACACATGTATTTATCGTAGGATTCGTAGACCACAAAAAATAGAAAAAATAAAAGAAGAATACAAAAAACGAGCATGCAGATGGAAAAGAAATATATCTTTCGTTTAAAATGTAAGATATACGATAATATGTGTATCTCTCGAGATAAGATGCATAAGTAAAGCAGGAAAGATATATTAAAGCTGATGTCGCGAGATGGTTGAAGCACACCAAATAAACATCGACTTTCGAGGTTATCGCCGCACCTCGATCACGATTCTATTGACTTTTTTCTTAGTTTTTATTCCATATTTTTTTCCTTCTTATCAAGAATCTCTTTCTTCTTTCGTTCGTTTATTTACGTATCGTACTAGCATCGTCATACTTCGTGTAGCACGCTAGCGTTGCTCGCAGCTTCGGGATATCGCGTGTACCACGGGCCAGGATGTACCAGCAACCCTGAAATAACACTTTCGAATGCCCTCAAGGTTCCCGGTGGTTTGATGTTCTCTCTCTCTCTCTTTCTCTATTACTCTCGTAAAGTTAGAAACATCGCAACGTCGCTAAGAAATCGGCCAAATCTTGCGTTTCTGCAACGTTATGGTTCTGAGAATGTTGTTAAATCCAAGGTCGAGGTCCGATAGTAACTGTCGATAGTTTGATTTAAATTACTGCGATCGAGCTGCGGTTATTTCGGTCGATGTTAAGCCGTTACATGAAATAGTATACAGGGTGTCTGGTTCTAGGTGTTCAAGCGGAGAACTATATGTACACATCAATGACTTGAGTCGAAAAGTCTCATATCTCTTTTCGAAATTCAACTTAGTTAACGAGTTAATAATTAACAAAGATCAGCCAATTACGGCGATTAACGAAAAAAGGCCGTTTACTTGAGCTTGCAGCTAATCAAGAAACGAAACAGTAGGAGGAACAATCCACAATAAACAACGTTACATGTCACTGCTTGCCGTGATTGGCCTATCTTTGTTTGTTAATGACTACTTAATTGTGCCGAATTTCGGAAAATAGTATTAGACTTTTCGACTCAAATCATTGATGTGCACATGTAGTTTTCCGCTTGGACAACTGGAACCAGACACCCTGTATACGATATACTATAGATGTACTTTAAATTATTCAAATCTGATATCTTACATGACAATCATTTAAGCGGAATACGTGGAGACTAAAATTTAATGTTAACTACAAATCTCATCTATAATTTATATCGTCGAAATGTCAACCGTAAGATATCTACGGTACTCGTATAATTCTCATGTATCATTTTCCTACAACAATGCACCTAAAGATCGTAAGAATCACGATAAACTAGTTTCCCCAAAGTACAATTCATTAACCTTATAAATGAACTTTTAGGTGAGAACGTTACTGGAGAACCCAACGAGGTATCACGTCGTCCAAAAACAGAAGAATCAAGTGAGACAATACCTTCACGAGTCCTTTCGTGGGGTGGATTGTGGTACAGGGGTAAATGCGGTTCTCGGGAGTGCCGGGAACGATAGCAGTGCTGGTGGAACCCCGGTGGATGCCGGAGGAACACCGACTGCACCACCACCGGCTGTGCCGATGGTCGTGCACAGTGCACCACCGGGACCAGCGGTTCATCATCAGAAACCGCAGCATCCTCATCTCGCCTCGTATCCGCACGCGCCGGGACTCCTGTCGCACGGTAATCCGGTCTCGGCCAGTCCTGACCCCACCACCGGTGCCATGTCTCCCGGACTTTCCAGTGTGGCTACCAGTAATTCCGAGGTAAGAATTCCTCCCGCGGTATGCGTTATTGTTTTAATCCGTTTTAAAGGGTTTAATCAAGCGAAGTGGTTTAGAGGTATATGGGATTTGAGAAACGGGTGATTTAAATTGTATATCTAAGAGAGGTATTCTAACAGTTCATTTATTTTAACGATGGTTTTATAAGTAGAGTAGCGTTTTATGGTTTTATAAGTAGAGTAGAGTAGCGTTTAATAATATTTCGTGATTTTTTTAATCGACTTTACCGAGTGACCAATTTTTAACTTGATTTCGTATAAGATTTTTCGTTTTTGATGATAATTCATTCGTTATTCACCGATGTATTCGATCTAAAAAAAACATTAATTAATTAAAATCATTAGCTAAACCGAGCTATCAATTTGCAAATATCGTATTGTTTTCTATTAGCAAATTGATGAGCTAGTGTCTGGCTTCTGCCAATTTCTATTAAATTTGAATCAGAATTCTAATTAAACGTTGGAGAATTATCTTTGGTTTTGTGAGACTTGGTTGCAATACTCGCAGAGTGGTTTGATAATGAAAAATTTCGTGAACTCCGAAAAGTTCTCTGGCGTTGTCTGCAATAAAAAAGCAAAGCTCGATACCTTTTAATTGGCTTGCACTCAACTCGAAGATAGTTTCAAGCGAGAAACGAGATTTCATCTCAGGAACCAACCAACCCATTCGCGTGGATACGTACGTACGATCGTTACACACATACTCGAAAATGAACGAGAACAAACATGAAAGGAGAAACGGAGATAGGGAAGGACATCGATCCACTTTTCTTCTCTCCTGTGTGTCTTTCGCGTGCTCGTTGAACTTTCTCACGCTGATTCGCGTTACTCTTCCGAAAGGATCCGTGAAAACTAACGTAACTCGTTCGTCCCTTTTTCTAAACGAACGACCCGTACCTTCGGCTCCGTAAAGAAAATTAAAATTAATTCCATTCCGTGAAGTAACATCAAATCCGAATTTTATCTCGTCTTCGTATTCTTAATAAAATAAAGTACGATCAAATGTAAACACGTATGATCGAGAAAAAGAAAGTTCGAGGTTAAATTCTCTCAAAAATATAATCATTTTTACAAACGTCAAGCGTGTTAATTTCGAACGTCATGAAAACAAGCGTGAATTCTCCGTTCCACTTTCGTAGTTCCACTTCTTTGCCCGATAAGCAAGTTTTACGAGGTGTACCTGGAGAGTATTAAATTTGAAGATCATCGCGAGACTTACGTGTACGTCCATGTGCAAACGTAATTATTCAAAACGAAGCCACCTTCTGTCTGTCTGTCTGTCTCTTGATCCTACCAATTTACACGAAGCGTAATTCTTGGTGTTTGTTCGTAGCCTCGATAAACCCGACGTAGTCCGCTTCTCTTTGGTCTTCGTTTAAAAGAAGTGACGGAAAAAAGAGTTAACGTGTCGTACTTACGTATATACGTAACACACGTTGCACAATCTTCGTAATCTGGGACGTATCCGTTATCGCGTGTATCTTTGAAAACGCGTTTATACCTATCTCGCATCCTCGCATGTTCTTTCGTTCGTTTACGAAGACCAAAGTGTACCTTACGCTTGGCTTCGTTCACCCTTATTAACACTCGACGTATCAACGAAGCGTGTCGCGGAAAAAATCTGTTCGTACGATATTTTTTTTAAATTATTTTTAGGATTTATGTTTCAATTTGGTCTAGGTTGTTATAATAATGGAGCCCCTGTCTCGGAAACTGATGTTGTTAAGATTAACAAATTTTGATTTTTTAAAATTATTTTTAGGATTTATGTTTCAAATTGGCCTAAGTTGTAATAATAATGGAGCCCCTGTCACGGAAACTGATGATAAGATTAACAAATTTTTATTTTTTTTTTTACAATTTTAAAGACACTGGGTCAAATCTTCGCGTTGGAAAATTTCTAAGGATAAACAAACGCTCATCGATTCATTAGATTGTATGTATTATTTGCAAATTATTTGTTTTTTTGTTAAAGATGTAATGAAATTTTCTTCAAAATTTGTCCTATAATATGTATTTTATGTTTGTAAGTAGAAATATATTTTGTTATGGGGGTATGTAGTCAACCGTTGGGCATTGGGGCTCAGTCGATTCAGCCTAATTGTAAATCCAGTCTTGTTTAATTGCAATTTAAACGATTATGAGAGTATATATAAATATGTAATTGAACTTGTTCAATATAATTATTAAATTGTCCGAATGATCTCATCTATCATTAAAATGATACGTAAAAAAGAATCATTGGTTATTAACGCGAGTAAAGTACAACGCTCTATCACGCACACTTATTTGACGTTTTGATTGATGTTGCTTATTTGCCGATGATTTATGACCAGTTGAACGTTGTAAGTTTTCCCTTAGCTAGATTCCATTTTGAATGAACATGTGCACAATAGACGAAACGAGAGCCAGGGCACCGAATGAACGGCAAAGGGTGAGAAGTGTTAACTTAGGCCAGATATATGGCGACGGTTATTCTCGTCACTTTTCATTATAATTCCTCATGATATACGGCACGCTTCAGAACTCACCGTACGAGTTAATAAAAAGAGCGGCTTTCCCACGAAAGAGTGTGTCTATGCGATACGTAATAAATTGTTAACCCACGAGTTACACTTGTGGTCGCGTTTAGCCAAGCGTTTGTACGAACGTAGTCGTGAAAATTTGTCGATTGATTACGGGGAATCTCATAATTTGTTATTAGCTGACATCTTCCGAGTTCCAAGAAGATAATTATGGAACAAAATGTGTAGATAGAGGATTAGAAGGAACTCGAAATGTTATTATGTTTATTTCAGTTGGTCGAACACACAATTTTTTGTAAGTCTTTATTTAGGTTCGACATTTCTATTGTATTAGGAGAACGTGTAAATGATAAGCAATAATTATCATTTATTAGGTAACAAACTGGTTTCGATAAAAAGCGAGGGAACAGTGTGGAGCGAGGGTATGGATCGAGATGGAAAAAAAAGTGAAATGTATACTAACAAGCTTAAAGCGATAATCATTTTTTCGGCTCGATAAGTGCTTACAGAAAATATTAACACATTTTTCAAAGATGCGGGCATACGTGAGACGTTAAAAAAGGTTTATCTGTGTTACAAATATTTTTTTAGAATTTTCCATAGGCCTGTATTAAATGCCTTCGTTTCAATTTCTTTTTACAATTATTCTGTTTTGCACGGTGTTTTTTATATGCGGTTCTTTTCACGCAATTTTTGAAAAACGTTTTGTAACCTTTAGCGTACATGTGCAAAAATTCATTTTCATTTAAAAAAGAAAATAATTTTTAACATGACACATGTTCTCCCATATTGTAACTTTGAAAAGATTTTTTAATTACGTGACTAGCGCAAATAAAAACACTTTTTAGACGGTGGGTGTATACAGAATGGAAAAAAAATCATGCAAAAGGAGAACTTCGAATAGCACCATTTGGTTACGCAATTTTTCGAAATAACCTTTCTCCTTTTTATGTGACAAAGAGAAACGCGTAACAGAGAGTTGATTGCATATTATACCCACACAATAAAACACCCTCTACAATATTAAATAACCCGAGCTCGTACATACCTACGGGGGAGTCAACTATATTGGACGACTTTCAACAAAACCATCGAAAGCTCTAATTTTAACTGATTTCTATACTACATCATAATATAATAATCATGAAATCATTCATTTATTTTTTTTTTTTATATCAACACAAAGAAATTGCACCACGCGTTTAAATTGTATTAAAAATTACATCGAACCAGATAAAAATTAAAAAAATATTCTCTCTGAGATAGTTACAAAAATAATGGTGTATGAAACTTGTGTTATGATGCTACCAGTTTATAACAAAGCTACCGTTAAAGAAAGTAAGTGAAGCGAAGGTAGTAAAATTGTGTTTGCAGTATAATATGGTCGACTCTACCCTACGTACGAAGTAACGCAATATGAATTGACGGACGTTATATTATAAAAATGCGAGGGAGTTAATGAAATATTTGAAATTCCATCTTGTTTGAGGAGGGAGGGTGCCGTATTCAGTCGTAAACTGCAGCGTGAAGCTCGAACGCGCGTAGAATGCTAGCCGGAGAGTGCATATATGAGAAACAAACCGGTGGTGGCTCGTTAAGTCGTCAGCTTTACGATCTCGGGCTCTTAATAAGGCGAAATTGTTTTTGGTGACGACGTATGTACGTACAATACGGAGCGACCGCCTTTAAATTGATCTTTTGATCCGGTGAACGGTGCCGCTGAAGAACTCGTGCAATATACCGGGTGTCTCGATCGAAACTTTTCTTTCTAATCCTTACAACGAATTAATTCGAGACGATTAAAGTTTCTCCCTTTCTTTCCTATTCTTCTTTCGGATAAACTTCATTGTTGGGAGTATAACACGCGAGCTTTGTCGAAAATCGTTGTAATTTGCCAGGTTACTTATAAGCTGGCGTCGGAAAGACGAACGATTAAAACGGTTTGTAATATGGGTCACAGAGCGACTTCTACCTCGTATTCGCTTAATTACTGGCTTTGGTACGACGGATCGTTAAGAAATCATTCCTGATGCCCAAAGCGAGAAACGAGCGTGCCACGGAGTAGGAGTTTTCTTAAGCGAAGCACGTTTGAATGATTATCGTTAGCGTGCAGTCGAATAGGATTAATTTACGTTATTTGAATATCTCGTAAGTTTAAAGATTTATTCATAAATTTATTTTCGTGTTGAATTTACGTAAAGAAATATTGCTTAATCTTTTATCCAAATTTTCGTGAGCTGCAAATGTAAGATATTAATAAAAAAAAAATTTTATTATTAAATAACTTCTATTATCCATTCATATAAGAATACCATCCATCAAGTGTGAAACCTCAGCATTTTCTCGAAATCCCACGACGCGAAGATTTCCATACGCTATACAGATTCAAAGATTCGAGTGTGGTCGCGCGATAGAAAGATGGATGCTGCGATAGAAAGTCTCGAGTATAAGGAAAAGAAGCACTGGAGGAAGAGGAATAGTTCTGGGCTAATATTTGAGCCTCTTCAAACGGCACCAATCTCATTTGTCGGTCGGCCCTCCATTTTGAATAATGGATCAGACGAGGCGCCGAACACAAAGTAGATATCCGTGGTATTCGGCCGATAAGGGGCTACAAAGTGCTTTTAGGAGCAGGTATTCGCTTATGGCAATTTCCACGTGATACGTTCGTCGTTGACGATCGGCACGTCGTCATTATTATGGATCTTAAGAAGGGTCCCGAAATCGTAGGGAATCCAATTTCCGTAGACGAGCTAGTTAAAGATGGAAGAGATATCGAAGGAGTACTTTGTTTCGAGTTACTATGTATATGAATTTTTGAGCTTATAGATTCTGGTTCGAATTAACGCCTTTAGAAATTTTAAGTACTTAGCGATTGTGTCCTAGCACGAAGAAAACCATCCTATGCAGTCCATTATTGACTATACAGGGCGACACTGAAAGAGGTGATCAAACTTTGGTACCGTATTATACAACTTTTAAAGATGAAGAAAAGTATGTAAAAACTTTTTGGTCTTGACAAAGTATTGCAGGAATTTTTAAAATTTAAAATTTGGATGTTACTTGAATTTTCTATGCGAAGAGAGAGCGTTGAAATCTCGAAAAAGACAAATTTTCGGACTAATGTTCGTATGATATTTTTCTATATTTGCACTAAAATATGGTACTAAAGTTTGGCCAACTACTTTGCTGTCAGTCTGCACACGCGTACTTAATATGCATTACAATGTAAGTTCGTAACTTAGATAAAACAAACGTTGACTGTGCGAAGGTGGTTCGAAATGAAAATATTTTAATTTTACTTGCAATTCACAATTAAATAATAATTTCTTATAAATCTTTAAAAGTTATAATATATTTTGATCTACAAGCCGTTAAATTCAGGTGTTCGCGAGTCGTGGCGTTAGGCGAGCGTGATAAAACAAATGCTTCGCAATAAACATTATCGTAGGATTCGTGGGAATTTGAAGCTCGCAATTGCGAGGTAGGCATGCCGGGATGTTTCGCTAGTAAATAAAGTGGAAGCGCGTATAATCGTTCGCTTTGTAATGTAATTCGTATTATTGCCGGTGGTAGGAGCAAAATCGGTGAAGAAGAGCAGAGGGAGGAGGAGAGAGATGCGGGCGCGTGTTAACCTCGCGAATGCGCTCGAGAAACGTATTCATTAGTCGGCAGTTCTTAGATGGTAATTATTATTTCACGATGAGTCTCTCTACGGCTCGTTAGCGCGCCGTGTCAACCGGTTATTTCACTCCCGCGAACATCTTCGCGTGCTTTTTGCTCGCTCCGATAGAGAAATTTCGCTAGTTGATATTTGATTTTATAATTAGCGTTATAAATGAGAGAGAGATTAAAGTTTTTTCTTTCTTTCTTTTTAGGGAGTAAATCCTTCGAAGGATTTAAAATTAATTTAAAGAACCTGAACACGTGTTTTGGCATCGAACAAAGAATTCTTGAAAACTAATCTAATATTTTGTGATATAATTTCATGTTTAAACATGACTCGAATTGTACTTAATTATATTTGTGAACATTGAATCTTTATACAAGGTGTCCCAAAAGTAGACGATTAGAAGAACCAAGACAATGGAGATTATTTTCAATAAAAATAAGCATGTACCTATTGTCGATAATTCAACGGATATTACAAAAAATTTGTATACAAAATTAAGATTGCATTAAAGAAAGTGCAACTACTCCCGATGGATGCATCGATGCATCCACATAGAGACTAAAGTCGTAAGAAGTAAATACACATAATTTCATTTTATTTTCCTATTCTTTTTCTACTTTTACTTAAAAAAAGAACAGAATCACGTTCCAGTTCCCAGAATTACCCTGTATACATTGCTCGAGAGCGTTTCCAGTATTCAATATTTTTTGGCGTGCATCTGGAGCACCCTCGTTTTCGAGTAGTATAGGTACACTTATCCCTCTCTCTCTCTCTCGTTCTCAATGTCGCGTGTGTGTTGCCACGCATAATGGCACTCGCGTAGGCGCTTTCTTCTCCTCCGGCATTCTACTCGCGTTTCTCGATCCCGAGGACACACGCGAGGAATCGTCGTCCTCTCTTCTTTCGGGAGAACTCGTAAAAAAGTCTCGTAAAAGCGGGACGCACTTAACCGATCGTTCAACGTCGTAGAGACGCGCACGGATTTCCATGTAGCGCCGATTTGGCGAGTTCTTCGTTCGAGTTTCAAAATTACACTCGACGCGCGCTTCTCTTACTCTGAGAATTTTAGTCTACTACGTCTACCTACGTCTACTTCTACTCGAAAACTGGGTCTTCGTAACAACGACTATGACTACGAGTGTACGGCTACGACGTTGCCACACTCCGAGATTTACTTTACTCGCTTTGTCCGCGTTGGCTCGCGTGGAAATTGCACTCGTTCTTTATTGACAATCCTTAGTCATATCCGTCTCGTATCGCACGATAAACAATAATATCGCGGAACGTTGCTAGTCCAGAAACACAATTGATTACAATTTTCGTCTCTTTATGGAACCTACCGTCTTCTACTTCTTTAGTAGGTACAGTATCTTTTTACGTATTCTTTTGAATTATACGTTCACAAGATACATAATTAGTACGTTTATTTATAGATTCTAAAAACGGATATCCATACCTGTAAAGAATGAAAATATTTACGTTATCACGATCATTAGTATTTTTGTTTATCTTTACCCACCCGTTCCACCGTAAGAGAAATTAGCAAGAAGCTCGGGACTCCTACCTGATAATTTATTTCCAAGTTCATTCGATCCGAGCACGAACTCTCGCTGAAATCTTCCCTAATCTCTTCCCCTCGAAGAGCCAAACGCCGTTTTGCACGGACTATCTTTAGACGGTCGAACGCGCGCGCGCCTTCGAAGACGTCGCTCGTGAAAATATGTACGTTTCCCGGAACGATTTTTTATTGCCGTTCGTGGCTCGTAAGTGGTAATGGAATGCAATCGGCTCCGGAGAAACGTGTCGAGCGTTTCGCGTCGATAAATCATCGATCGGTTAATCGCTAATTAGAGTATTTTAACGGTGGTAATTACTCAAGCATCAAGGTTGACATTTCGCAAGGTTTACCTTACTTTGCTTCTGCGATGACGCGTCGTATAATCCATTCGTAGCTAAGCGAAGCGTTTCTACTAATAATTATATACAGGGTGTCCGGTTCCAGGTGTCCCAGTGGAAAACTACATGTGTACATCAATGATTTGAGTCGAAAAGTCTGATACTATTTTCCGAAATTTGGCTCAGGTATATAGTTATTAACTAACAAAGATAGGCCAATCACAACGAGCAGCGACATGTAATGTTGTTTATTGTGGATTGCTCTTTTTACAGCTTTGTCTCTTGCCTAACTGCGAGTTAGAATGAACCGTCATCTTTCGCTAATCGCCGTAATTGGCCGATCTTTGTTAGTTAATAATTCGTTAACTAAGTCGAATTTTGAAAAATGGTATTAGACTTTTCTACTCGAGTCATCGATGTGTACATGTAGTTTTCCGCTTGGACATTTAGAATCGGACACCCTGTATATATAAAATTGCTTTCCTTATGTTTAACTCTAGAAAGATAGCTATGAGTCATTTTTACACAATTGTGTATTTGTTTTAGTAAAGTGTTTGGATAACGCTACCTTTCTAGGTTTAATGGAATACTAAATTCTATATTAAATTCTTACATTATAGCTCTACCTCGTAATGATTTAGTCATTTGCTTTGACGAATAAAGCTATGACCGATCCACAATAATCGTACATTAACGAAACAAACGTTTTCTATTTACATTAGCGATATGAATTATTTCCGGTAGCGATTTAACCTAGTAAAGCGTACACGCGATCCCATTTGTGGTGTAATTATTTAGTCGGATCATTCTTGCAATTATATCCATATCCGCATATATTACCGTGTGTCATTTCGTTATGGAAGATTTGTCACGGCTCGTTATATTAAATCCATTGTAAAATTCCTTGGACGAAGGCCTACACCCATGGAATTCAATGAAAGTTTACGGTCGTCACGGAATAAGAGTGAGAGAGAGAGAAAGAAAGAAACCTCGTACTTTGGATCGTGACGTGGCGCTTTTGAAGCGCGCTTTGGTATCGTCACATTGTGCAGTGCTCGTCGCGGCTCGATAAATTCCATGAATTACGTTATGTGGACGGTTTCATCGAACCAATCACCCGTCACGGCACCGTATTAGCCGGAATTAGAAGCGAGGGCGTTTAGCTTTAGCGCCATTACGTAATATATATGGGATTCTCCTCTCACATCTTTTTTTCTCACCGTGATCACCCGTCTCTTTTTTTTTTTCTCTTCTTCTATTCGCTTCGTCATTGTTGACGTAACATATTACTCGTGAAGAAGATTCCTTCAATTACGGAGTCAATGTTTTGTTTTGCAAATTTTATAACGAGTTACAAAAGTACGTAACGGGTAATGGGGCTCTCGGTGAACCCGTATAACGTTCCTAGTTTTGGAACTTGGCAGGATTAGTACATGAAAGCTGCGGTAATACATCGATGGAAATATTTAATAAGGGGAAAGCTGATCCAACTTTTGGTATTAACTTTCACGGTAACACCCCTTTTGTGTTGTTTATTATCTTTTTTTCAAAGCAACATTTCGGGCTAATCTATTATTTTTTTAATACACGAAGTCAACAATAATAGTAATAGAAATTGTTGTGAAAGAATTAAATTATTAGAACGAAATAAAGATTATTTATTATTAGACCTCGTGGGCCTCAGATCTTGGATGTTACCGTAAGGGTTAAAAATTTACCTTTATTTGAAAATTGTAACGATTTGTGAAAGTTATTGCTGTGACGTAACGTACTTCTGTCCTGCCTTCTTCAATTTCCATCTTATCATCGTCAAAATTACGTTACAAACGTGCTGATCCACGCATATTAGCTGTCAAAACGTAACGAAGTCATGATTCGTGTTTTATATCGTGGCCGCGGGCTGCGCGCGCTCACGAGAGAGGATAAAGCGCCAAAATTGAAAAGATATTAAACGATTAAGTGATAAATATTACGTGTCTTGCGTTTCCACGTGCGTTCGCGTGGAGAGTTACGAAAAAAACACGCAGCGATGATATCTCGCGATATCCCGCCTCTTAACTTGGATAATCAGGTATAGTAATCGCTATGGCGACACGATTTTATCGCATTTCTCGTATGCAGAGGGAAAGAGAGAGAGAGAGATAGAAATAAAAAAAAAGAATAAGTATTCCGTCTTTCGTTTCATTTGCCTCATACACGCGCGTCCTTGTAATTAATACCGTTAATCCTATTCGTGTCACGTTCAAGGATCGTGTTCATGCATGTTACAATGTGCTAACGGTTCTTGCCGAACGGCGACCTAATTTTAATTCAAATTCGAATTCTTGTTTTTTTTTGCCTATCATTAAATTATCTTTTTAGAGTTTTTTTTTTCTTCTTCCGTATTTACGGACACGAGTTCGAGTTCCTTCCTAAATCTTCCCCTTTCGACTTGAACGCTCGCTTGAATTTATTTATTTAATTATGTAACACGCTAAGCCATTAACGCGAGTCGTCTTGAAGCCGAGTACAAAGTAAAAATGTATAGTCAATTAAAGTAATGATGTAATTGGGACATGGGCATAAAATGTATGTAAATCGTGTTTACACGTGATTTACAATCGCTGAGGTTTTTCTAGCTACGCGATAACGCATGCTGCGAGTAACAGGAAGCGCATGTTGTCACCGTATGTCTTTTTATCTTTAAAGAAGAATGAAAAAATTCAACTGGGTAACGTCAGCTGGCGCTCTTGAGGAAATTTTAAGAAAACAAATAACGCCTACTTGGGAACGACCCGTAGGCTACGAGCCACTTTTTCTTTACCACCAAAACTACCAACGTTAAATCGATATTTGTTTTCATCGCACTTAGCTATGGTACTGGGGAAATGGAGATTTTATCTGCTTTTGTTAATGAATAATATCAAATAAATTAAATAGATAATAAAATTTAAAAAAACTGTTTTATTATTCGAAACGTACATTCAGTTATTTTAACGGTTTCGGAAATTCTAGCGTAAACGAATAAGGTATTTAAAGTTTTCAAACATTTCTGACGCATAAAGTAAATCTAACCTAGGAGTAAAATTAATTCAATTTACACATCTCAAAAAACAAGTTACCCTTGTACTCTGAGTTTTTCTTGTATTTGATCAAGTTGTTCATAAACTCTCAGTTATCGTTCTATTGTAAAATACTATGTTACAAGTGTTGCATCGAACGTCAATAGACGTGTTTACTCTTATCGTTAGACAAGCAAGAAAAATAATCTCAACGACGTTAGCGCGGTAGGCCGAGATCTTTGAACCCTTCGACAGTTTAAAAAGGCACCACGTGTAGTTCCACGTTGCTCTTATATGAACAATCGAATCACATTCTAAACGATATTACCATTTTTAGAATTTAAACAAATTTTACTAACAAAAAACTTGATTGATGTTTAACTCTTTAAATTTAAATAATCTCTCAACTTTTTCCCTCATGAGAAAGCAAATAAAATAAAAATCGATCAACAATTAATAAAAAACGAAAAAAAAACTTGATTATTCGAAAAAGCCACGACCTATGTTTTTTAAAAAAAACTTTTGCACGGTTTGTCACACGTATTCAATTATACACAAATAAAATCTGCTAAATAATCAAACCAAACCATTCTACATAACCTCACTTTAACCCTTAACTGCTCGCATGGGATCATTACAGTTTCATCGAGTGTAAAAAACTGCTTTTTCTTAAACGTATTTCATAAGTTAAACAATTTTTTAATCTATAATAATAAACTTCTTTCATAATTAATTTGACTTTTATTATATAAAAATAATATTCTTAAAACGAGTAATTAAGGGTTAATCGATCATTTAACATACTAACAATTATTTCCAAACTAAACCTCATTTACGTGTCTCTCGAAACGCCACTGCGGCTTGTTACAAGTACACGACGCGTGATAACGAACCTGTTTAAATAACCACGCTAGTTATACGTATCATGTCGAGACAATGAAACAATAAAAAGAATAAAAAACAAAAAATTCAAGCGAGGAACAACCTGTTGCAAGAACGGCCCATGGCTAAGTGAGAGCGCGCGGCAATAGATAGCGGGCGCGTGTCGCCGCGCCGGCCGAAGCGATCCGAGATATACCGAAGTAAACCGAGCCTGAGCTTGCTCGGTTTTCACGCGCGAACGAACATTGCCGAAGCGGTTGTCATCGTGCGGGGCCAAGCACACCGAGCTTCTTTCAGAACGGTTCGTCGTGTCTGCACGGTCTGCGCGAGCCGTGTTTGTTAGTTTTCCTCACCCGCGCGCGCGTTTCTATTCGATGTGTGAGCGTATGTGTAACGTGCCACGCGTTTTATTTGATTTATTATATACCAATGAGTAAAGAGAGAGATAGATAGTAGATTTATAGAGAGAGAACGATCTGCAAAAAGTATCGTGTATAGTCTAACGTTTGTGTTGTGAGTCACGACCGGCACGCTAAACACCCCACCACTCTCCATTACCATTTCGTTTTTCGCGCGCTCGCACGCGGTTTGTTCGCGCGGGCAATTCGAGTTCGGCCTTCTTCGGTCGCGGCCACGAAGCTGATCGCACGAGGTTCGATCTGTTTAAAGTCATTTCTATTGGAATGGAAGGGAAATGAATCGATCGATCGATCGATCGATCGTACCAGAGTAATGTGAATTTCGAAGTGGGTTAACGTTTGTCCTTCGATGGATGATATAGAGGGTTGTGTTTATGTGCGTGAATCAGTGGAAACGGGAAGACCCGAGCGTGGAAACTCGGCCGGTGGCCTCGAACGAATAAGAGGAAGAAGAGTGACCTTGGAGAGCAGCGAGCCGCGTCGTACAGCTTCCTATCGTACGAAAACGCTCGTTATGAGCGTTTTACGTTCCGCTCGGCCGTCTTCTACTACTACTACTACTACTATTACTATTAATCTTCTTTCTTGAAAATCGAGTGAGTGAGAGAAATAGCGAGAAGGTTATTGAGTAACCACGCGACCTTGATGGCGCTTAGTGGTGTTCATCGGAACTCGTAGAGTTGTCTTCTCTGCTATCATCATCATCATTATCATCGTCATCATCATCAGCAGCGTTGGCAACGTCGTTTTTGGGGAGTGAATTTTGTCGACGATCGAAAATGCATTGGAGCAAAGTTGTCGGCCCGCGAAAGTGGCATCGATCGACCCGATTGTCATTTGAAGTGAGCGACAAGGTACCCGAGGATACAACATCGTAGAAGTGGCTCTTGAAATTCGACTTCGAGGGTGGGAACGAAGAAAAAGAAGAGAAAACGAAAGAAGAAGTCAAAGTTCTCGAAGAAAAGTTATCCTTACTTTTTTTTTTTTCTTCACGATATCCTCCAAGTTTCTTTCGATTTCTTCCTTCGAGAAACTCGAAAGCCGACCTTCCAACGGTTCCAACGTTGGAAATCGAGCCTGGTGGAGAGCGGACACGTTTTTGTTATCTAATTGTTGACGGTGATTGGGTAACGAGTCGTATCTTAAGGAAGAGTTTAACGTTCGAAGGCTGCGTCGGTTGGAAGTTGCGTCGAGAGGGAGATAGAGAAGCGTGATTTAACGAGAGAGAGAGAGAGAGACAGAGAGAAGAGTCGATTTTACCGTCTTCGAGAGAAACGACGAGGAAAATCTCGCGGTATTTTCGTGCCGGACGCGATCGCGAGGAATCCCATCGTGTGTCTCCCTCGTATTCTATTGGACGTCGAATCGATAACATTTACGATTTCCTTTATATGGAATACGTTATTTGGAACTGGGATACGAGCTAACGTGATTTCATTGGAAAACGAAGACGATGAGAGATTTCAAAGATATTGGGATCATCGATCGTGACACCGTACCTTGGCATTGATCGCATGGTATTTAAGGATTCTCGGAACAAAACCGTATCGCGAGTGCGATTATTAAGAGAGAAAGACATCTCTATAACGTGTGCGTGTGTTTATCGTTAAAACTCAATCAATAACAATGACAATAACAATGACGGTGGTTCGTGACACGTATCGTCCTGTCTTTTGACGATACTTTTCCGTTCGAGGCACGTCAAGCCAGAGACCTCGTCGTCTGCTTCCTAACAAACACGTGGGTTGCTTCGTGCTTCGAGTTTTTTTTTTTTCACTAGAATTGTGTTCAACGTCCGTGATTGGTCTTTTTCCTTCTCGCAACGATGCCAGTATTTAATATTATCGCGCGCAGGTGCAAGGTGAGTTTATTCAAAGAAGTGGAATTTCCCGCGTTAAACTTTGTCGAGAATTTGAAAAGTTCGTAAAAGCTCGACCGATCTCGGGCCTTTCCGTGGACTAACGAGTATTCTCGTCGGTTGAGAATTTTAATTAGAAAAGTGTCGCTCATCGTTGCTGGGGGGGGAGAGTTAAAGTGAGAAGAAATTCAAGTCGATCGAAATGCAATTTTCGCGCGGCCGGCGTTCGTTTGTTCGACGACGGTGAAAGCGTAACTTTCTTATTGTCTGCCTTTTAATTCGAACGACGACGCCACTCCGTTCTCGTACTCCGATTAAATTCCATAGAAGTTCGTCTCTCTTTCTCTAAACCTTTTTCCCTCCTTTTCTCTCTTCGTCGAGTAGGTCGATTTAAATTTCGCCTTTTATAATACGGTTCGCCGAGCCACGATTAGACGCGGGCGACTTTAAAATGCGCTCCTCGCTCTTTGCGATCTCGTAAAAAGATTTGGCCTAGATCGAAGGAAAGAGAGAAAGAGGGAGGGGGGAGAATTAGACTGAGTACCGAATCGTAAAGATCTCGTGAAAGTCCTGCTGTTGTAATAACGCCCAGAGCACGATTTCGGCCGGTTATGCGTGTATGACTGACGTATCTTGACGCCGAGTACGACAAGTGTTACGGTCTTTTGATTTTATTCTCTTGACAAATTTCATCTTATGAGTTAAAATATTTGGTAGGAAAACGAAAAAATAATAAATCACGCTTTGCATCAAGCTTGAATCAGATGTCACGTGTTTTAGTTTAGAAATCAATTATTTTTTTTTTACTATCTTACAACGTTGAAAAGTTTTCATTCATCCGTTCGTGTGTTCGAACGACGTTGATCAATGTCTACTTTCATTGATAAAGAGACATTTTTCTCAGGGTCAATAACCGTTACAAAAAATTTCAACTATGCGAATCTCTAGAGTCCTTCGTAATAAAAGTTCGCGTATTTTCATTCGGGGGAGTGGATATTTGATCGTATCGTTTATCGAGCAGTACTGCGGGCTAACGAATTTAGTTAGTTTTTCTGCTGGCTAGATGGAAAATTCGATGGAAGCTGATAATTTATTCCAGTATTCTTCACCTGATTTCGTGCTCCCGTTTTCTCTCTTTCTCTCTCGGTCTTTTTCTGTCTGCGTCTCCGCGATAAGATACAGTAGAACGTTAACGATAAAAGGCGTTATCCAGATTCTGGAAGTTCGCCGTGTTACACCATTGATATCGTCGTTCTCGTTTCAGGTTTCGCTTAAATGGAATTTTCCTATCGAAAGTACGTTCGAAAGTGTATTACGAAGAAGTTTCTAATGCTCGGACCCTTCTTAACTCCATGTATACTTTTCGTAGTTAAATCGTTCAGCCAAGATTTTTTCTCGTTACCGTTCTTCCCTACCTTCTTCTCCCTTTTCATTTAAAAAAAATTTTTCTTTTTCACAGTCGATGCAATTTCCGAGCACGGCATGGTACCGTCGATTTTAATTTTTTCGCGGGAAAATTAATCCTCTTCGCTTTTCCGAGATATCAGAATTAATGAATTTAATAATTTGACACTTTGAAAACGTCGATTTTTACCGATGAGACTTTTCCTTCTTTTTTTTTTCATACTTTATAGTCACTTACACACCGTCCATCTAATTTTCAATTAAAGAGACCATATCGAAACGCCTCGCGAGCCGATCGTCTAAGATAAGCGATAGATGTATCGATTGTAAA
This sequence comes from Ancistrocerus nigricornis, assembly GCA_916049575.1. NCBI lineage: Eukaryota > Metazoa > Arthropoda > Insecta > Hymenoptera > Vespidae > Ancistrocerus > Ancistrocerus nigricornis. The sequence continues at coordinate 9,523,300 of OU696668.1, read as the reverse complement.
CGTATTGAAATTTTATCAATGGAATGCCGTCACGCTATCATCTCAGTATCACGTAGAGATTACCTAGATATCTATTATACATAGCTATATGTTATTTCGCATCCGTTGCCTCGTTTCAACGACAACGTTCATGGCATTTTAATTTCCGGCGCTTTTGTCTTTAAAGTCTAAAAGTCGAGTTTCTCGAGTGTGGCCTATATATGTATGTATCTGTATCAACCGGGACAGGAAAAACCAGATTCCATCTAAGTCACTCGTTTTTATTTGTTTGTTTTTTCTTTTTATTTACTTCTTTCGATCGCTTTGTAAATGGGAAATTAGAACATCGTTCAAATAAAGCTAATACGGCGATCGGATTTCTTCTAAGCTCTCGATGAAAAATTTTCATTTTTACACGTGAACGTTTTGCTAAATAATAATAAATGATAAGATATATAATATCTACTAATGACGACAATAATGAATATAATGTGGAATAAAACCAATCTTTTTTTTTTTTTTTTATGTTTATCTTCAAACCGGTGAATCGATTTCGATCTTTTTTTTTTCCTTGAAATTCAAACGACGAAGAAATGTATTTTTATTTTACGTCTGATCACCGGATACAGGATGGTCGATAAAACGACTCGTTCACGTAATCGTATCCGATGAACATCGACGACGATATATTTACGTCTATACCGCTGAATTATGCTCGGCCTATTCGAATTAATACGTGGGTCTATAGTCTCTCCATACCGCATTACCTAGAATTCATTTTTATCATTATTGCAACAAGAAACGTCGACAACGAGCGTTGCGACACGAGCATTATCAAGGATAGAAAGCGTGCAATTAGAGTCACCGAATTCGAGCCACGTCGCTTCGTGTCGCGCCTCGCGACAAATTTTTTCATTCCATTAAATTGTACTTTTCTCGAACGGAAAAAGTGTGAATTAAGTTGACTTTTTGTGCCTGAGTAAGAATGAACGTTTTTTTTTTAACCATCCTGAAAATTTGCCGGAACATTAATCTTTTATGCAATATTTATAGAAGGAATGAAATTTATGTTTATGCAAAAAATGATGTGTAACTTTTTAACCTTTAACCGTCATTTTTTTGAAATATAATCTGTACCATTCACGAATCACGTGAATACGATAATAATCGCGTCGAATAATAATTTATTGCTTGTTAATTATAAAAAAAAAACATGGAGACCACTTTTGTTTATATTAATTTTTCGTGCCTGGAAGGTGGAAGATAATGCTTATCGATCGCGAAAGAAGAAAGTGCCGAGGAACGTTTCACGGTTTTGATTCTACCAGAAAAAGAGAGAGAGAGATGAAATAAAATTTCACGTAATTTGCTTCACTGTGACAGCTCCCTGTAAAATATGTGTATATGTGTGCACACGCTGTAGAAATAAGGCCTCGCCTTGAAATATTACTTGGCGTTACAGCCAGTTACCGAATATACAGGGTGTCTCGTACGGATCGATCATTTTAAATGTCCTCGTTTTGTTTCTTGGACGGTACGACAAATTTCGATGATAGGCACGTACGAAAGGAAAAACGATTTATGTTTAAAAAATAAATATCTTCGCGTGTAACTATTCGTCCAAGGTCACTCTGTCGGTGCACTTTATTTCGCATGTAATCGTAGGATGCATTTTAAAGATTCCAAGTTAAATATGACACCCGGTATATCGTAATGACTAAATGCATCTCCCGGTATTATTCTTCAAAATAAAAGCAAAAAAAAACTTTGGAGAGAAAGACATAGGTATTAAAAAAGAAAAAAAATAAGAAAGAGATGCAACGCTAATAGAAAAAAACAACGATGGGTGGAAAAGAGAGAAAGACGTAGGTACATTACAAATTACGTAGACACGCCGTGCCAGGGGAATTACGGGAATGTAACTTACGATTAGATAAATGCGAAGGCACGCAACATTGTGCGGGGCAAATTATACGTGGGTTGAAGTACGCTCGCGCGTGCTCCTCTACGGGAATAGAGGGGATATAGCTTGCCTTATAAACATTTTTGTGATCACTCGTATATTTATTTTCCCTTTTAACTTGTTTCTTTTTTTTCTCCTTCCTTTACTCGTTTCCTGAAGTCGCCCGAAGGTTCTTCGAGTTTTATTTGCCGGTCACTTTACGCTAAACTGTTACAAGGTGGACGTACATAGCATATATGTATGTACAAATATATTCACACACACACGTGCAATTAGGTATACGTGTACCACGTTCGTATTTATGCACACGTATGTAGTTAACTATACGGAACACTGGCCGCCCGTATAAATTACGTCAAACGCGTGTAATCGATTACATCGCGACATGACTGCCAGGTATATAGTAAACTAATTCTTACGTCAGCAAGATCGAATATATTAAAAGTACAAGACGATATAACGTAACAGTGAGAGAGATTCGTCCTACGTGTATACGGAGGATATTATACGCATAATTCCTCCTGTAAAATAACGAGATGAATATTTAAGCGAATCTTTCGAATATACAGGGTACAATGCTTTTATGAATAAAATTCGTAGAGGAAGTTCGTGCAACCCGAGGAATATTCTATGTTTATTTATAAAACATTTTCACTTCGGTCTCTTCTTTACTTTACAAACTATGTCGTCGTATCTCTCCTCTAGATTTTTATTTTAAACGAACTATGACGGTAAACCGAATATAATCTTCTTATACGGTCCAAACTGTTGGAAAAAAGAAATGTCGTTTATTTTTATAATAAGGCTCATGGATGAACACTTGTGTGTGTGTTTGTGCGTTAAGATGGCAGCGATGATGAGATGACAGAGATATCGGATGAAATACGATGTGAGACGAATCAAAGCGAAGGAAGTACGTGTTCCCATCACGTAAAGATGCCTTTAGACGTAACACACCGTTCTGTAACGTTTCCCGTTTCTAACAGCAATCTCGCTGATATCGTTTATCTTTATAGTGGGAGAGCTACGTAACACGATCCCATACTCCGATAATACGAGCTGTGATATTTGACGAGGTAACATCTAGAGTAGGTATAGGAAAGAAGGATAGAGAGAGAGAGAGACAGAGAGCAAGAATCGCCTTATACGTTGTTCAAGTTTTCACAAAACCTATCTTCGTTAATTAACAAAAATCTCACGATTTTTCAAACTATCTATCTATCTTCCTTATCTTTATTCTTATCTCTGTTGCTCTCACGAACGCGTTTATTGTCTTAATTGTGCGTCGTCGTTAAAGAGAAAAATCTATCTCTCGCAGGGACATAGATCATAACGTTTTTTTACGAGATATGAATTTTTAAACGAGAAATAAAAATTAGTTAGATGTACGTATTTACATAGAATATTTTTATAATAGGTTCATAGATTAAATAAATTTTTAAGGGTATAGAAAATATAAAATATACGGGCTGTCCCAGAAGTGGACGGTCGAACGAAAAGATTATTTCTAATAAAAATAACCATATACTTTTGTGATTATTTAATTGTTGATGATTGCAAAGTTATTTCAAAATTTATATGCATAACAAAGTTCGAAACAATGATTTCGGGATTATTCTTAACATAGAAAGTTCGACCAAGTAACTCATATCCTTATTTAAATGAAGACTAGTCGATTTCGGGGAAAAATTATTTTGAAATAACTTATAAACCATCAACAATTATATAACCATATACTAGGTTGAGTCATAAATAATTTCCCTTTCTGGGAAGAAATTATAATGATGCATGTATTATCCCACAAATTTTTTTGTGATGATGGGCCTGATAAATGGTAACAAGTCATAGCTAATAATGACGAATATTGACTAAGATATAATTGTTGTTTACTTTATCGATAACTAAAATTGTTGTACTAAAACAAAAATGATTTATGACTCGATTCAATATATGGTATTTTTATTCGAAAACAACCATTCGCATCGCTTCGCTTCTAGGACACTCTGTGTCTACACGGTGTATAATTCATTATCCATCAATGACGAAAGAAAATAATGACTAGTTTGCGAAGAAACATACTTATTCGATTTTATTATGCATGCTTTTTCGTAACGAGACGCGCCCAATACTGGGATCATGTCTAAAGTTGCGATCCAAATCGGTTTGACGTTTCTCGTAAAATTTGGGCCACGTGAGCGTGTACCACTTTTCTCTGGTAGAAACGTACGCTTGCATATATTTGTATCAGGTCGTGAACAATTTTTACAAAGAGGAACACTCTCTCTACTCTCTCTCTTTCCATTTATGTCTCTTTTTTTATGTACGCTCGAACGAGGATAAAACTAGCCGTGCCTCCGTGCCGTTCATCCATATGCATATTAAATGGTAATCCTATAGCAACTTATTTAAGAGGATATTCTAGTCTGCACTACGCTCGAAAAACTCGAGTCCCAATGCTGCATTTCTGCAAAGCTAGTTGTTTTTACAAACTTTATCGTAGAGACGACGGAATTAAAAATGCTTCGAAGGGGAAATTCAAAACCTTGGTTTTCTTTTATCGCTTATTGTATGCTTGCCATCAATGGTAATCAATGATCTTGGAATCTTGGAAGAATAAAACAGGAAGTATAACCCTTTTTTATTAACGTCAGAATCAATGTCAACTGTACTTTAAATGGTAATCATCTTTAACGCATTTCACAGTTTTAAAGTTACTAAAATTTTAGTACTCTCTGATGCAAAAACAATGAACTATTTTAACATGAAATAAAAATCACTTATCACCTGAATTAACTCTGTAGACAAATGTCAAGGGCCCATAATTCGGAAGGGCCCTGGATTCAATCGAGTCCTGTGCTTGTAAAAAATTATGCATATATATATATATATATTTTTTTTAAATTTATATTATATTGATTACTTTGATAACAAACACTCCTCTAGTTGATGGCATAATTTCCCAAAAAAACTAAACAAAATAGTATAAATAGGGCCCTAATTTAAATTTTGTCTAGGGCCCGCTGGAGGCTTAATCCGGTACTGCTTATCACGTTACAATTTTAATAAATAATTTGCCTAAAGCTGAAATTGTAGCGTTACGATTCTTCTTAGAAAAACTGTTACTTCAAAGTTGATATATCTCTTCAATTTCGCTTAAACCAGAATTTCCCGTTAACGCGTTACACGTTCACAGTGTACGAGGTTGATACGTCTCGAGATAAATCAAAGCGTAGGAACGATCCGTTGTATTTGCGGCAATGTATCCATCTTGAGAGGCCACGCAGATAGCCGCTATAATGTTCCTAATTTGCAGTGGTAACCTTGCTGATACCGACAATCCCTGTGCCAGAAGGAGAAGGAGCTAATGGCGTTTCTGAGGGGTAGAGGAAGGGAACACTACGTAATCGTTACGTACGTTTACCTTATTTAACCGGTCTCGTTTCGTTATGTAAAGTTATGCCGAGAGATAACGCTGCGTGACTTTTCCGCGGTGTTCATCCACGTCGCATTCTGAATCTTCTGACGGGAAACCGGAAATGCGATTTGGTGTATGTAGATCGTTCTTGGATAACTGTTCGAAGAAGGATTAAGAGAATTAGATTGTTTGCGCGAAGTTTGGAAATTTTTTAGAAGTCGATATCGACTTTCCTCGTTCCGCGGTTTCTTGGTAAAGACTTTCTTTTTTTGTGTTAACATTAATTTTTTTAAACCTTTTTTATAATTCTTGGTAGATTTTTGGACTCTTAGTATATTTTATATATTTTCAGACCGCTCGTCCAAATGTATGCGTGACCTAGAATAAGGAGAGGGCGTGAAAAATCGATTTTGGGATTTCTGTTGTTTTTGAGAGAAAAAAGTATTCTCTTTTTCACTAGAAGTTATCTCGAAGTACCTACTATGTTAGAAATTAAACTCATAATTGATAAAAATAGAAAGAGAATTTTATTAATATTCTATAAGTGAAACAACTGTTTAGCAAACATTTATTTTCCAACGTCAGGCCTCTTTTCTCATTTCAGGTCACATATATCTTATCTTTTTTACCATATAATAACTAGCAATAAAAATTGTTTTTACTTTACGACAATAAAAATAATATGGCCGTCGTTGGCTCGAGTTAGATGTACAGGCGTGAATTGCCTTTCTTAACGCATCCGACTCGAGTTACAACTCGATTACCACCGGACCGCTCGAGCGTCGGCGGTTGTACTTACTCCGCTTACGAAGTTTTGCAAGTTCAAGTTCACGATCGGGATTATTCTACGTCGCGAATTGGATTGGTTTTCCTCGTTAACAGCGGATAGGATCATGTCTGGTCCAAGAAGATCTTATAGTTTGAATGTGCATAATTTTATAGAAGGTCGAGCTCTACTTGCAATTTGATGCTTTGAACATATATCTACAAATAAAATACACAAGTTAGGATATTTTATATAATGACTTTTTCGTTGATCCAGTAATGTGATTATTAGAATTTAAAATAACTTTTTAAAATATGAATTTAATGGATGTTTAAAATTTACTTTAATGAAAATGTTTAAAATATAATTTTAAATTAAATTTAATAAAAAAATTTTGAGTTAAAATTCTTTTCTGAATTGTAAAAAGGTGAAAGAATTACTTTTTATTTTTAATTAACCAACAATGTGATGTATCAATGGTCGGGATCGTCTGGAAATTCTTTCGATCCGAGTTACGCTCCATCGATCATTATAATTAACGTTACAGGATTATGCAAAATTAACGAGGCTAGGCTTTGGTCGATCTTTAAACAAGATTAATATCGTCTCGCGTGAAGATATTAACTAATTCATATGTTCCGTTCGTATGAAGAGTAGTAGGTAGGCGTCAACGCGAAAACAGGCTTTCGAGATAATAATGCCGTGTCATACTCCCTATTTCCAACACACATAGAGAAAACACACACGATGCGATACTTAGTAACGTATTATATCGAGGTCTGTCGAGTACGGAGTGTCGACATATTTAATTACATCGTCGCCAGACTTCGCCACTTATTTCGTTGGCGTTAAAAAACTTATTGGCAAACGGCACTCTGCGTGATAATACGAGCTCTCGCGTTTATTCGCAGCTTGCGGTCTTTCCATTCATAATCTCTTATTAATGGTTTTGCAATCGACGAATTTCTAATTCGAGTTTCTCGACTTTTTTTTTTATACAGATCACAGGTGACCAAGTTCTTGATAAGAAGAGCCATGTAATACATATTTTAGAATATTCAAGGACAACAGAAAAGATTATTTTCACATTTTATTTATAAATAATAAAACATGTGTAGGTATATAATGCTTTTACTTACTAAATAAGAGTTCATATGTTTAAATGACCAAGTGACAATCGATATTCATTTGCTTTTTTTCTATTAGAGATTTAGAAAGATCCATTCCAATATATTTTTTCGTAACATAGCGAATAATATGAGTTCAATGCAAAAGATTAATAGTTAATATAAGGCTTAAGAACCACAGTTTGATCTCCCGTGCTATAAACAATATGGTTTTATGTCTATTACATTTGCATGTTACATCTTGAAAATATAAAAATGTACACTTACTTTCGCAAAAACGTATACAAATGTACGTACGTCGTGTAATTCGTGCTTGTTATGCAAAAAGCACCGAGACTTCGTTCGTGAATGCTTGTCCTAAAGAAGAAGTAAAATAAAATTAAATACGGAAGCTGTCGTCCGTGATTCTTTCATCGCGAGACTGCTACTTGAAAATAAATTTCTTTAAAAACTGAGTAGGTACTCGTAACTCGGGTAAAAAATTTACTCGGTCAAGAACGATCTCTCGCGAGGACTCGTGGAACACGTGTGAATTTTACATTATTGTATATTTTATAAGAACGAGTATTACACGTATAAAACGCATGTGGAATTAATTGTAGTCAACGTTTTCTCACATAATTCTGCAATCGTTAATCGTACGTGATTAACGTTCTCGCTTTACACAATTTTCAAATACAATAGTTTCTTGGCATCGTCCTTGTCATTCGATACTCGATAGTCGATGTCGTCAAGACTCGCGTTATTAACGAATAGAAACGAATCTGTAACGTTTTATATCTATCTACTAATAAATATTCCAAATCGAACATCGTTCTCTCGTAAAGTCTCGTCAAATTTCAGTAAAGCTTTTTTTATAGTCACCCTTTATATTACTATCAAATTCAATGTAACATGTGCTTGTATGTTTCTCTCTCTTTCTCTTCCTCACATATGCATATGTATCGTATAAAACGAGCAAGAAACAGCGCACAACTGCAATGCATATTATAGCAGCATCCCCTATCCACGGGTACACGTGTTTCCGTTTGCTATGACGCACGTCGTTATGCCTCTTAATAGGCTCGTATTATAAATTATGATATATACGTCACATTGACGCGCGAAAAACGAATTCTTATTTTTTTCATCAGTCTTACCGGTAAATTTTACATTTTTTTACTTTTGCAGCATCATACAAATATTAAGTTATTTTAGAATCGGTCGTATCGTATGCTTAACGATGATAAAATTAGAAGTAATTAGAAATTTATGTTCGCCACACCTCGATTTCTTTTCATACGTGTTAAAAAGTTTATGACACGTGTAAAGCTATTTTTTAGTTGCAACCTCGTTTTACAGTTATTTTTAGCATCGATCGTGTTGGCATAAAACGATAGGGCATAACGACGATAAAATTAGAAGCAATTAGAAAATTATGATAATACAATTGTTTTTTTATATGTATAAAGAATAAATGAATGTTTATCCTATTATTTATTGGAGTATTAAAATTTTAAGAAGTAAGGATGAACTGTACAGGGTGGTACAAAAAATATAACTTCCCACTTATAAAATAATGAAGCTCACGCGTGTAGCGGTGCGTAACTTAAAACGAGATTTCCTTGAATGTTCGTGTATACAATGAAGCAGTTCTCTTTTATGATCGTGATATATGTATGGACGTAGAGAGCCTATGAGTATCCGACAATACCGATGGGACCATTGTAATCTCTTTGATGTCAAAGAGCCCAGAAGACGAATGGTTTTTACCAGGCACGGTACACGTATGTAACAAGGAAATACACGCATATGTGCTTGTCCATGCTCGTTCAATTCGAAAACTAATACGGTCGTCATTTGAAAATGACGAACGAATTACACGCATTAGAAACGATGCGTTTTAATGAGCTTCAATCGGTCAGGCAGTCGATCCTCATTTTTGGATTCAACAACGTATCAACCATAGGTAGAATTGTATTCGACGGTTTACGATCCGACGTTATTCAGGAAATCGAGCCAGGGAAATTCATGGTCCGTTTCAAAAGCTACGGACGGCTGCGAGTTGGAATACTTTATTATTGTCCGACAATGTCGGACTAGACATTTGTTTCAGATCGATCTCGCCCGTAGATTGCGGATAATTGATTGGATTTATGTTCCCGGCCGCTGGAGCCATTGCTGTTTCCCAAGAGATCGTGTACGCGTTGATTTCGTTATTCTTCCATGCAACTCTTTTTTTTTTTTTCTTTCCTCCTCTTTTTCTCTCGTTCGCTCGCACGAAACTGGCACGAGGCACATTTTTTATTTTAGTTTAACACATTTGGGACTTTTCGATTGGCGCAGAACGTTTCGATGTTACTAATTTGTTACTGTTTTACGTCTAGTATCGATTAACAAATTTCGAGCAAAATTGTAAAGTGGGGTTTAGCTTTTTTAGAGAAGGAAAGAATTATGTAACAGAAGGACAAACTAGAATTTGACACGTAGTGACGTTGGTTATACATGTGGTCCCACGGCTCTTGTCTTAGTTAGCCCGATAATCGTTTTACGAGTTCATTGACATGACGTTTGAAACATTGTTCGAAATTTTGGAAATCTAGCTAATTCTTCATTTCTTTTTTAAACGTAGTATCGAACGGACGTATTTACGGGCCTTCCTATTTTATTTAATAAAAACTTCTCAATCTTCACTAAAACGGATTTAAAATTGTGATTTTAACTTTAGAGTTTCTTGCATTTTTAATTGACGTTTCGTTGATTTTTGGGATTAAGTATTTTTGTTTGTATAAATGGTTATTTAAAAAATAAGAAAATAGATAATTTTTTGTTGTGGACTAGAATTACGTACAAATCACGTCTGACTTGTTAGTGCAAATTCAATTCCTCATCATATCCATTTATTCGAGAGCTTCTTCGTTCGAGGACGAGAACGTTGTTTCCCCCCTTCTTACGCAAGCAAAATACGGGCTTTTATCATAATGGTATCGAGAAGGCGATCGTGTAATCGCGAGCTCGTGTTACGCGCACACGCACGCGTGCATCGTAAAATTTACGTCGCTCGTTTTTTTTTACACTCGCACGAGCGTTAGGTGAATCGAAGAATTTTTATTTCGTACCATGTCGAGACGCGGTTGCTCGCGTTCGAAGATAAACTGCGAGTTTAATTAGAGAATCGCGAACGACCGTGGGGCCGTTTACAAAACGGTCGATTTATTTTTATCGGGTAAGACGGCGGTGGGTTTCGATTTTTTTTTCTTTTAAAGATACACGTTCTCCGATCATATTTTTTGTAACAGATAGCATTTTTAATACTTATCCGACTGTAGCAAAGTTATGATTGTCGTACGGATTTATTAAATTTTAATTTACAAAATTATAATCGTTTATAAGTAAACTTTAAATTAAACGTCTCCGATTTAAAAAAAAATTTGTTTCGAGTAGTTATTTCTGTTAGAAGGTATAACTATTGTCATACAAATTAAACATGTTTTATTTGCTTCAAATGAGTGATTATAATTTTTTTGTAAATTAATACAAAGTTTAAAACAAATATAAAATTTGTTTCTATTGGTGAAATTATAAATAATTACAAAGAACGAAATATGTATAAATGAATATTTTTCAAAATAAATAATTCAAAATGCTCCATTTCCTCGGCCAGATCGGAGGAATAGATCTTTGATAAAATTATTTACAAATGTATGAGAAAGGTGACAAAAATAAGATAAGCAAGATCTAGAGAAGTTAAATCATTCGTACCGCGAAATAATTTGCATTAGTGTTTAACGTAAGCATTTTTTCCTAGTATCGAATCGATCGATATTACTTTCCAACATGTTTATCGCGTTAAAAAAAATCTTCTTCGGTTTTTACGTTTTATGTAACGCGTCGTCGATCGTTCTTTAAACACCTACGATCAATCGCAACGATCACACGCGGAAGACTTCACGCTCCCTTAGTTCTTTTGTGCGAGTGGCGCGCGTTTCGATTCGTTTAACGACGAACGATTTCGTCTTCTCTTCTTTAGAAGCGGAAGAGTTCCATTGGGAATTAATGAATACGTTAGAAGAACCGGTTAATCATCGTTGCAGTTCCCGCGTGCACCACTTTATAAAGGTTTAATGATACGCGATATCGAAATTTACATTAATGTGTCTTATCAATTTAGCGGCATCGCTAATAAGTATTAAATATTAAATCAGCGTGAGAGTTATGTCGAATCATTGAAACATTTTCTTCGATTTTGCATACATATAAAACATTTTTTAAAGAACAAAAATAACTTGAAATTTTTTCTAAATTCGTTGAAATACGAGGAGGTATACTTCTCGAGACGGGAAACATAATAAAAGAAAGACTACTAGTATTAGCATTAAATTTATCATGTTCATCAATTTTGAATAAAATGTATTTAGTAATTCATTTTTTAACACTGTTTTGAATATATTCATGAATTTATTACATACCTAATGTCCGATAATGTATGGTAATTAACAACAGAGCAACCAATGTTATTGGTATTTCTATCACATTGTAATTGACAAGTATTTAAAAAAAAAACATATTTTATTCGCTATCGAATAAATTAAAATCAATAGCACATGTTTACGAAATAAGAAACATACTAGTCATTTTGGAATGATTCGATGGAAACTATTATCTCAAATAATTCGTAATCTGCTGGTTGGGTCAAGCAACATTTAAACGAATATAGCATACAAATCTATCTAATGATTCCCTTTAAATCTAATATAACAAAAATGTTTCTTAATGCAACCAACAGGTAACGAATTATTTTACATAATAATTCTTATCGATTCACAATATATTAATAAGTACATATAACCTATTCCCTAAAAACAATATTACACCTTACGAAATACAGTAAAAAAAACCACAACAAAATCCATTCTTCAAAATGAACCAGGCATCGCGTAATCGCACGTGTAATCAATTTTCGTCGCGATTCGCCGAACGCGTAAACGCACGTCCGTCGTGTCAGTGATAATTTATTGTATAATTTATTCGAACGTTTCGAAGAAGCTCGCGTCTCCCGTTATACAATTCTTGCTCGAACTTTACATGGTTCTTGTTGCGAGGTAGTGAGATGAGCGAGAGAGGTAAAGAACGTGTATATATGCGGGTTTTGCTCGTTTGCCGAACATCAAAGCGTTACTCTCGCGATGCTCGCGCCGCTAACTCAATTCATTTCTCGTAGCAGTAGGAGTAGCAGCGGTGGTGGCGGCAATAGTCGACATCGAAACGCTTGTATTCTACCGACAGACCTCGATTATTATTGTTTACGTAATGTTTACGTAACGAACGGCGTGCACATGCACACAAACACGCATACATGTGTGCGTATGGTACACGATGCTTTCGAGATTCAGCATCTTCTTTCTTTCCTTTTTATTTCTTTCGTATTTTAAGGTTAGTAATTGATTGGTCATTTTTTTTATTAGAAACCAGTATAGGAAAACATCGTGGCAACTCTTCTACGTTGATAGTATTATACTTATGTACGTAATGACAGTCGTACTGACGTTCGGAGCATAGATGAAACTCTTTTAGTCTCCGGTCGAATGGTAAATTACTTTATAATTACGGTGCAATTGAGTGGCGACATTTAACGTTTCTCCACGACGGTAATTAAGCCATCAAAAAATAAATGATCGCATAACGACTTAGCGACTGCATTTTTCCCCGGGGAAATATTCTTTCGTTTACACTTTCTTGCTTTTCTTTACTTTTGTTTTTTCTTTTCGTGACATTTATCCAGTGTCGCAGGAAAAAGTTAGTTTACTAATTAGATTTGAACGGAAGAAATTTGTCTTGTTTTTCTTCACGATCAACAGCACGAAAATGATGAATTGTCGGGAAGCAGTAATTATCGCATGGTGATCACACACGCTGTGTATATACACTATATTGTTTCCTTTACATTGATATACGGAGTGATTCAATAATGTATGTCAATGCTTCACGGGTTGAAAGAACCTCGTACTTCCATTTCTATTCAAAGTTTAGATTTCCACGTCATGCGTTACTATACTTAAAGATCTACTTTGTGAACAAATCTCATAACTCCATTATAATCTACTAGGTCAGGATAGTTCGAAAAGAAAACGTAACTTTATAAAACTTCGTGACGTGGAAGAAAGTTTTATTGAAAAGTTTGCCGTTTTGAGTAACGAGGTTTGCTAATTAGAATAATGATATACGTTCGTATAACCATTTTTACTTACATCAGTGCATAGATTTACTCATCAAAGTGTTAATATACATTTATGAATTACCCTATATATCGTATTTGCCGTTACATTCGCAATTAGGCGACGAGAGATACCCAGAATCGCCTGGTGAGGATACGATTCGATCGGGTTCTTCGTAATCGATTAATTAATATATAGCTAATTAGGTATAATTAGAATGGGATCGTCATGGTCTATAGTACGATACACGCAAACGGTATAAAATACAATATGTAAGAATAAAATTCTCATTGTCTCTAATTGCGTATATTCTCTCGATCGATTGGGAGATTAAAAAGTCCTTCGTACTTTTGCATCTTCGCGTGTTACATAAAGACACGGTAGCGATATCTATTCGAGATTTACCGTGATCCACCGAGAACGTTTGATGAATGAAAGATCCAGTCGTAAATGATAAGTCGTGAGTACGATAAAAGAGAGAGAGAAAGAGTGAGATAGAGATAGTGAGAGAGAATAATAATCCGGAAATCCTCCATTATATTACGCTTCCATCGCGATTCACGAGTACGTGCTTGAATTTTCTTTTCTCCTCCCTCTTCTTCCTTCTCTCTCTTTCTCTCGTTTCTTTTTCTTCTTTTTTTCTTTTAACGGGACAACGATTTCACGCAAACTCGCGCCTGACCGTATAAATCATTTTATTTATTGAGAGTTCGTTACATCGAGTATGCGCGTATCACGATTTGGAAAACTCTACAACGTAGAAATACGTTGCAATGAAAACAAGTTCAAACGAAGAGATGACGTAGAATCTTTTTTATTCAGTTTTATTTCGAATTCATCCTTGTTATTCGTATTCAAACGTTTGATCACAATCTGATTACCAATATCCATAAATCGTGTTTAGTAGCACCTACTTTAAAGATATTCCAATATCAATGGCAATTCGCATAGAATCTCTTTGTTTTCCATGATATATAGAGTGTCACTAAAATAATTCTATAATGGATAATAATACGATGCGGCACACGATGTATACAATTCATCGATATAATAATAACGGTACGAGTGAATTCATATTTCGGTGCTTCGGTATATTTGTCTACGAACATCGAGCATCGCTTTATGAAATTATTCTATTTCATATTCCCAATTTTATGATTCACTCTGTACACATATCTACCATGCGAGGGATTTACAAATATTTATTTAATTCGGAAGCGTCGCATCACTTGATCCCCGTCGATTCCCGTGCTATGGGCAAAGAAAATACTATTAATGATTATCATATTGTTATATTATCGATTTTCATAGTTAAATAATCGGTGTTGTATTTGTGCAGTCTGTAATAGCTTAATCTATTAATAACATAAAATAGAATTTAGTAAAATTTTTGAAATTCGTAAATTACTGCCCCTTGTTTACGTACTGCTGTAAATTAAATTAGGCTCGCGTTGGTTGTAAGATAACGGACAAAGGTCATGTTTTGTTTAAATTACATTAAATTCCAGCGGTACTAATTATGATTTTTAAACGAAAAGACTCATTGTAAAGAGACAAGATAAACATTACTTTTTTACATTTTTCAATTGTACTATTATCAAAACTTTCCTTAGAAATAAATAAAAAAACTTAGGATAAAGTAATAAAAATTTAATCCAAAATACATGCAGTTGCTTGAACCGAGTACCGTGATTATTAAGCGTGACGAATCGATTGCACAGTTTTAATATATGTTCTTGATTTTTTCTTCTTTTTATCTTTACAGGCTGAAGACCTCCTGGACGACATTCTGTCGTTTGAGGCTGGTTCCTTGGGCGACGGATTAAAGGACGGGCATACGGGTAGTCTTACGAATTTGCCGGATCTTCAAATTAAACCGGAGCCCCTTTTGCTCACCGAAGCGGAGATCCATGCTTTGGCAAAGGATCGACAGAAAAAAGACAACCATAATATGAGTAAGTAAATTATCGAATTTAACCTTCTTTAACCGATAGGTTATCGGTACGAAAAAAAGTTCTCGCATAATGTTAGATAGTTGAAATAAATCTGATATATTATTTTAGCTAGGTGTTTACCACAGTAATTGACGCAGGTAATAATTGCGAATTTAACAGTGGCATGTTTCGAGAGAATGGTATTTTTAACGTTTTTCATAAGGGCTAATTCAACAAAAAATCACAATAAATTCACAGAAGCAACTACCCTCTAATTCAAAAAACAATTATATTAAATAACGCACGGATAGTATTTCTCGCAACAATTTTGAGTCAACCACTTCGCCAATGCGTAGTAAACGCATTTCACGAACAATAAAAATTCTTTCTCCATTTTGTAACCACACACTCATGTATTTATATACATCTATAATACATAAACATATAAAAAAAAAGCACACCATATACAATTATATTAATTATAAAAAAACAATTATTATAAATAACGCACGGATAGTATTTCTCGCAACAATTTTGAGTCAACCACGTCGCCAATGCGTAGTAAACGCATTTCACGAACAATAAAAATTCTTTCTCCATTTTGTAACCACACACTCATGTATTTATATACATCTATAATACATAAACATATAAAAAAAGCATACCATATACTCATGCTTTCTTCAAATACGATTACGAGTCGAAAGGCATGTTCGCTCGAAAACCGAACCAACCTCGAGGCAAACTTCCAAGTGAATAATTGAGACAGAGAGGGATAAGGTTAACCCGAATAAACTCGAACCCACGTTGGGTGGATCGCGGAGTGGGTTTGCTTTCTGGCCTGCGAAGTCAATCGAAAAGAGTTCGTATATTTTTTTCGACAACAACGTTTTCGCGAACTCATTTATTGTTACCCATGGTGAAATCAACAACCGCAACAATAACAACAACGGCAGTAGCAAGGGCGTTAACAACGGTAACAGCAGTGGCTGTAACAACGATAACGAGAATGCGAGATCATTTTTTCTCTCCCCTGTTTTTTTTCCCTCCTCTTTTTTATTTCTTTTTTTTGTTGTCGATTCTACACATCGTTTCGCACACTCGCAATCGGGACACGGCAGCGATTTCATGAATTTGACTGTAGTAATCAGTGAACTTCAATTATCCGGTTTCGTTTGGCCCGCGGCGCAATAAGCAATAAAACCTTGAAATATACGCGGGAACGTGTACGGACGGTAAAAACAGAGCCAGCGTTACTACACACCTCTGCTACTATACACCGTATGTATTACGGTCCTACGTACCGCGCGATCTCGATTCTACGAGCTTGATATCTCTTATGGATATAAATAATTTAGGCAGCGAGGGCACGCCACGCCGTTATTAACTTAATCTTGGTATGTATGTATGTGTGTATGCGTTTATACAGGGTGTCCGGTTCCAGGTGTCCAAGCGGGAAACTACATGTACACGTCAATGACTTGAGTCGAAAAGTCTGATACCATTTTTCGAAATTCGACTTAGTTAACGAGTTAATAATTAACAAAGATCAGCCAATTACAGCGATTAGCGAAAAAAGGCGGTTTACTTGAGCTTTATACTAATCAAGAAACGAAGCAGTAGGAGGAACAATCCACAATAAACAACGTTACATGTCACTGCTTGACGTGATTGGCCTGTCTTTGTTTGTTAATAACTACTTAATTGTGCCGAATTGCGTAAAATAGTATTAGACTTTTCGACTCAAATCATTGATGTGCACATGTAGTTTTGCGCTTGGACACTTGGAACCAGACACCCTGTATATGTTCGTATGTAACTGGTCAAACGGAATGCAGGAGTACGTACGTAAATTTTCTTCGTTAAATATGCTTGACAAGTTCATCGAACGTTGATTGGATATCGTAATCGTGTTATTGTTTTTTTATCATTTTTATTAGGTAGGCATATTCGTGATTGTGTAATAATTTTGAACGTGTTCCCTGCCACGTGGGCGGCATATGGTTCACGATGAACTTTCCGTTCAGGTAATTTCATGTTCTCGAGGTTATATGTTACATTTTGTTGATGAAATAGTTTTGGAAATGTTTTATCGATGTCTAAATATTATGTAAAGTGAAGTTAGCGTACTGTAAATAGCGTTCAGTTTGTCGATTCTATTTTATTTTAAACTTCACGTGACAAGACTTGGGTATTCGTTTATGCAGCTATTGTTACAAAGGAAGTTTTTAAGGCAGAGAATATTTATTAAAATTGGAGTATAAAAGTAATTAAAAAATTCAATTAAAATTAAAATTTTATATTTCGTAACGACTATCCACAAAAGCCGCACGTTTGTTCAACATATTTTGATAAGAAACATTGTAATCGTAAATTTACGATTTAAATTTTTAGCCAACGGACAAGAATGCATAATGAGAATAAGAATATTAACAATATTCGAAATAATAAGTTTTAATTAAGTGTAATCGTATAGTTTCTATCTTTATATCTAAACTAGCAAACTCTAAACTTTGTTCTTTAGTGCTTGTTACAATTCCTACAAATTGTTTTCAATAATAATAATGCTTTTTCCAATCGTATTAATATTATAAAACACTTGTTACAAGGAAAGTTATCAGTTTCGATAACGCGAGACACATGAGATGTGGCGTGAACGGAAAGTTATCAAAAATCGGTCTGGCAGACTTAACAACATTAACAACATACACAACATTAACAACAGAATTAACAACATTAACATTTACACATTTTTCTTTAAATAAGAATTATAAATATAATATTTTTCAATTTTTTATTCTGTTAAAATTTTCCACTCGTTCAAATTGATCGTACCTGACTAAAGTACGTCGAGTTCAACGAGCTTGACTTACGAGGTCCCTAGAAAACACCTCGAAACTAGTCAACCCCTCGTACCGATCCCTCCTACGTAGAAAACGGAAAATAAGAGCGAGCGGAGCTTATCGGGAGGAGACGCAAGCACGTTTTTTTTTTACACGTGACCCGAGAGAACGCATACGTGACCCGATTTTCTAACGCACGTTTGATTTTTTTTCTTCTACCATTTCTCTCCTTCTCTTCTACACGTAAACACGTATGTAGTACACGTCTATATACATACGCATATCGTTCAAAGAGCCCGCTCCTCGACTATCACGAGGTACTTCGCTTCGCTAGGTTCTCCTCGTAAAGAAAAAGAAACTTTCTATGTTTGCGTTATACTACTACTACCGTTACCATTACAACCGCGTCATAATTTTTTCATTACCATCTCGTTTTGTCTTTTACCCTTCTATTTCTATCTCTTTCTTCGTTCCCCATATCATTTCTCACGGTAGGTACGTTCTGTAAAATGGCAACAAAGGACGACACACGATGGAGTGTTAACTACGTTTTAAAAGCAATGCGAAAGGAAAAGGACGAGTCGAGCGTTGTATTTCCCGTTTAATAAACTCTCGTTTCACCGGATGCGATGCTTTCAGTTGGGAAGATTGTTTAGCGTTGTTTCGATTCGATGTTAAACTCGTTTCTTGTCTCCCTTTTCCTCGCAAAGGCGTGTGTTATTTTACGTGTGTACATATAATTGGTTTTTATTTACAAAATAAATAATCGTAGATTTCTTATTTTTGTACAAACTTTGGTTCCTATTGCAACCGTAGCTATTGTTTTATTAAGCGCTCTTACAGAGCGAACATTAACGACCATTATCGTTAGTGGAACTACGTACGATAAGTCAGACGGTGCAAGAGAAAAAAAAGAAACATAAAGTTTACATCCACTTTAATATCGTTGATATGAGTGTCGAGCCAATTTTAAATAAGCCCGTTCAACTATACCGGGTGGTCCACCAAACACGATCAGCTTACAATTAGATTATTCTGTTGCTAGTTCGAATGAATATTTTTTTTTTGTTAGTATAACATGGTTCGAAGGAAGCATTGAGATGATTATAGTACATTTTTATCATTCTTTTTGAATTTTTAATGATTTTTATGATTTTTTTATGATGATAAGAAAATATTTGTAATGATAGGTACTTGCTGAATTCGGTTCAGTATTTGCTACAAGATAAGTGTACCTAAACAAAATTATAGATTTATCTATAAAACATTAAAGGTGACTTCGAAAACTTTGAAAAAAATTACTATAGGTAATCATCCTAAAGCCCATTTTGAATCATGCTATATAAACCAAACAAAATTGCAATGGGGTCACTAGCAACAGAATAATCTAAGCTGACTATGCTTCGTGGATTATCCTGTATAATTTTATAAATAATTTGTTCTATAATAAACATATGGAAGAATTGATTCTATAGCATCTGTTATATTAGATTTTACACTTTTCATGACTGATTGTTATATTCTCGTAAATATTGATAAACACTGCTAATAAACATTTCAAATGTCAGTCATCGGTGAACCCCATGGCACTTGCTGTGTTAATAAAGCCGATTGATTGGAGAATAATCACCGAACCGAGAACTTTATCCATTCCGTTCGATGAAACGATGAATAACGAAGATACAACGACCAGTCGCGATCAGCGGTGGTTTAATCTTTAAAACAGATTAGCCTTAAATATTTATTAGCCGTTGGTTTAATTAGTACAATAAATATATCTCAAAATCGGTAATGCGCCACGAAAATTTAGTTAATTATCGGCGCAAGCGCGTGCTTGCCAGACCCACGGTAAACTTTCCTTTTAGGTCATTTACAATTGTCCTCAAGATAGAAAAATTATTGTAAACTCATGTATGTATAACTGAATAACATTTGTAGTCCATCTTAATTTCAAAACAATTCTTTTGATAATTATAATTCTTACGCTATTATAAATATTGCAAGGTATACGTTAGAAGCAAAACTAAATTGTGATAGCGTGGGGCATATGCGACCCACGTAGCCTGAACGAAAAGATATTAATGTTAAACATACCACGGTCATTCACTTTGATCGGATATATGTTTCTTATTTTCTCGATTTTCTTAATAATAATGTTACTTTCATAGAATTATCAATTTTATTTATTCAATATTATTCATAAATTATAGCAAATAGCATGCTTTTGCATAAGCATTTGTGAAATAGATGAACGTGATGGAAATAAGTATGTGTTTAAAACGTCGGCAATTCGGTTTCAGAGGAACACCAAAGGCAAAGTGTATTAAACTTTATATGAAATATACAAGGTGTCCTAAGTTTTCTCTATTTAATTTCAATAACTCGTAGTATTAATAAAAAGGGGAAGAAATGTGATGTTCGCGTGCTATAACTTTTTATAAATGACTATTTTTAGATTTGTATTTTTGTATAATAACATCTCATTACGACACGTGTCAAAGTCTAGACATGAAATTGGGAACACCTCGTATATCGTCGTATCTAATCTTCACTGTTCAGTAGTACAAACGCTACTGTCCGTCCGATAATCGTTTTTACTCATCGAGCTACCTTTGTTACCTTCTTTATTTAATCGATCGATAAAAAAGACATCCCGTTCGGTCCGATCGCGTTGTTACGAGAGAACTGGAAAATTGAACGGTTCAATTTATCCATTAGATCGTCGTTTCGTTTTTTTTTGTTTTTTTAATTTTCAAACGAAAATACGTTTACGACATTGGAATTTTTTTTCGAATATTTTTTCATATCTCGTAACTTCGTTACATCACGGCAACGACAAAGTTATCTGTATGACGACGAATACAAAAAAAAAAAAAAAAGTAATCGAAGTCACTTGACCTTTCGTACGTGGTATATACATACGTTTGAAATACCTGGCCGGAATAATCGATCGCAATCGAGGTCACGAACCTCGATGGGTCGTGTCTCTTCGTCGTTACCTTGAAAATTGTGCAATCGTATTTCCAATCCTTTCTATAGGCATGCTTTATGCTTCTTGCGATACACATTAGAAAGGACGAAGCTTCGGGACCGTGACTGCATTATTGTCTTTTTGTTTACTTTATCGAGAAACGAAAACGCGTTCATGTGTAATAGACTCGATCAAACGATCAGCTAATTTTTTCATAATCGTATTCGATGACAAATAGCCACGATAAAAAGTAAGTAATTAATAATACAATTTTGTTTATGCATTTTTTATGTAATTACGTGTATCGCGAAATATGTGTGGAAAGTGTCCCACAAGTGGGCGTTCAAGCAAACTGACGTAAAGGGAGGTGGTCATTTCCAATCAAAATAACTATAAATGTGTTTATCCAATTATTGATGGTTTAGAAGTTATTTAAAAATTTATACGTATAACAAAGTTTGTAGAAAATGTTACACCCTTTGGGATCACTCTTAAAATAACAAAAATCAAGCAAATAATTCATATATTTTTGAACAAATAAATATTACAATCGTTAGACAAGGCGATTTTATGGTGAAATAATTTTGTAAGTGACTTTTGAATCATCGACAATTTTCATGTATTTTCATAATTAGGTACAAGAAACTTGTTCGAAAAAAAATTATTCGATTTTACCGCTGGTATGAAACGAATAATCGCGTTGTAAAAGAATGACGCGTAAACTTTTCGTCGAACGTTACGTGCTTCCTTTTTTAATATTACAAAAATGACGTGCACGCGCTCACGCGTCTCGTGCCACTTGCAAACGGGTCAAGCGAGTTTTTTAAACGTGCTACGAATAATCCCGTACGATCGAAAGGACGAATTGAATGCGAATGCGTGTCTATCGCTTGTGAAGAGTAGTAAATCCATGGAAAGCAACGAGCTGAATATCCTTAACATATACATAGGTACGAACGAGCACGTATGTAGATAATGTACATATGTTCCACATTGTTGTACTCGAGTATCGTGATATTAGCGGGACTTCGCTACATATGTAGTTACTTGTACTTACGATCAAACCATGCGAGTGATATGTTAGAGAATAATGACAATGTATGAACGAAGATATTTAAATTTGTAAAAAGAAGAAGATTATGGTGTATGAATATTACAAAAGAATACTTGTTTAAGAGATTCCCAAATAAAGAACGAAAAGTATTAATCTTTATTAATTGAATTAATAGCGAGTGATTTAATTAATAACGATTAAGCTATCTATCGATGTTTATTTATTTATTTATTTACGGGAATAAACCCCTTATATACAAGAATATAATTAGTATGGGGAACAGATAAACGAATAATAATAAAAAAAAGAAGAAGGATATATGAAGAATAATAAAGAAATAATTACAGTGTGTTCATTACAGAAGATTTCATGTTAAATAAAGGCAGTGCTTCCGAAACCCACATACCTTTGATTGGGATGAAATTTTATAAAAACTTTCTACTAGTGACCACTAAATTACTATTAAACGGTTTTTTGGCGACTAGGATCCGTTCACGAGTTATAACGTTTTTTATGTCCGAATTTGATATTATTAGGATTGTATTATTTCCATCTATAGATGTCCGATTGGGTTGAAATTTTGTATAAACCTTCTATCAGTAATTATAAAATCACTGTTAAAAGGATTTTTTGCTTCTCGCATTCGTTCGCGAGATATAGTGTTTTTTTACATCCACGTTTAATCAAATCTAGATTTAACTATTTAGCATGCCCATATACACTTAGGAGAGATTGTATCTTGTGGGATGGGGGTGTATCTTGCGAGAGGGGTTTCAGAAGTTTATCCTAAATAAATGATTTGTCGACCAGCCTCCTAAGCAAAGGATTGAACAAAGTATGATTAATCGCCACGCGATGATCAATAACCTCGCGTTTAGTTAAACTCGCAGAAATTATTCGTATCCATGCACGTAGTAAAATAAGACGAGATGTCGTTATACGATAGACGCGTGCGAGTTACGAGATTAACTCGTAAGTTGTTAAGAATTAACATCGTTTATCCAACGCGCTCTCAGCGTGATTGATGTCCACAATTTCCGTTTTCAGTCGAGCGACGACGGCGTTTCAACATCAACGACAGGATCAAGGAGCTCGGTACCCTCTTGCCGAAGACCAATGACCCGTGAGTATGATTTTTTACGTGTGTGTGTGTGTTTTTTTTTCCTTGTCTTTTCTCGCTTTACCCCACTGTTTCTTTCTTCATTCAATTTTTTTTCCTGTCTCTGTTTCTCGTTTCCTTTCCTTCTCTCTTGCTTCTTCGTTTTTTATTGTTTCACCTTTTCACCACTCTTCCTGCGCTTCTTTCACTGCACAGCCAGCTACCTTTCCGCGAGCCCTCACGGGTCATTATTTCCTGTTCGTGACCCTTTACAGCAAGTTAGTCCAGGTCAGGTGCTCCAGACGAGAGCAGGCTTTCACCGGAAGTCCATTCTTCCTTCTTCTTCTTCCTCTTATTTTCCTGCCCTTCCTTGCACGAATATACCTAACGTTTTTTACCCTCTCCTTTCTTTCCTTGTTTCAACCTTTTATCCTTTCTATTCTGTCCCTATCTTCTGACATGTGCACGTGCATGTGTACGAAGGAAAGGCAGAGAGTGGACACGTTATGCGGTTGTAGTTTCCTTTTCTCGAATGGACGATAAAAAAAAACATGTAAAACCAAAAAGGGCTTGACGATGCACTCTTTGTGAAACATTCTAAGAGCTTTCCGAGTATTATTATTTTTAATACGTTATATTATATAGTGAACGCGTAGGTAATTGCTTAATGGCAAAGCTCTCAATATTTCTCGATATATAAATATATTTATTTATAATATTTAAGTTTATCATCAACGATTTTGTACGTTTCTTTTATTATTTATAAAAAATAGTAAAAATTCATATCATAACACTTGGCCAAAAAGTTATCACGAGCGGCCACGGATTATATTTCGTTATAACACAAACAAAAGAATTATTAGTTCAATATTTTAATAATCCAATATTTAAATTCACCGAATAGAGAAAGATAGCTAGAAAATAATAGTTAACAGCGATAGAGTATAAGGACGAGATAAAACGTAAAATGCAAAATGCAAATGCAAAATTAAAATGTAAGCGCTTCTCAACCAGTTCTTGGAACTTCCTTTTCGCGGAAGATCGTCTCTCTCTCTCATTTCGCTGCGAAAGGGGAATTTCATTTTTCCATAATTTAGCATAAAACAAGAAGTCGGGTATCGTCGTCGTTGTACGGGTGACCTGCTTCGGACGCGATTTAAGATTTCTTCTCGTCTCGACGACGATCGACGTACTAACGAGCGAGCATCGCATGCAATAGCCACCGCCATGGTGGTGGTAGTGGCCGTCGTACCTCGGCTACCCTTCATTTATCAATCCGACCTACCGGCCCATCCATTTGTCATTGTCAGGGATCGGGATAACTTAAAAACTATCCCTCTACGCTCCCTCCCCTGTCCCAATTCACTCCTCACCCCACACCCTCTTGTCTTCCTTTCTTTCGCGCCGCAACGTCATCCCTCGATACGTCTCGTGGTATTTAACATTTCGAGGATTAATCGAGGTTTATAGGAATACGCCTTTATACTGGTCGAATTAATTTCTTCACGATATCGAAACGAATCCTGACGTGTATCTATACGTAGAGGAAAGTAACCAAATATGGATTACTGTTTTGTTTTTTACACATAAAAATAATAAATAATATAAATCAAAAACTTTTAATCGTAATTATAATCAGTCATACATTTGCGCTTAGTAACAGTCTTCTGTTATTACAGACTAACGGCAGTTAGGTCTGTCCGTCGCAAAAAAGTAGGACTAACGCCGGTGGTATATTTACAGCAAAATCGAAATTTCAAGGGAGGGGGAAACCTTAAAATGCTAATATCTCATCGACGCGAAGTGCTACATAATTTTGGTTTGGTTCATCATAATCCTGAAACTTTTTCCCATCCGTTGATATATAATTTATTAGGATCGCGACTTCCGATAAGTTAATAATCTAATTTATGTGTTTTAAAGTATCAATTTATTAGTGTTTTTTTTTCCGACCTTTTCGTTAACATTGCGAGTATATCTATATATTACGAATATATATCACTTTCGTCCACTTTCCCAAATTCGCCACTAGCAGCCGGTAGTGCTAGCGTCGACATCAGGTGGAAATCTAGCCAGCGCTGGAATGTTTGACATGCCGATATTCTTAACCTATCACATTTTATTTATTTATTGTACCCGTCGGTACTGTCACGATCTTCTTGTCTATAGAAACGTAGAGAATATGTGCGGTTAGAAGGGATATTTAAGGAAGACAGTAGACTTGTAACTCATTAAGCGAAAACGTGGTTAATTCTATCGAAGTTTTTAGAAAAGAAGAAGTTGCTAATTTTTTGTTATAACGTCCTTCACACGCAGGAGGTAGAGGGTAGTGGTTATCAAGCAGGTTAGAAACACGTACTTACTAATTTTAATCCCATTCGACATATTAATAAAGATATGAACAAACTATCCCTTAATGTAATTTTTCAGATAATTTTACTTATTTACTTCATTAGAAGATTCGAATTAGTAATAAGTAAAATTCGCTGTGTGTAAACGTATAGATGAGTTCATTTGGTTACGTTCCGGGAGTTTCTCAGAGCGGAGCGAACTATCATATCTTCGTAGACGTTTTTAGGAATAATATTGCAACAAGTCTGAATGCATACCACATCTGTTATGTACTTTTTCAGTAAATTTTTCCATCATTGTACACCTATTACATCGATTATACACATTGTAATATAATATATCATGTCCTCTAGTTAACCTGGTACCCTCGAAAAAGATCGTAGTATACGACCGGCACGTCGGCAATCTTCCTCGAAATGCATAATTTTCATTTGGAATCGTATGGATTTCTTTGCTCTAAAAGCATACAATTTCGGATCCCTAAGAGTTTTCTAGTGAGTACGAACTCAAGAACACTATCTAGTATGAAAGTAGCTAAAAAATCGCCAAAGATCGTCGAATGGAGCTTAGGTATGTATTTTTCTTCGAGAGACAATAGAAAATAATAACATCATAGTCTACGTATGTAGAAAAAAAAAAATAAGAGGAATGTTACGTGGGCCGTCGCTGTAGTTTCTAATTGCTCTTATTTTTTTATTGAAACAAGAATTTTTTATTATAACAAAATGATGTAAAATCAAACACAAATAACATTAAAAATGTAAAGTGGGCCGTCGCTGTAATTAACATAAAAAATAAATTATGCTTTTTCTTGTTACATAAAGATATTAAATCAATGATGCGTCGCATCTTTATTAATAACTTTCTATCAAACATCTATAATTTCGATTTCCACATTGGTTCTTTAGACCATGTTAAACATTGTTGACTTCATAAATTACACATTCTCCTTCAAACAATTTTACAAAAATAACAATCTCTGTAAAAAACCTTGTACAAAGTACGCGACGGCCCGCTTTTTTTTAAAAATGAAAAAATACAACCTGGCAATCTGCGAAGCCTTCTTTTTGGTATTTAATAATTGAATTGAAAACATGGGGTGGAGCAATTCTAACAGGAAAATGAACTATGTACTTGATTCAGGTCATTATCATACTAGAAGAATCATCCTACGTTATACGGTTATTTATGAACTAAGAAACAATAGAAATTGAATAAATTCATTAAAATGTTTAATAAATTAAATGTTATCACAAAATGTACTGGTGGGTTTAAATTGTAGATTAAAGATTAGTAAAATAAATTTGTTTATTCCTACTGCACATATGTAAACAATTTTAAAAAATTATCTAAAAATTGTATATGCATAACCTTCGAAAAATTAAACTTATTTATTATTTATACAAACATACTAAATATTGAACCTGAATTGATAGGTGTACCAAAATGTTATATTTAACGTTTACGAAAAAAGCGGGCCGTCGCGTACTTTGTACAAGGTTTTTTACAGAGATTGTTATTTTTGTAAAATTGTTTGAAGGAGAATGTGTAATTTATGAAGTCAACAATGTTTAACATGGTCTAAAGAACCAATGTGGAAATCGAAATTATAGATGTTTGATAGAAAGTTATTAATAAAGATGCGACGCATCATTGATTTAATATCTTTATGTAACAAGAAAAAGCATAATTTATTTTTTATGTTAATTACAGCGACGGCCCACTTTACATTTTTAATGTTATTTGTGTTTGATATATATTAATTAAAAGTATGATATTTTCTCAAAAACAAAATCAACATAAAGGTATCTAATTATGAAATAGGTACCCAAATATGGAACACTACAAAACTATGAACAATAAACTTTAATTTCTATCAGATGCTATAGGATCTTTGGTCAATTTTAAAAAGGAACTAAATCTACTTGCAATAATCGCAAATCCACATGTCGAACTCTGCACCAACGCAATCATTATGTGCCCAGAGTCCGCACATGAGGCATTTGATCCATGTTTCTCCTCGAGTATCTTGAGAAAACAGTTTGTGACAGAATATACACTCTGCATCTTTTGAGTCAGGAGTTTCGCGACTTGTACGCACGTATAATGATTGAAAGAAATAGAAGATCACTGTTTACTGAGGCGAGGAGTATTTGTTTACGAGAAATGGCGGTATTCCATATTAGGGATACTATTCTACATTTGGTTACTTTCCTCTATCATATTTTGGATATGGAGAATATTTTTTTTAAAGAATTTATGTTCGTAGAAGAAATTGTAATAGAGTTAAGAAAAATTGTAATTGAGTACAGATATTTTAAGATAATTTTTTTAGTAATTATTCTTTTCGAGTCTGTACGTAATTCGAATATCTGTCACATCTCGATAACTTTTGTTTTTTTGATAATATGAAGGGAAACCTTCAAAAGGCCTCAGGATTGGAGAGAACACCCGAAACTAGATAGTATGGCATTTTTACACACTAAAACCCCTCATGTTTCCCTCTGGTTTTGCATCTCGATACCAGATGAATTTTTTCGTTTTTTCGAAAACGAAACGTTAAATGAGAAAAATATCCTTTTTTTTCGTCTTACTTTTGCATGGAGAATCATTGTTTGTTCGGTTTTAACACAATTTTAGGGATACCCTGTACATTAAACTCGATTTTAGTTATTTCGTTCTCACAAATTGTTTGACGAATGATACGGAACTTCGAAGAAGCAGCCACGAGAAGAGTCGATGGTGCTTCTCATCGACGCGATCGATTCGTTAAAGTGGCTATTAACGATCGTTTCGTTCTCGTCGTCATCGTCAAACACATACACGTATGTATACATCGGGACACGTACGCGTAGGAAGCTTCCGACACGCAACAGCTGTAGTCCTTTTTTGTCTGCTCGATTAAACGGGGTCCCACGTTGTTTACTAAAAAGCCAATTAGATCGGTGCGCATAACGAAACGCGAGCGATCATTTTTTAGACGAGGAGAGAGATAGATAGGTGGGTAAATATCATTTTTGTTAATATAACAATATTTCCTGAGTAAAAATAATAAGAAATTGTAGCAGTAGTAAATAATGATTTAAAAAAATCGATGACAAGGTATGGAAGAAACTTTATTCTTGTTACTACATATTATTATTACTAATATTATTGCTTTAATTTATCCATTTGCTATCACTAGACTGCGGATCTTTATGCAAATACATATTTTTCTTATTGCGTATGTTGTTCAAATTTTACATGTAAGACAAACCATTGAATATGTCACATGTATCCTTTGTATTTTCCATATTTTTATTCAGTTATCAGCTCTACTTGCAATATTTGACGAATCATGAATTATAATTCATATGAATTTGCATAAAGATCCGCAGTCTAGCTATCACCTATTTCGATTTACTGCTATTCACGTAAACGTTCGTATTCTTTGAAAAAAAAGACAAGAAAGTAATCGAAAGTAAGGTAAAGTTTAGTTACGAATAAAATGTTCACTTGCCACGAACCATACGATCGATCGAAATTCCCCCTTTCTCTCTCTCTCCTTGTCTTTCTCTTCCTCTCAATTTCCACAAACGTATTTCGCGAGATGTTCAACAGGCTGTCGAGAGCAAGAAACGGTGCCGAGAAAGGGGGAGAGAGGGGCTGGGTGGGAGGAGAGAGAGAGAAAGGGATATTATTCTCGTGGCTCCTGCAATAGAAACAAAGACAGACAAACAGTAAGCGAGAGAAGGAGAGAGAGAAAGGAAACATGAGTGGTCGAAACAAGAAGCTTTCGAAGCTCACAGTCTGCCTGCCGGCGGTGCAACGTTCGTTCCACAGCCTCCGTTATGCGGCCAGGCCGTGAAACGCGACTGTGGAACGCCAAGACAACCCTAAACTCCTTGGAAACACAGAGAGAAAGAGAGAGAGAGACTGGTAGGATTATTAAGGCAACGTTAAGGGAAAGCTTACCAGACACCGAGCTTGCGGACAGCAAGCTTCCGACTGCTTGGTCGATTTCTTCGTAAAAAGGCACGAAAATGTAACAAAAATTTTCTCTTTTTTACTCGTTTACCCGTTGTTAGTTACGTAAATAGAGCTCCGGTATCGAAACCGACGCCATCCTTAACGCACCAGTCATTTAGTATTTTTCTTTTTACTCGTCTTGACGTCAGAGACTTCGTCGACGCGTTAGCGTCTCCCCGTTAACGAAACTACCACGGTCACGTTGTTAGTGGGTAGGTATATGCTCACGTATCTATCTATCTCGAGATGCGTTAAGTGGCAAAGTGTGCCCATTCGATACGTTCTTCTTTTCCGTAACTTTCGATCTATTTTTAGTTTATAGTAAGTAGTGTAACGATGCTGGTGGGATCGTTTCGAACCTTTTTTTTTTTGGTCAATTTTTTTTTATGGTTTATTTCTTTTTTTTCGTCTGTTGGTTTTTTTATTAATGAACCTCGAAAGGTGGAGCATCGATTTAAATTCGGACCTAGTTAAACGACGATATTGCGTTATATTCATGCTATCTTTATGCAAGAAACTATGGATAGAAAAAGATTGGTACGACAAAATTGATAAATTTCTTATAAATTTATAAAATGTTTTGATAAATTTAAAACTTTAATTTCGGTTTGGTTCTCGAAAACCTAATTTCCTTTAAATTAAGACTCGTTATTACCTTACAAGATTCTGTGTTAGGCTTAGAAGGTTCGAATTAAAGTTTAGTGAGCGATAAAAATCCAGAGTTGGGCAGGTGTGTATACAATCATTTACACTATATAGAGGGTAGTATCGAGGTTTCATATTAAACCTCAACTATTCCAAAACAGATATAACTACCGATTAAAGGTTTAAACCAATATTTATTTTGAATATATATGTTCTATTCATAAATTTCACATCTCATTTACAATTTTTCACAAAGAATAATTTACACTCGAATCACAGTTAAAATTTTTACTCGAAACGTTACATCCAACCCGTATCAAGATGCATAAATATACCTAGAATATGAAATTTGGTCTATTTATGCTATTTTTCTGCCGTTGTTATTATAGATATGACATTGGTCCGTTGCAACTTTATTCGATACAAGAGCATACGAGGTTGGCCGACGTTCGGATAAACTACTCTAGCCTGTAATATCGTGCATTGCCGATTGGCGTAACCGCACGCGTTTAGTCGTTTTCGAAGTTCAACGATCCGTAGAAAAGTCCTTTGTGTTGCTAGCTTCCCGCGTTCCGTAAAGCAGCTCGCGATGTTTGCTTGCTTTCGAAAACTTGCGAAAGCCTTTGGAATTTCGAGATTCGTAGACACGAATACGCGAACCCGATGAATACATAATTACGCGAAACATTCGACCACCTTTACTTCAAGCCTTTCTACTCTTGCGTTTACATTCGTCGATCGTTTTGTTACACTCAGCGATCTATAGAAAATAGGAGTAAGGCGAGGAAGAACCGATTCTGGAGGAGGTTCGATCTTGAATCGAAATTTTCTATGAGTTTTCGTTAGGTCAAAGGTTAATGGGAACTTGCTTCTTTTACGTAGACGATTTTACGCTCCCCCTTTCAGTGTGCTTCTTATCGGTAACATATATGTAGGTCACTATACGCGAGCTATCTCCTATCGTTCGTTTTGTTATCGATGTATGGTTAACCTCACGTTTGTAGATCTAGATTTTCATTAGAGAAAATCTCCAGCAGAGATGGGGATAGTGATAAAAATGTTTGATATAAAATTATGATTGGCATATTGATTTGTGATTTTATGAATCGAATCATATTGAATGTTACGATTGTCTCGTGTAATGAAAAATTAAAAGGTTCGAAGTTTAAGTTTCATTCATA
The DNA here is from genome assembly GCA_916049575.1 of Ancistrocerus nigricornis. Classification (NCBI taxonomy): domain Eukaryota; kingdom Metazoa; phylum Arthropoda; class Insecta; order Hymenoptera; family Vespidae; genus Ancistrocerus; species Ancistrocerus nigricornis. The sequence goes on along the minus strand of OU696668.1, from coordinate 9,491,769 downwards.
TTTCTGTATACTCTATGAATAACGTATATGCGTTCATTAAGAGGATTTACTACTCGATACGTTTGCCAGGGCTTGTATCATGAATTCTTCTAGCCACGAGTTTTGAACGGATTTTGACAAACGAGGGTTTATTGGAAAGATAAAGGATTAATGAGAGAGATAACATTTTTTGAATTTTGAAAAATGTTTATTGTAAAAGAATATTTTTGGGAAAAAGGTAATTTTTGTATAAAAAGAAACCTTTTTGGAAATTCTAATAAGATCACCCGGTGCATTAATATTTTATCTTCCTAATGAGCTCTCGTTTATCCAAATCAGTCAAAAATTGTGATAAGGAGAATTGATGGTTTTAAACTCTGTTTTTAGAGCTTCTCTCTATGTTCGCGGCGGACGAGGCGAAGCTCGTACCCCCACTACGTATCTACACAGCTACGCACGGGTCAGCGTTTGTATGTCAACAAAAGAGAGTAACACGTGGCGTACGTAGTATGTATAACTGATTTTGTAGGGAAGAAATCTCGGTTAGACCGCAACTCGCAGCTTACCAGCGAGGTAAATCTCTTACGTCTCAAATACCGTATTAGAACGATTTCCGTAATGAATTTTTCTAGCCACTATTATTTACCCATTTTTACGAATAAAGGCTAGTTTGAAAGAAGAAACTTTAGCTATAAGACACAAGGTGATTATTCCAAATTTAAAAGACTAATATTCCACATCAGTCTATGGGCAGTCGTTTATTTTTTATGATTCGAAAAAATAAAATGATTAGAACAGATTACAGCCATAATATCAGTAGGTAACACTTTTTTCAAAAGTTTAGACTTATACAACTTTTAAAATAAATATTATAGTTCATATATTCAGAAAAAAACAACTTTATTAACCTTTTGTACTTGGCTGTTCCCAGTAACTGGAGAAAGTTGCAACGCTATACGATTTTATACAGGGTGTCCGGTTCCATGTAGTCAAGCGGAGGACTACATGTACACATCAATGACTTGAATCGAAATGTCTAATACCATTTTTCGAAATTCGTTTCAGTTAAATAGTTATTAACTAACAACGATCGGCCTATCACGGCGAGCAGAGACATGTAACGTTGTTTATTACGGATTACTCCTCCTACCGCTTCATCTCTTGCCTAACTGCGAGCTCGAGTGAACCGCCTTCCTTTGCTAATCGCCGTAATTGGCCAATTTTTGTTAGTTAATAATTCGTTAACTAAGTCGAATTGCGAAAAATGGTATTAGACATTTCGATTCGAGTCATTGATGTGTACATCTAGTCATCCGCTTGACTACATGGAAGCGGACACCCTGTATATCCACAAAAAGGATATTGGAGGTGCCGGTAAATAGATTGAAAGAAATTTCCAAATTTAAAGTCACATACACGATTTAACACTTTGAGGCACGGTGGGATTAAAAGTGTCCCTCCTTTTTGATGTATTTCACGGTATGGTGGGACATTTTTAGTCCCACCTCGAAATAAAAAAAAAATAAAAAACAAAACAAATTAACAAAAATTCACAAAAACCCAATAAAATTCCTGTGCAACATGGGTCTATTTTTGATCTGAAATCCTGTGCCTCAAAGAGTTAAGAGAGAGATTACGAACAGTTAATATTATCTTTTCTTAGAATCGTCATTAATTATTCTAATAGCGATGAAAACTTCTCGATTGTAACGCGTCATCTTAATAAAGCTAAAATCACGGCTCGAAAGAACTACTTAGAGCTTCCTTTAGTGTCAAAGCGCCAAGAGTCGAGAGTCGCGATTGAATTCCAATTTGAGCGTGCTTGAAATCCTAAGTAGAAACGGTACGAGCGGACTCAGACACATAGCGCGTAGCTACAACGCGATGACGCGCGGATAATGTCGCTTTCATTTAGAAATTGCTTCACACGCGGAAAAGGAACGGCGAATTCCGATGGAAGATACTACTGCAAGTTGATTGCGCATTTGCGAGTGTTTAGGAACGTTTAGATACTTTGTGAATGTCGATTTAAAGTTTCAGCGATGCGAAAAAACTGGAAAACAATGTTGGAATTAAAAGAATTCTGTCTACTACCGAAACATTAATAGCTATACATTTCAAAAATTTAATAATACGATGGGTGTACAAACTTTTAAAAATAAATTTGTTTGCGTGTGTTCTTGGTTTAAAAATAAAATACATGGTTTCATATTATACCGCGTGCATGCATTTTTAATATAAAAAGATTGCGAATATTTGTAGTATATCGTAAATTTGTTTTTTACTTGTTTTATTTTAATTTTTAACGGTGATTTCAAACGGTAGTCGGATATATGTATAAACAAGATTTTGAAAACGATGTAAAATAAATGTTGTCGGTCGAATCTCTGTTATTTTTTGGTTCTTTCAGGACGATTCGGAATAAGAATTTAATGTATAAATTTAGTATTTATTAAGTTTCGGAAGCCGTTGGCTCTGCGTCTTTCTTTGGTACACGTTCAACCTACGAATGTAATGGAATTTTCAACGAGATATTCCAGCGTCGCTTCGCGGATAATAACATTTAACATTGAATGCACAATCCTTCCAGCTTTAAATTCGGTCCAATCTAAAAGCATCTCGAGTATCAATTCGCCCATCGACTTTGTACATGCAAATTTCTCTATCTTTCTCTTTCTTACGACGCTCTCCTTCGCAAATGAAAGCAAGCGTGCTTCCAGTCGAAAGCTCGAAAGTTCGAATTTTAAGCGACTCTCCCATCAAAAGAAAACGTAATTACGATCGTTCCACTTTAACAAATACGAATAAATTTTCGTTAACGAGTTATCGAAATTAATGCGCCTTTCGCGTATCTACCTACCACCTTCATTTGCGATAATATTTAGAAAAGACAGTAAAGGCTACTTCGTGATCCGTACACCGTTCTGTTTGATATTAATCTTTCACGATTAATCGAACTCGATTATACTTTTTTCTTTTTTTTCTTTCTCCAAGCTGTTTTCTTTATATAAATTTATTTTTATTATATTTCCTTAACGTAAAATGTAAGTAAAGGTAATTTTTTTTAGTAACATAATTGCGTAGAGTACCACGTTTTTAATTTGTTCGTTGAAAAAATGTGTAAATTATTCTCGTACGACTTCGTCAGAAATTTTTGCGAGTCTCGCGACTTTCGTCTTAGAGATTTTTCTAACGGACAACAAATCGGGACGTTCTTGAGATGAAAAAAAAAAACGAATTGAAAGAAAAAGTAGAAGAGGAAGAACATAAAGGGGAAGCGATTGGCGCGCACACGCGCACGTATTATGGAAATTCTTCGAGATTTTCACGTAGAAGAAGAGGACGAAGAAAAAGGAGAAGAGGAAAGAGAAGAAGAAGGTGCTCGTCGAATTATCGTTCTCGGCTGCCTTATATTCCACGTGAATTCCCACACGGTATTCTCCATCTTGAAGGCTTCTCAAAAACCGAAGGCTGGTGCGATCGCGCGAGACGTCACTCTCCTACGAGCGTAATATCGCTACCGTTACGTTCTAACCCCGAGCTTTTGGAACTTTTGGAATCCTGCGAAAAGTCTGTCCGTGAGAAATCGAATTCAAAGTATCGCGCATCGAATTTTAATAAAGCTCCACTCTCTATCCACTCCACTTTTTTTCATTTTTATCATTTTACGAAACGCGTGCCATGTGTTTCTGTACTCGCTTCGAATTCAATTTAATTATTGAATGTCTTTTACGTTAAACAAGAATTACATAAATTGCACTAACCAATGAAGGGTGTCCTGGAAGTAAACGATCGAATGAATCGAAATGAGGCGAAAAGATGATTTTTTATCAAAATAATCATCGTACATGTTTATCTAATTGTCTGATAGTTCGAAAATTATTAAGAATTTGTATAACAAATTGCATGCTTTATATAAACATAAAACGGATAACTTATAGGTATTTAAAAAAGAAATTTAATTAAACGATTTCAGGGAAAAATAATTTCGAAATATACCTCGTGAATCATTGGGTAACCACAAATCCACATCGCTTCGTTTGATTGTCCACTTCTAGGAAACCCTATATGTCAATTGATTCATTACATTTATTGCATTTAGGTATCTCTAACCATAACAAAATTGCTGTTACGTTTTGAAATACGTGTCACGTCACGACATTTATCCTCTTGTTAAATATTTCAGATCGTCGATCTTAATCAAGAAAATTTTTTCAGATACTATAACATTTTTTCCAGATACTATGAGATAGTTCGCGATGTTAGGCCGAACAAAGGCACGATCTTAAAGTCCTCGGTGGAGTATATAAAATTATTGAAGAACGAGCTGACGAGGATGAAGCAGAACGAGCTTAGGCACAAACAACTGGAACACCAAAACCGTCGCTTGCTTTTGCGCGTCCAGGAATTGGAGCTTCAAGCAAAGGCTCATGGACTTCCAGTTACAGATTTTAATTGGGCATCCACTTCCGGCAGCATACTCAACACCTTTCCGAGGAGTAAGCTCGAGCAACGAAAGGTACACGTGAGTGGAACCCTTTCTTTGTTTAAAGTTCCTTTTATTAGATGTTTAATACACGGTGTGAGTGTTTTTCAAAAGACTCGATCGATAATGTAGCTCCCTGTGTCAATTAATACAGACATCGCTTTATAACATTTTCTATTAAAATTAATTATTCATAATATACAGGGTGTCCGGTTCCATGTAGTCAAGCGGAGGACTACATCTACACATCAATGACTTGAATCGAAATGTCTAATACCATTTTTCGAAATTCGACTTAGTTAACGAATTATTAACTAACAAATATCGGCCAATTACGGCGATTAGCAAGGGAAGACGGTTCGCTCGAGCTCACAGCTAGGCAAGAGACGAAGCAATAGGAGGAGCAATTCACAATAAATGACGTTACATGTCGCTGCTCGCCATGATTGCTGCTCGCTGCTCGGCCGATCTTTGTTAGTTAATAATTCGTTAACTGAGACGAATTTCGAAAAATGGTATTAGACATTTCGATTCAAGTCATTGATGTGTACACGTAGTCCTCCGCTTGACTACATGGAACCGGACACCCTGTATTAGGATTGAAATATGTCTTATGAAAAAGGAATTTCGTTAATATTTATTTCTATTAGATATTAATTACGATCGATAGTTTATCAACACTCCCACCCTATGTCACGCGTTACAGATCACAATAATTAAACCGTTTATTTTTAAAATAATACAAGCCAACATTTGGAAAAGAAATACACATTTATGTTTGTAATGTGATCCGATCTTTCCATTTTTCAACCATTTTCAAAATAAACGGTTCAAATAATACCTATTTGACGATAAAAGAACCGGTTACAAATTCGCAAGTAACACTACAAAACGTAAACCTTCGGTTAATTCGAACGATATCAGCGTTACGATCGATTCGTGGATCCTTGATCCGAATAAACGACCGTCTGTCACATAATTCGGGCCAGTTTCATAATTTCCATCTGCTCTTACGCGATCCTTACGGCACTCTACGCGGCACGTTTCTCTCGTGTGTTGCGTAAGTCACACATAGTAAAGAGCGAGTACACGTATTCCGTGGTTAGTTTTGTCCCGGAGATCTTAATTGATAAAGCAAAAAAAGAAGATATTCATAGTCAGTAGTATACTCCACGTAGATCGTACGTGCACATACAGCTGGCGTTATCTTATTGGCAGAGGACTTCGGGACGTACGCGAAGTTAACGTTACTCGTCTTTCCAGCACGGTGTTGTTTCGTCAATGGAGTTACAACGTTATCACGTAACGTACACCTACACCTGTAGATACATACGTATTACCTTCCTTTTGTTTGTACAACGAGGGAACTGTTCCCTCTCATTTACCTGTAATTAGCTTATCGGCTCCCACCGGTAATGCTTCAGTTAGACGACAACGATCGTTTCTAACGCGGCATGGAAATCGAACGAACTCTCATCTCACACGAAAACCAGCAATATGATCGATCGGTTCGCATTGGTGGAACTATAATTGTTCGATTCCCCCCTCGCAAAATTTAATTTTGGGCTCCCAGGAAAAACAATAGAAAAATTGTTATATGAAGAAATTAAATTTATATTATATAAAAGAAAGCATATTATATTATATAAAGAATATTAATATTGGTATTTAACACTAAACCTACCGACGTTAAAGGCATACTTATTTGCATTACATTTATCTATTGGACAAATACTTAAACGAAAACATGCTTTTTCCTATCATTTAGAATTATTATTGAATAAATATTATTGATAATAAATTTCCATGAAAGTAACTTTATTATTTAAAAAATCGAGAAATAAGAAACGTATAAAATGTCATTTGACCAGTCTTGGTAGGTTTAGTGTTAATGTTTTAAAATATAACATTTTTCTTTCAATATTTTTATTGGATCAAGATTTTTTGAAGAATTCTAAAAATTCTAAAACTTTTTTTTGTCAGTGTTTTATAAATCTAATTTAAATTAGGGATAATTTCAGTAAAAACAATAAATTTAAAAATGTTTATCCCCTCGCGTTACAGGGTCTCTCGGTATTCTAGTTCCACCCCTGAGCTCTATTTTATTCAAATTAGGAATAGTGTTCTTGTTTTTTTTTAGTTATACAAAACATGTAGAGCGGATACAAATTTAATTACGATAGAAATTTCGAAATGAATCCAGTTTCTTGCTCGTACCACGCGGTAAGATAATTTCCATAAGGAAGTCGTAACACGATCATCCTCTCCTCCCCTTTTTCAATCGATACTCTCGAGCGTAACAACGTTACGGGTGAAAGGTCGACAATAAATTTGGAGTAGCACGAATATCTCTGTCGCTCTTTAGAGCTTGGTGGGCCACCACCTTTAAGATGTTTGACGACGAGCACGATATCTCACGAGATGGTACCGAAAGTTACCGTTGAATTATTGTCCAAGAGATAAGGTCGACCACGTAGTAGGTACTACTAACGCTAGTACGCTTAGACTCGACGCTCGTTTTCGTGATACGATTAGAAATTCAAACTGGTAGATGATAACGATGACGAGAAGGACGATGATGACGTTTCGGCTCAAATTCTTCTTACGATGCGCTCGTTTACGTATACAAGCCTGGGAATGTTGCAACGGATCCCTATGATCGGCTACGTGAAATTCTATACCTTCGGGAGCTGCAACTCTGCAGTCGGTCAGCTCATTTGCATTATCTCGCTCTCTCTCAACATTACGGTAATTGCATTACTCGATCATCGCTAGGTATATACGATCTTGTTTTGTAAAATGAAAATTACGAAATTCGGGTCAAGTGCGTTCTGTGAGATATTATTGCTATTGGTTTATCTACAAATGACGGGAAATTACAAATTTTAAACGTAAATGCATACTTGAGACATTGTTTATATTAATATAAATTTTTAAGAGATCTATTCAATGATAGAATTAGAGAAATAGTTCATATTATTGACAGAATGTGTTGGTTAGCATTAAAAATGTAAAAGGTTATTTTACATACAAATGTTCGATTTCTATTATCTTAAATAATTAATTAACCTATTTCTTTCCAAGATAAATTTACAAAGCGGAAAATTGCAGATTTGAATAACAAATTAATAGAGCGCATAACGAGAATAATTTCTATCGACGAAGAAACTTGGCGGGAGAACAATGTTTTCTTAGATGTTAGCTATACGCAACGTTGATAAGAAATAGGTTAAACATTATCGCATTACCCGGAACAAAAATTTGCGGGCGTAACGCGTCACTGTCGTTTCATTCGTCATCTTTTGAAGAGAGTGAAAATATGCCATAGTTTTCGAGATAAGGCCGTAACGTGGCACGTTAAGCGACGAAGGGCGCCAGAAGTTAAGTTTGAATTATTGCACGAGATAAAGTTCGTTCCATATTGTAAGTGGTACCTTCCCAGCGGTCTCCACTCGCGCTAGCTTGGAAATTTAAACATTGATAACGGCCCGTCTCGGGTTTGCTCGAGTTACACGCGCGACGAACTTTCGTCTCGCGCACGTCGAGCACCTCTCTCGATTCCTACGGTATAACCTACGCGTGAAAAACTTATTGCGGCAAACGCGTTAATTATAAAGTTGATCTTTAAACGGCCGCGATGGATTAGCTCCTAGCGTGTCTTTGGCTTTTGTTACGAGCGATAATGATCCTTTTTTCCCCGGTCCTTTATTTAACCTTCACAGTAACACTATTTTTGTTTTGTTTATTACCTTTTTTTTAAGCAAAATGTTGTGCTAATCTATTTTTTTTTATTACATTAAATCAACTATGATAGTAATAATATTTTTTGGGGAAGAATTAAGTTATTTGGCCTCGGGTATTACTGTGAGGGTTAAATATATTAATCTTGCATATGTTACGAAATATTTCTACAATTTTATTTATATCATTATAAACATTATTATACAGGGTGTTCTACCTAAATGTAGCCACCTTAATATCTTCTTTATTTGTTATTACATTTCAAAGTCATCGAGATATAGATGACTGAAGATATTTTGGTGGCTAGATTTATGTGGACCACCCTGTATATCAACATAATGGGTACTTCACCGATATTAATATTACTCATCTTTGTATATGTTACAAAGAATTTTTAAATGTTAATTTGCATTTAAATATAATGTAATAATTGTTATAATTATTGTAAACTTATAATAGAGAAGACCTCATAATAAAGAAGTATGAGGATTATTTGTAACACATGAAATATTAGTTTCGAAGGTACGAAAAAGTTTTCGTCGTTAATGTTTTTCCGAGCCGTATGTGCATATAGTTCGAAAAAAAAAATAGGCTCGTATCAAATTTTCCGAAATCTCATATAACTCGTGCGCGTAACGAAGAATATTTTATACGCAGAACGGGAGAGAACGTTCCGTACGCGCAACGGATGCCGATGGCTCGTCGGATTTTCGAGTGTCCTCGCAAAATTCGGATTCTCTGATTTACAGGGCGAACGTGAAATTTAGCCGGCTTGGTACTCGTTACACCTCGGCGAACTCATAATTCTCCCACTTTTCCCATTGGACGAGCTTTTCGACGACAAAATACGCCGTTCTCTTTTCTTTTTTTTTTTGTACCCGCTCGTTTAATACGTTTAAGAGAAGCATGGCGCGATTCGTGCTTTCTCGCATGTACAATACCGGTAGAAACCGAATTCTACTTCATTTTGTGCCACGTGATTCGCAGAAAAAGTTACGAGCACTTTCGTCTCCTTTTAAATATTTAAAGTACCTATGCGAAAAAGCGTTCGCGAGGTGTCCCTCGGTAACTACAAAACCACGATTACGTGAGAATAATTAACAACGTTTCTCGGAGATATTTTGCAGAGTAGAATTTCTACACGAGAGAACGGACCCCAAAGAAAATTCTACATCGGCGTTATCTCGTAACAGCCGTGCGCGCGAACGCGAGTCTCTCGTAATCGAGTAGCCAATATTTCCTCTTAAATATGGCCGAGAACGTGTCAGCGAATATTCGATACTTCGTTAAGTTATCTCCTCGTAAAGTAGATAAGAAGTGGGAACCCAAGTAAGGAAACGTCATTAACGGCTCAACTCGACGGCTTTCAAAAAATTCCAAGTTGGATAAAACAGAGTAAAAGTTCAAGCGGACGTTTAAAGACTACGTTAGAACCGGGACGTATAAAATATGAACGATGAATAATAAATTTGAAAAATTAAATATCATTAAATAGTGTGTAAAATGAGTCACCTAAGGTGAGCCACCAAAAGAATGTTTTTTGGGAATAAGAAAAAATGTTTGATATAAAAGTTTATAGGGTGAACCAAACTTTTCTTTTCAAAAGCCATGTCACTTTGATATTATCGACTATTCAGGTGGAATATCTTAAGGCTGTTCACCACCCAATACGTTTTCACGATAACTCTCCTGGTCACAATTTTGACGAACAAGGGCTTATTCGAAAGCTGAAAGATTTATTATGAAAATGATCTTTTTGAAATTTTCAAAAAATACTTATTTTTTGGCAAAAGGCACACCTGGAAAAGATGTATGACGAAAAAAAACTTTTTTGAAAATTTTAAAAAGATCATTTTCACAATAATTCTTTCAGCTTTCGAATAAGCCCTTGTTCGTCAAAATCGGTCAAAAACTGTGACCAACAGAGTTATCGTAAAAACGTAGTGGGTGATGAACAGCCTTAAGAGACTCACCCTTCATACATACATATTCATTGCAAATTTTAGGGAAAAGAAAAAAAAAATACAATTATTCAGTTAATGGAATATTCCTAAATTTTTAAATCAACTCGTACATACATGTTATCAAATAGGAACATAGCTCTACTTTGGCATTGAATTGTTGGAGATCGTCTAATAATTCGTGAAACAAATTTAGGTGAAAGCAGATACCGTAATTCTAGACATTGGGTGAAAACGGATTGCAATTATTTACAGTCTTTACATATGTAAAACAGTAATTATCTGCCTATGCGGTTGGAACAATTTTTATGAGCCCACTTTGAACTCACAGCACGAATTTGTCAATAATGCATTCTTATAAAGAGATTTTAGTCTTGATGGTCTTAAATTCTCTCTGTCTGATGAGTGGGTATAAATTCATTAGAAGATACAAGAGGTGTATATATGTTTCATCAACGAACTAAAGTTTCTTATCGAGGATATCGTTTTCAGGTATCCGGATTCACTCCATCCGCTCGTACCCCACGACTACGTTAGTTATAAAATTACTTAATTACTATACATCGACAATAACATCCTTAGTAAATACTCTTTTAACATTAATCATCTACATACACTTTGTACAAAAAGAGTTAGTCCGATAAGAGACGAGTTTTGAAAAATTCATATTTTTCACACCGACACACACATTTCAACACCAGGTTCGGTAACCTTTTGTATTCTAACCGAGTACCATCTACGAAGGCTATGTAATTAGTCAGAACAAGATGATGAAATAGAATGCTATCTGCTTTCACCCCCTATCTGGTTGTGTCCTCCTCATTCTTCTACATGCAACATATGCGTATATATAGTTACACCCTGAAGTATTCGGACACCCTACGAAGTAGAATAATTTTTTTATAATCGAACTAAGCAATTTAAATGATATCTAGTAAACTTATCCTTCTATTTTCTTGCAAAAATTCAAATGGTTCGGTTCAATTAGAACAAAGTTATTGTATTTTGTAGGGAATCCAAATACTTCTGGAAGTAACTCTATACAGGGTGAACCACGAATCGTGATCAGCAAAGATTACTGTGCTATTAGCAGTCCGATCGACAATGTTTTCATCAGTTTTTTCAGAAATTATTTATCAATTCTTGTTTTTATGTTTTTCCAAGGTTATCTTGAATTTTTTGCAAATAAACATAATTGTTTTACGTCTATCTGTTAGGAGATTTTAAGACAAATTCGGTAAATATCGGAACATAACTTTTTTTTTTCATCTGGGTCGTTACAAAATGTATAAGCTTTGTATTACAAAGACTCACATAAAAACATATTCGATCGGACTGCTGATAACAGAGTAATTTTTACTGATCACGATTCGTGGTTCAACCTGTAGGTATATCTACTATAAAATAATGGTATCGATAATGCAACTGTCTCCACGCCAGAGAATCTCACCAAAGTAAACTCATTTTTGTTCACAGATTCCAGATCTCGTGGCGGAGGAAACGACGTCTCTGAGTATGTCGCAATTCGAGGATCTCATGGAGGACGATACCGGCGGCCCGGTCCACGGTGGTGACCCGATGTTGTCATCCCCGCACCTGCCACCATTGAGTCCACCCGCACCACCCTGCCACCATCATGGCTTACCTGACGAGGACACGCTCGGTAGCTTGGCCGCGACCACGTCGAATTCTTCCTCAGACATGGATATCGTCGCGTAGCCAACAAGTTCCTCCCTGCTCTCATCTCTTCGATCTCAAAGTTCTCAACGTTCTTATCATCTTCCAGTCGTCTCGTTTCCTTCGATGCCGGAAAATCGAGCCAATCTCTTCTTACCTGATTCCTTCGGTGTCTTTTCCGTGACTACGACGACGAAAGTCCTTTCGAGGAAGTTCGGTGATGAAGAAACGAGATACAAGAAGAAGAAGAACTGGTTAGATCGAACGAGCCAAAAGCCGGAGGTTTTAACATTTTCGAAAGGACAATTGTTGTTGTTGGTGGTGGTGATGGTTGTGGAGTTGATTGGGATCATCTTAGCTGGATATTCGCTTTTCTTGACTTTGACTTCCTCGCGGGAACGAAGAGGTCTTACTCGACGAGCGTTCATTTTATTACCTCGATATTTCAGTGCTGGAAGGTGAAGGAAGAGGGACAGAGAAATACGGCGAAGTGTTTCGCGGTGCGAGCTACGAAATTTTCTGGACACGCGAGGAGTGATGATATATTCCTTTTAATTCGAGCGGCTGGCCGCTTTTCTCGCGTGCGTGCGATGTCACGATCTCTCCTTCTTTTCCGTTGCTCGATACCGACAAATCAGAGACCTTCCTTGCCGACCGAACGATCTCGATCGAGGGATCGACAGATACGTTTTTATCGGTGATCGGTAACGTCGATGGCGTTGCTTCGAGAGATCTTTCTTGTTAGTATAGTTAGTATGTTTGTAAGGGGACGCGAGTTTGCGATCGTCGATCTTTGAGAATCAATTAGAAATTTAGAAAATTCCGAACGACGATCTTTCCGCAAAATAATTGTTTCTTCTTCTCTTACATATAATTTTGCTTTTTTTTTCGTTTTTTTTTTTTCAAAGTCCATACCCTTTTTTTCATAGAATTCCACGCACGACTCTTTAGTTCCTATTTTCGCGAGAGGTTCCGAGCGAAAACTTCACTCTTCTCGAGTATACCTACCGACGAGTAACATTGGCTGAGGATGCTCGCGAAACGATAACACCAGTTAATAATTATATCGCGAACTTTACAGGAATAACATCGTCGAAACCGTCGCGTTCCCTTCCACGCGCTGGAAGATTGGAGCGTCGATAGTTCTCGTCGGAGTTTCGGAGACCCCGACTAAAAGCCGCTTGTGGCTTGCGATACCGAATCGGTATCCCGTTTCAAACTTTGCGACGCGATACTTGGACTTAGGAGACGGTCGATTTATTCGACTTGGACCAAGCCTTGCTAGAAGGTCCTTAGCCGTTGTTGTTTATCAAAATAAAGATCCTTTTAAGAGATTAATATTTTAATATACAGGGTGGTCTACCTAAATATCTTTAGTCACTTATATCTCGATGACTTTGAACATTTCAGAAGAAATAACTTCAAGAAAAAAAAATAACATTTAGACAAATAAAGTAGATATTAAGTTGACTACATTTACGTGGAACGTCCTGTATATCTGAAATTAAAATAAAACAAATGATATAATAACACGAAAGAATCGAGCGAGTTACACAAAGTTCATTGAATTAAATTCTCCCATAAAGAAACGAGATTCCAATTTATTGCACATCACTCTTATCTACTTCGCTAAACTTCCATCGACATCGATCGACCGTCACGATTTAAACGGCAAAAAGTTTCAATCGGAAAGACAAGTAAGAAGCATGACGATTATCTACAGGGATGAAAATTTATGCGTCACGATCGATCGGTAAAGGATCACACACTAGATTGGTCTTGCGTCAGATCTTCCAGGAGACGAAATTCCATAGAGAAAATTAATAGACTCGGTTCGTATGTGCGCGAGTCTGTGTGTCTGAGACACGACGTCGATTCTGTCATAGTTTACATTAGCTCCTGGCAGGTAGACCGGTCGCGCCGAAGTTCGTTACGAAGTTTGCTAATAGTTATTGTCTTCGCTCGACGTTCAATCCGTGCTGCGCATGCCGAATGAGTTTGGCTCGGGTTAAGGGCTCGAGGGGGTGGACTGGCAGTAAAGGAGGGAAGGGAGCCCTGATTTCCGTGCGAGGATCTGCCTTTGTGTTCGACGAGCCGTCTAACCCAAATTGCAGCTTCGCCTTGGGCCAACCGCGATTCATCTTTATCTTAGGCTTCCTAGGCTTCCTTCCTAGTCTTCGTACGATCGTGGCAGACGTTACACGAGCTGTTCGTGATGTAACGGAGTTTCGGTAATTATATAAATTAGCGGATGGATCTAGGGTGACCTTGAGCTACGGTAGTGTACTTTGGCTTGCGGGTCAAAGATTTTGTATTTGTAGAAAATGTTATTTTCTATGGTAATTTTACGTGATCGTATTAATATTACACGTGAGCTAATGATGATTTCTGAGAGACTATGACGTATGAAAAATAGTTTTATTTTCATAGAGCATTGTTACATGGTTTTCGTTGAAACAAATTTAAGATATTTAATCTCAAGTAATATGCATACCTATATAATTTCGTTTATAATTTATTATAGTTAATGCGAGATTTTGCATATTTGAAATTTAATAGTACATAGGTACAAGGTACATTTTTTTAATTTTGTTTATAAAAAAAATAAGAAACCATTTCGAATGCTCCAACTAAAATGTCCAGTCAGACTCGATACATTTAACTCTTTGCCTTATAATATCGCCAGAGACACGTGATATAAATTCCGAGATGAGGATAAAAAGTACGAGTCAAACTCACGGTTCAATTTTTCCAAGTTTATTTTTTTATTTATTTACTTTGTAGTGTTCATTAGCCTCTGTTTATACAAGCTTGTGATTCATTTTTTCGAAATTTTTAGTATTAATTTGATCGAGTGTCAAATTAAATCATAAGGCAAGGGGTTAAGGGTTAATATACTATATACTATATACGCTATAAAAAGCTCAAAATCATCCAAGATATGTTCATCAATTTATATAATTATTTCACCATAAATTACTATTACCCGATCGAACGAAAAACCGAATATAGTAACGTCTCTCGAGTATCGATCGCTAAGAGATTACGTAAACCACGAGGATCCCGCTAACGATCGCAAGTCGAACCTGGAAGTCGAGATGGTTCGTAAAGTCGAAGCGCAAATGAGTTTATTAGAGCTCCTGTTTCACGGTGTACGTTAACGTTCGGGTATGTGTGTGCCTATGTACGAGCACGTACACATGTACGATTTTCTATCTTTGTCTATCGTGTTCTCACGGTAAGAAAATAAAGAGGAGATTCTAAGCGAGCCTAGGCTGAGCACACGCGCCTAATAAGTTAGCTGCACGCGCGGCTTTAATATGCGGCTCGTTCGCACGTACACGCGAGAAACACATACCAATCGAGCCTTCTTGTTGACCAACGATATCTGCTGGTGCCAAAAGCTTGTCGAGCGAGAACGATCAAATCAAATTTTGTTTCTTCTTTGGGACGTTCCGCTTGAAAGTGTTCGATGCATGTAGGACTAAATTTTTATTTATTTTTTTTTTTTTAAATTCTTAATATTCAAGAAAAAGTATCGATTGTTTTACTATGTTGTACGAGATCGCGTGTTTAAAATATAAGCATATACGCGCGTGGGAGTATATCCGACGATTCTCGGAACACGTGGGAAATTTATTGAGCGATTTTCGAAACGTACGAGTTCCTCTCGTTGCTCGAAACATGGGAAAACCACAGTTGGACGGTCGTCGAACTGGAAGTACATAACTTTCGGCTCAAAGACGGACTCGGTTTAAGTGGTAAACGGGATTAGAATTAGAACGGGATTAGAATCGTGCGGAAAATGAGGCTTTGTATTTCCTCGCGGTTGTTGCTGGATTGCTGCATCGTAAATTCCATACGAAAATTTCCAAAGCTCGCTACGAATTTTAACGCATGCCTGTGTATTTGCTCGCAAACGACCTGTCGTGATTAGAAAAATTTATTTAAACAAAGTTTAACGTAGTACGGGGCCATACCTGCTCGAGGTGTAATTGAGGAAAATGTTTTTTTTTTTTTTTGGTCTCTGAACTTCCAGTGATAATGACCCAAGTATACCATCTACATTGATCGTTTAAACATTTTACTTAAAAAAAACAAGGAAGATCGTCTAGACGAAAAGTTCGATTCTCGGTTGGCGATTTTCGCGAAAAACGCAATGAGCGTTGTGTGATAGAGAAATGCAATAAAGATTATTTGCCAAGTGCTAAATAGCCGCAGGAAAAATATGTACAATACATAGGATAGAACATATATATATGTAAGTATATGTATATTTTCGGAAGTATTTTATGAAAACACTACGAGGGAAAAGGGAAAGAGATCCTTTTGAGAACGTCGATATGCTCTCGAATGTACCAGACTCCTTCGTTCCTTGTCTTCTCCTCTTCGAATTACATCACCATTTTTGTAAATATATCTTGATATACACCACCCCTATACGCGCACGTATAATTTTTCTTACAATGAGGAGAGCACGAGCGTAAAAACAATTTGATTTTCGCGTTGATTGTACCAAAGTGTAACACGAAGTGATGTTTTTTAGAAAAAAAACCTGAAAGTTTGAGCGTAGATATTACTTTTTTTTTTATTAAAAAAATTCTTTCAAGCGAATATCGATTACACTTATAAAGACTTGACTTAATTTTTAACGCACAACAATATCTTCGTTTAAACTTTCGATCTTTTAAAAAAACGTCACCCAAAACTACATGTTACATGTACATCATGGTGGATTACGTTAACTGTATGTATATGCGGGCGTGTGACTGCGTGTAAGCGTTCGTCTGTAATACGTGTGTATGTAAAAAAGCAACCAGAGAAGAAGATAAATATATCTCAACTACACTCGCTGGCGGCGTTATAAATTTTCATAGTCTAATTACAGAGTTTAAAAGATGAAAGACGATATTCCTCTATACTTCTGCGTTGATCATGATCGTTCGTTTAAATGTTTATCGTTTACAACAAATTGTTTCTATACAGGGTGTCCGGTTCCAGGTGTCCAAGCGGAAAACTACATGTGCATATCAATGATTTGAGTCGAAAAGTCTAATACTATTTCCCGAAATTCGGCTCAGTTAAATAGTTATTAACTAACAAAGATCGACCAATCACGGCCAGCTGCGACATGTAACATTGTTTATTATGGATTTCTCTTCCTACTGCTTCGTCTCTTGCCTAGCTGCGAGCTTTAGTGAAGTGCCTTCTTTCGCTAATCGCCGTAATTGGCCGATCTTTGTTAGTTAATAACTCGTTAACTAAGTCGAATTTGAAAAAATGGTATTAGACTTTTCGATTCCAGTCATCGATGTGTACATGTAGTTCTCCGCTTGGACACCTGCGATCGGACACCCTGTATATATATATATATATATCCACTTCGACGCGAAATTATAAACGGAACGACGGCCGATTGAGAGGTTCGTTTCCCGGATCGGTCTAATTGTTATCAGCCTCTTCTATTCGTTACGATTACCATTATTATTATTATTATTATAATTATTATTATATTAATGTTACGCACTATTATTATTACTATCATCGTTGATTATTATTATTATTATTGCGAATCGTTGCGTATGGAGATTAATCGATGAATTTAATGTTACGTTGTCCAAGTTTTATCCTTGTTGTTGTTGATAGCGAAGCGTTGGTGTCCTCGTTCCGAGGGAACAGGCTGGTGCTCACGCTGAAAAATGTGCGACTTCGGTCGTGGTGGATGTGGAATAATAACGGCTGAGAAAGGAGACAAGACGAAGATAAGGGGAGAGTTCTTTTTTCTTCTTTTTTTCCCAGCGACACCTCTCTCTCACGTTCCTGCCACGAAGCATTATCTTCTCCCGGACCATCCTGTTTTTTTTTTCACTTCTTTTTTTTCCCCTTGGCACTCGACGCGTTAGAAAAAGCTGAAGCTTTTTGACATCGAATTTTGAAATGTGCTAAGGGCTTAGGTTTCTTCGCGGGTCAAGTAGGTAAGAATATTTAATGGTGATTATTTAACAGGTTGAATGCCATGGGGGTCACCGGTGACCGGCACTCGATTTGTCTTATCGCATTTGAAATGTTTATTAGTTTTGATTATCAATATTTATGAGAATATAACCATCGATCATAAAAAATATGAGGTTTAATATAAAATATATGATAGTAGATTCTTCTCTATGTTTATTTTGAAAAAAATTATTAATCAAATTATATAGACAACCGATTTTTTTCAAAATTTGAGTGGCACTCAACCTGTTAAGTGGTCGAAGGTTTTTGGATAAGTCAAAGATCTAAAAAAATTGAATTTATGGGTAACATTTAAAAAAAATAGTTGGGAGTTATATTTAATATAGTTTGGGATAAATTATTCAAGGCTTTAAAAGGTATATTTCTTTTAGATGCCATTTGTAACGTTTGATTATCGTACTAAGGATTCAAATTACAAGAGTAAATATTTTTTGAGACATCCCTTTGGTTTTCTAGAACTCGGGGTTATTTCTTAAATAACTGACAGACATATACGTGAGAGTATAATTATTGTAGAAAAAATTCACGGGAGATACGGTGGTTGAAAATTCGAAAACCCTTCTCGATCTAGCCTCGAGCAAGCATTCGATTAACACACAGCAAGGGTAGGATAGGACCGGGTATCAGCCTTGACCTTCTTGACCTTTCGGCCTGCCTGCCAGCCTGCTTGGTTGCCTGGCTGCCTGGCAGAAACCACGAGAGAAGCCCATTTCCGTTGGCCACCAGGGCAAATTGCATTTCCTCCTCCTGATCGCTCGTTACCGCTGAAAGAAGAGATTATGTGGGCCAGAGCGTGAGCTCGGAAGCGGCTGGAAACGATAGAAGACTGGAGAAGGGTGGAGGGGTTGAAACGATGCCGGAAAAGCTGGAGAAAAGACCAAGGAAGGAGGAAAGAAAGGGAAAAGAAATTCTCTGCTATATACGCGATCGGTTTTTATTCCGTATCCATTCCCTTTTGATCGTTCTTTGTGGTCGTAGATATAATGAAATTCTTTGATTAGCGGCAAAATGGGGATGATCCACGTTTTTCAAGTTCAAAATAGCGATATACCAATGCATCGAAGACCATAATTAAATGGGAGATGAAAATCATCAAATTATTACAAACACAAATAAATAAAGAAAACCAAGAAACTCTCGCTATTATTTCCTCACATCACGAGAAATAAAATTTTGGCATATTTATAACTTCTAACGACAGTAGCTACGGAAAGCAACAGGCAAGTCGAGATTCCATCACTGTTTTTTTTTTTTTCTCAAGCTTTGACTTCAACGATGGCTTTGGGGGTGGGAATAAGACCGTGTAACTTTTCGAAGTGGTTTCAAGCGCTTCACGGGTTGAAACTTAATATTCGTATAAAGACGGGTGCGAGAGCGCGCGCGCGCGTGGTTGAACAGCTAATTTGGTACGACGTTGTGAAAAGTTAATGGCTTTCTTTCAAGAAACTTGTGTCTTATAGCCTGGTGCAAGTTTAATGGCGGATCACCAGGAACGTTGCTTCGCGCGAGAGACGTAGAGTAGTTACCGGCTATGCGTACAAGCTTCTACTTCTGCTTTTGGTGCCTCTACTGGTGCCACCCCTGAGCACTTAGGTTAATAATGCATGGGTTGGAGTCATCGACCCTTCGCAAACTGAATTTCTACGGGTACGACGCCTTCGACAGGACTTTCGAACCGTTCCTTGCTTTCGTGGCAAAGTTACCTTTCTTTAGTCTCATTTTATATGTTGCAAGGCATCCGTGCTTAACCTTGAAAGAGAATTCGAGCTCTTGTCGTTGCAAGAAGAAGAAGAAGAAAAATTTTGGGGGATGAAAAGAAGCGAACATTTAAATATCTTTTTTATAATCATCGTGCATGATAATTTTATTGGAAGAGATCGGATTATCATTATTATGCATCATGATTAATTAAAATTAGTCGACAGTCACCTGGTTTTATCGTTCAATGGGAATCGCGAAACCGTATAGATATTACGGTCCACTAATTTATTATACGCTCGATATCGGTCGAGTAAAAAAGATTCCTTTCATTAACATAAAAACCATGGTACAATGGCAACCGAGTAACGGATGAAAGAAGAAACCAACGATGTTCCGTTCATTAACGGTCGATTCATCGAACATCGAAGATTCATCGAGCATTGTTATCGAACGCTGTGCGGCTTGGTAGATATATAAATGTGAAACGCGAGGTAAATTAATGGATTTTGATAGACGAAGGCGAACATTTATTAGGAGCTAACAGTTCGAAGGAGTGGAAGGTGGGCTTCCGAACGAAAGCCCCAGAGGGTTTCTACCATCACGACCTATCTCTCTATTCTGTGTTTAATAACCGTGTTAATTAATAATGTACACCATTGAGACGATGGCCCGTTGAAGTTTTAGATTTGAAAGATTCCGAGGGGTTAACGGAACGCCGAACCCTCGACGTATTACGTTTATAATGAGCGAACAAACACTCGGCAAATTTGTGTTGGGCTATTAATTATTCATAGTGAAACTTATCGCGATCGTTGTGTACATCCTGTAGGGGTTAACGTTGCTTGATTATCGGCCCAACGTTTGTGGGACACGTGTATATCTATCATAAGATGAAGATAAATCAATTTCTGCTGATTTAAATATTGTATTGTAAGATTACAATATTTGATGTGCATTAAAACATAGATTTTCCTTTTACTTTCGGTGTATGCATTTGTCAAAAGGAATATAATTCTTATCCAGTTCAAAGATTATAACGTTCATCACGTTCACGATATTTAATAAATAGCAAGAAAATAGCAAGATAAAGTTCGTGTCACTTCCAGGCAAACAAAAGCCTACAAACATCGAATCCAGCCACCCAATAATAGTTAAACTCGAAAAAACCTTAATCCCGAAGAGCAAAAACAAAAGAAGTCTAAACCGAAGAGTTGAACGACCCAAGACCACAGCCATTTTGATTTTACTTATGCGGCAAGCTCGCAGCAAATCTCTTCGCGTTTTGCGTTCACCTTTTGAAACACCACCGTTGAACCGGTGTCTCGTACAAGTTCTCTGTTCTCTTACAGGTTTGCACCCTCCTCGAACTTGGCTGCCGTGCTCCCGTTTCTTCTTCCCCACCTCCAGCTCCTCTCCACCAGCCGTTGCTTGCCTCCCGACACTGCCGTATAATGGATCGCTTCAATTTACTCGTCGGCCCTCTTTTCCTCTCGACACCCGTCGCGTCCTTCCTTTCGTCGTGGAAAATCGAAAAATTCCACGCGAACGTGTCGAGCAGCCCGGTAGGTATTCTCTCTCTTTCTCTTTCTCCTCTCTCCACTTCGGTGTTGGATACCTCACGCGAACGCGTTCGTGCGTTCGAGGGTGCGTGTACTCGTTTCTTGAGAAGTAAGAGAAGTAGTGGGGATGGAAGGTTAAAGGAAAGCGATGAGAAAAGAACAGACGGGCTGAAAGAATCGCGAGAGGCATCGTACGAGAGGATTTCCCTGAGATTTTATTACAATGGTGAGAGAGATACACTCTTCTCTTGTGTTTTCTCTTCTTTTTTAAGTTTCTTCATTTTTCTTGTCTCTTTTTCACTCTATGGTTTCAGTGAATGGTTGAGTCATCTCTCCCGGGTAATATCTTATGTGTTGAGTGTCGGATTTTCTTCCTTTCTTTTTATCCTCTTCTTTACTACCGGATTTTGTGTTTTCTTTTTTTTTTTTTATTATCATACCAACTTCTTCCGCATGTAAATCTTGTTATTTTCCACTATTTTCTTCTGCTTGATTACATTTCCTTCAGCTTGAAGGATTACAAGTTAACGAGCTAACTTATCAAGCAGATTAAACTAGACTACCGTCTCTCGCGTGTATCGAAAATCCGTCCAAAGATGATGATTGGGTCTACGACGATAAAGATCCTTTATCTCATCAAAAATTTACTTATTATTCTCCCTTTGGAAAGTTTCGTTTGCAACCAAGAGCGAAACAGAAGGGCAGGCGGAAGGCGTGGAGTGAAATTGCGTTGGCTGCTCTACGATCGATAAAACGTAAGTGGCCTGATAAAGAGCAACGTCGCTTTGCGCTCGCCATCCGTGAACCAAGGAGGGAGGATGGGTGATGGGGAGTTGTAGGAGGTGGTAGAGGGTATGTTACGCGAGGGAGACGAGAATAAGGGTTGGAACGAGGATAATAACGTCGACGTGTACGACCAAGGAAACCATCGGCGTTACTGCTCGTCGTCTCTTTCGCGAAACGGGATTGATTATGATGTTTGAATGCATCGATAACGT
This sequence comes from Ancistrocerus nigricornis, assembly GCA_916049575.1. NCBI lineage: Eukaryota > Metazoa > Arthropoda > Insecta > Hymenoptera > Vespidae > Ancistrocerus > Ancistrocerus nigricornis. The sequence goes on along the minus strand of OU696668.1, from coordinate 9,469,652 downwards.
GCAACCTACGCTCGTAAGATTTTTCTTTATATATGGAAGATTATATAAGGGGAGGACTGGAATGACTTGTACACTTTTGGAGATACGAGCAAACGTTTGATGTAAAGGCTGTTTGGCTTTTGATAGGCTATTATACGGTGAACATAATTTGAAAAAAAATGTTTGGGCAAAAGTTACCATGACTTTTTTAAGTTATGTATTTTGAAATAGATGGCTTATTTTAGGTGTCTCATCCTTTATATAGTTAGCTTCTGTTTTTCCAAGGATTATATCTTTAAATTATTTAATTAGTACTTTTTTTTTAGAATTGATCAAGATTCATGATTCTGTTCTCGTTTCTCTAAATTGATCACAAAATCTTCAGTTTTGTTTTTTACTTTAAAGTTTCCAAGTATCCCTTCGACTTTAAAATGCAAGTATTTTTTACTAATTTTAAACCTTTCGATACCGCAATAACATACTGTTCCTAAGAAGTTTTAATATACACTAAATTTGTATTGACCGTTCAAAAATATACAGGGTGTCCGATTCCAGGTGTCAGAGCGGAAAACTACATATGCACAAGTATGACTTGAGTCGAAAAGTCTAATAAACTTTTTCGAAATTCGGTCTAGTTAACGAGTTATTAACAAACAAAGATCAGCCAATATAAAAAGGAATCGGAATGTTCACTCTTCAAATGAAAGTATTTTGTGATTTACAAGATTTATTACGTAACTCTGAATATATGTACCTAAATCGCATGTTACATAATTCTGGGGATTATTGTAATAATAAAATATTGGAAAAGAAACAAATAATTTTCACATCACATAATTTTGTAAACCCCTCGCGCTATTACGAAACGATCTACCTAATAAACAGGAAAAATCAAGCGTTTGGTTGCTGACGGAAAAGACGTACGAAATCCATGCGAATCCGTCCAGCTTCCGGGTGAAAAGAAAGAAGAGAAACGCGATACGCGATAACAACGGCAAAAAAATATCGCACGTTTCGAGATAAAGCGGTAACGTCCGGCGATTTTGATTCAGTCGCGAGGCGTCCACCCTTTTGACCGTTCGTCGAGCGTCAAATATATTTCCCGATAAAGTTTTTATCATTAGACTTCCGCCGAGAGCACCGCCAGAGGGGTCGGGGGACAGGAAGGAAGGATAGAAAAGCAGGACGAGTTTTCCCGCGCACGCCATTGGTCGCGTTATCGTCGGGAAAGCAGTATAACAATTTATCATTATCACATACGTTGCTGCTCTCACTCTCTTTCTCGCTCTACAATATTTTCTTTACCGGCCGCCGCCGCCGCTCGCGCCATTCTGCTTTCATGAAGATGGATGTTTCGCGTGGAACTTCACTCGGCGCGACGAAAAGTTATTGCGCGATAAATTTTCTCTCTATTGAAGACACGAAAGCGACGTTGCTCTTCCTCTCATTCTTCTTCCATACCGCGACTCACCCTTTCTTTTCTCACCAACCCCTTCCCCGCTCCACTGCTTCCTCTTTTTTCCTTTTATCATACTCCTACTCTCTGTGTCGGATACCTCTTGGCTATATCTGTTTTCATCGCTATTATCGCTATCACTAATTTGCTTCATATAGCTATCACAATTTTGTTTTATAATATGTCTATCTCTTTCACTCTCACCATTTTCATTTTTTCTCTATATTCGATTTTGTTTTTTCATTTATTTACAGTTTAGCTACATTTATATCATCATTGTTATTATATCCTATTCTCGCTAATTTGATCATACGTCTATCTCGTTTTCACAATTTTGCTTTATAACATGTCAGTCTCTCTGACTCTTCTTTTCTTGTTCAGCTCGTACTCTCTCCCTTTCTTGCTTACTTTTAAGATATACAGGGTGTCCCGTTTCAACACTCCAAGCGGGAAACGGCAGATAGAATGGACCAATCTAAACAGAAATATCGAAAAATATTTAGATAAATTCGGTCTAGTTAACGAGTTATTAATTAACAACGATCGGCCATTCACGGAGAGCCAGAAGCTATCGACGGCTTGGGACGTCCCCTTCAATCTCGGTAGTATGTAACGGAGGAAGCAATGGGAGGAGTAATCAACAACAAATAGTAACGCGCAGCGACACGTAATGCCGTCTATCACTGTTTACTGTGAGTACCTCTCTTTCTTTGTCTTACCCAATAGCATCATATCATTTATTTCATGCGTGCGAGGGAGAAATAGTGTAAGAAAGAGAGAAAGAGAGTCAGCGCGAGCCTCCTGCGTACGGAGGTGTCGCACAGCGAGAAAGAAAGAGAGAGAAAGAGCTACTCACTGTAAACAGTGACGGGCGGATCGACGCGCGCTACAGCTCTTTCTTTCTCTTTCTTTCTCGCCGTGCGACACTTCCGTACGCAAGAGGCTCGCGTACTGACCTTCGCTCTCTCTTTCTCTATTTCTTTCTCTCCGACTCTCTTTCTACGACACTACCTTACGCTGAATGCTCGCGCTGACTCTCTTTCTCTCTTTCTTACACTATTTCTCCCTCGCACGCATGAAATAAATGATATGATGCTATTGGGTAAGACAAAGAAAGAGAGGTACTCACAGTAAACAGTGATAGACGGCATTACGTGCCGCTGCGCGTTACTATTTGTTGTTGATTAAATCTCCCATTGCTTCCTCCGTTACATACTACCGAGATTGAAGGGGACGTCCCAAGCCGTCGATAGCTTCTGGCTCTCCGTGAATGGCCGATCGTTGTTAATTAATAACTCGTTAACTAGACCGAATTTATCTAAATATTTTTCGATATTTCTGTTTAGATTGGTCCATTCTATCTGCCGTTTCCCGCTTGGAGTGTTGAAACGGGACACCCTGTATATGTTAGTAGACGGTGCCGAAAAAATGAAAGTTTAATCGCCTTTTATGTTCCATAAAACAATGGTCTTAAATTGATAAACTATAGTGGTTAGGATTTTTATTTATTTAAAAAATCAAATGTTTATCAATTAAAGAACATTGGTTTGTAGAACCTATTATAGTTTTTAAGGTATACGGGGAAATAGGGGAACGTCTATTTACATACAAGGGGTGTTTCCACCATAAAGAACAGACTTGTAGTCGATAAAAAAAATTGCCTGATACTTAACCCTTTGCACTCCGCTGTCCCCTCTGAGGCACCATATTTCCAACATCATGTCATTTCATTTCAAGTGATATATTACCTATGTTGTAAAAAAAAAAATTTTTCGAGTTGTTAATAGGTGAATTGGAGTAAAATCTGTAAAATCTGGAGTAAAATCTGGAGTAAAGTATAAAAAAAAATTGAGCGTCGAGGACCACTCGACATCGTATTATACTCAAAATCGGTCTTGTCAAGTCAGACTCGACGCGGAGTGCAAAGGGTTAAAACAAAATCTGAAATTTTAGATTGCTGAATTTCTTTTTGAGTGATCTAGAATCGGCATCAAAATAAATATAGTGGCACCGCGTGGTACCAGAAAAACGAAGAAATGGTCCAGAACCTGCACAGCCCCGTCTACTTATGCATCATCGTTATTGTTACTATCACTGGTTTGCTCCATCCATCTGTTTTACTCATTTTCACAATTTTGCTCGATAATATGACTGTCTTTCTCACTCTCATTCGTTCTTTCCTTAGTCTTTTTTTAATCGTACTGTCTAACTAATGTACGTTTTAGCTCTCATCACTTTGACTATTTTGCTTTATTAGTCTATCTGTATATCTCTCTCTCTCTTTCCTTCTCAGTCTTTCAGTTTTTCCTTCTTTGGTCTTATTCTTTCAGACTCACAATCTGAAAGAAGCCCTTGTTGCATATCGCTAGATCGCACGAGCGTGCCATCACCCTTGCCGTTATTATGAAGATCCCTTTCGAGAATTTTTCTTATCTAGTTTGCTAATTTCGAGCTAATTCAAGCCCGGGTCTATATTTACGCGCCAAGCTTTTTGTCCCAGTCTCGTGCCGATGTCACACGCTGGAGATGCGCATCACGGTGAATAAATCAACGTCTGGATAGTTTTGTGTAGGTTTTGGACCTTAAATATTAATGATCCCTATCTCAAACTCGTCTGGAGTACCGTCGTTTTATCCTTTTCGTCGTTTGTCGATTCTCTAATTAATGAGTTCGTTCGTTCGCTCGTCTGTTCGTCTAACGATCGAGAAAACGATTTAACACCTAACGTTGAAGGCCTTGTTACGAGTGGGAAGATCGATCGACGTGGGTGAATCTCAAAGATTTGTTTCTATCGTACGGAGAAAGAGATTGTTTGAAGGAAAACAATTATTTCGAGGCAATACTTTCGCTTTCATCATTACAGACTAACGATTGTTAGGCCTGTCCGTCGCAAAAAAATAGGACTTACGCCAGTGATATATTTACAGCAAAATCGAAATTTCAAGGGAGGGGGAAACCTTAAAATGCTAATATCTCATCGACGCAAAGTGCTACATAATTTTGGTTTGTTTCATCATAATCCTGGAACTTTTTCCCATCCGTTGATATATAAATTATTATATATTCAGGCAGGCCTCGAATGCTCCATGCCCGGATAGGAATTGGGTGAGGTGGTAGTCCACCTCCCTGTGCCTTCTCTTCTTCGACGGTCTGATCAGTGGGATCAGTTGGTGCGTCCACCGGCTTTTTGTGGAGACGTCCCACTCCCTTTGCTACTCGTACCCGAGCTTGTCCTCAGCTTCGAGTCTCAATCTCTTCCGGGCCTCCTTCTTCTTCGGTCCGCCAAGCTCGGGGTCCAGCGCCCTTTCCCTCTCACATCTCTCCTTTCTTTCCAAGGCCTGCAGTCCGACAAGCGGCACGCCCGCTATGACGCAGATGGCGTCCCGCGAAACCGTCCTGTAGGCGCTGCAGGCCCTGAGGAGAGCACGCCTATGTATCGGCCCCAACACTCGCTGTATGGTGTTCTGGGCCATGAGGCTCGCCCATATGGGTGCCCCATATAGTAGTGTGGCCCGCGAGACGGCCGTAAGCAGCACCCGCCTTTTGGGCTTAGGCCCCCCCACATTGGGCATCATTCTGCCGATCGCGGCCTCTGTCGTGGCTGCCCTGCTGGCTGCGCTTCTCGCGTGTTCGCGGAAGTTCCAGCCCACTTATATTCTGACCCCCAGATACTAAAGTGCGTCGGTGGGCCTTATTTTTGCTCCGCCGCTCTGAATATAGGCGCGTGGTCCCTTGCCCTGGTCCTTTTGAAGAGGACAGCCTGTACGAACGAGAGGAAGGCCTGTACGAAGCGGCCCCGGCACCCCCGCCCTTATCCTTCGGGATCAGAGCCAGGAGCTGGCGCTTCCAGATCGCTGGGAATACTCCCCTCCTGAGGCACCCGTTGTAGACCGCCAGCAGCCTCGTCCCTGGAGACAAGGTAGTTTCCCTTTTCCTCCTAGGTCCCCTGCGGGGGCCCTCCTGTGTCTGGGGCGGGGGTGGGTCTTGGCTTGCCGCCGCGTTGGGATCTGTTTGGGTCCCCCAAAAAAACCAAAAGCTATACATCAGGATTTTTGTCAAAAATCGATGCATCTCAAATTTTCCCGATCAAACGCTCGTTCGAAAGAGGAAAGCCTCTTCTTCACGATAGGATGGCTGGTTCGAAAGATACAGCAGATTTAAGATTGAAAACGACCCATACTCCAACGCTTAAAAGATTAATATCTCTTGTACCTTGTACAAGGTTTTTTACAGATATTGTTATTTTAGTAAAATTGTTTGAAGGATAATGTGTAAGTTATGAAGTCAACAATGTTTAACATTGTCTAAAGAACCAATGTGGAAATTGAAATTATAGGTTTTTGATAGAAAGTTATTAATAAAAATGCGACGCATCATTGATTTAATATCTTTATGTAACACGAAAAAGCTCAATTTATTTTTTATATTAACTACAGGAACGGCCTACTTTACATTTTTAATGTTATTTGTGTTGTTATTACAATAAATGCAAATTCGGTTCCAATTTTCGTACGTCATTATACCCCACAGATAATTGTTCACAACTGAATCGACAATCTACACAGTCGTCGTATTACAAATCCATCGTTATACAAATTTGGATCATTATTTTTTACACGCTAACAATGTGACGTGGGCGAGACGCATTTTGGTGTCACCTGCTCTCGACGCTTACAAAATGAAATACACCCATCACGTTTCCCGACAACGTTAACCCGAAGTTAATAAATATTTCGTTAACTATCGGTAGACCAAAGGTTGTGACCCTTTACCGGCGTCGAAGCACGCAATAAAAGTTAGAAGCAACGTTGGGTCACGATGCTCAAACGTGACTCGTGCTAGTTCGAGAACAGAGTTGCTTTATAGTTTTTTTTTTTTTAAAGGAAGAGGCTGTCGCAGCTGAATCGAGTTAAAAAGTGGGGAAGGATGTAACGAAGTTCGTTTGAAAAAAGCTTTGTCGTCGGGCCGACGTGGAAAATTTTATTGCAGCCGCGAGGAACAAACGGTTCCGTGCCGGTCTTTTTACGCGTACGAGATTGAAAGGGTGGACAGTGTTGGCCGGCATGCTCGGTACCCGCAGGGTGTTAGGGAGGGGGCTAATTAATTTCCTACTCGAGGAGAAGAAGAAGAAGAGAGAGCGAGAGAAAGGGAGAAACGAGATGACGCGGAAAAGTGGAGCATAGTCGAGTCGAACCTACGTTGATGCCGGCGTTAGACTTTTGCGTGAGGGGGAAAGAGAGAGAGAGAAAGAAAGAGAGAGGGTGGGATGGTGAACCTTTTCCCGTCGTTCTTGTCGTTTTCGACGGCGCGAATCGCGAGACCGGCCTGCGGTGGCGTTTGTTTAATTAATTAATTAATTATACCAGGGGAAATTCCGGCAACCGCGAGTCATTTGTTCCGCGAGAGCCGTGGAATAAATTTCAAGGATTAAGGCTACATCGGGTGAGCATTAAAGTAGCGTGTTCCGTTGAATGAACGTTGAAGATGCGTGTATACGTTGAATTTCTACGAACGAACTCGCGCACGACCGTATTTTAGTCTACGTATACATTTTATACGAGCGAATACCAATCCGTGTATACGACCGCAACGATGACTCGACGCGTTCGTCCCAATTTACCTCGAACTCCAGACAACACGGAGAGTAGATTTTAATAGAACCATTTTAGCAATGACCACCATCGCCGCCGCCGTTTGTTTATGCTTTATTAATCTACCAGCCGACATTTTACGCATCCACGTGATTCGAATCGTTATACTACTCGTGAAATATCGATGCTCTCGCTTCGACCAAGTTTAATTTTTGATCGACTTCGAGTAATGGTTTAAACGGCGAACGCGTGCCTACGATAAATGTTTAATAAGTACGAGTGCTTGCTGAAAGATGAGCATAAACGTACGTATATGGTGGAATACGAGAAACTTAATAGAAGTAGACGCGTTTCGTTTTTTTTTTTTATTAAAGCCATTGTTCTCGTGTTTTACTTTGAATAAAAAAATATTTCTTTAACAAACGACGTCGTAAATTTTTCGTAAACCATCTCACGAGCTCGACTGGAAACTTTGCAGAACAATTTCGATTAATTTTCTCAAAATGAATCACCCCTTATATTCGAGTTACAATCGGTGAAGTGGTCGGTACAACGGGAATATAATTGACCTTTCACGGTTCTCTAAACTTCATTCTCATTTTGGAATTTTCTCCCTCTCTCTTTCTCTATTTCAACATCGAAGATCCTCTCTGTTTTTCACAGTTAAAGGCTAATGGAAAATCCAGATGCCAGTGAAATTTCGGAATAAAGAAGACTAACCCACCTCGTTCGAATTAAGAGTAGGGATGGCGAAGGGGTAGAAAAGGGGAGATAGCGAACGAATTAAAGCGATTTTATCCGTCCTGCCGACTCTTTCATTCCGGCATGAAAAGCAATGCGAGAAACGTAACGCGCTCTTGGCCGGTGCTTCTCGACGCGTTTCGTTATCTCATGGATTTCGAATTTACGCGTGAGGAAGAATCGCTTGAAAATATGTTTAAATTTAAACGTACAAATTCGTACGAGCTGGATAGGATCATACGTGTTCCAATTCACGATAAAAATAACGTCAGTTGGTGTAGACAAATTTCTATTCATTTTCATTAGCTAGGTTGACGTTATACCACAGGCGAGGTATAAGATAGGCCGGACATGTAATGTAAATTTTTGTCCCACGGTCCTGGGGCCCACGGACACTATCGGTTCGGAATAGAGTAAGGCAATAGCCGAAACGGTAGGTATTCTAACTAAAAATAGCAATTGTTAATTATTTTTCACTGACATGAATTACAATTCGAATCAATCGCACCCAAAGAAGCATTATCATTGTTCAACAGAGATTATAAGTAACTAACAAGGGAACATTCCCAACCCGGAAATTCAGATTTTAATGAAACTTTGTGGGTAAATAGAGTTCATCGAGTTGTTTAAGGAACAATTTTTTTCGGCGGAAATTCACTTTAATGGGTTGTAATCACCCCTCAAAGTTTTGCAAATTTTTCGTCTTTTTGATATAACTATGTAACTGTGTACGCAGTCTGATAGATCTTGAAATATCATGCAAGTTTTACATTAAACATTTTTTTCTATCTCTCACAATTACATAGTTATATCAAAAAGACGAAAAATTTGCAAAACTTAGAGGGGTGATTACAACCCATTAAAGTGAATTCGATGAACAACTCGATGAACTCTACTTATCCACAAAGTTTCATTAAAATCAGAATTTTCGGGTTGGGAATGTTCCCTTGTAAGTATGAACCTTTCTTTTCTATTCACGCGACAAGCTTGTCAGGCAAATACATATTGATATTATCGACTTTGATTATTCGGTTGAATGCTGTTCCTAAACTCGCCGCTCCGTATCACAGAGGGCGTAAGAAAACATCTGTTTTTTCACACGATCAGCATTTTAGCCCCTGGGACACAAAGACCCGTTGTATGTCCGGTCTATTCTTATATCACGTCTGTGGTTATACCATTAACGTTGTAAGACGACGCTGTTTGATCCAGCGAAGAGGCTGGACTCGTTTCCACGTTGATAACCTATCTAATTTGAAATCCGATGAGTAATCCTCAATCCTCAGCCACCCATCGTTCAGCTAATATTTGCAGTTAACCTTCTCGAATCCACTAGGATTGGTACCTTACGTCCTTGACTTTTCTGTTCTCGATCGCTAGCGTACGGATCCGGTTGAGCCAGTTCGGATGCTTCTTCCGCTTGTTCATCATCTTCTTCCGTCTTTATGTACTCAAGGAATACCTCTTAAGGGGGTGCTCTCTTCTATTTCGCAAAAAGGCGACACGTTCTCTCCTCTCCTCTTCCAACCTCCTTCCTCTCGTACTTTACTACTACGCTTCCTTTTCCTTCTTCTATCTTTCTCCCTCTCTTCTCTGCTTCGCTTCCTCTTCCTTCTCTCTTTTCCAGTCGGTCTCACGTAAAAGACCTTTTTGTAGACGAGCGAGGAAGCTAAGAGGCCGGAATGATTAATGAGGAAGCGGCCGAAGAGTCCGACTCTACTCTCGTTTCCTGCACTCGCTTTTCCATGGCTTAATTTCTCGTGGCAGGATTCCACCTTCTTTCACCCTCAACCCCACTTTTACCCCTCTGCTTCTCTTTCGCTCTCTATCTTACTTTACCCCTCGCTAAACCCTTCTTTCTCTTCCTTCTTCATCCTACTCGCGAGCTAGATCACGCGCTGCCTTCCAGTACTACGCGTGCAACTCTCGCTTTTCATTCTCCACGAAAGCCCTATCTCTCCCGGGAAAATGAGGTCGGCTGGATGAACTCCGCGACCTTTCGGGAGACCTTCGGAAAATGATATCTCGGAAAAGTATAGATATTTATATATATATATATATATCCATTTTTCCTCTCTATCTTTATATATACACGGTGTTCTACTTACATGCAGACACCTTCTAATATCTTCTGTATTTGTTATTACATAACAAATAATTTTAATGCAATGTAAATGATATCACAAGTTGAATGCTCTGCAAATGTTATTTTTTTAGGGTCATTTCATTAAGTAACTGAAGATATTTAAGTGGCTACATTTAGGTGAACCACCCCTTCATCGGGATAGAATGTTTTTATAACACAAACGAATAGAAGCGCCTCACAGCCTCTACATACAAAATACATAAAATTAATAATTTCTAAATATTTTATTTAGTTTAATACGTTTAATTTAGTTAGATAAATAGTCTTCTCTAATATATTATACTTCTTTTTCATGACATACGATATATAGGTTTGTCGCAAATTATTTTTGTGAGAGTTATTTTCATTATGAAAAAATAATAAAAGAGCCTTAGAAACTCTTTAAATATATCTTAAAAAGAAATATCTAAAAAATGGTTTTGCTGATTGAAATTTCTGTTTTAACAAATGTTATAGTGTTTTTAGGAGAAAATATGATGGTCGTAATGTCAGCTTTGTCGGTGGAAGTGTCAAGGTCTCACGAAGGTCACCTTCAATTTCCTATTTTCTCAAAATGTAGTCGGATAAAAGACCAATACGATGTGAAAAGAATTTGTTCTCTAGTTTAAAAATCGTCGGAGTTATATCACGTCGAAGCTGCTGCTAAAACTGTTCGTTCACCGCCCGCATTAGCATTCGGTACCCAAGGTGTACCGCGTTATTGCTTCCCGACAATTTCGACACTTTTCACATCCTTCTTCTCACGGCAAGCTCTAGTTCCTTTGCTTGAATCAGCAATGCCCAGCTACTCGATAAATAAAATCATTAACGTACTTCTAATTCTTGAATTATGCCGATGTAGGTAATTACCGTAAAGCGGTAGAGCGTTATCTCGAACGATTTTAAAGTAGGAACCATCCGAACGGATTTTCGATTTGGCGAATTGAACGAAAAGTTCGAAATGGCCATCTTTGCCATCGATTTGCTAAGTTACACCTTGGGTAATGCTAATGCAGGCGATAAACGGGTAGCACTTGTGGCAGATTTGACGTCCCGTAACTCCGGCGATCTCTAAGTTAGAGAAAACATTCCTTTTACATTGAATTTTCTTTATACGACCACATTTTTACGTAATAAAAAATATAGGGCTGCCTTTAAAAAACTGAAGGTGATCTTGGAACTTTCACCGACAAATTTGACGTGGTCAATGTTCCCATAGCAGAATTAAAGATATCGGTGGTTATATTGAAAGTACATAATTCAATAGAGACCATTCTTCCCTACTTCCCTTACAATATAATACCATATTTTACAACTGATATTCGTCTAGTAACCCCTCGCCTTGTGATTTATTTGGAAGCAAATGTGCGCCTATCCATCCTGGCTGAGTTTTTTCGTGCAGTTTTACATATAAAACTAAAATATTTCGGTTTCCATTAAATTTAATTACAAAAATACTGAATCTGTTTTAATATCGACAGTGTAATGGTAACGGAGACTCAGCATTAATTAATTAATTATAAATAATATTTGCCGGTATTTATTCGTATTACTCGTATCTTGTAATAATGAAATACCATATTTGTCTATTTTTCAAAAGGAATTAATTCGATATTAGAAAAGACTTTCCTAGAAACTGCAAGACCAAGTCGGTGGAAGGATAGCACCATTGGTATTTGAAAGGGCAAACACGGCGTTTACTCCCTTTACCCGGGTGTCCGCATCCGAGAACACTTGGCGAATCTTCCCACTCCCAGCATTCGTCATTTTAACGAGAATTTTATTGCCAGCTCGGAACGGTTTCTCACGGCGTGGGTCCTATTCGCGAAGACGTGGAGCGGGGCAGCGAAGGGAGAGAGTCGAAGCTGAAGGAGGAATATGAAACGAAGCGTGCCCCCGAACGAAACTCGAGATCCGTCGAGAACTCACCTACTTCTCCCGGATGTCATCGTTGCCATCGTTACGATATTACCGAGTTTTCTAAACTTCAACGGGAAGACGACCCCTCCCCCACTTTATTACATCTTCGCTCCCTTTTTTACACTTTTTTCTTTCACACTTTTGTTTTCTAGCATATTTTTATGCAACAATTTATTTGTGTGCCATTAATTTGATTTGGATCGAGCGATTTAAAAAATCTAGAATAATTAGAAACGTTTCTGAATAACAAAATTAAAGTGACTACTGAACTTTTGTTAAGATGTAGGAATAAAAAAGTATTTCTTTTTTCACAATATACGATCGGCATAAAATCTAGAGACGAGTTGGGCATCTACAGGGTGTTCGCTTCCATGTAGTCAAGCGGAGGACTACATGTACACATCAATGACTTGAATTGAAATATCAAATACCGTTTTTCGAAATTCGTCTCAGTTAAATAGTTATTAACTAACAAAGATCGGCCAATCACGGCGAGCAGCGACATGTAACGTTGTTTATTGTGGATTGCTCCTTTTACCGCTTTATCTCTTGCCTAGCTGCGAGCTCGAGTGAACCACCTTCCTTTGCTAATTGCCGTAATTGACCGATCTTTGTTAGTTAATAATTCGTTAACTTGGTATTAGACATTTCGATTCAAGTCATTGATGTGTACATGTAGTCCTCCGCTTGACTACATGGAAGCGAACACCCTGTATACATGGATCGAGAGATTAAAGAATTTAGAATAATTAGAAACGTTTCTAAATAACAAAAAAGTAGGTGACTACTGAAGTTTTTGTTAAGATGTAGGAATAAAAAGGTATTTCTTTTTTCACGATAAACGATCGGCATAAAATTTAGAGACGAGTTGGGGATAGTTCGTGAAAAATCGGTATAGCTATAACCTATAGAGACACCTACACATGGATTCGGTGGCATCGAACTGAAACTGGCAGTGACAGCCCGCACGGCTAGTGATACGTAATGGGTTAACGAGAATTTTATTGCGGACTCTGTAAATTATCCGACGGTGGTGTACCAACGGTGGGGAGAGGCGCCAGAATGGCACGCGCGCACACTCCCGCAAACGTATATACGAATATGTACACGTCGTCTACCAAAAGGGGCCACGAGAGAGAAATTCGATGGAAATTTCGACTTTCTGGCGAACGTCGCGAGCAATGACGCGTTCTACGTTTCCGCGAGCACCGTATCGGACGTTTCTCGACGAATTCGTGTTACCCTTTTCCATTCAGCCTCACTCCACCTACAACTTCTCTCGCACGAGAATCCCAGATTCCTTTTTCTGGCACGCGCCCTCGATGCAACGCGCCGTCGCGTCGTTAGCATACAATTTCCGCGAGTGCCGAGGTACGAAATTCATTTCGTTTCTAATGCGTTGTCGCCCTCGTTCATTGTAATCCAATAAACATTTTTTTTTTGTGGGGGTGGGTTTTTTTTTTTTATACGGGACGCTCAATTCGGAAATTCAATATTTACCTACCATCTATCTTGGTATTTTCTTAAGTTTTATCAGCGTTTTATCACATTTTTATTTTATCTGAATAGATTATTCGATGAAATAACGCAATAACGATTCACGTATGAATTCAGTTCTGTGAATGAAGCGATATTGTATGGAAATAGAATATTTGTAATAATTGAATCGGTGAGATTGAGAACAGTACGAATAAAAAATATGATATTTTTATTCGTCATAGCCAATTTGTTTGAAATGCGAAGCTGCATAGAATGAGTAAAAGAGAAGTACTAAAATCGTTCTGTTAAGGCGATTGCTAGAGCTTACCGTCCACTCCTGGACTTGTACTGTTCTTACTCTCAATTCTATACGGTATCGTCAATAAGAGTCCGGAGATTCCTACTAATGATGTACCTATATTCTGAATTAGTGCCAATTAACAAGGACAAAATTAATGCTATAAAGCAGATAATGAAATATATCGAATTTTACTAAATATGCTAGTCAACTACTAATAAGAATGACGCTGATGATGCTGATAGCTAAATCAGATTATTTTTTATGTCTTTATTAAATAAAATATGCTTTACCATATAGTATTGTTTTATTTTTTACAATTTTCGCCTAAAATTCCAATAAAACCGATATCGAGGTTAAGAACGCTATAAGTTCAACTTTGTTTTTTGTTAAACTATAAAAAGTGCTTGAACCAACAATGTTTGTTTCTAGTTTAAAGAACGTCTTAAATAATGCACTAAAACTTGTCTGTACCTACATACCGAATCTGTAAGAAGCATAAACACAATAAACAGTTTTTTTATTTTCCGAATATTTAAACATTTGAACTTGTATTGTTCTCTATCTCACTAATTATTACAATGATTATAGTCGCGAAAGATAATTTCTTTCCGTTAATCGGGCAATTTTACGAAGCTCTCGTTCGCGAAATGAGACATTTACCGCACTAGTGCGTGTTATACGTTTGAACGTACCCACGTCCGACATCTTTTTGTTCTCTCTACATTCTAATATCCGCGTTCTCTCATTTTACTTTCTAATATAACTCTCGTTCTTCGCGTTCCGCTCGCGTCTCCTGTTGCATAATTTAGAAACGGCAGTGAGAAACGATTCCGTATTAAAAATATTTAACTTTCAATTGGGTTTGGAGGGAGGGGTGGGATGAATTGCATATCTAAGAGAAATTATGTCAAAGTTCATACTCGAGTGGTAACTCACGAAGTAGGTATTCGAAGTGACATAATAGACGCGCTTTATCTCATATGAAATATATGAAAATGGTATAAGACAAATTAAAAAAAAGAAAGAGTCTTAATGATAATTATGAAGAAATTATTTTTTCATAATTATTAAAATCATAAAAAAATGAATTTATACCACTTTCAAAATAAACGGCTCATACGTATACAGAGATAGATAGCGAATGATGCGAAACGTTATGTGATTTCAAATTTACGTCGAGGTCGATGAACTCGAAAGAAGATGCAAAGCGTCTCTTCCACTTTCATCGGAATACTTCGAACCTTAATCTAAAGTGGATGAAAGTGGTGTAGCGAATCCACTTAAGAAAATAAGAATCCGGATACGAAGTTCGGTGACAAATACACGTCGTTCGATCCATCGTCAATGTGAATTTAACTTACTCCGTGCTGTATCGAAAGTGACTTACGAACAATGAATATATCTACGTACAACTCGATGCATTTACCATAGGTATATAACAGAAACATGTAACGTTCTAATATATCGAACGTAGTACAGTAGAACTTTGATTATCCAAACTAATTGTGCTCATGAAAATCGGATAATCGAAAGACTTACGTTATAACTGAATTTCACATAAAAAATTATGATTTTTTTATATATTACCCGTTTAATACATCTTTGCATTCCCAATCTTTCTATCCTGCTAAATTACATATTTAGTAATTTAGTTTTTTTCTTTTTTTTTTTTTTTTTTTTTGGGATTAAAGTCGCATCAACTTTTAGTTTTATTGTAACATGTATCAATTGAGAATTATGAAACCAAACTGTGAGTTTTAATGACCTACCATCGTATGTAACAAACATCAATCCGAATAAGTAAGATGGAAAATAAACCCTGACCTCGCAGCAGTTTTCTCTCTTCAGCGTACCATCGTAATATTAAAAGTTACCTTAGGGCAATTAGCATTTTTGAAGATATATATAAAAATTTTCTTTCGCATCAAGTTTGTAAAATCAATATAACACAAAGTTCGCAGTCGCTAATAACCGAGGAGTTGATACGATTTTAATACCGAATAAAAGAAACCAAAATATTCTAGCAAATAAAGAAATGAGCTAGGGTAAAACGAGGTGTAACTGGCCACGTTCAGAAACTAGCCACTAGGTACTTCTGCTACTTGGATTAAGTTTCTATTAATTTTTGTGATTTACCTTGATTTCTTAATGTCCAAATGATACTTGTATAACGTGGCCAATTACTAGATTAATGACTGTCAGTAATTAAATTGTGTGGCCAGTTACTACTAGAGTACTGTTATTTTTCAAACAATTAAAATTTATATACCCAATATTGTTTTGTTTTACTTGATAATAATTCAAATCTATAAAAGAGGATTTATTTTATACATAGGTATCACAAAAATATTAATATTGTGACCTATTTTAACAAAACACTAATGTGAACTGGCCAGAGTTCTAAAGTGGCCAGTTACTGGGAGGTTTACCCTACTACTTCTTATACCATAGACCTACGGAAAAAACAATTGAATATTTCAAATCAGTACGCACTCGAATTAATCCAGTCGTTGTAACTGGCACATTCTAAGTAGCATAGATCAATAATAACGGGGACACTCGAGAAAGACGTGATCTTCCTCTCACCCCTCGTAGAAGACCAGGGAACATTAAATTCGATTATCAGGCAGGGCGGGGATGTGGTTCGGAGTATCGGGGTGATGAACACCGTGGCGTAGGGCTCGGCCTCCTTTCTGCCAAGATCGCTTGCGGACGAATTTGTAACGCGGCCAAGAGAAGAAAAATATGTGCGCGGATTGGGGCTGACAACGGTGGCCGAAAGAGACTGGAGTTAAGGGAGTTGCTGAGAAAGGGGGTGGGGGAGACTACTACTACCATTCGCACTGCTACTACTACTACTAATACTACTACTGGTGGAGCCACTGGTAGGAGGAAACGGAGGCTCCACCGGATAGAGCGGAACCGAGGAACGGGCTTGCGAAGTTAGTGCTGACATTAAAACCACGGAATGAACTTAACGACTCGTGGCGTGTCGGTGGCTGTGGCTGCCTAACCAACCTCCCTTTCTTCGAACCACCCCTTTTACCACCCTCTAGCTTTCTCCCTTTCTCTCTCTTTCTTCGTCTCACCCTTCCACTCTCTTAATGCCGCGACCGCCACCTCTTTCCCTTTATTTCTTTCTCTATCTGTCTCCTTGTCTCTCTCTCTCTTTCTTACGTATACTATATACCATCTCTCGGTCTTTCTCTTTTTAGCTTATTTTTTCTCACAGTCTCTCTCCCTTTCCTTTTCTCCCTCTCGGTGTTTCTTTGTATTTCTCTCTCTCTCTGTCACTCTTTTGATTCTTTTTCACTTTCTGTCTCACTGATTCTCCGAACTCTCTGGTTGTCAGACGCCAAGAGGGAAATGCGAAAAGAGCGAGGAAGAGCCCTTCTCCTCTCTATCTCTCCTCGAGGATTTCTCGCGAAGCCGCCCCGTAAGGGAAGATCCTTTTCTTACATCCGAATTGCCTTTGGTACGATCCTTTTCCTGAAAATTAACTCTCCTGATCTCTCGCGTTACGAGTTTCGTCTCTGAAATACGCCATCCCTTAGCACGACCCTTTATCCTCTTCTAACGGTAGTAACAATTGTAATCGCGATACGATAATTATGACGGAGAGCGAAAGGTCTCTTTAGATGTACGAGCATGTTGGTGGTATTTGGTAATGATGTTCGATCTTCGAGTCAAAATGAGACACGTTTTTTTTATTTCACCAATAACGTTATCGTATTTACCATTTTGTTCAATTATTTTCTGCTAATTATAAGGTAACTTTATAATTCCCTGTTTCCAAATTAAATGAAAAAATACAACTATAAGCAATATTAGAGTGATTTTATTGGAAAAATCAAACAAGCTTTTGTGGCTAACTCAATTTTTGATTGAGTTAACCGTTATGTGTAACATGATGACGATGGTAACTATTACCTTATTTATAGAACGATAAATTTTTTAACTTTTGTGTGATTCTACTGGACTCTAATAGTTACTGTAGTTGATAGTTCCATGACATCTTAAAACATTTGATCGAGTATATTTTTTTCACAGTAAAGTCACAATTACATATCTTTTAATCATACCATATAAGTGTATAACTATATCCATAAAATATACTTTTATAATATACAATACTTTGTAAGAAAAAAAATCGAGAAAAATTACAGCTGTTTATAAAGAATTGGATGCAAAATTAAGTAAGCATATACCTGAGTACCTACACCGCTATTTGAAGATTTTTGTTTCTCAGTCACATCGCGGTTAAACAAAAAACATGAATATTGTAATGAAAATGTATAAGGGTTTATTTCTCTCCGAGATAAATTTAGACATTTCTCACGGGTGCCTCGTTAATCCAGCAATTACTTAAGAAGCACCGATAATTAGCGAAGCCATTCCGGCGGTGAGGAGTTACTACCAGACGATTTCGTGTTATGAATAATTCATTTCTAGGCACTCTTTTTTCTTTCCGACCGGGTGCGAGATCGCGTGACTTTCGATCATTACGAGAAAATAAATCGCGATGTGGCGCCAGAAAGGATCGTATCGACGAATGCTTATCTCGATCGCGTAGCGACGACGAACCCCTTCGTAATTTAGGCGTATCATGAATACCTACGATATCGTTCCATATGCTTCCTAGAAAAACAAAGATATGTAAAAATGTAATTTACATTATTTTTTTTTTTAGCCGTTCACCCTTCAACGATTATCCACATCGCAAGTGAATTTCATAACGTAATCCCCCCTTGTACGATACTCGCGAGGTAAAGAAGTTTAGTACTCGTGTTAAAGAGAACGCGAAAATTCGAGTAATTTGCTGCATCCTGGCTTCGCTTCGAAATATCGCCGAGCAGTGAACTATTTCGGTCTCTCGGCTCGGCAGAATCAACTCGCGCGGACTAGATAATTTCGGCTACTTACGACCAATCGGCTCGCACTTGACTTTCAAGCGGATAAATTTAGATACGGCAGACGGCCACAAGAACTCGTACAAACGGTTCCCGGTGTAGGTATATGTGTATAACCTGGATCCAAGTTGAATTTTACGTTCATTTCAGTCTCTGATGGAACAAATAGAAATTCTTAAAATTCTAATAAAAGAAAATATATTATAAAAATTGTTCGCAGTGAAAAGGACTCGCTCTATATGACTGATGGGCTATAATGTTGGGCTACGATGGCTCTAGTTTAACTTTTGAGGTGATTAATAGTTCAACGAGTTTTATAGCTGACGTAATTAGGGATTTTTTTAGGAAGAGTTATCGGTTAAATTAACTATTGTTGTCATTATTATTGTTACTATTACTGTGTTACTATTACCGTATTTTGTAAATTTTATAGTTTTACTCTGTATACTAAAGGGTATATTACCCGTTCACCGAATAAATAAACTAAAAACTAAATATGTCATTTAAAAATTGTTTATATGAAAAAGTTTGCCAAATATTGAAAATTAATTTACGCTAGTTAAAATTCGAATTATCATAAATAATATAAAAAAGGAAAAAATATAAATTATGAGAATACAGGTAATTCTCTTACAACACGGTTATAACACTGTATTAACCATTTGCACTCCGCTGTCCCCTCTGAGGCACCATATTTCCAACATCATATCATTTCATTTCAAGTGATATATCATTATTTATATTGTAAAAAAAAAAATTGTTCGAGTTAGTAGGTGAATTGGAGGAAAATCTGTGAGTTTAAAAAAAAATTGAGCGTCAAGGACCACTCGACATCGTATTATCCTCAAAATCGGTCTTGTCGAGTCAGACTCGATGCGGAGTGCAAAGGGTTAATACTATTTGAATGCATATGTACACATTTAACAATCTAAATTACGCCATTAAAATGAAAATACTTGGGTCTTATATGACACGATTTCACGTAACATATAATTTTCTAGGAACATATCTACCGTGTTATAGAAGGGTTACCTGTACATAGAAAACCGATAAAAAAAAATTCAATTTTCCCGTTCCATTAATTTTCGAAGTTCTCATAAACGTCCATTTCGTTGTTCAACGTTGGAAATAATTCTTTTACCTTCAACTTCGGAAGTATTCCACCGTTTTCTTCGCTATAAGGTGCAATTGCACCGAGGGCACCGTCTCGCTACGATGCAGCTGCGGCTGCCGCGTGAACGACCCCACACGGAAGACCCGATACAATGCCGAGAGATATTAATATTGGCAGTTGATACATCGCCGTGGTTTCGGGCGTCGTCTACGTGCCAGAGGCATACCGGGTGACCCTTTAATATTCCAGCCGCGTCATCGTCGTTTCTAACGCGGACGGATGCGAATTCGCGCAACGTTCCGTGAATTCCAGATCGGTCGCGATTCGAAAGTAAGGCTCGCGGCTCAAAATACAGGCGTTACGAGCTTCGCTCTCCTGCACGACGCGTAATTATACCTCGAAATCATCGTCGAGTGCTCACGAAATGGAAACGACCGATGAACCGCGTTAACGAGTACTGTTTCGTACTTGTGTTTATGCGAATGGTGTAGCGATAGACCGATGCGACAAATTTTCATGAAAATCATGTTATCGATCTTTCATCGATAATACCTTTATTGGATTTCTATAATATTTAGAATGGATGGTATTAAAGGGATAATATCTATTTGACAAGTAATAAAAAAAAAACATTTTATTTGAAATTATTAATAAATACAGTGGAACCTCGTTAATTTATCGTAATCGAATTTTTTTTATTTGCTTTCCCTCTGTCGCAAAAGACTTGACCGCTTTAAATAATATTTAATATGTATTTTGCCATTGAAAATCAATGTTTATTTCCTTTTTTATGGATTTTAAGTTTTGATCACAGAGACAGTTGGCTGTGAAATTAATTTAAATAATAGTTTTATCGTTCTTCAGTCTTTTCTCCGAATTATATGTAACAAAATAAATTTTAAGAGCAAACTAAAAACCATTAATGTTGGATGATAAAATAAAAGTAATCGAAGAAGTAGAAATTGAATTGAGAAGAAAAGGATATTACTAATTAATTTAAGATTCTTATTTGTACTCTGTTTAAAAAATGAGAAAGAAATCATGCAAATGATCTCATGAGTTAATTTAGATTTTGAAAGAAGAAATTTGTCTTTTTCTTTATATCGTTGCAAGTCAAAACTTAGTGCGAGTAATCGAGGTTACACGGTAATTTTACAAAATTAAAATTTTACAAAAGTGATTATATTATTCGAAAAATTGTGAAACAAGAAACATACAATCTGTCATTTTGAGAACTTCGGTAGTTCTAGCTTGAAATATATGGTGGTGGCTTATGAAGATAGGACTTTGTAAAAAATAATATATAACCTTATTCAGTGCCCTGAATCCACTTTGCACGTTTCTACATATCACTTTATAACATGATTGAAAGAATGGAAGGAAAAATCAGGTAACTCCAATTTTGGAATTTTTTCACAAGAAAGTACCAGGAGGTTCTAGAAATTTGTGAAAAAAATATAACGAAATTTGGACTTATCTGATTTCGGCACCCAGGTTCTCAATTAACTTTTACACGAATAGGTATGCTTCGACATAATTATCTTTCGCCGAGAGCAACCGTCGAACCATATCCGACGCTCTCCTATTCTTCCTCTACCTAGTGAGACTCTACCGATTTCAAGCGAGCAGCCAACGTGTTAATACGAAAATTTCTAACAATCTCTTCACATAACTTTCTTATTCCTAATCTCCTCACCATAGTTATGGTAATTTTTTTGTTGATAAAAAACATGAATCAACCGATTCAATTATAAATGACAAATAAACCGCAAGTATCGTTTGCGTAGCGAGAAGGTCGAGAAGTTGTACTTCCACCGGCTTTGTGTTCTCGAATGCTCTCTCGCAAATCGAGATCTCGAGAGGTTACTATGAGCCGATAACGAAGCATTTTCGAAGTTACAAGAGATAGCATGATTTCGTTTCGAAGGAATACAACTCCGATACGATCCCGAGCGCAAGCCACTAACTAATGTTACGGTACTTCGAACGTGCTTCTCGTTTCATACGAGATTAACTTCGGGATTAACCTCGTTCCCGTGCGCAATGAATCGACGATTCGTCGAACGTAATCGTATGATTCTCTTGGTCATTAAATCGTTTCGAGAAGCATTTGTGTAATGATGGGTCAGGTATTACGGAAATGGGATTAAGAAATTTTCCGGGTGCGATAAAGATTCTCCTCCAATTTTAAGCCGAAATATTTTTGTCGTCTCGAGAAGCCCCTCGTTTCTCCTTTGGAAGGAGAATAAACGCAAAGCAATATCCCAAGGGGTAGGAAACCACAGAGAATTTAATAATATAGCCCTTGCGAGCAAAGAGAGAGAGAGAGAGAACGCTATCCGTTGATTTATATATTATGATACAGCTCGATGCGTGTCCTCGATATAAATCAGGATCTAGTTACCTTGGCGAGAAGAGGGTGGACGGGTTAAGGATAACTGTAGCATAAGAAAGAGAGAGAGTGTCGAGGGCATTGCTCCTTAGCGGCAACAGTATCCCTTTTAAAGCACAAGGATGGTCTCTCGCCGGTGTTAAATTTCACGGAAGAACCTGGAAATAAAAAAGCTTTCTTTTGTTACGTTATTCTAGCACGTTTCATCTACAGTAAACTACCCTTAACGATATCTATTCTTCTCGGAAAGAGTGAAAAATAATGAAAATAATATGTGTGTCACTTATGCCGTTTAAGAAAAATATTGAAAAATCACTGACGAATCGTATCGTCGTTGGACGTCCATCAGTGATGCGATCTAAGCGTCGAGTTTCGTGTAGTAAACGCCAGATGTTGCCTGTTTGCGAGCTATTTCAGGTGCACGACGTCCCGGATGTAGCAGCACAGGCACTGCAACAACGAACAATATCTCGCGGTACACGTACGACAATAAAGCTAGCCGAAGTAGCGAAGCGCGAGTGGCGTAGCTCCACTTTCTTTGGTTCGTTCGCATGGAAGATATTTAATAGAAAAAAAGAGAGAAAAAACGGTGGTAACGTTACCGTCGGAAGAACAAGTTGGAGATGACGTTGCTTTTGTCGAGAACTTATCTCATACGCGTATAGCCGGCAGCAGTAATTTTTATTTATTCTTTCACATAAAAATCACGATTACGTCAAAATGAAGAAATATTATTATTTAATTAATGAATATTCGATTATGCATATCGTTGTAAGCGTTTTCGTAATAACGTGAACCGAATTAGTAACTTTTCGATATATAAATATATATTTATGTATTTGTTTTATATTTACGGTCATATTTAAGCTGAAATAAAAAATGTATAAAACATAAAAAATCGGAAATTACTTTCTCTATAATTTTTGTCATGTACAATTATTCAAAGAGACTGCAATTAAAGGAGATAGTTGCAAATTCTTATTTGGACTTCTCTTTAAACTCCCTTTAAATGCTAACCGAAAAATATATAGCCTATTTTCTAATCCCTCTTGTGTTTCACTTAACTACTGAAATTCAGGTTCTCACGAGATAGTCTAACAGAGAAAAATCGAATCTTGTCTATTTTTTAATTTAGATTACCTAATTCGAGAAAAAGTCTGAATATGGGACATATATTACAACGAAGTACTGTCCGTTTTTTAATTAAAAGAAACTTTCAATACATTTATTAACATACACTAAACAAATGTTTTAGAAAAGTACATATGTAGAAATACAATGATAAAAACAAATATTTTCATACGTGTTGAAACTTGAGATGACATTATCGGACAAAACTTTCCGATAGATCTAATAAAAAAACTATGCAAGCATAAGGAATAAAAAAATAATGAAAATCGATTTTACTGCACTTAGGAACGTGAAGTTGCAACATCCCCACCATTTCAAACGACGAGTCGTAAATGATGGCGGATATCGAACAGCTGATCGCAAAGCACCTCACGATTAAAGATAGTAACAAAGTACCTATATCGATCACGTACGACTTCGGAATTGTTGTAGAGCCACTTCTACCGACAGCACACGCATGTTCGCGAAGTATTCGAGGATGAAAGAAAGAACGTGTGCGTTGGTCTTTCTCTCTCTCTCTCTGGTACAACATCGAGCAGCAGCGATCCCTCGCGACCAACGTGTTTCTTTCGCGAAGCTCCCGAGTTTAAACTTCTCTTCTTTTTTGCACGGGTATCCGTATAGATCGCGAGAAAGGTGTGCACCGTTCTCGATCCTCTCTCGGTTCTTGCACGCGAATAAAGGCTTCCGGTAAAGTCTCCCGGGAGTTGTAACACCGTACACTCTCGAGCGTTGCTCGATACGTTCCTCGAACTTCGATTTTCATCGTGGCGTAAGAAAAATGAAATGTATGTGCCTCTTACCGAGACGATAATACGTGATGCGAGAGAAGAAAAAATGTTGCTTAAAAAGAAAAAGGTAAAAAAAACGAAGCGTAGGCGCGATGATGCATCAGCTTCAAATTGGTTCACTGTAATTTGGAATAGTTCGAACAACGCGCGAAATGACATCGTCCTGTAGGGATTCGAGGAATGAAAAACATGTCACACGTGCCATTGAAATAGCTTGTATTTGCAGAACTCTCGCGTAGAATCGTCATTGGGGTCTATTATAGTCGAGATCAGCGTAGCGTATTGTAATTTTATGGCGAAGCGTGTAGAAACGTAGATGCCTATGAAAGAAACAAATACGATCCATGCGTATCGTTTTAATATTGATAATGAGCTATTGCAATGCGTCGAAACGTGGGTCGATCAAGTTTCACACATTGTGTTCGATATCTGTATTCGAAATAGTATCGAACGCGAAACTACACCGTGATTGTATACCTTCCATTATGCGTATCAAGTTTATTCAAAGCCACGACATTGTAGTTATCGCTCCGTTGTACTGCTGTTCGCCAATGGGAAAGGGCCACTCTCGTTGGTGATGCCACGAAATGTTGTCCAATCGGTGGAAGCGTGTATAACTTTCCGCTCGCTATCTATGACTCATGCCTTCCTGGCCATTTATCACAATCCCGTGTCTACTTTCTTGCGTACTTGGATTGAAGCGAAACGAAGAGAGAAAAGGGAAGGAGCGAACGGAGTTGAACGAAATAATGGACTATCGAGAGGTAACCCGAAAGTCGACTAGTTCGATAAGTAATTACGAGCCATCGGGCGAAGCCTCGGGGAAGTGTAGATTATGGAACGATGAAGAGAACCGGAGTTACCGGAAATTAACACTATCCTTCGATCGATTTAAAACGGTACTTCAATCCATTGTACGAAGATCCTACGAAGAAGCTATCGAATTTATAATGAATTTTCATGAGCTATTAATTGATCACCTTTTTTGGTATCTAGCTACTCCGATATCGTTTAACCTTCGTCCGTCTCTTAAAAAAAAATTACAGTAAAGTACATAGGGACTTTTTGCATCCATTGTATATTTTTTATTAGAAAATACAATTTTAGTTACTGTTTAATAACATTATTTAAGAAAATAATTTAAGAGAACATTAGCCAATGGAAAAATATAATAATAAAAATGGTTTTTCTGCTATATATTTGCTGTGTTCGATTTGGACAAAAGATTCTTCTGTGAACTTTGCATAGAAAATTATTATATTTTTGACATTTTGTAGGACATATTTGCAAAACAATTCAATACTAATGTAAAAACAATTCAAATGCCAGAAAACAGGAAACACAATTCCGTTACATTCATGCAATATATCAATAAATTATATATTATATTTTTTATAGTAGCATAACAACAAGACCTAATTCCCAAATTGGTTGTACAAACCTAATTTGAAGCAAATAAAACACAGTCATAACATTTTGAATGTCATTTATATAATTTCAGTTATTCAAAAATAAATCTCGTTTTGGTTTAAAAAGAGGCCCTAGGACCGAATAAAGATTAACATTTGACATAAATTTCTAACGAATTGTTATATAAAAATGTTCATTTCTCTCGTTTTTTATGAAAGTTCTTTTGAATTTATTCTATTATTTAGTGACATAGTAATGAGTTATAGCTACGAATAGGTACCTACCTTCGAAAAAAGCAATTGGAAAGGTCTGTGCACGTCATCGTGAAAAAGAATTTTCCTCGCGTCGGCCTATTTGCCCGAGCGACGCACGCCGTTAATTACGAACCACCTCCTCGTCTCGACCAAGTTATTCATCAAGCGCGTGTACCACGGCGAATCTCGTTACGCAAAGATTAACCGCGAGGATGGGATGGTGGATGAGGGTGGGAGGTGGATGAAGGGCGGGACACGTGGAATACGGAGCGAATATTAGCTGCGAGCCAGACATTTCCAAGTGTATCATCGTATTATCTTTCGAAATGGCGCTCGCCTACGATATTCCTCACAATTTAGAGAACGAGAGGTTTCTCTCGTTTCTACGTTATAATCCTTTTTTTTTACATTCAACATTGATCATAAAATTTATAAAATTAAGAAAAATAAAATATACTGGTTAGGTACACTCATTAACGTTTATCGAGCAAATTCGACCTGTTTTCTGTGAATACGGAAAAGTAACTTCGTTGCAAAGTTATAATTATGCATTTTATGTTTACTTTAGATAATTAGAGAACGTAACTCTTTCTTTTCCCTGTCGTGCGATTAATTGTCAAGTTACTTTATGGGAAACAATACTATCCAACGTATTTTATTTGGATTCTACATAAGTGATGTAAAATTGTACTTGTCATTTCACACCTGTATACGAAGAAGTTTTTATTCCACATCGATATCAAACGAAAGGTTTAAATTTCAAAATATGCAGTAACGCATCGCAATCTATGCAATAAAATGTATAAATTATTGTTTAAAAATATTCTTAACAAACAGACTATTATTGTCTGTCTAACGAGGAAATGTGTCTGACAAGGATGACATATTTTCCATGTTTTTAAATTTCACAGTACTTATCACCGCGAAATTGGAGTGTAAAAGTCTGCCTGCCATCCTAGAATTTATATCAAAATTAACTTGGAAGTGTTTTAGTGCCGCAATCAGACGTAATCCTGAAAGTACGAATTTCAAACAAGTTTTTTTTCGTCATACTTTTTTTATCAGATGCGTTTTTGCAGGAAAATAAGTATTTTTGGAAAATTTAAAAAAATCATTCTCACAATAAATCTTTCAGCTTCAGAATAAGCCTTTGTTCATCAAAATTATGACCAGGAGTATTGGGAGGTGAACAGCCTTAAGTCTTCCTTTCTATAGAAGAACGATCTGAACATACATGTACCTATATAGCTTTGATCAGTAGACCCTGGCGGAAAGCTGAACTATAACATGTCTCTGAATTATCGATATTGTACAAGAGTTCCTTTCGACTCGATAGTTTGTAACGTTTCTGCACGTTATCCTACATTCGCTACAAACGATGAAACATCAGAAATTGACTACCTACTAGGTAGAGTTTCGATTAGAGTCCGAGGTATTGTTTTCCCTTTGACGTTCGTTTGAAATAAAGTACCTACGTGCCTTCTTGCAAATACGAAATTTTAAAGCCACATATCTTTTCTCCCAACGATCGGCTAATCTGCATACCATATAAAACGAAGTTCGATCCTCGTCGTTGTCGTC
The DNA here is from genome assembly GCA_916049575.1 of Ancistrocerus nigricornis. NCBI lineage: Eukaryota > Metazoa > Arthropoda > Insecta > Hymenoptera > Vespidae > Ancistrocerus > Ancistrocerus nigricornis. The sequence continues at coordinate 9,442,477 of OU696668.1, read as the reverse complement.
GTCGTTTCGATCTTTAAACTGGAGTATTACGAGACCGTAGGAGTGGAGAGAAGACCAAAAGTGCGCTGGCTTCGAAATAGATTCGTAAAATTTATAGGTAAGATTCGAAAGGGTTTATAATACGATTTCCGTGACAATGCGTCGTATCGAGCCGATCGCCGGGTGAACTTGGAGAAGGAGCATTTTTCCTTCGTGAATTTTTACGTTCTCTCTCTCTCTCCCTTCTTTTTCCTCTGCCAGGAAGCTTTAGTCACAACAAACGATACGATATATCCCGACATTGAGCTTATTGATGCGTACTTTTTACGACGAACTGGAGATACGAGCGAACTTATCTTAACGATTCCTCGACCGTTTCTTCCGCCGAACGAGGCTAACCCGCTTCCCTTGCTATATCTTTCGAAATGGGGTCTTCTCTCTCTCTCTCTATCACGTACACCAAAACGCTCTATCCTCTTCCTTCTCGAACTTATAAAGCAGAAGATAATTTCTAGCGAACGGCTAACGGCGAAACTCGAAGAAATTTGGCGAAAGTTCGGCATACCGATCGATCTAACCGATTCTTTATTTCTCCATTGTCCTTAGATGGAAGTAAATATATCCTTTCCGAGGATGCCGATCTTTCACCGAAATTGAAGTGAGTGCTCGATGGAAAGTGGTAGGGAGGAGGTCCATTATCCGAAGTAATAGGGAGATCTAACGTAACGACGTTCGAGATGTCGTATATTTTCAATTGAGATAAGATCCGTCGATGTGCACGAATTGGAATCGAATATTATTTTCCTTTTATGGTGATATATATTTTCCAGGATAATATCGTGGATTTAATGATAAATGAGAACGTAAGAACGTAAACGCGTCTTCGTAATTTATAATGCTTTTTTTTTCTCATCGAATGATTAAAGTCACATACACTTTCTTAAATTATTAATAACCAGAGTTTTAACAACAATGATATTCAAATATGGATTTTATACTCGACTAGCATGTAGTTGACTCGGGCTTCGCCCCAGTGAAGGTTTAGTTGCATTATTACATAATAATATCATTATTACTAATTATAATATTATTATACATCTCTCATTAGTAATAATAACCTGCAGTCAAAGGTTAGATTGAATGCTCCTAGTCTCTACACTCATCCCAAAGAAATCCTTGACAATATTAAAAAAATGCATTTAAATCTGTTTAGTAGTTTCAAAGCTTTTGTGGAAGAAACCGACAGATGGACAGACAGCATAAATATCTTAATAACTTTTTTACATAAGTCCTTTCTTCCCATCGATATGAGCCATCAATCGTCGAAATTGGTTTAATTTTATAAAAATTATAGACAACAAATTGCGATTTTCCATTTTGAACTTTATATACAGGGTGTCTGGTTCCAGGTGTCCAAGCAGAAAATGACATGTGCAAATCAATGATTTGAGTCGAAAAGTCTAATACTATTTTCCAAAATTCGGCACAATTAAGTAGTTATTAACAAACAAAGATAGGCCAATCACGGATAGCAGTGACATGTAACGTTGTTTATTGTGGATTGTTCCTCCTATTGCTTCGTTTCTTGATTAGTTGCAAGCTCAAGTAAACCGCCTTTTTTCGCTAATCGCCGTAATTGGCTGATCTTTGTTAATTATTAACTCGTTAACTAAGTCGAATTTCGAAAAATGGTATCAGACTTTTCGACTCAAATCATTGATGTGCACATGTAGTTTTCTGCTTGGACACCTGAAACCAGACACCCTGTATAAGATGATAAGGGCTAATATTTCTCAGGAATGTTAAAACTCTTTTACACGAATTCGCTTCATTTAGTGTGTTTACAATGTTTGATATATTAGATTGTAATTTCTAATTGTATTTAGCTCGAACTAATATTTCACGAATATATAAGTTTTTTTTCTTTTATTATGAATATCGTTTCACGCGACAGCACTCTTTTGTAACATCACACGAAAGACGTAATCTCGTACGTCGTTTCACCTCGTGATCCGTCCCTTTAACCTGATCCGAGCCCTCGTAAATCTTTCACAGTCGCGATTTCGTAGAACCTCCTTATCAAACTTGCACGTCGCTAGCCCTTTTACGAGAGAGTTACGATCGAACTTGTGCCCAGCGACTCTATATGCAATTGCATATGTGCGGGCTCGCTCGAACGAAGAGATTTTATGGGCGTAAATAAAATAGCTACTCGAGGAAAAGTGCCTCGAAGTTGTCCCTCGATCCTGATATTGTTATTCATGGCACATACTTATATTTAGTCATGTTTGTAATATAAATGAAGACTTTTTCATCCTAGATCGTGGTTATATCTTTGGTTAATCGATATTCTCGATATCACGTTCTGAGAATAACTATGGTAAAAACATTAAACTCATTATGAAATACGCGGAAGCTCTATCCCCATTTCCGACTTCATTACCGGCCGCTAATCCGAAAGGAAACGGAAATTAAACGAAACCCACGAGCTGCTCAAACAGCCTATAAGGAATATAATATTTCTGATATTAATATAAGCAGGATTAAAAAGTCAGATCGCTTCGAAACGGACGGAATCGTTAGATTTATTTGCTCTCGTTCGGTTATTCGAAATCGAGCATTGGAAATTGGAGGTAATAATCGAGATTCGTTGAAAAGCGAATCGATTAAAAATGTTCACGTTTGGACTGTTGGTACGCTATGATCTGAGAATAAAAGTTTCATGCATGATATTTCATCGATTTCGTCTTATCGTTCTTTATTGTTAGATCGTAGCGTCGTTGCTTCTCAACGAATCTCGATTATTATTTCCAATTTCTAAAGCTTGATTTCGAGTTAGAGAACCAGAGCAAATCAATTACACGATTTCGTTTGTTTCGAAGCGATCTGAGTTCATATTAACACTGCTCGCATGGGATCATTACAGTTTCATGGGGTGTAAAAAAGTGCTTTTTCGTAAGAATATTTCATAAGATAAACGGTTTTTTAATCTATAATAATAAAGTACCTACTCTTTCGTAATTAATTTGACTTTTATCATTTTCTTCGTGCAAGTAGTTAAGGGTTAATATCAGAAATACTATAAAGAAAAGTTTATTAAATAAGAATAAAAATTTCATGCATGATATTTTAATTTCATCGATTTCGTTGTATCGTTCTTTAGTGTAAACATTTCTTTACGTTCTCCGGAATGTTATCGTTCGGAGCACTTTTTCTCGGCATAGTGCGAGCACAACGCCCGCTGCACGCGCTTACCAAAAGTTTCGCGCGTTCGTTCGCGACAAAACCGTGATACCATTTTGCAATTGAAATTTCCCGCACGGAGTGCTACCTCACCGTCAACAGCCGCAAAATGAAATTTCGTCCGCGGTTGTTCCGGTAACCGCGCGGTAGAATTTCCCGAAATAACGCGCTCGGCCACGAAGGCCTCGACGAAGAAGGAGAAGGAGAGAGAGAGTGAGAGAAAGAAAGAGAGACGAAGTCCCGTAAACACCGAGGATCAACGTGTGGACGATAAGAAAAGGAACAGCGAAAATTACGAGAGACGTGCCACCGCATTTCGATGGAATTTCGAGGAAATTTTTTTAACAAAATTCACGTGTGGTTTCGTAATAGACAGTGCATGGATCTTTAAATCAATCAATGATATTGTTAGTGTATAATAATCGTCTTATATAAAAAATACATTTTTTTTATTAAATCTTTTATGAATTTTGCAAACCTATAAAATCGATACAAACGAAATACCTACGAATCATATACAGGGTGTCTGGTTCCAGGTGTCCAAGCGGAGAACTACATGTACACATCAATGACTCGAGTCGAAAAGTCTGATACCATTTTTCGAAATTCGACTTAGTTAACGAGTTAATAATTAACAAAGATCAGCCAATTACGGCGATTAGCGAAAAAACGCGGTTTACTTGAGCTTGCAACTAATCAAGAAACGAAGCAGTAGAAGGAACAATCCGCAATAAACAACGTTATATGTCACTGCTTGTCATAATTGGCCTATCTTTGTTTGTTAATAACTACTTAATTGTACCGAATTTTGGAAAATAGTATTAGACTTTTCGACTCAAATCATTGATTTGCACATGTAATTTCCCGCTTGGACACCTGGAACCAAACACCCTGTATTTAGCTTCAAATGAAGAATCACTCGTTAATATTTTTAAGCTTAGCTTTAAGTTTAATTAAACATTTTGGTTTATTGGTATATTTTATTTTCAACAAGACATAATGACAGGATTTTTTTTACATGCGATTGATTTTATTTGGACATAAATAGCAGCGTTAGTGCTTTACTACTCATTATAAAAATTATAGAAGACCTTTGTTCGGATAAAAGAGTCTCAAAGTTTCTTTTAACCTGATGAAAGTTCATAAAATATACAGCAAAGTGACAAAAATGAAGTTGGCAAAAGACATATCCTATAAAATCGAAAGAATTTAATTTAAGCTCTTTGGACACTTCGTTATATGTAGAATGTGATATCGATGGTTTTGAAAATGTTAATGGCAATAACTCTGAAAATGGAATAGTTCCGACAATAAGTGACGCAATTAAAAATTGTGTTAAATAAAAAAAAAACTGATGCAAGTGCGAACATTGTCATCTCAGCGGGACTTAAGATTACTGGTCCGAATATTCCTGCTCATTGCATGGAAATGAGATAAAGAGGGAAGGCTTAATTAACAAAAAGAATTAAAGAGAACTATTTAGAGCGAAAGATAACAAAACTAATGTTGTGATACATGTCCTCGAAAATTAGGACTGGGCAGTTGAAAATGTTTTGAGAGATACCATACAATGAATAAGTATAAAATATTATTTTGAAATTGTATTCATGATTACATCACGTATTACTCAAACAACCGGCTATTTAAATTGCACTCTTCTTTAGCATACGAAACAAAACTCCAAATAGTCGAAATTTTCGAATTACACAGGTTCTACTATACAAATTCGATAAGAGAACTCCGCTAATACTACTTTCCTCTTAATGAAAATTAATTCCAATCCTTTAACGTTTAACCCATCCGTTTAGATTTCCTTTCTCTAACCCCCTAAAAAAAAATACTTATCTCACGATCCACCTCCCGCTAAACTACCTTACCTATTAGTCTTCTCCAACTTAACTCTTTTACCAAAAAAAGGAAAAAGAACAAAGCAAAAAAAAATTCCCAGTCCCGAAGCTAACGTCCCTTCACACTTTTACCCACTCCCTAGCAAGGATTATGGACAAAAAAAGGGGGGCACGGCTAAAAAGGACGAGTAGTACTCCATACGTGCATATATATCCACGTACACTCACCTATATCCATCCACGTTGCTCGCGATCGTAAAAGACGAGTAAAACGCGCGTCATCGCTCCTCGTAATATCGAGAATCTCCATACGGATTCGGTAAAGAGGAGGAGAGTGCAGGAAGAAGAGGAGCAGAATGAGAAGAGAGATGGGAAATGGAGGGAGGGAACTTTCGACGTTCGAGCTCGATCCCGCGAGGGCTTACCAAACAAATCCTCCGTGGCATCGTTCCACGGATGGATAACGTCGATCACTGGGATTTCTCTTACGACGCCGGGGAGACGCGCTTTGAACGAAAAACTAAAGAGAGAAAAAGAGAGAGACGGTGAGAGACGAGAGGAGGGTTAGAGGGAAAAAAATCGGTCGGACAACGGTGTACTAGCGTCGGCTTGAAAAATGGGAGAAACGAAGGATAGCGAGAACGTGCGCGCGCTGGCGTTTCCTATCGAGACACCAACCCAAAAAAAAAGAACACAGTCTCTCTTTCTCTCTCGCGTGTTTTCTTTCTCTACCTTTTTCTTTTCTTCTTATTCGCGTCACGAAAGCCGGCCCGAGCAAAGCCAACGTAGATCCTTCGGAGTCCTCTCGTCGTTAGAACCATCGATTCGCCGTCACGGCGAACACTCGTGAGCGCGTTTTAAAATGAGATATCGGAGGAAATTGCCGCGAGGAAGAAGACGCCACCGCACGCGCACACTCCGGACATTTTAACCGCTGAAAGATCGTGCAACGGTTTCTTCCACTTATGTTCATCAAACTGGAATCTTTCCGTCCTGTTTGCCACCTTCATTCTTTTCGATATCACTAATTGAAGATATTTTTTCACATATCTTTATTATAATGTTATTTCGATTTAAAAAATTTTTTTTTAACCTTTAGAGAACCGGCATTTCGTCATGAAAATGATGGTATTTCTTTTCCAAAATTTTTTATATATATATAACCAACATATTGCGTAGAATTGAAGGACTTGTGCAAAGCCCCTTTCGTGGCTTTCTGGCCCTCAGCGGTAGAAAAATTTTCGAGATTTTCAGACTTTACAAATAAAACACATTTAGGGGTTTTTGATGTTGCTGATTATGAATTTGTAGTCGGATTGTAAAAATATTTGATCTACATAGCACTTTTACTGACCTAAATGAATGAACAAATGTACCGTAATTTAGAGAATATTTCGTTAGCGCTACACAAAGCTAACGACGTGAACGTAAAATGTTTTTGCAACACCTTTTGTAATATTATACATAAATACACACGTATATATGTTATATATATGTACATATAGTGTTCATAAAGTAAATTCCAGTGCAATTGGAAAGAAAAATTATGGAACTAATGAAGATATAATGCAGCCGACTTATGTTCTCGATTATAATAAAAATATGGGTGCTATTGTTGCATAAGAGTCACATACATTGAAACGAATAGATTTATAGACGAAAATATTAACATAATTTTTAATTTGGCAACGGACTTGCTCAAAGCCCCTTTCGGGGCTTTCCGGTCCCCTAAAGGTTAACGTATCTGCCCGATAAAATTGACACGTGGTACGTTTCCGAAATAATGGAAGGGTTTGGTGTAAAAACCAAACTGGACTTTAGTCTACTCCATGTATCCTTATAGTATCATTTTGTATCATTTGAAAAACGCTTTTTTGTTATATTATAAAATTTAAAAAAAATCGAGCTGACCGGTTATTGAACCGATCCCTTCAATCGTAGATCGGTTTAAGAATAAATATACCTCATTTTATAGTAATGGAACGTACCGAAGGAATTACTTAAAATTAAATGAATATATTTAGAGAATACGGGTCACGCGTTACATGCAATAACCATTCTTTCCGGGAAGTTGAACGAATAAATCTTACCACTTTGAAATAACTTTATTTTACGGCTATACCTCCGCTTGAATACTACAGCAAGAGAGTAAGAGAGATATAGACGGTATTAGAATAATCGAAATTTTATTTAATCGTCCGATACAAATCCGGATTACACTTACCGAGAATTACGAGCGCGACTACTTTGGATTTCGTCCGCGGCGAACCGAAAGAGTACGACGACGGTCCTGTGACTCGTCTCGCTCCCCTCTTCTTCTGCCACTCCTCATCCGAGAAAGGAGAACGAAAGGAACGTCGAGGATGGTGGCGAGGAGGGATGAAAATAAAAGAGGGAAGAAAAGAAGCGTTTTCTCGCGAACGGAGCTTCGGTTCGAGCTTAAATTCCCTCCTACCCCACCTCTCGGCCCCAACCGTCCCTTCGAGCGCACGTGTCGCAGCTTACCGGCGAGAAAAGCTCCAATTTAATTTCGCTCAACGCCTCGAGATGAGGTTATTAACCTTAAAACGGCCGGCACTCGCAGCCTCATTTGTAAGCGTCCCGTAGTAGCGAACGCATCGTGACGGAACTCGAAACCTACCTTTTCGTGAACGAACCTTACGAATTTGAGTCCCTGATGACGCGACGAGGAATAATGAATTTCAATGATGGTCTCCTTTGGTCTTTGACTTTGTTGCGATCTAGTCAAAGATATTCTCTATCTAGGTAAGATACGCTTAGAATTTGATATTTAATGAAGTAGCAGTTAAAATTGAGAAAGTAATTTTGAGTTTAAATTGAGTTTATAGTCGAGTTTGCTCGTAATTAAATTTCTCTAAAGTTTCTAATTAAAGCAAACCTTAGAATTAATTTTAAAAGATATTTTTCTATTAAAATGACATTTATGCTCGATGATTTATTCATCGATACGAGGAGATGTGAATTTGTGACGATTCATCGAATTGATCTTTGAAACATACTTTAGACGACAAGACGCCTACAGAGATAATAGCATAAAGATTAATCTCATTAAAAACACAAATACAAAACAGGTGTTCGTAGAGCCGTAGTTCGCGAACGAGATCATTTCCCTTACTCTTTCTTAATTTGACTGGCGTTCTTCGTAACGCAGCTTTCCCACTCCTCGTCCCATGTTTCCCCACGAACCGCCTCCGTTTAAAAGATTTTGTTTGTTCTACCGTATGGCAAAGTACACCGCGGTAAGCGGTATTAACGCCGGGAGCACGAAAGAGAAGCAACGAAAATTGCGGCAAAATTACGAAAGCGTGTACGCCGAATGGCCGCATAATTTCACTCCACGAAAATTAGAGTGGTAGCGCGAGGCGCGTAAGAGCTACCCCCGGTGGTGCGATAAAAACAAGAAATATGTTAATTAATAAACGATTTTGGTTGGATCGGTTATTATTTCATTGTGTTTTCATATTTTAATTCCGTATAGAAAAATACGTCGATATTTAGAATATTATGACTTATTCATTGTTTTCGTTAACCTTTCGTGTACTATGTGGGGTATGACACACCCCAGTCTTCGAAAATTCATAATTATTTGAAAAATGTTTCTATTCTTTTATTGATAAAATTAATAAAAATATTAAATTACTTCGTTTTTTTTATTTAAACCTATTGATTACAATGTACAAATATTATTCCATAAACAAAACACTCAAATAATTGAAACAAACTAGTTTTACTACATCTTACATTTTTGGGTATGTCACACCCCACCTAATATAGGACAGGCTTTTTAGTCACCTGGTACACGAAAGGTTAAAATTAAAACATAGGTAAGGTAATAAAGCTATTTTAAGGTTTATAATATCACTGAATACATTTAACATTTTTAAAAGATTACTCGTTTGGATAAGAAAAATAGCAACATTTTCCATAATAACTTTTCCAGATGACTGATTAAATCTCTAAGGATTTTTTAAATAAAAACACAGATTTTTCAATTTCAGTATTCTCTAAGAAATATAAAACTTGATAGAATTTGTAAAAGTATAAAATTATTAAGCTTATGACTCATGATCGAAACAAGACCAAGTAGAAGCGAAGTATTTCGGTACGTTCACTCGACTCGCTCATTATTGCATTCGGTGAGCGCTGCAATTAGAAAAAATGATTAGTGCGACGTCGAGGCCGTCGTTGCATTTAATTTCGCCCGAGCTGATGGAAAAGGAAAACCGGAGAAGTGCTGAAAAGTGGAATAAACATTAATGTTTCTCACCCACTCTATTTTCCTCTTTCTCTTTCGTACGCTCCCGAGCGACACTTAATCGCGCCATTTTGTGCCGTATTCACGACTAGCTCTTTTTATCGGCACTCGTTGAATTGGTTTTTAAAACGGTGCCCCCAAATTTTTAATGAATACGTTCGGGAAACGGTTGTGACTGGAACGAAACGAGTACCTCGCTGAAATTCTCCGTTAAGAAATGATCGATAACGATGATTTTCTTGCAACGAGATCGTTGTTAATCTTATTTCACGTTAACTACAAAACGTGTGTTAAAACACCGATATAAATGTATTGTCTGCGCGTAATCAATGAAAATGGAATAATTTTATATTCTAATAGACCCTGCTTTCATTATCAATATGGTAATTAATCGTTAGCAATTAATAATGATTAACGAACGTATTAATACTAGGTAATAATAAAAAAATACTAATATTGTACGTATACAGTTACTCTCAGAAATATTTGGACACTTTTTAAAGCAGAATAACGTTTTCACAATTGGACCAAAAAGACTTGAGTTTTTGCAAAAATATAGAAGGGTTATTTTACTAGGTATCGTGTTCTCGTTGTATCGAAAAGAATGAAGATTTCGAAATTATAAAAAAAACAGCGTCAGTTAGTTTTTCCATTTTTTTTTTATCCGAGCTTATACTAAAAATTTAAAAACCGCTTTCTATAAAACCGTTTGAAGCTCAGAACATTGTTAACCGACTTGGATGAAATTTACAAAATGCAAATACACTTATCTTACTTAAAATCCATAAAAGGTAATTTTTTAATTTTTATTATAAGCGCGGAAAAAAAATGACTCGCACTATTTTCTTTATAATTAAAAAGTTTTCATTTTTTCCAAACAACGAAAACACGATACCTAGTAAACTAACCCTTCTACGTACATCTCTACAAAAAACTCAAATCGTTTGGTTTAATTATAAAAAGATTATTCTGCTTTAAAGAGTGTCGAAATATTTCTGAGAGTAACTGTATGTTCATTGTCAACACTCGTTAGATAAATATTCTCTATTCAACATTGATTTCACGCGACTCGTTCCAACTCGACTAGAATTGCTAATCGACGACAGACGTACGTAAACCCAAAACGATTTTAAAGGACCGCGAGACAATAGTGTTTCAAAAGTTTCCATCCCCAACCCCTGGCTTTGTAGGCACGATCGAAGCACATCTACGCGTGGCTACAATAATGCACATACAAACATATGTATATACCCACGTAGGATCTTTTGGCGAAGCAGGCGATAAGCACCGTGCAATAAAGACAGACGTTGTCGTGCGGGGAACAAATTTGGGTTATGGAGAAGCGTTGGGAATCGTCGTAAAACAAAGAGAGGAAAAAAATAAGAGTGGAAAAAGAGAGGAGGGAGAAAAAGAGACAAAGAAGGAGAAAAAAGCGAAACGATAGAGCACCGGTTGTTCCTACCACGCTTTGGTTCTCCTCAATGACGATTGCCAGACGATCCAGACCACGATTTTCTACCGAGAATCGGGCTATCTTCCATACACACACACATATATGTATTGCATATACTATGTATATGGAGACAGAAGGAAGGCGGGAACACAAATGATAGGAAATGAAACGGGAGAAAACGTAGGCGATTCCGTAGAATTCCAACAGCGACGTAGAAACGATCGACGGGTTCCCTCTCGTTCGAATCTGTCTTTTGTATTTACGTCGTACGCACCATGCCAAAACTCGATGGGATGACGCGAAATTGCTCTAAAGAAATTGTACGTATCGTTTGCTGCAAATAGATCATCCAGAAATGTAAGAGGATAATTCCTTAACGCTAGAACTACCAAATCTGTAAAAATGACGAATTGTAGGTACGTTTCCTATTTCACAATTTTTCGAATAATAAAATCACTTTTGTAGAAATTTATTCCATATTATTCATTAACGATATCGAATCAAATGTTTATGTATCTACTTGTCGAATAGATAGATGCGATGAATATGCCCTTTGCTATAGGGTAAGTCGAGGGAATATGCCATCTCGGGTAATATGCCACTTTTCAATCATTTCCAAAATAATCAATAGAAAGTTGAACGTTTATTTCTCTTGGTTAAATGCAAACATTACGATGACAACACTTATTTGTTTTTTCGTCCATAATTGGCTGCGTACACCAAGTAAGTAAAAAAAATACTGTCTTAATCTAATAACGTACTGTTACTAAAAGTTAAATTATTCATTTGTAATGACTCAAACGTAATTATGCAAATCACTACATAATAGAGTAACTATCGGTGTATAATATAACCTTTAAAACAATTACTAATATCTTGTGCTTTGTATAAAAATTTATAACTTTTATTCGTAAACCTATATTGGGGTAATATGCCAGTAGTCGATCGGGGTAATATGCCACCTGTGATACTTCGGTGCTGTAATTTTGTTTCTATTCTTACTTAGTTTTTCGCTATTTTACATACTTTTGCAAAGTTAGAATTGTTTCCTTCTCATAACAGATTTTTTATAAATCTTTTAATTTTTTAATTAATTTTTAAAATTTGTTTATTATATTGTTGACTATTGTGTTTTGTTTCAAATTTATAAAATATATTAATAAATGTATGTTTTTTTTCATAAAATATTAAGTAGCATATTACCCCAAGTCTTGTGGCATATTACCCACCACGTCCGTAATATGCCACTTTCGACAAGTTCAGAAAATCCGTGTTCCTCTCTTTAATTATAAAATTTTTATAATATGTTATTTATGTAAGATATACAGAATTAACCATATTTTCAGTTTGCTATTTGTTTTTGTCTGTAACGACATAAACTTAGGAGATATCGTATGTCAAAGTTAGCTGTGGCATATTCCCCCGACTTACCCTATCTGTCACACCGATGCAAGTCCTTGACCTGATTTATACCCACGAAAGATTTCGGACATTCGTCATTTACAATGTTTCAAATAAAAGGAAATAATTAAAAATTTGTAACGGTACATCATCCTTCCTAACGATTAGAGAAAATAAAGATTTAAGAGAAAATCAAATAATCGTATTATATTATTTTTTCCACTCCTTATTCCCTATCACCTTTACCGATTTTCTTATCCCTGTCCTTGCCTCGAAAGAAAAAACATAAAAAAGTTGAAAGAAAGTTTTCTCTACACCCTCCTTAAGTTCTCCCGCGATTTTCTTTCCCCGTTCGATTCGGAAAAAGCGTCGAATCAAATGGACGGGGGATTGGCTCGCGCGTAAGAAGGAGTAAAAGAAGGGGTAAGGGAAAAAAGTTCGACACTGAATGAAGAAGAAGCAAACGGAGAGAAAAGAGAGCTGGGGGAGAGAGAGAGAGAAAAGAGGTAAAAGAGGTGAAACCATAAGGAAAAGAACGCGTGCGCGCGTGTGAGAGACGAATGGGGAATGAGAAAGCACGCGAAAGAGAGAAGAGAAAGAGAGGGAATGCGAGAGAGGTCGTAGAAGGGCGAGTTGAAAACTTTCTCCTTCCAATTGGCCGGATGCGCTCGGCAAGTTTCTTCTTTTTCTCGCGTAATGAAATTGCCGAGGAAGAATCAAGGATGCGGAAGTCAACGGAGGACCGTTGACTTTCTTTCACGTCCCTCTTTCCATCTCTTTCTCGAGGGTATGCTAGGATTCCTCTTACCAACTGCGAATCCAGACTCCGCTCAGTCCGATTCCGTCTAATTGAGAAATTATTCAAAAGGATTCTCGTGTTCCAACGAAGGTTCCGATCGAACCTTACTCTCCTTCTTCTCGCACCTCCTTAAATTACCGATTCGATTCCCTAGCGACGGGACACATGTCGAATTTCGCACGTCTTACGTGTCGATTACAAATTCATAGAGTGTCAAAAGAAAAAGTATAATCGTACATTATTTTAATATAACCAGTGTAAAATTGATGAAAATTAAAATAACAAAAAAATGTTGAACCACATAGGTATATTCGAAGACATCTCTTTCTCCTATCTCCCATTATATTATCCGTAAGCGATGTAGTATGAAATTAATTAAATTAATGAACCACTTTTCATGGACCACGCGTATCACTCGACCTGAATATCATCGTTGGTGGTTTTAATGAAATGAAAAAATGTATGAGGAGGTATACGTTTCTCTGAAGAAGCTATTGCTATTACGTTGGAAAAGAAAATTAGATAAAATTGAGCATAGAATGTAATGTAGCGAAATCCATATAAAAATGTTATTTGTTTTTTTTTTTTTCTTTTCCTGGGTACATCAGCCACGTCATTCGCGTTGAACTTGGAGTTTTATGTCTCGAAAGGAAACTTTGGCAAAGGATCTTCGAGGATGCAAATCCTGCGTCCTTCTAAGAGGAGTCGCGTACGATTTAAGCCGGAACCCGTGCAAGCCCACCTGGGCCTCTCTTTATTAAGCAGCCTCGATTACCAGCAGCCATTCTCATGGTCTTGACACTTTCGAACGGTTTTGAAAAGGCTCCCCATGATAAATGGTGCCCCGAAGATGGTGCGCGAACGTTTTCGTACTCGTCGTCTCATTATTTACTCGCAAAATGGGGGAGAGACTCACTTACGCTTCGTTTCTTTATCTTTTTTTCCTTCTTTCATCCGATCGACCAAACCTCTTGGAAAATGAGTCGTATTCTTTCTTTTTGTACCTTTTCTCACTTTCAATACACCAACGATGAATTTTTACTCAACGATGTTACCTTTCTCCATATACAAGGTGTCCTGAAAATGGTACTAACCGTTGTTTTTCGAAAAGATAAGTCGAGGATGTGAAATGAAATTTTTTAGATTTAAAATTCATTAGATATATATATTTATGCAATGAACTTAGCACGATTATCATTTGATATCGTGATTTTTGTGACAGACGAAACGGATAACGTTTTCTAATAAGATTACGCTACTTTATAATTGAATCTAAATTTGGTGTGTCACGGAGCATATTTATTTTTCGTAGAATTGCTTTTTTAAAATTTGTTTTCATATGTTTGACTTATTTCTTCGACACCCCGTATATGTCGAAGAGACGAAGCGAGGGAATGGAAATGCGTTTTTAGACGCGGAGCCTTCTAGGCGGAACGATTTTTCATTTGCATTACCTTGTTGCCGAGAGATAGGTATGTATATATTCGTATGGAAGACTATCAAAATCGATTTTGATCGAGACCATTGACATGTAAAGAAAAAAGAAGCAGCAACGTTGCTAAACTCTCCTGGCGAAGAATACCGCGTTATCAATCGATAATGGAAGAAAAGTATGCTAATCGGCCACAATTTTACACCCCCCTTTCCCCTTGTGGTATTTCTCAACGTTTCGAAGTCCCTTGAGACAAAAATGCAAAAAAAAAGAGGGACTTTATTGTGAATTTTCTTCTTTGTTCTTGTTAATTTGCATTTGACTTTATATTTCTAAAATCTCTTCAAATTTGGCTAAATAATTTCTTGTCTTTAAAAAGATTTAAAAGCATCGGGTATGTATTTGAATAACCTATATTTGGCCTCATACATCTCAGGAAATATCTTGAAATATGGCGAAATTATTTTGATATAGGAAGCATTCGTATCTACTATTCAACTTTAGCATAATCTCATTTTATGCATAAATTTCAATTCGACTTTCATCTAGCCTTTCAGACGTTAAACTAGATACAATTGTTTACCGATTTACCATTTGTTACTCTTTAAACAAAATTTTTTTCTAAATATTCATTTTATACACTAACACTATTTTACATTTTTCTAACGATGTTCAACTGTTATCTTCGCACAAAAGCTTTTTTATGAACTTTTTGGAATTTCTTTTAATTTTCAACATTAACTCTACCGATGTTGAATGCAAACTTATTTTTATCATGTTTATCTATTTAAAAAATACCTAAACCAAAACATGCTATTTGCTATCATTTAGATAATTTATACACATATATAAGGAAGACTTACTCTTCGTAAAACGATAATGATTTGGAATCGATTATTTTTATTACGCATTTAGTGAACCGACGACGATTTATTGGAAATATAAAATTAACCAAGATCTCGCGCATACGTATGCTCGTAGATTATTTTCATTGGATCATACGGGTAATCAAGAACGGCCAAATAATCGCGAAAATTGGATTTTTAAATCAATTCGTTAATCGGTACCGCTACGATCCGCGCATCTCTCATGGCCTACCTATAAATATTTTTTTTGCAGGTTTTCGATGAAATTAATTCTATTTTTCCAATTCTCTGGCCCTCGTTCTTGCTTATTCTGGACAGTAAAACGAACTGAATAAAAAACAAAAATAAAAAAAAAAAAACAGGTAGGTATACTATGAACGCGTATATCCACGTATACGGTATAACACGCATATCTATCTCGAATACGGCCGTGTCAAATTTATATGACAATTTTGTTTACAGAACGTTTTATCGACTATACAATCATCTCCTGTATAGATACGTATATACATACATGGATAGCTATAGTATACATTGTATATGTTCCCAGCAGAGGCCCGTACGATCTCGACGAGAAAAAACAATTTCGATGTTCCCGAACGTGTCCAGAAAATATTATTCCTTTTTTTGTCTTTTGGTGCCTTTCGAAGCGTTCTCCACGCTATTTGCATAAAGGGTCAATTAAATGGATCCCGGACATTCGTTAAAAGACCGGCAAACTTCATTTCCTTTCTCTTTGCATTGCAAAGGGGAACGATTCGTAGTCGTGCTTTCGATCGACGCGAAGTAGTTATCGACCGATTGATTCGAGCACAGTGAAATTTATTTTCAATTATTACATTTTCTTCTATAATCGCTGTTTTATAAAATTATTAATTATTTTTATTAAATATTACACCATGCACGCTGTTTCGTAGTGACTCCTTTAACATGCTTGTTTTATATTATTTTCATAAAAAAAAAAATTGTGATTCTTCTTTTTAATGGGACACCTTGTATACGTAGATACAACAAAGGCATCGAATCTTTATAAGCTAGAAAGAATTACCGTAGTCCCGTAAGTTCCTCTCGCTTGAACTCTCGTATCGAATCGACTACCTTATACCCAACTCTCGTTTTCCTACCAAGACAAAAATTGGAATCCTTTTCGCAGAAATTCGTAAAGTTCCAAATAGGTATACAGGGTGTCCGCTTCCATGTAGTCAAGCGGAGGACTACATGTACACATCAATGACTTGAATCGAAATGTCTAATACCATTTTTCGAAATTCGACTTAGTTAACGAATTATTAACTAACAAAGATCGGTCAATTACGGCGATTAGCAAAGGTAGGTGGTTCACTCGAGCTCGCAGCTAGGCAAGAGATAAAGCGGTAAGAGGAGCAATCCACAATAAACAACGTTACATGTCGCTGCTCGCCGTGATTGGCCGATCTTTGTTAGTTAATAACTATTTAACTGAGGCGAATTTCGAAAAATGGTATTAGACATTTCGATTCAAGTCATTGATGTGTACATGTAGTCCTCCGCTTGACTACATGGAAGCGGACACGCTGTATATCTACATGCATAGGTACTCAATCTAATATCATATCGCGTTCGTATAAAAGAGAATATATTTTCATTAAGGTACCGACCCTTAATTTATGGCGAAACGAGTGGAATCCCGTATGAAATTAATTACGTTGCGTTAGTCGTGCTTACTTACTCGCTTTATTATTAAGCTTACGTATCACGCGCGAACGCGCGATATTACAACGTTGCTGGAACAAAGCAATTAATGTGAAAAATGTAATTAATAATAACGAGAAGCGAAATAAAAACTGACGACGAGAATGCGAGGAACGATTCTTTTTTTTCCATCCCCTAAAAATAAAATAATCAATTAATTATCTCGACAATACGTTATCTCGTATTATCGTCGCGGAAAACGTATCACAACTTTCTCGAGTTACGTATCGGTTATCATTACAATGGTTTCCGTTAATGACTATACGAGGATACGTATGTACGAACACGTACCGTACGAGCGCTCTTCTCAATTAATTTCGGAAAGGGACAAGCGAAAGCCGGCGCTACTCGCCGCGAAAACGTACGCGTTGAAAATGATCAATGCCACGGAGTTAGGTGAAACGAGGTAGGTAATAAAACACGTGGATCGCGTGGACGGCGAATGGGGGACAATAAATTTTCGGCGAGACTCGTTAAATTTACCGTGTGTTTATGAAAAGGGAAAAATCCCTCGATGAAAGGGATTTTTATTAAAAAATATTATTTACCTCCGCAACCATCGCGAGCCGGCACGATAATGGCTAGAAAATTTCTTTTGCCGTATAGGTAGTACGCGTAGCTTCGCGATAATGTTTTGTGGTATAAATAAATATTGTACTACGTATGGAGCAGAATTAAATCTAGATAATTAAATTTAAATCAGTGTTTCTCTGTAACTAATCATTCGATTCATACGCTGGGAATTAAAAACATGTAATTTCATTTATTTATTCCAAACAAATTAGCGCGAAACAAGATATGCATTATTAATTTTTAATTAATGAAACCGTTCAGAATTAACAGTTGCACTTTGGATAGTTAGAAACTTTAGGAGAATATCTTGAATTCGCAAAAGTGGCATATTCGGTAGGCCATTAAAAAAATGTTAGTTATCTAAAGTTAAAAGCAATTATCCATTTGTGTATAAGATTAGTAATATACTTGATCTACATTTTTTTAAAAACATCTCTTGCTGATCGAGTCGATCGATAGAAAATAAGTTTCCTATAGGCCAAATTTTTTTCACGTGACTAAAAAACTATGAGATAACATGTAATTAAGGAAAATTAAACTTCTAATATTAACAAACAATTATTTTACAATTGTATCAATATTTTATTATAAGAAAAACGGTTTAAAATCTCGAAGTTACAATGGTGCATGTATTTTCCCATACACCTACCACACTTTCCGAACGGAAATCCATTAAGTTTTGCTGGTAAAATAAAACAAACAAACAATACACGTATGTATGTAAATGATTTCAAAGTTACACGAACCAATAGAGCATTAAAATCGCTTTCTCCCTAAAAAATGTACTTTTCACAATTTTCGTAAAAATATCTAAAAAAAAAAATCGCGGAAAGCCAAGCCAAAGGACAAAACCAAAGATCGGACAGTAAACGTGCAAGACTGAGGAAAACGGGATGGGTGAACCGAAAATTGAATGTCAGCTTCCGGCATCTAAGGCTTATCCTAAATACACGGACGGTTAAGCGAACGCGAGAAACCATTCTTGCGCGCGCGTGCACTCGTATGCTCCGGCACATGGCCCATATAATGTACCAAGTGTGAGAGAGAGAGGGAGGGAGAAGGGGCTGAACATAGGGTGCTTCGAACCCTTCGTACACTATCTCTCTCTTTCTCTCCCTCTCGAGCCATTTCATCTTGCTGGTGCCCTTCGACCCTACCTTTCGTTCCTTGGCTTTACTCGAGATCACAACGACACACACACACACACATAGGCATACATAAGAGCTTGCTCTCCACCCTAAATGCTAATAACAAAAAGTTGGACCGTATGCTCGAGGAGTTTGCTCGCGGATAATGAAACGGATTAATCAGATGGTGATGCTGGGTGGTGCAAGGTGGTGATGGGGTTGGGAAAATGGAAGAGAGAAACGGAACAGGAATTGCGACAAAAACGCTTTTACCCTAGTCTTGGGAGTTCTCTTTGCGATCAGCTCCTTTCCTTTTCCTTTTCCTAAATCCTGATTCTAGCTTTCAGAGAAGATAAAGGTATTTTGATCGTGGAATTAATGTTGAGGAGTGTTTGAAACGAATGCAACGAGTTCGATGAAGGTGACATCGTGAATTCTTTGTTAGTTTTACTAATAAACTCGTTCTTGTTCTTAAAGATGGATCACGGAAGGGAATTTTTTTATTCGCTGGGATTTATTCATCTTTTCATTGAAACTTCTTATACATTATGTATTCTTGCAATGAAAGTACTTATCGTACATTTCGGATTAATTTAACGATCCGCAATAACTCCATGTAGCAACATAAATGTTTAAAACGCAAACGCCGAATTCTTCGATCATCAAGTACCATCGTATCTCTCTCTCCCTTTTAGCTTCTCTCTACTCTTCGACTTTAATGGATTGATCTATTCGAGTTTCCGAGTTTCGTACTTCGAAAAGCTTTAAAGCCCTAAACTTTTGGAAAGTAGTAAATTTAATTTTATACAAAGTTAAGACGGTAGAGGGGGCTTGATTTTTTCAATCCTCGTAAGAAGTACAAAACCTCTCTTCCTCGTTCAAAAGTAATCGAGGGTGTTAAGAATGCTCGAGGAATTAATAACTACGTTGTAACTGCTTTTACATATTTCCTTTAGTCTTTACAAAACGAAAGAGTCCTCACGATTTTTGTTATTAGTTTCTCACATAACGCTTCTGTCCCACTATTACAAAAAAAGATAAAATGATACTTGCCACGGTTAAAAATGAACGCTTGTACACTCCCGTTGAAAAAGATTTCACGAAATGCAAGAAAAAGAAAGGACGTAATAAGTTTGAATTTTTGCTAAGGCCGGAAAAGGGTGCGAGGAAGCAACGCGTGGCGCGACTCAGGCTGCAGCTTTTCTCGCAGCATACAAAGACAGTTTCAGGGCGTCCTTCGCGCTCTGGTAGGTGCAAAATCACTTTGAAGGCAGGAAGTGGCTTGTCTCAATTACGCGAGAGCACGAGGCAGCTTCCATGTTCGTTTGCGTGTCTCTCTCTCTTTGCTGTCCGAGAGAGAAGGAGAGTGTAGGGCAAAAATGAGACGAAAGAAAGCGAGAGAAAACGTGACAAGGTGTGTGAGGGTATGAGTGAGATAGAAAGAACCTTTTCTCTCTCTCTTCGCGAACGAGCCCTTCCAAGCTTCCATGTACCTTCCCACGTTACCGTAACTCATCATCGCAGGGTCGCATTTACATACGTAAACCTGGTTCTTCCTTCCGCGTGTACGAGCACCGGGCTCTCCCACCCCCGTCAACCCCTAGGTGTGCCACGTACGAGTGTAAATACTCGCATACATATGCAAATGCCTCGTCGTACCGGTATTTACCTAAGTACACTCTCTCGTTGCGTGTCTATGAATAAATGCGACCATTCGTACGTCGCGAGTCTTCCTTCTTTCTCTTTTTTTTTTGTTGTCTCTTGCTTTTTCGACATCGACGCTAGCAGTTACGAATAAAGAAATCTGCCACTCCACTTCGGGTGCTCTTCTTAATTCGAATTCATCAAGAAACGAATTCATTTAGATATAAATGAATATGTTTCGCATCATGTTTATTATTTTAATATACGTCGGGTTATTTTGAAACGTTTCTGAATCGAAATTATAATTTTGGTTTAGGCCTCGAAAATCTAGTTTCTTTCAAGGTTCTGTATAATATATTCAGATTTTTAGGTCTATTATTTAGTCAAATTCTATAAACGAAGTTGCATGAATATTTTTTACGTTCCTGAAGAAAATGTTGTTTTGAGTTGTTACAGTTTTGATTTAAGTGTACGATATGTCGTTTGAAATTAAGACTTGTTTGTACTGTGTAAGATCTTGTGCTAGACTTAGAAGGTTTAATGAGTGATTTAAACTTTGGTTGGACTCTTCAAAAGGTTGGGGAAGTTCGAATAGAAGCATTCATAGATTTTAGTAAGATAAGTACCAAAAAGGGTCTTTATTATTTTGCGAGTTTCGTGACCGTCAAAGTCCTGGTATAGAATTCCATTTTTAGAAATAAGAACACCAACGGTGCGTTCAAAAGTTGATGGAACCTACGTAAACGATAGAAAGAAGGCCCTTTAAATTATTTTCTTGATTTTGAAAACCTTGTTGTTAGCCTTCTTGAAACATATGCGTTGCAGATGTATTTTCGTGATATCATGCGTGTAAAAATTTACGATTTGTGAGAATTTAATTATATTTTCGAAACTCCGTTCTGTGAGAGCAACCTACCGTGTTGAATATCCGCCGAAGGGATCAATGTTTCCTCCTCTCTCTCTGTATTTTTCTCTATCGTACCGAGCTTTCGAGAAACTAAAACTGTTCGCAAGTTCGCGACATCGAAGCGACGATACTTCTTCCTAAGCGTGGAAAAAGTTTGCCGTAGAAAACGATTCGGTTGTGCGAGCTAGTCGATGTATCGTGACCCAGGCTTTCCATAATTAATTAAAAATATTTTTAATATCTCTTCGCGTTGGCTTTATGGAAAAATCGCGAAACGTGGGCAAACCGACGAAAGAGAAATCTACCTACCTAGCCTCGAGCACGAGCTCGTATTTGTATTCCGCAAATGAATACTAATTTTGAATGGGCGAAAATTTATGAATGCTATGAAATGTGAGTTAAACGAAAACTAGCTTGAATGGCTGCCGAGAGAGAGATAACGAGGAGACCGAAGGATGCTCTACTCGAACTAAAAAAATCTCGGAAGTTCTTCAAACGTTGTTCCTTTACTTATATTCCAGCGCAAAAGTTAACGGGAATCGGAATTGGGTCGTCTTTCTTGTTGTCGTTTTTAAATGTGGACGACAAAAATGTTGCTTCTTAGTTTTCAAGTACGACTGTTGGAAATATGTTTTATGTAAGAGCAATAAGAAAAAAACGTTCGTTCGCCATATCCTTCCGATATAGATCAAATGTTTCGTAACATCTTCTAGGTAAATCTAGGTCTGCGGGTAAAATTTCGTTTTAAATTCAATGATGGTGGTAGATGTTATACAAGTTTTCAGAGAAAGTATGTAAAGTATGGTAATATTGATAAGAAAAATTACTAATTAGAAATAAAGTACTAATTAACGCTAGAAATACCGACGTTAAACGTAGGTACCTATAAGTATTTTTATCACGTTTATCTATTTGACAAGTAATGATGATAAAATTGTACTTCTACGAGTGTCAAACTAAAGGGAGGTTTCGGAGAGAGGAGAGGGTGCAGCTCTCCTGGCTGTGTTAGTTTAAGACAAGACTTGTTTCTTGTTTGAAATTTTCCACGTAACGCGAGAAACGTGATTCTTATTCACTATCGTTATATTCAACATCGTTATAATCCCAAGTCATTTATTAGCCCTTCTATTTCTTTTATTGAAGTAACTTTAAACTTCCTGAAGGAGATTATGTTGCAATAAATGAGTCAGAAATTCAATACAATATTGATTCATCATTTGGATTGAAATGTAACAATTTTTCAGAAATGGAGTTAAAATATATCGGTAGACTTTATTAATAATACATTTCTTTTTGTCACTTCTGTCTTATATAAATGAAGAGGTATATTATCTCTCTATAAATGTAAAAAAAGAAGTAATAAATTGCATTATCTGTTTCTCTCAGGTAGTGGACCTATAATAACCATTCCTGTTCCGCACTTCACCAGGACGACATTTGATTGTAGGCTTGATTATGAGCCTAGATGGAAATTCAATAGCAGATTTCTGAATTTCGTTGTTTGTAAATATGAGAGAAATTGGCGTTGAGATTTCGTCGTCCTGACGTCTCGTCGTTGCACCGATCGTTGTTATTAACATCATCGATGGACACGATCGCGACGAGGTTGATGATTTAGGATCTCATATCTGTAACTGATTAATGAGATCGTTAACAAAAAATACAAAATTATTAAATATATCTAATTATAACATTTAATTAATTTAACACATTTTTTTTAACGATACGACTCAATTTTTAATGCATCAGTTAATAACTGTACCTTTTCAATTAAGGAAATAGCGTGGAAACTGCAGATAAATTTTATGGAACAGCTGACACGTTGGAAGTGTGCTTCTACTCTAATCGTTTTATTATTTATACTCTCACGGAAAGATACGATCACATGACATTGAGCATTCTTACTGGTGTTAAAAGGACACGCAATTTATAATTGCCTACACTTCTATTGCACGTTTTACAACACCAAGACAGGTTTAATATAATTGATTTAAGTGAAGCTTGTATGTTTGTGTCTTTTAATGTTTTAAATACATGCCAAAGCACGTTGCACATTACTTTTCTCTGGCATCATATAATCGTCATTTAATGACCTCTCGCTGAGTCGATTGATTTCTACGAATAAATGTCCGAAATGATTGAGTAATCCCACGATATTATCATTACTATTATTAGCGAAATTATTATCAAGGCACTACTGTCACTTTTACGTAAGAATTTTGGAAATTTCGTCGTACAAATTAATATGTGACTACTTTACCGGTGATCCAATCCAGAATATGGTTAAAGTGCGTCAAAATAATATAAACTTGATTAACGGGTAAAATTCGCGATATTCCTGCATATGCCCACTCTATCTCGCTTTCTTAACGAACCGCATTTAATTGAAGGAGGATTTATAGCATTGATAACTTCTCTTTTAATACGTTGAAAATTCTGGTGCATCGATGACACGAACGACACTGGCTTCGTTTCACATAACGTCGTTAGCAATATCGTCAAAATAAATGTGGTCACTATTGTACCGAACGAGAGGTATCTCATTCTCATGATTGATTGATCAAATTACTAAGAAAGTATATTAGAATATGTTAAGTTATTAAGTATAACAAATTATAATATTCACAATTTTCGAACAGAACTTTTAAAACGTCCTTCTTGGTTAAGAATTTCTCGTAAACAAGTGACACGGAGAAGGAACTACAAACGACTAGTCTCCTTCCACTCTAACCATCTTTTTATTCCATTATACCAATGCAGAGATGCCTGTACGGTGACGTGGTATCCGATGTTGTTTCAAGTATGGAGAGGTAAAGCAAGTTATCTTCTTGGTTTGAATTTTGTGAAAAAATTTTACATAAGAATTCGTGAAATACAATTATGGAGAAGTCATTTTTTTGCGAGTTTATTAATGATCCAAACATAATTTCTCTCGCTATTATACGGATGCTGTATTTAAAATCGAATGCTTAAATATCTATTTTTATATTTAGTATTAAGTGATATAAAAAATATTGCACTATTAAAATAATCCAATGATAGGACAAATTATTTGGAGACTGGGTCATTGGTGTTCTTTTTTTTTTAATGGATTCGTATATTTTTACTACCATGATAGTTTATCAAAATTTCGAAACATTGATATTGAAAAGAAATTATATTGGCTATATGGTTTTACTTACTCCTTTGAACGGTACGTTGTCGTGCAACATTTTTTAATATACTCGATACCGGAGATATATTTAAGTGTTTACTTTTAAATGGGACACCCAGTATAATCACGAATTTAGAGTTATATTTTTCGGCATAATAACAAAAGTCTCGAGTTCGAGAGAGAGTTAGTACAGAACAAGCTTCCCGTATGTTATAACGACCATTGTTATATCATACCCTCGGTTTCATGTTAGCAACTTTTTACGTTTCGCATAGAAATTAATGTTAAATACATGCACTGTTGCAATAATCATCATATTATGCATACAAAATTACCTTAGCGTGTGAAAGAAGATTTATCGATACTAGTCTTCAAATACTTCGACTTCCTTACATTCGCCATTCCTATTACGCATTTGCCCTGGCTTGCATTGAATCCGTGTGTCGATTGCAATAGCGTTGTACGGTACTATTCTGAAATTTGTTTCATTCCAAAGGTCGAGTTTTTGTAACAAAACCGAAATGTCTGCCGTTAGTTCGTCGTCATTCGTTTCCGTCATGGTTTCATTATTCTCTGTTGCACTTAACGTAGTTAATAACACCGTCGAAATAAACACGATGACCACGAGGCTGACGACCAAGAATCTCATCTTCATGGTTTATTTGTCATACTAAATTATTTAAAAAATACATATCAAGATTCTATTATATCCAGATAATATGGGCTTTTTTATCGAACGAAATCACAACAAATATGCAGTCATATAGTATACTGCAAGTAACGTACAGCAAGATCTACGAACATCTACTCTCTTGGGTCGTAATCGTTCTGTTATTTATACCGTCGTAGATTGATTTACTTGTGTTGCATTAAGCTTTCTTAGATGTGTTAAAGAAGACACGAAGTAGTAATTACCTAAAGTTCAGCCGTACGTCCTTACACAATGACGAATTGAATATCTTTGATTGAAGCGTAGCTCGAGCGGATGCGCTTGTCTGTGTATTTTAATACGTTATTAACACATGCATCCAAGTACAGTGTTTGCGTTTTCTCTTCTTGTAAATAATTGTGCCTTTATTACCACTCGTTGAACCGATCAGTTTTAAGCAATAATCGTTCAAGGCGATCAAGATATCTCCCGTTCACACGATGCGGCAATCTGCCACCGCTGAAGATTTGCTGCACAGCTGAAGATTTAGTGACAGGTATATTTTATACGAGAGTCTGCAGACTCGACGAAAATTCAGCCACGGTGTGATCGTTTCGGATTCGCAAACATTTTCTTCGCGAACGACAGAGGGCGACGGTAGACGGTTGCGTTGAACATAATTGGAGGCCTTCGCTTGATGTAAACAGATTTGTAATATGTCCAAACTGAATACCTATAGGAATGATTCATAAGTTTTTTATCTCGAACAACTTAAGAATTTACATCCAGAAATGTTCCTACATTTTTTAAAGTTACTAGTGATTTTACCAACCTCGAATATATTATAAATACTTTATATCAATTTCCTAGAAGATAATGTAGGTACTCAGAAACAAGTTTGTTTTATATGGCTTTTCGATGTTATAAGTGAAGTATTTTTATAATATGTAAACCAAAGATTGTTAAGAAGATTTTGTAGAGTCTTGGCAGCTTTTTAAATAAGGTCATGATTTACTTTGAAATAACAACAATAAAATTCTGACGCGTTAAAATTGCTACTTCGTGTTAATGCAATAGCCAGTGGGAAATTTTGCTGGACGATGAATTTCCCACATCGTGTGAAAGGGTGTTTGCGAAATGAACATCATCTCTTTCTATCGTCGAATGGTAAGGATCACGTGTTCGATTAAGATATTTTAAAAATATTCATTATCATTGATTCGATTTAGCTGATGCTAACCTCAATTTGATAATATTTACTAATTGTAACGTCCTGAATATGTGATTTCTCAATACGACCTAATTTACTCATCGAAGCCTAGGAATGCGTAACTTAAACGTCTGTCCCACTCACACAATAATAAAGTGTCTGCTTATGGTCTTCAAGAAAAGTTCCTTCACCTACCTTTTGAGAGAATGCCAGTTTGTTGTGTCGTTGCTAAGACCCTTTTTTATCGATTCTTTGAATGCATGACCCGGCAATTAATACACTTTGCATTCCGTGAACCAAATCTTAACGTAAACCATAACTATCTAATGTCCGTTTAATGTCAGCAAATTTCTTTGCTTAAAAAGGAATAAAAATACTTTCGAAATTTTCTTTTAACGGCACATATCAGCACAATCAGAAATTTCTCCAAATTAAAATAATTACAGCACTAACTATGGACATAACTGTTTAATTGAACAGAATTTGACTACTGGTATTTAACGTATTTTTCATCCTTTAAAATATACAGGGTTTCCCATTCCGAGTTACCACCAGGAAACTACAGGTAGAGTAGACGAATCTAAGCAGAAATATCGAAAATCGTTTCAACAAATTCAGCCTAGTTAACGAGTTATTAACTAACAAAGATCAGCCAGTTACAACGATCAACGAAAGAAGGCGGTTCACTCGAGCTCGTAGCTACACAAAAGACGTAGGAGGAGAATTCCAAGAAAAACAAAAACCAGCAACGACACGTAATGACTTCGTCTCTCACCTATTAGCGAGTTCGAGTGGGCCGACCTTCTCTTCGTTGCTCTCCGTTATTGGCCGATGTTTGTTAGTTAATAACTCGTCAATTGAGCCGAATTTTTTAAACAATTTTCGATATTTCGGCTAAGATTCGTGCACTCTACCTGCAGTTTCCCTCTGGGTATCTCGGAATGAGACACCCTGTATAAACACATACCTTGCCACAGCTAAACCTTTTGTGTAAATACAAAGAACTTATAGACTAGACTTCGACCTATAGTCAAATTTTAAATCCTCGTAAACGAGACTAATCAGCCAATCGCAAACCTAGAGTAGGTGGTCCTATAAGATTAACCAACAGGAAGGAGTGTGGGGGGGGTGAAAAAGCTTCGTTTTTTCCATACTATACCGTGTGATCACAAAGCTCTTTACAGAGAAAATAATCATTCAACGACTAGCGCTAATAGCAATAGCTATACAGCAGCTTGGCGCTTGTTGAAAATTCTTACGAGTAAACTATCTTTCATTACGAATTTGCTTCTCTTCAGTTCAGAATATAAAATTGAATCGATACTTGTTAAATTTCTGGTCCTAATAAACAAACACGTCCATGACGTAGCCCCAACTATCTTGAGTCATAGGATTACTCATCCGTGGCATCGTGTGAACGCTATTTTGTGGCAACGAAGCGGGTAAATCACTATTTTCTCTCTAACGTCACGCGTTAAAGAGAGTTAATTCAAAAATACGTTTCCCAAATATTATAATTAGGTTTGTTGGTTTCGCGTAAAAACTTTTTACATTTCGCATGAATATTAATTCTAAATTCGTGTACTGGTGATTTAATAAAACATAAAAAAATGTATATTAGTGAATATAATTAATTGAAACGTTGTTCGAGTACAAGCGTGAGTCTGTTTATTTTTTTGTATCCTTCTGCATCTGACCACCTAGAGGTTTCAGACTACATACTACCAACATCTTGGTTAATCCGGCAAATGCCATTTCCGTCTCGCTTTTGTCCTTTGGGGCATTTAATTGCGATCGCGTTTATAGAAGACCCTAGTGGTTCACAAGGTGTGCTATCCGTATCTCCAGGTTGATCCATACAAGGTGGGTCATCTTCATACGCAGGTGGATCCACAGAAGTCTGCAAAATCTCGTATCTCGATGCGTCCATCATAAGTGGTGGTCCTCTTTTTATTCTTGCACCAAACGTCGTTATTAACATCGTCGAAAAAATCGTGATTACGATAAGACTCGCGAATGAGGACCTCATCTTCATGATTCGTTTAAATAACTATTAAAATAAAGCATACATGTAAATATCAAACACAAAACAGTATTGTGAGGCGCCATGTATCACTATAATGTAGGTATTATGCATATTGCATATGTATACAGGGTGTAGTACGTAACTGTTGCCATGCTTTTCAAATAGACATTTTTCAAGTAACAAAAAAATGTTTTCGATAAAAGTTAACTAACATTCAATTGGTTATAAATAATAATATAATAATTTTTCTAAAACTTTTTACTAAGATAATCCATTGAGATTTTTTCAAATCCCTAGGGATTAAAAAAATTACTGAATGCAAACAACAAGAAATATTTTTACGAAAATAATATTGCCATAAACACAGAAGTATACTTACCGTGATTCAAATGTAAGTAATATGCTATCATACTATCGTACTTTTGACGATGCTATCGCTAGAATTCAGTACCAAAAAGTGTTATAACCACCACGATGTCGCGTCGTATACTGATGAAAAGATTTATAGGAACGTAGACGAGTAACGTGAAACGTTCCGTTAATGCAAACATAATAACTTCTAAGAATCGTCGAGTTGGTGTTATAAGTATTCAGCAATTTAAAAATCAAGTTATTTCTTAGTCAGTTCTAAATTAGACACCCCCATATACGCTCGCTGAGCGACCCGATCGTCTGACATTCGATCTAAGAATTTTTTTTTTTTTTTTTTTTTTTTTTTTTTATTACAGCCATTATTCTTTACAATTTGTCCAATTTTGGACATTCGGTAAATTAATTTAACATGAATGTGTATAACATGATGATACTTATCCCATCGGATAAGCATCGTACTTACTGTTCAATTATAGTGTGTTAAGATCTAAGAATTAGAAAACACACCTTGCCAGTTTTGCCAATTTTCTAGGAAAATATGTTTTGTATAATTTATCGAGGTATAAATGCTCGCGATATCATACCTAAAAAATTCATATTCGACAATGTTAACATTAATTTGTATTAATTAATTATTAAATGTATTCAACAATGATTACAATTAGGTATTATCACCAGTTTACGTATAAGAAAGATCGCAAAAATGAACACAAAGATAAAGTGAAGTCAATTTCCACGAACATATGATATATTGCGAACGCGATAGCGGTCAAACCAGTTTTCAGGAAAGATACCCGTTTCCATCGTTGCCTCGTTCGATGAATAAATCACATTTTAATCATATAATGATCAAACTTATCGGAAGATACATCTACAGGTTTCAATGCGTAGTTAAACGGTGCAATCTAACCAGAGCTGGCTTTAGGGTAGGTCCTGGTAGGCCGATCGCCCTTGGCCATCAGATTAGAACATGAAATTGCTGAAAATTTGGATTTTGCTGATATGATTAGAGTATTTACCGACAAAAAAACCCGAAAAGTATAATTTTATTAAACTTTCGTAAATCGTAATCCCATTAAAAACATATGTTCTTAAAACGTAATAAACTTTTAATAAAAAAAAAAAAAAAATAATAGAAAAAGTGACGCCACGAAAATCTTGTCCCAGGGAGCCAATGTTGCTAAAGCCGGCGCTGAACGTTGGCATTTGAAGGATATCTCCCTCTCTTTATAAATGAAATTTTTAACGAGAAGAAGCTTAATACTCTTCCTACACTTCGGCGACATCGAACATCGCAATACCGAACTCTTCAAATTCTTCCATCGAAAGGCTTAATTACTTGGTTATCATACTCGGTCGTTTCCTGCTGGTAAGTACTTCCACATAATTGAAAAAGAAAGATTATATAACCACCAACGTTAATCGCTCGACTAGAGATTGATTCACGAAACTCGTCTTGATCGATCAATTTTACATTCATCAGAAATTCATCCAAAGAAATCAACGATCGATCAACATGCGTCTTTTCAATTTGATTGGCACGATACTGTTGGCTTTGATATTCGCTACGACAACCGTTCGAGCCGCGATTGGAAATATAACTCCGAAGCCACCATTGCCACCGATCATTAAAATGCGTACTCCATATATGACTCCGACTACTCCAGAACCTTATGAACCTCAAACTCGGCCAGCGATCATCGAACCACCATTGAAACAGTGTGAATCTTCTGAAAAACACGATAGTTATGGTAGATGTCGACCATTAGCGTAATTCGTCTAATGAATTAGACGAAAATTTCTCTAACGTTCATCATATGGAACAGTCGATCGGATTTGATGTAAGCGTATACACTCCAACCAGTTTATAAGACCGTATAAAAGAAAACGCACAAATAAAAATATTTCTAAACTTCAGAAAGAACTAACGAAACTATTGTTCACGATACTTTTTTTAAACAAATTTAAAAAAATATCTACGGAATAAAAATAAAATCGCACAAAAGAACTTCAATTTATTTCTACTTCGTGTGGTTACATTTTAGTGGTTAATATCGTTGCTAGTAGTTGTATGTTTGTATTAAAAATGATGTGTGAATGTTACTGCTGCTTTTGTAATTTTTTTTTTAGTATTCGTGCCAAACAACTTGATCGACGCTCGATTATATAAAAAAAAAAATTGTCTTTAATAATTAGGCTTAACACCACTATATGAGAAAAATGAATTTAGTTGTTGTATAATAAATGCTTAAGACTTTAATAACTTCCTCTACATTTTGGGCTTGACCGCAGGGAGTTCCTTATGCTCTGGGTATGGTAAAAGTGTTGCAGACGATTATCTCCGAAATTTTTCGAGATATCTAAAGGTGGTTTAGATAGCCCGCCGGCTTGGCGGGCCTCAAGCCGACGGGTTTGCTCTGCAGCAACCTTAACACGTTGAATGTCGAGCCAATTTTTAATGAACCTATGGATCTATATAATTTTATTAATAATTCTTTTCAGAATAAACATATCGAAGAATTTACTATCACATGTCTTATATTAGAGCGAACATTTTTTTATGACCAATGGTTACAATCTCCTAAATATTGATAAATAATATTAATAAACATTTCAAACGCATCATGACAAATCGCGTGCTGGTCACCGGTGACCCCCATGGCATTCAACGTGTTAAAAACACTTTGGGAACTTTACATTTCATAACAAAACTTAAATCAAGTTTAAATTTATAGAAAAAATCGTCTTGATTTACTAATTTTACGTTTATCAGAAATTCTCCAAAGAAATCAACGATCGATCAACATGCGTCTTTTCAATTTGATTGGCACGATACTGTTGGCTTTGATATTTGCTACGACAATCGTTCGAGCCATGGGTGGGAATATAACTCCGCAGCGACCGTCGCCACCGACCACTAAAATGCATAATCTAAATATGACTCCGACTACTCCAGCAACTTATCGACCTCCAACTCGGCCAGCGATCATCGAACCACCATTGATACAGTGTGGACCTCATGAAAAACACGATAGTTATGGTAGATGTCGACCATTAGCGTAATTCGTCAAATGAATGACACGAAAATTTCTCTAACGTTCATCATATGGAACAGTCGATCGGATTTGATGTAAGCGTATACACTCAAGCCTATTTTTAAGACCGCATAAAAGAAAACGCACGAATAAAAATATTTCTAAACTTCATAAAGAACTAACGAAACTATTGTTCACAATACTTTTTTAAACAAATTTAAAAAAATATCTACGGAATAAAAATAAAATCGCACAAAAGAACTTCAATTTATTTCTACTTCGTGTGGTTACATTTTAGTGGTTAATATCGTTGCTAGTAGTTGTATGTTTGTATTAAAAATGATGTGTGAATGTTACTGCTGCTTTTGTAATTTTTTTTTTAGTATTCGTGCCAAACAACTCGATCGACGCTCGATTATATAAAAAAAAGTATCTTTAATAATTAACACCACTATATGAGAAAAATGAGTTTGGCTGTTGTATAATAAATGCTTAAGACTTTAATAACTTCCTCTACATTTTGGGCTCGACCGCAGGGAGTTCCTTATGCTCTGGGTATGGTAAAAGTGTTGCAGACGATTATCTCCGAAATTTTTCGAGATATCTAAAGGTGGTTTAGATAGCCCGCCGGCTTGGCGGGCCCCAAGCCGACGGGTTTGCTCTGCAGCAACCTTAACACGTTGAATGTCGAGCCAATTTTTAATGAACCCATGGATCTATATAATTTTATTAATAATTCTTTTCAGAATAAACATATCGAAGAATTTACTATCACATGTCTTATATTAGAGCGAACATTTTTTTATGGCCAATGGTTACAATCTCCTAAATATTGATAAATAATATTAATAAACATTTCAAACGCATCATGACAAATCGCGTGCTGGTCACCGGTGACCCCCATGGCTTTCAACGTGTTAAAAACACTTTGGGAACTTTACATTTCATAACAAAACTTAAATCAAGTTTAAATTTATATAAAAAATCGTCTTGAT
Source organism: Ancistrocerus nigricornis (assembly GCA_916049575.1). NCBI lineage: Eukaryota > Metazoa > Arthropoda > Insecta > Hymenoptera > Vespidae > Ancistrocerus > Ancistrocerus nigricornis. The sequence goes on along the minus strand of OU696668.1, from coordinate 9,409,758 downwards.
TTATTAATTTTACGTTTATCAGAAATTCTCCAAAGAAATCAACGATCGATCAACATGCGTCTTTTCAATTCGATTGGCATGATACTGTTGGCTTTGATATTTGCTACGACAATCGTTCGAGCCATGGGTGGGAATATAACTCCGAAGCGACCATTGCCACCGATCATTAAAATGCGTACTCCATATATGACTCCGGCTACTCCAGCAACTTATCAAACTCCAACTTGGCCAGCGATCATCGAACCACCATTGATAAAGTGTGGACCTCATGAAAAACTCGATAGTTATGGTAGATGTCGACCATTAGCGTAATTCGTCTAATGAATTATAGACGAAAATTTCTCTAACGTTCATCATATGGAACAGTCGACCGGATTTGATGTAAGCGTATACACTCAAGCCTATTTTTAAGACCGCATAAAAGAAAACGCACAAATAAAAATATTTCTACGTTTCACAAAGAACTAAACTATTGTTCACAATACCTTTTTGAACAAATTTAAAAAATATCTACCGAATAAAAATAAAATCGCATAAAAAACCTTCAATGTGTGTACTTCAATTTATTTCTAGTTCGTGTGGTTAATATCGTTGCTAGTAGTTGTACGTTTGTATTACAAATTATGTGTGAATTTTACTGCTGCTTTAAGAATTTTTTTTTAAATATTCGTGCCAAACAATTCGATGGACGCTCGATTATATAAAAAAAATATAATACATAATGTAAATTGATTATTAACCTTTAGAGGACAGGACTGGTCCCGACAGGGACCACCTTGGGAAACAAATGTTTTAATGTTTTTCAGGGGTAATTTGATGTGCTGAATCCGGGAAAAATAGTGAAAAAAATCCTGGAAGCATCTTAGACCTTCAAAAAGGTCATTTCAAGGTCAACATTTTATTTTCCACAAACTTCGTATTCCTACGTTTTTTGATGTGTTGAGTACGAAAAACATTGTGAAAAAAATTTAGTAAGAATCCTTGACCTTGAATAAAAATATTTCAAGGTCAAATATTTTTTTTCTTATTTTTACCTGATACATCTCCACGTTTGGTGATGTTCTGAGTACGAAGGAAAATAGTAAAACAAATTGTAAGTTATATTTTATCATTGTAATATATATTTTATCAGGTAAAAATAAGAAAAAATATTTGACCTTGAAATGTTTTTATTCAAGGTCAAGGATTCTTACTAGATTTTTTTCACAATGTTTTTCGTACTCAGCACATCAAAAAACGTAGGTATACGAAGTTTGTAGAAAAAAAAAAAATTTTGACCTTGAAATGACCTTTTTGAAAGTCTAGGATGCCTCCAGGATTTTTTTTCACTATTTTTCCCGTATTCAGTGCAAAAAGATACGTTGAAAAACACTCGAAAACCATTTCATCAATTTTTTGCATTGGCCTTTCCCTTGCGGACGGGACTGGTCCCTATAGGACCACCTGCTTGGTTGGTGTCTCGTGCTGTCCTATAGACTCGATTTATGTATGAATTACACGATTTGAAAGAGGTCGATTTGTACTGAAAATTTCCCGTCCTCTAAAGGTTAAATCTGCATAAAGTTTTTAAAAATCAAAAATTAAAGTAAAAAATTAGTTACTACTGATTATTATCAACATGCAAGATCGCAAATATTAACGTGAAGGTAAAGCGATGTCAGTTTCCACAAACATACGATATATCAAAAACGTGATAGTGGTTAAACCAGTTTTCTGGAAAGATAGTCGTTCTCACCGCTGCGCCGTCCATAAAAAAATCATCATTTAATCACAGAGTGATCGAACATACAGGAAGATACTTCTACACGCTTCAGTGCGCAATATAACGGTAAAATATACCTATTCTTGGAATATCTCTGTCTCTATATAAATAGAACGTTTAACGAGAAGAAGCTTATTCCTTCGCCTACACTTGGACAACATCGACGACGTTGCTGATCGCAACACCGAACTCTTCAAATTTTTTCATCGAAAGGCCTAAGTACTTGTCTATCATCCAGCTCGTAAGTCCTTACACATAATTAATGAAAAAGGATTATATAACTTCATGATCCATCAATTTTATATTCTTTAGAATTTCTTTGAATAAATCAACGATCAGCATGCGTCTCTTCATCTTTATTTGCACGATACTGTTGGGTTTGATGTTTGCTTCGACTACCGTTCGAGCGGCAAGCACTCAAATAAATAATGGAGATACGACTTCGAAGAGACCGGATCACACGACAACGCCAAGGCCAGCGATCATCGGGATTCCACCGAAAAAGTGTAAACCTTCGGAAAGACACGATGCCTTTGGTATATGCCGACCATTAGCGTAATTCGACAAGTGAGTTACGCGAAGATTTCTCTATTTTTCGACTTAATTTGGTGCTTGCGTGTACTTCAATTTATTTCTACTTCGTGTGGTTACATTTTGGTGGTTAATATAGCTGCGAGTAGTTGGATGTTTGTATTAAAAATTATGCGAGAGTGAGATTCGTACGTTTATATTAAAAATGATGTAAAAATTATATAATTGTGCCATTTTTTAAATTTTTTTTATATTTCAATCCCAAACGACTCGATCGTCGCTATATTATCCGTAGTATTGACACGTTCGCGGGCGTGAATGCTATAGCACTCAAATTTAGAAGCAGTTGTTATTTATTTAATCTTAAATTAAATAATTTTTCTTTTTCGTGGATGCTATAGCATTTATTACATATATTAAAATGTGATATTCTGACTACGCTTACAAAATGTGTTTAATCAAATTCCAAATATTTTATGTCCACGAACGTGTGTTACAGACAAATGTTTTTAATAATTAGGCTTAACACCATTAAATGAGAAAAGTTTGTGTGGTTGTTGAATAATAAATGTTTACAACTTTAATAATGTTCTTTACTTTTTGTTTTGTATAATAATTAATCGATTTGACAAATGAGCGTCTCGATTATCACGACTGGATTTTATTTTTCTTCTCTTTTTTATTAACGATTATTTTTTCTCGTTATTTTTGTTTAAAATGCTTCAATATCGAAATACATAACTTTTAATTCTACATATGTACGTAAGGGCAAGTTTTATATCGACGCGGAAACGTCGACGCGATGCTTGTTTACGTCGTAGTAAGGAGCAAACGCATTCAACAAGTATTCCAGAGACATTCCAGAAGTTGTTTTCCAGAGTATCGTCTCATAAGCGCCGTAGACTTCCGGCTTATAACGTAGAATGTACAACGTCCGATACTCGTGAAGAGACACTTTTATTTCCGGAATCTCTAACCTTGTTTCATCACTCTTGTAAACATTTTCTATAATGGTTTCCTATATGTCGCGTATAAAATAAATTTTTCATAAACCCGTATGCCCATATTAAATATAACATTGCTATCATTTAAAAACGTTTAAATAAAAAATCAGAAATGGAAATAATATTTGAATAAAAATTTTTTATATTAAAATAAACAATGTCGCGTTATGCCCAAAGTATTACCGAAGTTGTCGAGTTATAAAAGTGAAGATACATTATTTGCGTATAATTTTGAACTTAGGATACGATGACAAAAAAAAAAGAAGAAAAAATCATACCTTCCTTTCATCGTACAAAGTTTACCCTTGTACGCTTCTCGATGGTTATATCGCGTCGGCGACTCATTAATCTTCTCGAAAGTGGCATTAAAGTACACTTAAGAAAACTAATCGAGAGAATACAGAAAGCGGAGAGGAAGGACTACCGCTTAAATTATCCACGGCGTTGTTCTTTCGCGCGAAGAAGTGATAACCGAAAGTTCGGTAAATGAAGAAAGTCCGGGATTAAGTTCGAACGTTTACACCTAGACGGATTAATTAAAGCTTTCTCGTGTATGTGGTATTTCGTGAAAATTTCTATCAACAATGAATTAATTAATTCCTGTCTGTACCGAACCGTGTTCCCTTTTTCTTCTCGATACGATACGTATAAAGTTACTTCATCGTTGATCGTTTTACACATCCTTTTTAACCTTCGTATCAAGACGAATAGAAACTAACCAGATCGACAATTTTATGCTCGTATATTCAAAGAACCAATAAGACCTTGTCGTTCGAAAAACTTGTAACGTTTCCACCGAGTCAGCGTGTCATTTATCTTGGAAGCAAGGTCGGCTGTAAGATCGTACTAAAACTTTTCTGCGAAATGACCTAACGCTACTTAAAATTGGACAATATTTTTCCCTTGCATACGTATACAAAATTGTCACCCTCTGTTTACGGAAAGATATCATCAACACCGGTACTCCAATACATATACAATGCGTCGACGCGAAGTCGATGTATCTTTCGGATCTCGTTGACACCAAAGGGAGAACTTTTTTATTTTACCTTTTTTTTCTTCTCTTTCTTTTCCCGGGAAAAAATTCATTCGACCTTCATCGACCCCGTCATTTTATCCTACCGCTCGTCGTCGTCACGGTGGGGACTTAATAATAACCAAAATTTATCTACCGGTGGCTTCGGCGAGCCACCTCCTCCGTGGCATCGGTCTGGGGGTTAGTACGTCCTGCTAAGGGGCGAAGGATATGATGAACCGTTCCGTTGGAATAAGGGGAAGAGAGAGGTCGAAAGGATCTGCTCTGGGAAAGGTGAAGTATCGCTCCATCGTGAGGAGGATATTAAAAAGAGAGAGAGATGGAAAGAGGGAAGGAAAAAAGAAAGGAAAGATAGTTCCGTAGAAAAAGATCACATAATATTTAACCTAAAATAAATAAATGGAACAGTGATCGATCTTACTATGAACCTATTTCATGTAGTACAATAGTACGTTTAAAAAAATGTATATTATGTAGTTTTTTTATGCATATAAGGCATAAATGATCTCAAGAGTCGTGTGTTTGATAAATTATCGGCCTAGACATAATTTTATTAACAAAAGCATGATCGATATTAACGAAGCCGATGCTAATGCCTAGGCGAGAATGCTGTTGCCTCGGGGCGCGACGAGGGAGTGGCGAACGAGATGCAATGGAAATGCGGACACTTGTACCCTTCGTAATGGTTGAAAGTTTATTGGCAACTAAAATGAGAGTACATGTCTAAAAAAAAGGAGAAAAAGAGATAAAGGTTATCAGCTTTTTTTCTCCGTAAAATCGAGAAAGCTGGATGGGCGACAAGACTGGTACTTGGCTAAGTTGAAAAATAACTACGCGCTGGTCCTGAATATTAATATGACACGTGTCTTATGGAATACGATAGCAGGACGAGTATAAAATTTGTTCATGTATAAAATGTATGTAGTAAATAAATTTAAGATACATAAATTTGCATTCGAAGAATATGTCCCTCGAGAAGAACGAAATGTTTGCGAGAAATCAAAAAATTTTCATAAAATCAAGCATTACTTGAAACTAATTATTAATCGCAATTTATAGGTCCCTTTCGCAATCTTCGTAAATACAAATCGTTTCTTCCTTCTGGATATTCCTAAAGCAGAATGAAGACTCGTCTAAAGAAGGCACGTTGCTTGTAATATCCTTGCCTCGTGATTTTTCAAAGAAAGAAAGGAGATGAGAGAGGCGAAGAGAGAAAGTTGTTCTCTCGGGAGAGAAAGACAGCAAAGCGATCTCAAATAATCGCTGTCGCCTTAGCGAAGAAGTGCTGGGCTCGATTGAGAAAGACGGAAAGGTGGATCGAGGAATGGTGGAGGGAGAACGCAGAGAGCGAATAAACGTTCGCCCTTTCTCCATCGTGCCGTCCTAACCTTCGAGAAAGAAAATTAATCGAAAGGAAAGAAAAGAGACAACGTGTACAAAAATGGAGAAACAGATAGATAGATAGAGAGGAAAAAGAGAGAAAAGGAAAAACGGAACAAGAAAGTGCATGTAAGAGAGAGAGGAGGAGACAAAGGGAGACAGAGAAAGGGCAATAAAAACACGGTAGGAAGAATATTAAAGAGGCAAGTGCGCGAAACGAGCTAGCACGCTTGTCCCAAAAGGGAGAAAGAGAGGATATTCTCTTGCTCGCTTTCCGTGTTAAGTTTGTAAGAGACTTACCGGGCTTTGCCTCTAGCTTGTCTCTTGAAACTGGTGGGGTAGGGTAATAAAAGCGAGGGACACGACGGCGGTTCGCGTAGATACGCGAGCCGGCAAATAATAAACGTCCGCCGGTCTTAAAATCAAGCTCCGCATCGTGCTGGACCCTCCGAATTGAGCTTCCTAACTCGTTCGCTCGCTTCCTCTTCGCGAGAAAATGCCGAGACTACGACATTTAAGACGATATCGGACACGAAAAGCGGCAGCGACGATAAGGCGTCATGCTCGGTTATGCTCTTCTCGAAAGACTTTCTATCTTTCCTCTTGCTGGTAACCTACTCTTGTTCTCGTTTGGCCTCTTTAGTTTGAGACTTACGATAAATGGCCACGGGTGGTCATCCTTTGGATTTTGAATCAAGGCTCGAAATGTGGTGGAACTGGGAGGAGTCATCTGGGTATCATACAATTTTTTGAGTTTGTCGAATTTTTTTTTTGTTAGGTTATCCCAAAAGTTTCTTTATGTTTATTAGTGAATAGTAGATGTACGATATTAAATGTTTTATGCCATGTTATTGATTTATGTACGATTTATTCCCCTCTGTCAGCAAAATATAAAAGAAACTTTGTTATATTTGATTATTAATAAAGTAAATAAAACAACGTTTAAAGGATGGTTGTGTTTGCTCTTTTCTTAGTATTCAATTGTCGATATTCTTGGCAATTAGAGCAGTTTATGGTTTCTATATGAGAAAAAGGATAAAGTTCCGAAAAGCCCGTACCTCCGATTGGTCTGAAATTTTGTATACATATGTATTTTGGCTCGCTGATTACGAATATGATAGTCCCAGTACCCGCAAATGTCATTTTCAAGGTCAAAACTCGAAAATGTTGTTTTTTTAAGTTTTTCACGTTTATTGTAATAAATATTGATGTTAGAGAAAAATGTTTCGGACAAAAGTTGTAGCCCATTAGAAGGTTGACATTTTTTGTTACATACAATTTTCGTGTAGAATCAGTCGTTTTCGAGAAAAATGGGATAATGCTGCTCCAAAATGTGTATATTTTGCCAAACTCCATTAGTTTCGATATTATCATCTACTTACGCACTTTACCGCGGGAAGGTTGGAGTTTGGTCTTGAAAGTGCATGTTTTTTATATTTTTCTAGGTTTCTTAATTTTTTGCTATTTTTATGTTTTTGCATTTTTTTGTTTTCTGGTTTTATTTTTATACAAACATAACCCAAACACACACACGCACAGACGCAACCCAGACACACGCACACACACACACACGCACGCACGCAACCCAGACACACACACACATACACACGCACACAACAGTTTAACTGCTTTTGCCGGGATAGCAAATTTTGATATCGGCGAAGTGTTGCGCGAAAGGATCAGCATTCAATTTTTTTACTCGACGACGCCACAAAAATTCACAAAGATAAAACAGTAACGGAGCATATGAGAGTAAGTGGGGTACATGACGTTTGCCGCCCGCGGATTAATGGAGTTTGGCAAAATATACACATTTTGGAGCAACATCCCATTTTTCTCGAAAACGACTGGTTCTACACGCAAATTGTATGAAACAAAAAATGTCAACCTTCTAATGGGCTACAACTTTTGTCTGAAACATTTTTCTCTAACATCAATATTTATTACAATAAACGTGAAAAACTTAAAAAAAACAACCTTTTTCGAGTTTTGACCTTGAAAATGACATTTGCGGGTACTGGGACTATCATATTCGTAATCAGCGAGCCAAAATACATATGTATACAAAATTTCAGACCAATCGGAGGTACGGGCTTTTCGGAACTACAGCCGAGAAAAAATACAGAATATTTTTCCATATGGAAATTGCCTAAATTTATTTTAAATAAAACTGCTCTAATTACCAACAATATCTACAATTGAATAAAACAACGTTTATCAAAAATGTATACAGAAGAGAACGTATAGCCTGCAGATTTTCTTTAAAAAACGTAATTTTTAAACATACGTTCGATAATGTCGCGTGAAACAATATTTACGAGCTTGACTTCTTTTTTTAACCGTTAAGAATGTCAGCTCTCTCCCACGAGGGGAGTTCTTTACTCACTTTTTCGACTTTTATCTCATCACGAGGAACATAACTTCCACGTTTCCACGAATGCACGAGATATCGAGTATCAAGAATATCTAAGAAGAAGTTAAAAACGATATTTACGTCTTATCCGTGTAACAAAGAACGAGCTCCTAGCCTATCCTTCCATCTACGCTATTCTTTCTACCGTGTGTAGGTATATGTGCGCGTGCTCTTCGAAGAAGGTAGATGGAGAACGAGGAAACGAATAATATGCAAAAAGCTTTTGTCGTGAAAACTTGTGGAAAAGTAGTAAAGCTCCGAGCGCTCGAAGTGCGGTCGTTACTCGGCGCTGTTCTTTTAAGAAACAACCCCTACGTTCTTCCTTTCTATCTGTGCGCGTTAGCAAAGGAAAGCTTCGATGTCTTCGTCGCATTAGACGTATACAGGGTGAGTTCGATAACTATACTTCGTTAGAAAATAATATGTTAAAACGATCTTCTACCCAAGTTAATAATAAAAAAAATTATTTTGTTTATTAAGAAATAACCATACCAAGGAAGAAGTTTTCTTCCTTCGTTAAAACCTGACAATACGTACCGACTTGCGTCGAGTCGCGTGACTCACCCTGTATATTTATACGCACACGTGTTCACGCGTGTATCAGATGTAAGAGTAATAATGCAAAGGATGAATGAAGAGAGAATGAGAGAGCAAGGGAAGAGACGAGAGCCATGGATAAGGAAGGGGATGAGAGAGAGAAGGGGTTGTAAAAGCTGACGTGGTCGGCTAATGGACAGCAAACAAGACAGTGTTGTACGTAAGCACGACACACGGTATATAATGTGTATACGCTTGTAACGCGTAACCACCCATCTTCCTTCCTCCTCTCACACCCATGGACCTTTTCCATTCACTCATCGCGTTCCTCTCTATCTCTCACGTTCTGTCATTTTCTGATGCGTTGCCAGTTCCACAAGTGATTCGCAAACAATTTAGGAAAGGTGAATTTGTTCGGAGATTATTATTACTATCATACGTGAGTAGGAACGTGCTTACTCATTGAGTCGATGGATTTAGAAATTTTGTTGAGTTCGTGATTGGTCAAGTGATGAACCTGTAATGAGATTAATATTGGTCACAAGGTATCGATCTATAAATGGTACATAAGCCGTTCGAATGACGGACGATTAAATTCAATTTTTGAATTTTTACAAAATCTACCAAAACACTTGATCGATGCTTAACTTTATTTCATTGAGATAATTTCTCTGCTTTTTGTTTCGTGGAGGCAACTCGATGTGACAAACGAGCAGCTCGTATTTCATGCAACATCAAATTTGGATTTACCGATCGATTGATCAACCGATAATTTGATTTTATTTTTATTCGCGAAGATCGTGAAGTCTAATCGTATAAATTTGGTCCCAACCCTCGTAAAAGAAAGAAAGAGAACAATCCCCTTTGTAGAAGTCAATCGATGAAACGTTTCGCGTGAGAATTCTTCCAAGGATTCGGTAGTATCGTCTTGTAGCGAGATAGGTAATAATGTCGTTTCGAGGATCACTTCTTAGCTAGAGAGAGAGGAAAAGAGGACGAAAAAAGACGCAACGCGTCCTCTCAAAATCGAGTTAGAGACGAACTCCCCACACCCCTTCTTCTTGTCTCTTTCTCGAAAGCGTCTGCGACTTGGAGAGACGACGGATGCCGTGGAAAAGAGCGATTTCGAGCTCAACGAAAGAGGGTTGTAGTGGAAGGCAGAGGAGGAGCTAGGTAAAGGAGTGGGGGTAAGATAGAATACGTAGATGGAATCGATAGGAGCGGGAACGGCCAAGATTACCGCGCCTTCCGAATTTAAATGGTCCTTTTCAAAGGGGAAAATTTAATCGAATCGATCGGATCCAATTAACCGCACTCGTATAAAAAGAAAGTGAAAGAGGGGAAAAGGAGAGAAAGAGAGACATTGTCAATGAACTGTACTTTTCGAAACGAATAAATAATTTCTGATATTTGTATGATAAATATTGGTCTTTCGGATAATGAATTTGCGTGTGGGTATTTGCTGGCTAAAATCACGGGATTGTTGTTTATTTTAAGTGTAGTTACAGACATAACTACGTATGCTATATTTTTAGAAAGCATGATCTAATGTCTTAAATGATCACGCTAAAAATACGTTGAAATTTTCTATTTTTTCAGTAATCAAAATACGTAATTACTCCTATATGTATGATAGGCTTAAAAAAGAAATACATTTTTAAATATTTTCCAACATGCAAAATTCGAAATGCTAAATAAAACTAAAAAATTATTATTAAACTTTAAAGAAAATAAATGTATCCATTTTAGCGTTTGACATTTATATAAAAAATCAGGTTTATACCTACTTCCGGTTTAAAATTGGCGAGTATTAAAAAATTATAACAATTTAGATAAAACTGCAGAACATTTGTCAGATATATGACACTTATTTAAAGACAATTCTATAACACAGATCTATAGGCCATTCCTAATGCAAAAAAGAAGCTTTTTCGCCCAGGGGTCAAACCATACCTCTAGCCAGCCCGAAACGGGTTGCTGATTAATCTGACATTGTATTGGATTGTTTTCGGTTGTTTTAGCGATGTTCGGAAATAACGACCACTTTATGAAGGTCCTTTTGCCATCGTTATAAGCGAAATCCACTGTAACAAATTTTGGATGAAAATGATTTATTTCTCGAGTGTATAACCGAGTTATATTTCATGTGATTTTTTCACTTTTATGGATTTAGTTGATACGTATGCTCGATACATACTTTACGGTAGAACCGTGTTTATCCCAAAGCGTAACTCTTTTCGAAATACAAGTTTGGGCAGTTTTTAATTTCTTTCGCAATGCCGTAAATGAGAAAAACCCATAGTATACATACGTATAAATTTGATCTCTGATGAATGTTCTACCGCAACGGCATCATATCACTCGTACATTATTAAAAATTAACCTTCCATATAGCGTAAACTCTTCATACCGATAAAATAATTTTGATAATCCCACGAATTCTACGAAACAAAAGATGACACGATGGATAGATTCCTCTTAATCGTGCAATTTTCCAAGGTCCCCACACCCGGTGATAGCACTTTTCTAAATTACTTCTCCTGCCATCCAGCTTGCTTACGTTTTATCATCCACCATCGTACCGTTCGAGCTTTTTCTTTACCTTCTTTTTCTTTCTCGTCCTCGTTTCTTCTTTCTCGAAGCTGTACGGTGTAGCAGCACGCTGCGTGTATTAACTTACAGCAGCAGCGTCGGGGGCGACCACCGGTGCATTTTTAATTATTAATTAACGGGGGAAAAGGTAATACTCGGCTTAAAAGTTGCGTATAACGCTAGGTCGTTGTTCGTCGTACGAGAAAAGGCAGGTTTGCCTGCTAAGGTGCTCGTTAACCGTCGAACTCTTGGACGGCCGTTGACGATTAACTTCACCCTCCCTTTCAACACCCTCGCAAACCCTCTTTCACCTTCTCGTCTACCTAACGCGTAGCTCTCTTCACTTTTACCACCGTACACGCTTCTCTCCGTTTTTCTCGACGTTTCGCGTCCACCTACTTTTCCCGCTCTACGTTTTTTCTACGACCTTATTTTTTCATTCTCGCACATACACACCTCGAGTACCGGTTTATCGTTCATTAGGCCGTCGTTTTTCTCTCGTTCGTATTCTTACGATCCGTTGCGAGGAAGCATTCTTACATTTCGATCGTCTCGTAAAACGGTGAAACGAAGTTTCGTAGAAACGAAGGGATGGGGGAACGGTTGGCATCATTTATAATATATTCTTCTTTCCGAAAGCTGACGTCAGCGGAGGTTATTTAATTTTATAGACCGAGAGTATTTTCTATGTGTATCCGTCGACCATTAGAAAGATACATCTCTTTTTCTATGTTTTTTGACGTACTACGAAGTAGTGGAAAATAAATTATATCACGATGCTTCTTTTTACTCTCGAGAAGAGTCGCATTTCTGGATCGATGGTTTCCATTTTCTAGGTTTTATTAATTTAATTTTCTTTTCTTTCGTGTTCTTTTTTCTTTCTCTTCTTTAAGCTATAGTATATCCTAACTGTGAATGGTACATTTATTACAAGTATACGACATCCGTACGCTTATTATATTTATGTAGAGTAAACACAGATTTTTATTTATTTATTTATTTCATTAACGGGTAACAAGAAAAACCCTTTGATAAAAGAATCATACACAAATAACATTAAAAATGTAAAGTGGGCCGTCGCTGTAGTTAATATAAACAATAAATCGTGCTTTTTCTTGCTACATAAAGATATTAAATCAATGATGCGTCGCATCTTTATTAATAACTTTTTATCAAATATCTATAATTTTAATTTCCATATTAGTTCTTTAGACTTTGTTAAACATTGTTGACTTCATAAATTACACATTCTCCTTCAAACAATTTTACTAAAATAACAATCTCTGTAAAAAACCTTGTACAAAGTACGCGACGGCCCGCTTTCTTCGTAAACGTTAAATATAATATAACATTTTGGTACGTCTATCAATCCAGGAACAATATTTAACATGTTTGTATAGATAATAAATAATTCTAATTTTTCGAAGGTTATCCATATACAATTTTTAGATAATTTTTGAAAATTGTTTATGTAGATACAGTAGGGATACAAAAATTTATTTTACTAATCTTTAATCTAAAATTTAAATCAATCGGTGAATTTATGATAACATTTAATTTATTAAACATTTTAATGAATTTATTCCATTTTTATTGTTTCCTAGTTCACAAATAACCGTATAACAACCGTCTAATAACCTGAATCAAGTACATAATTCATTTTCCTGCGCTAGAGTTGCTCCACCCCATGCTTCCATTCATTCAATTAAAAAATACAAAAAGGTAGGCTTCGCATATTGCCAGGTTGTATTTTTTCATTTTTCGAAAAAAAGCGGGCCGTCGCGTACTTTGTACAAGGTTTTTTACAGAGATTGTTATTTTAGTAAAATTGTTTGAAGGAGAATGTGTAATTTATGAAGTCAACAATGTTTAACAAAGTCTAAAGAACTAATATGGAAATTAAAATTATAGATATTTGATAAAAAGTTATTAATAAAGATGCGACGCATCATTGATTTAATATCTTTATGTAGCAAGAAAAAGCACGATTTATTGTTTATATTAACTACAGCGACGGCCCACTTTACATTTTTAATGTTATTTGTGTATGATTTTACATAATTTTGTTATAATAAAAAATCCTTGTTTCAATTTAAAAATAAGAGCAATTATAAATTACAGCGACGGCCCACGTAACATTCCTATTGTTTTTTTATTTTTCGACATACGTAGACTATGATGTTATTATTTTCTATTGTCTCTCGAAGAAAAGTTCATACCTAAGCTCCATTTGACGATTTTTGGCGATTTTTTAGCTACTTTCATACTTAATAGTGTTCTTGAGTGCGTACTCACTAGAAAACTCTTAGGGATCCGAAATTGGATGCTTTTAGAGCAAAGAAATCCATGCGATTCCAAATTAAAATTATACATTTGGAGGAAGATTGCCGGCGTTCCAGTCGTATACTACGACCTTTTTCGAGGGGACCAAGTTAACTAGAGGACATGTTATATTATATTACAATGTGTATAATCGATGTAATAGGTGTACAATGATGGACAAATTTACCGAAAAAGTACATAACAGATGTGGTATACATTCAGACTTGTTGCAATATTATTCATAAAAACGTCTACGAAGATATGATAGTTCGCTCTGAGAAACTCCCGGAACGTATCCATATGAACTCATCTATACATTTACACACAGCGAATTTTACTTATTACTAATTCGAATCTTCTAATGAAGTAAAAAATTAAAATTATCTGAAAAATGATTACATAAAGAATAGTTAGTTCATATCTTTATTAATATGTCGAATGGGATTAAAATTAGTAAGTACGGGTTTTTCTAACCTGCTTGATAACCACTACCCTGTATCTCCTGCGTGTGACGGACGTTATAACGAAAAATTAGCAACTTCTTGTTATCTAAAATCTTCGATAGAATTTACCACGTTCTCAATTAATGAGAAAGAAGTCTACTGCCTTCCTTAATTATCCCTTCTAACCACACATATCCTCTACGTTTCTATAGACAAGGAAGATTGCGATAGTACTGACGGGTACAATAAATAAATAAAATGTGATAGGTTAAGAATATCGACATGTCAAACATTCCAGCGCTAGCTAGATTCCCACCTGATATCGACGCTAACTCCACTGGCTTCACTAACGGCGAAATTAGGAAACTGGACAAAATTCTATATATATAGATATACTCGCAATGTTAACGAAAAAGGTCGGAAAAAAAAAGACTGATAAAACTGATATTTCATAAAATTTCAAAACACATAAATTAGATTATTAACTTATTGGAAGCCGCGATCCTAATAACTTATATATCAACGAAAGGGAAAAAGTTCCAGGATTTTGATGAAACAAACCAAAATTATGTAGCACTTCGCGTCGATGAGACATTAGCATTTTAAGGTTTCCCCCTCCCTTCAAATTTACGATTTTGCTGTAAATATACCACCGGCGTTAGTCCGATTTTTTGCGACGGACAGCCTAACTGCCGTTAGTCTGTAATTTTATCGTGATACTGGAAATACCGTGATCATTTTTTTAAATCTTAAAATAAAAAGAAACTATTCTCAGTATGCTCTGGCCTCTAGAAACCCATGCACCACTTTTGTAGAAAATATCTTTTGGAAGTTTACGTCAAAATAGAAATATTTCAAGCGACAAAGTTAGATGGTACAACCTGTATAGGTACATACAGTTCATTGGTTTCCTTTAGATACACAGAACTCTCTATTCTAATTCGACCAAAGAATCAGGTCAATCGATATCAAATCGTGATATATAAAACAACTAAATAACACTCACGATTTACAAGTCCTGTTTTTGACAATTTTGATCGATTGAAATTGTTCGTGAAAACAAACACCGTTCTAATCCCTGGCACAAAGTTACGATGTTAACGTCACGGTTTTAACTTAAACTTTCCTAATCGTCGCTTTAAAGCTCGTTCGCGTGATATATACACGTAAACGGACAAACACGTACCCGTATATACAGGGTGGTCCACCTAAATATCTTTAGTCACTTATATCTCAATGACCTCAAAATTTGGTAAGAAATGACATGAAGAAAAAAATAACATTTACAAAGCATTCTGATACCATTTATATTGCAATTAAAAATATTTGTTATGTAGTAACAAATAAAGAAGATAATAAGGTGGCTACATTTACGTGGAACACCCTGTATATATACACAGGGTGTATATAGATATACATATACATATACCATATATACTTGCAAGAGAAAGACGAGTTTCCGCGTTGCGTGCATCGCCCTCTCCGTACACGTTCGCTGCATTGTACGTACGTATTAAATTCTTTCGATCCGCCGAGCAGAATCATCCGATAGGCGTTCGGGCGTACGACGTCGAAGTTTGCGTTCACGCCTCGTGCGAATATAAAGGCGCGACCGTCTTTGTGCGCCGGCGTTGCACCGGCAAAAAGCGTTTAGAGTCGATGTGTAAAAAATGTATGATGCATTGTAAACATCGGGACCTGACTCGACTTTCGCAAAAAGAGAGAAAGAAAGGAAAGAAGAGAGGGAGGTGAGAGCGAATGCAACAGGCTCTTTGTTCTCGCTTGGACATTTTTCCGAAAGCCCTGAATTTTTCGTTTCCCGTTTGTCTCGCTCAGAAAATTCCGTTTCGTCGTTTGTGTTTTTCCAATGATCGTAATTGCGAATTTGAAAATGCCTACGACGTTGTACTTGTTTAATTTAATCGTTTCCAATACTGACTCATGTCTGTTGGAAAAAACTGCAATTCAAATCATTATTACTCTTGCTATTAAGAAATAGAAAAAGAGAGAACGTGAGAATGATTGTTATTAGTGATGGAACTTGGTGTACAAACATTTTCCTTAGATGTTACGTATACGCTACGTTGGAAAGACATGTTGTACGATAAACTCAAGTTTTCACTAATAGACACGACAAACCCAAAATAAAAAAAATAAAAAAATCTTTATCTAATATATTTAACACATTGAATGCCATGGGGGTCACCGGTGACCGGCACTTGATGTATTGTATTGCATTTGAAATGTTTATTAGAATTGATCATCAATATTTATGAGAATATAACCATTAATTATTAAAAATGTGAGATCCAATGTAAGGTATATCATATTAAATTCTTCCATATGTTTATTTTGAAAAAAATTATTAATAAAATAGTGCAACCCAACGAGGTTATTCAAATTTGGCTTGGCAGTCAACGTGTTAATAAGGTCATAAATATTGGAATGACTCGCTTCGTGATCATCCAATGGTATTCAAATTTGTTTAGCTAATCTCACGTGTTACTTTACTTACTTACGAAACCTAGAAAAAAAAGACTGTTAAAAACAAGAAGGGTTAAAATCTTAATATCGTGAACCAAGAGAGAAAAGAAAAATACGATGGCGTATTTCGCGCGCATCGGTTCGAAGCCGCGAAATAAACACCATGGCTGACCCGAGTTGAGTGCACGAAGGGTTTCCATGCTCTCGAAGTGATGAGGAAGCAACGAAGACGCGACGAAAAAGAAAGGGATGGTAGACAAGAGGATTTGCTAGGTAGCAAACCTCCTAGGTATGTACACGAGCAAACACGCGTTCGTTTATGTATCGAAAGGAGACTACTCCTATTCTTTTTATTCCTTCTTCTTTTTTTTCCTTCAATGGTCGATGCTTGCCAAGACTATACGACGATACGCTCACGCTTTTCTCTGTTTATTTCAGAACCGGTAGTATTTCTCAAGCACGAAAGAAAATCCTGTTCGATGGAATACCATTAGAAAGTGGAACAAGATGTTGCTAACCGTTAGATAATTTACAGTTTGTCAACTGAAAAAACGGTAATGATTCTTTTTTTTCTGCCAGGGATGTGAAAGCTCGTTAAATATGTCACGTATACGTCTTGGGCGCAGCAGGGCACTAGGGTAAATGTAGGCTGGTTCCGGATAATTAGGGTTGTTCAAGAAAAGACGTGAACGTGCCCGTAGACTCGAGAGCCTATGGGTTTGTCACTTTAGGCAATAGACGCGCTTGCATGCTTGAAAGAACATAGAGTTGCTCCTGTTGTCGTTTGGAACAATGGTTCGTTTAAAGAGGTAGATGTAAACATTAATCAAGAAATCTCGTCCGACTGAAATGACTTAAAGATTTCGACAAAAATAACCTTGACATCAAAACATACTTTGCAACGCATTCGCCATTTGAAACTATTTAGATTGGATAACAAGTATTTTTTTCTTTTATTATCACAACCGAACGATATATTCAGATGTCTATTTTTACATGAACAATTCTATATGTGCAGAAAGTGATGATAATAATTTATCATGCATATTCAATAATCCACCGTAGTATGGCAGGCCACTGAACTCGTTCTGACATCAGCTCCAATATTATAGAATCAAAAATACATAGTACGATTCAAAAAAGCTACCTTGATCTTGTCTTTTTATAGAAAGATATTTTTTGTTGGAAATATTTTACAAAGAAATTTGTAGGACGATTTAATGCCGATTAACATATATTTAAAATATGTTTTAGTTAAAATGCCAAAAGTGCTTGAAAAATCGTGGCGACAGTCACGCGATACACAATAAGCATGTACAGGATGTCCGATTCTAGGTGTCGTAGTGGAAAACTACATGTGGACATCAATAACTTGAGCCGAAAAGTTGTACTGAACTTTTCCGAAATTCGATCTCGTTGACGAGTTATTAACAAACAAAGACGGCCCACTCGAATTCGATAATAGACGAGAGACGAAGCGGTAAGAGGAGCAATCCACAATAAACAACGTTGCATGTCCTTGCTCGCTGTGATTGGCCGATCTGTGTTAGTTAATAATTATGTAACTGAGCCGAATTTCGGACAATAGTATTAAAATTTTCGACTCAAATTATTTATGTGCACACGTAGTTTTCCGCTTGGACACCCGGAACCGGACACCCTCTACATAATTTAATATATATACATATCCAATAAAACATTATACAGGGTGTCCGCTTACATGTAGTAAAGCGGAGGACTGCATATACACATCAATGACTTGAATCGAAATGTCTAATACCATTTTTCAAAATTCGACTTAGTTAACGAATTATTAACTAATAAAGATCGGTCAATTACGGCGAGCAACGACATCTAACGTTGTTTATTGTGGATTGCTTCTTCTACCGCTTCGTTTCTTGCCTAGCTGCGAGCTCGAGTGAACCACCTACCTTTGCTAATCGCCGTAATTGACCGATCTTTGTTAGTTAATAATTCGTTAACTAAGTCGAATTTCGAAAAATGGTATTAGACATTTCGATTCAAGTCATTGATGTGCACAAGTAGTCCTCCGCTTGACTACATGGAAGCGGACACCTTGTATACACATAAAAAAGAAAAAAAAAATAGGTAGAATCAGTTCAACTCATAATTCCATTCATCAGTTCCACTTATAACTTCATTGAATACTCTCATTCAACACACTTGCGATTGTTTTTCCGATCACCGAGAGAAGCTACTGCTCTCTCTCTCTCTCTCTCGAAATAGGGGAATCCGAACTTTCGAGCATTCATTTGGAACACCTACGTACGAGATTGGCACTCGAAGACCACGGACGAATGGTTCTACGATGACTCTTCTGGGAATATAACGCAACGACGAACAACGAGGAAGAGAAGGAGAGGGAGGGGGTAGGAGGAACCAGCCTCGTTAAGCTTCGAAACGTCGAT
Organism: Ancistrocerus nigricornis; assembly: GCA_916049575.1. NCBI lineage: Eukaryota > Metazoa > Arthropoda > Insecta > Hymenoptera > Vespidae > Ancistrocerus > Ancistrocerus nigricornis. The sequence continues at coordinate 9,390,825 of OU696668.1, read as the reverse complement.
GCGTGTCCGTCGAGTTGTCCGAATCGTCGAACGTGAGACGTGAACGGTGAACGCAAATGTGAACGAGAACGTGGAACGAGGGTTCGTCGGTGATGGTCCACGGTTTGAAGAAGAGATCTCTCGATGATCGCGCAGGACCGCGGATCCTTTGGTACTCACGTACCGAATATTTCTCGAGTGCTCCCTTCGATCTCGCATCGGCTTCCCATCGACTTCGTCCACATTCGTTATCATCTCCTCCGTTCTTCCCTACATTTTTTTTTTTTTTTCGAGACTACCGACTCATCTCGTACGCTTTTTGCACATTGGTCGCACGGTAATTGGAGAGAGGTCGACGCGAACTCACCTTTTTCCCCTTTCCTTCGCCCTTTTCGTGCTTCCTGCATTTTTTTTTTTTCTTTTTACTCTCAGTTTTTATGTCTTTTTTCTTTTCTCTCTTTTTTCTTTTTACCGCGAACCTCCGCTCAACGTTCGTCCGACCGTCGGCTAATTAGGCCTCGTTTACCTTTGAGCCGATACTGGTAGTACCACCGCCCATGCTCGGGTTCAATTAGTTATTTTAAATATAAGCAGCCCACGTACCTCTCTTCGGAAGACGTGCGATTTTTTGTACCCCTCGTTTGTAACTTTAGAATGGAGTATATGCGAACGTTCTTTTTATTTAATCCCTTTTCAGGAACTGCACTATTATTCGTACCGTTTTTTTTTTTAGGAATGCGAGAAATTTTTATTATATATAAATTTGTTTAGAACATACGTGCATAGTAACGTTATTGGAAGGACCTGGATACTTTAAATTCTCTTTGTTTAAAATGAATTACCTTGTAGAACGAATAACTCGTTCGTTAATTATCGGACCACCAACGCACACATATACTTACTCCTTGTTTTAAAAGCAAAGTGAAACGATCGAAGCGTATCAAATTTAACTGTCCGAAAAAGAGGAAAGGAAGGTCCAACGCGTGCACGAGTATCGTACTAAACAAACGGCGTTAATTTATTCGGATAACGTAGGTGCCGGCTCGGCTCCCTCGATCGAGCTAAAATGCGGGCGTAACTTTTGTTAAGTGGACGCGATCGTACGCTTCCTCTTTTTATCTCCTTTTCACGAGACCCTTGTCTCGTCGTCGCTTATTTACGGTCGCGCTGGCTATTCTCGTTCGTATACGAAATTACTGGACTGTGTGCACGCCCGTGAAAATACCCATCGTAAATAAATTCTCGTCCCTTTCGAAGATTCGTGAGATCGTTTCGGGGCACGCGCGAAACTAAAATTCTTTTCTTGCTTCTCCTTCTTCCTCTTCTTTGGCTTCGTTCTTATTTTTACTTGACCGACCTGTAATACGTAATATGTAAAAGAAGGAACAAATTTAACACCGCAATTTCCTTTATATGTCTCGACTTTTTGAGGTTTCCTAAATTCGAAGAGCAAATTTTTTAAGGGTCCATATTTCTGCTTGCATTGATTCGTATTTTTTAGGTTAGATACGATAGGATCACAACTTTTCAAGTTTGGTTACATTATTTTTAAATATTTAACATTTGGGAGTTATTGGTTTTTGCTTTATTCTATCCCAGATTTTTTCTTACCTCACATCCTTTTCGGGTATGTTTACTGGAAGAAGTATGTAACGTTGTTACTTTTCTGCAGACGAAGTAAAAAGCACGCATAACAAAACCAAAAGCGTTTGCATGCCATATTTTTTTGGTAAAGTTAAAACTTTTCCTTTCTCTTTGAAGTTCTACACGCAACCATAACGTTTATAATATACAGGGTGTCCCATTTAAGTAAGGCCACCTTAATATCTCTCAAGGTTATTGCGATAAAAAAAATGTTATTTATGTAATGTTAATGGCTTCAATAGAACAATATCTGTTAAGAATATTTTTTTCCACAAGGTCATTTTTTGCAAAGTTATCAAGGTCATCGGTGTTTTTTGACACATAACTAACTTTTTTTTTTTATTACATCGCGTAGCTGATCAAAAAATACGTTGAAATGTGTATAATAACATGACCTTGAAATGACCTTGTTCCGCGAAAATTACAGTCCATACAGGACTGTATGTACATTACATACATCTGGATGTGTGTACACATGTACATGTGTGTACCAAAATGTACATTACAAATTGTAATTACAGCGAAAATACAGACCATTTCAAGGTCATGTTATTATATACATTTCAACGTATTTTTTGATCAGCTACACGATGTAATAAAAAAAAATATGTAGTTATGTGTTAAAAAACACCGATGACCTTGATAACTTTGCAAAAAATGACCTTGAGGAAAAAATATTCTTAACAGATATTGGTCCATTGATGCCATTAACATTACGTAACTAAGATTTTTTTTATCGCAATAACCTTGAGAGATATTAAGGTGGCCTTACTTAAATGGGACACCCTGTATGTGCGTATCTGTGCGTTTGTACGTGTACCTTTTGTCCGATTATAGCAAAAAGTTGGCTGAACGAAAACGGACTAAATTATAAAAGTAGTCTCATCATCTAATGGGAAAAGTGTTTCCCAAAATTGTAGTATGACCGAATCAAATATTATATAAGTCTAGAAGTGTCACTTGTATGTGTGTGCGTCACAGAAACCCGAACTTGGCTTCTCGCGGTATTATATTATCACGGCTTCATTCGGTCACTTTCTCTTTTCCGAGGTCACACGTTATTGAAAATTAATTCGAGAATAAACTTTTCGAAAATTATAATTACTATTATTATAATACACTATGTCCTTGTTGGTTTCACGAAGAAAATTTTTGACGTACCGTATAAAAATTTATATTAACCTTTAGAAGACGGGACTGGTCCCAAAAGAGGTCACCCAAGGAAACAAAATTTTTAATATTTTTCAGTGGTGATTTGATGTGCTGAATATGAGAAAAATCACGTTTCTGCACTTAAAATTTCCCGTCCTCTAAAGGTTAAATGCACTTGTCGATTATTTAGTCGGACGTAGAAAATTCCTTCGGTCGAAGAAAGAAGATTCATTGGAATTATTCCTCAAATGATTCGACAGGCTTGCATACGCCGTTTCTGTCACGCTTACGTCCCGCCGTGCACCGATACCGTCCAACTTTGATGGAGGCATGTCCTCCATTGCCATGTTTTTTGCGCCAAGAAACGTATTTATGTGGAGACTTAACCGTTGTTGTTGCTTCGTCTTGGTTTCTTTCCGTTGTTGAGGTTATTGTTTCGTCCTCTTCTCCTGTCGTTGTTGAATCCATTACTTCTTCCCGTTCTCCTTCCGTTGTTGAAATTATTGTTTCGTCCTGTTCTCGTTCCGTTGTTAAAGTTATTGTTTCATTCTGTTTTCCTTCCGTTGTTAAAGTTATTGTTTCATTCTGTTTTCCTTCCGTTGTTGAAACTATTAATTCGTCCTGTTTTCCTTCCGTTATTGAAACTCCTGCTTCGTCCAATTTTCGTTTCGTCGTAGAAATTATTTCATCGTTGCTTCCTGTAGCCAGTGTAGTTAGTAACATCGTTGAGATAAACGTGATCACTACGAGGTTGACTAGCAAGGATCTCATCTTCAGAGTTTGTTGATCATATTTAATTATTGAAAAAAATACGTATTAAGTTTCTCTCACAACTTTGTCGAATATATTTTCTTTCAAAATTCACTCGATCGGTAAAAATGTATTACAAACTGTACCTTTTTATCGTAATAACTCAGACGATTCTGTACGCATTCCACGGTCAGATAATACGCCGTTCACAGTTCGCTTTTTTAATGAGTCAAACTATAAGAAACGTACAGCCGTATACTATGCTGCAATCAACGCTTGGCAAGATCCACGGGCATCTACTCTCTGAGACCGTAGTCGTTCTGTTATTTATACCCTCGTCGAATAAAAATATTCAGCGACATTGAATTTTTTTAAACGTGTTATATAAAAAAAAAAGAAAAAAAGGAAACAACATATAATCATAATCATGGCAATTTCTACTGGACGTTTTCACATGATAGCAGATTGTATATAATTATATGAAACGTTTCTGGGCTGTAAACGTTAGCCTGTTTCTTTTATTACATTTCCAAACCTGCATCCGAAAACGACGTTTGTATTGGGCTGTCTCCAATCCTACATAATTTCGTATTCAATGAGTGTTGTTCTTGTGCAAAATATATTAGTAATCTAATAATATAAATATAAAATTATAATAGTTAATATACAATTAATATTTTAGTATATTTAATATATACCTACATATAAACGTAGTCTTACCTAATTATGATGATGAAACAAAAAAGGAAAGACGAACGTGGCGAGCCAACCACAGAACTATATCGAAAAGGACCACTCGATCAAATTAATGGGAGGTCCAGGAGTCCACCGGATGCTGCGAAAAACTAACGTGATCTATACATGATCAATAACGAATACGTCTAGCCTCTGATATTTCTCAACACTTTCCAAACTTTAAAAAATAAATCTACATATTAAAAAATGTAACTTTGTTAAAAAATATGTGACGCACTCTTTTGAAAAATAAATAACTAAATAATTATTCTCTCACGAGAATCAAAAAGAATGTAAATTGAACCTTACATAGATAAAACTGTCAATGATTTGAATAAGAATCGAATATTTCATGCATTATCAGATATTTGATTATTCGATCCATCGAACTAAAAACTGGAATGGTTGGAATATAAAATTAAATGGAGGTAATATATATAGGTATCGTTTGCTTATCATATCGAAATACATATATCAAGATGGTAAAAGTTTTCAATTAGAAACACTTCGCCAGGGTTATACCAGCCGAGAAGGCCAAAAGGAACCTGCTGTTTCCCCATTGACTCGCATCCGTCCGCCCGAAAATACGCGAAAACTTGCGCGACTCCTCTGGAAGGCTATCGTTTGTCTTCCTAAACTTTTGCACGACAGCTGGCTCTCTTTACGGGTCAAAGAACACCGGAAACGTTTTCATGGGCCGGTTAATCGATCTCGTTGCTACTGCGAGTATCTCTAGACCAGATAAACGAGATACAAATTTCACGGTTTCATAATTGCATATTAAAGAGAAAAAATCGTTAGAATTTCATCATGAATAAAATTCTAAGTAGTTATTTGCTCGGTTAAAACGAGACAAAAAATACGATAATAATCTGTTTTGCTAATTTTGATTAGACATCGATTACATATCATTTTTAGCATATATCTCTTCGAAATAAATATTATTCTGTAACATATATTTTTATAACATAACTGTAACAAATCTAGCTCATCTCTGCTTCTTACGATGTTAATGTACTCACTTTTAAACTAGTTTCACGGTCGGATAACGGTTTCTTCGATGTACATTTATTTAATCAAGGAAATGACGAGAGGAACGCACATAAATCTATTTTTTCTTTTTATATCCTTGTAGACAGACACGATCATTCGACGCGATACTCCGCTATGCACACACCAGTATTTGAGAATGTATACGTATATTTTAATGTCTCCTCCACGCTTGTATTAAGTTCACGTGACTATATCACGTTTCTTCCACTTTTTATCAATCATGACTTATTACGTCTTTTAAAGATTATCACTCGTTCAATAATATTGTTTTTTATTTTTTCTTACAAATGCGACTTAAAGCGATCGATCTCTATAATATTTAAATGAGTTTGTATTCGAGGTATCAAATTGTACGTGAAAGTATAATACACGTTGACCATAAATACGATAGCAGTCAAACCTGTTTTCGAAGAAGACATTCGTTCGGATCGTGCCTCGATAAATTATTCTATGTTTATGATATAATGATCGATCCTCGAGACACGTTCGTGTGCTTCAAAGCGCATACTAACGGGATGATGTGCGCAATTGCGAATTACTCCTCCTCCTCCTGTATAAATACGATCATCCAACGAGGAAAACGCAGATCGTTCGATCGTCATTTTATACAACAACGACAAGAGCGATCGACACATCCTTCGTCACCCTAGATTGCTTTCTTTCTTCGTAAGTATTTTAACACGAATGATAAATTTGAAGATTATTTAATTTAAATTAATTTCATCAATTTATTTCGATGGAATAATTTTGGATTTTTCAGAAATCATCGCGATGCGTCTCTTTTCGATCATTTGCACGATACTATGGTGTTTGATATTCGCTACGATTTCCGTTCACGCATCGCCTCAAGAAGACGGTACAACGACGACACTGCCTCCTGATTTTAGAACATCGATCATTAACGTACCGCCGAAATCATGTCAGGATGGCTACAAATTGGATTCTATCGGTATCTGTCGTCAAGAAGACCATTTTGAAACGTAATACACGTGTTATAAAAGGTATGAATTCTATAAACGCATTCATGAATTCGAATTATTGCGAAAGATGAGTTTATTAGGATAAACGAAAACGTGATCGATAGTCTACCTTGAATATAACAAATTCAAATAAATGTAATTATTAAAGGTAGAATAGATAAAATTAAATCATTTAAGATTATTTATATTAAAATAATTTAATTTATTTCATTGAAAGTTAAATGTCGATCAGTTTGGATATACATATATTTATATGTAATTCGATCTATCTACATTTCACACGAAACGCTTACGTTGTTATCTGTCTAAATTTTTTTTTTTTTTTTTTTTTTTTATTTCGTATTTATAGTCGCATCAACTACTCGGTTATTAGCGACTGTGTCTAATTTTGTTGCACGTCTAATAGTTGAATATTCTCATCGGAAGATACACTACGATAAAGCCCATAATTGAGTACCAACAATAATGTTCACTGACGATCAAATCAACAGGGCTATAATACATCGTATCCGTTCTATGTAATTACAAAATGTGCTATAGAAATAAAAAATATAAGTAGCAAATTAGTTGATTTTTTTTTTTTATTGAAGAGATTATAAATGTCACACGAGACCAGCAATCAATGTCTGCAAATAATGTCACGGTTCCGATGTTAACCTCCGGCTAGTCTCAACATACATGTGAAATTAGCATTTTACGGTATCTGAGATGAAAGTGGGGTGTGCTTGGTTGCTTTAAAAGAATCGTTGAATGGTGCGAAGGACAGATGGTCTAACGATTCCCGCGAATCCACTACTTCTTCACGCAATATGAAATCCTCAGTGTGTTATTTCGTTATCCTTTCTATACTAATGTTACAATTTTTGACAACGAGTGCTCATCCGGCGGATCCACGTCCTGAGATGATTCCCATTGATTACGATGGCAATATTAAACCAATGTCCGTTCCAAATTTTTATCCGCGTAAGTAACTAGTTTAGTGTAGTAACCATTTTTAATTAATATAATGGTATCTAAATTATTTACGACAGTTTTAGAACCCGTATCAATAATTTATGCCAACCGAATCAGATGTCCACCTGGTCAAAACAGAGACGGTCAAGGAAATTGTCGCGGTATTGAAAATTGAAAAAGATCTGTTTGGTAAGTAAACTTATTTTTATTCAATTAAAAGACACTAGGTACCATCCTTGTATATTGTTTTGTAATTAAAAATTTTCGTCCAGGTTTACCGAACACTTGACGAACCACGTCAGTCGTGGGAGATATTCGACCTAAATTGTAAAATAAATATTGATTTAAAATTAAAAGTGTGCGATCAATGATACTACGTGCGTTATAATGAAAAGAAACAGTAATCAAGTAGAAGCATAGACACAAGAGAAATAAATTCTATCTTACGCAATTCGACTGAAGCGGTTAGACCGGTTCTCTCGAAGAAAATTCATTCTTGTGAAATGCGTTCTTTTCGTTTTGTAATTTATAGGAACCTTAAAAAGACGATGGGTTCCTTGGTGTGAAATCTTTTCAGTTGCTATTCGACGTTCGTTACGCGAAACAGTTTTATCTACACTATTGTATTTATGGAACACTCGTAGAACAAAGGTAGGTACATGTATGTCTACTTTACAAGGGTTACAACAACTCTGGTCTTTTATAATTCACAATTAACAAGTAAGGAATTAGAAACATAATACTCTAATTAACCCTTTGCGATCTTATATACAGTGTGACTGGGCAATGACTCTATTCTAGTAGGTTCTACGTTCATTCTACCTGGATAATGATTCTATTTTAGCAATATTCTACTCAGACTGCATATCAATGATATGTTTATCGATAACATGTGTCTATCGAACAATATTTTGATAATAATTATAGATTGCAAGGGGTTAACACGATGGGGCAATCGTTTACTGGGCATGAGATCCTTTATAAAAAACAAAATTGAAAGTGTGGTGAACATTTTACATACGAGGCTTCATTTTCTGTAGAAACTGCAGAAACAGTATTGAATATTATGCACGTTGAAGGTTTCATCGTGTGAAAAAATTTTGATTCACCTGTACATAGAACATGAAATCAACGATTGTGTTTATTACGATGTTGATTTGGTAGGTAATGACAAAAAGCCATTTTTATCAGTCATGGGACATAAGGAAGTGTTTATACGCGGTGCATTGAAATTGTCTTCATTATTAACGACCGTTTCAACAATTTCATCTTCTACAGGGTGTCTACTTCCATGTAGTCAAGCGGAGAACTACATGTACACATCAATGACTTGAATCGAAATGTCTAATACCATTTTTCGAAATTCGACTTAGTTAACGAATTATTAGCTAACAAAGATCGATCAATTACGGCAATTAGCAAAGGAAGGCGGTTCACTCGAGCTCGCAGCTAGGCAAGAAATGAAGCGGTAGGAAGAGCAATCCACAATAAACAACGCTACATGTCGCTGCTTGCCGTGATTGGCCGATCTTTGTTAGTTAATAAATATTTAACTGAGACGAATTTCGAAAAATGGTATTAGACATTTCGATTCAAGTCATCGATGTGTACATGTAGTCCTCCGCTTGACTATATGAAAGCGGACACCCTCTATATTATCGTATATTCGTCTACCACTGCATAAATCATTATTTAAAACGCACCAAAAAGAACGACTTTTCGCAAGATTTCGCAGTGTTCTTGAAATTACACGTCACTTTTAGGACCATGGCAAATTAGATAGCATGCTCTGTAGAAACAACTTGCCACAGACGCGTTGTTATTACATGCCTCTATATAAACAAAGGCCATTCCTACGTATTCTCTCACAGTTTATCTTGACATTGTCACGGTTCAAAGAGACTAATGTTATAGCACGGCAGTAGTACTAACAGGAAGCATATGATGATATTGCCCATGTTTATAAATACCAACACAAGCAGAAGCAGATCCGTCGACTCGAAATTTACAGTCAGTGCACACATACGAAGTAATTCTTCAAAGTGATTTATCTCAAAAACGAAGCCTCATTTGCAAAAACTTTATACCACGTTTCAGATTTATTTTTTGTCATGAGAAATTATCCCCTGCCTTCCTTTATCACGATTTCTAGGACATACCGTACATCATCCCTGCTCTTCTTTGCATTCTCATCTTTCTATACTTTCATCATCCACTCTTCTCATCTCTCGTTTTTCAATCGCAGCATTCGTTATTTTTTATCATGTAGGTATTAAAACTAGCTGTCTCTCAGAGCTTCTTCACCTTAATCCTGCATGTAATGTATGCTTTCTTTTATGAGATAGTAAAGGTAGGTAAATAAAAAGTTAATAACTATAGTACCAATGTCGTTTTGTAATACTTACGAGATAAGGAAAAGATGAAGTAGACTAATAATCTAAAGTCATGTTAATAATATCGATTACTCTTCGATCGTTCATAGCCAAACTACAACTATAATTGTTTGCAATACGTTTGTAAGTTATTGGATAAAACCAAAACGGAGCTTCGGTTGCGTTTATATCAAGGGAGATATATCTACTTGATCGCAGACTGTTTACCCGTTAATTAAGCTGTTCGTTCGGCGAGAGGCAAATTTTCAAAACTACACCGCTGGGTATAACATTGTTTGCGTTTTCGATTACGAGAGGCCTCGAATTTTCTTTCTCGTCGATAAATCGTTCGACCCTCCACCGACCTACATTTTTTTATTCCATCTGAAAGTAAATTATTTGGAGGGTGTGTTTAAGCGATATCAAGGTAATTTAAATTCGAAGAAGAGTAGGGGGGATGCTAATGAACGTATATCGTTTGTGAAGTCTTCGTTTTTCGAGTTACACCAAAATTTGTATTTTTCTTTTGGAAACGATCGAACTAGATAAAAAATATTATAAAATTTAAGGAATGTTAACGTAACAAAATAATTTAATCGAAAAATACGAAATTATTTAACGCGCGTATTTCAGGCGGGAAAACATTTAAACGCTATTTCGCGTTCTTCAGGTACGTATAGCACGTACATAAGCACGTGCTTGATTAGCGACATATCAAGTACCTCTTTCAAACTTTGGAACACTTGCGTATACAAGTGGTGATTATCGATCGGCAAAAACAAAGTTTCATTATACAACGAAACGCGTAATCTGCCGGCTAGTGGACCCACGTCGGATAAAAACTGAGGAAAAAGCTTGCAGCAAACCGTAAGCGCATCAGATTTATTCAAGTTAGAACCAACGACAGAGCGTAACACTTATGTCCGAACTTCGCTCGAGCTTCTGGCTTTTGCATCGAATTAGATATTAGAACGTAAACTTTACGAACCGTAGGAAGTCTCGTTTTATGTGCTTTTTTCTGCAATAAAATAATTATTAAACAAAAGTTATACATATATTACTCATTTTGCTTTCCCAACATCTCGTAATAGTATAATTTATGTAATTATTTGCAATACGTATTATTATGAAAAAGAAATAAGTTCTTGTTATTTCAAATTCCATGTGATATTCCCACGTGATATTGTGTAATGATCAATAACGGTAGCATTTTACCAATGTAAATTTTCGCGCATCCTTTACATTGTCCGATAATTTTTGGAAATTATGGAACGAGCCCGCTCCCATGTATTATCTACTTAGCGATATCGCACTATTAAAATACGAAATCAATAGGACAAAGTAAAATTTGTTTAACGAGAGAGAAACAACAACGAGAGAGAGGGGGGGGAGGGAATCTGGAGTCCGACGAATTTTATGCGAAAAATACAATGCCGAAAGGTGTAATTCGTTATTCGATGGCCATTTTCGTGGACTACAAAACATCGCGTTTCGACTATCGCCCGAGATAATGTTAACGATCTTTATGGCAACGTGAAAAACACTAATTAGTCGCACGTTCGATTTGCTTCGACACTTGGTCGTTTCGTCGAACAGCGATAAACGCTGTATAACGTTTGGCAAAAAGAGTGAGGGGGAAGCGAGCTGTAGAAATGACGTAAAATGCATGAATTATCATCGATATCCAGATTGAAATTCATACAAATTCGAGTTTCGATCGTTCGTTATTACGATCTACTTGAAGAATTATTGGCTTCCACTGAACGTGCCAACTTGGTTAATAACAACAATCAAATCTCTTCCTTTCTAAAATATATAACTCATCGTTTTCTTTTTTTTACTTTCACTGTCTAGTGATATCGATTTATGGAAATCAGCTCATTCCCATACTGAGACAAAAAATCAGTGATTGATAAGTCTTTACACCCAGGATCTTTATTCACAATAAACCATAGTATAGTCCAACACCCAGTACTAAAAAATCTCCGAGTTAATCATGAATTAACAATCCCATTAGATCCAAAGTCAAAAAAATGGGAATGGCATAAACCTCGTGATAACGATGAAAGATCGTAGAATGTTCAAAGCACGGTCAAGAAAAAAAGAACACAAGTAACAGTTCCGTCGAGTCGGACACCTTTGAGTTTGCTCCGACGACGCAGAGAAGACTCGACGTCGTCGTAGTTGGGGCGGGCCGCCCTTCCAGGCGACGTTTTCCACCCTCCGCGAACAGCGCCGCCGCCATCACCACCACCACCACCGGCACCACCACTACCACCACCACCAGTATCAGTACAGTAACCAGCAGCAGCTAGCGAGCGAGGCAGCCAGCTAGCTTCCTCCTGGTGTCCGCGCGTAGAGCAGAGAGCACCGACTGTGAGTTTCGTTCACGGTGGCTCCTTTGGTTGAACTCAGTAGCGCCGGGCGTCTCGACGCGGCAGGAGCTTGCATCGGGGTTTGCTCGCGTCCATCACGCGATTTTCACACGCCTCCCAAACCCACCACCCATTTTTCGACCACTAATTTGTTACCCACCCACCCTCCTAAGGTGCCACGCGAAGTTACAATTTATCGCTAGCCTATCTTCAAACTAGTGTCTCTTTTACTTCTCTTGGTACAAAACGAAGTAACTAAGATTTTAGCGGTGTAAAAGTGTTAAAAAAAAGACGGTGCCTCCGATTCAAAGGATTTCACAGGATAAGGGAGCCGCCCAGCCGCGAAAACGCAAAACCCTTCCTACCTTTAGCCACCTAGACGACACCCCACTCCACCGCTAGCGCGACTTCTCAACGCGCATGAAAACATCGGCGCGACGCGTGCAGTCGTTCTAGTTGCTCGGTTGGGAGCGCGCGGTCTTCCCTTTTCTCATGAAAACTTACCCAGGATTTTTTTGTCCGTCGAGGGATGTTTCATTAATGTAAAAAAAAAATAGGAAGGAGAGAGAGAGCAAGAATAGTTGTTCTCGTTTCTTTTTTCATTACCTTTCTTCCTCGTTATCAACGATCGCGGATATGCCAGTGACGAGAGTGCCTACCGTCTTTCATCCTGAAGGTGGTGGTTGTGATGACGTGGATGATGATCGTTTAAATCCTGCAATCAGGAAGAAGCCATTGGATAGGTGCTACGACGACTCTGGACTTGATTGTGGTGCTATTATTACTCGTAGTGCTATTGATGGTGCTGGTGGTACCGGTGCTAACTCGGCGAAACGTAGCGCGAACGCGTTTGTGGGTTTCCTTGGAATCAAGATGAGGGCCATACTGATCGGTGTGCTTGGTGTTCTCCTCGTTCAATTCGCTGGCGCGTCTGGTCCCTCCAGCAAAGGTTAGTGTGATTTTTTACGACGATCATCAAATTTGTGCAGATTTTTATTATCGTGTGGAAAGATTAGGAAATTTGTGCGTCGAACTTTAAAATTGTGGCTTCCTAATTATCGTGCGATGGAAATCATTGTTTTTGCTACGATGGTCATTAAGTTTGTGGCAATTTTTATTATTGTATGAAAAAATTAGGAAATTGATGCACTTTAAATTTAGGGCTTTCTAATTATCGTGTAAAGATCATATTTCTTTTGCTACAACTGTCTTTAAATTTGTGAACTTTTTTACTATTACGTAAAAAGATTAGGAAAGTGGTGCATCAACCTATAAATGTGTGGATTCCTAATTATCGCGCGAAGGAAATTAGAAAAATGTTTATTTTACAAATAGTTTGGAAAATATGTCCGAGTGGGATCCTTGAAATTTGACGCTCAATTTATTTCAACAATGACCGTCTGGTTTTTATAACAATGAGGTTTCCGCGATTGGAGTTTCGATAGGGTATTCAGCGGTTCTATAGACGAATTAACCGGTGGTTAACGCGAACAAAAATATTTTTTAACTAAGGCGTGTAAGTACGTTCATCGGGTGAATCGTGTAACGTCGTAAACGAACTGGAAATTCATTTTAACGTTTTATTCTTGAAAAATTTTATGACACGAACCAACCGTAATTTCTTTTTAACTCGTTGGAGGTTTACATTACTTCAAACTTTTTATTCCAAATATACAAATTAATTCGTTATTAATTTGTCACCGCATGATTTCACATATTTTAAACGAAATAGTAAATTTTTCTGCGCTTTTCTACATACGCTAAATAATTTTTTAATTTGTATGCAACAAAGATACAAAAATGTGTCACTATCGCATGCTAAACATGAAATGTCGAGTACGACCAGAGACCCGAAATAAGAGTTAGAGTAGAAAAATCTCTATTACTCAAAATTGAAAATAACTTAAAGTAATCATTAAATATTTTGGAGTAATAGATTTTCAAAATATTTTCAAAATCTAAATTTTGACATAAAACCAGAACGGGTTAAAGAAAGGAAACAAACGCGTTCACAATGTGACAAACATCGATGTGATAATTTCACTCGAATTATTTTTTTTTTAACTTTTATAACACTTCATTTTTCTTCGCATAGAAATTATTGAGACAAAGGTTACGAATAATGTGATATCATTAAAAAGACATTTCGTTTGAGCGAGGATTATAAATTCTATAAGATTTCTTTGCGATTTTCTTCTCATTAATAAATTTCTTTTCATTTTACCGTTTCCAAAAAAAGTAACACGAATGAGAACATACGATCCGAGGCCCTGGAGGGTGTCGGAAAGCGTCGTGGGTACCAGTAACGAGACGCGATTCTTCTCGCGAACGCGTCGCGTTGAATAACGAATCGTTTCGACGAGAAACGAGGCAGATGTCTCTCTCGTCATCGAAGTCAAGCACGCATCGATAACCGTCATAATTAGGCGAGTCCGCGTACGTCACGATCTCGAACGATACCGTAGTGTATTCTACCCTACAGATTGAACGAACGAAACGCGTTTTCCATCTTTCTCTCTCTCATTTTTCTTTCTCTCGTACGTCAAATCTGTCTTGAAATGAGAAAAAATGAGATACGGAACGTTGATGACATCTACCACCCAACTTTCTGTCGACCTTTGATTCTAATCTGAAATGTAAATGTCGCCTTGCGAAAGTCTAACGAGATTCATTCATTTTTGTTTAAAGAATATTTCTAAGGTTCTTCGCACTATATCTATCGTTCCCCTATGTCCAGACAAATTTTTCTAACGTAATCATATTTCATTTTAATTTAATATAATTTAATTAAATTTATTTAGTAAACGGGATAAACCCTTTAGTAACATAGAGTAGAAAAATAGGAATAAAGATACAAAAATACAATAAAGCAAGTAGGATGAAAAATTAAAATGATCCGTAATGGTACATAAGGAATGTAATTACTTTACGTTTAGAAGATGGTAGACTACAGAAGAAGTCAAGAAATTTCGCAAACTTGTTTACGTTTATAAATATACGATTTAGACAATTACGCTGACCATATACAGTTCTATGACTTTCGCAAACTAATAGAAATTTTTGCCTGGAGACAAATCAAGGTATATATAAACTGAAACGTGATACAATGGATATACAGGAAATCCTACTAGTTAATCCATATTCCTGGATCATATAAAAATGTGAAAAATTGCAATCAAGTTTTGCGAACGTTGAAAAATTTGGAACGAACCTAATAGAAGTGCTCTTGCCGCGAACCAGGCTCGCTTTACAAAATTTCGATAGTTATACACCCAATTTACAAACGATCATCAAAGAAGTTATTGATCAATCTAAAACAATGTGCTTCACCGAACAATAAACTCAAAATCCACAATACTGCTTTTGTCATTGACGGAACATTCAGCACCGTTTCACAATGACCCCTTCATCGATATTCATCGAACATGCATTTATAATAAAAACGATCTATCATTTTTTTCCGTCTACCATCATCGAACGACGTTGTTGAAAGTTATCGAAGTAGTTGTTCGGCAATGTCGACCGTCATAGAAACACCTCGATCTTTCGTAATCGCTATCACCATCGTTGCAGTCGTAGTAGTCGTTTTGTATCGAACAGCGAAGCGACGTTAAATTAATTGAAAGTCTGGAGCGTTGGACGTTGCGAGTTACACGGGTTGGTTCTCTCTCGCACTCACACTTGTACACCTTCTCTCCGCGTTGAAAGCTCCGGACGTCATTTCGATCTGCTTTTAATTAAACAACCGGGCTCTTTCGTGGCTTCTGTGAGAGAAAAAGAGAGGAAGTAAGTGAGAGAGCGAAAGAGTGAGTGCATGTGAACAAGAGAGAGGGAAGAGAAATAAAGGACAAAGTCGGTGGTTCGTTCGAAGGCGACGACAAAACGCTTAACGCGATTAAAAAATGTTGCCGAAGCGATCAAAGGGCGGTCCCACGCGAGTTTTCCGAGCTTGCAAGTTTACGTACTCCAGAGGGAAATGGCGGCAGCGGGCGCCAGCGAGCTTTCGAAGCTTGATAGACGAACGAGAGTGAAAGAGAGGGAAAGAGAGAGAAGCTTTGAAACGCGTGCACGAACGGATGTCGAGATTCGAAGGCTCCGTCATCCAGCAAGGCTTCGGATTTTCTCGATTTCGAAAGGAATAACGCGTCACTGATTTTTCCTCTCCTCATCCTTCTTCTCCCACTACTCGAGAGACGTCGTCTTGCCGTCTACGAGACGGGAATCTGTAATTTTTAATATTAAAACGGATGGGAGATTGTGAAACTGCCACAAGCTTACTCTTTTTCTCTCTGTTTCTCTTTCTTTCTCTCTGTTAAATTCTTTTTTTTCTTCTTCGGTCTTTTTCGAAAGTACTTTCCAAGAGAGTGCGGTAAGAGGAGCAAACGGTGGAGGATACTCGCGCTGAACTCGTTGCTCGCTATAAATACCTCGTTAAAGTGTTTCTTTTTTTTTCTTCTCGAGTTTTATTTATGAACGAAGGTGGGTTTAGAGATAACGCGAAAATTAACGGGATTTGTTCGGTTACCTTGCACTTTGCTATTTGAAGAAGGCAGAAATCACGATGGTCTTTCTCTCTTGAACAAAAGAAAAACCTTCCTACGTTCTGAATTCATCTCGAAGATATTTAATTAGTGGTGTATTCAAGACAAGAATTGGATATATTTGTCCTGTATTGATTTCTTAAAATCGAGAATTATTACAGTGTACACAATTAGTCCATTGTATTTCTTTATCTCGACAATCAATGCCTTGTCTTGAAATCGATAATCAATGTCTTTTCTTGATTCTGGAAACAATATGTATTTTAACACTTTGACTGCCACGTCGGTCATCGGTGACCATCACCTATTTTTTCAGTGAGACTGTGGTGATCACTATCGATAATTATGGATAACTACCAGTGATATAAAGGCACTAGTGATAAGAATATAGTCTTATTTAACCATATTACACATAATTTATTATTATATACTTGAAATAATAAAAATTGTATTATGATTACTCGGGGCAAAATTCTTATAAAATTCGGTGGCAGTCAAAGTGTTAAATAATACAGCTTGAATTATAACATCAATGTAGTAGTGTAAAGTTGCTCAAGTCGTATCTGTGCTTAAGTCGTACCTGTTCTGCATTTGGGGTCTTTTTTTTTAATTTAGATTAATTTATAACACAAAGATTTTTCAGATTTGTTCTAATAAATAAAAACAATATTTACACTAGAATCGAATAGCAAATATAGTTTTTGCATATTTGTTAAATACTCATTGTTATGCAAGTTTCTTCTTAGGGGGTACGACTTAAGCAACCTTACCCTAAGAGTGATGAGTAGTAGAGTGAAAAAAAAATCAAGACAAGATTTTGAAAGTCTTGTCTCGCCATCCATCACTAAATTTACTAACTTTCCATTATTACAATAAAATATTAACGGTTCAACGTAATGCTAATAAAAACTCCCAAAAAATGAAAAAGTATCATCCGCCTGGTTGATTTTCTCACTAAAAGACACTCGTATTCAAGACGTTTCTCTCTTATAAGCACGTCCACTTAACGAACGTGAGAATTTCGAAGGAAGAATCGCAAGAGTCCTCGGACTTCGAGAGCTTACGCACACCACCGTGTGGATAATTCCTTTACGAGGGTGTGCGTGCGTATGTGTGTATACTTACCCGAGCGTACGTGTACGAAACACGAAGGTTGGAATCGGATATCGCTTCTCGTCGTATAAAAAGCAAAGGATGCGAGCCTGTGATACGTGACCACCGTACAGATAACGCGCGCGAGGAATCCTCGCGGAAATCTCGGAACGCCCGGATACGTAGATAAACTCGACTTTTCCCGTATCTACTTTCCTGGGCGTGAGCGCGAAACAGGACGCGGTGTTAATCTTAATGATGCCTTCACGGCAAACGTAAACTCTAAGCTTGAGCTTTCACTAGCCTCTCTCTCTCTCTCTCTCTTTCTTATCTATGTACGTTTGTACGTAGGTACGTATGTACTCGCGAAAGGCCAGAGGTCTTTACTCGAAAGGTGCTTGCAAGGACTCCTGCGACTAACTTCGAGTGTTCGACGGTATTTGCATAAGGTAAATACGCTACTTTCAAGAGTTTATTATCATTATCCGGATAGTGTTCTTAATTATTTAGCTTGTGTTTAATGTTTTTCAGTGAATCTATACGATCTGGATAAAAGTTAGACTTTTTGTACTAATCTTATGAATATTCGTAAATTTCTGGCAGAAAATGTTTATAGCGTACAAAAGAGAAGGAAGTTTTAAATACAGTTTTAACCTATACATATATCGATGACCTTAAGAAAAAAATAACATTGGCAGAATTCAACTTGTGATACAATGCACATTGCATTTAAAATATTTTTTATGTGATAACAAATAAAGATATTAATGTGGATATATTTTGATGGAACACCCTGTATAGGGTAGCATCGGGAGGGTCGATGACCATAGTTTGTTTTTAACATTCTCGTCAGAAAATCCTTACAATTAAAACTCTGAAAATAATGCTAACATAAACTTGATTTTCTTCTCTATGCAGTAAATGTAGCACAATTAAACTTCTGAGCACAAAACATGACAGAAAGAATTATTTTCTCGTTTTTCATTCATCGTGAAAAACTAGAATAATTCGACTTTTCAATCATTAACCTCAGAATTTTCGTTACATACCTACATTGTTACGGCGTTCGTGCCGTAAAATCAGTTTTTAGAAACGAACCCCTAACGTATAGTTATTGTATGGAATTTACAACTACTATTAAAGAATGGAAATTGACACTCTTAGCAGGTACTCTCTGACTTTGATCTTAAATGCTTGTAAATCTCTGATCTCTTAGACTACAATTGTTTAACAACTTCTCTTAAGTGATTGCTCGCCTGACTGGACGCTCCGTTTGGTGATCCTCCTTGTATAGGTCTTGGATACGTGATTAAAGACTCGATTAGTTTCTATCTTGACACAGGATTGTGTCTAATTCCTTCCTTATCGTCTCGTGCGTCTTAGCTTCGGTATCGGTCATCGGTCGTAGCTCTACACCTGGCATAACGGGGTCATGTTAATCTCGACATTCCTCGATTATCAATGTTTACGTTACAGCCATTTTATGGTTTTCTAACAACATTTGTTTCTTTTATACAGGGTGTTCCATTTTAATCAATTTTGAATTTTTCGTTGCTTCAAAAGCGTTCTTCAGTTCAAGGTTATATCGAGTAAAAAAAATTATTATCGTTGAATTCGTTTTTTTATAAGCTATAACATGATCGTAAAAAAATACGTTGCTCCATTTAAAAAAACACCGATGGCCTAGATATCTCGAAAAAACTTTTGTTTTTCTGAAAACGTGTCCCCGTTGATACCATACAACCTGACGAAAAAAAATGTCGATATCTCTGATAGTTTCGGAGAAATTCGAATCCGTTGATTAAAATGGGACACCCTTTACATCGATATCATACGTGATATTTCTAATTAGAAATGAATTTATATTGTCAGCACCATTTCTACAGGGTGTCCGATTCCATGTAGTCAAGCGGAGGACGACATGTACACATCAATGATTTGAATAGAAATGTCTAATACAATTTTCCAAAATTCGGCACAATTAAGTAGTTATTGACAAACAAAGATAGGCCAATCACGGCGAGCAGCGACACGTAACGTTGTTTATTGTGGATTGCTCCTCCTACCGCTTTATCTCTTGCCTAGCTGCAAACTCAAGTGAACCGCCTTCCTTTACTAATCGCCGTAATTGACCGATCTTTGTTAGTTAATAATTTGTTAACTAAGTCGAATTTCGAAAAATGGTATTAGACATTTCGATTCAAGTCATTGATGTGTACATGTAGTCCTCCGCTTGACTACATGGAAGCGGACACCCTGTATATATCTAAAGCTGGATTGAGACACTTTCTTGAACAATTCCAGTTCGACGATTTTACTTACGAAAAGTCTTTTCTTTAGTCGCTCGAGTCTCGAGCGGAAACTTCGATATCGCATCGAAGAATTTCCTCGGCGTCGTTGGCATTACCTACGTCGACCATTGCCGCGATGCAAAATCAGAACCATCGCGGTAGCGATGCGGTGGCGCATTGAATTTCCTACCCATGCCCAAAGTCTATAACGTCAAGAGCTATTTTCGCTCGAACGCTGGAGTCGTATCGATAATGCTCGATAGCATATGAGAGCACTCACGAGCCAGAAATTCGATACGATCAAATGGACTGCTTTCCACCGGTAGCTTTTTCCCTATATGATATTTTTTTCCACTTTTCTCTTCCTCCTTCTCCCCCAACTCTCTCTCTTTATTTTTTTGTTTTATTTCGTTTTGTCTTTTTAGCCATGAAAAATCTACATGATTGATATAACGCACGGTGTGAGATCCCTGCGCTTTTATTCTCCACGGAACGACGAACGTTACAAACTAAAAAATACGACTCTTTTAATGACCTACTTTCTACTTCGCGATAAGTTCCGGCCAATCGCGTACTCTTCTTTATTTTTGGTGTAAGAAACAACGACGCGATTGTTCGAGCTTTTGGAACGTGTTCCCGTGTAGGTGGACGAATAGGAAAAAAAGTGGGAGAGTGAGTGAACGTTTCAAGCGAATTTTTCGTGCAACTACGAACAACTTTGAAAATGTGCAGAAATTTTAGAATTATTCCGTATGGAAAATATATCGTAATTTTCGTCATATTTTCTTGTACTGGACTGTCGAACTATCATAAAACGGAGTCCTTTATTCTCATTGAAAGTAGCTATGGATGGACGATATCGATTCGAAGGTTCAATTTCGGACGAGTTTTACGTAGGACTTAAATTTGTCGAGATCTCGGCGATATAAGATTCTATGAAATAAAACAACAAATTTTCTATACAGCTGTCTTGATTTTTTTTTAAATATCCATGAAGTTTATTCCCATTCAACAACCATGTTTTAGTACCTATAATTGGTCGTGGAAGGTATTCGAACTGGCATAAAGTGAAAAATTTTTATCGTGGCGAGGCAAACTAATACAAATAGAATAAAAAGAATATAATTTCGTGAACTTTTTTGTCAAAGTTTGAGAAAGGTCGTACTGCAAAAGTCTTCGGTCCTTTTCGGTGCCGTGGAAAAACTCGTTAACGTGCACCCGTCCGATCGGGTCAGTACTCTTAGCATCGTTAGTTGATTGGATTGGAAACTCTATGAGCGTTTTCCTCGTTAAATCGAACACACGTCTCTACGACAAATTTTGCAGATCAGCGAAATCATTTTTTTGGAGCTTGTACCGTGAGAAGATCGTGGTGGTCACGACGACGTCAATCGTCAAGAGAGAAAAAAAATACTAGAGAGCAAGTAAGTCCGAAAAGCTTCGTTAAAGCGAGGTACAAGGGCCACTCAGCTCCGTTAATTTGCATTTTCGTCTTACCTTCCGACGTGAATATCCTCGTGGAATACGAATGACCAAAAAACGTTCTTACCTAATCCTTTTTTTCTCGACACGGTTGGAAATGCATTCGGTCAAACGTAAAAGATTAACGATGCTACATCGTTCGGTATTCAGTGTGAAACATCTGAAACAAGTTTTTTTATTTTTAACGAGTTAATCAATTTTTCGTAATAAAAGAAAACATTACAGGTAAAAATTGTACAATTTCTATAAGATACCAACGTTTGAAAGCATAATATGATTTTTATAGAATTTATTATTATCAACTTTTCAAAAGATGCGGTTACATGTAAGCGTGATTTAAATCGTCTCACGCTCTCTGGATTCATTCCGATGATAATTGCAATGGACTCAGGCGGGAATGCGAATTAACAGGTGTGCGTATACTTAAAATTACACGCACGATGAAATAGGACGAGATACGATGAAATTGCTCGTCTCCTAATAATCCTAGGGGAGGATTTTACGATTCTCGATGGAATTATCCTTTTGGTTAATTTACCAACGTTCGTCTAATACATATACCTATGTATATTCATATACGTAGTGGAACTAGAAACTGGATTACAAACGTTATTGTAAAGGAATTTATTAACCTTAAATACGCTTGACTAAGGACAAAAGATGTTTTAAAAAATCTCTCCTCGTCTCACAAAAACTCAGTATACCGTGACATGTCGTAAAGTCAGAACGTTTGCATATTTATTTTTACGTACCAAAAGTAAAATTTCAACGTCCTACGCCGTATCAATTAACTCTATTTTTATGTGCAAACGTATAATTTTTTTCGACTGAAAGTTACAAAGTAGATTCGGTCCTTTGATATTCAGGCGGTTTTGTTTGCTTCTGACAGCATTTGGTTGATAAAAATTATGTATATGTTTTCTTTTGTCGTATGAGACAGGTTGTCATAAAATTTTCGTGGTACGTTGTCACGTGGACTAACGTGCCTAACGAAACTTTATACGTAAAAACATTTTCACATATTTTATCCTATTTCTCAAGAAATCCGTTTTTCACGACCGAATAAATGAAAATAATAATAACAGCTTTTGTTTGCAAATTTTCAAAAATCACATCCACGTATCACACGTATATTCACGGATCTATCTAAAATAAAGCTCGTGACCAATTCAAGAACAGTATTCGACAAGTACACAAAAATATATCGATCGAATGTTCAGAACAATAATGAAAAATTTAATAGAAAGAGCTATCGATCAATATTTAGTCGATATAATTTGTGAAAATTGGCAAACAGAGGTTCCAAAGTCCGAATAAATATTATTTGAGAGCAGCAATAAAAATTTGTCGTTTATTACAAACAAACTAAATACGAGATTTACTTTTGCCTCACTTCGTACATCTTTTAATAGAACGAAAACGTATTGACAAAACGGATCGATATAATAATAATAGCACCCTCCTCGACAAATAGAATCAATTGGAACACACAGGGTATGGATGAGCAACGATTTCAATCGTTTAAAAAGATGTCCGATCGATGCCCCAGCCTTATTACAAGCACGATTAATCAGGATCGACTTACTCGCGGCAAGTGAGTCGGTGAGTTACGTATAAACGTCAATGTACAAATATGCGAACGTAGGTATACGGCTACATACGTATACCTATACCTACGTTTCGCAAAGAGTCATGAACGTCCGATGTAAACGGCATTAATATTCGTCCCGCAAAGTGGATACGATCGAGCGGTAAACACGATCGGGCTTTAATGTTCCTCCGGAAACGGTGGTGCGCCTCTTGCGCGCGTGTTTGCGTTTTCCACGAAGCGTCCTGCCAAAAGCACGTACGCACGTGGACTCGGTCATTCGGCCGGTTTAACAAGACAATCGTACTCCCCTTCCTATCCTTTTAACTGCCAATAAGCATGGTCCTCGTTAATTAGGTATTCGGAATGTGTTTCTCGCAAAATTGGAATCATTGATCAGCCGTGAAGATTTGTTATGCAGAATTTCGAAAGTGTGAGTATTCGTGATGTTATGAACTCGACAAATAATATGTGACACATTTATACAGGGTGTCTGGTTCCAGGTGTCCAAGCGGAAAATTACATGTGCAAATCAATGATTTGAGTCAAAAAGTCTAATATAATTTTCCAAAATTCGGCACAATTAAGTAGTTATTAACAAACAAAGATAGGCCAATCACGGCGAGCAGTGACATGTAACGTTGTTTATTGTGGATTGTTCCTCCTACTGCTTCGCTTCTTGATTTGATGCAAGCTCAAGTAAACCGCCTTTTTTCGCTAATCGCTGTAATTGGCTGATCTTTGTTAATTATTAACTCGTTAACTAAGTCGAATTTCGAAAAATAGTATCAGACTTTTCGACTCAAGTCATTGATTTGTACATGTAGTTCTCCGCTTGGACACCTGGAACCGGACACCCTGTATATGTACGACGTGCACATTCGGGCTTAAAATATAAAGTATATCTATATAATTCATCATTTTAATAATATTGTGTGCAGTTGGTTATGGATCATGAAATTCTTTTGGCATACCGTGTGATCGGGGTAGGTTTGTTTCGTTCTGCACTCGACTTTCTCCTCCGAAGAAATAGATTTTTAATATGTTATTTTAAATGATTCCCATGTTATGATATATTTAAAGATTAGATTTTATGGTTTTTAATGCTCTGAGGTTTGAAAATGACGTGCCTTTAAATGATAATGTTTCCGTAGCGGAGCCTTCGAGTGCAAAGGATTAACAAAGGTGTTTGTTTCATACCTTTTCAAAATATGTCATAAAAGTTTGTCTCATCATTGGAAACAAGGAAAATATTTAGATGGCCTCCTTTAGCTGGGACACCCTGTATATATAAAATTGTATATCTATTCAATATGTTTTGTCGAATATAAAAGACTGTAAAAGAATCACTCTAAAAAAAATACATATATTCTGAAACAAAAGAAATCGTACACCTATACAATTTTAAATCAACGACGTTTCAAATAAACGTAGATACATTTCGAGACACGTAAAATTCTATACAACCTATATAACTTCTGCTGGACCGATATATCGAATGCCAGAGACGCGATTAAATACTATCGTGAACCGAGTGAGAGGAAGGGAGAGAGAGAGAGAAAGTGCATACCTACAAGAGAGCTCGAAGTTAAATAACCCTACGAAGGTAACGGTGGGTTTCTCGTACGTGTGGTATAAGATTAACAGGCGACACATGTAAGCGTTCGAAGCACGCGCGAACGCGTTTGCGGTATATGTAAATTCGTTCGTAGAAAGGACCACCTTTCGTCCCTTTCCCTACTTCGCTCGCCACGTTACACTACTACCCAACCTGTACTCACCCAACGTAGAATATGCTGCTAGAACGCCTCTAGCCAGAGGACTCTAGCCTCGAGAATCGAATTATCTTTGGTACCGGCACCTACGTTGAAATAATATTTCGCTTTAATGCTTTGTGTGCCACGTACATACATCGGATGTATGTACATCGTCGAGCTTCGGCGACGTTCAACATTAGGCTGGATATATACATTGTAAGACGAGGTGTCTCGTTTAACTCGAAACGATACGATACATGCGTATCCATATCTTGAGAGATTACGCTATGCAACGAATGTTTGTGAATTTAGGTGATCTTGATGAGAGGAATTTTTTTTTAGAGAATAAATTGGATTTTTTATTTTAACGAGCTTTCGTATCATTTAGAAAAAAAAAGGATCGAGTTAAATGAAACACTCTGTACGCAAGATCTCTGTCACGCTTCACCGTATGCCATTTCGATGTGTCACGTTACACGACGAAGCGTGTTTCACAATTGATAAAACAAAACTTTCCGTTTCTATGCGTTACCATTGCGAGCAACACATGACGCCACGTCTATTGTCAATCAATGTAAATGAACACGTTGGAACGTCTATTTTGATGAATGGTGGCGCCTAGAAATTCACGTGCATCGCTCTTCTTTTTTTCCGCGATGCGTACCATGAACAGTCTATTGTCTAACGTGCGATATGTGTGATTGTCAAAGAATTGACTGGCAAGATAAAAATGGTGTGTAATTCTGGAGTAATCAATGTATCGTGCATTCGATCGTTAAGAGACTTTTATTTATTTTTTCTATTAACTTTTCCGAGTACCTAGTCGTAATTTTGTTGGAAAAAATACAACAATATTTCTCTCCGTTCTTCTTTAACCCTCACAGTAACACCCGAGGTCTGAGAGGCCCGTGAGCTCTAATAATGAATAATTTTGATTGCGTTCTAATAAATGAATTCTTCCCTAAAAATTATCACTACTATTATTGTTGGCTTAGTGTAATAAAAAATAATAAAATGACACGAAATATTGATTTAAAAAAGGTAATTAAATCATGTAATAAACGAAACAAAAAGGTGTTACTGTGAGTGTTAAAACTACTTTGTTGGGGCATACAATGGACAAAAATAAAAGCATTTATTATTAAATATGGATTTAATTATTCGATAATACCTATCATCATACGGTAGTTAAAAAACAAAATCTTAAAACATTACCGTTCTTTTAGACAATGTAACAGTTTTCAGGCGTGTACCTATCTAATAAAGTTATATACAGGGTGTCCGGTTCCAGGTGTTCAAGCGGAAAACTACATGTGCACATCAATGATTCGAGTCGATAAGTCTAATACCATTTTTCGAAATTTGACTTAGTTAACGAGTTATTAACTAACAAAGATCGCCCAATCACGGCGAGCAGCGACATCTAACGTTGTTTATTGTGGATTGCTTCTTCTACCGCTTCGTTTCTTGCCTAGTTGCAAGCTCAAGTGAAACGCCTTTCTTCGCTAATCGCCGTAATTGGTCGATCTTTGTTAGCTAATAACTCGTTAACTAAGTCAAATTTCGAAAAATGGTATTAGACTTTTCTACTGGAGTCATTGATGTACACATGTAGTTCTCCGCTTGGACACATGGAACCGGACACCCTGTATAAAAACTATACGTTCCTTCTTTATAAGCTACGATATTAACATACAATTTTCTCCTTCCAATCAAGGGTTTTCTAGTAAGTTTATCAGAATCAACAAATTCATGCACGGTGTATACCTATAATTGAAAATCACGGAACGAGGTAACGTAGTGCGCGTGGTAAAGCCCGACCTGGTCTAAACATTTCCAATTAGCACGAGCGGTAATACCATTGAAGCGAATATTTTGATCGTCAAAGCTCCTTAACCGCGAGCGTGGCACGGAATAATATTCTGAGAACCGCATCGTGGCGCGATTGAATAACACGCTCGATCGAATCCGACCAAAAGCAGGGGGGTCAAAGGGCGGAAAGTGGTTAAATAACCCGTCGGAGATTCTGCATATGATGCCAAATCAAATGACTACATGTGTAAGTTCAGGAACTATCGAAAATTCTCCTTCTTCTTTGTGGACAGAACCGCAGGGATTTCCTTATGTTCTCGATAGAACGAAAATTGTTACGAACGATAAGGACCGAAACTACCAGAGATATTGAAAAATTCTTTTAAATTTGTACATTTTATAATAAAATGTAAATGTGCGTGTATCTAGTCTGCAGTTTAAACAGTCGAATAGATCTAGCCGATATTTACGAGGCGTACTCGTAAAGTAAGTTCAATCCGCTGTGATATTGCAATCGTACCTGTGTACATGCTTTCTCAAATCCTTTTTTCATTGGGAAGCTACACATGCCATTTTTAAACAATTAGATCGTGTTTTAACGTGTTCAAGACAATCGAGCTGGCCGCAGCCTGTGAAATGCGATGCGTTTACGATTTTTTGAAAAAAAGACTGCTTTCAATGTCAGTTTAGCAAGGCGTATGGTGGGAATGGTAAAAAGGTGAGGTAAAAACTTTAATGAAATTCGTGAAAATGTGCCAGACGGTTGACGCAACGACTATTTGTTCCAAGTGGCATCCTTCTATTTTATGAAAGAGAGATCCAAAAACTGATGACCCATTATGACAAACGTTTTAACAAGGATGGAAACAATCTGGAAAAGTAATTTTAGATATTTATTTGGAATTTGATAAACATTAAAGGTTTTGGAAAAAAAATTTATGTTTTCCTTTAATAGTCAATCGGAACTTGTTCTCTGGATATACCTCGTATATGAAATATCAAGTTGAACTCAGCGAAAATCCACCAACAGTTTCAATTTGGCTCGAATTTTAGTTTTAAAAGTGAATGTTGCGATATTCAAAAAATTCGTAAAAAATCCCATACGCAATGGAAATAGTTGAAACTTTTTTAGGATTACGTGAAATAGTGTCCACAATACAGCTCGATACTATCAATCGTATCTGACGAAAAAAAGGAAAATCTCTCCGTAAAGTGAACGGTCCAGAGGGCAAGGCCCTCTGGACAGACCAAAGGACTGGTCTACCTGATGCATGCAAATTGGATCGATTGGAGAACATTTCTTCAAAAAAGCAGATATTCTCATTTTTCATCCAAGATTTTAACGTAGGTACCGTCGTACCTTTTTTCATCAATTAATAATTATCTTTGATATTTTATACAATTATAGACTATAAAAGCGTGTTTCCAGGTATTTCGCGATGATTTAAATCTTGTGAAAGCGAATTCTCTTTTTTTTTTCGTGTAAAAGTTCTAGCAAGAGTGAGCGGAGCATATCGGAGTACATGGTCTGATTAATGACTGGTTTTACTACTTGCATAAAGTTCGATCAATACGATCCTGCATCGCTGCAAATTTCTTCATTTTTTGCATCATATATATTTAAATGGATACTTTGCAGTGATTTTCCAAGATTAATTATAACTAGACAGCGGATCTTTATGCAAATACATATTTTTCTTATTGCGTATGTTTTTCAAATTTTACATATAAGACACATCATTGAACATGTCACATGTATCCTTTGTATTTTACATATTTTTATTCAATTATCAGCTCTACTTGCAATATTTGATGAATCATGAATTATAATTCATATAAATTTGCATAAAGACCCGCTGTCTAATTATAACACTTACCTATGTAACGTTATATATAAATTTGAAGATTTCACATTTATTTTATTATGTAACAATGTTCCGCATCTTCAAAACGTTTCTCCTTTCTTCCCATTTATCGTCTCGGCTCTACCCAAGCGCTTCTTGCTGACAAGACGAGATTCGCTCTTCTCGCGGATGTGACAGGCGAATAAATTGATGCGATTACGTTGTACAAGCGCGATTTCTGTGACACGTGAGCAAAATATTTCCCCTACCACTTTAGAGTACGCGAACGCCGCGTGTCTCTTCGATCGCGTGATCCGAAGTCGAATAGCGATTATAACGGGTCGATGGTTCCGCGACGTTGGTATATAAAGGCTTTACGTAAATTCGTGCACGCGGTTTTGCAGAAGCTCGCTTAAATTGATTTTTAATACGTAATTTCCGGCATCAATCCGCTAATTCGATGATTGATTCCAAAACGCTAATAATGTACCCGTTAAAAAATTTCAAAGGTAATAACGATAATAAAGTTTTATCGCTACGAATTATTAAAAAATGAATTCTGTCCCAGAAAATACGAAATATGTAAAAATGTTTAATGGACGATGCGGACAATTTCGTTTCCACGCAACATGTCGGATTTAGTAATTTGTACAGTGATATAAAAACAATGAATTCTCTCCGTATTTCGTAAATTAACAAAATCTCGTTATAACATAGCCGTACGTACAACGAGGTTGACTAAAATTAAAAAATTCTCGTACCCACGTGTTCGTATTTTGTCAAATTCGATATAGATAGCATCAAGAATGAATGGCGAACATTAAAAGTCGACGAAAGAAATTTAAATGGTCGACAAATAGAAGAAGGACCGGGATACGTAGGGGCTCTTTTCCCCTTTATCGTGACGAGCTCTTCCGCGCGGCCGACATTTTCGACATGCTCCTCCGATTTTACAACGAAGGGTCGTTGAGCTCTTTCTTATTGCACGGGGATAGACGATCTTCGTGGAAGAGAGAGAGAGAGAGAGAGGGGAGAGTGGAAGTTAAGGAAGGCTCCTCTCTTTTTGCTGCTACGGGAAACCTCCTACCCTTGATTCCCTCGTGAACCATCCCCTAAAAGTCTCCATGACGCGCCCCCACGGCGAACAGTATCTCGAATAAAAAAGGATAGAGAAGTAGGAAAAAAGAAAGAGAGAAAGGAAGAAGGAATCTCAAGAACGAGCGAGATCTCGCATACGGAATATATTCGACGTATTTTTTACCCTCTCCACTCCTTACCACCACCACCCTTAACTACTACTCTCTTCTTTGCCTTTCCTACTTTATTGAGTCGTGAATTCCATCGACGTATCTTTCTATATTTTTTTCCTTTCTTTTTTCTTCGTAAGTTGGAGAGGATGATCTTTGCACATTCTTTCTCTCTGTTTCAAACGCGATTATCCAGCCGTTTAACGGGCTGACTCTTAAAGTGAAATATACTACGTGCCGTAGAGATACATTTCGTGACCTTCCTCGATGTGAGCTAACGGGAAAATAATGGAGATATTTTACGGGCTCCTAGAAACTGATAGAAGGAAACGGTTGAGAATTCAGCATAAACTTATGACTTCGTTGGATGGTTTTCTTCCTTTCTTTTTTTTTGGTAGGAAATATAAGGATAGCTATAACGAATACCGTCTTGTGCGTGAAAATACCGCGGAAAATTTATTTTTAATATATCATTAGAAACTCAAAGGTAAAATATTACATTTTGCAAGAGATACGTTCGCAAGCTGCATTATCGAATCCTTTTGATGATATACAAGTTGCTTCTTCTACATTTTCTGTAAATAAGCGAATATATTAGATGTGCGTAGAAAATTAAATAAAATGAGGAAATGGAAGATGTCATTTACGATTAAAAATAATCATATTTCAAAGTTACTATAATATTAGGTACTCTTTCCTAAAATCGCTTAATGTAGTGACCAAATTAGTTATTTAAAAAAATACGTGAGGCATTTGATCGATTTTTTATTTTAAGCATGATGCTAAAGGGTGTAACTTTCTAATAAAAGCATTCTTTAGAACTCCGTTATACGAATTTTTTAAATAACTTTTAAACCATCAATTATTGCGTAACCACGACTTTCTCCGTTATCTCACTTTCTTTGATCGTCCACCTGTAGGACATTCTGTTATAATATAAAAAAAAAAGAAATAATAAAGGTTTAATTTCTTATACTGCTTTCACGAGAATTAAAAATTATTCAATAAATTAAGAAGAAAAAAATCGAATCGTCCCAACGATGACACTCACCAGACGATTATGCCTACGTTGAAGTATCGACAGGACGAAGCCAACGACGAGACTCTCATGGATTTATAGATAAACTTTGACGCTTGTCCGACGTACCCGTCTTCTTCACCCATCCCTCCTCTCTCTCTCACTCTTCTCCTGCTGATAATTTAAGCCTTCGGTGGGGTTGGCTCGTTGACTGTCGAACCTGGAGATATATGGCGAATTATGCGTCGAACCCGGAGGCTATGAATATGAAGAAAGATTGCCTGAAAAAACGTCGAAAATTGTAATATTTTATTCTCTTTTTAATATATTATAAATGTTCATTACTTTATGTAGTTAATTTTTTACGAAAATGTAATACAATTCGTACAAATATTTTTAAATCGAGTAACTGAACAATTTATATCATTTGTTAAGAGTAAGTGTTAAATTTTTCGATCGTATCAACTATTTTGCAAACAGAATAGCGAATTTTTCAACAAACTTATTCTAATTTATTACATGTGGGGATGAATATATCTAGTCGAAGGCTACAGATAGAACTGAAAACGAAAGATGTAGAAGTGAAAAGAGATTGGGAGCAGCTGTAAAACGGAATACGGGACCCAGACTACTTGAGGTAACACGAAGATGGGGAATAAGTTCGTGCGTGTGTGAAATAAAATATACAAAATGAATTACAATGATTGATAATAATTACAATGACAATCGTGAATAACAATAGCGACGATATCAATAAAAAATAATAACAATAACACTATTATTATTAAAAATAATAGCGTGGTGATAAATTGGAACATAACAATAAGAAAGACAAGGATGCGTTAATACGGTTAGAGTAAAAAAAAAATAAAGGATATGCTACAACGAAAACGCAGGAAGCGACAAGACAAGGTACGACGTAAAAACGGTAAAAGAGGGACGAGATACAGCAAGAGAAAGACAGAAAAGGGAGCAAAGAAGGGAGAGAGGAAGAAAGAAAGGGAGGGAGACAGAAAGAAATGGGTAAAAAGGAGGAAATGGGAATAAACGGAGTGGGAGCGAGAATGATAGGGGTGGGAAAAGGGAGAAGAGGAAGTACCGGTAAGAGCGGTGCCAGTGAAACGTGCGAACAAGCTCGAACCGAGCCAGGAGCAGGAACAACCATAACTTCATTTGTGCAATGGTCCCAGCCAAGCTCGACCCCTTTCCGCCACATAACCACCACCGGTACCGACCAAGCGACTCACCACCGATGTGAAAGCACCATAATTTTCATCGGGTGAGAGTCAAGCCTTCCGACGCGCACACACGGACATGCTTTATCCCTCTTTCTCTGTCCTGGTTGTGTAAGTCGATTAAGAGTACCCTGCATGAGAATGACAAGTTCCAAGAAAAGAGCATTTGAATAATTTATTTCTATTCTTCTCTTTTTTTGCTCATTATAATTTCGAGGCTCTACGACGACGTAGAACGTATTCATTAAAAATTGAGTTATAATGAAAAAGTTTTTTTCTATCACCTCTCTCTAATAAAACGAGCTTTCAGGAATATATTGTTGAATAATCAATTTTCGCAAGGGAACATTGTGAAACTATGGGGATATGAAATTAATTTTACTGCAAGGAGGGTGAATATTAAAAATTTCAGATCGTTTGGCAAAACTCGAACTCGGTATGTCCAGCGGACATCATTGAACGGAGATCGTGTACGATACACCGATCGAGGCAATCGGTCGCAAATTACGCGGTCTTCCCATACTACGGAAATTTGTATATAATGGAAGGGACGCGTGACATCGTTACGCCGACGCGTTAATTAAATTCAACGTGGGTGTGTTCAAACTTCTATATCATATGTTGCATGTAATCTCGGACATGGTTTCATTTAGGAGAACCTTTAGAACGGAGACACCGGTGGGAAAGTACGAGGACCGCCGAGGACAGTGGCGTAACAATAGGGCGGCAAGACGGCCAGAAGGGGCCGCGAGAGGGCCCGGAGCACGAGAGGATCCTAATATTTATTATCACAAAATTTAGTAAAATTTATTAGTATTGTATTCAATTAAATTACCTACTAAAGTACGAACATTCTATGACCTGAAATTTGGACTTTGATGTTGTCATTAATACTTTTGCTAAACGAAAAGCACGAAAAAAAGAAATTTTAATAATTAAAATTTTGACTAAAAATAAAATTATTTTTAAAAATATATAGAAAATCAATAAAATATGTGCACTATAATTATAATAGTGTATGTGCTTACTGTTGTGCATCCCTTAGTCATTCTTCCCATAGATCCTTTTTCCTGCCCATCTGCTATATTTTGCTCCGTCACCGGTCAGTCGGTTTTATTACCCTTCGGTTGACCATCCCATAAATTGCAGCCCTTCAGAGAAAAACCAAATCTATTAGGACCTTTTTTGAAACCATTCCAAGTTCAAAGACTACTTTTCTTTTCATTTTCTCTTATCGTTTCGCTAACGAACTGACCCCATCGTAAAATCTTAGATATACGCAACTGACTTTACCTTTTTGCCAGAAAGATTCCTTCCTGATCAACTTTCCCACAACCCGTACTCCTTTCTATCCAAAAGCCACCTCATATATACAGGGTGTCCCATTCTGAGTTACCCACCGGTAAACTACAGATATAGTGGACCAATCTAAGCAGAAATATCAAAAGTTTTCTTAACAAATTCGGCCTAGTTAACGAGTTATTGATTAACAAAGCTCGACCTATCACGGAGAGCCAGAAGCCATCGACGGATTAGGACGGCTTTTTCGATCTGAGTAGTCAGTAAGGGAGGAGTCTCTTCCGAGTCTCTTCTGGCTCTCCGTGATTGGCTTATCTTTGTTAATTAATAACTCGTTAACTAGACCGAATTTGTTAAGAAAACTTTGGATATTTCTGCTTAGATTGATCCACTCTAACTGTAGATTCCAAGTGGGTAACTCAGAATGGGACACCCTGTATCACCCCGCACTCAGGGTTAGAATCAGAAATCAGAGGAACTCTCTGTTCGTCGATACCAATAAACTATTGCTGTTACAAGCTCTTGATTTCATTTACGTTATTTTTTTCATTGATTTCATTTACGTTATTTTTTTCTTTGATTTCATTTACATTACGATTTCATCTCGCGTTATTTCTGTGTATCTCTAAGTACAACGTAGTGCCAATAGGCCGGCACGACAATACGTAGATACTTTACGTAGTGATTTTGTAAAAAGAAACTACAACGTTGGTTGAGCTTCTTTACATAGAGGGAGGTCCCTATACAATGAATTTGCCACGGGTCTCAACAGTTATAGTTACGTCACTGGCCGAGGACGACAACGACGAGGGAATCGTTTACGACTTCTGAAGTGACAACGAGATAGGTGTACGCGCTCGAGAGAGACCATCTTCGAATTATTAAAGATAAATCAAAAGGAAGGTAGCTTACGGAGCGCGATAACTCGTCATTTGTCGCGTCGTTGCCACTTTGACGAGCCTCGTGCGCGCGCGCACATCCATTGAGAGAGAAGAGGAAGCGCATTAATATTTCATAGGAGCCGTATATGTATATATCCTAAAAGACGCGTCCCATTTTCGAGGGTCGAGCAGTCGCTCGGTTTCGCTTTGAGAATTACTTGACGGCGAAATGAACTTGCGCGCGGGCCCCAGATGAAATTTGTTGCAACGCTCTTTTCCCCTATTTCACCTCGTAGTGAAACTTTTCTTCTTGCACGCAATCACCTTCCTCGTAGCTTACGGAATCTCCTGAGAACGACTGTTGGTTAATTAGCGAATAATTTCAACGGGTTTTAGACCATACCAACACGTGTACCTATCACTGCAGTAACATCGATGCGCGTTCACCCGCAATATTTGTCAAGCAAACGAAAAATCTAACGCTCTGTAGTTTACGATTGGCAAATGAGAGCTTACGAATGAACGGGTTTACGGGCTTGACGAGTCTCCGGAATCGGTTAATCGTTTTAATGCTAATTTTATCGATCGTTGTTGGCGTCCCTTTTCGCAGCGAAGTAAAGGATAAATAGTTTGTCGGGTAACCGTAGGTACGAAGTGCACGTTTGCAAGTAAAACTAAGTAGAACCAGCATGGATTTTAACCCTTTGCACTCCGCGTCGAGTCTGACTCGACAAGACCGATTTTGAGGATAATACAACGTCGAGTGGTCCTCGACGCTCAATTTTTTTTATAATCAGATTTTACTCCAATTCACCTGACAATAACTCGAACAACTTTTTTTTTATAAATAAGTAATAATATATCACTTGAAATGAAATAATATGATGTTGGAAATATGGTGCCTCAGAGGGGACAGCGGAGTGCAAAGGGTTAATGGTTTTTGAAAGAAATCACAGATTTTTTAAGAGTCAAATCTGTAAATCCAACGTTACAGGGTTTATCTTGAAAATCGATCACTGCGAAATCCAGGACAACGTCTTGGGTCACAAGTTTTTATTTTCGTAGGAGTAGAGCACGCGCGACACGATTTCTCTTCATTTTTTTTACCTCGACGCACATTATTTTCCTCCACTTTATCACCATTTTCTTTTGCCTCAGGTTTTGCTCTTGCCATAACGTAGCTTCTGTTTTATATCTCTCCTTCTGTGTCTTTACCATCCACCTCTCTCTTTCTTTCTTTCTGTTCTCTTTTCTAGCAACGTCTCACAGACGTTGCACGACGTTAACTTCGAGATACGCACGAAGCTGCATATATTCGCGTTCATGCCAAGGGGAAAATGCATTCCGAAAATTCTTCTTTACGAACGATTCTATAATTTTTCATAGAGATAAATTCCAAAATGTAGCCTGTCCTTCGCTCTAAGGAATATACGAATTATTTTATAAATATGAGTCTATAATTTTTAAACATAATAGTGATTATCCTAAAAAATGATAAAAATGATCTTAGGAGGAACAGAGAGAGATAAACTTGACTGATTGAAATAAGTCGTGCGTTTATCAGGATTGTCCGGGAAGGAAAGCGGAGAAGCTGTACTAAAAACGAAGATTAATGGATTTTACGCGTCTTCGAGCTTTATTTTGCGCCGGGCGAGCCGAGGCGACGGCTTGAAACGTTCGGATCACGAACGTGAGATATTTCTTTGGTGATTTTTAAGACAATAATCTGTGGACACGTGGCGTCAACGATCGCTACATAAATTACAAAAAAGAACCTAGACCTATAATATATTATTCGATCATACACTAGCATGATTTTCTTTTACTAAAAACAGACAAATTAATTTTCTACATTTCCACAATGTATCATACCAATCTACAATAAAAAAAAAAAAACTGGCAAACACCTACCAATAATTATTCACAAACTATAGCGTAGAAACACGTACCTACGATTCGTACGATATTCCATACAATAGTCCACTTTTTCGTGGACGTGCGTCGTCCGCTAAGGAAATGAAACAAGAAATAGACGAGAAAGTAAAGAAAAAAAAAAAAAAGAGATGGAAGGATGGAGAAAGAAGGAAAGAGTAGCGGCAGGAGCGAAGAGTCCAAAGACATGCTAGACATAACGATCGTGCAGGCACGGTCTGGAGCTCGTCTCGTACTTTGTCCTGCGGGAATACAAAGGGCTGGCTAGTCCAGCTCGTTCCTAGCACCGTCGGTGAACCAACGAGAGTGAGTAGTCGTTCGCAAGAGTGTACGTGTACCTATATACGCGTATGTGTGTCTGTATGTCCAGGCCAAGCATTCGTCAGAGAATTAATGGCCGGCGCGGGGCCCGCAGAAAGCATTATTTCGGCGGAAAAGCGACGAGGCAAGAAATTATGGTTCACGGTTGTCGAGGGACTCTGCTCTTCCTACGAAACTGATCGTAGACATAGGAAAGGATGAGCACGATGAGGGAAGGGGTTTGGGAGTGTCCGAGGATATTAAACGTGATCCGGTTCGTGTAGTCTCGTCATACAATTTTTCTTTCTTATTTTTTCCATTCGAAGAATATGAAGGATTACGGTAGGTGAAACTGTGGAATAAGAAATAGATCGTGTTTTTTTTTCTAGGAGAGGTTGGTTGAGATAAATTGTTAATTAGCCCTATAAGTTATTTCTAACAAGGAAAGTTAGGCAACCCGGATATTCAAAAAATTATGAAACTTTGCACACAAGTAGAGTATGTCATTCGTAATACAACCCTATTTTCCTTTGGTGCCATAATTCGGTTTTGAGGGGTGCAATCACCCCTTGAAAAAATTTCACAATTATATTTTCCGAGAAATATCTTAAGTACGGTGATAGATATCAGAAGAAAGTTTAAACAAAAAATGCAGAGCTTTATTGTGTCTACCAAATGGGGCAAACAAGTTTGGTGAGAATTAAAAAAATAACAAATCCATTTTACAACATTCTCCTAGGAAAATCATAGGTACATACCAATCGCTATATACCTAGCTACTTTCGTTTAAAAATGAAAAAAAAATAAACATTATCGTATAATTTCTTAATTCTTAAACGAATTTCTCGGACGATTCACCGACTCCTGTTCCACGTAAAAGCCGAGAGAAGTTAATCGTCCGGGAGACAGGGGAACAACGTCTTACTTCCTCGAGTAATTAGAGCTCGTGCACGAGGACAATACCTGGATGGTGAGCGATAAAGGGTAAATAAAACGAATTCGTCCCCATGCCGTAAGCGAAATTCCACGGACAACGAATCTTTTCGCAATGGTATTCGAGAACGAAGTAGAACGGGGTTTTCGTTCTCGGACCATCGCAATCCTCTTTCTCTCGGAGAAAGAAATTCTTTGTCCGGGAAGGGAAAAGCGTAGAATCGATCCGCGGACCTCGCCACGATGCATATGCAGTAGTCCCGGCTACGAAATGGTTCATTGAACGCAGATCCGATTTTATTTTGGTTCTGGTGCTCTCAGGGAAATCAATGACATTGTTTTCGAATTATTTGCTCTCTGCCCGTACCATGAGCCTATTGTTTTCCTATATTTACTTTTTTCTGCTTTTTTTATATGTTATTACATATGGTCGGCTTGTTTTCACTGCAGACGAGAAAAATGTTTTATCGAGCGTGTATGTATATTCGTGGTGGTGAGGAAATCGATAATTCGATCATTAACGGTATCGTCTTTTCTGCTTTTTTTACAACATAAAAAAATTGTAAGATCACGTCCAGATAGAAATTACACAGCTAAGAGGAGAGCTTGAGAAGGTACCGCGTCAGAAGCGTTTAATTTATCGCACGTAGTCTCGCAGTGCCATTCTCAAGGTAGCACTAACGTCGAGTGGGTATTTAATCGCACGCTAGCTCGTCTGAGCTACGACTATTGCAGTTACTCGACCACCTACACTATAATTATCCTCATTTGGAAGCGTTTACCGGTCTTACCACCGATTCACCGTACGCCCACGCGAAGGAGCTATCTTCTTTTTCTTCGTTCATGCATAGCGAAGTAACAGTTTTTGCGATAAAATGTCGATTGGTGCTGATAAAAAGGAAAACTCGAAAGTAATCATTTTTTATTACAGCGATAGGGGAGATTCGACAATTAAAGTGTACAACTCCCAGTGTAATTCAGAAATGTAGTGTCGTAAAAAAAGGCCTAGTATTGTAATTTGGAATGAATGACAAATTAATTTAAATGACCTATTGTCTTTCCTGTTGATGTTACCGATGAAAAAAATATTAGCATGTTATTCAATGGAAATTTCATTTTGATAAAGAGGGTCCAAAGGTTGACTAGGTTCAATGGTCGAGGTGCTGCAGTTGGCTATACCTGACGTGTTCTGTTGCCATAATCGTTAGTTACATTATATAGTTTGTTACTTCTCGTACAATGATTACTGAATTCAAATAAAGGAGTATATTCAAATCTATTTTTTGCATCTAATATGCGAGTTTAAATTATTATTTTTTTATTAGATTTTTGTAAAATACTTTACTATAGCTTGTCTACACTATAAGGGACAAAACGTAATAATTACTAAAAGTCTAATGCTAGTGAAATTTAAATATACTAGTGATCCATTTTATCTTAGACCAGTCTGCTATATTGTACCAATGATAGATCTTTGGAAAAATTGATATTGCCGCATTAATAAAGAAGATATAAATTAACAGTTTTGTGATATATTGGAGATGATATGTAGAATTTCTTTGAATAAATTTCGAAGGAATACACCAAGTTAACAATTATTCAGACAGAATTCCCCGTAGATAGACGCACTCGCTAGCTTAATATAAAGTAGATTCCGTTCGTTATAGTATCGACGATCACGATGAAAATAATGCCGAACGCGAACGATGTCGCAAATGGTCCCGATTGTTGGAGAACATAATATCTCCTAGATCGAATTTCTCGCTACACGTTTCGCTCTATTTCCTGGAGTAATGATCGCGATCGGGTTGGACGATAAATTGTGAAGTACTCGAAAACGATATCCGATCGTGAACTTCTATCTTCTCTACTCCTACGACGGGTTCGTTGCGTTATAAACGTATTAAATTTAATATTCACAATTTATTTCCGAGCGTGCCAATCGATATCTCGCGGTGTGACAATTATATCCGTACGATAATGGTCTCGTTAAATGGCTATAACGTTTGAAGAATTAATTCGGCTTAGTTTCGGTCGCGCGTCGATAAAGTAAATGCTTTTTAAATCATTTTCAAAATAATTGCAACGCGTTCTTAAATTGAAACCAAAGTCACGGGTTATAAATAAACTCGTTGATGTTACCCTGGAGAGTCTTGAAAATATTAACGATACTTGCTTCGATTACCCTCTTCGGCTTCGCGATGCACCCCAAAGGACTCATGAAAATATTTCCGGGATGGCAAGCTGTTTTCCACGATAGTCGAGCTGGTTAGGGCCCGAAAATGGGAGGAAGCTCCGAGCTGAATAATCGGAGGGAGAGAAAGGGAATGAACGAACCTACCCTCGATAGTCCATATTGTCTAAACATCTAATACACATATAGGATATATATATATATATATATTCTTCGTTGATTGCAGACACGCTTTTGATTACAGCATCGCGTTATGCTATCTCCCTTTATCCCCGATTGCATATTAAAGGCCTCCGCTAGGCATTATGCGATAGTCAAGTTGGTTTATGGCGCTTCCTACAAGTGCTGCTGCTATACGTTCGTCCACATAAATGCAGCGTGGCCGTTCATGTTCTCGCCTTCTCTCTCTCTCTCCC
The DNA here is from genome assembly GCA_916049575.1 of Ancistrocerus nigricornis. Taxonomy (NCBI): domain Eukaryota; kingdom Metazoa; phylum Arthropoda; class Insecta; order Hymenoptera; family Vespidae; genus Ancistrocerus; species Ancistrocerus nigricornis. Next base: position 9,350,969 of record OU696668.1, on the reverse strand, counting down.
TCTCCTGTAGAACGTTGGCCAACCAGATGGACTATAGAAGCCAAATTTTCAATGTTAATCTCGCACGTATAGAGATTATCGCGTTCATCGTGTCTTCAATCGAGATTCTCGTCGATACGATATACGTACGATCGATGAGATCTATTTCTGTGCAAGAATTAGATTTTACAAAAAAACTTATTCCACGTCAATTTTTTATCGAGTCAACTATTTTCCTATCTTATATTTGACACTACGAGAACTAAGAAATAATGATACGTAAAATGTTTTACAATTTTTTAAAATTATATTATAGGTATACAGGGTGTCTGGTTCCAGGTGTCCAATCGGAAAATTACATGTGCACATCAATGATTTGAGTCAAAAAGTCAAATACTATTTTCCGAAATTCGGCACAATTAAATAATTATTAACAAACAAAGATAGGCCAATCACGGCAAGCAGTGACATGTAACGTTGTTGATTGTGGATTGTTCCTCCTACTGCTTCGTTTCTTGATTAGTTGCAAGCTCAAGTAAACCGCCTTTTTTCGCTAATCACCGTAATTGGCTGATCTTTGTTAATTATTAACTCGTTAACTAAGTCGAATTTCGAAAAATGGTATCAGACTTTTCGACTCAAGTCATTGATGTGTACATGTAGTTCTCCGCTTGGACACCTGGAACCGGACACCCTGTATAGTCAATTTTGCCGAAATTTTATCGTAGTTCCTTCCCTTTCACTCAGCACTTTTTTCAAACTCGTTATCCCACTTCAAACAGACTTTTCTTTTTAAGTAAATAGCATAAAGAAACACGAGTCACACATGTTTTTATATCTTTGCAGTATAACTCTGTCACGGGTTATCGGACAACCCCTTTAACAAAGGAAAAAGAAAATAAAATTTAAAAAAAACGAGATAAAAAAGAGGTCTTTCTACCACATATGTACCGGCCAATAAATGTACTGTTTATCCTACTCTCGCGCGAAAGGATTATCCATTTCGACGATTTTTCCGCTGCAAAGCCGACGGCTGTTATCTCTACCCTCGCTCTTTCTCTATCGCCAGCACTTCCGCTTTTTGTTCCCACCGATTCCCTCTCTCTCTTTTGACGACATTATCCATCTTCGTCTATCATTTATCCCGTAAACCGTGTGCCTCCTCCTATTTCTTCTCGACGCGTACTATCGGTCCTGTCTGTACCTGTCGGTCGTCGTGGAGTACCAGGACAAAAGAGTTCCCTCTCTCTCTCTTTCCCTCTCCCTTCTGCTGCTTCTCGAGTAGAATGAACGAGCAAGAGAAAGAGGGAGAAAGTGGAAGCAGATTTCTGGTATACCCGACGGAGCGTGAATTATGAAATAACGAAGATCCGACGGCGGGTATCGTCGGCCGTCACTCCACAAGCGAGACGTGCGAGGAAAACTTTTCGAGAAGAGTATGTGTGAGGGAGAAAGAGAGAGAGGTGGTGGTCCCTAGACAGAACGAATTTTCCTCGACGTGCCTCCGGCAAAAGTTTGCCATCGTGCATGGTGGTGGTGATGTCAACACTAACGAATTTCCTCGTGTTCGTCTATATTTTAACCGTCTTTCTCTTCCTCGTTGACGTTGAATTAAAATAATATTAAACTCAGTGCTCGTGTGATATGATATCGTATTGCTACCGTCGTTGTATCATATGTTGGTTCCTAGAATGGGTATAGTTGGTAAAAAGAAAGCAAGTAGAAATTATTTTGTGGATTCAAATGTTTCTAACAATAGTATTTTTTTTATAGAGGAATAGAATAGCAAAAGACTTTTATTTATTTTGATTCTCGTTAAAATAAGGTTTGATAAATTTGCGAAAATGGTTTATTCTCCGTTTTTTCTAATGATAGTCTCTCTTAAAAAAAATGAGTACCTAATTCTAATAAATGTTTCCAACATAAATTCAGATCAAACTACGGTCGTCCCAAAACTTTCTTGCATTTCATTAGTACCTAAATATTAAAATTATATTTTGTCCATTTCGCTCTATTACCTTCTTCCATTAACGTCCAACAGAAAAGGTCACATGTTTATATGTATAAACACTGTGAAACAAAACAACTGCGTGCACATCCTGAAAGAAACTTTAGAGACAACCTAGAACTACTCTCCGAGATCATAATATCGTTGTTAATTAACGAACGTTGCAATAACCACGATATATTAAGCGACTCCGTCTTACGTTTCGAAACGATTTATTAAGGTTATACAGACGCCTGCTAAGAATGACGCGTCGTGAATGGATGGAACGTGATAAATAATCGGTCTTGACGGTGATGAATTATTTGGCAAGTTATTACGAAGAAGTGCATGTAACATGCATGCAACGTAACATGCAAGTAGGTAAGAATGCACGATATCGATTACTTCGAGTAAATGCTTTACATTACCTGCAGGTAATGCATGGGATCTCTCGTACGGGTGAATGCGCCTTTGTGCGATGCGAGGAAGAAGGGTTTATGAAAGGAACGAGGTGCGTGATTCATTGTAATCTCTTCCGTGAACGCTGATGCCTCACAATTCAGAAAAAAGAAACTAAAAAAAATCCTATAGATCACGATGTTAATTGAAAGAAAAATTGTCTATAAAAAAAAATATACCTGCTGAGTTAAGAAGCGATATCGGGAATTGTATTATGTTTTAATTTTACAATTATATAATGTTCTTTCTTTGTAACAAATAAGGTTGTTATTCTGCCCATCTGTAATATCATATTAAATTATTTTGTTGTAAAAAGAACATACCTAATAAAAACGGTGCTTTTCTGGCATTTTTCATACAATATGAATTTGTCTGAACCATTTGCGATCCACATTATGTTAGATATTTAATTTCAAGTAATACACAAAGTTATTAAATAAATTTTGTATAACTTTTTATTACAAAATTTATGGTTCGTTAAGCGACATAGATACAAAGGTGATTTTTATCACATACTCGCAAAAGTGTCGAGTCAGACCAGAGACCAAAAATAAAAGTTATATTTAAATTTCGTAGAAAAAAAATCTATTATTCAAGATTGAAAATAACTGAAAGTCATCATTAAATATTTTCGAGTAATAGATTTTCAAAATATTTAATGATGATTTTAAGTAATTTTCAATTTTGAGTAATAAATTATTTTCTACGAAATTTAAATATAACTTTTATTTTGGATCTCTGGTCAGATTCGACGTACAACCACAAAAAGGATAACTCGTTCGAAACGAAGGGAAAAAGAAAAGTGAAAGGATAAAAATAAGAACAGTAATGACAACCACGCGAAAGGAGAATCGTGCATATAATTCGAGTGCTCCAATCGCGGTTCGATTTCATCCGAAATTCAAATGCGCCGACTGCTCTCGGTCAGTTCGAGCGGAAAAGTATTCGTGTCGAAGTATTCAAATGGCCCCGGGGCCACTCGGGCCCGATCTGAAATTCAATCGAAGTATTTGATCTCGAGGTTGAAGGTTCCGCAAGTACGAGAAGGAGAAATGCACGTGTAGAGAGATACTCGCGGTCTGGTTAGCCCGAGTAGCTCACGGCGAATACGGACGGACGCTTTTCGGGGATTCAAAGACAATGAGAAGGTGAATCGTAAAAGAGTGGGAGTGAATAAAGGGGCAGTAGGGTGTGAGTCTCTATCGGAGAACCTGCCGAGAACGTTTTTCGTGTTTGCTCTCGTATTTCTTGTTTTTTCTTTCTCTCTCTCTCTACTACCTTTCTCTTTAACCTCTTCTATCTTTTTCACTTTTCTATCCATCTTCTACTTACTTCTTTTTTTTTTTCTTTTCTTTTCTCTGTCTCTCTTTCACTAAAAGTCACTCTTAATGCTCGATTAAAGTTCCGAGAGCGTATATACACGGTAGCCTAGTCTAGCTAGGTTTCCCTTTGACGCTGTCGATTCGTTTCCACGTCGAATGGGAAGTAAAAGATCGTAGAAGAGTAGAGTAGTCGTTAAGGCAAGACTTTACACGCCAATTTCAATTTGAATCTTCGAATCGTCGTTCGCACTCACTTCGCTCTCTTTCTTGAAGATGAAGAAGCAAGTGAAATAAACTTTCGAGACGCTCTCTTCAAAGCTGATACGTTCTATAGACACACGCGCGCTTTAGGTTTTGGAAATTTATCTTAAACGGGGAAAGCTTCGAGTTGACGATACTTTAACGTAAATTGCGAGGTGATGCAGGTATATGGAATGGAAAGCATCCATTTGTACTTAAATTTCACTTTGAACTCTGTCAGCAACGAATAACACTGTACCCACTCTGTCTACGATCAGTCAGGAAAAAATTCGGACGCTGTATAAAGTTAAATAACTTTTTTATAATTTAATCAAACTACTTGAGTTTTTGCAAACATATAAAAAGATTAGTTCATTATATATCATATTGTTGTTGTATTGAGAAAATTTGCAATTTTCGAAGTTACAGCGAAAATAAAAAAACTAATTTTTATTTAATCTTTTATCTGAGCTTGTAATGAAAATTTAACTCCATTATATAAGTTAGATATATGCATATTGTAAATTTCATCTAAATCCATTAAGGTTGTCCCGAATTACAAAAGTTTAAAAATTCCAAAAAAGGTCGAAAATCTGCGATTTAAGCCGATTACAGCGATTTTCTGCCGTATTTTGCAATGTTTAAACATTTGTAGCTCGGAACCAGATTTCCAGATGTTTATGAAATTTACAATATGCATATATCTTAATTATATTTACAAAATGGAGTTGTTAAATTTTCATTACAAGTTCGGATAAAAAAAAATAGTTTGTTTTATTTTCTTTGTAACTTCGAAGATTGCAATTTTTTCAATACAACAAAAATATGATATATAGTAAACCAATCGTTCTATATGTTTGCAAAAACTGAATTCGTTTCATTAAATGATAAAAAAATTATCTAACTTTATACAGCGTCCGAATATTTTCGTGACTGACTGTAACACACGCGTACGCGAGTACGATTATACGTTTAAAAATAATTCGGGAGAAAAATAAGGAGAGAGAAAGAGGACGAAATGTGATGGTACGATTTCATGCCAACGAAAGTGCTCTCACCGGAAAATGTAAAAGGTCTCCCGCACGGCGTTCTTCTCTCGATCTTTTGACTTCGGCAAGTACCAGCTTCCCGCAGGATCAGTTTCCGTTTTTCTCTTTCTCTTGTAGTAGATAGAAGAGCGAGCAAGTCGGACTTCTCTTCTTTCCTTCTCATTTTCCTCTTATAATGCGGCCGTAGAGAGAAACGGGTCGCGTTTTGGATGCTATAGTAGCTCGCGGATGTTGGAGAGGATGTTTCCGTGCCCTATTCTCTCTCTCTCTCTTTCATTCTAGAGCGACCATTTTACTCCCACCCTTCGACCAACGTTATGAACCGCGAGAGTAACGAAAGCTGAGACTCGCTGACCGTAAAATAGTGTGTATGGTAATCCACGCATTCTCGTAAAAGACATGTACGTACCTGTATATACACGATTTCGTGCGAAAATAAATCTATGTAGGTATGTATAGAAAAGTTGATCACAAAGTGATTTTTTGTTGTGTTAGTAACATTTGTTTTTTAACACTAGATCTACCAAACCCGTAAAAATGAGATTGTACAGGGTGTAAAAAAATGTTTTGTCTTGACTACCATAATTGGGTTCTACACTTTCAAATCAGTAAAGATCTACAAAAATAATTCCCCGCAAAATTTACTTTGATCTCAAAAATCAAGGTCCAATTTTTTGTTAACTATGTGACGTTCTACTCTTCCTTAGGCCAAAATCGTCAAAAGAACCATATGTTCCAAAGCAACCCTTTCGTCAGAAATTTATGTTGAAATATTGTTATTTGCAAAATGAATTTTATGTTGCATAGCTCCATATATTAAACTTAACGCTCGTATATCATGTGTGACAAATGAGTGATATTTGTTGATTTTCGAGATGAAAGTCAATTTTGCAGGGAGTTTTATTAGTAGATCTTCACCGATTTGAAAGTATAGAATCCAACTATGGTAGTCAAGACAAAACATTTTTTTACACCCTGTACATATATTTTCACAATTTTTCAAATAATAAAATCACTTTTGTAGAAAGTTATACATTTTATTGATTAAAGATGGCAAATAAAATGTTTTTCTATAATGTCGGTAGATTTTATGTTAATAGTACAAAATATTGAACAAACCAAACATAGAAACAAGTCCCTACATGTATTTATTACCTCATTCCTTTATTTCCTTTCCGCAGTAATTTGATTTTATTATAAAATACATTGATATACCTACGCACCCTCATAAAATTCAATTAAATAATGTTATACAACGAGTGATAATTAATCTTTCGTGATTTTCCCAGTCACAAAAATGTTCTTCATGAATTTTGTGTTATTTATCGATGCTACCACGTTCGGAAATGCACCATAGTAATTTCGTAGATGCAGAGGCCGCCATGTTGCAGGCTGGTACCATCAGGTGGTACTGGATCGGGCAGTTATTATAATCAATGCGCCGCGTGATATTAAAACCGGGCGAATCAGCGGCATTCCAACTGTTACCATCAAAATGGTTAGACAATCAAAACGTACTTGAGTTAATGCGGCTTTGAGTCGACCGCATGGCTATCGTAATTTAATTTTGCGGTTAAGCAAGAGCTTGCTAGTAAATAAGAATTAGAACAGGTAACCGTTTTTTATATAAAAAATTAAAGAGACGAAAATTCATTGAGAAGAAAAAATAATGCATTCTATTTATATTTTGCTAGTAATTAAACTTTCATTGTTTTATCTTTTCCCGTGGTTCCTTTCATTCTAACATTATTTGTGAAAGAAGATAAAAATGGACTTTCCAAGCAAGAAGCTCGGATTCATTTCAATCGATCGTACCTAATAACTGCATCACTCTCTACCGTACGCTACGTTGTTAACAATTAAAGTACTATTATTTGTTCCCTTCGTTCGCGTTCTTCTCGACTCAATAGCTATCATTTCTCGAATACAAAACTTCTCGTTTATCGTTCACGAAGGTACAGAGTTCAATAAAGGAGAATCTTTCGATTCAAAAAGGACAACTACGCAAAACAATGCCCTTATGTCTCTCGACGATACTCTCAATGTTTGATTAATTATTATCGCAATCTGTTTATACATTTTTTTTAGACGCATCGATATGCCAATAAATTATTAAACGAATAAAAATCATTTATTTCTGACTCGAGGAATCTAAAAAAAATGATGTTTTTATAAACTTTTTTTTTTGGTAAGAAAGCAAATAGAAGAAGAAAGTATTTAGAATAATGTGAAATGGAGAAAAAATCAAGGTCCCCGACCAGTCGAAGAAGTCCTGCTTCTGACAGGAGCGAAGTAACCCTTCGTAATAAGTACCTACTCCCATCCTAACGACGCAGAAGGTGAAAGGTCGAAGGAGCGAGTGCCACGTCCACGATAGCTGCTGACTTCTTTGGAGAAGAAAGGAAAAATTTCACAGGGCGCGCCGTGAAACTCGCGCCACGTCCTAGAAAATGAGACGTAAAAATAGATTCTGTCGGAGGTCGAGGGGAGTGAAAGAGGGGGTTCGTGGAATGGAGAAATGGAAGGAAAAACAGAAGAGACAAGGAGGCGAGGAAAAGAGAAAGGGAGCGAAAGGGAGGAATGGAAAAGAAAAGAAACGAGGAGTTCGGACCTGCTTGCTCTGCAAACTATACTCGGCTGTCAACTACACGCTGCCGACGACCTGCCGTTGATTTAAAGACGAATGAAAGTCTAATCTCGTAGCTCGCGATACTAAATTTACGTATTACAGTGACTTTCGAATAAGACGATGGTTTAAAAAAATATATACAGAAACGATAGGCATTCTGAACTTTATATATTTCATACTTGGAGATAAATGTGGTCCACGCAATCTTGATCGCTCAATATCCAATACAAATCTCTTGCCATTGAACACAGGTTCGTTTCGAATGAATTTATGACAATTTTTTAAGTCCAATGAAAATAGGCATTCAATTGTTTTTTTTATAAAATAAAATAATTCAACTATTCGGAATAGATTAGGTAGGATTTTCAGGAATATTTTGGAAAGAATTGGATCGTGATACATAAATTTGGTAGAAAACTATAATAAACGTTTTAAGAAATCCTTTGCTTCACACGTGAGAAAGAACATTCGCACGTACACTCGACGATATCAATCACGATCGAGAAGTTTAAAACGCTGCCGTAATTGTATGATTTACGAGAGCGCCGCCGTGGTAACCAGCTTCGCCGGCGATTTATTAAAACTTCGTCCGACGGGCTAAAATCGGAATCACACGTGGAGAGGCACGAAGTGCGGTACTGTTATTTCAAAATGAACGCTACTAACTACGATTCGTCGATCGATAATGAAAGCTAAAAAAGAGGATAATTAAGAGTAATCGTGTTCGACAGGCAGGGCAATTATATCGAAACGTCGAACGAAGTGATCATTTTAATCCGACCTTTTGGACACCCGAAAAAGTCACTTAATATACGACAGAATCGTTTGAAATATTGCTTTAATTTTAATCCTTTGTCCCTCGCATTACTTTAGACAGTTAATTACAAGTAATATACATCAATTTTGCTATTTTTATCACAAGATTTTGCGTTACTTTCGATTGAATATTAAATTTTATTGTGTATTAAATACAGATTGTCTCGGAAGTGGGTGATCAATCTAAATGAGATGCCGAGGGAGGTCATTTCCAATCGGAATAACCATTCGTGTTATTATCCAATTATTGATGGTTCAAAAATTATTAAAAAATTATTTGTCCATGAAATTACCTGGTATAACTAATAAAATATTTATTCCTTTTTATACATATATAAGTTAATTAGTTGATTTGTAACTTTTTAATAACCAACTTTATTATAGGAATAAATTTTGAAATAATTTTTGAAGCACCTTGTCCATCATCGCGGTTCGTTTGATCATCCATTTCTGGAACGCTCTCTATATACGCCAGATAATTTTTTTAATTTTTAACTTACAAAGATATAGAAACGTGTTCTGTCGTATACACAAAATAAAGTATCGAATTATAGCTATTAATGTTAGTTTTTGAATTCTCTAAAATCATCGTCCCCAGTGAAGTTAATAAAGTACACTATTAATCGTATTAAAAATAACTCCTCCTATCTCGTCGTAGACTTATTTTCGTACTAGACAATCCGCAATAGAATCATTCACGTTGTTCAATGCAGTACACCGTGAAAAAACTCGGCGGAGGGTATAAGGGGAGAGAAGCGAAATGAGAGACGGCCGTTCTTCACTTTTCACGTAGCTAAATGAAGAATCTTTCTAAGGAAAAGCCGTCATTAACGAAGTAAGTACCTTTCATCCTCCTCACCCAACCCTATTTACCCCCTACCCCTCGTTCACCTTCTCGAAATGCTTTCACTCGCCGGACGCGTTGCCCTTTAATTAAATTTTCTTCCGTCTCGAGAAGGGGGGAGGGATGGGGTGGAAGAGTAATTTGAAACAACACGACAGATGAAAACTTTTCATTTTGAATTGCGTAGCGGTGCTGCTTGACGAATGAAGCGCGAGCTTTTATTGAAGAGAATTTCGAAAACCGTTTTACCCTTTTCGTTCACGGCCACGAGGACACGCTCGAAGCTTTACGAGCATCGCGAAAACCCAACCTACCCGCTTTGCTTCTAAAGGAACCTCTTGGTAGAACACGATGAATTACTACTCGCATAAAAAAACGGTGTTAACGATGATGACTTTTTTTCTTTTATTTTGTATGTAAAGATCACGCAACCTTGATCTTTGTCAATGAGAGTTCCTTTGGGGCAAAAGAAATTAACGTTTTAAACGAAAAATTAATTGTAACGTGTCGAAAATTTATACGAAAATTTGGTTAAAACTCGTTTAAAATAAAGATCAAACCGATATTTTCATCACACTTATCTTCTTCAACAGTACGATAGAAATTCATTGACTGTTCAAGATAATCAAGAAGAGAGTACAAAATAGGTCTTTAAAACAGTCAGAGTGAGAAATTTAGTCAAGCGACCGATCATTAGAGGCTAGTTGGTCGTCATACTTTTACTACTCATAGATTTTTTCAATAAATATCATTGTTTTGAGGAAGTGTTCGTGCCAATATGCTTTTCCTACCAATCTCATGAAATTCAAACTGTATCTACGGAATACTGATACTTGCATATTGCAAAGTTTCAAAAAGATTCATGGTCCCAAATATTGAAATATTTCTTACCAAAGTGAACACTTTTTACATGCATTTCCTATACGAAGTAATGACAAATTCTCTACTCTTTGCTACAACTTGAAAACGGTTCTTACGATTTCATTAAAAATCTACTCAATAATAAAGAGACACATAAAGTTTTGTACAAAAAATGCAAAATGTTAACCGTTTAGTTTGATAGATGCAGCTAAAGAAAATGTAAAATTTGTATGTGACAACATTGATTGTCACTTTCGTTAGAATAGTTGGGTCACACGACGGACAGTCCCATATACCGTCTTGAGATTTAAGCTTTCCCATCCAATTGTATTAGGGTAAGGTTGTTTAAGTCATACCCCCTAAGAAGAAACCTGCATAACAATGAATATTTAGCAAATATGTAAAAACTATATTTGCTATTCGATTCTAGTGTAGATATTGTTTTTATTTATTAGAACAACTCTGAAAAATCTTTGTGTTGTCATATAAATTAATCTAAATTAAAAAAAAAAGACTCCAAATACAGAACAGGTACGACTTGAGCAACCTTACCCTACAACAACTATCTTTGAAGCAAGTTTTTCAAGTCCACCCCCATAACAACGCATGTACGTAAATCACGTTCCAACGATCTGACACACCCCTGATCTCTAAACTCCAAAGTGAGCCAGACGTTCAGCTAACATCTTTCTTTCAACCTTTTGCTTCGAAGTCGAATCCAGGAAGATAAGAACAAGAGCGAAGAGTAAGACGAACGTGGACGTTACGCGGATGTTCCTTATTCGGAGGCACCCTTTCACCCGTTAAATTACAAAATATCCCACGGGAAATTCTTCAACGCGGAAGGCGCCGGAAGCTCGGCCAGCTTCCTTCACCGTCTGGCTGTCCTGCAACGAACAACGAAGATAGATGACACGAACACTGCAAGGATACCGTTCCGCGCATCTTCTTATCGGCCGCATAAATCAACGATCTCGCTAGCATCTTTTTCCTTTTTCTTAAGCTTCTACATCTTCTTTTTCTCTAGCTTCTTCTTCAACCTTTCGTCTTCGTCTAACCATCCTCGTCGTTCGTCTCATCCACACCCTTTCCTTTTCTTCCAGCAAAAGCACCAACGATAACGCTAGCATGTCTTAAAACGGTCGCCGCCACTCAACCGTGTATCTACTACCTACCGTAAGCCACGGCATCGTGAGACGATTTTTCTTCCTCCTTCTGTTCCCTTTCGTTGCAATCGCGTACACTCGAGACCGACGAACTTTTCATTAAATTTTCTCGAGTTAAGTTGTACGTGTGATCGAGAGAAACGTATTGTATTTATGCGTCGAGTATTAATAGTGGTTAGAGTGTCCAGAGACTGGTAACTTTTCTAGAAATTGTTAAAATGATATCTTGATATTGACACCATCAAGAAATAAAGTTTTAACTCGAGTTACGACCGTTTTCAGATAGTTCTATGCGATTTATAATAAAGGGGAGATAAATCTTGTCAAGTCTAACCAAATCTGACGAATTTTTGCACTGGACTGGACTAAAAACCTTAAACCTTATTTAATTTATTGTACTTTGCAGGTAGAACAAAATTTTGGCTAATTACTAAGTAATTACTAAGTTAACAAATATTCTTAAACGAAAAAGTTTGTATAGATCTAAACTTATTTTTGTACGAATGTGTACGAGTTATTAAAATCGTTAGACTTGGCTATACGTAATATCTTACTTTCATTACTAAAAGATTCTCAAGACTTCGCTATATTTTTTTACATGAAATGTTTTTAATTTTTAATTTTCCATTGAAAAGAACTACAGCAATTTGAATTACAACTCTATTTATTCGGGCTGCCGTTAAAGTGCCTTCATGCAGAATAATTTTTTAGTTCCTATGATTTGAAAATTAATAATGCCATTGAAGACATTATGAAGTTGTACAAAAATGGAGTACCAAGATCCTAACGTGATCAAAGCTGTCGTGTATTTCCCTATTAATTCGAATCATATAGACATATTCAATCCTGTCAACGTAACATAGATATCAAAGCCAAAGGATCACAGTGATGTTCACGGCACGGGCATCTATTAATTATTTTAGATCAAGCCTAAATTGTTGAGAGTTAAGCGTGTAGGATAATCCTATTTATGGAGATTACAACGATTGACAACGATGCAACAACGTGATAATGTAACGTTAACAAAGGTAATCACGATGCGTTGCGATATCGGATTGCAAAAACTGTTAATAACAACGATATCTAATTTGCCATGCGTATCATTGCAACTAATAAGCTACGAACTGGTTCTATAATAATCGAATGCATATGTTTTTGCTAACAGCTATAATACATTGTAACCCGATCTCACTAGTCCATACAAGTTTGAGCTAAATTCTTGCGTCGATATTAATTTTGCCTGTTAATTCTACAAGTCACAAATTCTAATATTTAGGTAGTCAAAAATGTTCAGTTAATAATTATACTTGATAATAAATTTGTCAGATCTTCTTAGATAACTATCAAACCTTTGACCTGTTTCAGTTCCAGCGGACATTTGATAATTACTTTCAGAATCGACCAGTCAAATTTAGATTGACGAATGAACTGTACTAAAACTAATTTTGACTAGCGAAATCGAGTTTTAACGAATTTCAGATTGTAACGCAGAATACAGGTGTGCGTGTAACGTGCATTATGTCCATATCAGCAAAATCGTATGTAACTATTTTCCATACGAGTTCCTTATGTTCTTTTTACAACCTAATCTGGCTTGACAATTTTTTTTACTGCCCATGCAATATCGTAGAAGCTCTCGACGTTTTTATCATTTCTTCTTCTTCTTCTCTCTTTCTCTCTATCGGAAGAGCGCTTGAAATCGCTGAAAACGTGTGCGAAACGTAAAGGCACGCTCGAACGTTACACCGACGCCATATACAGGGTGTCTGGTTCCAGGTGACTAAGCGGCCACATACATGTGCACAAGTATCGACTTGAATCGAAAAGTCTAATAAACTTTTTCGAAATTCGGCTTAGTTTTCGAGTTATTAATTAATAGAAATCAGCGAAAGAAGGCGGGACGAAGGCGGTCTACTCAAGCTCGTAACTAGGTGAGTGACGAAACAGGAGGAGGAGCAATCCACAATAACCAACAACGATAATCGGAACGTAACGCTTCAACACGTGTTTACTTTTATCCCTTATCTCTCTTTCTCTCTCTCTCTCTCTCTCTCTCTCTACGCACTTCCGAATGCTGGAAGCTCGCGCTGACTTCTTTGGTTCCGAGAGCGAAAGAGAGATAAGGGAGAAAAGTAAACACGTGTTGAAGCGTTACGTTCCGATTATCGTTGTTGGTTATTGTGGATTGCTCCTCCTCCTGTTTCGTCACTTACTTAGTTACGAGCTTGAGAAGACCGCCTTTGTCCCGCCTTCTTTCGCTGATTTCTATTAATTAATAACTCGAAAACTAAGCCGAATTTTGAAAAAGTTTGTTAGACTTTTCGATTCAAGTCGATACTTGTGCACATGTATGTGGCCGCTTAGTCACCTGGAACCAGACACCCTGTACATGCTCCCACCATAACTTTTTTATATCGCCGGCTGTTTCCTCCACCTTTCTTCTTCCTTTCCCTTTCCTATTCTCATCTCTTCACCCCCTCAAACTGTTTTCCATGTCCTCCTTCCGCGAAGGATTTCCTTTATCGTCCTTCCGCGTATAAAAGCACCGATCGAGCGATCTTTCAACGCCTCTATTCGTACATTATGAATCCTATATTTCTCCTCTCCCCTCTCTTGCCCGTGACGTTCGCGGGAAAGAAGTAAACGTTAAACAGCCAACGATAGGCAACATCTAACAGAATGCGGTCAAAAATTAATTTTTTGACAGATTATTTTTAAACGAATTGATTTAACACGTTCCGTGCCACACCAATTTTTGAAGACTTTCCGTTATGATTTAGTTTTGCTTGTAACGTATTTCTTGCAATATTTATGGTGGTTCAAAAATCATGATTATCAGAAGAAAGATGTAGAGATTAAAATGTACTATAGATGTCATTCAGTTATTGAATTTTTCCTTTTCAACGAAAATGTAGATGGCCTGAATGGAAAGTACTGTGTGGGGCGTATACGCCCCACGTGGTACGGAACGTGTTAAAAATATTTTAGGGTTGAACTTTTCTTTTTCTTCTAAATAAAATCTATTTATTTATAAAAAGTAATTAATACATTCGAGACTGACGTGTTAAAACAACACTATTTCCAGCAACCCAGCCAGCCACTTTTTTTTATTCGTGTATATGACCCACATGGTGAATTGTCGGTCTAGAATATATTAATCAATGAATTTTTTTTCAAATTGGTATAATTGAGCACATTTTGTATAAACTGAACAATATGTACACAACAACATTTTTACAAAAATACCGAACTAGAAATATATCCATTTTCTCTAATCTTTCTCTTATTACAAGCGTAGAGTGATATAAAAAGTATTTGTTAAGAATATTAGGTTAGTACAAATAACCATATAAAGTATAAAACGCAATAACGCTAAAGCAGGTCTCTTTCGTCTTCGCCATTTAACTTACAAAAACACGTTGCGAAAACCTCGTAGTAAATGCGAATATAACCATCCCTTTTTTTCCGCGAAGCACATACGCTCACACTCGACCATATACTAAGCCATCCACACAAGCAACGATAAAATGTACCAAAAAGGGATATACCGTGGTCTGTCCCATAGTTACTTGAAACAGAGATGGATAAACAGATAGAGACAGAGAGAGAGAGGAAAATCATTTCTATTTGGGCATCGAAGCGTGCACTGGAAGCCGTTTCTAAATACTGTCTGACGACGTAGGCTCGCAAGTCTAGTTCATACACGGGTAGAAGAGATCGACCCTCGGGGATTCGTTCCGCCCTCTCGATTTCAATCTCTTTTCATTCCGACCCCAACTGGTTGGTTGGTGTCTGCTGAGAGGCCACGTTCTCGCGGGACGCGTCGCGCGAGAACCATCGAAATACCACCGACGATTTTCACTCTCTCTCACTCTCTTTAGCCCTTTCAATTATCGTGTCGGGAAGCCAAGAGAATCTCGACACCTGAAAACGTTCGTATGCTGTAAACAGAAATTCAATGAATGATGTCATACACGCGTACGTATATCTCGAGTGGAGTCTCGTGCCAGGTTTCGATAAAGAACATGTTTAATAAACTTTTTACGTGCATCGTCGATTGTTATTCGTGAAATCATTAAAATTATTGAAGAAATGTGGATAACGTTCGATGGAATGCACGAGTAGGCTGGTATATGGAGTACAGGTATTTACCTGTATAAAATACATTTTAAATAGCCATCTACAATTAGTGATGGATTCAAGACAAGACAAAAATCGAACATACTTGTCTTGTCTTGATTTTTTACAATCGAGAATTAGTATGTTTTGATCTTGACAATCAATTTCTTGTCTTGATTCTTGATTCTTGCAAGATTCTTGATATTTTTATAATATCTGTAAATATTTATTTACCACACCTTGATTTATTATTTTTGACAATTTTTATAAAAATTATTGAAAAATATCTTATTTAAATTCTACTAGTCATAAAAATTAAAAGAACAAGAAAATTCTTGAAATTTTTAAGCCATTTTCAAATGACTCTATATCAGCTACGCACTTAAGAGTACGTTTGAGGACGCATCTTTACAGAATAGAAATTTTCTATATTTACAATAAAAATAAACTGCAGTTTTCAGTAAAATTATAAAGTTTATTGTTTCGAATTAATTTAAATTTTGCATTTAATTATTTAAAATTGAAAATAGACGGAAGAATCTCAACATGATTATAATATTACATAACCAAAAAATTGTCTTGAAAAATCAAGTCTTGTCTTGTGAAGATCTTGAAATTCTTGTCTTGCCGTCCATCACTAGTCTACAATTCAGCAATAGTACAACAGTAGTTATTTTTTACATTTATAATCTAACGCATTCCTTGGTATTAAAAATGAATACACATATACGAATTCCTTTCACAGGCCCAGTAGGAATGTAAATAATTACTGATCATTTTCTCAATCGTACGATCTCAAGTATAATAATTTCACACGACCCAAAAATTTTATTGTATCCGTATCCTCTCGCGGACCAACGAATGAACGCGGAGTGGGTAGCTTTTGTACGCTTCCCTCGTCCTTTAAACACGTTAACGCGATGTTAGGAGTAATTCCGAGCATCTCGCAAACACACACACACACATGAACTTACACAAATACGCAGGAAACATTCGTAGAGAAGGAGAAGGCTTTCGGGCAAAATACACAGGAAGCTGACTCAGAACCTGTATGTGTGTATATGAGAGACAGAGAGGACGAAAGAGGGAATCATGTTGGCACTTCTTGTTCAAGGACCTTCGCATTACAAAGCTACCCCTACACAATCCCTGCGTATATCCCAACTTATTCGCGCTCAACACAGTGTAGATAGACGACTCGAAAGCGAGTACGGAAGTTCGGAGGAGAACGGGCTTCGTACGGATCCGACCTGAGGATTGTATTACTCGGGACTCTCTTTCCCTCTCTCTTTGCTACAAAGAGAAGGACAGCTAGCAATCTAATGCTTTATGCAAGAAAGCGGATGTTATTGCACTGTACAACGTTTACACCCCTCGCCATGTCCCGATTCTCTTCTTGATATTAGCGTAAGACGGAGTTTATCCGCGATACCTTTATAATTTCCTTTGTATACTCTTCGTTGACTACAGCCGGAAATTGGAGTTACGGGAACAAGATGTCGGTTGTTAGGTCGTTCACGAGTGTCGCTGGCTTTTTAAAGAATTTCACAGTATCGAATCGTGCCAATATCAAACACATTTATTGCAGGAGGAACAAACAAATTTTTAGTAGGATGAAATTTTGAAATGAACAAAATTTTAGCTTGAAGATAAAGAAGCTTTCGAAAATAGAATTATAATCGACAGGAACTTTTGAACGACTCGATACGTGTATATGATTGAGTTGAACAGAAAAGTCGAGTTTTTGATCGGGTGTCTTTGTATTGCTCTCCTACGTGATTGTTTTAGCTATTCTTTTGTTTTTATAACCTTATTTAGTATTCCATCACTTGTTCCATTTACGTTGTGAGAGTACCATTTTTTGCAGCATATACCTATTTTTGTTTAAAAAAGAATGCTTTTCAAGCAATTTTTCCTGGCTGACTGATTAATCGCGTTTACTTAGAATTATTAATTTCTACATTTACGTTCCAAAAACTTTCACAAACGTACATATCACTTTACTAAATAATTAAAAATAATGACTAAATAATCGAGAGATTTCAATTCTCATTTTCGAAGCTCTCAAAGAAAACGTATTCCAATAGTTTTAGTACATATTCGATATGGAAACAGTGATATCAACTATCCCCTATTAATTTACGTACGAAAAGTATTAATCGCGAGCTTGCGCAGGAAGGCGTGGCACGATCACGACGTGACGAATTTGCGGCTTAATTAAAACGTTCGGGCTAGGGAAGTGCGACGAGTCCTAATTGGAAAATTAACGTTACTCGGCTGCTATGCGTTCAATCGGAGTATTATCGTCGCTTAAGACCGATTGGTAAGCCACTCGGTGATGCGTGACGTACTCGAACGTCGCACCACGTCATTGTACCCGTTAATGAAAGATTAGCTCAGGTGGGTGTATATCGACTAGTCCATGTTAACGTGATCGAAGAGAAAAGCGAAGAAGAGAATGATAGGTAGGGATAGGTGAATGGTTTTGGTCTTGTTTAATGAGATTGTCGCGAGGAATAGTATCGTGCGAACGTATTCGCGAATCGTACAAGGGGGTTGGGAATACAACGTACACGTTCGCTTCTCAATAAAGGGAGGAAATGCTTCTGCGCTCTAATTAAACGTTACTCCGGTTAGCCCTTCAATTATGGGCTGATTGGATCAGCTCGATTAGCCCGATTTCGAACGAATTTCGTCATGTCCGTGTACGTCCATATCTCTGTCTCTACCCTACG
The DNA here is from genome assembly GCA_916049575.1 of Ancistrocerus nigricornis. Lineage (NCBI taxonomy): Eukaryota > Metazoa > Arthropoda > Insecta > Hymenoptera > Vespidae > Ancistrocerus > Ancistrocerus nigricornis. The sequence goes on along the minus strand of OU696668.1, from coordinate 9,332,763 downwards.
AACAAACACAAGCGTAACAGTCGCCAGGGATATCGTTTCGATAAACGAGAGACCGAATTTCTACGAAGTTCCTCGCTGACCGATACAGAAAATTCGTCGAATCGAGAAAAGCTCTTATCGTTGAGATAACTGCCTCTTTCATTTGCTTCTTTACCCTACTTTTCTTTTTTTTCTTTTTCCTTTTTTCTTATTCGATCTTCGATAATCATCGACGATAAACCTCGCGATATCGGCGATAACGAGAATCCTCGTAAATAGCTTCGTGCATTCTGCGCTTAAGTAGCCTTAATCGATGCCGTTTATACGATGCCATTCGAGTCAAAAATAAGCGTGTACGTTTAGCGAATAGAAAACCCTTGTCTCAGTTCGATATTCCTTCATTATCGTACGTTCGAGAGCCATATTTTTAAGAGCACAGTTGTAAATTGAATGGAAGCTCGTAAATTGATGCTTCCTAAATTGGAACTGGGAACGTAAAACTTCCGTAATGAAACTTTAGATTGCGAGCAGGGCAAAGAACGAGAAGAGAAAATCGTTGAGCATGAAACGGAAGATACTCGGCGTTGCTTCTCTCCGACTTTGAAATAAAAGACGAAACGCGTGGATTCATTTCGGAATCATCCATTTCTATGAGTTATTATGCCTAATATAGATGGAAGGTGTAAAAGTGATAGTTTTAAAATTATCATTTAGTAGAAAATTCAATTACGTTTTATCTCGTGAGTACGTAGAACACATGTTTGCATGAATTTATTATAAACATACGTTATAGAAACGTACAGGGTGCTCGGTTTCAGGTGTCCCAGCAGAGAACTACATGTGCACATCAATCATTTGAGACAAAAAGTCTAATACTATTTTCCAAAATTCGGCTCAGTTAAATAGTTACTAATTAACAAAGATCAGCCAATCACGGCCAACAGCGACATGTAACCTTGTTTATTGTGGATTGCTCCTCCTACCGCTTCGTCTCTTGCCTAGCTGCGAGCTCGCCGTAATTGACCGATCTTTGTTAGTTAATAACTCGTTAACTAAACCGAATTTCGAAAAATTGTATTAGACTTTTCGACTCAAGTCATTGATGTGTATATGTAGTTATCCGCTTGAACACTTGCAACCGGACACCCTGTATAAATATAATTTCATAATTATATTCCATACGTAATTTGAACGCGTAAACAATAGTCCTCGTGTTTGCTCGATTATTCATCGATAATTTCAGCCGCGAACGCTACTTGCATCGCGAACGGGCGAGTAATATTCTTAGATACGATTAAACGTTCTCTCGCTTGAATATTGATTCAAACCACTCGAGTCGGAGCTTAGAACTATTCATTACCCGATTACCGTGTCACGAGGAAGATAAATTTAATAGTTACGAATGCAACCGAGGAATTTCCACAATCGTCGAACTCACGAATGCGCCAGAAACCTAAAATCGCGTAGCTGGAGATTCCTATAAAATATGCAAGTACCTACAAAAGATCTGAACGTGCAATCATTAACTTGGTCCAGCATTCCTTCTGATCCTCTTACAAATTTTATTATAGTAATTTGGAAATAGTAGATGAAAAACAAGTTAAAATGTTTACAATTGTATCGAGTAAAATTGATAGGCCTGATAACATGTATTTTGAGATATGTAAAGATTATAATATACCTGTTGAGAAGTTCAAAAATATTCAATAATACCAACCACTCGATTGACGAGTACATGTTACCAATAAAAAGCTATATTTCTCTCTTATCGAATATTACGAAACACGGGCAATAAAATTTAACCCACATACCACGCATATTGTTCGTTGACACGGATAGGAAACAATCTCGACACATAATTACTTTGATCTACGATCTCACCTAAAGAATAGACTCCGCCCATTGGCAGGCAGATCGGAAGTGCAGTGAACCGAAGATGGGTAGAAGCTCAACGTAGGATGAAGCACGTTTGGCCGATCGTTCCTGAGATTCGTGGTTCCCTCGTCAAGGACCTAGAACGAGCAGGAGAGAGAGAGAGGGAGAGGAATATGAACGGCAGCTATGGGATAGGTAGAGAGCTTGAGTCTCTGCCAGCTAGAGAGGGCTGGAGAGGGATACGCTATTACGTCTTAATACTCTGACCGTGCCAACGGGCGGCCATACCGACGCGTCGTAACTTCCCTAAAGCGTGCCAGAACTAGACAGATGCCTTATTAATAACCCTCCACCCTAGTCCAGGCCGATAGACACGGCCCAATACAGCTACCGTACCGTTCATCCCTACCTTACACCCTTATATGGACCTTATCCGGACCTTCTCGATGGCTCGGATAAGTTCAATGTTCGGAAGGGTGAGTAGATATATCCCTGGAATTCTTATCGCTCGATGCCACCAACATAGCTATGTACACACGTACATACCTCGAGAGCGTTGGTGTGTAAGTGTTTAATATCGAATGTCCATGCGCTACGAGGGACGTGTCACTCACCAAATTCATGGCTACCTTTCGTATGGTTGGTTGGCTGTTAATCTTGGAACTAGAACTTGCTAAGTGTGATTTTGGTATTATTGTAATATATATAGTGGAAGTTAATTGTTAATAATAACGGATGAACTAATAGTTTTAATATTACAGCCCAGTCGTAGGTGTTGCTAACGATATATGTAACTATGACGAAGATTGAACGTCGAGTGACAGTAAACAAATACTCGTTCAGTCCCATATGTCAAGACAAGCATACGTTTATGTCTACAAGATTACCGAACTTTATTTATCATTTTTTTTTAATAAAAATAACCAAACTTCTTACAACTTAATATTTGAAACGTTCGAAATGATGAAAGACAATGATTGAACGTTAAATATCGCGATGATCAACGAGAGGATGCAAAAGTAACGATACAACGTGCATCTACGTTCACCAGATTTATGTACGTTGTTAACCGTGGAAGACGCGTTATCTGGAAAATTAATATCGGTCTTCGCTATCTTTCCAGTCGAGTCTCGTACAAATTGCCTGGCCTTTCCAGTCATTTATTATTAACTTCGTCGATATTAATTATACCGGCACGTATCGTCCTCGATAAACATCTTTCACAATGTCTAGACTTTGAGAAGCATTATGTATGGATAATGTTGGTATATTGACGTAAAGACATGCCTAAAGTCTTTTCGAACGAACATCTCTTTTTACAATATATTCTACAATGCTACCAATATGCAGAGATGTCTAATAATTTCAATGAATCTTCTTTTCCGTATTAAGGTAATTGCGAATGCGGAATTGCAGTAGGAGTACATGAATTTAACATTAATTTGTATGCAAAATGTGTAAAATTTCCCACGTGATTTCGACAAGAGTACAGTATATTATAATAATAGTAATAATAATATTCGGGAAGCGTATTTTTGGATTAACTCTCACCAACGCGTGACCTTTCATTTTATGCAAGTGGAGGTGACTTAGCAAAGCCACGATTATACAATAGCGGAAGATATTTATTTGGATTTATGCACTTGAGATTTTTAGACACGACCGCAGACGATTATCTCATAAGCTATTCGAGATATCCAAAAACCCTTTTGGATACGAGCATACGCTATGTATAATGCATAATAAATTGACGTTTTGAATAAAAGTCCATACCAGGGAATAACAACAACTTGAACGTCGAGCAGCATCAATCCGAACCTTTAGCCAATACAAATCTTGGACATCAAAACTTCCAACTAGTAACATTTCAAACGCATTGAACATCGGAATAATAACGAACTGAATTTTAAACTACCACAAACAGAACTTCCTACTAGTTACAATGAAATGTTCTAACCATCTGAACTTTAAATTATAACCATTTCAACGAACACCTAGCATCTCAATTTTAGATCTATAGAGACTGGTCCGTTTACCGGACTTTGAACGTAACTTGAACTTGTACCTTCTACTCCCTAGAACTTAGTTGTTAACATTGGTTATTGCTCGTAGTAAACTATTTTTAATCAAACTCTGAACCTTTTAATTGCTGAAACACGGACCAACTACCTAAATGACTTTAAAGTTCAAAGTACAAATGGCTAACGGTCTCTACGCATTAGGCCTGACTGGACCGTGTCCAATCCGATATATTCAAAAGAAACATTTTCTGTATGGATTTATAAATGACAACGTTCGCTAGCTCTTATCCCGTCAAATATTCGCGATTGGAATGTTCTGTAGGAGGCATAACGGTTCGAACACGATACCTAGGTATCCACTTGTGGCTTCAAAGTACCACAGTTAAGAATTTTTGGCGAGACCGTGTTCTTCCTATCCTATTTTACATAAATACATAAATCTATTTTTTACGACAGCATATTAATATTTCCAGTATTTCTATAAACTGTGACATTACGTTGCCCAACGAGCACCAAATTGTTTGCGTGATTTCCAGTAGAGGCATTGTACCTCTCTGACTAGAGTCCTCCATTAAACACCAATATAATAAATCGGTTGTGAAGGCACCGGTTTTCCAACTTGCCATCGATGAAGTCACGCACATTCAGACTGATAGCTGGTGAATAACCTTAAAAAGGTTCAATACCACATAATTGCGTCACTCTACGAGAGTATAAATAACGCAAGGATAACGTGCCAGAGGTGCAGATCTTCGTAGATCTTTCTATACGTTACACGTATCATAGAATATAATTTCATATTTCATGCGAAGTTTTCTACGTTATTGAGAGAAAAGTAGGTACACTTGTAATTCATTTACACTAATTGGATCGATTTTAAAAAAAATATATAAACTCTCTAAAAATGTGTGATTAAGATTTTTTTACAAACTTAACATGTGTGTGTCTAATAAATAATTTTGATAAGAACAAGGAACCCTGAAGATGAGATCCTCGCTGGTCAGTCTCGTGGTAATCACATTTGTTTCAACGATATTATTAACTACGCTGGGTTCACCAATCGATGATGAAACAAATATAACTCCAGGAGAATATATCTATGATCTGCCACTATCCGTAATCGAGATCAAGGGACATATTCAGTGTCACCAAGGAAAAAAGCGTGATAGGAACGGTATATGTCAGAATGACGAAGAATATTAGGTACTTGGGATTTTAATGAATCTTCTTTCTCGTACTAAGGTAACTTTGTGTGTATGTTTAAATTCTATAGGAAACGTCTAAAGTTTCCCACATAATGTTAAAATGATATTTAACATATTTTAACACAATATTGAATATTTCTTCAGTGTACAAAAATTGAATGATGTTTCAATGGACACGTTTCTACTATCCAATTGAAACATGAAGGGTCAACGATGTAACAACCATTACGCCAATTAATTTCGTGTCATCGATGGAAGACAAGGGCTTTGTGTATATTTAAATGATTCTTTTTTTGCATAAGAGCTATGCTTGACAATTTTATATTATTACACAATTTTAGATTCGTTTATCATATCTAGCTCATATAAGATATCGACTTTAAATAAAATACAACATAATCAGTACTGACTGGTGCTATGTAGGTATATTATAGTATATGTAAAGGATACTTGTCAACATTTAAATTAATTCGAATTTTAATCAGTCGATCGATAAATTAATTACAGACTAACGGCAGTTAGGCCTGTCCGTCGCAAAAAAGTAGGACTAACGCCGGTGGTATATTTACAGCAAAATCGAAATTTCAAGGGAGGGGGAAACCTTAAAATGCTAATATCTCATCGACGTGAAGTGCTACACAATTTTGGCTTGTTTCATTATAATCCTGGAACTTTTTCCCATCCGTTGATATATAATTTATTAGGATCGCGGCTTCCAATAAGTTAATAATCTAATTTATGTGTTTTGAGGAATTAATTCTGTCACAGTGTTTTTTTTTCCGACCTTTTCGTTAACATTGCGACTATATCTATATATATCGAATTTTGTCCCCTTTCCTAAATTCGCCGCTAGTGGTGCTAGCGTCGACATCAGGTGGAAATCTAGCCAGCGCTGGAATGTTTGACATGTCAATGTCCTTAACCTATCACATTTTTTTATTTTTTTCATTAAGAATCAAGTTTCGGGTATTATGTGAATTTAACTCGATTTCCTTGTTTATTGATTATTTCTAATTTTTCTTTAAATTGTATGATATATTTATTGGTGTTAATTGAGAAGCTGCTGCTGGACAAGGCTTGGCGTACGCTGAGCGAGTCAGAGAATATCGTTACGATATCCAGAGCCTTATTAGACATTGCTATACTTTCGGCTGTGTAAATAGAGAAATCATTAAGAATACTATAAGTCTCATAGTGATCTAAATCTAAACAGGCTAAAGCAATCCGTGTGGAAGGTCCCACTTTAGTTTTGGAACCATCTGAGAAAATATTAATGTACGTATTATTGAAAGTACTAACATACCCTGTAAACTTTATATTCAGAATATGAGAATTTTTAAAAGTTCTACCAATTTATGTATTGCAGTTTACCGATTTTATCATTATAATATGAGATATTTCACACAAATTCATTTTCGGAGAATATTATATCAGCATATTTTTTAACTTTATTAAGGCATAATAGGAATAGTCTATCTCTGTTGCTAATTATCCTACCCTTATTATCCTATCACATTCTATTTATTTATTGTACCTGTCAGTATGTTCACCACTTTGTCTATGGAAAACATAGAGGATATGTACGGTTAGAAGGGATAATTAAGGAGGGCAGTTGACATAAAATCTGGCTTCCATTCTAATCGAGGTAAGTCTAGTAGTCCAGTCGAGTAAAGTCTTGTAACCATTCTAGTTGACGTGAAGTATGACTACATTTCCAACCGATGTAAAGTCTGGCTATCATTCTAGTCGAGGTAAAGTCTTGTTACAATTTTAGTTGAAGTACAGTCTGGTGACTATTAAATAAATACATTAATACTTTTTCAGATGGTTCCAAAACTAAAGCGGAACCTTCCACCAGAATTTCTTCAGCCTGTATAGATTTGGATTACTATGAGATTTACAGTATTCGCAATGATTTCTCTATTTACATAGCAGAAAGTATAGCAATATCTAATGCTCTGGATGTCATAATAATGAATCCTTTTCATGTATTTGCAATATTCTCTGACTCGCTCAGCGTACTCCAAGCCTTATCCAGCAGCAGCATTGTTTTATTAGAAGACCACACGATTTGGGAAATGAAGTTTGGCATGAGACTTTGTGTGGTTGTAGTAATACCTTAGAGTGTTACTATGGCAAACGGAAAAAATGCACTGGCCAGCCAGTTTTGAGAAATAACGCTTCAAAGATTTCATCTACGCTTACATATGAAAAAGATTTAGTCTTCAACTGCTTCAGCGGTTGAGACGGTAGCGGGTCACTCCGGTAACCCAGAGGAGAGGTTCTATGTTTGAGTCTCGACACGTGCACTTTTTTTTTCTTTGTATTTTCTTACTTGTGCATTTTATTCAATCATTTTTGCTTTTTACTTTTTATTTGCACTTTTTCACATATTTTGTTTATTAAAAAATAATTTGTGCAATGTTGTGAAAATTTTACTTTTCGTTTGTAATATTCAAATCGTATCACGTTTTAAATATTGTGTACTTCAAACGAACAGTGTTCCCAAAAATACATAAACACAATATTTAAAACGTGATACGATTTGAATATTACAAACGAAAAGTAAAATTTTCACAACATTGCACAAATTATTTTTTAATAAACAAAATACGTGAAAAAGTGCAAATAAAAAGTAAAAAGCAAAAATGGTTGAATAAAATGCACAAATAAGAAAATACAAAGAAAAAAAAAGTGCACGTGTCGAGACTCAAACATAGAACCTCTCCTCTGGGTTATCAGAGTGACCCGCTACCGTCTCAACCGCTGAAGCAGTTGAAGACTAAATCTTTTTCATATGTAAGCGTAGATGAAATCTTTGAAGCGTTATTTCTCAAAACTGGCTGGCCAGTGCATTCTTTCCGGTTGTCATAGTAACACCCTAAGGCATTACTACAACCACACGAAGTTTCGTGCCAAACTTCATTTTCCAAATCGCGTGGTCCCCTTGTTAGTTATACAAGAGAATTTAGAAGAGTTCTACCAGTTGAAGTATTCCAGTTTACCAATTTTATCATTATATTATAATTTGAGATATACCCTGAGATATTGCATCTAAGAAAACATAGGGGATATGTATAATTAGAAGAGATAGATTAAGGAAGGCAGTACATTTCTACCTCACCAGTGTTAAAAAAAAGAGAATGGACATAAAGTATGCCTGAGAAAGAATTAAATGGACCATGATGTTAGGGTTTATGAGACTTATACGCATTTTTACATAGATTTACACTTAATTTTTTAAACTTTCCAAATTTTTTTATAGTTATTTAATTGATTATTTTGTAATTGAAACAAGAATTTGTTATAACAAAATGATGTAAAATCAACACAAATAACATTAAAAATGTAAAGTGGGCCGTCGCTGTAGTTAATGTAAAAAACAATCGCGCTTTCTTCTGTAACATAAAGATATTAAATCAATGATGCGTCGCATCTTTATTAACAACTTTTTATCAAACATCTAAAATTTCAAATTCCTCATTGGTTCTTTAGACTATGTTAAACATTGTTGACTTCATGAATTACACATTCTCCTTCAAACAATTTTACTAAAATAACAATCTCTGTAAAAAACCTTGTACAAAGTACGCGACGGCCCGCTTTTTTTAAAAAATGAAAAAATACAACCTGGCAGCCTGCGAAGCCTACTTTTTGGTATTTAATAATTGAATTGGAAACATGAGGTGGAGCAACTCTAGCGCAGGAAAATAAACTATGTACTTGATTCAGGTCGTTATCATACTAGAAGAATTATTCTACGTTATACGGTTATTTATGAACTAGGAAACAATAGAAATTGAATAAATTCATTAAAATGTTTAATAAATTAAATGTTATCATAAATGTACCGGTGGGTTTAAATTTTAGAAAAAAGATTAGTAAAATAAATTCTTTTATTCTTACTGCACATAAACAATTTTCAAAAATTATCTGAAAATTGTATATGCATAACCTTCGAAAAATTAAACTTATTTATTATTTATACAAACATGTTGAATATTGAACCTGGATTGATAGGTGTACCAAAATGTTATATTTAACGTTTTCGAAAAAAGCGGGCCGTCGCGTACTTTGTACAAGGTTTTTTACAGAGATTGTTATTTTAGTAAAATTGTTTGAAGGAGAATGTGTAATTCATGAAGTCAACAATGTTTAACATAGTCTAAAGAACCAATGAGGAATTTGAAATTTTAGATGTTTGATAAAAAGTTGTTAATAAAGATGCGACGCATCATTGATTTAATATCTTTATGTTACAGAAGAAAGCGCGATTGTTTTTTACATTAACTACAGCGACGGCCCACTTTACATTTTTAATGTTATTTGTGTTGATCCAATTTACACGCAAAACAGAATTATGTCCAAATCACCTTTCTTACCTTCTAATTTACCTTTAGATCGAAAGTTCGCTAATAGCTCTCTAGCAGCGACAAAATACATCCACCTCAGGACGTTTCTTGCTGCAGGCTTCCCTTCGGAAGGCGCGCGAGCAGGAGCTAATTAGCAAGATATTTGAAGCCGACGCTCATGGAAGCTACGCAAAATCATCCTGGTTGAGAAAGGGAGAGAAGAAAACGCTATGTTGACTGAGCAACCACAAAGGACGCATTCTATTACGTCTACAAAGTACACCGTGTGCTTGTTAATAATCCAATACGATAATGACTTTCTTCGCTCGTTTCGAAACCTTGATTTCACAGCTTAAGAGCCGAGGAGGTGAGACACCAACCGTTTAGTTCATTCAATGTCGTAATCAAAACGAACAATAATACCGCGAGGAATACGCGAGATTACCGTCCATTTATTTTATTCGAATGTTGTGGTCGTTAAATCAACAGGACTACGTTATAAGACTACGGAAAATTGCGACGCCTGTGACACGTAGGTATACAGGGTGTCCGGTTCCAGAGAGTCAAGCGGAGGTCTACATGTACACATCAATGACTTGAATCGAAATGTCTAATACCATTTTTCGAAATTCGACTTAGTTAACGAATTATTAGCTAACAAAGATCGATCAATTACGGCAATTAGCGAAGGAAGGCGGTTCACTCGAGCTCGCAGCTAGGCAAGAAATGATGCAGTAGGAGGAGCAATCCACAATAAACAACGTTACATGTCACTGCTCGCCGTGATTGGCCGATCTTTGGTAGTTAATAACTATTTAACTGAGCCGAATTTTGGAAAATATTATTAGACTTTTCGACTCAAGTCATTGATCTGTACATGTAGTTTTCCGCTTGTCCACCTGGAACCGGACAACCTGTATAGGTACAATTTAATTTCATAAAAAAACGTCACTAGTAGTAAACGGATTTATAATCAGAATTTGTTTAGTTTAATTATTGCTGATAGAATGTAACAATCTCGTTAAATGCAGATGATTCACGTACCTTATATTGATTTATTTACACCTAGATATAAAGCCGGCTTTAATGGATACCGAAGAATTCGAATAAACTGGTCCCTCTTTCTTTCGACTAATTTCAAATTCTCTTTCTAATAAATCTCTTTGGTGACACAGTAATTCGAATTCTCGTCTCACTAATTCGGGAATTACGCCGCTTATTGCCGAAAGACGATTTATCTCCTAAAAATTTTCTTCAGGCACGTATAGAAAGATATTTATAAATTGATACCTACATACGCTAGACGTAAATTGTACCCTGTATAACAAAAATGGATACCATATGTTATATGTAAAAATTTGTAATTCTTTTGGTAAATCAGATAAGATTTGTTAGGATTTTCACCGAATTGGTCTTCGTAGATTTTTAAAAAACTCCGGCTACGTTCTATCTATTTTATTTAAATATAACAAAGGACCTAAGTCATCGTTCGTTCTCATCGAATAGTAATATCTCCCTTTCTCTTTCTCCTACCCCGTACCATAAATAATATGTATATTCGGAGGTTGTAAAAAAATTCCTTTCTACGTCCCCACGTCTCTCTCTCTCTAGCTCTCCCCTTCTTTTAATACGAAGCATCATCTATCCTTTTTTTCGCACGGCAGGACCGATTACCAGCTGCTATTGACACGGGAAAGCTCGCTGGGACAAAGAAGGATTCGTATTGTGTCACCGGCAAATGCGTGAGGGCGGAGGGAGAAAAAAGATTGAAGAAATAACGCTCGTCGAAAGGCGTTTACGTATTTTGCTTTTTTGAAAAGAAAAAAAATAGTAATGTAATTTTGCCTAATATCTCGAAGTTCGTATTTGTTTCAAGCTACAAAACTCTTGCAAAATATGTGAAACCGTTGCACCGAGTGCCGATACTCGTTACGTGCAAAACTTTTCCGAGTTTACGAAGACCCGCACCGTATTGGTACAGCCAAAGAAACGTGTTTTTAACGCGGCCGTGAAGTCTGAAAAATAAACAGATCGACGGAAAGTTGATAAAGGAGTTAAACTTTAATCCGAGGGTTCGAGTTAATCCGAAGATTAAAACTTGAACGCATTTCACCGTGTTGGTAGATACCGACCGTGGATTTCGACGTGCCTTTCAAAAAATACGAAAGTCAAATGAAATAATATATCTATGATGGCTTTTTAAACGAAAATAAAATAAAACAATAAGATGGTTTTAACTTAAATGTATTTTAATGAATTTAAATACCTGTTATATTTGTCGAAGTAAAAACGTTGTTAGCTTTCGCAAATATTTAAACAAGTAAAATTCATTCATTTTTAAATTTTCATTTGTCATTAATGCCAGAATAAACTTGTCTCTATACTGACAATTTTTGTGTTCATAATCAACTTTTACCCTTTCATTCCTTAACTCTTTAATAACTCAATTGCTTTTGTTTAAGCTTATTTATTTATTTTATTCATTTCATTCGAGTAATTTTATAAATATACCTATACACTAAAAATTGAAGGATTAAGGGTAAAAAAAGAAACCCCACGCACCAGTACCATCTAAAGAGCGAGAGTAGAAGAGATACCGAAGCAAAGAAAAGGGAAGAAAGAGAAACGGTCAATGTTCAGTGGCCGTTTATAATCCGGCCATTGTGATCGACACAATGAGCTCCTCGGACTCAATTCAGTGTGAAATATGACTCCCCATAAACGATGAATCGCTATAACCACGTAATAGATATTACCTATCAAATATATAGATACATATCCACGCACACTTAAACACGGCTACGTTCTAACATATTGTCCAGTTTCTCAACCGCTTTTCGCACTTCCTTCGATGTCCCTCTTGCCGTAGGCTTTTGCCCATACGTCGTACTACCGTGTCTGTGTATGTGTGCTTGTTCGACAAGCCGTCCTTTCCCTTCCTTTGTAAAGCAAAGGACCTTCGAGCTTGCGTTACCATGGACGTTACGTCGCTAGGTAGCCCGTAATTGTTTACTCCCTTTAACGGTAAAGGAACGTCCTGGGATAGTTTCTCTACCTTATCAGAATTTTGGATACAACCTAGACGATAATTCTGTCAACGTTTCAACGTTAAAACGATCGTACGTGTTAAATAAATTGATAGGGAAAAGGGTAGCGTGTGTGTTGAAAATTTTAAATATGTGTTTTAAGTTAGTTAAAAATTTTTCCAAAAGTTGCATCTCGCATTTCTCGTAAATCTGACCACGAGGAAATAAAGGAGGTCGCCGTCATACATCAGCGGAAAAGTTTAAACAAAGTCGTGCTTAAACTCTAGTGAAATTTTATACCGAACGAAGGTTGGGTAGTAGAAGGAATTTTCTTCGTTCCGTTTGTTCTATGGAAACGTTTCTGCAGTAATGTAAATAAGGGAGGAAACAGCATCAGTGACGATTTAGATGAAAACTCGTTTTCCGCGTTTCTTGGAAGGCCATGGGCACCGGACGAAGTTTCAAGTAAATCTTTATAAATTTATCAGAAGCGAGATGAGAATGTAGTCGGTCCTAGTGGAAACGTGTCGCGCAGGGATTCGTGTTTGTTAAGGTCGGACTTTTAATTTTTATTTCAAAGGGGGCCGTTCGTCGAAGGTGCGAAGCGCGCGAGCGCGCTAAGTGTGCTTGATAGCGCGTCGTAATTACTTTAATTTCACGAGAGAGTGAGTGAGAGAGAGTGAGAGGGAGGGAGATAAATGCGAGGACGAGGCCAATAATGCCCCGTGAAAAATCCACGTACTAATTGCCTATTAAAAGTTTCTTCGGTGCACTACGCTACGGGGCCCTTTCATTACGTCCCCTTTTATGCCTAACGCGAGCTTTTTTTTTTTTTATTTCTCCCTCTCTCTCTATTCCTTTCACTTTTTTTTCTTTTTTGACCGAACTTGGCTGTGCTATATCTTTTTTTTTCTTTTTTTTAAGAGGAACACACCTTTATACAAGAGTTGAAATGTGGCGCGACATAAAATGCGAATAGCGTCGGTAGCAGCGGGTAAGCCGGCTGCAAAATAAAGCACAATATAAAAGAGATTCGGAGTAGGGGGAAACAAAATGGTGATGGCAGAACTGAGGGGGGAGGGGTTTCGAGTCTTCTTCTTGCTTTGCCATCTTTTCCGCATAGTGAAATTAAAGCTCGTTCGCGTTCTAGCGTAGTCTACCGGCGCTTCGCATTTTCACCGCACGATTTTTATTGTTTTCTTCGCGAGTGCCGTCCATGCGTGTGTACATGCACGAGATACCTCATTTACAGTGTACCGTAGTAATTTGTCGTCTAACTCGAAGGCCGTAACCGACACAATAACTTTTCACTTTGTTCACGAATTAAAACTCCTTCCTTGATGTAGTGTGTTCTTAAAAAACAAAAGAACGCTGAGTGAATTACCTTCGAGCGAATGCTTCGTAATGTTTAAACGTCGTTGGACTTTATTTATTGTTGTTCTTTTTCGAGTACCACGTAATGGTCTCTCGCTAACGTCTCGTCATCGAGCGAAAACGTATGTGGTTGAAAAATACCGAACGAACGCGCGTTACACTCTTCCTGTTCTCGATATTTATCCAACGCTGGGGGAAAAGCTTCCTTTCTTTTTCTCGAAATGTTGTTTCCCTTTTCCGTCCACTTTCAGTCCATTTTCCTCGCTTTCATCGAGAAACAGTTTCGACGAAATTCATTTCACTTTTGGTGTCAGATTTTTCAATTGATGTTAAGGATTAAAAGTAGCGATGATAATGTTAATGGAATTATTAAAATGATTTTTATACACTCGACTATTATTTACATATTATATCTTTATAAGAAAAATATCTTAAAATAGAAAATAAGGAAACGGCAAGAAATCGAGTGGAATGACGATAAATGGCGCAGAACGCGATCGTCACCGAGCCGGCAAGATTAGAAGATTAGAAGAGGCAAATACTATACATACGGTGCTTCACCCTCCCGAAGCTGTAGAACAGCGTTCGTGCTTGGAATTAGAACACCGGGTTACGCAAAACACTCAACGTCGTTATTGTAACTATCTCCATACTGGCGTTAGACTATGAGAGGGAAAGAAATATACAGGGTGTCTTAAAAGCTATACCCAGACTCTTCTCTATCGAAAAAATATTACAAAATTAATATGATAAACCTTCTAATATTTTACATATCAGATATTTCTGTTTTATTGTAACGCATTCGCGTAATTATGAGATAATTAAGCAAAAAAATTTGTTTATAATCAAAGCGTGTACATTTTTGTATGATGGTGGAGAGCATCTATTATGCGTGCATGTAACAAATTTCACTCGTTATATTTCCGACAATAGAAACTAAAAAGTAATATTCGGGAGGAAAGATTTATAAAAAACGAGTATTATTCCATTTGACTTTTGCTTTCAAAAGATGTACGAAAAATATAATGGCTCGTAAAGAATTTTTCGTTTCGATTACAAAAGCATATTATAAAAAATGTCACCATGATTTTACCATGTCTTTTCATTTCGACAGAAATCTTTTTTGCTTGATTTCGTTAGTACCCACTAGCTATTCTAAAAGTTATGGCTCCGTATATAAAAAAGGAGAGAAAGAACGAAGGGCTTGTTGGCTTCTTTAACATTCGTCGAAGAGCCGAGTATACCTCGACGCCTGCGTCTTTCATTATCGCCAGTACTACATAAGTGATACTCGAGGCGTTCCAGAATACTGCTACAAACTTACAAAGTTGTCGAGCTTTTGACGATTATTAACATTCGCTGTTCTTCTTCCTCTCGTATCTTAATCCCTTATTTTAGTCTATTCGATAAGTAAAAAGAAAGTAGCGAAGTATAGACCAGAGCTGGGCGTTATTCAAATAAATTATTTGAAAAATAATAGTAGATAATAAATTAAATAATAATAAATTAAATAATAATAAATAAATAAATAATATTAAATAAATAATAAATTATTTTATTTGGCTACATGTTATTTGAAATAATCATGCATTAGTTTATTTGAGCAGTCAAATGATTTTTTGATAATTATTTTGTTATTTAAAATAATTTTTCATTTTATTTTTTATTTGATCAAATATTTATTCAAATAATTTTCAAATATTCTCTATTTTTTCACGTCAACATCGTCAAGTGCGTCTGAAATACAGATTTTTGTATAAAGTCTCACGCATTCAATTCAGAACACATAATATTGAAGAGTAAGTATAGAGAAGCAAGAACACTTTTAAAAGCAAATGAGGTTACAGAATGAAAATTCCTCCTCTTTTGACAATTATTTGTTATTTTATTTGATTAAAGTAATTGAAATAAAATATTATTTGAAAATAATTTATTTGAATACACGCGAAATAAAAATAATTCTCCTATGTTATCCGTAAAATAAAAATAATAAAGTATTTGAAATAATTATTTGTTATCTTATTTCAAATAAAATGTGCCCAACCCTGGTATAGACTACTAAGAAGACATAGCGATACAAATATTAAAGGAAGTTTCAATAAATATAACAGATATTAATCCTTAAAACTCCAATGTTCCTACTAATGGGGGTTAATCCTATATTATACTTGAACATCGGTATTATCTATAAATAAGGGAAACACGATTTATCTCATGTTCAAAACTGTGAAAAAGAAAATCGTTTCTATCTTACATAAATGACTTATCGATCTGTGGCCCTTTATCACGACGGTCTCAAATCTTGGGCAAGCTCTAGATAAAAGAGGGATTGTTCCAAGTACGGAACCTAATCGTTGAAATGTCTGGTACCGTCGCGAATAATGAAAAAATAATGACCGGCCGGTTGCTGAAAGTAAAGAGAAGTAAAAAAATTGTGCGAGCGAGGAGGATAAGGGAGGGGGTGAAACAAGGACATCTATCTTTCTTTTTCTCTCTTTTTTTAGTAAGATAAAAAAGAAACGAACCGACAAGGAATAAACGAGCGCGACGGATCGTGGGTGGAGTCTCGCCACGAGATGAGTAAACTACCAGTTAGCGAGAGCACTTTTTCCGTTCTTCGTTTTACTTCCCTTCTTCTTATTTCTGTCCTTCTCGTTAAGACCAACCTTACCCGTCTAACGGTGTACGGGATTTACGCACTACCAGCTTGCGCAGTGACTTTGCTCGTGGAAAAAAGAAAATGTTTATGGTACGCGTTTTAATTCTCTGCGTCTTCATCATATACAGGGTGGTCTATGTAAATAAGACCATGAGAATGTCTTCCAATTATGGTGGAACAAAAAATATTTGATATAAAATATGAATGGTACCAAGGGAACAATATGTTTCAAGAATATTTCTTCGATGTCACTTTTTGAGTTGTCAAGGACATTCATATTTTGTTTGATATAAAATATTTGTTGTACTGGAACGATATCGAAAGAAATATTTAGGTGACTTAATTTGAATGGACCAAATTACAAAAAAGTATACTTAGCTTTCTTTTAGGTATTGATACATTTGTAGAATAATTAAAATAGGGATGGTTAATTTTTTTAGAGAATATATAGACACGTCTGCACTGTGAGGATTATTGCTAGTTATACGTTCCTAGAGTCTACATTGCTAATATTTTTTTTTATTCTCTTATATACTTTTTATTCGAGTTTTCAGGTTAAATCCCTCGAGATAAACGTAACGTCGACTATATCGAATAAAATTGCTTTTTTTGCAATGGTTCGATTAACGAGATCGGTACGATCCATTTGCAGGGAGTCAATCGATTGTATGCTTTCGAAACGTAATAGCAATTATTAGGTATTACTTCTATTAAAACGAGAATAATGTTTCCTTGGTGCATGAATCTTATTTCCCGTAGATAAATTCTCTTTCTCCTTCTGGTAATATCGCGGTAAGTAATCTCGACGATTCATAAGGAATTCATAAAACACTCTCCTTTATAAACCGGAGAATCTTATTTTCATTTCAGGTTTTCATTATATTCTCGTGGAAAATGGCACAAGAGGGAGAGAGAAGGAGGATCATTTTTTCTAATGCTCCTTACCATCTCCCAACGATTTACTTTATATTCAGCGACATTTCCAACGTTGAGACATCCATAACGGAGTTCGTTCCTTGCAGGATTAGACGTCGAACGATGGGACGTCTATATTATAAAAATGTTAAAAAAATAGCGAAATTATTAAGAACGGTGAACAATTATTATTTTATAAAACGTTTACGTTCGATACTCTCATTCGTACCAATTTCATTTGATCTTCGACTATACTTAAATCATTTTTTTTTGCTATTGTTACATCTGCTTCTTAAACTATGCAATCGTTAAAAATTTGTTCGATTCATAAATTAATACCGACCGAGAGAAATGTCTCGAGAAAAATCCGGTAGCGTCTTAATCAACTTTCATTCGTTCGACTTTTATCGATTCGAAGTCTCTCGCGTTCTTCGTGGAATACGGACAATAAAATAGATCGCGCGGAATTCCGAGGAAACTTAATCCACGATCGAGCGGTACACCCCGTTCTCCGCGTAGAAGAACTTCGTTAGTTTCATTGGGGAAGTCGAACGAGACGATAAAGAAACATAAATAACCGCGAATCCTGGTCTATTAAAGCGATTGCTGCCCCGCTCTCTTACGATCGATGAAATACTTTCGTAATCCCAAAGAGCGGAATACTTAACTTATTGTGATTCTAACTCTACTTGCTCCTTGCTTTTAAAAAAAAAATACATAGGATAACTTTATCTTTGTGTTTCGTTGCTCGTGATATTAAAAATAAATGTGACAATATTTGTTCTATAACTGTTAGGATATGGGTAATGAAATGTACTAGTCTTTATACAGGGTGTCCGCTTCCATGTAGTCAAGCGGAGGGCTACAGGTACACATCAATGACTTGAGTCGAAAAGTCTAATAATATTTTCCGAAATTCGGCTCAGTTAAATAGTTATTAACTAACAAAGATCGGCCAATCACGGCGAGCAGTGACATGTAACGTTGTTTATTGTGGATTGCTCCGCCTACTGCATCATTTCTTGCCTAGCTGCGAGCTCGAGTGAACCGCCTTCCTTCGCTAATTGCCGTAATTGATCGATCTTTGTTAGCTAATAATTCGTTAACTAAGTCGAATTTCGAAAAATGGTATTAGACATTTCGATTCAAGTCATTGATGTGTACATGTAGTCCTCCGCTTGACTATATGAAAGCAGACACCCTGTATAAAACAAGTCTTTTTAATATTACTCTTTCTTTATAAGAGCTCGAAACAGAAACGTCTTTAGGCTAGTACGATCGCTGGAGGAATGAATAGAAGTATAAAGGACTGCAAGCAGCGTCCAAACCTAAAGCATAATATAAACAAAGATTAGAGGATCCTCGTTCGACTACGAAGTATTCGGTCTTACGTATGCATTCTAAGAAATGCTAGATTAAGTTTGGAATATAAAAAAACTACGTTAAATGTCTAAGGAGGTCAACGTTCAATCCAACAATAACATTCGAATAATCTAATTTCTAAAATATCGATTAAAAATAATAAAATTAGGTAGATATATGCACGTGACACGTTCATAAACTTACTTGTTAAACGATTCGTTAATTCAATAATTTTTTAAATTTTCCTACAAAAGATAATCGCTTTTTTCCCAGAAATCCATCCAACAATATTTGAAAAAAAATATTGACAAGATTTATTAAAACATCTTTAAAATATTTCGGCGTTAGATCACTGGAACGATCTCATCCCCACTTCGAAAGCTAATATCCAATACCTATACGATCGACGATGCGTAAGAAACGTGGCCATTTTCGATATCCCTTCGTCGTCGATCGTCAACGACGAAAGCACAGCGATTTATGAGATTTAATCAGGCGTCGGATTTCGCTTGGGAAAATTTTCGAGACACGGATCATGCGGGAAAGGATGGAATATGCGTAAACGTGTGGGGGCGTACGAACGAACGACTGTGTGTATGAGAGAGAGAAAGAGAGATAGATGGAACGAAAAAGACGGATCGGTGGAAAATAACATGTGCCGGAGAACTACCGGGAGAGAAATTTCGTGGGTGAAACGAGAGTATATGTGTGTATGAAAAAGAGAGAGAGAGAGAGGGTATGGGAGGAAGAGAAGCGAGGCGGACGCGTTCGATTTGCGAAAACGAGATTTGCCCGTTTGATTGGCCGACGAGAGTCAGCATCGACTCTCGATCGTGGGATACGGGCATGAGAAAGTAAAGCTCACCCAATTCAATGCCGTGATACGAACCCCGATTTTGTCATTTCGCACTCGAGAATTATTTAATTCTCATTTAAACGATATCCTTCCGCAAAAATCGGTGCATCTCTGTTATGTCCATATCAAAATCGTCGATTGAAAAGTTTAGACGATATTCGATCAATTTTTATTCGATGATAAATCGTATCGTCTATCTTCCGATAGATAACTATAACGAGATATATTTATATTTTATTATTATCTTAACCTTTAAATGGAAGTTTCATTATTGTCCGTTTCTCTAGCTTTCTAAAACAGGGTATCCTTCACTTAACAGTATTTTATAAGACGCGCCATAAAAGTATGAGAGTAGAAATGTCCATTTCACCATACTCCCTGAAAAGATGTCTCAATAATGATGGTAAGCATTTTAGTACTAAAAGTAGCCCATGTTCTGCAAAACGTCACTGTGTATGCGATCAAATGACAAAAATAATAAAAACAAATGCGATGTCTGGAGGAAGTTTCGGTATGTGCATTGAGCACTTTAAGAAAATATGTGATTCTTTTGTCAATTAATTACTTCTTTTCTTCCAAATTACATTTATAAAAATATAAACTTTGTTATTTACTACTTACATTTCCATGCTCCTAAAATGTTGTTACTAAAGTTCCTAAATACTATATGTTATATATTTTCCGAGCTCATTACCGGGGTCTCTGTCGACCCTACGTGACTAATACTGTATTTCTGCGTGACTGACTAAAGGTTAAAAAAATATTTTTAAAAAATTACATTAATCGATCTTAAATATCGAGTAACCTGTAAAAATAATAAAACAAAATATGCTACGGGTGTTATCTCAGGGAGTATTAAATCATAAATGGTAATCTCGTGATTCCGAAGAGCGTAGGAGAGAAAAGGATCAATTTGAAGCTATGCATAAAACGGGGCGCGGTGGCAGGCGTCTGTTTAGTTTCCAGGCGTTTTGCGTTGAGCAAATAAACAGCGGTTTAAAATTCACAGCTGATTTTAAAGTCAAGAGGCACGGTGGTGACGATGGTGGCGGTGGTAGAACGAAGAATTTTCATTGGCTATAAATTTCGAGTGCTATGGTACACGCCGTTCCGTACGGACGTGAAAAATCACTGGTGTAAAACTTGCGAGTGTAACCGGGGCGAGGAGGGGGTTGAGTGGGCATGCACCAGCGTGGCCGGCACCACGAACGTCGCCCGAAAACAACATTTTATTCCTCATAAAATCGATTTCCAATAGCGCCTTTCTCGACTTTTCGCATGCGCTACGATACAGAGAGAATCGCTGAATCGAACCTCTCTTTCTCTCTCTTGTTCTCGTTGGTAGTTCGTGGTTCGTCGTTTTCATCCTTGTAAAGTGGTGAAACGACGAAACGTTTTATTTTCCATAAATTTTCGATTCTCTCGCTTCTTTTCTCGTTTTCTCGATTTTTCTTCCTTTTTTTTTTTAGTCTTGAAGATTATCTCTCACGGTAGGATTTATTTTCTTCGATCGTAATATCTTACCTCGCGTTGAAACGAGATCCGAAATTATATTTAATGAAAGAAAGAAAATATGAGATAGCAAGAGAATATTATTCATTCGATTTTATTAACAGAATTATATTTCGTGCGTGTATTTTTTTCTCGTGAAAAACAAGAGCCAGAGATCGTTAAATTGTTTGAAAGCACCGCAGTTGTCGAATATGTTGGACGTGTAAAGTTACAGAAAAGTTACGTCGAAATTTTATGGAAATTAGTGGAATAACCGATGAACATAGAAAACGAAAGGGATGTGAACGACGAGTAGAAATGTTCGTTGATGTAACCGAAACTCCGAATGAAAATTTCCACCAATTCTACCCTCTGGCAATCCGTAAAAAGCATGCTAACGATAAATGTCGTACCACCAAATATCGTCTATCAATTCGAATTTTTAATCATCAACCGATCGTTAAAAATTCCACTTAATCCGAACGTGGAAACGATCGACCGAAAACTTCTCGTGTCATGGAACAAAATGCTTTCCTTGTAACGATGTATCGAAAATGTTAAATAAAATATAGAAAAACCTATGCGAAATAAAGCGAGCATGTTTTTGTGATCGCGATAACGTTGAGAAGGTAGAACATTTCCACTGAATTTTCTGCCATATAAAATGCTTCCAATTTACCGTGTCGACATCATTTCTTCGATACAAACGAGTAGGTACGTGAATCGTTAATCGGCGTAACGCGGAAAGAATGAAAGCGGCCAATTAACGAACCCCTCGGCAGCTTCAACGGTCGAACATATGTACATGCATACATATATAAAAGAACCTGAATAGCAATCGTTTAAACGAAAACAATAACGAATGAATGAGCAAAGTGGTGCTAGTAGATGGAACGGGAACGATTGGCAAATACGAGAAAGAAAGAGATGGAAAAAAAAGAAGCGACAGATGGGTGCCGTTGCATTCGAAAGCTCATCACCATCGTGCACGTTGTTTCCTTCTTGTTTTTCGTATTTGTCGATGGCTCGCATTCACAAATGCTTTCGTAGAAGAAGCGACCCGGCTCATTGGGTACGATAATGGAGTCCACCTGGTAAATTAATAATCAGGTGAAAGCTTTGTCTCGGACCACTGGCTTATGGGCCATCTCTTCGTTCCTACTTTTAGTTTCTCCCTCTTTCATCTTCTTTTTTTTCGCATGGTGGTGTACCTGACGTCATCGTTTGTTTGTAAACCATTAGCGGCTAAGGGTCGGGGGTTAGTTGCGCTCAGACGGACGCTTCCTGCTTTTCTATCCTCGCGACGACCCTTTCTTCTCTCTCTCGTTCTATTCCTTTCTCTTTCTTCCCGTATACCAACCCAGAGGGTTTCCCTCTATCCTTCTTTCTTCCACTCACACGTCGCCATGCCATTCCACACTGGCACTTCCGCCATAGTCCCGACTCACCGGCGTTTCTCTTAAGCACCGCTCGTGTAATTCAAGGACTTCCCTACTGTGACGATACCTTCAGGCTAAGGAACCGTGCTTGGCTTCTATCTTTCTTCCTTCCTTCCTTCCTTCCTTAGCAGCTTCGAACGGTCTAGGAATGAATTTCCAAGTCCAATAACATCAATTTTTCATACGTATCGTCACCCTTACTGCCGGTGGTAGTTCTCTTCTTCGGGCAGCAGACGTCCTCCCTTCGAAATTCTTTATGAGAGATTCGGGACTATTTGAGACCGTTCCGGAGACTCAGGATAGATCTCAAAAAAGGAAAGAGAGAGAGAAAAGATGGGTAGGCACAGGGGAAGTTAAAGTAGGATGAGCGGAAAGAAGCCGAACGGTGACGGCGAGCGTGGAAAAGCTGGTCGAACTGCATTAAATTTACTATGCGAGGAAGATTGGAACGAGGGTTGACAGAGCCAGGTTTTAGAAAATTTATTATGAACTAGTCTTATGCGCTAGTTCTATTCTATTTTAATTTCATTAAAAATCTGTTGATTGATCATAGGACAAATTGGAGGTCTGGTAATAATCGATTCGGAATAGTTTTTTTTTTTACAAACTTCGATTTAGTTAGGCTGGTATGTTTGTTTGTATGTCCGGTACAAATCTTGTAAGCTTTTGGCCCACTTATACATGTCTAAACGACTTGAAACTTTGCACAAATCTGTAACTCGGATGGCAATACATTTTTTTCCAAGTATCTACTTACAATAAATTAAAGAGTTTATGTTTTTTCTTTAATTCATTCGAGACTATAGAATGACACTCATCTAAATCATGTGAATCTCTTCGCAACAAAGCAAATCGAATTTTCAAATTTAAGTCTGTCGATAGACGAAATCGTTCATTCGACACGTTTATGAATAAAACGATTCGATCATATTTGGAAGAAAACACGAAATCTATAAATTCATGAAAAATTCAACCGGGAGAAACGTCATGTACCGCTAAGGGAAGTTAATTAGCGTTCGAAGAGCGTGTCGAAAGAGCGAGCGACGAGTGCTCGCTCGATTTCTCTTCGCCTATTTTTTAGCCTCTCTCTCTCTCTCTCTGTTTTTTTCCCTCTTCCTTTTTTTCCTGTCGTTGAAAAGCCACGCGAGCTTCGCAAGCGATTCGTGCCGTTTCGAGCCCTTTATCGTGCGCGCTCCCGTACACCCGTTGTTTTTCCTAGCTCGACGAATTTTTTACGTCTCCAACCAGCCACCAGCAGCTGCATATTTTTAATTCGTCGAGTGGTTCGCTTTATTAAATTTTTCGCGCGAAAATACGACGGAAGTATCGCGGTCTCGTCCTGCGCTATCGATCGACCTCCTTCTCGCCTTTTCGATTATGTTTCCTTAGAAAAAAAAGAAAGGAAGAAGAAAAAAAATGTTTGTCGAAAAAAAAATTTCGAAAAAAAAAAAAAGTATTTTTTCAGAATTAACCAGTGGAGAATGTCGAACACCCCGTCAACGAATCACGGCAAAGTGATTTATATTCGATGATTTTACCCGTGACCTCAACTATACGCGTAGACATACACGGATAGCGATCGAAGCCTCGTAATTTCTACGTTGTATTTCAAACTAGTACGTGTGGCGTAGTATTCATTAATAAATTCCGAAGCCGAGCGATTCGAGCATATTACCGGCGTAGTTAAAGCAACGCTATTAAAACGATGTAGTTTCGAAGGCTCGTGCTATTTCGCTCACGCGGGATGTTGTTATTCCTGTTTTGCCTCCGCGGTTCGTTGTCAACTAATTTATCGATTATCTATGAACGAACCACGTTTGGGGGTTTTGTTCGAATCACGCGATAACAAATACGACGATCGAAGTAATTGTTATCTTTCCTCCTTTTGCATACACTTCATTAGTTCTATATAAATGTACACATATTATAAATAAATAAATATATTTTTTATATGAACAGTTTACTTTTCAAAGTGATGTTTATAATTTTATGTTTCATATTTGTATAAAGAAGTATGAAAAAATTTTTTTTCTAAAATTTCGATTTACATCACTTGCAAAATCAATGACACTTATTTCATGATAAGTGAACTACATTAATGATTCCATTGTAAATTACTGAACACCATCCTCGTATATTCAATCCGTTCTGCCATTAACAACGAATAATAAACAGCAACGAATTCGGTAAAAACCAATCGCCCAACGTTGCCCGAGGTACTCGTACGTTTGTTCGTTTGTTCGATTCTCGTTGTTCGATACGTACCGTCGACCATCGATACTATCGAATCGATCGATTGATTAATAATACGAAAAACGATCAAACGAGTTTACCCATAGAACGACAGAAAAATTCGAGCACGAGTATCGCCATATTTTTTTCCTCTATCTCTTCTTTGTTTTTTATTCTTTCAGCTTTGCATATTTTTTTATTATATTCCACCTCGTATATCTTTATCGTCAACGTTCAAACGCTTTACACTCTCGTCAGGGCAAGAAATTAGAAAAAATTGTCACTACGAGCGGTACTCGAATTTTCGGATCTTTTTCGAAACTTTTATGAAATTTATTTCATTGTAATTACAATAACAGCTAATATTAAACAAATACAGTGTAACGAGGCTCGAAGTGACCAGGTATTAACCCTTTTAGTACCGAGGCGACAAACGGGCGCCTATGCGAAGATAACAGGATGAATTTGACAAATTTATAATGGTTCTTGCTTTTTTTTTTTACCAAAATAAGAATAATATTTAAAAAATTAAAAATGCAGCGTATTACGAAAGAGAGGAAGAATAATGTAATCCGGTTATAATATTTTATAAATTTATTTTGATAGAGCTTTCTCGCAATGGGAAGAATAAGGCGCATATCGTCGTCCGGTACTAAAAGGGTTAAACGGTTATACGCAAAATTGAATTTTTCCGTCGAAAAAAATTAGTAATTATATTATTTATTAGAATTCGTATATTGTTTTCCCTATATTAGATCTCTTTTCTATATTTATATAATACGAGTCGTATATGGCCACGCATAGGCTTTCAACGCTAATGGCGTTGCGAGGTTCGTTCGGAAGGTACGCGGAGAGGATTGAAAGCATCGTTAAAAGGGAGTTACTCGGGCGAATATCTCTGTATATTTACGCGATACATCGACTGGCGGCTGGTAACGGCTGGCGTCAACGTTTTTCCGCCATTTAATATCGGCCGTTGGAGTATCGAACGATATTCTATCCTTCCTTGCGATTTAAAATCATCTCGGCATGCTCCACGTGCCTTTTGAAGTTATATGCATATATTTATACCTACATAGGTATGCCTTATACTTAATTAGCCATTATAATTGACTTTATATTATTTCTTTTATTTTTTTAGACTTTTAGAATTATTTTTAATAGACTATCAGATATTTCTACGTGAACTTTTCACTCTTGTTGTACTAGGTATAACTAATAATTCGTATCACGAGGTTAATTAACATACGTGTTTTCCTGAAATTTAATATGTTTTCCTGAAATTTGTATTCCGAAAATTAATCTAGAAATATAATTCAAGATATATTTTAAATTCATATTTTTCACGGTTTTCTCGCTCGTGATGTTTTTAATTTTACAATTTCGTTATAAATGTTACAATTTCATTACGTTTCAAAGTGTAATGTCGAAAGGTATCGAGGAGATTGCATCAAAGATTGTTCTCAACACGGCCAAGCCAGAGATACGGTTTAGTATCCAGCTTCGAAACGGAAATGGAAGCGCCATACTCGAAAGTTTCTTCTCGAGGCAAAAGTGCTAGGCTTGCGTGAACGAAAATCCGATGGGCAGAAAGTGGATAAGTAGGTTCAGCTACTTAGATAAAGGGCTGCCTCATTATCGTATTACCAGCTTTCCGCCGATATTATCCGGCCTTCTTAAAAGCGTAGCCTCGACGATTCGATCCTCTTTTACATCGCGCGAAGGAAGTGAAACTTTTGGAATTCTTTAACCGCTTCGGTAACTGCGATAAACTTTTGCTATATTTGCCTTTTCGTTTATGTAGTCTTTGACCTAGAAAAGAAAGTACTTTTTTTACTGTTAGTTATTTTGATAAAACTAACCATCTGTCGCGTCCCAACGTATCTACTTGCGGACGTATACGATACTTTTATGTTACCTAGGCTTGGTTTCTACGCGATACAAGCTGGGATTTACGGATGATTTGTAAGAAGGTTTATTTTCTAAAGGTTCCAGACTGAAAATGAATTTATGATAGAAGCGTCGTGGTTCTGTTTTAGGAATTTTTTGGTAATACGATAAGGTATAAAGATTCCAAATGGGATTAAGCGATGTGACAGAGTCGCTGGGAAAGAGGCTCATCTTTGGAGAGAGGGGTTTCATAGTTGGCACAAAGTACTTCTCTTAATCAATAGATTCACTCGTCATGAGGTCTCGAACGAGAAAAATTTCAAAAAAAAATTCTTATCCATTTAGAAATAATCGCTATATCCATTTACCGTTCCATCGTGTACCGTCAAACGATACGTCAGAACCTTTCTACTATCAGCAGACTACGTTATTAAACAGAAATTATTTAAAAAAATAAGGATATGATGCCAGGGTACAAGACAGTCCCGGCTATTGTGCCGAAATATTGGGTGTATTGATCACATCGTAATCACTAAATTACGCGATTTTCCAAATTTTAAATAGTACATCGATTTATTTTTTGAAAATAAGTACCTCCCGGGGGTACAATCATCCAGATGCACTTTTCGTCGTTTCAAATAAAGTTTATTGTCTATATATGTATGTACATCCATACATACATAGCGATCACTAATAAAACTCGTCGTTGCGTTGTGCTCCCGAGCGAGTATCATATAGTTCCCTGAGGATGGTGATGCAGCAAATATCAAATATCCTGTAACCGATCACCCCGAAGGGACATCTGCCCGTTCGACGAAAAACAAACTTGAATAGGTTCAAAATGTGTACGAATATTCCTGAAATTCGACAATCCAGAGCACGTGATATAAGACGCAGAAAAATTGAAGCTGTACATTTTACGAGGCAATAGAAACCGTTGAAAGCAATTCAAATAATCTTTTATTAATTAGCTTTGACGTATTTCATGAACTTATAGAATTAGTTCTCGTTATTTATACGTTTCAGACCTATCAAAATCCTGCTTCTGAATTTACGTTTTTCCAAGCGTTGTTGGAGAGACCTATTCGTCAGATGTGGAAGTCGGTCCTTTAAATCGTTTTACTTTAAAGCTAAAATTCTTTACTTATTACCAAATTCGATGGTACCAACGTTTTTGTGGCACAGATATAAGTCTTTGATCAGGTCTACTGAAAATAATCTACATATATACCTACCTATTGAAATTTTTCTAACCAATTTTCTACATCCTACATGAAGCACAAAGTCACTTTTTAAAGAATACAAAATCGTGAACAAAATATTACTAAAGAAAGTAAGTGAGAGACGGAGATAAAAGAAAGCCGACATCCGTCACGTTAAGTTGACTTTATCAAAATATACAATCGCTATTACTACTACTGCAAAGACTCTTTTCACCCCTCACCCCCTCTCTCTACCTCGTTCGTTCTTTCTTACTAAAAATCCAGAAAGGAAATTCGTAGGTGAAACGTCGGAAACGGAGATGGCGAAGCCGCGGGCATCGTAAATTTTTTCCAACCTTTTTTATTGCCTTTCCTTCGTCTTCATCGCTCAGTCTTGACAACGTGTAGCGCGACGATAAAGTTTCGGGTTTTAGTGAACTCCGGCTGTCGCGCGATGATACGTGCTTAAGTTCTACCTTACGAAGGAGCAACCACTCCACCGCGAACAATTTATATTCCTGATTTATTGCCCGGTTGCATAAGCGCTCGTCGTGCGTATATGTCTGAGCCCACACGAGCCCGAAAACGTTGCCCGGAGAAAATACCTGGCAAATCTCTTTTCTAATTTCGCGAATGCACGACTTTCCTTTTTTCCATTTGTTTTTCTCATCGGTGAAAAAATACTCAGACCTTTTGGTTATAAAAATTAAAATAGAAAAAAAAATGTTTTTTAATAAAGCTCTTATTAAAATTTACGTAGAGGGAAGAAATAATTAAAAACCAATCTAAACGACAGCCTTTCAAGGATTGACTCATATGATTAAATAAAAGCGTGGGGCGTAAATATTTAAATGTCTATTGATTTATTAAATAATTGAAAATGCACTGTGTATTTTGTTAGAGGGTAGCCTAATTACACAATTCTAAGTCTGTACAAAATTATAACCGGATTAAATGCGAAGACAAAATGATGGCATAATGTTGCACAAATTTTAAAGCTACATAGATACAAGCCAAACTAAATAAAAACTTGGAAAAAAAGAATGTTTTAATCGCGATTGAAAAGTAATCCTTCAAGGTAATGAAACTATAAAATTATCACGACGATTTTATCGTTGGTCTTCCGGAAGAAAAGTGCACTTTATTTCGTCTCAATGTCATAATCCTTAACTTCTAACCTGTTTAAATTGAACATCGAATTATAGGTATTACAAACGCTTATCGACTTACAACGATTTTAGTTACGAATGAGAACGCAACGAGATAAAGGGCGAATTAGAGATAAAAAAGGAAAACAGAGTAAAGCGATATACTACGGACTCCAATGAATAATAAAATTTACGCAAATACATTCAAACGTTCGGGGAGCAAAGACGCAAAGAGAAATTTTATTGTATTGAAACCGAGAATTTGCTTTGTAGTCCATAGATTTTTTAACATCGATTATCTCCTCTGTTTTAATATCATCAACTTGCGCAGAATTTCACAGCTCGAAAAGCACGATGATAACGCAACGAAGATTTACCTAATAATTTTCTAACGTTTCTTTCGCAAAAACGAATATTTATTCTTTCGTACTCGGTGATTTTTCTTAAGTTCACCTACCAGCGACTTAGAGATACTTTGTTAGTAATATACAAGGTATTCAATGAGTAGTGGTACAAGCAGGTAATGGCTGATTCTACATAATAAACTGAATCAGAAATGTAGAATAACATTTTTTCATACAATGCTTTATTTTTGAGAAAAAAAATGGTTAAATTCATAAGAATCCTACAAATTTAATTTTGTTTTAAATTATGTAAAAATTATACATATATCACACATAATTTATTCATAGAAAAAAAATAGTGAGCATCGTAAACATCCGATAGAAAAGTTAATTCCTACTTATCTCACGCTTGTTACACAAACAAGATCGTTATTGAAGCTTATTTTCCGTATCGTCGATCTTACGACAGTTGGATAAAAATGCTATACAGACGTCAAGGCTGCATCCTGTACGTCCTTCAAAAACCTTCGTGAATTCCTGACATCGAGAAGCATCCTCCTATCGGCTTCCTGCTCTATGGAAGAAGAAGGAGGTTGAACGTCTGGAAGTGATAAACGGGAGTAGAGATAGGGTTCATCGAATACGTTCGAAAAATACGATTTCAGAAAAAGAAATATAATCGAAGTAGTGTACGCACACTCTCACACATACCCACGTATACAGGGTGTCCGCTTCCATGTAGTCAAGCGGAGGACTACATGTACACATCAATAACTTGAATCGAAATGTCTAATACCATTTTTCGAAATTCGACTTAGTTAACGAATCATTAACTAACAAAGATCGGTCAATTACATGTAACGTTGTTTATTGTGGATTGCTCCTCCTACCGCTTCATCTCTTGCCTAGCTGCGAGCTCGAATGAACCGCCTTTCTTTTGCTAATCGCCGTAATTGGCCGATTTTTGTTAGTTAATAATTCGTTAACTAACAAGGAAGGTTCGGCAACTCGAAAATTCAAAAAATTCTGAAACTTTGTGAAAATGTAGTTCATATGATGCTATTAACGGAACAATTTTTTGTTCTTGCTGAAAAACGGTCCTAGGGGTAAAAACACAGCCCTAAATAATTCTTGACTTTCCGTATTATCGTGAATATTTCCAAAACTATTTAAGATACAGAAAAAAAGTTAAATTGAAAGTTGTAGTACCTTTCATGGTCCATATTTTGGATATTAGAAATTTCAAAAAAAAATTTTTTTTTTTCAAAATTTACCTCACCACCCCCTTATTTTTACGTATTTTAATATCCAAAATATGGACCATGAAAGGTACTGCAACTTTCAATTTAACTTTTTTTCTGTATCTTAAATAGTTTTGGAAATATTCACGATAATACGGAAAGTCAAGAATTATTTAGAAGTGTGTTTTTACCCCTAGGGCCGTTTTTCAGCAAGAACAAAAAATTGTTCCGTTAATAGCATTATATGAATTACATTTTCACAAAGTTTCAGAATTTTTTGAATTTTCGAGTTGCCGAACCTTTCTTGTAAGTCGAATTTCGAAAAATGGTATTAGACATTTCGATTCAAGTCATTGTTGTATACATGTAGTCCTCCGCTTGACTACATGGAAGCGGACACCCTGTATACGTGGAAAAAGTTAATCGTCCGTTGCTGGGAATTATTTTTGCGCTCTCTTTATTTTCTATCTCTCTCTCGCTTTTGCCGGAAACGTGGATTTGAGCTAGAAAGGTTCCTTCTCGAACGCGGTGCCCACGAAAGATGAAGTCTCATCACGCTCCAAGTGTATAACCCCGAGGAGATCCTATCCTCTTTTCTCGGCTTCTTCGTCCTACGTTGTCCATCGACGCGAGATTCTCCCTTTTTCCTTGCTCCACCGACAATCACCCTTATTCTCCCCAACCTATCCCCGAGGCCACTCGCGCCGTGTGTAATAATTTCATTTATTTGCTAAATCCCGCCACGTAGACGTCGCGAATGATTAACGACCGGTGCGAGGATCTTCGAAAGATTCTACAGACGCACGGACACACGAACGTTTTTATCTATGTGCGATGTCGTATTTCAGTTCTGAGGGAAAGGACGATGCCTGCTTTTTCTTTTGGTAGAAAGAAGATATTGAAGAAAGGTATAGAGAGGATGGGTTAACGCTTGGGCGTGTATATGTGTGGGTGTGTCTACGCGTATAAGATTGGTTGTAATTGGTAAGGGAACAAGATCGTACAGCCTTTAAGATGACTTTTTCTATTGGTTTGATCATACAAAGGATACATATCTTCTTTGGGTACGTGGCCCTAGGGGGGTATATTGGGCCAATGGCGAAGGGAAAAAGGTTGGAGGAGGAAAATTAAAAGTTCCATCCTTTTTTTTTATCCATAAGAACGGCTATAACGCACTTACGATCTTTTTCTTCACCAAGTTATCCCCTTTTCGCGTTAAAGCGCTGCCTTCGATTATTCGCTAACTAAGAGAAAGAGAGATGGTAAAGGAGTAGTTTCACGAAAAGTCGCTAATTAAATTGCTTTATTAACGTTAATAATTATTCCGTAAGTTTCAATCTACCCGCGGTTCTTCTCTTTACCACCTTTCTCCGAAGGAAGAAGAAAAGTGTGCCGGAACAGGACGAGATTGCCGCACGAGAAATCTTAAATTTTGTTTATTTCGCGATTTCACCAGACAGAATTTATTTCCATATCGCGTTATTAATTTCAAACTTCTTTCGACACTTTTTCTCCTTCCTCACCGTCACCCATGACGGGCTTGCCTAGACTCGTAATTATCGGAAAATTATTAATTTACATTGGTAATACGAATTGAAAGCGTCCGGCTTGAATTCCTGTGTTTTTCTTTGTAAATGTGAGAGAGCAACGCGAGAAAGAGATTATCTCGCGTAAAACAATTGGTTTTTTTTTTTGTTTGGCAGCGAGGTGAGCGCGGGTGACGACGTTGAACGGTCGTAGAAATTGTTTGGGAAAAGTGAAATAATTGATTTCACGGTACGACGGTTTAATTTAATAGGAAAAACGAAATTCGAACTTTTTAAGTCGAAAATAATTTAGCGGGCAACGATTTCCCCGGGATTATCTTGCAATTAGTTTTAAATATGTATACTCCAAATTAAATCGAGAGTTAAATATAGTATGTAACGACAGCGACGGCTTTGTCAATAAATTATTTCGCGTACGTTGAAAACGACGTGTCTCATAAATTATGATCGTCGATACGTTGACGGGGAAAAAAAAAAAAAAAAGGGAAGAAGTTCGTTAGGAATTTATCATCAGATTAAAAAGCACACCGGGCACCCGCGAATATAACTTTTGGTTATCGTTCGCCGAATATGAAACGTTATTTCACCGCCAGGAGAGAGAATATTGTTCGACGTTATCCACTTTATCGTCGCCCAACGACGACGACGTCGCTTTGATATCCAGTCAACGCCAGCATTAACGAACTTGCGAGCGGTGCGCACGCTAAGGAAGTTTAGTAAATTTTACATGCGCCTTCAGTCACGTTGTACGTCCTTAAATATTTAAAGCCGGAAACTTTGGATACTTCGCCCCGTTTTAGAATGTAATTTAAGTATTCCTACTTTAACGCGAGAGAGTGAGAAACTTTTCGAAGGGAAACAAGCGAAGAAAGGATAGAGAGAGAGAAGAATAAGAAAGAAAAAAAAGTCAAAACGACAGAAAAGAATAGAATGGTATAGGGTGGAGTGTAAATGCAGGTGCATGCTCGAGCGAATGCATTTCGAATTGCATAAACGCCGTTGCATCGTCGAGCGAGAGAACGCGTAACGTTAACCTTAACGATTATACACGATCGAGGCCGAGCGCTCTCCGAATGATAAACTTTCGTCGAGCGTAATGCAAGATAATTACGCGAGAGAGAAAGGCAGTTTCGGGTTTATCGACCGTTCATGAAATTCTCCAAGTTCGAGACCGACTCACGAGCTATATCGATCCTGGATTATTATTACGACGAGCTCTATTACCAACTCGAAACGCGCTCGACCAAAGGCTCATTTATTTTTTTCTAACGAGACGAAAGATTCATTTTCGAAAATAACGATATCCTTTCTTCGTCAAGGCCATTAGTCGGTAACCGTGTATGAAAAAATAAGCAAAGTTCGTTTGTACTAAAAGCAAAGATTTCTTTTTTATCATATCGGTTATTAATAACGATTTTATGTAATTCACAAAAAAAAATATGCTCTAACGAGGGAGGAAAGCAACGGAAAATAGCATCGCCGAGTACAGGGAGCCGTATTTACAACGAATACCGAATGGAAAATACTACGAGCCCGGGTTTTATATCGCTTCACGGTTTTTCTCGTTCAGCGTAGGAAAAACAAACGAGCCGGTGGCCCTTCGAAAATATTTGCAGTTTTCATTGAAATCCCGTTTTCTTTTATTCTTTCAGCGTTCTTTTGTTTCCGCAATTGGGCATCGTCGAAATAGAAGAAAATTATACTTAGATTCTAGTCTAATTAAAATGAATCAAGTATCACAGATTTTCTAGCATATCATTTATCGATGAGAGACGAGTACGCTCGAAGTTAACTTGAACTTGAGAATGACGCATACAAATTTCACACGATAACGAAGTAATTCGGTAGAACTAGCGTTTGCATCTTTCTCTCTTTGAAAAACGTAATCATAAAAGCATCGTGAAATTGAGTTCCATGTAAACGAAGCGTGTATAAATGTTATTGTCGAAAAATTTTACGTATCAAAAATGTTTATCTCTGCAATTTGTACGAAATACATAATTAAAAGAAAGGAAATTCTCTTTTATTCTCTTTCTTACCCGATTTACTGTTCTTTTTCATTATTGTGCTATAAATTTAATAATAATTCTATAATAATAATAATAATAATAAATGTAAACTAAAAATACCTTCAAAATATAATATATAGACATAAGTCAGAGATATAAATTAAACGAAAAGGTCGTCGAGAAACGGGAAAACACGTTTTATCTCCGAATCGAGTCTCCGTCGAATCTCCGACTCCAACATTAATCCACGGTAATGCATTGGGGACGCGTTTCAAGATGCTTTTACGACCGAGGATGCGGATTGGTCCAACCTATGCAATGAGAAGAAAAAAATAAAAAAGTTGGTAATAAAATAAACGAATATGTACAGAGACAATCCTTGGAAAGAAATTTCGAATCAGGAAAATAAAAGCTGATTAAATGGCTTACTAATATCGTTATGTTAACAAAAAAAAATACACGTTCTACTCCACGTCACCCTCCCTCTTTTTCTTATTCTGGTGTATTCTCTTTTGAAGGTTACGTGCATTTTATAACCAACTTTGAAAAAAAAAGGAGATTACTCGATTCTACAATGGACGATGTCTCCTTTTTTTGGTATGTGCCAGCATAACTCCGCAGTGGATGAACCAAACGAGATGAAACTTTTTCTATCCTCCGAGTTAGAGTTTAAGTTGGTCACGTTTCAAAAATTTTTTCGCGAACTCAATTATTAACAAACTTCTAAAATAAATACCTCGCTCTCCTTATTTTTCTTTCTCCTGAAAACCAATGTGACACTTCGCTTCAAAATGTATTCTTGTCTCTTAAAAATCTAACTATCGGCTCTCATTTAAAAAAGCGGGCCGTCGCGTACTTTGTACAAGGTTTTTTACAGAGATTGTTATTTTAGTACAATTGTTTGAAGGAGAATGTGTAATTTATGAAGTCAACAATGTTTAACATGGTTTAAACAACCAATATGGAAATTGAAATTATAGATATTTGATAAAAAGTTATTAATAAAGATGCGACGCATCATTGATTTAATATCTTTATGTAGCAAGAAAAAACACGATTTATTGTTTATATTAACTACAGCGACGGCTCACTTTACATTTTTAATGTTATTTGTGTATGATTTTACATAATTTTGTTTTTTCTTTCTCCTGAAAACCAGTGTGACACTTTGCTTCAAAATGTATTATTGTCTCTTAAAAATCTATATCCTCACATTTATATCCTCACAGAAATACAAAACAAGTATAAATATAATATCTCAATATTTAAAACATAAATATATTTTAATGCAGAATTTCCCGAGTTGTTTACCGTTTTCAGGAACGAGCTCGTATCGCGTTCCGGTTCAATCAAACCCACCCCGTGAAAATCCTGCGATTCACAAGTTAAAAATTTTAAGAATCACAGAAACCATTTCGAATTTTTACCATTGAAATTTTCAATCTCCGATCGAACGGACGCAGGATAAATGTATGCAATGCATATATACGAATGCTCACATACACACAGGTGGGTGAATTTATAACAAGAATTCACGAGAGATGAGAGAGGTGGTAGGATAATAAAGAAGCCGTGCGTCCTATCGCAGGCAGATTAGAATGGGCGTGCATCGTAGAGGTAGCATAAAACGAATATAGAGAACTCGTGGTGGCAATGCTTTTCCATGTCGATTTTCCACTTTCCGGCAGCCGTCAGCTAGGAAACGAACGGAACGTCGTCCTTTGGCCTCGCGATCCGTCGACGTTCTTGCTTTCGTAAAATTGCTGCCACTCTCTGCCATGGAAAAGGAACGCTGGAAGGAACCTTGTCGTTCCACTCCTTGCTCGGTACTGCAAAACTTCGACTTAGATCGTTCTGCATGTTCATACAAGTGTGTCCATGTGTGCGAGCACACGCGTACAAACTCACCGAACGAAGTTTTGCGAAAAGTCCTTGATGTCGCGCAGCTGTCTGTCGAATTCCATGCTTTCCTCTTCGAATTACGAGACTCGAAAAGCGTGCTATTCCTATATATATGTATGTATGCATGTATACGTGCGTATACGATCGATGCTAAACATTCGCACGTCGACCAGGTCCGATCGATTCGTCTGAAAGACCTTTTATTACGTTCTTATTTTGTTCTTCCTCTTTTATTAATTTTTTATGTACCTTGTGAAATATTTCAACACGAGAACCCGAGTATCGTAGCTTTTTATGAAGCTATAAAAATACGTCTACGATAAAAATATGTTCAGGTGTACACGATATATGAGATTGTCTCATGAAGATGTAAAATATGAATAATATAGAATACGTACAAACGAGGCATGTGGTAGGTTTTCATTCGTTATTATTATTATGATTTTTATTAAACAAATAAATGAATGAATCTAGATTAATTATCATTTTCAACTAGGAGAGAACTCTCTAGTAACTTATAAGAAAGAGACATCTTCGATAAACATCGGATGGATGCTGGTGTTGTTAAAATGATATTCGGAGGGTGAAACTCTACGGTTCGTGATAGTAAAAGCATTAAGTAAGGGATGGGGAAAAATACAAGAAAAGGGAAATGGGAGCAAGCAGGACGGATTCTTCGCAGTGAACGTTCGTGCAAGCCCTCTCCTCTTGTATAGCTAATTAGCGCGCGGAAATCGGTTCATTGTCGAGTCTATGGTCTCACCCTCTCTCTTTCGTGCTGCACTGGTGCGATTGACTTAAGAAAACGAAGCGAAGCGTTACGAGAATAAGAGGGGAAGAGGGAGAGAATGCAATTTCCGCTTGGTACTCGGCCGATCCGTATTCCTTCCGCGAGCAAGAACCTTTCAAGATGATTTCCCCGCGAATCACCGTCGTCGCCTAAACTGCAGAGCCGCGTTTCGCTTTAATTACCGCGCCCGAGTGAACGCACTCCGATTTCTCTGTTTTCTTCTTCTCTTCCTCTCCCCCTCCTCCCACTCGCATTTATTCCGCCTCCTACCGCGAAAACGACACGAGTCTTGTTCTTCTACACCGTGCACGTTTAAGCGACAGGAGAAGATGAAGAAAAAAAAGAAACAAAAGGATAGAAAGAAAAGGTGTTTGCGCCTACTCGAAAATTCCACATCGCCGATGAAATGAAAAATTGTATTTTGCGTTCATTCAGGTCGTTTTAAGTTTATATAAAAAGTTATTAAAATATTGAAAAAATAAAGTAACATACGAAAAGTATGAAAAGTGTTACGTTCCTCTTAGTGAGAAGAACGCGTGGAGTTCATACCTACGATGGCACGTAACACCGATATTTAGCCTCGTGATTTTATATTAATTTTATTTTTTCAACATTATTCTTCAGTATGGTTCTAAATGGCTTTAATAGTCCGTGTTTTTATGTCATAATATCACGTAAGTAGTTCATCAGTACACTTACAGAGTGTTTGTATAATCGTAATTGTTTCGTAATTAATTCTCTTACATCGTCCTTTCTTGATTTTCAGAAGTTAATTAAGGATGATGTACTTTCTTTTAATTGTATTGTTTTTTTGCTCCTTTGAAGAGGGCCATGAACATATGGCCGAAACGTTGGATGTTGGAATAATTCGCATTTAAATCAAGTACATCCATCAATTTACTTTTCGTATGTTACTTTATTTTTTCAATATTTTAATAACATTTTATATAAACTTAAAACGACCTGAATGAACGCCAAATACAATTTTTCATTTCATCAAGAATTTTTCGGTCGAAATATTAAACTAAATATCATTCCATATCGCCGTTCCTGCTCGATGTACAACATTCTTTACGTTCGTGTGTCCGAGATATCGCTGCTTGGTGTTGAAATCATGCTTTTGAAATAAGAACGAGCGCAATTTTATCATAATTTAATTTAAGATTTTTTTTATGTGCTACGTAGGTATTATTTGTAGTATAGAGTCATTCGGGGTAACTGAACGCAGTGGGGAAGTTTGAGCACGCGAACAACGTACTTCGAACGACTTTTGCAGTGATCATGATTCCTAAACATGTTAAATTATAATTTTTATTTTTTATAAGTTAATATTATATAATAAAATGTTAACTTTAAATAAATAAGTTAAAGTATAAAAAAAGAATTTTTTTGTATGGTCCTGGTATGAGAAGGATAGTTCTTAAGTTTTGTTAAATTTTATACTTTATAAACGTTTCCTTAAAAAAATTTTTTATTGTTATTTAAAGCAATGCGTTCACTTTCTCACGTGTGTCTACTTACCCCATAGGCGTGCGCACACTTAGGGGTCAAATGAGCGCATTTTGGTTTTGTTAAATTTTTCCTATTTTGTGAACAGATTCAGAAATTTTGGGATTTTGTTTCTATTGTGATTTATAGACTAATAAATGCTCTATCTAAAAATAGTAATTAGATTTTCCTAGCCCTTATAGTTTGGGTGCATTGGAGCTTCGAAGACAAAAGTGCACACACTTGACCCGAATGACTCTATGTGTACATGCGTATTTAAAACATTTTTAATTATTTTATTAAAAATATAGACTTTGATTATGCATTTTAGAAATTACGACTAAGTCAGCAGTAGAAAAGGAATATTCAAAAGAATTCTTCGAGAGGAAGATAAACATTTTGAAGAATTCAAGAACTTATTCACGCGTAGCTTCGCTTCTCTCATTACCCAAAAGTTCGTGTCTCCGAGGCTCGTTAATAAGCTTACGTTTGTCAACGTCTTCATCCAGACGGGTCGAGCCCAGTGACAATGAAAAATCACCGGTCTCACGTCCCCTTAGAAAGGAAGGAAACTTTTCGTTGTGTCCGATCGAAGACGTCGGCAAGCTCGGCCTTGGAAGTATTTGTTTCTTCCTCCTAGCATCCTTTTCACTTTATTTTTCTCTACTTCCCGTCTTTTTTAAACACGACCGCAAGAAGTTTCTTATATTTTCCATCGAGCGAAAAATGTAACGGACGATCATTTTAAAAACTATTCGTGATATCAGAAAATCCTATCGGATCTTTATTATATTTTATTGAGATTTATTATG
Source organism: Ancistrocerus nigricornis (assembly GCA_916049575.1). NCBI lineage: Eukaryota > Metazoa > Arthropoda > Insecta > Hymenoptera > Vespidae > Ancistrocerus > Ancistrocerus nigricornis. The sequence goes on along the minus strand of OU696668.1, from coordinate 9,293,604 downwards.
TTTTATCAAATAATATAATAAATTCTCAAACGACCCTCTTCTACAAGCGGCTGTTCTAATATTTAAAAAAATAATAAATTGTAACTTGCAATTCAGAATCCAGCTTTCTATTTCCTAAAAGTTACGATATATCGAAATAGATCGTGTTTCTTACTACTAATCACGTTGCAAAGCATGCTAAATTTAATACACAATTTTCGTTCGTATTAAAACGAACAATAAAATGCACATAATTGTGTGTTATTATAATTATTATCTGTTATTTTAAATTAGTTTAATTACTACCTGTTATTATTAATTATTAATATAAAACGTTGAAACATGAATTATTAAATATAACCTTGCACATAAGCCCCAGAAAATATAAATGAACCGTTCGTGAGTAAACCCTCCAATGAATTGAAGATACTCACGGTCGTGTTCTTCAGGTAATTACTTAAAAAATTACAACCAGTAGCCCGATTTGGACCTTTTGCCCTTGGCATGATCTAGGGTACCCCGGAGGGACTTAAATTTCTTCGCTTACTACTTCAGAAGTTCTGCGATGGCACCGAAAGAATCGTCCGCGCTGTGGGTTGATAATCACTCTGAATGAATAGTCTCTCGATGGATTAGTATGTTGCTATCAGCTCGGTAATCTTCGATGATGCACTGACTTTACTTTCCGCGATACGTATGATAAAATGTGACTGAATATAAATTTTACCGAACCAACATTGAATCTAATACACGATGATTATGTTTTAATAAAGGAACGAGCACCGAATTTACCTTGCGAAATTCTATTTTCATATAACCGCAGTCCGTTGGACGGCTGCAGAAAAAATTGTTTGGGAACAAACACGGATCCAATAAGTGTATACGCGCAATCGATAAAAAAAATATTCGTAAAAGTCAATAGAACTCACGAAACACGGAAAATTTTCAATTAGCGAACAATGCTAACTCTACATCGCAACTCTTCTTTTCTCGCTGTACAAAAAACGATTCAACTATTGCCGCACTCGTTTTCAATGATGGTCTGAAATAAATGATGGAAACAAGTTCATTATTGTTATCTCTGTTATAATTAAAAGTTTACAAAATTATTAATTAAAACTTGTAGAAATTTATTTACTCGAGTCTTTGTAAATCTTTGAACGACCCGACATCTCGAGGGTGATGCACTGATTCTAATTTCGCGATTCGAGATACTCCAGGAGTATACATATATGCAAACATAAAATCAAATGAAACGAAGAAATACCGACTCTACTTCGCGAAACATTACTATTACGAGCAAAACCTCTCCCTAAGATTGCATTACGCGCGACCACGAAGTATTTTTTAAACATTCCTTGAACGTTTGGTGAAAATATGTCGTACATTGATAAAACAGAAAAAGGGTTATGCAAACAAGAAATATAACAAAAAATTCTTGTAAATAACTCCTAAAGATAGTTCAACAACTTAAGCGTACAATTATTTACTCATTCAACACCTTTGATAAGTACCGAATTGCAGCCAATTAGCTCGGTAGTATTTGACTGTATCATTAGAAATATTGCAAGCAATACCGATTGCCCGGGTCTCACTACGTGGAGGGTGCTGCGTATGAATACCCTATAGTTAATAAAAAGAGTGAAATAAATATATAAAATAATAATTGTATTTAGTGGCTATATCGATTTTCACGGAAAAAGATTAAAAGTATTTATACTTTACTATATGATAAAAATAATACTATTAATAAATGTAATAAAAGTTATGAAATATAAAATAAAATGTGTATTTTACAAAAACACTTTTTTTTTTAATGTGCCACGCGTACTTAAAGACATTTGATCGAAAAAAGCAGCCCATAGAAGACCCTTTTTGTAAAAATGTCCACTATTGTACCTAAAAAAAGGGAAGTGAGCATAGCTAGCCGACTGCTACGTCGATCTAACGGCTCTGATCGTGCCTAAATGCGAAAAAGCGTAGTTTTTCACGAGGATCCAGGAGACGAAGCCCCCGAAAGATTCCAAGGGCTGGTTTCTTATTCGTGAAACGTTCGCATCTCACGAAAAATAATATCCCGTGCAAATGGTGGACTCATCCCTTTGTACACTTTCTCTTTCTGTTTATATATGTGTAAGTGTGTATGTGTGTGAGTGTCTACAACTCTCTTTTTCTGTTCTTCGCTCCAACTGTGTTTCCTCACCAAAGATCCCAACAGAATTCCCACAGCACTCTTTAATCCGGCCACGACTCGCTTCCTATTGGCGCTGGCTCGCCGCAACACTCCAAATTGACCCGCAATCTGAAAGATAAAAGCTCCGTTCGTTTGTAAAGTCGACCTTCGCCCTCCAGCAATTCCGGATGAAATGGAGGTCGTGTACGATAGAGAGACGGAGACAAAGGGAGACAGAGACGAATAGATAGATGGATAGATTCGTGAAAATCCTTGTGGAGCACTATGGGAATCAAAAGTGTGAACAAAGCACGCGTGGAAGAGCACTTAAATTGTATTTGAAAACAATACTCTATGGTCAATAACGTAATTACAAACTTAATAAGTATAAGAAAACAGTAAGTAGAGTAGATAAGATAATAAAACATTTCTAAAAGACGGAGTCAAAATAAATCAGAACAAAATAATGAATAATATCACTAGGAAAATTTCCATCCTAGCATTGTCTTACAATTTCATCACATTTGTGGCATTTAGAAAAAAATACACTGGCTAAAAAACCGACAATCTTGAATAAATTCAAGAAATATTATTTGATAAGAAAGGTCATCTACAATATACCTCCGTTGAAACCATTCTGAAATTGTGTCATAAACATTTTTCATGTCGTTATTAACAACGAAGATACCTGGGTGGCATCCCTTAGATGAAACACGCAATAATACAGGTATAATAATAAATATACATTAATAAGAGAATTACATAATGATGATAAAGTCTGCTGGCATTGAAAGAAACAAAAAGAGAAAGAAAAGACTCCTTATACCGGGTGTACAGCATTGACAGCATTCGAGTCCCAAACTCGACTGCTCGCGCTGAAATCCATTCCGCTCTGTTTACCCTTTTCTCATTGTAAAGTAGAACGATCGTGTGTGGCGTTAGTAAACTGGTGCTCTCGCCGACAGTCGTTCCGCTTGCCGCTTGAAAAAAAGGTCGTTCATGCACGCGACACCCTCGTGCATTCGTTGCTTCAACCACCCCTACTCTTCTCCATTCACCCTGTTACTTTTATTTCTTTTTCTTCTCCCATTCTTCTTCCTCCTTTCTTTCCTTTCGTTATCAAACGCCAGTGGCTTATTCTCCGCGCTTCTTGCTTCTATCGCTAATCAATTTACGAATTGATCGGGCAATTATTCTCTTCTTTATACACTTCCTCACTTCCATTATGAAGCTCTATATCGAAGATTCCGAATTATCTCGTTGAATTGCAGCAACTTTACACGATTGGTTTTCTGTTATCACCTTTACGAGCACTTGTACATATTTGGAATTAATTATAATAGTTAATACAAAATATATAATAGCAGATTGGTGGATATAAGTCTGTGGTTGGCAATATGACACTTCAGGGCACTCAGTGCTTGAACAACAATATCAAAGTATCTACCACTGTACTAGATATTTACCCAATGATTTTGAACAATAATTCTGAATTATCAATTTCGTCATTATAAATTTATTTAGAATAAAAATGTGTTTAATATACTTTCAACTTAAAACTTCCTCTTCAAGAAAATAAATATGTAGGTAGTAGATATAAATATCTGTCGGTACAAATGCCAAGGGAAATGAAAATGTAAGAATAACTAAACCGAGTGTCCATTTCTGGACACTTGGTAACACCATAAATATGGAAAATAAAATAGATTAGCTGGTGGTATAATTTCGATCGTTTATACTAGATAACTCGCCGATATCATGAATACAGATATTAATCTATCGCCAGAACTCGAAACGCCGACCGAACCCCAAAAACATCATTGGTGTTGTTTTTCTGTTCGATACGTATCTCGCGAGATCAGAACGATAAATCGTTATCGCGCTAAATTTCCCGCGAATATATACCAGTCCGGGCACGCGCGTTAATTATTTCGTGATCAACTCGGAGGATATAAAAAAAAAAATAACACGACACGTTATCGAACGCGGATCGTTCGAATACAATAATTGCCTCGTTTGTGTTTCTTAAACTTTATCCGGAAAACGTTATTGTACAAATTTTACCTATTTGTGCTCGATATTTTGAACTATACGATATTATAGGTATATCGAATCGTACATGAGTAACATAAAGTAAATTTTTACAAAAAAAAATATAAATCGACTTTAACAATTTGCCTATGTGTATACTTTAACTAAAAGGTTAAAAATAATATTTCTATATATTTAGAATACCTAACTAATCAATTATTTTGGGAGTCGGTACCAACCAAAGCAAGTTTAACATAAACCTGTAATGTTGGTACCTACACAAAAAATAACTAATTAGGTAGGTATTCTAAATATATAGAAATATTATTTTTAATCTTTTAGTTAAAGTATACACATAGGCAAATTTTTGAAGTCGGTTTATATTTCTTTTGTAAAAATTTACTTCATTTTTCAATTAATAACGATGTTTGGTTATTTTTTAATCTTTCTTCAAATTTAAATGCGATCACCCTGCAGATACAGCCTATTAAACAAAGAAAAAATCATTCAAATCGGCTAACAACCGGCGAAGGTATCATGTAACACAGATGAAAAAAAAAAAACAGTCGACTCGATAACCTCTTTCTTTTCGAAGTCGGTTGAAAGCTCATCATTTCGAAATAGCGACGATTTCAATCGTTAGTTTTATCAGAAAAACCTTTAATCCAGACAAAATACTTGTATCGAGTCGAAATATTTTATTTTCACGTTCACCAATCGAGATTCAAGAAGAAGGAGAGTAAGAGAACGTCGCCCGTAATCTCATGAATTACCACCGTCTAGATGAGAAGAAGGGGGAGGGGGTTTGGTAAGGTGTATCGCGTAATTAAACGCGAGGATCCGTTGTTTGCACGTCGTTAAAAGCGGAGGAGAAGCGTCCGAAGCTTTCATTAGGCAAAACCGGTCCTTCCCTGTCCTCGAGTGCAAGTAAATCCAAGGCGGCTTTATATTCGAGGAGAACGCGGAGAAGGGAGACCACTCGAGAAGATGGTAAAAGAGGGTACGGAGTAGGGTAACGGATGAAGGTAAAACGAGGTAAATGAAAAAAAAAAAATCAAATCTGACGAAAGTCGTCGAGCCCAGTAATGAGAGTAACGACGTTTCGAACGACGATTCGTGAACGCGACGAACGATCTTTAACCCTCTCGTAGTTGCGAGTCAAGTGAAAAAGTTCTTTCCGACCTTTGATTCGACTTTCGTTTCCCGCGATAGCGAGTGTGTGGAATAAAAATAATGATACGGAACGTGATAGACGCGTAGAGGGGGAAATATATAATAAATATAGTATACAGGGTGAATCATGTAAGACACGTCACCTGAATTACTCCGATAGTTTTAGAATTGAAAAGAAATATTTGAAACAAAAGCTAATTGATTCCTAAGGGGTTATTATGTGCCGAAGAAAATATTTTTCTAAAGAAGAGATGCTTAGAAGATTTGAAGGTGGCCTTAACTTTATTACGGCGACTCTACAATTGATTTATTTCCGATGACTCACCGTGATAGATTAGAAGCTAGATTTTTAGTACTTTTTATACAAATTAAGAGAATTATGTATCAATTATAAATAAATTAATAAGTATATTGATATATCGAGAGGAATTAGAAGAATGCTGCTCATTCTATCTATAATATCTGAATTTATACTTTATAATAAATACATGCCAGAATGGGATAAAGTTGAAACAATTAATGAAATACAGGATATTCATAAATAGCTATATCCCCTATTTTGTTTACACGTATAAGATACCTATATTGATTTAACGCTTACCTTGGAAATTGTATTGTGCGTGTAATACGGTACCATTTGCGCCGGAATATTATATTACGTACATGCATATAACATCATCGTTATTAATTACTTATGAACGTAATCAAAAACACACGTGAATATTACATTAGCCGATACTCAAAGAAACACATAAATTATTTATCAAAAGACACGGCCCGCGGAACTAACGATGTTCGTGATCACGGATGAACGAGATCATGAACTCTCGCGTTTAATATTTTGACGGTCGGCAGACATGCCGTGTTCTTTCTAGCGTCGATATAATATAATTCCATTAAAAGCGTACAGTCTCTTTCCCTATATTTCCTTCTCTCTCTTTCTCACTCAGTTTCGTCCGCTTGTTTCTCCATCTATCTGTCTATTTCTATCTCTTTCTCTCACGCACACCCACGTATACGCACACCCTCTCGGTACAGTAGGCAACGTTCATTGCGAGAGCCAGCGAAGCACAAAGCGAAAACTCGATGAGCGCACCTATAATCCGGGAAACGAACGTGATTACAGTCCTGTCGCCAAGTCATTAACAACGTATCCATTTGGCCGCGCCGTTTACGAACTTTTTGGTCTTTCGTTGGCACCGTTGTTGGCCTTTTCATACATTTTCGCGCGACCGATAGTTTCTTTTTTTTTTCTATTTCTTTTCCCCTCTTTCTTCCCACCTCTTTTCTTCCATCGTCACTGTAAAAAAAAAAAAAGGACCATCGTAAAATATCACGTCGAGTCTTTCCTTTTTTTTTCCCTCTTTTCCTAGCACATTATGTCGCGTTCGAGTTGCTTTATGCCGCGTATATGCTTCGTTCTAGCCGTCATTACGTTTCACGTCGAAAGAGAACTCCCGTTCCGTATGAATACTGAATGACCAGTTCGTAGTTGAAATTTCAAAGTCCAGTCGAAATTTGATCGCTTTTAAATTTTACATCAAAATTACGATGAGCCTGCGATTTTTTTTCTCTCTAAATTATTAGCTCGGAAGGGAGTAGAAAAAATGTTCAAAATTTATTAACTATCGAAACGTTCGATACATCGTATTTGTACCGGTAATCGACTTACTCGAAGCCTGACTACAAAATATACCTACTCTCGAGTTGCCTCATGCGGCTTTGGTAGATGCGTCATATGCACCCACTGTCTACTATTTCATAAAACGCTCCAAAGAACGCAGTCCACGATTTTGAAATCTCCGACGGTACTCGTCACGTTTACCGGATACGGTGCGTCCGTCGCTGGACCGTACTAGTATTTTTTCATTCGACCGAAAAGTCATGTAGTGACCGATGTGCATCTCTCTCTCACACACAGGCACACTTTTTTATGTATCACTCCTTTATTTCGGTTGCTTGAAAAGGTCGAAATATATAACGGGACGTGGAACACGGTGAGCTGTCATTGACCGAGCAAATTTATTACGAGCACGTATACACGCGTTGCCGTTCGCTATTATTTTTCACTGATCCAACGACAGTTAAACAAAACGAATTTAGGAATTCGAAATGAAATTATCTTTCCTCGGGTACCTTCGATTTCAGTTTCATCCATTTCTATATTAAAATCCATATTTTTTTATCTCGGAACCTCGAACAAGCTTGGACGAAGTATCGAACGGGTCGCGAAATGAGAAAAACTTTACAAAATAATCATTATTATATTATCAACATATGATTTCTCGCAAAAGCTTTCGTTTTAACTTTTTGGTTAATAGAAGGTGCAAGTTGGTATTAGTTTTACCGTTGTAAAAATTTTCACTGTATCGTTATTTGGTTTAGTATGAGTATTTTTTGCATGTACGAGTGGATGTACGTTACCAAGTTCAGTAATTGTGGATTTACTGCGAATATTTATGGTAGGATGCCCGTGGTATCAAGAGTAACGCTATCGTTGGTTTATCTTGTTTTAGCAATTTTTTGATTCCATAGACAAGTGCTACGTCTATGCCATAGGCATAGCTGTATCTATCAAGTATGTGGTATCTTATAGTATATTCCGTTGCAGCTAAAAGTTTAAATCCTGACGTAATATTGTCTATCGTCCATATACACGTCTTTCTACACTGCTTGGTTATTACTAGACTGCGAATCTTTATGCAAATTCATATGAATTATAATTCATGATTCGTCAAATATTGCAAGTCTAGCTGATAACTGAATAAAAATATGTAAAATACAAAGGATACATGTGACATATTCAATGGTTTGTTTTACATGTAAAATTTGAAAAACATACGCAATAAGAAAAATATGTATTTGCATAAAAATCCGCTGTCTAATTATTACCCTACTCATCCCTCCCGATATATTTTCTGTAAATTCTTGCTTCGACTACCTGTTGTCTTTAATTCCTCAAAATCCTTCTGCCTTGGGGTAAATGAGTCATTGTTCGAGGGAATTTCATATGATATGTGTATCGATGCGCTTGTCATGTACTATGTTTATACGTTTCCCATTTAGCACGAAGATTGCGTGCTGTATAATTCTTGTCCATTCTAATGATTGCTTGATATATGGTATCACTGAGCTCTGAGTAGAAGTACATTGCGAGTGTCGTGATTTATCTCTGTTGAAGCGCTTTGATGTCAATTATATCCCTTCCTCGTAGTTCTCTCGTTAGGTGTAATCTCTCTGTGCATGTTCTAGAGCGATGATTTTCCTTTATTTGGTCAGTATTGTTCTTGCGAGTCCGCATAGATAGTCTAGGTTTATCCATGTTTGCGTTTGTCCATTGTATGGTACCAAATGAGTATGTTGAGACTGTTACCGCGTTAATATTTATTTCAATCGTGTTACATATAGTCTTGCGAAACTTATCTTCATATTTTCTTTACAGCCAAGATATGTGTATATTTTTTTTTATGCCATGTCGTCTACTTTGTTTGTTTCTTCTTTCCATTTTCTTTATTCAAAGAAAATCTCTTATTAATGTTATTAACTAAATGCGACAATTTCAACTATTTACTGTCATTTACGCCTATCTCGTCAACGACTTATATCATACGTATGATGTATACAGGGTGTCCGGTTCCATGTAGTCAAGCGAAGGACTACATGTACACATCAATGACTCGAATCGAAAAGTCTAATACCATTTTTCGAAATTCGACTTAGTCAACGAATTATTAACTAACAAAGATCGGTCAATTACGGCAATTAGCAAAGGAAGGTGGTTCACTCGAGCTCGCAGTTAAGCAAGAAATTATGCGGTAGGAGGAGCAATCCACAATAAACAACGCTACATGTCGCTGTTCGCTATGATTGGCCGATCTTTGTTAGTTAACAACTATTTAACTGAGACGAATTTCGGAAAATATTATTAGACTTTTCGATTCAAGTCATTGATGTGTACATGTAGCCCTCCGCTTGACTACAAGGAACCAGACACCCTGTATAAAAAGAATGTTATCATTATTAAGAAAAAAATCCTGAAATTTCTCACGTAGGTTTCACCGACCCCAAGGTGGGATATGAAGGAAAGATCGGTGACGGGTCAGCCAAGATAATCCTATTGAAGCGTTCTAAGAAAGAATATACGTGTATCTATGTGTGTACGAGCGAGAGAGGAAAAAGCTTGATAGTTTCATTTCGCGGGCCTGGCTCTTCTCGTCGAGGAGCCCTCGCAACGAGCTAGTATGGACCATCCTAGACTCTCTCTCCCCCATCACCCCTCGTTCCTCCATTTCGAGTTCGTGAAATCAGATTCGAGAAATCTCGGCTTTCGTTCTTTTCTAAGCCGAAAATAATTGTGGCCGAGCGGAAGAGCGCGCCTTCGGCGTCGGCAAGCAGTGCCGCGTCGTGGACGTGAGTTGAGTATCGGCCAAGAAGTTTTCCGGACCGGTGAAATCATCTCCCTTGCACCACCACTCCCCGCAACACTCTCACCACCCTTTCTTTCGCTTAACACGCCATCGTTGCTTAGTCCAACACCGTTTTTCTCTACTTTTCACGAATGTCCGAAGCGTCTAGAGCTTTTATCCTAGAATTCGGTGATAAGACGATTTTAGTTTGCGTGTTTATGATTTTTAAGGAAATTGAGGATTTTTTAATCATTGATAATCACGACTAAACGTGCTTGAAAGCATAATTTTAAATAGTGTAGATATCGTAATTACCCTTGTAATTAAATTACAAGTAGGTTTATATTTATATTAGTTTCAAAATACAAATATAACGATTTTATTTTAAATGATTGACCTGATAAAAACGGCATTATTTCTAAATAAAACCTTCTAATCCGTTTGAATGAAAAAAATTGCACCTAAAAAGAAAGAGATAGGTTAAGACTCGCGATGAAAGAACGTGCCACACCGAGAATAGCGAACCACGTTGTACTACTATATTGAACTGCTCGATCGATCTTTCGAAAGTAATAAGAACGTTTCCGTTCGATTTGACCCCTTTCTCAACGATATCGTGCTTCTTATGAAATCTAGATGAAGCTCCTTCGGAGTCCATCCAACGGCACCGAGAGACAATCGTTTCCCTCGATACGATAAGAACGCGAATTCTAACGCTGTCCATCATCGGTTTCTTAAGAAAATGCACGAATTATTTCTACGGTAACTTTTACTTTCGCGTTTCCTATAAAATATTTATACAGCTGCGTTAAATACGTTCGACTTTAAAATAAAGCGTTGAATGAAAGTAATCAATATTTTATCACTTATGAATTATTTGTATTTCGAGGTAAGTGATTACGAGATCCTTACCTGATAATTATTTGTATCGATATAAAAAAAATAATGATCGCCAAATTCAAAATACCGAAACTCCATTTTTGCGCAATGATTAAAATTTCTGACGTATTTTACTTTTTTTTTTCGTTCCCGCTCTTTAGTTTTTTTTTCTCAATGCACCACTGCGTTACAAACGCGAAATTAAAAATGCGTCCTGCCTCGCGTATAATTTCTAATTTGCAGTAGTCCGTGCCCGAAGCGAATTCGTCGAGTCCGAGCCATTAAATTTCTCGTGTATAAATAAGCGATCTTTTTCCCCGTTAAAATTTGCCGCAATGGAGACAAGAGTTTCGTATAAATAAAACAACTTTCGTTTGCCGTAGCGATAAAATGAAAAATAATAACTATCGACTGGCTACAAACGAACTAATTCAATAATAATAAGCAATAATTAAAAATACCTATGTACAATTAATTTAAATGAACAAACAATTTAAGCCGTTTAATTTTAAAGTAGTATAAATCCAAATTTGGAAAAAAAGTTCGTCATTTATGGTTGTAATCTGATCCGATCATCTTATTTTTCATAAAAATTAGAATCATAAACAATAAACTTACACTACTTCAAAATTAACCAACTCAATTAATCGCTCATACCTAAAATAAAAACATCAATTTCTTGAAAAATGAACGAAAAAAAATGTTCGCTCACAATATCGTACTAGATTTTACAAGATGAATCAAGCTTTCAATTCACAATCGTCGAGAAATCCTGTATAGATCGAATGACAATCGTAGTACTGGCTGTACATGCATGTAGGTATATACAATATATACCAAGCTACAATCATGCAACACATACACATGCATACGTATGCATGTAGCACATTCGACATTGAACAGAGAAAAGAGAGAGAGCACGAAGGAGAGAGAGAAAGAGAGCATTGCGTGGAGAGTTTTGGTCGATAAAGCGGTCAGCCTTTTTCCATGCGCCGCTACGGGGAAAAGCAATCGGATTAATTCATCGAGCGGAGAATCGACGGTGCGCATTTTATACATCGAAATCGATATTGGCAATCGCCAGGGGTATCGTTAGCGCGAGCTACGGATTATGATCGCGGCGAACATTGACTTCTATCGAGCGTGAAGCGCTTATAGACTCGCTCAATAAATATTCACTCGATGATTAATAACAAACGATGTGTGTTCATGCGTATTACGCGCGTATGTGTTTCTCCGTGTTCATTTGCTGCGTCTGTTCGCGTGTGCCCCGAGGATTTTTACTTTTCAAACGTCTGCTAAATGTTTTTTGCAAAACAAAAAGGAACCCAAAGTTTCTCGAGTACTCGAAACTTTGCGTTTGCTAATTATAAAATTAAATGTTGCTTACGGGAAGCAAAGTATTTTATTCGCTAACATCGCGTAGGTTGTTTTCATAATTATCGAGTTCTATGTAATTACGAAGTAATTGTGATGCATGAATGTTATAGAAAATTAATCATAAAATTGAAAAGTTACCTTTAAGGGGGGCAATACCTTTATGCGGCCGAATAGTGATGAACGACAAGACTTGATTTTTCAAGACAAGATTACCAATTTCTTGTTCTTGATAAAATCGAGACAAGACAAGATTTGTCCTTCAAGATCAAGACAAGACAAGAAAAATCTATCAAGATTCTTGATTCTTGATAACTGAAACCACAATTATACGTATGTAATTATAATTGTGTAATTATAATTATATATTATGTAATTATAATTTTATATATAGGGCCATATATATCGGGGTTATGTAATATTATAATCATGTTGAAATCCTTCCGTCTATTGTCAATTTTAAATAATTAAATGCAAAATTTAAATTAATTCGAAACAAAAACTTTATAATTTTACTGAAAACTGCAGTTTATTTTTATTGTAAATATAGGAAATCTCTATTTTGTAATGATGTGTCCTCAAACGTGCTCTTAAGTGCGTGCGTTTAGTAAACTAGAGACCTTAAGCTTCGAAATAGTTTTAAAAATTGTTTACTACGAACATTTGTAGCTGATATAGAGTAATTTGAAAGTGACCTAAAAATTTCAAGAATTTTCTTGTGCCTTTAATTTTTTTTACCAGTAGAATTTTAAAAAAAATATTTTTGAATAATTTTTATAAAAATTTTCAAAAATAATAAATCAAGGTATGGTAAATAAATATTTATAGATATTATAAAAATATCAAGAATCTTGCAAGAATCTTGCAAGAATCAAGACAAGAAATTGATTGTCAAGATCAAGACATACTAATTCTCGATTGTACAAAATCAAGACAAGACAAGTATGTTCGATTCTTGTCTTGTCTTCTCTTGAATCCATCACTACGGCCGAAAATAAGTAAATTTTTATGAATTTTTTTTAGAAAGGAACATTTTGTCGAACATTTTCGAAACTTTGGGTATTATTTATTAATAATGTTTACTATTACAGTGTATTTTTTGTGTTAAAAAATATTACAAAATGGCGAAGTTATGGTACTATCTTCTGGGACGGTCGCGGTATGAGTTGGAAAATGGCGTAGTACAAGTACGAGATTTCTTTCTTAGATGGTTCAAACACTCACGCGAGATTTATGCTCGAGGGAATTAGCAACGTCCTATGGATCGACCGGGAGTACCTTTCGTCTCGTTAAATTGCGATGTTAAAATTTTAGGATGGATGCAAAAGATACTCTCGCCGATCCATGGCGTATACAAGATTATTTTTCCAGACTTACATTGTCGCTACCTTCTATGTCCTTTCGTCCCTCTCTTGTCCTTCTCCTGAATCTCTTCTCGTCGGCACTCGCGTAACTTTTCTCACCCGATATTTGTATTATTCGCTTTCGATTTGATACTCTCGCACTAAACTCCTACCATAGACTAATCCAGCGGGTTGCCACTCAATGCTAAAGGATAGGAGCCTTATATGTGACATTCTATTCCAATATAATACCAACTTAAATGGCTGAAAGCAATAAAATCTCGGAATAGAAGCAGATATTTTTAATTTTCCACCCTTTTGGTGGCAGCCCAGGTTTTTTTTTTTAATTAACAATATTTGATCAAAGTAATAATAAATAGAAATTACAAGAACTACTCGTACCACTCAATTTTATTTTTTAAAGTTATTTCTGTGTAGTGGTATTGCTCTGGAATAGAAAGTAATATAAGAAAGTGGAAGGGGTAAGAAGTGGCAACCCGCTGGACTAATCGCTTCCGGCTTCCTTCCGGATCACGTGGTACTTCTCCCCTCCTGAGCTCCTCTCCGCGGTGTAGCCAAATCCTCGCGATTTTTCTCCGTGTTCCTACTCGTGTCCTACGCGGCACGAGTAGGAACACGGTATAGACCAATCAGTATCGATACTTTACTCATGAATTATCGGAAGAAAAGTATCGTACTCATGAAAGTATCATAGGAAAAATGTCGATACTACGAGGTTGTTCTATGGTTGTTCTCTTTCAAAGAAATTAATCCATTAAGCCCCATGAAAAATCTGGGCTAGAAAACGCCAAACTATGTCATCGATTGCATTAGCAAAAAATAAAGTATACGTATTTTTGTTTTGTTTTGTGATTTGATTGTTTTTTGCTAAAATTGTTTCAACAAATTAGGTTCAACTATCAAATTTCTAAAAACAAAGTGTGCCAATCGATTCTACGGGAAAAATCATGAAAGAACATATATTTCATTTTCATTTGTCAACTTGATTTGCCGATGAACCTTTGTTTAAACAATTTTAGCAAAAAACAATCAAATCTCGAAACAAAAAAAAATACGTATATTTTATTTTCTGCTAATGTAATCGATAGCATAGTTTTTTTTGGCGATTTCTAGACCAGATTTTTCATGAAACTTAATGTGTTAATAAAAAGGCAAATGAACTGAGGTATCGATACCTGCCGAAAAGTACTTATATAAGTAAAAGTATCAAATTAAGTACTCGATAGTATCAAAGTACTCGATACTACACAGTATCGATACTTTTTACGTGTCCCTAGCTGGGCCCCTTTCTTAGGCCGTCGAAGGCGATCCGCCGGTCCGCGTTTCGCTCGTTCACCCCGACGTACTCGGGTTGCCTGCCTTCAGGCGCGCTAACGCCCTTGTAACGCGCGTTGGAAAATCACCACGTTACAGTATAAAAAAATAAAAATGTAAATGTTTTGTTATAAAAATAAGAAGTATTCATTCACTGGAGAGTTGACCCTACTTAATTTTTATTACGTAAAAATTAGTAATGAAATTGAGTCATGTTCGATATTATCTCAATAACCAACAACACGAGAAATCTATTGTATAACGTTGCTGCATCTGTCATCGATATTGAATAATGTCCTGCAATAACGTTCAGTCGTCGATAATATAATGTCTACTGGAACTCGATTTAGAACATTGCCGGGGAACGACCGTGGTGCTTGCCAAGATCGCGGTACCGATATACGTCTCTCTTTTCAAACGCTAGAGATCGAGCACGAGTTATCGATCTTTCGTATCCTTTTTACATTGGCTCGTTTGCTTTATCGGTGACGCTTCGATGCGTTTGATGTGTCCGAAAAATTTGCCAATAGCGTGATAATTTTATTAAAACTTATGCACGTATATATACCGGGTGATTCACTAAAGGTTTTACAAATTGATATCTCTGGGATTATGAAAGATAAGATGCTCCTGTTTGCGAGAAAGTATTCGGCCATAAAGAGAGTATTGCCTGATATAATTTTTATTTTTTAAGGTGGAGGCTCCAAGGATATTTCAAGGTAACATTGATTTTTTTATCGATGAACATGTGTTTTTTATTACTTACCATTGTAGGACATCTCCAAACGAGTTCAAAGACACCAAAAGTTCAAGGTCATTTCAAGAACATACTGTCAAAAACTTCATTTCTAAGTTCTTCGCAAGTGCTTCAATGTCACCTTGAAATATCCTTGGAGCCTCCACCTTAAAAAATAAAAATTATATCAGGCAATACTCTCTTTATGGCCGAATACTTTCTCGCAAACAGGAGCATCCTATCTTCCATAATCTCAGAAATATCAACTCGTAACACCTTTAGTGAATCGCCCGGTACATATTGATCTTATTATAGCAATATCGCAGGTGATAATAGAATTAAAAATTACGATAATTTCTTCCTCACAAATTCATGCCATTTATTACCTTACTTTTTTTATCAACTTTAGACAGAAATAGGTTACATATTTTGGAAACATTTCTGTTACGAGCTCGCGTTTTACCGATCCTTATTTTTGTAGACTTCTCACTCGCAAGGTACATAAAAAAATAATAATAAATATACAATATTCTTTTAACGTCTCGAAAATAAAATTTCACGAGAAAAGTAAACACGGAACGACTACTGGACAGAGTCCAGAAAATGTAGAACGTTCTCGTAAGAATTGGTGTTTAAAAAGGAAAGAACAAAACTATGAGTACGATACGTACGTGACTCCCCAATGGAAATCGAATTGCCTTGTGCCTTTCCATTACGCGTTCAGACATCTTTATGTCGTTCAAAGGTTGTACGAGCTTATCAGCGTTTGCCGTTTCCGTCGATCAGATTCGACCTCCTTCTCCACGGCTCATAAAATCCTGCTCTCCGCGAGCTGCGAGATTACTGTAGTTATTCTCCTCGGCGAGCGATTTCGCTGGACAACCTTCCACCGTTTGCCGACGAAGGATCTAGCCCATAGGCGACGAATAAATTCGACGAGAGACTAAACGTGACCTAAGCGTACTAAAGGGATCATAGCTAGAGCATAAAGCGATCGAGATTGAGATCTTGATCGTAGGTTAAAAGGGAGAGAAATGGGAAATGGTAAAGGTCGAGAAACGAATTTGGGGAATAATTCCAGTTGTAATAAATAAACGAAATTTGTAACTTTTAGGAATTTTTTTTTAAGGCTATTCGTTCGAGTTCTTTTTTCTAAATTAATGTACCTACCTCATTGGTGTTACGAGATATTGATAAAAGATGAAAGATGAAAAGATTAACTGAATTTTCTTTTTCTTTTCAAGGAATTGCGCCTTTGTCTATTTTTTTTTTAATTTTAATTTAAAATAACAGGAATTCATTTTTAAGTGGATTCAATCTCGAGCAAAATTCAAAGGAGAAATTCGCCTTTGCGAACTAGAAATACTCCCTCAATAAAGAACAGTAAACTTATTCTCCTATCGCTTCCATGACCCCTTATCCCGAAGGACAGTGTAATTAACTGCCAGGACGTAGGGTATCGCTCTTGCGAATTAAATCCTTTTGCCCCTCTTCCCCGGTTGGTATACCAAAGGCTAAAGGATAATACCGTACGGTGTGTTCATAAGATCCACCGAATCGTAATTAGTTGTACCGTCAAAGGATCGTTATTATTTTGACTAGACCATTGTGACACATATACCTATATAACAGTAGAGAAATGGATCGTTTATTAAGGACTGCCCAACTTGTCTACTTTCCAGTCCACCGAGAGCCAACAAATAGATTTTCAGTGATGGGCTTATCGTTGTTTGTCAAGACCGCGAAACACGAAGTCTCGACAAATATCTATCCTAGAGAAGGCTAAAGAGGAAATCCACGAAAGTCCCTTGAGACTCCACCGGTTCGAAGTTTAATTGTAAAACGGCAAGAAGGTAACCGTGACTGTGTCTCTCGATTTCCCTCTATCTCCTTCCCTCGTTTCCCGTTTTCTATCTCCCTCTCTCTCTGTCATTCTATCATCGACACTCGAGAATCTCGATCTATTTGCACCGAAAAGGATTAGACCGAGACTGTAGAGACGTAAGAGCAGTTTGAACTTGGAACGATCGAAGGGAATATCTCATAGAGACGCTAATTAAAGCCGCCAGAAGTAAGATTGCAGCATTGATAAACGCCTAACGAGCACGAGACTTCGATTGTTTCGATTTGAAAGACGGTTTTAGAAGTTTCTGGAAAAAAAAAAAAAAATTCGCGTCGAGCTTTTATTCGCATTCAGGCAATTCTCACCACGCTAGATCTTCATTTCGCGTAAATATTCGCGGTTATTCGACGTAACAGGCTTTCGGAGTGGCTAACCGTGTACGCTTCATTGTTTCCATACTGTAAATTCCAATTTCAATGCCTATTATGAAGAATCATTCGTCCGTGCGCGTGAACGCGTCGCGAAACGTTTCGGTTTTCACGGTGGTTTCGGAAAAATCAGTTCTGTTTGCCTATTGTCATTGTACAGTAACTTTTTATGAAAAATAAAACATAATTTTAGATAACGTGATGAAATTTGAGACATTTTAGCTCATTGAAGAGGATATCCCAAAATATTCATTTCAAATTAGATCTCAAAACGATAGGCGTACGGTGTAGTAATGGAGAAACCGATCACCCATTACTCTTTTATATACCTATGAATTTCTGGCACGTAACGTCTTCCAAGATTTACTCCCCCGTAATTGCTCTTTCATAGAATTAAGGGCTATAAATTCGTGGGTGCTCGCGGTAACATCGTGTCCGCCGCAGAGTCTCGAGGAGGAAAGAAACGGGAAGAGACGACGAGGAGAAAAACAAGGGACTCTGGACCCGATCCAGACCCAAGTCCGATTTATCGATTCTTATTGGAGCGCGAGAGAGCTTTGGGAAGGCGAGTGGAATCCTTTAAAGAAAAAAAAAGCAAAAAAAAAAACAAGGAAGAAAAAAGGAAAGAAAACAAAGGAAAAACTGGAAGAAAGGAGAACGTGAAAGGCACGAAACGTTCGATTGGACCGGGAACTCTATTATCCCGAAACCCAATCCCTAGTCTAATCTCCCAAACAATTATTTTGCAAGTCAGAGATGCGACAAAATATCGGGTTCTTTATTTCCACAGAAAATTGACGAAAGATATCGAAATACTTTATATACATCCCTTACCGTAATACCAGATTTAAAAGACGAAGAAAATAAGATCATGGGATACGACGGAATCCTTCGCAATAACTTACGAAGGAATCCCAGGTTCGATCGGTTAGCTCGTCATTCGAGGAATCCAACGGCAGACAAGAACCGAGAAGGCAACAGACAATATCGATCTCACCCGCTTCTTTTCATCGAGTATGTATGTAGTATGTAAAGCAGGAGAGACGCGCGAGACGCGAGTTTTGCCAAATGGATTACGGTCCGATACCACCACTGGTACGACTACTGGAATCTCATGAGCCGCTGGGTGTCCTGTTAATTTCAGGATGGTCGCTCCTCTTGTCAGCGATAATTGGAGTAGGATGCAATTAGTGGAACCGCGAGAGATATATACGATGCATGCCTGGCATGCGCAACAAAGAACGGTGTAATGGAAAAGATCGAGTTAGACAACGAGAAAGATAGAAAGCGAAAGAATGGAAAGATAGGACGAGGTAAAGAGGATAAAAAACAGGGAGATAAAAGAAAGCAAAAAGAGAATAAAGATAGGGAAAAAGATTTTTGCATTAGCTAACCGATAAAAATGAAAATATGCGCAACTAGCGTGAGCCAGTGTCGGGGTGTGGAGGTTGGGTTGGTGAGAGTCGCCACTGGCTGCCCTGGAAATCATCCACGCGCCAACCATTTCCCCCTACGCCCCTTTCCCGTTAACTCCCTCCAGAATTCAAGTAGTTTAGCATTTTCCACGGCGGCCATTCTCCCAAAGAGTGCTTCTCGTCTCATGAATAAAGATGGCGAATTCTAGGGTGGGGTGAGTCTCGGTCAGGAAGAAACGGAGGGGAGGAACAAGGGGAGGTAGGGAAGGCAACTCTGCTTGCTTGGATAGGATGAAGAACAGGAAAGAAGAAGAGGAAGAAGAAAGGATCACCGCGTTGTGGAACTTACCGGCTCCTCGAAGAAGAAGGTCCAACGGTGCGAGTGGGTGGAGCTGGCCGAAGGAAGAAATTATCGACGGGGAAGTCTTCGAGATCTGTCCTTCCTATTCTACTCGAGCGAATTGCTCTTTCAAACGGATCTTGAAAGCGTGAACTGTCCGACGCAGCAACTACGTCGGGGACTACGTAGGACAGCTTTCGTTCTTTCGGCTTATGAAACTTTCGCATTTTTATCGGACTCTCCTGAACGGTACCATTTTTCCTTGCCGTGCTGTGCTTGATAGAGACCCTCGATTCTCTCGACGCTATCGTCTTTATTTTGCCTGGTTTTTCTAAACCCTGATAAGCACTAAATTACAATAATCTTGAAGATCTGGAAACGTGGCAAAATATCACGAAAATACTCCCTTTGGTAAAACCCTAGAAAGTTTTAATTATACTGATAATTCTAATAACTGTCACTGAATTCTTATCAACTCGAGAACCAAGCTAAATTCATTGATAACGCTCTTATCCAGTCGCACCAATCGCAAACTAGGAAAGAAATATTATCACGAGCGTAGGAAAGACAGTAAAAAAAAAAAACAGGTTCAACGACAGCGAGCCTCGTACTAATCTCTGTTGTGGGAATAATATTTCGTCGAGTCGCCATAAATTAAGCGGACCCACCAGAAACGGCACCCCTTTATCACGCGACTCCTCCTGGCAGATATATACTGTCCACGAACTTGTACAGCCATAACCAACACTGACGTGTTCCATTGTACACGCGTTACACGTACCGGCTTGTAACTTTCGTTCGTGGCTCGTGCAAAGAGAGAGAACGAACATTTCTGTATGCCCTACAGGCCGGCCTTCGACCGTTGTCGTCGTTATGAGGTTACGAACTGACCTTTTACACGTTTCTGCTACCCAGTTGTTCAACGAATTTACGTTTCTACGGATGAACTAAGAACAAACTGAACAAAAAAATTTAATATGAATTGATAGGATGTTTTCTGAAAGCAGTGTATTTAAAAAATATAAAGTAAACCTTCCAGTAACTGGCAACTCTAACACTCTGGCCAGTTCACGTTAGTATTTTGTTAAAATAAGGCACAATATTAATGTTTTTGCAATACTTACGTATAAAGTAAATACTCTTTTATAGATTTGAATTATTACTGAGTAAAATAAAACAATATTGAGTATTTAAATTTTAGTTGTTTGAAAAATTACAGTATTCTAGTAGTAGTAATTGGTCACACAATTTAATTACTGGCAGTTATTAAACTAGTAGTTGGCCACGTTATAAAAGTATCGTTTGGACACTAAGAGATCAAGATACATCACACAAATTCATCGGAACTTAATTCAAGTGGCCGAAGTACCTAGTTTCTGAACGTGGCCAGTTACACCTTGTTTTACCCTAGATCAATTTTGGATGAAGAGTCACCTAGTTTCCCGTTACCTGAAAAATCTTTTTTATGGTTAAATTTGTTGCAAGGAACGAATGGCAATTTTTATTTAAAAAAACGGACTACCTACATGTTTCATTATTCTTATCATCCTCTATGCAAAGATATGTGCATATACATACTCATATATCTGACTTCGGTAGAAAAACAACGCGGATTTTCGCATCGGAAGGAAAAGACGTTATAATTTATGACATAGCGTAAATCAAAGCAGCACCGTCGCAGCGACGAGTCCCGCTGAGTGAACAATCAAGAACGGGCGTTAAAAGGGGGGAAAGAACGGACATCGCGCGAGCTTCACGGTGGGTGTAGAGGGAGGCATTGCCGAAAGAATAACTGGCTTAAAGAGCAAAGCTCGAAACAAGAGAGAATCGTTGTTCTTTAAAGCCTTCATTTCATTCTTTTATCTTCCGTTCGACTTCAGTAACAAAACTCGAGTAGGTATACAGATCTATATGAAACGAATGAACAACGGTAATACCAATTATTATTGTCTCTTAAAAAACCCTATTAAATGTTTTCTTTGAATGTACTCAGGCTATAGTTATTCTATTTAGTCTCAAAAAGTATATGAGGTCTTTCCGAAGGCAATGCGCGTACTCGTGCTATTTTCTCTTGTAAGGAGAACCGACTGAAACGGGAAGAACGGAGAACAAAAACAAATAAGTACAAAACAGAAGACAGAGAGAGAGAGGAAAGAATCGCAGGATGGTAGAGAAGCAAAACAAAACCTGATACGGGCAGCAGCGCAAATGAACAATCACGAAGGACGATAGGGAAAGAAAAGAAAGAAAAGAAAAAGATAGGAGGGACGGTAGGGATGGGAAGGGAGTAGTAGGAAATGGTCGAGATGTTGGTGGTCGGTGGTTATGTTTGTTGGACTGTGGTAGCAAGAATGAAAAGAGAAAGAGAAACAGTGGGAGAGACAAAGAGGGAGATGGAAAAGGGGTTGCCGTAGAAGATAACGCAGGGCCAACGGACGATACCCGAGGGAACGTTATCCAGGAACGTACCAATAGCGAAATCGTCGAGATAGGAAGAACGGTGCCTGGGTATCCTGGGATATGCTGGGCAATCCTGTCAACTGCCGAGCTGCCAACTCGCGTAATATCGTGAGATTTCGTCGGAACCTGGTAAACGATGTCCCGTTCTGTCGCCGGAGAAGCTTCGACGCTATCGTGGATAATTAACCTAACTGAATCTTATCGAATTAAGCGAATTAACACCCAAGAATTACTGTCCTCGTTAGATCCCAATTTCATTGACTTTTGTATATACTTAAACTATCTTTCATATATCGAATCAAAGAGAAACAATTATTTGCGACGAACTAAAAGAACCATTTATTCCAAATGGATGACATACAATGGAGAGAAGTAAATGGAGAAAGTATCTCGACGAGAAGTACTTGGTGCAATTTATCGTCTCGTTTTCGTCTCGATTTCTTCGAATCAGGGTTTTCCAGAGAAGGGTGGCGAGAGAGGACACGCATCGTATCAGCGTCACGATATTAAGTGCCAATATTACAGACGAAGACCGTTTCCGAGGAAATCGATGACTGAGAATCCACATTCTCCACTCGATGGCTTCTGCCTCAACGGTTTAAGAGCCAAGCCTGGAACATGGAGCTCCAGAATCGGAGGCTGAACTTTCGAGAATAGTCGATAATTGCGCCATTGGCTTAAAAGGCATTTCTCTCTCTCTCTTTCTCTCAAACGATTCAGTGTATTTGAGAATTAGGCATATCATCCGAATTGGATAAGGAATTAGTGGAAATGGCAAATAGATGGAGTGAAAGAGGGCAGAAACAGGAGCAGAGAAAAAAGAAAAAGTCGATTCGAAGTGTGAAACGAAAAGGCAAAGGGGAAAGGTTAAAGAGTGTGAGTGAGAGTTGATGTCGTTGATGAAACTCGAGAACGTATCGGACGTGTACTAAGTTCCTAGAATTGAATGCTGTAAGCTAATCGATTGTACCTAAGAGGAGAAGAGAGAGAGAGAGATAGAGTTCGTAGGTTCACAATTTCTCGTGCAAAAGGGATCGAGTGTCGAGAGCTACGATACTCTGATTGAAATTCGATTGCAAGAAGTTCGAGAGATCGATGCATTCTCGAAAAGAGGAACTGGAGACTGGAAATATATATTGTTCTTCGTTCTTGTAGGTGGTTTTACGCAAAAAAAAAACAAATTCTACTTAATATACCAACGAATCACATCACAAATCCTTAACGTACTCTACATTAGCTATGTTCGTTAATAGCGACGATTATGTAAACACGATGACACCCTAATCGAACATCGACTTCGATAAGTAAAACGGGACAAGTTAGTGGCCCTGTCGAGTACTTCGGTTAACGTATAATGACTACCCGAGATTGATAGAGGTGGGCTATGTAAATATAGGCAGGGTAGTGAATTAACGATAGCGTTCGGTCGAGAAGCCGTTGTATAGTCATGCTGGTAGCGGTAGTCCCGACTAGCGTTAGTAGTAGGAGCAGTGCTTGTGGACGAATCGATGGTCAGTGGCCGAATGGTTCATCAGTTTCGGATGTCATGGTTAAGCCGCAACTCCTGGCATTCGCCGTTGAGGGTTGAGAGGAAGAGAGAGCGAACCTTCGCAAGAGCCTCGCGCGTTCGACTTTACGACCGTTTCCCTTGACCCCTGACGATGTAGTCGTCAAGAATTAACGACATGCACGAGAGAACCAATACCCGTGTAGAACTCCGCGAAACCGCATCGAACTGATCGACCATGCTACCTGTGCAAGCTGCTTCTAACTAGGAGGGAACTTAGGCGTCGATTCCTTGAATACTTGCTTTACACAGTGAATACTTGCTTACTGGCTAACGTAACTTGAGAAACGATTCAAGACCGGCTTGAAATGCGCATGTATGTATGTTCAGGATCGATGATCGAATGGATATGGTACTTAGCGTGATGTGACAATTTTGTAAGTAACCTGCGGATACCGAGCAATCGGTAAACAATGTTTTCTCATTCGTTGACGAGTATTTCATTCGGGTCTGACAATGATTGGTTACTGTACTATGTTATGATTTTCAGATATTTTCATCTATTTATCTATTTTTGGGGTAGAAAGATGTTATTGTGAGACAGGCTTTATTTTTTACGTTAATTTCTTTTATCGTTTTCTACGATTTAGAGATTATTTAAATTAAGTGTTAAATAGAATTCGACGATTACGCGTATCTTGACGATAATAATTTATTATAAAAGCCTACACCTGACGCGGCCTGTGTCAAGGGCTGTCAGGGCTCATAAGGAATATTATTAAATTTAATGAAATATTAATGATTTTATTTGTTGAGCGTCAGTCGATTTTTATTCGATAAATCGACAAACGAGCATAAGACTATCACAGGGTGGGATAGTTGGAGGATCCGAAATATATAGGTTATGTTAGGAAGGTTACGAAAGAAATAGAATAAGATAATTAATAATCAGGTAAGTTATAAATTTAATGACTTACGTATGTGTAGATTTTGCTTCTCAATGGTATTATAAATTTGACGATAGAATTCGAATAATCGGAAATCGACTCTGTATAATTTATACACTTCAGTATGATATTTTACGAATTAGAACTTGACGATTCGACAATAGTTATACAATAGTTATATAATAGTTATTTAATAGTTACAGTATCTAATACCAAATATAAAGTACAATATGTAAATATATGCAGAAGGCATGCTAACGGTCTAGACGACGCGATAGACAAGAGCAGAGTGACGAGAGCTTCGTCTACGCATTTTTGGCTGAAGTGGGGAGAATTCGATCAGGGATCGATGCGTAGTTCTTTCGTCTCGCTATTGGTTATTATTGCTTGTCGCAGTCGTCGCTTTACACGTCCTAGCGAGGGAAATTTGAATACGACGACGATCTTCCTTCTCGCTTCTGTGGTCGACTTACGGTTGTACCTAATAACTGACGTTTTATAAAGGAAAACGTATGATTTCCGAACAGTCGAATTTTTTGACGACGTTGAGGGGATATGCTTCTGATTTTCCTGTTACAATTGCATCAAGATTTTGGTGTTCATATACGAGTAACGGCAAATATTAAAAGAAAAATTAAAAAGCAAATTGCGAGATACATAGTCAGAAATTACCGATCGTTTTCCTTCCTTGCACCACGCTTAACTACAAATATTACGGTTAGGTATCTCCCGTTTCTGGGAAAGTGCAGTAAAAACATCTTACGAGTACTTAAAACTGTGCTCGTGAAAATGCAATTCCTTGAAGTAATAGACAATACTGTACAATAGCTACTACGAGATATACTTCCCATCATTTTGATTGCCGCGTACACTGTCCAGGTACCGGAAGAATTGGCATACTGATTGCATTACGTAGGGTGGGTCAGTTTAACGAGAGCAATTTCTTTAGCTCTTCGTATACGTACCTATATCTGAAAAGGTATAAAGAAATGTCGTTTCTTTATAGTTATACTTGATTACTAGAAGATTGCTATGTTTTTTTTTAAAGTAAGGTTCTTAAAAAAAGATCTCTTTTGTGCTACGTTTGAACACGACAGTATTATAATAATCATGAAAAATACCTAAAGATTTCCGTAATATCATCTATTCTGAAATAATTTCGATAATTTCTTAAAATCAAATTACGAACAAAAATAGAATCCCCTCAAATAAATTCCGAAGAAGACTCTACCTGTAAAGAAAACTGTGCGTTCCTCCAAGGAAATCGGTGGCACCAATTCGTCCTTCCAGGTAGGTGCGCCCAACTACTGTACTTTCCTTGTACCTCGCACGCGCGTAATGTCTATGGAAGGAGCTCTTACGAGCAAGAGAACGAGGAAAGGAGAAGGAAAGAGTGAGAACAAAACGAGAGTGAAAGAACGAAAGAAAAAAGTCTGAGCAGTCACGCGTTGAAACGAAAATAGGAAACGACGTGGTCGTTGAGAAGAGGAAAAGGATAAAGAAAGGAAGAGAGAAAGGAATGATAGAAAGAAAGAAAGGAATGAAAAGAGGGTTGAAATAGAAAGAGAGGCACGAGCGATCCTCTTTTCTCCGGGCAGCTCCGATTGCGGGGAACGCGATTGGCTTAGGATACACTTCGCGTGCAAGAAAGAAAAAGAGACAGAAAAGGACAGAAATAGAAAGAGAGAGAGAGATAGATAGATAGAAAAAAAAGAGAGAAGGTGGTGAGGAGACACAGAGGCCATTTCTTCGTGGAGGATCGTCCTTGGTGGCACGAGCTATCGAGAAGATAGGATCTACGAAACCGGAATCCGCTGGGATTCCGTCGTGGAAAGAGAAGAAGAAGAGACAATGAGGTAGAAAGAGAACGGGAAGGAAGGCTGGAAGGTGGCAAAGAACAGAACGAACGAGCGAGAGAGAAAGTGCTAGAGGGTGAGCCTGGTCCGAATTTACGAGGATCACGAGGGTAAAAGCCTCTCGCGGAAACTCTTTTATTGTACGCCGTGCAAACGAGCAGAGGCCCCGGGGCTCGAGCGACGTTTCCTCCTTTGTTCTCCTCTCTCCTTTTACGAGCTTGCCCGTCGAATTTCGTCGCATGGCTATTTATACGCCATCTCTCTCCCTTCCTCTTTCATTCTATCTCTACCTCTCGTTCTTTTTCCGCTTCTTCTCTCTTTCTTGTACACGTGCATACCTACACATTCAGCCGTTAACAACAACTTTACCCGCGGTGTGGCTTAACGCTCTTCAACGAAACAATAACCACGACACTTTGGATCGTCCGAGAAAGTTTGAACTCCCGTACAGCAGGTTAAACTTTTTATCCCCGTTACGTACCTGTCAAAGGCAACCATAAAAAAAATCTTTAAGAAAATTTCATACACGATTCTGGTTCTCGATTTTAAATTTAGAGTTTTGCTTTTATCGAACTAATCGAAGAAAATTGTCATGATCGAACAGCTTAATAAGCTGAAATAAAAAATGGTTATGCTTTTATCACGTACGTTACAGTTCGAAGGATTTAATGGTCATTAATATCAACATTTATTGGAATCGCTGCTGCAAATGAATATCTTACCTTCCCGATACCGGCCATTAGCCAGCTTGTATCATTAACGCATGCATTACTTTCAAACGTCCTACATAGTTTAACATAACCATTTGATATCTGCCATTAATTACGAACCAAACGATCGGTCTGCTTTGTGTGTCAATTTATACAACGGTTATATAAGTTTTGGTCAAACATTGATCGTTGCATGACATATGCAAACTGAATTAAATATCGTAGAAGGTCGATTCATGCAGTCGCTCGAAATCCCATTTACTTATGGAAATAAACATTTATATAATACAATGGTAACAAAAAAAAAAAATTGTTCAAACAATGGATACAAATTATTCAAAATTGTAAAACCTGATCGATACCACGATATTCGAACTCTTCGATTTCGATTCAGATAACTCACAATATTCCAAACACCCATAACCGTTAAGCCATTATCACGTTTATAGGACAAACGGTGTAACGCACACGGATAAGGAAAAGTTTCGATACCTTCGTGTAAAAGCTACATAGCCAATGGTCTATGTGTAAAGCAAAAGTACGAAAGAGAGAGCAAAAGATAAAAGTTTTAATCCCGAATAACGATCGTCTAATCTTCCAACGAGAGCTTCCTCTCGTTCCTCGCTCTCCCTTTCCACCATCATGTTGAACCATTCCAGCTGTGAGAAACCGGACTCCGTGGGCTTTAATAAATTTATAAAGTTACCTGCACTCGACGAGGCCCCTTCCACGATTAGACGCGTGACACTTCCTACGGATAATAAAGCCTGGTAACGCGGTCAGGTTGGATCTAATTAATCTATCGTCGTCTCGACCGGACTACACCTCCTCATAATAGGATTCGATCGCACCTGCCTCTCGCTCAACCTAATTGATCTCTTCGCGTAAGTTGACAAAGTCCGTGGGATAGGTGAGATCAGGGTGTGGACACTCCTTACCCCCACCACCTTGGCTACTTAACGTAGTCCCCCGTCGTTTACGCATGCGCATTGTGGAAAATCCTCAACTGGAGGGCAGCACTACCGAACGCAAAGCTGCCAACCGTGTTTATTGCTTCTGTTCGTATAGTAACTAGCTCGCCGAGTTCGAGATCCCCGAGTCGAAGTGTAGTCCCCGAGAACGAGTGCAGTCCCCGCTAGCCCCTTAAACCTGTTAACCCGTTAGCCTTCTAAACCAGCTAGCCGTTTAATTAGAAGGAGCACATGAGATATATACATGTTAAAAAAGCCGTCTGTTAAATAAATATTAAGTATTTAAGAGTATTAGAGTATAAAGAAGTATTAAGGAATAATATATTCATTCCCCGAAATAGTTTATCGTCGTTTAATAAATTCATTGTAATAATCAAACGAAAGTTGACAATAAAAGAATGCTTAATAATGACGATACTTGGAAAATAATGAGTTAGTAACATTTGTGTATTTTTATTTCTTATCCCGTTCACACTATTTTGATATGTTTGTACTTATTGAAGCCTTATTGAATGTAAAATAATTGTTTGGGTGGGTTATTTATTACGCCAAGTATTTGTCACGGAATAAATAAATCAGCTGCTGTAGACGGCGCGGCGCTTGTTGTGGGTTCCGCGACAAATACTTGGCGGAATAAATAACCCACCCGAACAATTATTTTACATTCAATAAGGATTAAATAAGTACAAACATATTAAAATAGTATGAACGGGATAAGAAATAAAAATACACAAATGTTACTAACTCATTATTTTTGAAGTACCGCTATTATTAAGCATTCTTTTATTGTCAACTTTCGTTTGATTATTACAATGAATTTATTAAACGACGATAAACAATTTCGAGGAATGAATCTATCTTACTATTTATTTAACTGACAGCTTTTTAAACATGTATGTATCTTATGTGCCCCTTCCAATTTGCCGGATCGCGGGCTTAGAAGGCTAACGGGTTAACAGGTTTAAGGGGCTAGCGGGGGACTGCACTCGTTCTCGGGGACTACACTTCTACTCGGGGATCTCGACCTCGGCAGGCTAGTTACTATACGAACAGAAGCAATAAACACGGTTGGCAGCTTTGCGTTCGTTAGTGCTGCCCTCCAGTTGAGGATTTTCCACAATGCGCATGCGCAAACGGCGGGGACTACGTTAAATAAGGCTCCTATGCTTATGCATTGAGTGTCCACACCCTGGGTGAGATGAGCTTTAAAGCTAGTACGGGTATAGGTGTGTTACTGTAATACGGTGTCGTGCCAAGCTGAAGGATATACGACTTTGGTCATATATGTATGGGTATGTTTGTTACGTGTGTAAATATCTACATACATGCACTTGTCAGGAAGAACGAGAGATATCCATAAACTTCACTTTCCAGCGTTCAGTAGTCACGGTTGTATCGGAGCCAGACATAAATCAGCAACATCTAATTTCCTAAGGTCGTTGTTGGGCTTGAGAGGAGACACGAATAAGAGAGAGAGAAGGGTGGGTGGGGGGATGTAGTAAACTGATTCAATTGCACCCGCGGTGCGTCCCTATTCCCTTCGCATTAGAGCCAGCCTTCGACGGTAAATCACCAGCGTCTAATTTTCTAAGGATAACGGTGAACTACGTAAACGTTAGGACTTCAAGGTCCATGAGGACCTGACCGAGGTCTCCCTCTATCTCTTTCTCTCTCCCTTCTTCTGTGCACTACGAGTAGGATGTATTCGAGACGGTGCTCGGATATGAACTGGTCCGAGACAAAATGGAGAGAGACAAGAAGGAGCACGGACTCTCGATAGTTCACGTTGTTTACGAGTTACGGAGAAATCGAGCTTACCAATTGCGAACTCGTATTATGAGGTCTTAGATCGTATTACAGAGAGTGAGTTACGAGCTATGGAACTATCGCAAGAGCTTGTTTCATCGTTCTTTCGAGAAATTGCAATTTTCTATATCGTCTTACAAGGAAATAGGATTTTTTCTGGTTACGAGAATGTCCGATATTTTTTGGCGAGTTTCGAAGTGTATCCGCAGATGTTACTACTAATGTTACAAATAGGAAAATGTGTCGAGTTGTTTATTAGTTAATCACGTTTGAAAGATTTGACGAATTTAGATAAAATATTAAAAATATATAATGCAATTCCTGGATTAAAACATAGATTACTTTTCATCTCGATAACCAACCGAGTCCTATGAGGACAGCTGTTATAAAAAATGTCATATTTGTTCGTCACTCAATTCTGCTTAACGGATCGGAATGAAATGTTGCATGAATGTACTCTACGTTTTGGATGAATGCATAGGTTACTTTTTACGCCGATAGTTGACAGAGTTTCTAAAGCTAAAATTATAGACATATATACCTACAAATATTTTTATTTTAACTGTCTGTTTACCCAAGTACTTTATTCGTCGATTTTATTATAAACCCATCATTTAACCATATTTGTTGCTTTGGTAACTTCAATAGTTCTCCAGAGATCAACTGAATTACAGACAGAAGATATTTCTTTTCTTTCCGAAAATAAATATAAAATTAGGAATAAATAAATTCATCAGGAAACTACACAATCAAAATTCGACATCATTCAAATTGTACATCTAGTAGGTACTCCTTTAATTGTCTGTTTACCCAAGTACTTTATTCGTCGATTTTATTATAAACCCATAATTTAACTATATTTTTTGCCTTGGTAACTTCAATAGTTCTCCAGAGATCAACTGAATTACGGACAGAAGATATTTGTTTTTTTTTTTGAAAATAAATATAAAATTAGGAATAAACAAATTCATCAGGAAACTACACAATAAAAATTCGACATCATTCAAATTTTACATCTAGTAGGTACTCCTTGTGCTCCTTATTCACTTTTATTCGAACTTGTAAATAAGATATTTCTATGCATAGCACGAACCTAGTAAAAGCATACGAGACATACGAAGGAATTAATTCGAAAACACAAAGTCGCGTTCTTACATAGAAACGATCCGTAAACGCGTATCCTCGATCGCGTAGAATCCTTAGGGATTTCACCAAGAGGAATAGAGGAAGAGATCGATATATCGTCAAAGGAAGAATTTTTCAGCGCGTAAAGCGGACGATTGCCTCTCGCAACGGGTTTCAAGCTGCCCCGTGCGACCGTAGAAGCGGAAGGAAGGAAAAAGGATAATCCTCATCCCACAGGATTCGCGTCGATTCGCCCGAAGCATTCTCTTCTTACGAATCGAGGAAGGAAGGAAGAAAGGAGCGTGCTGGGTCAGCCAAGAAAGGTTCACGATGAGAAGAAAAAGATCAGGAAGAGAAGAGAATTGTGTGTGCTTGGATGGCGAGCAAGGGACTTGCCCGTGATTTAGCCCGGTTTCGTGTTCGCGCAAGGCGATGATATCCCTTGAAGAAGTTCTACCGTACCGTGAAAACTTCTATGATACATCGTGCTATGGGAACTCGATAATTAAAACTGGCACGGGCTACGTGACCGGTGCCGTAGATCACCCGCGGTGCAAGCGAGACGATAACGGTGATGATAATAACGCCTTTAATATCGATACTAAGGATTTCAGGAAGTTCACGAAAGTTTCGAACGATTACACGATGGTGAACATAAATTCTTCACATAGTTAAAGCTATATACACATGAATTTGTACACGAATATCATTTTCATGGAAATATTACAGTTTTACACCTGTTACAAGATTATTATATTAATAATCGTAAGATAACGATCATAGGATGTGGTTTGTTTATTTTTATGTTCTTATAAATGAAGATTTGTTATTGATAATAATAAAAATTTGATTAGATTTGATTAGAGAGAAAATATTACAGTTATCCCCGTTAGGAGATTATTATATTAATCCTAAGATAATGATCATAGTAGATGCTTTGTTTATTTTCTATGTTCTTATAAATAAAGACTCGTTATTGATAATGATAAAAATTTGATTAGGTTTGATTAGAGAGAAAATATTACAGTTACCACCGTTACAGGATTATTATATTAATAATCATAAGATAACGATCATATTAGATGGTTTGTTTATTTTCTATGTTCTTATAAATAAAGACTCGTTATTGATAATGATAAAAATTTGATTAGATTTGATTAGGGAGAAAATATTACAGTTATCCCCGTTAGAAGATTATTATATTAATCCTAAGATAACGATCATAGTAGATGGTTTGTTTATTTTTATGTTCTTATAAATGAAGATTTGTTATTGATAATGATAAAAATTTGATTAGATTTGATTAGAGAGAAAATATTACAGTTATCCCCGTTAGAAGATTATTACATTAACCCTAAGATAACGATCATAGTAGATGGTTTGTTTATTTTCTATGTTCTTATAAATTAAGACTTGTTATTGATAATGATAAAAATTTGATTAGAATCATCCGATAAAACTGCATACAAAACTAACCTAAATCGTGCGATTAACGAACGACGAATAAAACCTTTTCTGAAACACCACGAAAGTAAAGACGATCGATCGAACTATTAAGCACGATCGCCCGACGTGAGATGTATACCAGCACTCGTGGAAAGCCAGCAATCTGCGATTTTACTTAACCAATTTTCCTCTCACGGTTGAAACTGGAAAACGAGGAAGGGAGCGAAGATGTCGAATTTTCTCGTTGGAAATGGGAAGAAACGCGAGAAGAAAATCAAGAGGAGATGAATCAGAAAGCCAGAGAACGAGAGAGAGAAAGAGATTGAAGAAGAAGAGGGTGGAGGAACCTTTTCATGGCAAATACGATTCGACTGACTCGTCGAGAAGCTCGGTACGAGAGTCGAATACGACTCGCTAGGACAACTACGACAAAGACGACAACGACGAGGATGACGATCGCGTCTCGTTCGTTCACGAAGAAGAACTTCTTGTGGGCGCGCCGGAGTTTCAAGCTAATATTTGAACTTCCTGAAATAGTTATACCTCCGTACGAATAATGAGCTCGGTGCCCTAATAATCATTTCTCGCAAGAGTGAGATCCAGGCTGCCGGTAGTATCGTCTAGACCCTGTTTGTGTCTCTATATACGTTTATGTGTACGTTCGTAACGTTCATACGCATCTATGTGTGTGTGTGAGGCGTAAAGGAACAA
Organism: Ancistrocerus nigricornis; assembly: GCA_916049575.1. Lineage (NCBI taxonomy): Eukaryota > Metazoa > Arthropoda > Insecta > Hymenoptera > Vespidae > Ancistrocerus > Ancistrocerus nigricornis. Next base: position 9,260,607 of record OU696668.1, on the reverse strand, counting down.
GTAGGGGTGCGAGGTTAACGTCGAACTTATAGGAAAGCCGCGACGAGGAGGATGCGAGAGCTCGATGCTTCATTCGGCAGCCAGAGCTTAATAAGTTCGCCTCGAGAGATACCTTCCTTCCACCGATAGATTCTCGTTTGTGCCAGGGTCTGTCAACCCCTGGTTGGTTCTTGGTATTCTCTGAGATTCTCTCTCCTGTGCTCGTCTATTCTGGACGATGAAATCTATCCTAATTTACCTGTACCCGAGATTACTAATAATATATACATATAAACGCTATGATCGTGATTATTATTTAAAAAAAAATTGATATTTTAACAGTGAGATATCAAAGTGTCGTGGAGTTCTAAAGAAATGATCGATTTGAAAATCTGTCAATAAAAGAGTCTTCATCTATTTTAAATTACCTACAAAAGTTAGATTTTAACGAATAGTTCTTCCGTCAATCGTTAATCACAATCATAAAATAAATATATATCAAGATATTGGAAGTACATCGAATTAATTGAAATATGAGTTGGAAAACGATCGAACCGTCCTAAAGGGTATAAAAGCTTAAAGCTTCCACGGCGTCATGGCTTTAAGCTTCAGGAACAACGACCCTCCTCCGCGACTCAAATCGAACTGTTCCGAACCACCAGGGACAAGTTCCAACCAAATTGTAATCCGGTGATCCCCGCCAGTACAGCCAATCCCAAGAGCCGAAGTTCGATAGAACTCAAGATATAACTCGAGGAAACTTCGAGCCACGGATACAGGATTAAGAGGCGCAACGCGAAAGCTCATCGGCCCTCCTGCCGCTGGAATCGTATCCTCCTTATTGCTATAATGTTTATTAAACTTAGCCGTGCTCTTGGTTACCCTACTCCTTTCCTTTCTCATCCCTCTTCAGCGATGTTTTTCTTCATAGTTTTTGTCTTCGAAGATTTTTTTCCTTCGATAGGTCTTTCAAAAAATGCCCAATGTACTTTTGGTTAATTTTGTAATCAATTTTTATAGCTTATTTGACACGAATGTAATCATTTTTTTTAGGATCTTGTATAAACGTATCTATTGATATGTTGTGTTTAAAGATTGAATTACAAGTATTACCGCTATTTTTTCTTGCATTTTGGCATTGTCGGTAATATATGTCCACTATACCGGTAAAAAAAGGAATTCACAAAGTTTAATCTTTCGAAACAAGTAGAATTGGTGCAACACGTGTAAAAGTTAACATTACTGGTGTCATTTATTTCAATGCGTAGTTAACAATTATTTATATTGCCATATACGTAGAGAGCTTGTATGTTTTAACCTCTACATGAAATTAATTAGCATAAACAAAATATTTTACGTTACACTACTTACGATTGCAATTATTAACTTGAAAGTAATTTATACGAAACTTTAGTTATCGAATATTACAGTAACCAAAAATAAAGTGATCACAACAGTTATCAGAGTTTATTGTAACTCGTTAATAAAATATAAATAGTTCGTAGCTCATAAAATAGATCAAAAGAGGTAGGGTTTTTATTGAAAAATCAAAACAAACGGAAATATTAATATTCTTCAGAAAAGAAAAGAGAAGATCGAAAGGCAAAAAATCAAAGAAAGAGAGAGGGAAATCAAATCCTCTTTTCCAGAAAAGCAACACGCTTCGCTAAACTTATTAACGTCGTCTTCGTCATACCTAGGGTGCGTTGCCGTCATTTTCCACCGGCATCCTCTATTTCTCGCGCGCGTCCGTAAACTCATTAACATCGACTTAATGACGTCTACAGCCACGGTGGAATTTCTTCCGTGGAGAAATGGCGTAGCCAGCCCACTGCGATTCGTCCTTACTTTCCACCTCATTCTCTCCCTCTCTCTCCTCCTTTCTCTCTTCTTAGGATCATAGCTTGCACGGTTCTCTGCAGAAACGAAGAATTATTTCATCGCATTGTTCCACTTCGGGAACGAATTTCGTTTGGATAGTCCGCATAAAATAGCGGGATTTAATTGCGGTTCTCGTTTGGTGAGCTTCCATGTTTGGAGGACTTCGAGATCTCTCCGTATAGCCTGACGATAAAGATTTCATATTCTTTATCACGAGTAGTCCTAAAGTATTATAAAAATTCTTGTTGCGTTATATCGTGAAGTTGTGTTTAATTTTTCAGGGACGAATTCTTCTTAAAGTGATACAGTCAAACCTCGCTAACTCGAACCTTGTTAACTCGAAAACCTCTATAATTTGAATTTTTATTCATTCCCTAGAGAAAACCTCTATAGGTCGAAGAAAAATAGGAGATTAACTCGAAGGATTTTTAAGTGTAGCAGTCATCTTAGTTCACCTCTACAACTCGAATTGTTTCGAGGTGTAGAGGTCAATATTATGGGATTGGCCTCTATATCGTGTACTATTAAGGAAGCCAAAAATGCTATCACATCATTACGATCATTTTTTGAAAGGACGAATGATGTTGACGATTCCATATTCAATACACTTTGGAAAATTGAAAATGCTGTAGATTCGGCAGTTATCAAAGCCCGTACAAAGCAAAGCAAAATTACGGATTTTTTTACTGACTAAAGATATCAAAATTTGGATTCTATTAAAAATTATTAAAAGTTTTTAAAAATGATTAAAATGTTTTTTATTTTCTCCGTTTTTATGATAATGTTAAGTTACATACATATTTACGTTTGATTTTAATGTACATATACCTATATATTTTACCCTTTATAAGTCGAATTTTTTTTTTGCGCCTCTATAACTCGAAAAACTCGCTAACTTGAAATACTCCATAACTCGAATTATTCTCTATTCCCTACAGATTCGAGTTAGCGAGGTTCGACTGTATTTTATTCAGTTTGAATCGATAGCGATTAAATAACTAAATATATGTCGAAAGGGATTAAGAATATTAAACAAAAATATTCTAATTATATTATTTTGATTATTAAAATATTATGTTGTCAAAGTTTTTCCACGAAAGAAACCTGAATGAACCTAAAAATATTTTAAACGTAACAAACAATAAACCTAATTAATTCCGTATACCCAAGCAAGCAGCTAATCATATACTCCACAATTGTCTGATAACTATGCAACCTCTGGACGAGGATAAGTCATGGAACGTAAGTGATCGTTAATGATTTTATTATTAATGCGATCACTGTAAAATAAATCTATAAAAAGAACTACTGTTATGTGAGGATCACCCATATATCATTTTACATATTTATTACCAAAGTTATAAATATGAGAAAAAATTAACGAAATTTTTCCAAATTTATATGACTTGTTTATATGGTAAAAGTACTTCTCATTAATTAATTACTTGAATCGTAGACGTAACAAGCCTTACCCTTTTCGATATCGATAAATCCAGATCTAATAAACCACTGAAACCACACCATACTATCGTTTCTCGTTACCTCCTTTTTGTGGGCAAATGGCCGGGATTGGTTCAGACGACAAAGAAGGAAAACGAAGAGAGAGAGAGAAATATGGAAATTGAATCGTATTATCAGTCCTCGCACGCCTACGTCTCGTAGTTGCTTCGAAGCTTTCCTCCTGTCGTCGTTTCGTCGTTACAAGCGCCTACGTGCGTTTGTGTATTGTGTATTTATCCAGATTCGCATGCATACACAGACACACATGCGCATATCGCACAATATATGTTTAGGTGTGCGAGAGGGGAAGGTTGTGTACGGTTGGTGCGGTTCATTACGGGAAGTGTGCGCAAGTTCCGGGAAATTGAAACACCGTGACTCTCCTTCTCTCCTCCACACACACATACACATTTACTCGATCCTTTGCATCCTAGTTTTCTTCTCTCTCACACCCACTCTCTCTTTCCCTTCACTTCGTATATTCCTAAACTCGTACGTCTCCATCGCTCGACTCGTAAGCAAAGCACCACGAGGCTGTGTACACATTTCTCTCGTTGCCTCCCTCTCTCCCTCTTGCATTTAACTCGCTAAGCTAGAACCGGAGAACCCGAAGAGCCTGCTGAAATGGAAATGTACGCGAGAGAAGACGTAGGCTCGTAGGTACACCCACTCCGAGGACCCAGCGTGATAATTATTATCGCAAGAACGTTGATGTTGAGAGGACCTCCGCTTTGTACATTCTCTGTACAAACGTAAATACGTCGGTCACCATGAGATCCCGGAAATCATCTGCTTTTCCTCTCTGGGATAATTCTCTACGCTAAGTGACTTTCACTATCTCTCTGTCTCTGTCTCCTTCTCTTTCTCAGCACGATACGCTCGCTGGTAGGTAACTTTGATAGCTCGTTGACGGTTTACCCACGAGGAAACCCACGGTGACTTTTCACTTTGATGCGAGGAAATGGGGCTTTTGATCGCGACGAGACCGAAACGTGCCTTTTTTTTTCTACTTGTTAAAACTTTGGCTGCCTGACTGATTGGCCGATTGGTTGACTCACGAGCTTCGAAAAACCGATGTTTCATCTAGCGATTCTTTTTTCTTTTACATTTGTAAATAGAACATATTGGCTTGTTCGGTATTTGATAATATGTCGTTTTTTTTTTGGAAAGTTAGTATATTTTGTTTCTAAAGTCACGGTCTTTGAATTCGTCGTTAAAAATATCATGGTAAAAAAAATGTAAAAACCACGTAGGTTGAAATTTTGGAAAAAGTCATACTAGATAAAACTGAATCAAATTCACGAAACGAAATAAAAATTCTTCCTATCGAAGACCATTTTTGTCCGTCATATCATCCGTTTCGGTTTCAACATATTGGCGTGAACGATCGTGAGCGTAAAAGATACGTCGAGTGGGTCCCGTCATCGAAACTATGTTGCACTAGTTTCGAATAGATAGTTCCGTATAGGTGACCGATCGAAACTTTCGTTCTAGTAGTTCACACGAAATCGGAGAACGGATATGTTAGGTACTGGTAGGACAAACGAGTGTTCTCTATCACGGTCTCCAGGTATATCTACGTTCGAAAAGAAAAGGAAAAATAGCGAAACCTATTTCATAGACAAAGCTACACGCACGAATACGTTTATTCGTTTTTTTTTTTTGGTCGGTTCTTCTTCGCGTACCGAGTTATTTCACGCTTTTGAAAGGCCGTGAAATAAGGGTAAAGGAAAACAAGGAAAGGTGGGAGAGAAAAAAAGGTGAAAGATGGCACGTTCATGGGAGGGTAGAGAGGGAGATGTAAAGTTTCGCGACGTTTCCACCCTACGCCGAAATAAATGGAGCCTCTGCCCTGGCCCTATTTATTTTCTCCATCCACGAGCCACGTATTCAACGCGAGTGGAATTACCATGAGAGTTGACGATGGAACTAGGTAAGACTGTTCTTTGACCGACTTACTCCAAATTTAATTTTCCTTTCCCCCACAAGAAAGAATATTAATATTTTTATACAAATTCCAGAAACGTATTTTTCATTTGCTAAATCTAGAACGTATGGTAAATTAAATATCATGACGACTGTCCTAAAATAGTGATACATGAGTACATTCTCACTATAACGTGCATCACAATTATGATCCATCATGGATAAAATCGTCGAGTAATCCAACAACAGCATCTTATTACACGTATACGTGCATACGTAGGTATGTACAATTTCCTGTGGCACGAGTCAAACTAGCACGGTATTTCAAACTAAATTCATGACAGCCGAGTATAAATCTCGATCTCGCGCTTAACTCACGAGAGACGTTGCCTTAGCGTGAAACCGCAGCAAGCCCGGTGTAACTTGTTAACCGAGTACGCGTTGTTGTTACTTAATAACGATTAATAACAACTTCTGGAGTGGTGACATAAAGAGAAGAAACATTAACACGTAGAAAATATATCGAAATAAGGAGTACAGTAAATTGTCTTTTTGGTATTTCGTATAATTTTTTCAATAAAATCGTACGAAATTTCTCAAAGTTCTAAAATATAGAGAAGTATATAAATAAATTAGCCATTATCAAAGTACCGACGACGTAACGGTAGCACGGGAAAATAAATAACTGGACCGTGAATATGCGCGAAACGAAAATAAGAGCGGAGTCGCGGAACGTGTAACTCTCGACAACGCGCCGTTTCGTCGTGCGGAACATTAATGCTCGCTGGATTATTACGGTGCGATAAATTTATGGTCACCGAGGGACTGCTCTCGTGGCGAACCACCGACAACGTCGCTCTAACGTGTTACAATTTTGGCCTTCGTTGACATTCATGACTATCCTTTACTCGATCATCGTCTATCTCTTCGAGCTAAAAAAAAAATCACGAACATGGGTTTCTACGTGTGAAGGAAGACTAATAATAACTTTTGTGATTGGACCTGTATAAGAAAAAAATGTTTTAACCAATTCCCTTAATCTTTAGCGGAGTAATACCGGAATATGGCATAGTATTTTTTACTTATTACGTCGAATGGCGCGTATATTGCGGTAATAATTATTTTATTGTTGAACACGTTGAGTGCTACGTCTACTCTTATTATTTCTAGATATTCTAAACTACTACTATTGAAATACTTAGCCATTAACCTTTGAGTACTGACGTGGTTTAGCCAGGTCATTTATTATGTACTAAGAAAACATAAAAAAAACAACAGTTTTATATGGAATCAACATTTTTAATCTTTAAAGCTGACAAAATAAGATTCAAATCTGTTCACCCGCCGTCTGTGAGACACCCACGTCAGTAGTTAAATATTAAGCGTTAAATTATCATCGATCGAAAAATTCAAACTATTTATAACTATGTTAATCAAGAAATTAAGATGCCACATTAATGAATTAAATACAATACCTCATCGCACGATGTTGAAACAGTGTAAAATAATAAACTCATTGTCCCCAAGTTATGGTGGCATCTAGGAGATCAGCAGTCCTGAAATTTTGCTTACATATCCTACCTACCAGGGACGTACAAAGGCATCAGCATTATGTCCGTGGCATGAATCACGAGTTCTTTCCACGAAAGGTGGTGGTACCGCGTTGATACCCGGTGGATTACACGCGCACGATAAATTATGGTCGCCGAGGGACTGCTTTCCGTGCTGTGCCGCTTTCGATGCCGACGGCCGTAACGCGAGAGTGCGAGAATGCAAGAGAGACATGCAGCAAGAGAGAGGTCGAACTTCCGAAACAGGACTGGCTACAAGTCGCGCGCATGTCGCGCGCCAACGACGAGGGAGAATGTCATGGGACTGTATTAACCCCTGCGTAGGATAATTCGATTGCTCGTTAACTTCGTTACTCTCGGGTTACATTGTTCGTTAAGTGAAGATGAAAGAAAAAAATCCATAATGTTTCTAACTAAAATCTGTGAAGGGTATGCTACGCGTGAATGATGAGATTTGTATGGATATTAATCCATTAGTTCTCAAGGTTAGAAAAAAAAACTAATTTAATGTTTTTACTGCATTTTGTCTGCTTATCAAGTTTAAAATATTACAAGTTTTTCATTTTGTTTTTTATATAACAGTGTTGGGATTTTTGCAAAATAGAAATTATTACATGTTAAATATTGTGCCTGGATTGATAGATGTACCAAAATGTTAAATTATATTTAACGATTACGAAGAAAGCCGGCCGTCGCGTACTTTGTACAAGGTTTTTTACACAGATTGTTATTTTAGTTAAATTGTTTGAAGGAGAATGTGTAATTTATAAAGTCAACAATGTTTCACATGGTCTAAAGAACCAATATGGAAATTGAAATTATAGATATTTGATAAAAAGTTATTAATAAAGATGCGACGCATCATTGATTTAATATCTTTATGTAGCAAGAAAAAGCACGATTTATTGTTTATATTAACTACAGCGACGGCCCACTTTACATTTTTAATGTTATTTGTGTATGTTATTACTTAGTGTGGAATAGTTCGAAATAGTTTGAAAAAATCATCCCATTCGTCACGCAAAAAGAAATATCTTAAAAAAGGTTTCGTTTACGCAATGTTAAGGACTGGGTTAAGATATTAATCGATGGTATAACATATAACAAAAAATATTACACAGACGATCCTCTATTTTTGTATAATTTGCTATTCCGCGAATTCGAATTATTTCTTTATTCAAAATACCGTCCTGCACATGTGTTACGGAACTTATTGTCAAAGACCGTAACCAAAAAAAGCCTGTCTGGAATATGTGAGATGTGGTGCATACAAACCACGATGATTATAGCTAACCGTCGACTTGCGTCATGTCAGATTTATATATGACCTGACGCTACCAGGTAGTCGCAACAGCGCTTCGAACAGCTGGAGGCAATGCTTTGATAACACTAAAGCATGGCCTTACTAAACGAAAGTTTAAAGTTAAATTGGTGAATGTTCGCTATGGCTAGTCCACTCGAGCTTTAAGCGACATAGCAAACGGGGGTCGAGCATCTAAGGGTAGGTTTCCCTGTGTGTAACGTACCGTGGCAAAATAACCCGTCTGCACGCCTGCAGACGTCTTGAGTTTTTTTCGAGTCTACTCTTCTGAGCTGTTCTGTTCGTTCGTGGATACACTTCGGTTGGGTATGCCCGCAAAGGTGAGGACGCGCGAGATGCCGACTCTTACGGATTTGACCTCTTACACTAAAGAGAATACTTATCCCCCTTGAAAAGAATATTTATGATTAATTAACCCAATCCTAATAACGTCCCTTCTTGTGTACTCTTTTTAAGTATTGGTTTATCCTCTCAGTTATAATACAGGGTGTCTGCTTCCATGTAGTCAAGCGGAGGACTACATGTACACATCAATGACTCGAATCGAAATGTCTAATACCATTTTTCGAAATTCGACTTAGTTAACGAATTATTAACTAACAAAAATCGGCCAATTACGGCGATTAGCAAAGAAAGGCGGTTCACTCGAGCTCGCAGCTAGGCAAGAAATGATGTGGTAGGAGGAGCAATCCACAATAAACAACGTTACATGTCGTTGCTCGCCGTAATTGGCCGATCTTTTTTAGTTAATAATTCGTTAACTAAGTCGAATTTCGAAAAATGGTATTAGACATTTCGATTCAAGTCATTGATGTGTACACGTAGTCCTCCGCTTGACTAAATGAAAGCGGACACCCTGTATATCGCTCTTTGTTTGAAAACTATCCATTCAAACCGTCTTCCCGCACAGAAAATGAGCAAAAAAATGAAGAAGAAATAAAAGAAATATCGAAGGACGACAAGAACGAGGACCTATCGTACTCGATAGTTTCTCGGATCACATGCAGGATCACAATAATGACGCTCGCTTTAATCTCGCTGTCGGTCGCAGGAAAACGCTCGATCGCTTCTACCGATCGGCAATTTCAATGGTGCTCGCGACGGCAAGAAGGACGACGGCGAGGAGGAGAAGAATGACAACGATGAGGAGACGGTGGTGTGTACGCCACACCGTAGAGATGGCTTGCCACGGCTATATCAAAAACTTCGATCACCGGTAAATGGGATCGAGAATGGGAGTGCCCTGGATAGGTAGAACGCGTTATAACGAGAAAGGGGAAGAGAGAGAGATGAGAGTTGGGATCACATAGAAGCAGCTACAGCTCTCTGAAACTTTTAGCAATCTATCTTAGAAACTCGTCTCTTTACGGACCTCTGGTGCTTTACTATAGGGACTTACACATTCCTAGATACAAATATTAAGTGTCTATGTAGATATATTAGTTATAGTTCGTGCGTTAACGTTTGCACGTACGTAATTAACGTTCACGTGTATACGTTTACGAGCTAATTGTGATTTGTGTATAAACAGAGATGTTGGTGCAATTACTATGTATGTATACCTATATCGATACGCGGCCGTGAGTAGATGTGCGTGTATATCAACATATTAACGACTACGTGTGTATTAATATATACTTGTACATACATTGGTGTGTAGCATTACATCCAAGCAAACGAACACGCGCGGGAGGCATCCCTTTGGTGACCGATGCATAAACGCAAATGGTGGCCGCGTAGGTATTCGTGTGGGTATAATGAGAGAACCGCGAAGTTGAGCACTTCGCCGCTCGTAGATTTTAATATTGCGCTGCGTCGAGCACGCGACCCTGTTACGATGCATTAAACAGGGCACGAAACTTCTTCCTGCCGAGTTCTCCTTTTCCTCGGCGTCTGCGACGTTGACATTTTTTTATCAAGGACGACACGAGCTATGAACACGTACATACATATACGTATAATCACAAAATTTGATTCGTTATACCGTCAAACCAAAGTAACTTTTTTTTTTTATTTTTTACTTTTTAGTTTTTCAGATCCGATCTTTGGTGAGCTTTTCCGTGTGAAAAAAATTGCGAAAGAAGAGTAACGACTTTATCACGATTAAATTCTAATTTACATAAAACTTTTCCTCCTTCGTCCACGTCTAGCAATTTCCTACCAAACTTCTTAACTGCCCTGACTTTCGTTCGTTTGGTGAAAAAACTGTTGCAACGTTAATCCGTTTGCGTGAAGGAATAAATAAATTACGAATGATAGTAGGTTGACAGGAAATATTTAAAAACTACATGGAAAGACGTGTGTTCTATGAGGTATACTCGCTCGCAACTTTCTTTACGGGATATGTGAAACTTAATGCGCCTGCAAAAGGGAAAAAATTACAATGCTTTTACCTTAATCCTCTTACACTTTTTCACACTTTTGTACACTTTCGTACGTATTAAGTAGATGGGTTAAACCAGCCGAAGTCTCGCGTACACGGGGAAACCATAATGTAAACCGACTAGAACACCGTGTTGTGAATTTGAAGTCGCGATTCGCGATTTCCTAAGCCCGCAAGTTTTTTTTCGGATACAAAGAGAGTAACAATAAGAAAGATAAAGAGATAGAGAAAAGGAAGAAGAAAAATCGAAGGAGGGAAGAAGAAAACGAGGAAAGCTGGAAGCTAAGCCGCTTGCCAAAGCCACCGGGCGCGCCGTAGCAATTTTCACTGGCCGTACTTCGGCTTGCCGCAAAAATGAATTTCGCGAAAGGGAAAAAAAGTGTGCCTCCGCGAAACGAGCACACGCGGTTCGACTATGTGTAGACTTTCATGCTGGAAATTTGTTACACCGGAGCCCGACAATGAATTCGTTTCGTTTGCCAATCAACGAAGAAAATTTCTTGCTCGATACCGTCGAACGATAGCCTCCATTTTTTTCGATGCTGGTTGGTTAGTATTTTTTGGATCAAATTGAAGTTCATCTGGATTAAAGAGAATCAATTAACTTAATTAAAAGTATAATACCTAGGCACTATCCGCAATATGCGTACACTCTTATAGGGATTTTTGTAAGAGTGATAAAGAAAATGAATCGATGTTGCGTAGATTCATATGTCTAATTAATTTTCTTTACTAATTTTTTCAGAATAAACATATGGAATGGTTCATCCTCCCATGTTTTATATTAGACTTTACATTTTTTTATAACCGATGGTTACATACTCGGGAATATTAATCAAAATTCCAACGAACAGGCTGCTGCTCTTGGCAAAATTGTATATTCTATCCTTGTCTCGTACACACAATCCGTCTTTCACGATTACACTTTTACGACACGTTTCCAACGAAAACTTTTCGGACCAAGGAATACGAGACTAACCAAAATACCTAAAGTCGAATTTACACGGTTCGAATACGATCGATAGTCGGTAAAACAATAACCGATCTACTAACTGGGTGGTCAGCTGCTTGGCGCTCGAACTATTGACTCCCGATTGTCTACACGGTATGAGTAGGTGGTACATACAAAGCTGCTAGGTAATGCTTATAAACGACAAGGGAAATAACAAGTTCAGTCACTGTCAGCTCCGTGCGGTAGGGGAAGACGAGTGGTCATTGAAAGAAAACAAAAATAACTCGTAGGACAGTAACTCGGTCGATTTGTTTATACGAGACTAGTTGGTATACAAGTAATCCTCTTATAAATCTCACCGTGTAATCTGTTACGTTTCTACGTTTTAGACAATTTTTTTAATAACGAACGTAATAAAAATTATCATTTTGTTGACGAAAGAATTTTAGAATAATATAATGCACTAACCTACATAAATATTATGTACTAGGTCGAGTAGTAAGGTCGTTTATTTATAAAATAAACAACAATTATATATTTGTTATTAAGTACCTACGATGACAAAAAAAAACATTAGGATAATAAATGTATCGTTACGTTTTAATCTGAAATAGAAATTATTTATCACTTGATCTAATACATTATATCATAGATGATTCTTTTTTACAATTTAATATCAAAGTAAAATTCAACTAACTGAGATTTAGAAAGAATTTTAAAGATGTTGAAACGATCGTAACCATATGGATATTTTCGACAATGAAATCTTCCTTCTATCTCTCTATCTATCTCCCTTTCTTCGTCTCATTCTAAGACCATTTGCTTGATATTAAAAGCGTAAGGAAAATTCAACCGGTAAAATAGCATCGTAAAAATCAACGACGGAGGCAGACTTCTTCGTAATGCCACGTCGGCATTAGTGCTCTTTGAAACGTACCGCTTTTTCCCGCGGAGGGCAATCAAGCTTTCACGGTAATGAGATTCCGAACGAGCCAGTCGTTTTCCAATTGGTACGAACGTGTTTGGCGAATCTTACTTTCGATCGGTATTTTTCAGAATGCCAATCGGAAGTACGAAGCGATCGCAATCAAGAGAACCGCGGTGATTAAAACGCATGCTCGTCTATATAGTCGTATATTTCACTCGAACTGAAAAGCGCGTATTGTGAAGCGGTACGTTTATCGATCAGTACCTATGTTATAATTGGCCATATTGCTCTTGATTTGATTGTGAATTAATAAAGATTGTTGGTAATTAAGAAAGGATTCAATTAAAAAGAACTTTTAGAGAAACGTGCAATTAGTACGTGCCAATAACGATGGTCTAATTGTTATTATCTGAAATCATAGGAACGTGGCTAATAACTCCACGTCACTTAATTACATGACCTCTATACTATAAAGTATTATTTACTGAGAAGATAAAAAAAAAAAGATGGAACCATTGATAATCTTATCGTCGGATTAAATATTCATTCTCCGTAGATTTGTGAGGGTGCGTTTGAAATGGTATGACTCGCGAAAAGTCTCGAGAAAATACGAAATAAGGGACGTCGCGGAACGAAAGAGACAGTTCGATGAAAGAGCACGATACCGAATTCTCTTTGGATGGTATAAATGCGCATAGCAAGTCGAGCCATTTGATTTCGATCTACTACGAAAGAATTTTTCGTTTACCGTAACGCTCGTAGGGAATCGACGGTCGAAGTTAAAAGAGAATCTCTGAAAGACTTCGGTCGTTTGAAGAGCCTTAGATTTAACGTTCAAGGTGTATATATATCTATGTTTGCTGAAAAATATTTTTACCGTCGTTTTGGCATACGAAATGAAAGCTGAAAAGCGAGGAGAAACGAACGCTTCGAAAGTGACGCGTAAACTGATTGATCGTTCTAACCATCGACCGACTTGGTACGCGCACGCATACTTACATGTATACGTAGTCTTATACGTATGTGTATGCGTGTATACCTCTTCATCGTCGATTCTTTTACAAGATAATGAAGGTAAAGACGAGGTAAAGATGAAAGACACGGGCAAAAGGACGTCGTAAAGGCCGTCAACCTTGCTACAACCCCTCTTCTCCATTTTACCACCTAGAGAGTCTGAAAGGGAAGCTTGATTTCCACCGTCGACACGATTTACCATAATCAAGCGTTATTAAGCCGGAAAAGACGACCAAAGATTTACATTAAAAAGAGAAATGAGGAATTCGTTGATCCTCGTTGTTCCTTTCCAACTTTTTTTATTATAAATTGTGAAGATTCTTCTTGATTAACTCGATTCTATTTGCAACGTCATTTCATACACAAAATAATAACATGTAGTATAGTATCTTTAACATTAGAACATTTATCACGTATTTAAAAATAAAGTAGGTACACGAAACTGTTCTTATATTGTATCAGAATATTGGAAATTTCAAGAACCGTATACACGATATTTCTTTTAATAATCGTAAAAAATAATGAATCGAATATCATAAAGATAAATGACGAAAGATCGATATTGACGAAAGGATAATCGTTCGGTCGATCGAGATACAAAGGACGGATTCGGCTATAGAGGGGGATTCGCCTGAGAATGAAGCAGTCTTCCGATGCGTCAGGTGTACTTGAGAAATTACACGATGACGTGAATAGAGAAAGCTCGGTTGTGAGACGTCAAACTGCATTGGCAAAGTAACGACGCGCTCGCAGTAACGACGGAAATTGCAACAAGGATGGAGAGAGAGTAGTAAAGAGTGTGTACGTATACATATATGCGAGTGAGAATATATATAGCGAACGGACGATACAGAAAAGAGGTGAAAAGAGGAGTCAAGAGAGAGAGAGAGAGAAAGGGATTGGAAAACGCAAACGGGGAACGCGGTTCCGGAAACAGCTGCGTCTGACGTCGTGGTTAGGCTAATCCCACGGAACGTCATGACAATCTGGTATATCGGCTCTGTTTCGAACACGAACGTTCAAATTGTCTGTTCTTACGATTTTCGTCTTTTTTTAGCTCCCGTTTATTAAAAACTAACCCCTTTCGTGTATTCCTGATAGATTAATTCGATCGTAACAAAATAATTTGCTATTAACTGAGTTGACTCGTCGTGAAAAAAAGGATAAATATATCATTTCTTTTGCATTTTTACTGAGGAAGTAATACATTTAGAGACTTTTTATAATTTAGGTATAGCCTTTGATATTTTTTGGGCCAAAATAGACACCACCGGCGATTTCAATGTTTAATGGCTCATTTTAAGGAAGGAAGCACGGAGAACACTGTCTTTTGTTCCGTTTTTTCGATATCGAAAAAGAGTGATGAGATATTAATTTTTTAAATGTCAGAGTATGGATCGTTTTCAAGAGAAATACTGCTTTATCTTTCGAACCAGCCATCCTATCGAAAGCGCACTGCCATATTCGTAAAGTAGAAACTTTCCTCTTTCTAACGAGCGTTTGATCGGGCAAATTCGAGATGCATCGATTTTTGACAAAAATCCTGATGTACCTACTTAAATGATTCATCTATTATTAGTTACCTACATTTGTATTATTTAGGATAAATTACCTGTATTTACGTGTTTAGCTCGGTAAACTTTCCAGGTATAAGGTTTTGACAAATATTTTCAGATATTAAAGGATATATTTTAAAGTTTAATTATCAAGCTTCGCCATAAAAATGTATCGTTGCGTTTTTCTTATTACCCGAATTACCACCTACGATACAATATTCTCCACCAAATTATTTAATCGCTATGCATGCACTTGCCTATGTATGAGACATCAAACGTTTCTCATCTGTCTGATCCCCGGGCCAAAGAGCAAATCCAACTGTAGCTTCTCCTCGTACTATTCAGATGGACCTTCGGCGACAACGATCATCGTGCTAGTACGACGGAGTGTGTGCACTCAATGCCATCACCTCTACAATTTCCTCTTCCTCTTATCGAGACAAGCTACGGACAAGCCGCGATCGGTTACTCAGCCATTTCGACGTTCTCTAAATGAACTCTACATCGACTCTTTATCTATGATCATCGACTGTCAGAAACTTTAACAAAAGATTCACAAAATACGAACGTTCTTTAAAATTAGTAATAGGGTGAGAGGTATTTTATATCGTCGTGTTCCAAATTCATTGGTGTTGCTTCCTATCTACCGTACGGTTCGTCAGTTCTCGACAGAACTGTCTGATAAAGTAGGTAAAATACTTGTCATTTTGGTACTCGTGACCTCGCAAATTTCTTGACTATATATTATCTTATATATAATGTTAAAAATGGAAAATCACAGTCTTTTGTCTATAACTTTTATAAAATGAAACTAATTTCGACCATTGATGGGAAGACAGGACGTTATCAACTCTGCCAACTTCATAAATATAAGTACTTATGTAAAAAAGTTATTAAGATCTTTATGCTATCTATCCGTCTATCGGCTTGTTCCACAAAGGCTTTGAAGCTACGAAACGGATTTAAATGCACGTTTTTTATATCGTCAAGCATTTCTTCGCATAGGTTTTAAAATGACGCTACGACCTCCGGAAATAGAGTTACGTATTTTTATGTTTCGGGAATCTGGGATGAGTGTAGAGATTAGGAGCATTCGATCTAACCTTCGAAAGCAGCTTATTATTACTAATGAGAGATGTATAATAATAATATTATAATTAGATCTAGACTTTTTCTGTTCACTAACAAAATTCAAACGCCAATTTTATCATGTAATGTCTCTAAACAGCTCTCGATAACTTGTAATGTATGCTCCTTGTATACTAAAGGATTTTTTTTTTTAACCCGTTTATTATGAAATAAATAAATAAATAAATAAATTAGTAATAATGATATTGTTATGTAATATCATGCATCCACGCGAAGCACGAGTCAACTATATGCTAGTACAATATAGGTAATTTAAAATAAGGAACTCCCTGCTGTCGTATCTAAAAATACGTCTACCTTAAACCCATCCATAACACAAGGTTGTCAATAAATTTGCACGATGTCAAATTAAAATAACAAAGGTCTCTAATACCGTTTCTAATCTTCTCTCCACCGTTCATAAAAACTTACGCTAGTTGGAATAAAACGTGATGATGCGATGATATCCTAGCATAAGAACGTCCCAATTTGGTGGAATACGAATTAACGGAATTGGAAAGGCAAGTGATGCTGGGTTACGTGAACGTACGGTTCTCGGTTGAAATTAGAGAGTCGAGATTAAGTTGCGTAAGTCAGGGCCGTGTTTGCACGTTCGCCCCGAAATTATAAGCGAAGAGGGCTGCTCGTATTACGACTCGGGACGTCGTCCTCGAGAGATTAAAATGTCGCGAGAGGACTACCCTGGGATCCCGGAACTACCAAGGCAAGAATCACGGTACTTTCTACGAAAATTTATTATAATTTTCGTACGAGTTAAATCGTATTTACGGCACGGTACTTTAGCATTTGCCTAATAAATACGGTGAAAAAGGGTCGAGTACCGTGGGAAAAGTAAAGAATAAAAAAAACAAAAATTAGATTCACGTGGCGTACGTTGCGTGAGTCAACTAATTTTTTTCAGCTTTCACTTTGATTGTTTTCTTTCTCTCAAAGAAAAATGCAAATATAATAATGGACCTTTTCCGTGTTTCAGAGGGCGAAATTAAAGTCGAGATTAAAATGCCAAGGGAAGCCGTGGAGGGTTCCTCGATCGAGCTGAGATGCGAGTGGCAACTTTTGGGTGGAATTGGCCTTTATTCCATCAAATGGTACAAGGATGGACACGAATTCTTCCGATACATGCCGGACAGCGATCCAAAGATACTAACGTTTCCACGGGAAGGTGTGAGCCTCGAAGTAAGTATCATATTTTCATCCATTTTTTTTTATTAAACTGACTTTAAAAATAGGAAACTTGAACAAAATATTGTATATTTGACAAGATAAGAAATTTGGTAGGATTCGTGAAATAAAAAATCTGCGAAACAAGCAGAAAAAAAGGACGAAACGTTATCTCCAAAAACGTTTGTTCCATCGGTCGAAATTCACGGTAGGAAATCTTTCGAGGCACGTTGCAAGGCAAGCGTTGTATTCCCTAAAGTGGTACACGGGATCTTAAGGGTTCTTCCGTCGACCGTACGCGAAATTCGATGCAATCAATCTTGCAGTCTCTCCCCCCTCGAACACGAAGACCAACGAGCTTCCTTCCAGAGGTACTCTCTCCTTCCTTTCACCTTGAGACACCCCCTACCCCTTTGTGCTTCCATCCTCAACCAAACGAGCACACATGAAGAGAGAGAGTAGAGGAAAATCGCGAAAATCGAGGCTTCGAAAGTTCGATGCTCGATTTCCTTCGTCCAAAGCTCCTACTGCTGCTGCTACTCTCTCCTCTTCTCCAAACGATTTCGACGTAATTCATCTTCCGAATCGAGGGATATCGAGCTTACCGACAAAACCATCCGGACGACGTTGCACCCACCACCACCTCCGACCTTTTTGCCGTGCGATCGTGAGAAAGATCCGCGAGTTTGCCAGAGGATACGTTGCTCCTTACTTTCTAGCGATGGGTTCGAGCTTGTCGCGAGTGATACCGATCTTTACTCCTTTTCAAATTTTCTTATCTCGCTTGACGTTTATGTTATCTCGTAAAAAAGAGTTCTGCGATGTTTTTGCGATACAATAAACTTTCTTTCGTTAAGGATACGTTTTTCTTTTCTTTGACACCTAATTTTATATCTCTCTTTAATTAACACTGTCAAAAACATCATATGAATATTATTTATATGTTTCCTTTTCTCCATGTTGATTTTGATACGTTTATGCCATACATTAAATTTCACTTAAAACCTGGAAAATAAAATTTAAGTTAACAACTTCGATCCCATCGCTAGTCGGTCTCTGCTTATCCAAGCTTCGCGATATCCTCGATATGTATCTGACCGTGATCGATATCGCAGTAAAAGGAGATTCTAAAAGAAAGAAGAGAATGAGTAAGGGAGAGGAGCAAGAGAGATGGTGAGAATGCAATCTTCGTGGATACACTACATTGTTATCCTTCCTAGCGTCAACTATGAACCCGGAGAAAGGAAAGTCTTGGCTACTGTCGAGAGAACATACGTATCCCGCGAGCGTAACTTCTACTCCTTTGTGACAGAAATTGTTCCCAAGATATATCCGGGGACTCTCTTGATAATGGACATCAATTATCTTCCCTGCGGGCTTCCAAGAGGATTCAACGAACAATTGAACGAAATTATATCAATGTCAGAAATTTCGAAAATTTATATTCTCGACGTTAGCGAAAAATTTCTTTGAATATTTTTTATTATTATCCTTATTTTCTGTAAGTAACACGCGTTATTTAACACTAGATTTACGGATGTTGTTTATATACCTATTTTTACTGAAGTAAAAAAAGAAGAATATAAAGAAGAAAGAAAAGAAGAGGAATCAACATTTATTTCATTACTTAACTAAAAAGCCACGTATGATTTTTTTTTAAATAATTGTAAAGTTTCATATATATATAGTAATCAAATTTTTAATGAGTCAAATTGGCTCAGTCCGTAAATCTAGTGTTAATAGACGAAGTGTAGCAGAGAAATATATTTTTCCAATTGGAGTATATTATTCTAGATCTGGTCACGAAAGGGAGGAACCTAAAACTTTTTTAAATATGAGACCACTCCTGAGTGTTATCTCAAGATTGTTTACCGTGAAAAGAATATCCAGAAATTCAATTTTTATCGTGATTTATATTTTTCATCGGAGAAAGAGAGAGATAGAAAGAGAGCTAAACGAGCGTCCCTGAGCTTACTACTACCCTAACACACCTACGTACTCACCGTATACATCGATATGGTGTAGTTCGTAGGAACGTTCACGAATATACGTCATCTTTTCACTCTTTTCTTCTCTCTCTCTTCGAACCTTTACTTCCACTCCTGTCCTCTCCTCACGAAATTCTCGATACCCACGATATATCTTCTCGCGACTATTCTTCGAAGAAAACGAGATGTAGCGAGAAGAAGAATGCAATCTCCGCGGGATCTTGTATCCTGCATCGAGCTCGCAATATGCGAGCTTTCTCACCGAGGCTACAGGAAAAAGGATAATTCTTATTTTTCTCTTCTTCTTTTTAAATACGAAAAAATCTCTACCTTTTTTCACTTGGCATTTGAATAATATTGTATCATAATAATATATCAGCATATAAACGTAATTGTTGAATCAAAATGAATGTATACGTAGTATGTAGAATTCGTAAAATTTAGACATTTTGTTTGGCTTCGGTATTAAAACGGGTTAATGCTATTCAAATCCTTCTTTTTATACAGGGTGGGGCAATAACTATGTCCACTTTGAATATTGCCGTTATTCGTAGTAATTTATTTATAGTAATATGAGAAAATTTTGTTTACAAAACTTACACGGCATAAAGGGGCGCATATTGTGACGCAAAAATCTTTTGCGTGGGTGAATGCATAGAGGAGATTTCAAAGCCATCTCTATTTTTTTAAATGGAATTGCATGACTATGCATGACCTTCAATGATAGCTCGATGAAGTCGTCTAAACACTAGCTATTAGATCGTGATAAAACAAAAACATAGTATTCCATTTAAAAAAATAGAGATGACCAGGAAATCTCCTCTATGCCTCCACCCACGCAAAAAATTTTTGCGTCACAATATGCGTCTCTCTATGCTCATATTACTACAAATAACGGCAATATTCAAAGTGGACATAGTTATTGCCCCACCCTGTATAAGCATAAACATTAAAAAATTGTGTACAATGTTAATTAATTTTTTTGTGAAAAGCAAATAAGAGCCAAAACTTGGTATACACTTAATATTTTGGATTTCGTTGTAAAATTGTAATCGAAGATTTACAGAACACGAATAAAAATTTACGATACATGTAAGAAACGATATAATAATCTCCTTAGTACACGAAGAAAGATCAGGAAAGATACAGATAGAGAGAGAAAGAGAGACGTCAAAAGATTGGTAGGAAAAGATCAAGAAGTTCCATTGTGCGGCTCCAACCTTACATTTCTCTTCAAATCGCCATCGTTGCATCTCTCCTTCCCATCCAACGAAACGGAAGACCCGAGTTTTGCAGAAGTTGGAATCACGGCTTTGTGTGCATTGAGTGTTCTCTAAGAATGATATAAAATTCTGTTTTCTTTTCTTCCGATAACGTTAGTCGTTATCAGAGATCAGTATCCGCTATGGCCAACTGCTTGGTTACATAAACAATAACGAAAGAAAACAAATGAAATTTTATGAAATTTCAAATCGATTTGTATCCTTTTTTTAAATCTCACGAGTATTGAAATTTACCATTTTTTGCGGCTCCAATCCGTTCATCCACGTTATCGATATACCTACAAACGAATATACGAGAACGCAAAAGCAGGAGGGAAAGAAATAAAGACCCGAGTCAAGCGAAGGTCATGGACCTGTAGAGTAAAAAGATTTTGGAAGAAAAGTATTTACGTGTCCGTGAACAATAAATTATACTAAAAAAAAAAATTAAGTTCTATATCAAAGCTTCCCTAAAAATTACGTCGCTCCGAAAGAAAAATAAATTGAAAAAAATCTCTGCAATATCTACCCAGCCTAATATGAAGAGAAAAAAAAATTTATCCCCAAATCTTTTCCCCTCATAATCGTTTCACCGTTCGTACTCCGAGCAAGAACGAGGAACAGTTTGGGAAACTTTGCGTTCTGCAGAGTCTAAAAGGAACGAACGATTTCATATTCCTTTCGCGTTCGCTTCGAATCTGGACAGGGGTGTCGCATGTAAGAGTGGTGCAGAGAAATGGAAGAGTGGGAGGGATCGGAAAAAAGGAGATTATCGGTGCCGTCGCTTTCAATTTGATCCCTGGGAGGTCGAGGTGAGGCACGTCGCCGACAAACTCCTTCCAAACTCTCGCGCGATGAAAAAGATGGTGGGTAAAAGCGAAGCGAACATTTTGCGTGGTGAGCTTCCGCAAGATTCCGTCTTTCCTTTCTTCTTTTTTGCATAATTTCCGGTCGTATTAAGAGTACCCCTTCTCGATAAATCGTAGCCCACGTTATTTCAACGATTTTTCGCAATTTTATTTTAAAGCAGAACGAAGTAAAAAAAAAACAGAAAATAATGACGAACTATAATGGCGATGAATGGAATCGAAAATCAACATGAATTTTGCATGATTCCAGACCGAAGTAAAGTTTCTATACGTACAATCCATATTTATATGTTCCTCTTTGCTACAACTTCGCTATTTAATTCAACAGGACACATGTACCTACGTCCGTACAAACACACGACGCGAATGCTTAACAAACTCACTTTTGTAATCCGCTTCGTTAACATACGTCGAGGTTCGTTTCGCGATAGCAACGATCTGGAAACACGGT
Organism: Ancistrocerus nigricornis; assembly: GCA_916049575.1. NCBI lineage: Eukaryota > Metazoa > Arthropoda > Insecta > Hymenoptera > Vespidae > Ancistrocerus > Ancistrocerus nigricornis. Next base: position 9,238,716 of record OU696668.1, on the reverse strand, counting down.
ACTAACGTTTTATTCATACTAGCAAGAACGTAACACCGTAGGAGTTGAGTATCGAGGGATATTACCGAACGTCTCGTTTCCGTGCAAAACGCTAGCTCGTAAGACCTTCGAATTCGAGGACGTTGCGCGAGCGATATTACCATGGAACAAAACAAAGTTCATAACGTTGGCTACTGTGCGCTGAGGTCGGTGGAAAACGAGGAACGCGAGAGATTTTCAACGTTCATGAGAGGAAATACGAGTTTTGATCGGACGCATACAGTCTCGTACTTGCGTTACGAGTGACCACAAATGGTGAACAAAATGGATCTATCGAAAAAGCATGATCGAATATTTTGTTTTTCAAATAAGAATGTTTTACGGAAAAAATATAGGGTAAAACGAGAATGTTCAGAAACTAGCCACTAGGTACTTCAGCAACTTGAATCTTAGTGTCCAAATGATACTTGTATAACGTGGCCAATTAATAGTTTAATGACTGCCAGTAATTAAATTATGTGATCTATTACTACTAGACTACTGTTATTTTTCAAACAATTAAAATTTAAATATCCAATATTGTTTTGTTTTACTTAATAATAATTCAAATTTATAAAAGAGGATTTACTTTATACGTAGGTATTACGAAAACATTAATATTGTGATCCATTTTAACAAAACACTAACGTGAACTGGCCAGAGTGCTAAAGTGTCCAAGGAGGTTTACCCTACCAAAAAGATTTCTCAATAATATAAAAATAAAAATCTTGTAACGTCTAAGTGATACAATGGTTTTCAACCGGTGTTTCTTAGAACACTAGTGTTCTAACAATGTGGGTTAAATGGGAATCTCTTACTTATATCAATCATAGTATTCTTCTTAATCCTTTTATGTATCACATATCTAAAGTAATCGTAATAATAACGGGTCAAAATTGACATTAAACGTCAGCTACCGTAACGTAGGAAAGTATATCTATACCTATAGCCTCGTAGAAGAGCGAATGAGTAAGATCAGAAGGAAGAAGGAAGGAAGAAAAAAAAAAGAGAGAAGGAAGAGAGGAAAATAATGAAGTCGAGCGTCGAGAGGCCAGAGTAATTTTCTCGAGGTAATAAACTAAAAGCATCTTTCCCCGGTTATACCCCTGAATCCGCTCGTCGACCCGGGGTCGGCCTCTCCTCGTGATCTTCGGAAGACAGAATTACTTTTACCCTTGGATATAGAAGCTCGAAATAATTCGTGCGACCAAGTAGTAAGATGGAAGGAGATAGATTGAGAGAAAGAGAGAGAGAGAGAGAGGAAACAAGCGAAACCGTCGACTACGAACTTAGGTAAATTCGCCAAGAGCCATCCACGAGTTCGTTCCCTTTAACTTTCCAAAATGGCACGAGCATGCTCCTTCTCTTTCTACTTTTCGTATTAAGAAGCAACTACCTCTCTCTCTCACACACACACACCGAAGTCTCTCGATTGCATGCTGGAAAGGACGACTCGGCCGTACTCGGCCAAATCCTTTTGATGTCGACCACGATAATGGGAAGGGAAAGACTTACGAGCGAACTCCTTCAAAGTGTCTCTCCTTCTCTTTCTCTCTCTTACTTTCTACCTCTTTTACTCTCTTTCTTTCTCTCATCTCGTGGTAGCTACCTTGGATGAGCGAGTTTCGGAGGATAGGTACGCCACCGTCTTTCGCGTTTTTTAAGAAATTGCTTTGACCCCCTTCCGAAAGAGTATCGTACATATTTAGGAAACGGGTCGTGTTTGTCTTCGGCAATTCTGCTTCTTTACTCAAAAACAAAACAAAGTAGAAATTAATTACAGTGTAGGTAGTAACGTAATGTATAGGGTGAGCCACGAGACGAAAGAAATCTAAGTATTTTTTTGAAGAAAATAATTTTGGCTAGAATAGATAGATAAAGCTTGCAATCGGCTATAACGTAATGAAAAACAAACAAAATCATTAAAATTAAGTCGATAGCCTTGGAAACTTGAACAAATTTTCTTTCTCGTCATCGATGCGATATTTTCTATAGCGAAATTTTATCCTCAAAAATGTTTTGGTACAACGAGTAACGAAGATTAGATATCCTGTCTCTCGTAACTCACCTTGTATAGTCGTACCACCATATTGTCTATTGATATTACTATACAACTAAGTCAGAAAATTGTTTTATCGACTCACACGCTACAAAAAAAAAAAAAAAGATAACAATACAGAACTCGTTTAGTTACTAAAACGATTATTCATCGACGAGCCTGGGAAGGTTCAACGGTGCACTGAATTTACTACGATCGATTCGGAAACAAAATTGTCCCAAAGCAAAAGGAAACAAAATCGAATTGTTGCAACTTTTTCCGGACGCACTCTCGCAAAAGTGGCACTACTCGCTCGCTGACCTTCCATCCGATCATGAAACATTCTGGACACGACGATTACTCCTTCGAAAACGCGCGAAAAGGGAAACTATGGTGGACGGTCGAACGTCCGGGACAATTTCCGTTCCAGTGAAAGAAACGTAAAGGAACGTTGTCGCGGTGACGGATGAGACATCAAAACTCGTTCGGAGAAAAAGGGGGAAAACGAGCGAACGAACGAGGCGGAGATCTCTTATCGGTTATCTCGAAACGAGACAGAACGTAAAGTGGGAAATCCGTTTTTCCTCTTTCTTCTAGAAAAATGAGAAGAGATATATTTTTCTTTCTTCGATAGAAAAGCAACAAAAACTGCGATAAACCTCTTCCAAAAAAAGCTTCAATATTTCGAGCTTTGCAAAATACTCGATATTTTTTTTCTCTCTATATTCACTTTAATGAAAAGAAATATATACAGGGTGTCCGGTTCCATGTAGTCAAGCGGAGGACTACATGTACACATCAATGACTTGAATCGAAATGTCTAATACCATTTTTCGAAATTCGACTTAGTTAACGAATTATTAACTAACAAAAATCGGCCAATTACGGCGATTAGCAAAGGAAGGCAGTTCACTCGAGCTCGTAGCTAGGCAAGAGATGAAGCGGTAGGAGGAGCTATCCACAATAAACAAGGTTACATGTAGCTGCTGGCCGTGATTGGCCGATCTTTGTTAGTTAATAACTATTTAACTGAGACGAATTTCGGAAAATATTATTAGACTTTTCGATTCATGTCATTGACGTGTACATGTAGTCCTCCGCTAGACTACATGGAAGCGGACACCCTATATATACATCTGCTAAAATGAGATAGTTAAATAAGGTACGAATTATAAAAGATACAATTAAGAATCCATCGAGTAGAGAAAAGGGACGATGATCTCTCAGGACGCATAATGTTCGCGTAATGCACGTAGAGGATAGCGGAGGAGAAAGAGAGAGGATTGAAGGGTGCATGCAAAACGGCAGGATGTTCGCCTTACTCGTTCGCCTCGGCTTCAATGAATTAACCCGATTCCACGCGGAACGTGGAATCCATTAAGGGCATCCAAACGACGTCCATAGATGCGACGCTAATGGATGGATGCGAACGTCTAATGGATGCTGTAAGTTCCTCTCCGCGGCGGATGAACCTTCCCCTCTCGTCCATCCCATAGAGAAGCGACTCTTCGAATTTTCCGTGTTCGTCTAGGAGGTGGAAGAAGAAGACGCAACGAAGATCGTATATCTTTGAATATTTCTTCGCTTTCTCGGCCCGCTCTCGCTATTGACGTCCAAGATAATTCAAAATCTCACGATCGTATCTTTCTACGTAAATTAAACGCTACGTCCCACCAAATAAATTCGTCCTTTCTTTCGTTCCTTCGAAAAGAGAAGAAAAAAACTTGCTTAGAGAAGAGCAGAATGAAATACCTAGAAAATTAAAATTTAAACGTCGAATGAATTTCTTTCTTCTATCTCTTCGCTTATTTCCGAGAAAATATTACTAGAAAGAAGAAACGTAAACGAAGCCTTATATGAAATTTCAATTACATGCCGGATAAATATACCGTTTGAACTCGATTTTTGAAAACGAAAAAAAAAGAATGATGGTATAGAAATGAAAGAAATGACTGGCGAAGTGTTCCACGAAATCACTGTCTTCTATCTTCTTTGTAACGTTACTTCTGGGAAACGTTAATTAAAATACAACTGAAACAGACCATTTTACAAAGCTGTAATTATATATTCCATAAGGCATACCTTTTATTTCTTGCTTAGCAACATAGTAATTAAAATGACCGAAAGTAAAGCTTTTTACAAAGCCACGAGTGTACGTCGAATATGTATATTTTTGTTCATTTTCTAAAAGCCAAGAAGAAAACAAATTTTACGCGCTCGAGGAGACATCGAGGAATGATACGCAAACCTTAACTACCTATCGTAAATATTCCCTACCTATCGAATGGATTCACGAAGAGAGGAAAAAAAAAAGGGATAAAAGTAGGGAAAGGTAAATCTGGTAGCGTGTATTTTAAAAGTCAGAGACGACGAGGGGCGTCAACCGTCTCGAAATACCGTGGTAAGTTTCTAAACACCGCGAGCGTGGATACATTGGCGCAATTTTCAGTACATCGTGCTACTTTCTTCGTAGTCGTACGGCTCCGCGTATTTACGGAGCTCCTTAAGTCGGTTGCAAAAGAGATGCAAATATCGTGGCACACGAAGCAGCAGCCGTAGCGGCAGCCGACGGGGGTTGTGCCGGTTCGGCAACCAAATAGAAACGACGTCGAGGAAACATACACAAGGCGCTGTGTCAACGAGGTCGACCACCTTGATTTATTCCTTACCTGAGGGCACGTACCTACCCACGGCAAATTCGTCGCGCGAAACACGAATGACCAAGTAGATTCCCAAAGACTCCAAGGAAAAACTCTCTACGATTTTTACGAACTTTTCTTAAATCTTTTAAGGATTAGAAAATTTAGATACGTTCTTGGAAAATTCTTGCCTCAACGTCATTCGATTTTATCAACATTTTCAAAAACCTTGAAGTACATACGACGGTTACAAAAGAAAACGTACGTGAAAGCAGATAAACACGAATTTCTGTAGTGTATAAAGAACGAAAATTATGATAAAGGAACGTTCTTCGTAAAACACCTTTCGTTGTCACTGTATCTTTGGAACCATTATGATTTTAACTGAAAAGAATATAAATGGATATAAATCCTTTTGGCGCTATTTCAACATCGGAATCAAAAGCTGAAAGTAAGACGCACGAGAGACAAGTTTCGCTACCTTTACATAAATCCACTGAAGGGAGACCTAATCGAGATCAAGGAGAGTCTTATTCCAGTAAGAAGAATAAACGATGGCAGACTTATCTGTATATATATACATATATGTATAACCGTAACGACAGCGTTAAAATAATAAATGACGTTTTCCCATCCGCTTCTGTTCACGGAATTCGTGCTGGCTCGAGTAAGGGAGGAAAAGACAATGGACACTCTCCGTACGAATACCCTCTCCAGTGTCTTCTCGCCGAGTAGCTCTCGCGAGTTGAGAGAAAAAGAGAGAGATCAGATCTCTCTTACGCTCTCGTTTCAACGCGTTTAAATTTCTACGAGTAAAATGGAGCAAGGTCCCACTTCTTTCTCTTTCTTCCCTTCTCTCTTTCACTCTTACTACTACTCTCGACACACTTAAAGGCAACCTGATTGCCACTGGAAAAACGAATAAGCTCGATCCTACGTTCCCTTTGGATTATGAGCAGCATTTATTCTACTTAATAAAAAGCATATTACTATCTCTTCCTCCCTTTGCTCTTCTTACTTTAAAAAGTCAATAGAGACCATTTATGAGAATACAACGAGATATACAGATATACTCTTGGAAAGTGAGCATAGAATCTTACGAAAGCAAGGAAGTTAAAGAGCGTCAGAGTTTCTGAAAACCGCAGTGAAATGGGCGGTTTGATAGTAGACCAAAGAGATAGCAGGAGAGAAATAGATATAGAGTGAGAGCATCATAGTAACTACACGGTGATTCAATCGAGGAGCCTATCAATCGATCCTGACGCTCAATTTCCTGCCCGTATCTGTGAGCAAAATAGGAAAGCGTTGACGAGACGATGAGCCGAGTAGAGACCCGAGCAAAGCAGCAACGTAGCGGAGTGTAGAGGAGGAGACTCGTGGTGGTTCTCCCAACGGTGGTATAGCCTAGAGAGCTAATTGGACTACGGATGTATCTAATCGAACCTAATGCGAGCAGTCGCGCTCGTGTCTCGGGCTTTGCTAACGGGCCATGAATTATCGATAAGCTCGAACGTCGTGCCACCTTGCACTCGCTATCAATGAACTTACACGACCGTCACTACGGACGATACTCTGTCGTCTGCTCTCTATCCATCTATCTGTCCATCTCTCTCTCTCTCTCTCTCTTTATCTGTTTCTATCTCTCTTGATCTCGATAGTATCATCCTGCTCATCTCACGCAACCACCAAAGACAATGCACGCGACATTACCACCACAGGAATGTTTCAACAAGGAGATATAGGCGAGATACCAAGCTCGGTAATCCGTTTCTACCTTCTCTCTCTCTCTATCTATCTCTGTCTCTCCTTGCTACCACTCTCCTACTTCATCTCTATGTCTCTCCTTCTCGCTACATCTCTCTCGCTCGCTCTCTCGGCATTCGCAATGAGGAGATCGTAATTCGAATGTTCCTCGAACGGTCAGGATTAGCCACAAATCGATCCACTGATCGATACGCTTACCGCGAGGATCTTCGTGGCTATATGCGAAGAGTACAGTGAGAATTCGTAACAGTGTTCAAGATCAATAGTATTTCTCTTTTAACGTGTCTTTTAATGGGATACTTTTGTTTTATACGTCAAGAAAATTAATTGGGAGAATGGTTAACCGTGTTCACTTTGTCGATAATCAATAAAATGTTGTTGTAGCATATTATCATAAATTAGCCTACAGTGAAATGAACATAAAAATGGAACAAAATATAAGCATTTATTTTGTATAGCCGACAAAAATGATGCACTCTTTATATCGGGTTTATTCTTTTTATATACTAATACATTTTTTCGATGATCAGAACTATCCACAAAGTTGCTTTTCTTTCATTAAAAAAGATTAATAGAAATTTGAAGTTATCGGATCAAGATTATTATTTAAAAAGAAAGGGGAAGAATTGCTTCCTTGATATATTTTTTTTACGTAACGAATGGCAACTTTCTGGAACGATGACATCAGAAAGAATACATACTCGACTTTCATTCTCCGTGAACGCAAAAGGCGTTCGAGATCCAACGTCGGTCAACGGCGGCACGTCTCGAAAGTACGTAAGTCTTCCATTACCAAAGCAAACGTTTTCGTTTTCTTCTCTGTCCGCAGAGGAAGCCAAATAGCGAAAAGTCGATAAGGTTGGTGAACGTGAGACTGGAAACTTCCGGGCAATACAAGTGCGAGGCATCCGCCGAGGGTCCATCCTTTGCCTCGTTTCAACAAATTGCACATTTGACGGTTATCGGTAAGTCATCCAATATTATATATCAAAAGAAAAAAGGAGAAGTGTCTAGAAAACAGCCACCCTTTCGAAGGAGGACGGAGGGTGTTTTATTTTATTTAACAAAAAAAAACATATGTTTTGGTTACTGCAGCATAATAAAATATGATTGTATTAAAGCTTGATGCAACCTAGACACAAACACACTGGTGTTAGGATATGGGTAATGAAATGGACTAGTCTTTATATAAAACAAGTCTTTTTAACCCTTTGCATTCCGCTGTCCCCTCTGAGGCACCATATTTCCAACATCATATCATTTCATTTCAAGTGATATATCATTACTTATATCGTAAAAAGAAAAATTGTTCGAGTTAGTAGGTGAATTGGAGTAAAATCTGTGAGTTTAAAAAAAAATTGAGCGTCAAGCACCACTCGACATCGTATTATCCTTAAAATCGGTCTTGTCGAGTCAGACTCGACGCGGAGTGCAAAGGGTTAATATTACTATTTCTTTATAAGAGCTCGAAACAGAAACGTCTTTAGGCTAGTACGATCGCTGGAGGAATGAAAGAAGTATAAAGGACTGCAAACAGCGTCCAAACTCAAAGCATAATTTAAACAAAGATTAGAGGACCCTCGTTCGACTACGAGGTATTCGGTTTCACGTATGCATTCTAAGAAATGCTAGATTAAGTTTTGAATATAAATAAAACTCCGTTAAATATCTAAGGAGGTCAACGTTCAATCCAACAACTGGTCTATGTAGAAATAAGACATGTAAACAGTGTTTGTCTGGGTTGGATCTTGTTTGTTGGAACTAATCAAGGACATTATGAGCTGTTTTTTGTCGAATTGTTATTTAAACGTTGCTACAGGAAAGGAAAGTGAACGGTATATCTGATTTTAAATTTTCATTTCAAATGTGTAAGGGGGACTGTCTCCCTACAACATAAGCTACTTTTCACAGATCTCCAAAGATATGACGTTTAAAAATCGCGATTTGAATACATTCATATTTTTCTGTGCTGGGGTGACCGCTGCATAAAACATATGTTGTTATTTTCAAGAAACCCCCTTCTACACAATTAGATCCCTACTCACTCCTCTCCAGAAGGAGGGCTGTTTTCTAAACATTTACCCAAAAAAGATACATATACATGGTGTCCGCTTCCAAGCGGAGGACTACATGTACACATCAATGACTTGAATCGAAATGTAATACCATTTTTCGAAATTCGACTTAGTTAACGAGTTATTAATTAACAAAGATCAACCAATTACGGCCATTAGCGAAGAAAAACAATTCACTCGAGCTCGCAGCTAGGCAAGAGATGAAGCGGCAGGAGGAGCAATCCACAATAAACAACGTTACATGTCGTTGCTCCTCGTGATTGGCCGATCTTTGTTAGTTAATAACTATTTAACTGAGACGAATTTCGGAAAATATTATTAGACATTTCGACTCAAGTCATTAATGTCTACATGTAGTCCTCCGCTTGACTACATGGAACCGGACACCCTGTATATATATCGGATATTCGACGAACACTGCAATGTTCGGGTGAAAAACCACGTACACATATGTTTCGAAACGAGAATGCAGTGGCGATTAAGCCGTTATCCGAGTGACACTGCGCGTATGTTCTTTTTTAACATAAAAATCTCAGTTTTGTCCGGACAGGCGCGCGCTCGTCGATGAATGAGCCTCGCGAAATAATGCTCGATTCGCCTCGGCTGCGATATTCGCAGCACAGTGCGTACATAACGTTCGATTCTTCCCGCAAGAACGTAAATCACTCTCTTGTGACAAGAACGAAAAAAAGTATCGAAGGGAACGAGGGAGTGTGCGATAGAGGGAGAGAGAGAGAGAGGAAGATGAACGTTCACCTAGCTATGAACCGAGCCATCGAGTTTTGCGAACGAGCCTACGCCACTGTCGAAATTTGTTTCTGTCCGCGTTGGACGACACCGGGAAATTCTTCGAAAAAAGGAAAAAGGAAATCTTTCGTCGTTTATCACCATTCATCATAAAGGGACGCATTCGTTGGAGTGGTGGGAGATGGGCACAGGTTATCCCATCGAATCTTTTTCCGCGAGATCGCTCGTCCCCTGTTTTTCTCTTCGGAAGCAACAACTTGATTTCGGTCCAATCTTGTGGGCTATCATCCCTCCCACGTATACACACCTTTTCTTTCGTCGCCGTTTTTCTCCATTGAAGGGAAGAAGGACTCATTCGTCATGCGTTCAAAAAAGAAGTGCCTTAAGAATGAGTAAAAAAAAAGAAACATTAATTTAGTTTACATATTTTTTAATATTATTTGAAAATCAGTTTTGGGAAAAATGTTTCCAAGTATATAGATGTTCAATATTTCTTAAATACAATGAACGAGACGGTTTAGAATATTAAAAAGTCTTTTTTCTTTAAAGTTTCATTAACATGATTTTATGGTGGTTCATTCAAAGCAATTCGAACTTTTTCTCAATATATGCTGTTACGAGTATGTAAACCTAACGTACCCATAAAATCAAGTCCAAATCATTTAATTATATGAATATTATTAACTGCACCTTATTTGAATTCTTGCAATTTTTTTGAAATTGGATAGAAAAAATTACTTCAGAAACACCAATTATTGTTATTTCGATACTTGCAAAAAGAAATGTAGATATTGCTGCATCTTCTGTCAAAATTTTGTAATATTACAAAGTCTCGAGCTTAGATAAAAATGTGGTGATCCTGTCGAATCTTTCCCTACATACAACGTCGGTGTTCGTTTTATCGCATCGCGTTCGATGAAACGCAATCGCTTTCGTAAATTTCAAAAAGTATATTTATCCTTATCTTGATTGCGTGGAAACTCCATAGGGACGAAGAAATGTGGATATGCACTCGTGAAATTGGGACACGAAGCGAGAAGATTATTCGATGATAAAATATATCGGTCAGCGCTTTTTTGAAAATACGTGTAACCGTACTAGTGTATTATCGATTGTTCCAAAATGAATTTCAAATTGGAAGAGAAATGTACGCGCATTCGCGCACGTGTTTAATCCGTGTTCCTCAATTCTACCATTTTTTAAATATATTTTTTATCTTGACTTCTACCATTTTTTTAAATATTTTTTATTACGAACATCGAAATACCTAATCGAATTTGATAAATCTATCGTTTACAAAAGAAAAATCATTAATATTTTGATCTACTTATCGATCATAGAAAACGTTAAAAAATTGTTTTCAAAATAGAAACGTGCTAAAGAAGATTTTCTACTAGAAGATTTACCTTAATGACGAATAAGACCATGTCCGATAGAATAATCCTAGAATAATGAAAAACTATCCTCTATGAGACATTGCAATAATGAAACGGAATGATCGGCACGAGGGATAATAAGAACACGTTAGAACCGTTTCCTTTGGTGCTCTCATAATCCAGGGCCGGTGCTTCGTAATTATTTCAAACGGGTTAATTCGAGCTGCGCTTGTGCCTTCCTGACTTCTCTCTCTCTCTCTTTGCTTCTTACCAGCGAGGGGCTTTCCTAATTGTTAATTAGAAAGTAACGCAGTGGCCTTTATTAAACGTTTCGGTATACGGCCGTGTCCAACCACGTGGCGCAACGGTGCCTAGCTAATCGAGTGTATCCACTATGAGTTCACCTTTACACTAGCATATTATATACTATATCTACATATATGCATGCATGTAGATATATGCATGCATGTACATACATGCATGTATATAGGTACATACGTATGTAAAGAGCTGGAATTCCAAAGTTACAAAACGATTTTCTTTCTCTTTCTCTCTGGTCCCTATCCCACTCGTTTCCCCTCGGTTATCCCATGGTAGTACAGAAGAGGGCTCACTGAAATTGGAAATAACTGTTATACGGTGTAGAGAATCATTCGCATTACTTTCAGTTACGGTAGCGTGTATGGAAGAAGTAAGGGCTCGTAGTAGGTATAGAGAGGAGTAAAAGAGTTACCGCACTTTACTACGAGTGGTAAAAATAAACTCGAGTTATCCTTTCTTTTCCTCTTTACCTCTTTCGCTTTGTACATCGACCGACTTTCGTGGTCCTTACCTATTCCATTTTTCCATTTTTCTTTATTTTTCACGTGAAAGAGAAAGCGAGGGAAATGCTTTTAACGAAACATCAGGGATCAGTGTAATATGAGAGCAAAAAAAGCTTTTCTTATATACTTTTGCTGTTAATGAAAAAGAAGATGTGAACCCAAGTTCGATAAGTAACCTCAAAAAAAATATTATGAAAAATTTGTTGTAATAACACGTAATCATTTGTTACGATAATCATATTAAATTGTTATACAGGGTGTCCGGTTACAGATGTCCAAGCTGAAAACTACATGTGCACATCGATGATTTGAGTCGAAAAGTCTAATACAATTTTGCAAAATGCGGCTCAATTAAATAGTTATTAACTAACAAATATAAGCCAATCACAGCGAGCAGCGACATGTAACGTTGTTTATCGTGGATTGCTCCTTCTACCGCTTCGTCTCTTGTCTAGCAGCGAACTCGAGTGAACCACCTTCCTTCTCTAATCGCTGTAATTGGTCGATATTTGTTAGCCAATAACTCGTTAACTAAGTAAAATTTCGAAAAATGCTATTAGACTTTTCTACTCGTGTCATCGATGTGTATACGTAGTTTTCCGCTTAAACACCTGGAACCGGACACCCTGTATACCGTGTACCGTTTCACAAAAAAAAAAAAATGTCTTCAATTTGTACATTAAACCCAAGAGAAATACAAAGATTCGTGCTACTAAGGTATACCTACAAAGCATCGAATACATTCTCCGGAAATGTTTCAGTATCTCAGATAATTTACAACTTTACAAGATAAACGGATTGGTCACAGGCTCTACCTAGGTACCCTTCCCGTTTTCCTACCCCTCGCGTCAGTGGCAAATCGTTTCGTATATTTCCACGTCGTGTTCGCGCATGTGAGAAAGTCTCGTCGTCGTGTATCGCAAAGTGTACGTACGTTACATACGCCAGAAGCACGTTCCAAGTGTGCATACCATAGAGCCATAGAATCTACTCGAGCGTCTACCGCGAAATGGGAATGCTGCTTCAGGGATTCTGCCTCCTTCGGGATAACGCCGTGAGCACGTAGGAGTCAGCGGATTTATTTAATGAGGGAATAATGCAGGGTCCGCTACGATTTCCAACTCGGTACGATATACTTGCCCCGATCTTTTATGTAAAATATTTTCCGTGCTCATACTTTCTACGTGGGTGTACCCTCGTACGTACTTGGATCGAGCGTATCATGGTAGTGGTTTCTAAGAAAAAAAAAGATTTTTCCCTAGGTTATCTCGATCAGTGGAAATGAATTTGATAATATTCATATTATAAACTTATTTCTTTTCAAATTGAACGAAATAGAAGCAAAGAGATAGAACGAAATTCGGTGAGACAATCCGTACGATCGAATAGCTTTCTCGTAACGACGAAATTCCTATTAAACGTTACGATAACCCGAAGCCCGGATTCCCGATTCGAAAGAAATAAAACTCGAAAAAGGGATTTTTCCAAGACTTTTTGAACGTTTCGTACGCGCGATTAGATAACGTCGATCGATTGAAAGTAACCGTCTCCGCGCGGCGATATCTAAACGAAGAGATGGGACGCTAGCTGACATTAGAAAGTTGGGAGATAAGAAAGAAAGAGAAAAAAAAAGAAGCAAGAAAAAGAAAGAAACGGAGATAGCTCGAAGGATCGTTCGACGGGATCGAATCGACGTCGTCTCGTCGATGAGTTGGCTGCCGGTGTCAGCGTATCCATGTCCTTTGAGCGATGAGAAGAAAAAGATATGGCAAAGTCTAGGCATCGCCCTATGGCTCTAGCTAGAAAGAGATACTGGGAGAGACTAGAGGGGAAACAGGAAGTCTAGAATCGGTTTCTACGTTCCCGGGAGACGAACCAAAGTATCTAGGAAAGAAGCTGTTGGTTTCCAGTTCGAACGAAGCTGCCTTGGCTAACCGGTAAACCAGTTAGCTGAAAAACCGAAGAAACGGCGAAGAAAGTCAGGAATGAAGTTAAAGAACGTAGAGAGAAGATGATGTTGGGTGAGGATGGCGAGAAAGAAGGACGAAGAGGAAGAAGACAAGGAAGTATGTTAGGCACGAAGATGACCGAGGGATTTGGCGTGTTTCCAGAGTCGGTCAATCGACGGTAGATAACCGGAGCCGAGTCTCCGCCCGCGAGGACCAGAATTGCACGAGTAAAAAAGTACCTACGAGAGAAAAGTAAGAAGGGTGAGAGTTGTGTGGGAAAAGAGTTGATGGCTCGACGGAATCGTGCGTCATTGCACGGAATAATCGTTGAGTTATATCGCTAGAAAGACTTTTATGACCGATTTTTGTGACATGGTAAAATAATCACAAATTCTAATCTAAAATAATCTCAGAAATTTATCCTTCCTGATCGATATAACGATGAGTATACTTTCAACAAGCATAAATCAATCGATATTATAGCTTACCTTTCACTTTGTGATCCATAAAGGATATCAAAGTTCACGAGACATTATGAAAAAATGTCTCCTCTTTGGCCCCGATACGGACACAGTGAATCAAAGCTGCTTTTAGTCGGAGTAAATGGGGCGAGAACTTGGCGCGATATTTCATGAAAAATTATCACATAACGTACAGAAAAGAGAGAAAAAGAGAGAGAGAGAACGACTAGGTCCCATATTTTCTCGTGAGTACAGAATTACGAAACGAATAAATCTCGGGTTGTACTCTCGAGGAACGGGAAAATGATTATTTATCGAACGGATGTGACGTCGGACGCCGGCCGAGGAAGTCGCCCGACAAAGTAGCGACATGAATAAGGCGGCCAAAGTTCCGGTGAACGGAGTTCTCATGCGCACCAAAGAAAGAAAGGAAGAAGGAGAGGAAATAAAAGAAAACGTAGTGTGGTACAACGAGGAGGAGTCTACCAGAATCGAACTTTAAGTGGAGGGACGCAACACGGAATGGAGAATTATGAAAACCACCACGTTTCTTTTCTGGGAATGCATAATAACAGCGAAACAATTTAAAAGTCGTGGTTCCGCGAGAAAAACGAAAGGAAGAAAGAAAAAAGAGTACGATATCGCTTTATGCGGATATGAAAAGCAAACTGGGTCGAACATTGCCTTTGACGATCGTCCTACCAAACGAAATCTCGCGAAGAGTCGAGATTTTGCTAAGTATAATCCTAAGGGAAAGTTTTCTTGCGACTCGTAGAAAAAATCAGAAACTTTGATAACAACATACGTAAGCATAAAACTTGATAAATTAATAGAGAAGTTTAATTTCGTGAAATTCAATTATAATACCACGTAGATATTTAAACGTATCCACGGCAGACTAGGTCGTGTTTCAAGGACGATGGAAAATTTAATGAAAAGCGAAAGTAAGGAGAAGAAAAGCTCGTTCGTTATAAACGATATCGCCGAATAAAACATGTATCAATCCCCTCCTGGAAGATGAATGGCCTTGAGCCGTTGTAAAGCGATATCATTGACGATATCGCGATCGTAAAGTTTGGACAAGAAATTACCTGCTCTTAGGCTTTTCCAGCTCCCATTACCTTGAAGGATCGTCTCAGCAACGATGCCAAAAAGCTCCTTTCGAGACACCGTAAAGATATCTTACGTATATACCTACCTACCTACGTAACGATCCCAAAAGTAAGAAAAGATTTGAGATTTCGAGCGAATGAATGAATTTCTATTGGAGACAAAAAATGGTGGACGATGGTACGTAAGTATGCATACCTACAGCGAAACGGGAAAAAGAGTGGAAAAAAAGCGGAATAAAAAAAAATAAAGGAAAGTAAGGTTATGGGGGAGAAGATTGAACGAACGCAAACGGAAGCTAAGGAAACGATGAAATCCGGTAAGCCCCCTCTCTCTACTTTTCTGCTTAATAATACAGAGCGGCCATATGCCCGCGTAATTCCGCGATTTCTATGATAACGATACGACGAGCCCGAACTTCGGTGTCGCCTGGAGGGAGATTATGTATCCGTGAAGACGGAAACACACTCGAGTACACACTTATCTCGATATAAGGAGGAAATACTTGCCGTCTATTTACCGCAGCCACTATATTCGACCTAGGTAAACGCGACCGAGAATCGATTTTATTACCTCATTTTGGTATCGATTCCATTCCTAGAACGATTCGTTCAAATTTTATTCCACATTTTTATACATCGGGGATCGACAACATTATTTTTTAGGAAAAGTATGGAATTTTTGTCGATAGGAAAAACGGCCTAAAAACGCTTGATGATTAGTGATGGACGCCAAGACAAGAATTTCAAGATCTTGACAAGACAAGTATGTTCGATTCTTGTCTTGTCTTCTTTTGAATCCATCACTATTGATGATATTGTGCAAAATTAAACTAAATAATTAATAATTTAATTATATAATATCTTGCCTAAATTATATTGTACGATCGTAACGTGCTTACAAAAAAAAAAAATGGAAAATCTGAATAAATTCTACAATAATAATACAATGTACAGTACACAAGTTCAATATCTATCTCAGGCTATCGATAACGTTGCAAGATATCAAGTACCTACGTATCGTAAAATATTATTGAACGAATTTTAACGAATTAATTTGTTGTCCCATTTTGACAGTTTTGACGTGATTCGTCGAAAGCGCATCATGATACGTACGTACGTATGTATGTATGGTTTAATTCGTAGTTCAAACAATTGCCTGGACCACGGGCACCCTATATCTTTTGTTATATAGGTTACCGCAGAAATAATTGAATTAGGCGAGCGAGCCAAAGCTTAACTGGATTTCGAGGCCCGACCAGGATTTCACTAATTTCAAGCATCGATAGAAGTGGATAGCGAAAGAGAGAGAGAGAAAAAATCATCGAAATTCTGCGTTACAATTTCCAATGTGTTTCTCAAAATTTCGATCGGTCTTTCAATGCCAATTAATGTATCGAAAATATTACAACTTTCTAATCGGTCGAACTGAACAATTTTTCTTCTTTTTTCGGTTGAAATGTTCTTCATAAACCAGCCAATTCTCTTCATCACCCCCCCACCTCTTTCTTTCTTTTTTATTTTCAAACCGCGAAAAGATCGACGGATTTTCCACGAGGAAACTCAGTGCGGATTCAGCGAACACAAACAGCGGAAGAGATACCTACTTTTCGTTAGACTGCTTTTGGTTCGCCTGCCGGTAGAGAAAGAGAGAAGGAATCAATCGAGATTGCGAATACCGTCGGAGCGAGAAATTAAATGGGACATATCCGCTTTTCGGTGAAGTATACATCGATATCGGGCCGATGTCGGTTTTGCGTTATAAGGATTCGCTCGACTACAAAATTTCATCACTTCTCTGGCAGACTCGTAGATGGGATTCTTCCGTGAATCCAGTTCGCCAGGGATAAAAAATTTTAAGCCACTGTAAAGAACAACCTATACCTGCTCTACGTGTTTTATAATTGGAATAGTAATCGCCGAGAACGTATACTTAGAAATAAAATAGACGAGTATTAAAAATCATGGACGAGAAATTAATAACGAGATCGAAGAGAGGTAAAGTTACTCTTAG
Source organism: Ancistrocerus nigricornis (assembly GCA_916049575.1). Lineage (NCBI taxonomy): Eukaryota > Metazoa > Arthropoda > Insecta > Hymenoptera > Vespidae > Ancistrocerus > Ancistrocerus nigricornis. The sequence goes on along the minus strand of OU696668.1, from coordinate 9,221,702 downwards.
AAATGTTCGGACACTGTTAAAGAAGAGTAACTTTTTTATATAATTTAATTAAACAATTTATATTTTGGCAAGAAAATAGAAGAAAATTTACTGAATATTACTACAACGTTATACAAAGATACGGATAATCACCTACCAAATACCGGCATTTTACTTTTATATCGCATTTCATAACCTAAGACTAAGACAATGGCGAGGATAAATCTGCTAAATTTGTAATGCATCTACTAACACCATACTTGGTCATTGTTCGAATCCATATTTACGTTGATACCAGGACACTTTTTTAGTTGAAAAGTCTTCTATAAGGTTGTTCTTATTATTCTCGGCGGTGCTCGAAGAGGCGTATGAAGCGAGCAATGCAAAGCTTGGGGCAGAGGGCGCTACCATAGAACGTCCCAAACGCGGCAATAGAATTTAAATTCATTCGAAGTCGTAAGTTAATAATAATAAAGCTCGATTGTTTGATTGGTTAAAGCGCTCTGGCATCGCTCGCCTGGGACGTGCAATGTTGGTGACACAAACGACAAAAACTGGCAGTTCCCTGCCCCGTAGCGGGCGTGCAGGTGTGCTCATGCAAAATGAGCGAAAACAGAAATGAACAAATGTGCGTTTAAGCGTTTTGTTTTTTCGGGCCACCTGGAAAGGCAAATATAGCAGAAGGTGGAAGGTACGTTCTTGTGACAACGTCACAAGTTTACTAGATATAGTGTTTTCGTTGCTTTGAAACAATCGACATGTTCGGAATTACGAAGAAAAAAGGTGAAAATCATTTTTTTTATGATGTGTATTAAATAAGGTCGGAGAAAATATTTTCCATTTTTTTCTTTATAATTTTGAAAATCTCTTTTTTTAAGAAAAACGAGAGCACGATATCTAGTAAACGAATTCTGTTATTTTCTTCGCAAAAACTAAATTCATCTAGTTTTATTATAAAATAATCATTCTGTCTTAAGGAATATCCAAATATTTCCTGTGTGAAACTATTGATATAAATTTCATAGCATAGACAAAGAAAAACTGACAGAGTCGCAATCAAAGAGAAGATAAAAATCAAACATGACATATATCTAAATAAACAAGCAATAAAAATCATGATTGATCAACGATCAAATGTCCAAATCGAAAGGTCGTCAAAACCCCTCGGGCAAAAACATTCGTAGAAAAGAGTTCGCCGTGGAAATATTTGTCTTTACAAGTAATCCAATCGTCTCTTCTCGTACATACTCTCATTCGAGAGAACCCCGTTTGCTAGGTGCACGGTTCACCGATTGATCTTCGGAAATCGAACGAAACCTGTATACTATATATTAACGGGCTTTTTATTTATTTCCCTTTTTCTATTGAAACGCAGCTGCTCGAACGTTTATCTGGAATGATTTGTTTCGCTCAGGATCTCTACTTCCAACCCCTCGTCCTCTTCGTTCGTCGACTAGCGTCCGTCAGTTTTCCGATCGCGAACGAGCTTTAAAGGGTCGATTTATGTGTCGTTCCTTGACATCGTGTACTCAACTTCGGTAATATCAAAAAATCGTACTTCATTCGCGTAATGACTCTCCAGAAAGTATAGAGAATATAGTAACAAGAAATATGCGAAAAAGGAAGGACTTTTATTTATTCTTTAATCTCCGGATACCTACTTTGTTTTTATTTCTTTCTTTTCCATTTTACGAGACTCGCGAAGATCGTTCCGAAAGGTAATTAAAGACCGAAAGAGAGAGAGGGGAACGCAATTTTTCATCGTTACAACGCTATCGCGTTCTGTATTCATCCAAGTCTATAACTCCGTAAGCCGTTTCTCCCAGTAAAGCTATCCGAGTGGACGCGAAGCGAGGTTTCGATGATTAAGAGCGACCCCCCGAATACAAAGGGAAACGCGTAATCGGAATCCGAATGTATGTATATTGTATATATGTGAGTGTATGTATGTATCTATCTACGCAGCTACAAATTGGAATATTAAGGGGGCGAGATATTGCGGGTACTTGCCTTGGACAATTTGCTACAGCCTCGAGGGCCGTTACGGATGCCGATAGATTAAACGATCCATTCGTATATAATATATACATAGTATATACAATCTAACGATATCTCGAACGAGAGTAACGATCTTTTTCTTCGAACGATCTTCGCATAACGTTTTTTGCATATTTAGGTATTACGTGCATTAAAATGACGATTTCTCACTTTCTTATCATTTATGAGCTTCGCCACACGTTTCATCCGATAAATTATAGTTAATACTTTTTGATTTAATATTCTCTAACGATAGTCCGCACTTGTACATTGTACAAATAATGAAATAATTATGAATAATATAAAGAATTTCAACGAAATTAGCTTTTATGTACTTTTTATCAAATTACAAATGGGCGAAGAGATATGTCACGCGATATGGCCATTCTACTCTTCGATGCATCCTTTGAAAGTAGAAATAAAATAAAAAGTAAACTTTATTTTCCTAATTTTTGCTTTTAAATATTAATTTCCAATGTCTGTTGTGTAAAAAATAATGACCAGCGAACTTTTTTTATATGCTTTAGTATTAATCAAGTTTTATTGCAGCCAAAGTAAAAAAAAATAATCTATACCTGCATTGCTTAAAAAACAACGATCCCTATAAAAGTTTGATTAACTCATTGAACATTTAAAAGTATATGCCCACACATAATCGTATTCTAATCTGAAGAACGGGTATGATAGGTAGAATGGCCCGTTAACAAGTGGCAATAATTTTGAGAACCCACGTTGTTAAATATTTACTGGAAACATATTTTTAATGTAACAATGATTTTTATCTATTAGCAAACGTTATTCAAAAATATTAGAAGCCAATGATGTAGCTGGCTACTTCCGAGCATGGTTACCAATGAAACGTCTGATCTTTGATGTTTTATCAGAAAGATTTTCTTCTCACGTATTTTTTATCTAACGAAATAGATTCCTAGGTGAGTCTTGTAAAAGCTCTTGGCTTTTTCACTTGGAGGTAAACCAAAGACGAACGAGAGATATCTCCACCAAGACGTCCAACCAGCTTTCTTCCTCTTAGTTTTTCCTTCTTTTAAACGATTCCCTTTGAACGTTCGCGTATGAATATTTATGAGCTCATGAATATTTACGATACCGAAAGTCTATGCCGGAATATCGATGCGATGCTACCGTGCGTGTGTGCACGTAAACGTCGTGTCGGCTTTCGGGATGAAAATGTTGGAAGTAAAATTCTTACGATGAATCTCAGTTTTTGTAATTTTAATCAGCGTCGCAATGATCTTCCATGCCAGTCGTGCTGCTTTAATTTTATCGATCGTAAATGATTCGAATTTTCCGTATAATTAAGATTTCCCAAAGATTCATACGATAAGAAACAGGATAAGCTCCAGGATTAGGGCAATACTTTATTTCTAGCATTCTTATCAGAAAATCCTTACAATTAAAACCTCAAAAATTATGTTAACCTAGACGTGATTTACTTCCCTTTTATAATAAATAAAGGATATTAAACTTCCGAATAGAAAAAACGTAAGAGAGAACGTCATATCAAATATTAATCTAAATAATATGCAATGATTGCAATTTGCAGGTTAAAAAAAGGAAAAGCAAATTGGCATTGCGATAAATATTCAAAGAGATAATAAAATATCATAAATATACCGCGTACATAAAAATATTCGACTGTGGGAATGAATTTCTAACGTTGCCAAAAGAGAAGAAATAACTTTACTTTTAAATTTTTATTTTTTCAAAACGTGCTGGCAAAGCAGTGGCGTTATATTTTGAATAATTACATAATATTTTGCGTTATCTACCTGGCTTACCCTATTATCATTGTTATTATGTTATTAAATTTTTATTTAACAACAACGTAACAAGAAACCGAGTAATATATCATATAAATGCATCAAGGGAATCTCGTATTCCGATTACCGAACACCCCTCATGCGAACCAAGCATAAGAGTGGCTCTCTGCGTTGAATTAAAGGGGAAGCAACGGTTTGGAGCTTACGAAGAGCTTCATAAATGCACTCCATAAATATCGGGTAAAATTGTTCTAGGAAAGTATCGAACGTTTACGCATCGCGTTAACCTATTTTTATACTCGTGCTCCGATCTTGTGAATATAGCGTAACGTATCGTGACGCATCTCGGGTATTTCATGAATCAGCGTCTCTCGAGTACCTATCTCTAGTATAGAAAATTAAAACTTCAACGCGAATATTAATTAAAAAATGATCGTTGTTAAATGGATCGATTGAAAATTAACGTTACACAATCATCATTTTTTAAATTTTCTTCCATATTACTTTTTACTTTAATTGTAGTACCTACCAACAAAATTAATTGAATTATTTTCTGAAATCCTGTAGGAGAGAAGAGAAGCTGGTTAATCCAATTCTAAATTCTGTTAATTTAACAAGAATTATTTCATGATAATCGATTAAGCCCGACATGGTTTCAAAGTCTATTTATTCAACCTGCAAATTGAACAATAATGTTTCGGAATACACATGTAATTTAGGATATAATTAACATTATTTGAAATCTAATTTTGTACCACGTTAACACATGCTCGATTGTCTTTCCGACTCGACACGGTAAACCGAGTTTTCGTGAGTAGAGCAAGGATGTTTCGGGACATCTTTTGACCCTGGGCAAATGCATTCAAAGATAATGGATATTTTGCAAAAACCTTTAGAACAACCGGTCCTGGTATCTTCTAAATTTGCTACAGAGAGTATATTAACGAGTACTAGAAGATTAGATTAATAATTTCCCTGGGATCTGATTGCGACCATGCGATATCCTTTCGCGTTTTCTTCGAAAGTAACGAACCGACGGCGTGGCACACGGTACATGCGAGAATTTCGATTCTCTGACTTTCCAGAAGTCCGAATCGAGAGAAGCGAGAATTAGTAACGGTAATAGCACGGTGGAACGTTGCTAGGAAGTCTCTTTGAAAAGAGCGAAATCCAACGAAATCCGTAAACCGCGAAGGACCGTCGGTTAAATTTGTCACTCTCTATATGTATCCTTCGTTTGCGGCTGATGCATCTCGAAAGGGTGTAGTACGTACGGCTCTGGTACGTGCGTGTGTACGACTGTGAGAGAGAGAGAGCCTTGTTTTCCAACGTTAGCTTCGGGCCCAGCCTTTCTACTCGCCACCATTCCGCAAATCCATTAGTTTCTACAAGCTCGTACAATCGCCGAGGAAATAAACTTCCTTTAACGAGACACTCTCCCTTCCTACGAATTTCACGCACGCGAAACTTTACCACGTTTTAAGAAGAAAAAACGAAAACCCATTCGACATGTTTCAAGCGGTGGTGCTTGCTCGACCTGCGAGAATTGAAAAAAATGATGGAACCGTAGTTTAACAGTAAACGCGATTTCCAACGTGTATACAAATTTTTACGGTGTATCGAATTATTTGTTTCTTTTCTTGCTTTCTAATACACTTTCAAATTGTACCTTTTATAATTTAAAACACGAAATTGTTCAAAGTGTCTATACAGGGTGTCCGCTTCCATGTAGTCAAGCGGAGGACTACATGTGCACATCAATGACTTGAATCGAAATGTCTAATACCATTTTTCGAAATTCGACTTAGTTAACGAATTATTAACTAATAAAAATCGAGAATTACGGCGAATCGATCAATTACGGCGAGCAGCGACATGTAATGTTGTTCATCGTGGATTGTTTCTCCTACCGCTTCATTTCCGCTTCCTTTGGTAATCGCCGTAATTGACCGATTTTTGTTAGTTAATAATTCGTTAACTAAGTCGAATTTCGAAAAATGGTATTAGACATTTTGATTCAAGTCATTGATGTGCACATGTAGTCCTCCGCTTGACTATATGAAAGCGGACACCCTGTATATCAATCTTGAGCTAGACAAGTCCTAATTCGGTTATTTTAAAATTCCTTTTTTTTTGTCCTATTCGTATTACCCGAAAACGAGAATATTGTTAATACCAGTCATGATTTGTAAGCATCATAAATCCTAAAGAAAATCGATCTCCTTCCTGAGAAACTTTACCATACCGATATATCGAGCTATCGTTAGGTATTTGCAACGTAGCTACGTGTCTACCTCTCGAGCAGCAAAGATTCGTTATGTATAACCTTTTGCAAATCATCGTTTCAGTCGCAAACTTCATTCCCCAGTCGGAACAGATTGCAGACTTACAAATTCACTCCCTCCACCCTTATACTCGTCGCACTCACGCGCCAGCAAATTCCTAACTAAAACATTGAATTAGCTTGCTAACAACGAATGCGTGATTTCTAACCGAAAAGCTAACGAAAACCTTCGAGAAATGTTCAATTAACAAATTTCTCTATTTTAATTGTTCGCGACATATTTTGCTCGGTGAACTGCATTAATGGATCAATTTTGTGAGAGAGGAGTGAGAGAGTCACGCCCTACCCCCCCTCCTCTCACATATACACACTCTTATACAACGTAGACTGTGTATGTGTCGTCAATGCTTGGACAACAGAGCGGATGTTTAATTGAGCATTCGGTTGCGCCAGACCGAACGCGAATGTCTCTCATAATCCGGTGTACCAATTAACGCTATTAGAGACATCGAACGCGGAGCCGGCTGACGGGAGCTTGATAAACTTGATCATCGATTACAAGTGGAGACGCAAGGCTGGTGACAGCCATTACGTGATCATCTCGAATAATTGTTAAAAAATAATCATTCTAATATCGAAGATAGGACAGTCGAAGCCGTTAATACGTTCACTCTGGTGCTGTAATTTGTATATTACCGAGTCGGCTATCTCCATTAACGTAGTAAAAAATCGGTATAGGTTTTGTCTGTTGAGCCACTGATGGTACGTGATAAATATTACGCCTGTTATCGGTAATTATTTACATTAGCGAATCTTCACTGATTTTTATCACCTTTTATGAACTTTTAGTTCTTTAAATATTTAGAAAAATGTATTTATTTAATCAGAATTATTAAGTGAACCGAATGTCACTAATTTTAATGATTTTTAGTACCATCAATAACTTTTTTCGTTAAAAATTGGTGTTGGTTTGAGTAATGTTTGAAGCCAATATTGTATAATCTGGAAACCGAAAAGTATATTATGTTGGTTATCTAGCTAAATTGTTGTTTCACTAATAATTGAAATTTATCTATTGGGTTGTTCGGAAAGTAATTTCGTTTTTTTCCTAACAGAGGACTTAATTGTATTTTTCCAAAGCCAACTTACACTAATGACCGCATGGTCCTTATAAATTTTGACAGCTGATATAGTAAGGCTAGTTTGTGAAAAAGTTTGTTTGATTCTGCGCAATAGTTTTTGTTTAACTTGGTGCATATTCAACATCGAAATATCCGGAACGAAATTTTAGAAACCATTTTTGGCACTGGCGTTCTGTCAATACATCTTCTCCATAGACACCACATCATTTTTTTGTTGATTAAACAGCATTTTTACCTTTTTGATAGTAAAAAAGTAAAATATGCCGAAAATGCTTCTTTCGCCTTTCCATATTTGATAGGATACCAAACAAAAACTATTGCGTAGAATCAAACAAACTTTTTCACAAGCAAGCCTTGCTATATCAGCCCTCAAAATATTTAATGACAACGCAGCTTAAGTGTGAAGTTGGCTATGAAAAAATACAATTAAGTCCTTTGTTGGGAAAAAACGAAATGATTTTCCGAACAACCTAATATTTTGATTATTAATTACCCAAAACATGTTACAGGAAATAAATTCTTTATGCATAATAAAAACGAACTTAGGTACTCATCTAACAACCCAATAAAAATTTAAGCGACGCGATATCAAGTTTCAAAATTCAATATACTCTTTTGTAATACCAATCCAACCAACGAATTCTATTTTCCGTATAATCCAACGATTATCCAACTTCAAACGTTACTAATATTACCTTTTCGACTACATTCAGCTCATCGTCGAATCTCTTTGAAAAGGCATCGTCGTTGCAGTACGAAACGCGTCTACCTACTACATTCTCGTAGACTCGCACGGGACCTTTCACGTTCCATTCACCGCGGAATTTACGTTTCCAGCTCTTCCGGAACGAGGACCGGAAATCACGGGGTTATCCTCGCACTACGCCGTCGGCGAGAACGTGACTGCCAACTGTACGGCTTGGCCCTCGGTACCGAAAGCCAATCTCCGCTGGACCATCAATGGAGAAGCGGTAAAGTATTTACGATTCTTTCCTCTTCTATACGTGTATAACCCATATCTATGTGTATGTGTATATGTGCTACATATACTAGATGTATAGACACCTATCTCTTTTCCTTCGAACTCGAGTTTGATCGTTTCTCGATCTCGAGAAAGGCTTCTTAACGATCGGATATCGAGTTTTGCTCTCTTCCAATTGGACGACGAATTTATCGAAAAATATCTTCGGCCATGATATCCGCTAGTTCGAAAGAAAGTTCGTGCTTTTATTAAGTTGTAACTGTACGTTTATAGGAACGCGTATAAAAGAAATATAGTCGATCGAATATATCAAACTAAATTGATTGTTGCACTTGCGTGATTATAAACGGAAGAGAATTTTTATTTCATATCAAATTTGACGAATTTTCTTAAAATGTGTCATCTTTATCCAACTTCTCGTCACATAACTTTTGTTTTCTTATCGAAGATCTCTTCAAAAGATTTTAGTAATTTCATGCATTTCATTGAATTTTATCGATATATTGCACTAGCTATCTATAGTCAGCAATTTACACGTACTCCTACAAGGTTACGAAACATCTTCCATTCTTGTTACACAGACAAGAAACAAATTTAAATCCCATGTGATTTTCTTTCAATTTTCCCCTTTCCTTTTCTCTTTCGTAAACGTAAGTACACGTAGATGTATACGTACACGTAAGACGGGACATCGATTTTCCTAAAAGCAAGCTCTTGGGCAAGAAAATTCGATTTGAAGGCGAGTCGATCGTCAACCCGGCGAAATCCCGTTTTCCTTCTTTTTCCAGCCGTAAGAATGCCAGCCAGAGCCCAAGGCGAATCTCATCCGCGAGGCCATCAACGTAAAATACAAGAAGGGCGTTTACTTTACTCATGCAAAATAATCTCGGCTCACTTAACCTTCGCTCGAGACTTTCGTAGGTTCCCGTTCTAAAGGAATGGTATTAGTGATCTATGGCAAAAGGGAAGAAAAGACCCTTTACGAATTTCTTCTTCTTTTTGTTTTTTTTTTTTTTTTCATTTTACATTTAGGTACCCACATCCTTCGATCGAAAGTTCAGAAAAAGAAGAAAGAAAAAAAAAAAGGAAAAGGGAAATCACGTATAAAAGTTCCAAGAGATCTATCGCTGTAAACCAAAGTCTCGTTACTACCTTTCCCTTTTTCTCTCTTTCTTTCTTTCGCTCCCTTTTCTTTCTTTTTCCTTTCATTCGCTTTCGGAGAACTCGCGACGAGCCGACGTAAAAGTTTTCCGCTTATAAAGCGACGCTTTCGACAGTATCGAGAGCTAGGCTCTCTTTTTTCCGTTTCGTTTCGATACGCTCGCTTTGACTTCCGCTCGAACGGATAGCGAAACGCGTGTATGCATGCGTCTACGTATGTGCCTATCTTTTTTTATTTATTTTATATTTTTTGATGAAAGCTCGAGAATAACCCCGAGGATACTCGAACTCTTCGTGGTATCGAAAAATCGTGATTCGACGAGCGTGAGAATAACTTTGTTTTTTTTTTTTTTTACTTTTCAAATCGCCACTTCAATCTTTTTTTTTTGGAAATAATTTGATAACATTTTCCAAAAGAAACAATTGTTTTCTTCGTCGTATCTATCGATAACCGATTTCTGCCGTACGATTGGAGAACGGTTATGCAAGTATCGATTAATCGCGCTACACCCCTATTCTGCAATTGTCCGCTCGATTGACACAGTTATGTACCTATACATACCCACGTTACATTTACGATCATAATCGATGTCGATCATAATCATAACGTATCTACTCTATCGTATTATTTATGAAGCTAGAAGAGCATCAAACGCGAAGGAGCCCGTAGACGAGTTGACGCGTCATAAAATTGTGTCGAGTAGCACTCGACTTTCGAGTGGAACTTTCATAACTTCGATTAATTTTTTTCGTCCACTCAAAGACAAGCGATCGGTCTGAGTACCTACTCGACAAGGCTACGTTCCACTGTTACTCCGTGTAGACTAAATAATAAATATCTTATCATCGAGTCTGGAAACTTTCTTCTCTATTTATTCGAGTCACTAAAAAGATTACTTGTGTACTTTACGTCACCCCTCGTCTTCTATTACTAACAAGCTTACCCACGTTAGAAGCATTACTTATCATTAATAGGAATAATTATCATTAATATTAATATTATTATTATTATCATCGTTATTGCTGTATATATTATTGCAAGATCGGAAACCTAGATATCCTCACCGTACCACAAAACCCTTCTTATCTCCCCTAACACTGTTTAGCTTCCTACAGGTCCGTTTCTAATCCCCGCTAATTCTCTAAAACAAACGCCGTCCTTTCCATAATTATTCTTATTCCGGAAAATCTACTAATTAACGGACCCCCAAGAATAAAATAAAAGTATCGTATAATTTCCCAAGGTATTAACTGTCTTCGTAGACGTGCTCGTATTCTATCCTGATTATACCTAAACCTGGCACGTAACGCTTAGTTAAAAAATTGATCGAATAAACTAATAACGTTATTTATCCTTGTAGATAGTAAAAATGTCGAGATAAGATCGAGTTTACGCTACCTACATAAATACACAACCACGCGTATAGACATAGAATGAAAAAAAGAGAGTGGTGAATAGGATGGGTAGGTGGAGTGTCTCCGATAGCGGATAGGAAGACGAGAAAATTGTCTTCGACACTTGCGGCTAAGCCTCTGGAGACCGTGTCTTCCTTTCCACCTTATAACGGTACCAATGCACACATATATACACATAAATACACATACAAATATCCAAGTGTACACACATGAGAGAACATACGAACGCATACACGCGTACATATATATCGTCGAACGAACCCCTGGGAGCAGTATACATGCCGCATTACATACGAACGTATATCCTAGCTCGTGTGCGTGAGTAGTTTCGAGAACGCGTTGCTGCGGGCTATCCCGACGACGAACATTCCGTTCGACCCGCGGGAATCCTTGTGCCAGCGCCAATGCCGCTGAGAGACCGACGGATAAATAACATGGCAGCTGATATGTACCAGGCCAGCCAGAATGCCTCGACCACCACGGTTTCCTGACATTTGTTTAATTATACGAAACGTTTGAAAACCCTCGAACCGATGTTCTATGATCGATGAGAAGCAATCCACACTGTATTCTTCGTTATGTCTCCGTGTATTTTTAAATAATTCACTTCTGTAGAGCCAAATTAATTAAATAGACAAATAAGACAAATGTCTAGGACCCGTAATTTAGAGAGATCAGAATCCTATCGAGCCTGGTGCTTGGGAAAATTTATATACAGGGTGTCCGGTTTCAGGTGTCCAAGCGGAGAACTACATGTACACATCGATGAATCGAGTCGAAAAGTCTGATACCATTTTTCGAAATTCGACTTAGTTAACGAATTATTGACGAACAAATATCGACCAATTACGGCGATTAGCAGAGGAAGGCGGTTTACTCGAGCTCGCAGCTAGACAAAAAACGAAGAGGTAGGAGGAGCAATCCACGATAAGCAACGTTACATGTCGCTGCTCGCTGTGATACGCCGATCTTTGTTACTTAATAACAATTTAACTGAGTCGAATTTCGGAAAATAGTATTAGACTTTTCGACTCAAATCATTGATGTGCACATGTAGTTTTCCGCTAGGACACCTGGAACCGGACACCTTGTATATATATTTTTTTAAATTTATGTTATATTTATTATCAAGATGTCAAAATTATCTTTGTTTTACCAGGCATGACATTTTCATTCATGAAATCATACAACAATCTGATTGCTTGATAACAAACGCTTCTTTCGATTGATGGTCAAGTTACTAAAACCAAAAAGCAACAAATGTATAAATGGAGCCTCTTACGAGTACAACAATTTTTAACCACCTTTTTTTAATTTTTCATAACAAAATTCGCGTTCATAACTACATTGTCGTTATTTTATCCTGATAGTTTCTATCTTATCCCCGGTACCAATCGAAAAATTCTAATCTCGATTTCACTCCCGAAGGTAGAAAAAAGAGGAGGGGGTGGAGAGAAGATAAAAACACCGGGCAGAATTAAGGAGAAAGGAAGGACGAAACGAGACGGTAAAAGGATAGTCCTATCTGGATAGAAGGACGGGAGTGCACGTATACGCATGTATGTGTAGGGAAGGAGAATGGTTAGAGACTGAAAAAAAGAGGGAGAGAACACACTTTACGGAGGGGACAACTCTGATCGTGTTTCCGTCGACTGTGAAAATTCGAAGCGTTTCCGCGGAAACGCGTTTCATTTTCCCACCCGACAACCCCTTTGCTCGTACCCGTAAAAAAGGGAAAGAGAGAGAGAGAGACGGACGTAGAAAGAGAGAAAAGGATAGAAGCGAGCGTTACACGTACATATATATATATATATATATATATATAGGTCATATAGGTCGCGTTCTCTACCGCCAACATTTCGTCCCTTTTTCTTTCTCTTTTTCTTTTCCACCTATTTCTATCCTCCCACCTACGGTTTCCCGGTTATCTTCGTGGATTAGCACTAAACTAGATATTACTTTCGCCTTCTTTTAATTCCTTACTCGCCCGTTGTACTTGGAACCCTCTCTGAAATTAAAACGAAGATAGAAACAGAGAGAGAGAGAGGGAAAAAAATAGGTTAAAAAAATAAAAAAGTTACTTCAGCGACGAGACGTATATATGATTAACTCTGCTGTTTAAATAACATTTGTTACCTTTATATGAAAATGATAAATTATACAAACGAAAGAGACAAACTTCGTATATGAAATATTTAAAAAAAAATGTTTTTTGGATATTCATTCATTAAAAAGGATAATTCACGATACGTGAATACCTTGGAATAAATTAAAGCCGAGCATTGAACCAATCAGGAGGATTTCAGAATATTAATTTCACTCTCGCGTTCGAGCGTCATTACGATCGTACGTGCACCAGATAAAGTGATAATTAGTAGCAGCAAGAAGCAGAGGTGAGTTCGTTGCAACCAAGTCGCTCACGTTGCAATGAATAAAGAGACTCTCGTTCGCTTCGTCGATAGCTCGATGGGTATCGTTCGAATTGCCATTCGTTCGAATCATCTCTCAAAAGGCATCGCGGATGGAAACGAAGTAGCCCATAGATATTAAGAACATCAAAGAACGGGCTCCGAGTTTGCGTATCGCGTTCCAAGGAGCGAAATCTAACCGGGCAAATCGATAGCTTATTAGCGTTATCGTGCATTTCATCGATTTTCGACGTTTCAATGAGATTTAATAACCACAGGATAGATATACATATTGTAACGGTAAAGTTGGAGTGAAATAGAACACGTTCGGAGATTTCTATTAATAGGCTAGTCCGCGTTTAAGTACAACAGATTATCAACTAATTGGATAAGCAGTATTAATACCTGCTACGAACTGGTCGTAATCCTCATTAAATTCACTCAATATTGCATGGGAATATTACCCTTCCTCCTGTCCTTCGTTTCGGACCACGTACACGCTTCAACATAGTGTAAACTCCCCGCGTAAATGTCGCCATCGTGGCTCCTGCAGCCATATATCGGTATATGCTTGGTATACGAACGTGGCCATGCAACTGGGCCCCAGCTATCTCAACCTCAAACCATCTCTAACACTGTCCCAGCAAATCCCGAAACGGCTTGCACGTGACTCGAAGTAGGTATCTACGGGAAATCACGAAACTCGGACTCGTTACCGTGAAAGAAGCGATAACGCTCGATGTAACGTCCACGTTGCTGCCATACTTAAACCAAGAAATCCCCCTGGTATCGTCTTTCATTCTTTATCGTAATAATACCTAGGTTCTTTTATAAGTTATTTGAAATCGAGCTTTGCTTATCGATTAGAATGAAATTCGGTTGCAGAGATTTGATTTCTTACGTTGGTATACCTACGAATGAAAATATCGCATACCCACGCGATTTTACGAGAAATTCGTATTCCACGGAAATTCCCAGTGAAACCATGGTGCAAATCGTCGGTCTTATAGATTTTAGGAACGAGCTCGACGCGCCTCATTGAGCAACTCGGTCGGACACGGTATGGCTGACCTCATCCTCGTGTCACGAGTTTCTCGTAGAACTTTCTACGAGAAACGCGAGATTCACGATCAGTGGAGACCCTTCTTTCGGGTAAAATTATTACCGTCCTTAAACCGCTAACGTCAATGATTCGATGCTCGTAAACACAAACTTCTATCGCATTGGGAAAAGGAATGGGATGCTAAAAACATTAAATCCGTAGATTCCAAACTTTACGTGATTGAATCAATATTTTTCTCGTGGTTTGTTTGAAATAAACTAAAAAACATATCTACAGAGTGTCCGATTCCATGTAGTCAAGCGGAGAACTACATGTACACATCAACGACTTGAATCGAAATGTCTAATACCATTTTTCAAAATTCGACTTAGTTAACGAATTATTAACTAACAAACATTGGTCACCCTGTATACAGGGTGTCCGGTTTCAGGTGTCGAAGCGTAAAACTACATGTGCACAAGTATGACTCGAATTAAAAAGTCTAATAAACTTTATCAAAATTCGGTCTAGTTAACGAGTTATAAACTAACATATATCGGTCAATCACGGACAGCAGAAGCAGATACTAAGCGAGAGACGAAGCATTAGAAGGAGAATTCCACGAAGAACAAAGACGACCAAAGGCACGTAACGTTGTTTATCGCGGATTGCTCTTCCTACCGCTTCGTCTCTCACTTATTATCAAGTTCGAGTGGACCGTCTTTGTTAGTTAATAACTCGTTAACTAGATCGAATTTCGAAAAAGTTCATTAGATATTTCGACTCAATTTATTGATGCGAACATGTAGTTTTCCACTGTAACACCTGGAACCGGATACCCTGTATTAGCTTCGATTTTAAAGGTATAGATACTTGCTTCAAAAAAATAGCAATTTCTCGTAACACGTTTTCGATCACGCGAAAACGATAGCTATCCTCGCGTACGATTTGGATCGTAAAAGAAATATCAGGAATATCCAATAATAAATTTACGAAAGTCAGTTCGCCGTGGGCGTTCTCCATAAGATTTCAGAAATGCATCGGGATTCGCGTGAATATTTCAGTCGATCTCATTTAAATTGTATTTAGGTTGCACCCGTCGTTCTCGTCATCGTCGCTATCGTCATCTTCTACCTCGGCATCGTCTTCCAGCGTGCAGCAACGTCTCCAATTTACCTGGGAAATTTTCGCGTAGAAATATCTGTGCGCGAACGCGAGATAACCAATTTCCCTTCGGAGCGCGAGAAGGGTGTGGGTGGCTCGATGGTGGGAGAAATGTCGCTCGTATATCACGACAGGTTCGACTGCCAAGATGAGAATCCATAAAGTTCCCTAGAATTTTCCGATCTCTTTCGTATAAAATCTGAAGAAAAGAGGGACATAGAGAAAGAGGGAGAGACAGGAAGACGATTGACAAAAAAAGAACTACAAACCTCGTAACACTCGAATTTCATGCGAGCGATTTTTCGCAAAACACGTGTAGCTATTCCCGGTTCCCGATGAAAATTTGAATACCCCCGAAACTTTACGATCGTCCGTTTCCCTTGATTTTCTCTTCCCTTTTCCTATCTTCTTTCTTTTTTCATTAACATCTCGAAAGGTACAAGGAAAGAATTTAAATGTTCTGCTCGAGATGTTACGAACGTCTTCCTTTCAGATTTTCCCCGTCCTCTTCTTCTCTATTTTCGAATTAACTCGTCAAAAGGAAAAGAAAGGAGAAAGATTTGAGCGTCTAACTCGAAGCGTTATGATCGCCTACCCCACCTGATTTTCTTTCCCCTTTTCTTTCTCTCCTCTCTATCTGTCTCCATCTCTATTCTTTTTCCCCTTTTTCTCGTTTTATCGCGGCGAGTGAAACAAGGATTCGTTAGGAGCAAAGAGAGATCGAAGCGATTGTTCTCGGCAAGCAAGGAATTTACAAGCCCTTTGAGTAATTTACGCTTCCCTCGCTCGTTCGTCGTCGTTCTCCTTTTTGCCGGAGGCCGAGACAAACCGTGCATTTTTACGGCTTTCCGATAAGGAATTCAAGAGCGGACTGGCAAGGGAGAAAGACGGACAGGAATTGCGCGACCTGGTGGAAAAAGGAGAGAGAAACGCGTTAGATTTATTCCACGCGTACGCGCCCATCCAACGACGCCATTGATTTTCCCCTATCGCCAGGATTCCGAACGTACAGCGTGTCGCTTGATGCACGCTGTCGACCACGAGCTACCGGACACTTGCTTTCCTAGAACGAGATCTGTACATTGTTATTTGATACGTACGAGAAATATTTTTTTTTTCAATTTTTACATATAATAATATAATTTAACGCTAGAAAAATCAATATTTATTTTGTAAATCTTTATTTTATTGTATTTCCCATTATTAATGAATAATACTGAATAAATATAATAGATATTCGAAGGAATGGTGAAATAAGAAGCAACCGGTCACTCTGACCGATTAGTAGGTAGGTATATCTAGCGTTAAGGATGGTAATTATAAGACGATTATGGAACAATATAATAATAATTAAGAAATTCATCAATTTGGTATTCATACTAATTAATTCCACTTTTCTAAATTTTTTTAATTTTATTACCCACCACATTTCTTCCCAAGATCATAAAAAGTTATAATTACTCTAATGATTGAATAAATATTGATATATACCAAATACGATATAATGATAGGCTCGTCAGAATATATTTCTCTCGATATCGAGTAAAACTCAAGCTTTTAAAAAAATGGGTTAAGTTATGCAACAATTCTCTACGACTCGGTCAATAATATGTAAATAATATAGGTTACCGGTTGTCAGTTTCGATAATGATCGTGATTCTCGTTAAATAAAAATTTCTTTCAACCTACCTTACACTTACAAGTTTAAACGGAGACGTCAGAAGGGGGATGAATTACGTCAGGGCGCGTGCAGGATTATCACGATAGAGCAGAAAATCCAGGAAATGTTCTTGTACCGTTCTATATGAAAAATGAGGTAGTAGCGCTAATCCGACTTATCTTGGCACAAACGCGCAAAGATATCTGGCCAATGTTAAAGGGGAGGTAAGGAGAGGGAGTATCTGGGTGGAGAAAAAGTTTCTTCCTCGCGATATGTATCTGAGGGATACGTGACGCGAGAGACTCGACGTATGTACCCGTGGGTTTTCACTGGTCCCAATCTCTCCTCGCACAACGCGAGATCAACCTGTCGTGAGTTAAGTTGCGAAAATACGTGTACGAGCGTATAGCCGCCCTTTACACGGACATATTGCCCTCTGGATTACGCGAGCTCGTATTTATTACCACCGTACACCTTCCCAACGTGATCCCGGAGTGGAGTTGGAAAGTTACGGGAACGAGTCAGAGGTTGGTACACGACTCCTTTTTTTTTATAGTGTATTACAAATTAGCGTTTGAATTCGTATGTAACCAGAGAGGGGAAGTTCTCGAAAACGTAAATTGGGTTCTGAGCGTAACGTTTTTGGGGGAAATACCGAGGTGGAACCATTTTTGTTTTGTTTGATATATGAAGCTCCTGCAGTTCGTCGAAATGTATTAACCAGCCCTTTGAACCATCCGGGGATATCGTTCCCAAGACCTCCGGCTATAAAGTTTAACGAATTCCTAAAAATTTCGAATCGTTGCCATTGTGTGTGCAACTTTTTTACGAATTTTTTAATTATCTAAATATCCAACAGTGTGAAATTTTTTGTGATTACTCGTTGTATGTACCCAATTTAATTTTTCGTATAAATTTTAAAGACGATCCGTTTGGATGTTCAGATATTACATATATTTTTATTCGTTTATCATTTTTGATTAGTGCGATAAATAATTCGTGTTATTGGCTAGTAGGTACACATTCTTACAAAGTTTGAAATATTTCTATTGCCATTTTTAAATCGAAGCCAGAACAAACCGAAATGACTAGTCCTTTTCGTTGCAATTTGAATTCTGAATAAAATAGATACCGATACAATAATTGTCATTCCTTTTCTTCACATTTAAACACCCATCGACTTCCATATTTAACCTTCACAGTGACACCCCAGACCTGAGAGACTCGCGAGCTCTAATAATAAATAATTTTCAAAATTAGCACAAAATATTGCTTAAAAAAAAGTAACTAAACCATATATTAAACGATAAAAAACGGTGTTAACTGTGAGAGTTAAAAAGACAGAACAAAAAAATGTCAGTAACCCACGAAACTTTATCTCGATTTTCGAACTTTAACTTAATAATCATTATCCCTTTCTTTCCGTCAGCACGATTCGCACGTAACGAAAAACTCGTTAGAATTACACGGGCGATTATGGGATCAGGAAAATGAAAGGAATGGTAACGCTAGGGCGGACACGAGTTAATCAGTAATTCGAGCTTGGTGAAGGGAGCAAAAGAGAAAAGGGTCTGAGCGGTAAAGGTTCGACGATAGGTAGATACTGGCTAGAAGAGAAAGAGAGAACGAGTAAGATCGGAGGTGGATGAGGGCGAGAAAAGTCGAAGGGCCGTACGTATTGGAAGATACGTGACGTCTCGTACGTGCCGCACCCACGGGATTTCCTTCTCGCCTTTCACGATTCTTCTCTGTTTTACGTGATATCCACTTATCGGCGCCTTCGTCGCTTCTCGAGAGCCGCTTCTCCCCTGGAAATGATGCGTACGTGCTGAGGACTGTACGAACGGACGAATGAAAAAAAAAAAAAGAGGAAAAAAAGGGGGAAAACTAGGGAAGAGAGAAAAGAAAATGAAAAAAAAAGTTGTTGATAGCGAAGTTACACACGATGTAACCGCATCCTCGTGAATGTAGTATTTAACATGGTACGTACAGGGACGGTGCATATTTCATGGAACGCGTCGATATTAAATTTGTATGTACCCATCGTACTCCTGGATACGTGTTACCCATACATATGCAGCTACGTGTGTATATTACGTGTAGATGTACGTCTATATTACGTGTACGCTTAAGCATAAAATATCTAAGTGTACGTGAGTTTCTAAATACACGTGGGTGTGATATTTTCCGGTAAAGCTCTTCGTAAAAAAATCTTTGAAGAATAGACGCAAATGTTTTCGTTTCATAAAACTCGCTAATATCATAAATCACAATATACATATAGATATATACAGGGTGTCCGGTTCCAGGTGTCCAAGCGGAAAACTACATGTGCACATCAATGATTTGAGTCGAAAAGTCTAATACTATTTTCCGAAATTCGGCACAATTAAGTAGTTATTAACAAACAAAGATAGACCAATTACGACAAGCAAGCAGTGACATGTAACGTTGTTTATCGTGGATTGCTCCTCCTACGTCTTCCTTTCCTGTCTAACTGCGAGCTCGAGTGAACCGCCTTCCTTCGCTAATCGCCATAATTGACCGATCTTTGTTAATTAATAATTCGTTAATTAAGTCGAATTTCGAAAAATGGTATTAGACATTTCGATTCCAGTCATTGATCTGTACATGTAGTCCTCCGCTTGACTACATGGAAGTGGACACCCTGTATAATCTATGTAAAGCAAATATCAGATGTGGGGAAAAAGATAAGAAGAGAATGCTCGACGATGGTCGTGCTTGGAAAAAGTTCATCCACGTGATAGCGATCGTGCACGAATTTTGCGGTAAAAGCGTACGTATCGCTCGTGACAAAAGAAAACGAGTGGAAGAAGGAAATCTGTATAACATAGAAAATGATAAGGTTATACCGCAAGCTGACTGAGCCCCATAATACTTTATATCGCTGTCCGCTTAAACGATGCATAAGGAAATAAAGAGGCTGAAAGTATGCCATTATGGCTAAGGGGAACGGAAGGAGCCCGTTGGTCGTTCCGCATTAAGTAAAATGACCGTAGAAGGTATTCTTGGGTTCTTTAAAAGTGAATTACTTTTTCTCAAACGGGCAAAGTGCCTCGATATCGTAAATCTTTTAGAATGAACTAATTTATATAATTAATATTCGATATTGCATGTAGGTATTATTTAATTAAAATCATTGTCATTTACCAAATATATTTATTATGGATTTTTATAAGTGATAGCAGTCATGTAGGAAGATGTATTAGATAATTGCTTCTTAGCAATATTGTTATTACTAGACTGCGGATCTTTATGCAAATACATCTTTTTTTTATTGCGTATGTTTTTCAAATTTTACATGTAAGATAAACCATTGAATATGTCACATGTATCCTTTGTACTTTACATATTTTTATTCAGTTATCAGCTCTACTTGCAATATTTGACGAATCATGAATTATAATTCATATGAATTTGCATAAAGATCCGCAGTCTAGTCATTACATTGTATCGTTAAATAGAGCCATCTTTGCGAATACTTACTTCAAAAACAATAGTGTTATAATGCTTTCTTTTCTCCCTTTAAGAAGATAATAATAAGTCTTTCAACAATAAATATTGCTTGGCAATTATGATCCTTCTGACTCCTGTTTCTTAAAATGTTAGTCTTTCTTAATTTTGCTACTATAATTTTCTAAGTTTTAATTTAATTCAATCTTCTTTAACCTTACAGTGGTCGTTGAAATTCTAAATTTTCGTCTATTATTTATATGGCGTCAAACTTGTAATTGATCAAAGAAAAAGTATATGATTATTTTGTTATGTTAATTTTACTAAAAAAAGGTATACTGAATTGTTAATAAAGAAAAAAAAATATTATTAATCTGTATTTTTTACTAGAAATTCTCATTCCAATATGGAGGACCAATGTCATCCGCGCGACTACTTATACTCTATTTTCGAGCGCGACCACTGCAGGGTTAAGATCGTATATCTAAACTAGGGCACCCTTTGACTAAAAAAAAAAAATTAACGTCAATTTGGAACTGTATCGTATTCGACGGATGACGACGTTTGAGATAAACAATGCATCGTCGTCTGCAAATGATGAAAATCTGTGCTTTCACCGTCCTAGCACCAACACCAGTAACGAGGATCCACAAGGATAGCCTGTTTTCTACATGATGCTCGCACTCGCCAGTTTGTTTCCATGCTACATAAACTTTTTACCGGAAAGGGGAGTTGCTTATAGTTGAAAAGTTTTAACGAGAGACCGAGGCCTCTCTCTCTCCCTTCCCCTATCTCTTGCACACACACACGTAGACATATAAATACACATACACGTATACCACGTAGGTGAATAGTCGACATTAATGGTGCGACAGGCTCCCGAAAGTCGCTTTTAGGAGAGAAAGCCATAGGAATTAATTAACTTCGCTGGACTCAGTTTTTTACTTATTCCTTCTCTTCTTTTTTTCCTCTCCATCACAGACATACACACACACACACTTATCCATCTTTTTCATTATTTCTTTTTTCCTTTCGTCATTTCGCCAGGTGCTAACAAGCTTGATTTTAATAACGCCGTTTGCTTTTAATTAAGCCTAATCGTTACAGAGCGTAAGAGCGTATTACGCTTATCCCATTTCGTTATATTTATGAACATGACTATTATTTATTAGAACCAGTACCATTCCGTATATATATACGTATAATCGAAACGTTGAATCGTTTCTAACCCCACGTCGACGCGTGTAATTAGTTCACCACGCGAAATAGTACCTACCGTTCGTGTATGGCTCGAGCTTAAACGGGCCAGCTCGCGTCGCGATAACGATCCGCGATATTTTCTCGTCGAGTTATCGCCCGGTGAATGGAAGAAAGTTCTTGAAACAATGTTTTTCGATAACGCGTACCGAGTGATAATCGAAAAAAAAAAAAACCGTGAACATTATTATTATTTTCTTTGATATACAGGGTGCTCGAGATTTTTCCGACCAAACGTTGTCAGTGTATTCTATGCACGGGAATAAGATAGAAATGTTATTTAAGGCTGTTCACCACCCAATACGTTTTCACGATAACTCTCCTGGTCACAGTTTTTGACCGATTTTGACGAACAAAGGCTTATTCGAAAGCTGAATAATTTCTGAGTAAGATGATCTTTTCTACATTTTCAATAAATACTTATTTGTTGGCAAAAAAAAACACCTGAAAAAGACGTATGACGAAAAAAAACTTTTTTGAAATTTCAAAAGGATCATTTTCACAATAAATCTTTCAGCTTTCGAATAAGCCCTTGTTCGTCAAAATCGGTCAAAAACTGTGACCAGGAGAGTTATCGTAAAAACGTATTGGGTGGTGAACAGCCTAAAACCTTTATTAAAAAGTTATGATATAAATTATACATGATCACGTTTACTTGGAAATTTATTTGCATAGAATATGCTGACTCCGCTTGGCCAGAAAAATCTCAGACACCCTGTACATGATCATTGAAGAAGTTTCTTAATTTTTTTTATTACTTTCGGTTTTTGTTTCATATCGTAAGAATAATGAATGAAAAAAAAATCGTCTCGTTAACGATGTTACGTATATGGTCTAGAAAGAGAAGTGAATACCTATCGAGGATAAAAAGAAGTAGAAGAGCAAAAAAAAGATGAATAAGAGTGGTAAGAGTCTTTCGATCTTCGCATCACGTCACGCGAAGGACTCTCGGCCATGAGAGGGTCGTTCGTTCGAGCTAACGTATGAAAAAGCCCAAATCTAGGAAAGCTCGCGGTGGGGATGTTTTTCCCCTACGTTTGATTCTCGTTCGACATTCGTCCGATACGAGCAGATTTTCTAGCGTCATATTTAATTTACAGATGGTTTCCTGCATTTCGTTCTCTTCTTCCCAGCTTATGGAAGGGTTCTTTTCTTGGACTCCCTAAAAGAATCGTAATAACTTTGTACTTTTCCGGCTTTCCATAGAAAATATAACATAGGGGAAATCTGCTTCCCGCCTGTTTTTTTTCATTCTTTTATGCTTCAAAGTCTCCTGAATCTAACAATGCACAAAATCGATGAGGTATTTTGTTGAAGATTCCCTTTTTGTTTGATCTATATCTAAAAATACTTTGGATCAGAAATCTTTAAATTAAACCAAATTATTTCTAACCGAGTCATCGATGCTATTAAATTGTAGAAAATATAAAACTACTTGATGATTTTTTATTTACATTTGCAATATCAAAATTTATCTTTCACCAACTTCGAAGATTTGTGGTCCAAGGATTTTTAACACTAGATTTACGGACTGAGCCAATTTGACTCATTAAAAATTTGATTACTATATATATATGAAACTTTACAATTATTTAAAAAAAATCATACGTGGCTCTTTAGTTAAGTAATGAAATATATGTAAATGTTGATTCCTCTTCTTTTCTTTCCTCTTTATATTCTTCTTTTTTTACTAAAGTAAAAATAGGTATATAAACAACATTCGTAAATCTAGTGTTAAGATAGAAAGTCAAATACAGACCGACAAGTAAATGTAATAAGTCGTCTAAATATCGAGAAATGCAGCAAAATTTGAACCAGGTACCATACTTTCTCCCCGTTAGGCAATAATAATGTAATATTTTTTGCCCCCAAAAAATGTATTAACGTCGGTGCTTAATTTAAATTGTTCCATAAATTTCTACCTACCAAATTCGACTTTTTTCTCAACCACAATCGGGGAATAGATCATCAGGGAGATGGTTCGGCAGTACTATTACTTAATAGTCGTCGACGTTGATGAGCCCTAATTGCGAATTTCCGAATTGGCATTAGTCATCAATCCGAACGATCAATCACGTTCCTCCTGTTTCGTTCGGCTGGCTTATTTGCCGGCTCGTATTACCGACCGATTCTCTGTCCTTCCACTCGATTCTCCATCTACGCTACGTGGCATAGGTAGGTCTATATCTATCTCTCTATCACCCCTCTCTCTCACTCGACTCGCGTTCTCTCCGATGTGCGAACATGCATGTATGTTTGATGAGTCGCTTGCCATGACATGACACACTGCATAATTCATCGAGATGCGCGCCATTTGCGCGATGGTCATGGAGACAGACGGCTGAATTTTGATTTCGGAATAGAAGTAGACGAAACGATCCTCGAGAACCAGCCACCGAACGCGACGAGCCCGTCCCGATGAATAAAATTCGTCGCCGGGAGAGAGATATGAAGGATACCCGTGTATCGTTGCTTCTATTATGTAAACGAAATATCTCGTTGCGACGATGCGAAAAAATATTTTTTTACGATAATATCTGATTCCGATGGATCGCTAATTCCGTTCGAAATCAGACCGATATGACGACCCTTTGCCTTTGTAGATATCCGAATAAAGAATTTTTACCTCGAAATGAAAAAAATGTTTTTGGAGGCAATATCACGATTGCACAGAACTTTCCTTCGTAATCCTTCTCTTTTGTCAACTTAACGTATATGCATCTACTGACATAAATTTATATCATTTTTTATGCTATTTTCTATTGCTGCTGAGTTATCATATGTCACGATTTCGAGCAATACTTAAAAATTAAATATTGTGAGACAAGAATGAACATTCTGTCCTAACTGTTGTACGACATGTACACTATCATAATTGCATAAGACTCGATTAAGCTGTTCTATATTAAGATTAAATGAGACTCGATACATGTACAAAAAAAGATCGTACTTAAACGACCACACCCAAACTCTACACTGATTTCCCAACCTTCTTTTTTCTTTATGCATTTCAATTCGCCATCTCATAGCACGCACATCGGCAATCTAAGCCCTGAGTAGTCGCGTTCACTCTCATTCTGATTCTAAGAAAAGCACCTATATCTTAGAAAAAAATCAACAGAAATTCTAGTACACTCCACGACTCTTCGAGCAAACGTAAACGAAATCCCCAAATTTAGTACTTACACCAAGATTTATCGAGTTACCGATAAGGGACGATATAATTGGTTGAGTAGCACTTTTCGCTTATCGTGTTCACGATTTACGTTCAAGATTATTCGATAGCAAGTTGTAAAGACGTAGGAATATTGTTGTTCGGAACATTCTCCATCGATTGAGAGAAAGAGACGTGTAATTCTCGAATGGGGAACATTTTACGCAGTGATCGATAAAATCTCGGAGTGGGTGAAAGGGAAACACGCGAGAGAGAACGAGCGAATCCGAGATCGTTATTCGCCAGGTTTTCCACCGCTCGCAATGAAAGAGATAAACCTTTATTCCAAGACGTGGGAAAGGTTTATGGGGCTCTGTGCCCCGAGCTCGGGCTCGATCAATGGGGCTTTAAGGCTTATAAATCCGCGCCGAGCTCGAGCCGGTTTCGTTTTATCGACGATTTTAAGCGTCTTTCTATACGCGATACTCGCTGAACCTTTCGAGGATCATCCTACATACCGATTTTCCGTCTCTCTCTCTTTCCCTCATTCTCTTTTAACACGCATTTCGTTCCTCTCTTTATCTTTACAAACCGTAGATCTTAACACCGCAATTGGGAATCACGAGTCGTGGTTATATCATGTGAAAGACTTACACTGATCGAGGTAATCGAAGACACGCGTATCAAGTTCGTCACTTAAACGGTTAGGTAGCTCGTAAAGATTCATGGTTACACTGATTTATGCGTAACATCTTTGTCAAACGATACGACCGGCTAGCGTGAAACCTTCCCATCCTGTGCTCGATCTCTTTCGTTAAATTTTATGGAGCTTTATAAACGTCTGGAATCGTATTCGACGACAAAGTGAGATTGACGTTTTCATTCTGACTGCAACTGTAAACCCTCCGAAGAGAAATCGATAGGATTATTGACTAGAGTCGATACGATGATGGATTCGTATAGACGTATCGCTGATTCGTTTGTTTCGCTAACCAGGAAAATGACGAGAGAATCTATGCGAAACTGGATGTAATGAAATTTGATTTAACGCGTACTAATCGGCCGGGCCGTTGATCTCGGAATTTGATTTCGTTATTACCGATCGATCGTTATCGTTCATCGAGAGATAGGACTTTTTATGGTGAGAAATTTTCATCCGGTGACGTTACGATTGAACTTTATGCGAAAAGTGCCGAATGGATGTCAGTTTTATTAGCCAGAACATGGAATAGCTGTTACTTCTATCTCCGCGTATGCATACGACATAGAGATTTCTCCGACTCTCCAGACATTTCATTATTACAAAACTCGAAAAACAATAGGGAATATTGTAAAACCGATTAAGCACCGTGGAACCTTTCATGGAATAATAATAATAAAATTTATTTTAGTACGATAGATATTGATGAAAAAACTGTGTAAAAGTTATCGAATGACCATTTCCGCTGCTTCATCGTGTAACAATCGACACTTTAATTTCAGTATTGCGAATAAAAGTGCTTTTATATCTTTCGTACAACAAAATATTAAAAGTTATCTAGCGAACGTGTATACATATATTTGTGATTGTAAGGCAAAAAGATACAAGTCACATTTTCAAAAAATGTTAATTCATACCTTAATTGAGGCATATTTTGAATTGCAAGAAAAAGAAAGCATCGAATCAATTGTTTTTGTTTCATAAAGTTTCTTATTTTATTTAAAATATGCAAAATAATAACAAATTAATAATAAATTTATTTTGATTGCTTGAAAATAAATGTCTACGATAATGCAAACCGTAAAGCGTTAAAAACAACGAAGCTATGTTCGATACATTTTTTTAATAAAAGAACAAATTTTTTTGATTTAAAAAATGCCATATAACTTCCTATAAAATCATTATTATATGTATCTATCAAAAAATCGAAAAGAAAAATTAATCAAACATAATCGTATCTACGAACGAAACGATCCATGAACCTATATAAAAGCCAAAGTAAGTAGAACTGGTCGATCATTTTGCCTGACGCAAGTAGTAACGGTCGATCTCTCGGTCGGTGGCAAGTAGTAAAAGTCGAATACAGGTCGGCCTCGTAGAAGAAGCATCCATCCCGTAATTGGTCGCTAACGTTCGGCGAGGGAAAAGTAAGTAAAAAAAGGGAAAAAAAAGAAAAGAAAGCTGAGCTTCCTTTCGCGCTTGATCGAGCTCAACGCTTTCACGGAACGTACTAATCGTCTACTCGCTTAGCACTTCGACTCCGCTCTTTGCTCGCTCGCTCGCGAAGGGAGTCCGAATTCGTGCTATCAATCAAGGAGGCCACATATTTCATCGGCCAACGCGATCTCGTCCGTCTTCTCGCGGCAGAAGATCGACGTTTCCTTCCACCCCTCTTTCTTCCTCTATCCCACCCTTTCTCATTCTCGTTCTGGATGTCTGCTTTCTTCTCACGAGCAGCGTGATTTTCTTATCTCGTTTCTTTACCATTTTCTGTATATGACATTTTTTTATATCACAATATAACGAGACTTTTTATTCGAAGTAAAATTTTAGCGAGGGTTAAAACATGTTCTCAAATTTTAAAAACATTTCAGAATATTTTTAGACAAAAACGAAATAAAAATTGAAAGCTTTTGTAAATAATATTAATGAATTTGAGCAATGAAACTGATATAATGTTATAATTTGATTCAATTACGAGTCATTTTTTCGTTATTGCAACGTAAATAAACACTTTTAAAATATGACTACGCGGCTAAATAGTTAATACATTTATGTTTATATAATAATAATAATAAATTATATAAGTGCGATAAGATTGATTTCGTCATTATACAGGGTGTCCGATTCCATGTAGTCAAGCAGAGGACTACATGTACACATCAATAACTTGAATCGAAATGTCTAATATCATTTTTCGAAATTCGTCTCAGTTAAATAGTTATTAACTAACAAATATCGGTCAATCACGGCGAGCAGCGACATGTAACGTTATTTATTGTGGATTGCTCCTCTTACCGCTTCATCTCTTGCCTAGCTGCGAGCTCGAGTGAACCGCCTTCCTTTGCTAATCGCCGTAATTGACCGACCTTTGTTAGTTAATAATTCATTGACTAAGTCGAATTTCGAAAAATGGTATTACACATTTCGATTCAAGTCATTGATGTGTACATGTAGTCCTCCGCTTGACTACATGGAAGCGGACACCCTGTATACCTCAATATATCGCATGCACACGTATAACCGCGCGATGAGACTAATTGCACTTGAATTGGGTACTTGGTAATTTATATCATTAGTGAGAACTCGATACGTTTTCGTCTCGTACAATTTCGAAGAGACTACTTAAACCGGTCGGTATCCTTTAATTAACGAAGTAAATACGAAAAAAAAAAAGAGGAAACCCGTTAAAACGAACAAAAACCGACGTAGTAACTTTACACCGTTTATCCAGCGCCATATATCACGCGATATTTAAAACATTTTCCGCTTCAACTTACGTTCATCCGTTTATTTAACCGTTTGTTCGTATTATTCCATCCTCGTCTACTTTTGTTCTTGCTTGTGTTTTAGTTTCGTGAACTCTTCCCGGACGACTTGTTACCACGTTCCCGTGCACTTTCATTTCTCTCTCTCTCTCTCACTTTCTGGCGCACGCTCCAACGGAACGGCAACTTCCGCACCTGCCGCAGTTCGCAAACGCCTGGAACTAATTTGTTTCCCATATTTTTTTTCTTTCCTTCTTTCTCCTTCCTCTCGTTTAACATCGCCCATGCAGCGATATCAATCCACGTGCAACGACGTCTTGCACGAATTTTATAAAAAGCTCTTTCGTTCGTACGAGTTTCTTCCATTGGGTTAAAGCCTTTTTTTCATCTCTCATTCCCTTTTTTTCTCTCTCTTCTCACGCTTGCAGTAACGTATCGTAAAAACAAAAAAAAAAAGACTTGTATGAATATTCAAAAGCATCGAAGCGTGCTTACCAACCAGCTACTCGATATATAACACATGTATATCGTGTGTTGGGTAAATTTTTTCATATATGGTATAGATATACGTATGTATACGAAAAGAGCCGATATAAACGAACGATCGCAACATGAACTTTTTCTCTCTCTCTCTCTCCACCTTTTTTTCCTATCTCTTCTCTCCCGTTCTCACCTTCGCGTATTTCGTGTTTAATTCGCCGGTTAATCCGTCCGGAGCTTCGGAGCTTTTACGCAACTTTCGTTCGCTACATATTTTTCGTAAAAAAAAAATAATGAAACAAGTTTTACTCTACGACACTCCTTCGTCCTCCGTAAACTCACGAAAGAGACTCTTGGAAAAAAATGGAAGACGCTAACACGCGAGCGATCTCAAAGGTATTAAAATTCTAATCCGATCATCGGTGACAGCTCCTTCCAATCTAGAAGAAAAGATCGAAGCTATTGGCTGGTAATAAGAAAGCACCTTCGACTCGGAGTCCTTTTAAAAGAGTGGACTGGAAAAAAAAAAAAAAGAGCGAGAGAGAAGATAAAAAAAGGACAATGAGTGCCGGCTTTGTCAGTCCTTGAATCTGTCTCCGTGCAAAAGGGGTGCGAAAGTAAGACGGTAAGAGAAGGATAAAAGGATAGAAAAGGGCGGAGGAAATCACGGAGGGTCGAACTAGACCGCTGCTATCCCGATCGTCCTTCGGGATTCCTCGCTCGAATCTGAGCAGAACCGCGAAAAGCAAAGGCCTAATAAAAGCAGAAGGAAGAGAAACAGGAAACGGAAAGTGAGAAAAGGCGGACGTTGCTCGTTCGAAAAGAGGTGAGAAAAGGAGAGAGAAAGGGCTGAAACCACTCCTAACGGTGGAAGGGTCAATAGTGTACGAAAGTTCCGAGCATCGTCGCTCGGCCACTTAATCTCTGCCGTGGCGATGAGAATCGAGAGAAAGAGCCGCAAAGAAATGAAAGAGAGGGAGAGAGGGGTAATAACCGAGGAAACGTGTGAAAGAGAAAGAATAAAAGGGACGACAAAAGGCAGCTCGAGAGGCGTGAGTCGTTTAAAGACGACGCTACCGGCGCACTCGGTAGACAAATGTTCCAACGGAAAACCGCATTGCGTTTTCTCTGCAGATCGTTCGACAACGTTGAAAATTTAATTCCATCCCCCTTTTTCTCGATCGGATTTTACGGTCTTCCATTTTAATTCGATCGCCAACACTGTTTTAGAACGAGTGCTGGAAGATTTACGGAAAAATTCTTCATTTAATCCAACGTATTTTTAAACGTAGCTGCAATTTTTTAATTTTTATCCCTTTTTTTACTTTAAATAATATGCATTAATTTGTTATCGTTATAGCAAACTTCCCAGTTTTTATTTAAAAAAAAATACAAAAATCTTTTCTATTGCATATTTCAAATATATAGTATCGAATCCGGTTCGACATCGAAGCATTAAACAAGTTCGATTTTCAATTAGAGAAAACAGAAGTCGTGTATACGGTTAAAAGATATTTATAATAAAGAGTCCCGTAAGTTTCCCGTCGATTTTCTTCGTTGACTTGAAAAACAGCGACCGATGCATAATGTAGGAATAGAAAATGGTAACCGAAGGGCGGATAACTTATACATTCGGCATAACAAAACGGACTTGCGCTCGAGTCGCCGACAGAATTTCATTGTCACGGCTTTTCTTTCCCTCGTTCTCAAGAAAAAGATCTATGAAGATCTATGAGGAATTCGAATTGAAAAAAAAAAGGGAACTTCGTTGGACGACCAATCGAAAGATTTAGCAATTTCTTTCTTTCATGCTGTTTCGAATATCGTCGAGATTTAGAAAAGTCACGGTAGAGAAAATTAAACGTAGGATAGGTACGTAATCGCGTATGCTTGGTGGTACGTTCGTATAAACCCATTAGCATCTCTATTATAATGTCAAAGCTACAGGTCACACAAGGTAGAATGTATAATTCATGACGGCCGAAGCCCCGTAAGCTCGTTATCATGCCAAGAACATTAGAAAATTGCTTCTATGAATTCGGTTCCGTCTCGTTACACCCGAATTCGGTTTATTACTTTGCCGTTGTTAAGAACGCGATAATACCCAGACATCGTTGCCAGGATGAAAACACTCTCGTAATACGGGACACCCTCGAAGTACACCTACCACGGCATTCATATTTTAGTTTTTCTCTCGGGTATGCTGAATGCAATTTTTCTGTGTCGTGTAAAACGAAGATCTATTTTCCATTTTCGCGTGGATGTTGCGAAAAAATGCTGAAAATAAATAGATAAAAAAAATGTTTGAATTTAACTCGTTATTCGTCGATACCGTAGGTTCGTTCTCTAAATGGAAAATTATTTGTCATGGAAAAAGAGAAATTAACGCGGCAGCAATTGTTGTATTCTTTCCGGTGTTATCGAGCATCAAGCGAATGGCACAAAACGGTCGGGGAATATTTTTCTAGAAACGATACCACTCGTTCTCGAAGAAACAAAGTTGCGAAAGGCGGACGCGAAAAATGATACGGACAAAGTAGAGGTACTTCGTACCGCTATGCACCCCGAAGGCATCATTAGAGGAGATACGGTTGGAATGTGGTTTTACCATCAGCACCGAGCATGGTGATCTCGCGGAGGCCTTTAAGACAATGCTTCGTAGAAAAGACCGAGAGACTTGAGAGAAAAGACGGAAGGTGACTTCCCGTCGTTATTTTCCGTTTCGATTTAATTCCTCGCGTTAGTTCGCGATCTCGTTTCTATAGTCGTCGTTACATTTCTATCTCCGACATTTTAGCTTATAGTTCATTTATTCTTACTTGCTAACGTTTAAGAGAATAATTAAGGGTTCCAAAAAATATAGATTAACAAAAATATTTTTTTCTCGTCTGTAATACCTAATATGATGAATAAATTGGAACTTTAGCATTTTATGATTCAAATTATTTTAGTGATTTAATTTTTTATAATATACATTAATGTTTTATTACAATTTGTTATCGTTAACGTAACATTTTTGATATTTTATATTAGGCATTTATGAGATGCTTTTTCCGTAAGAACGGAAAATTTTTAATAAAATTGACGCTAACACTCCATTCTTTTTATATACAGAGAGATACATGTATATTACTAATTTTAGAGTACAAGAATGCCCATCTTTATTTATCCCAAGATCTAACAAATATAGATTATGAATTAATTGATCAGTATTAAATTCAAATTTTAACCTTTACAGTAACACCTGTGGCCTGAGAGGCGCAGGTACTCTAATAAAAAATAATTTTTATCATGCTCTAATAACTTAATTCTTCCCCAAAAATTATTATTACTATTATTATTGGCTTAGTGTAATAAAAAATAATAGATAAGCACGAAATATTGTTTTAGAAAAAGGTAATTAAACCCCGTAATAAACAAAAAAAAACACGTTACAATGAGGGTTAATTAGCCTAAAACTTAATGATTGATCAGTAAGATTTTATCGACGATTATAGAAAGATATCGAGCTCGTCAAATAGTATATTTATTTGTTCTAGTATAATTCTGATCAAATTTGATCCGTAACGAGGACACGATTTATCACCCCGATAACGTAGATGCATAAGAAATGATAAATATCAAAATAGAGGTTAGAATCGATGTTGTTCCGGGCAACGAAACACTTTCCAAGGAATCGGATCACGATGAATAGAGGCCGATGCGTGTAACGAACAATGATCATCCGGCATCCGTAGGTACAGCCGTAAATCATCGATACACTCTCACCAATCATCGCGTCGCACCGTCAGCTTGAGGCCAGCCTTGAATTATCGCTCCGACACCGTTCTACGATAATTAACAAGTAGGTACGCCGGGCAATAGCGGAATAGCCGCGAGAACGCGAGCGATATCGGAAACGCTAAATTTTGCTGATCGCTAATTCTGACGCCATTATCGACGAAAGTTTTGGTTACAAAAAAGGCATCTGGTTCAAAATCATCAGTTCAAAATCTACCTATGTACCTGAATAGTGAAAAACTAACATCGTTTGAAATGTTTGTAACATATTTTAAGGAATAACTTTGAAAAACGTGTTTTACCATTTCTACAGGGTGTCCGCTTCCATGTAGTCAAGCGGAGGACTATATGTACACATCAATGACTTGAATCGAAATGTCTAATACCATTTTTCGAAATTCGACTTAGTTAACGAATTATTAACTAACAAAAATCGGCCAATTACGGCGATTAGCAAAGGAAAGCGGTTCACTCGAGCTCGCAGCTAGGCAAGAAATGAAGCGGTAGGAGGAGCAATCTACAATAAACAACGTTACATGTCGCTGCTCGCCGTAATTGACCGATCTTTGTTAGTTAATAATTCGTTAACTAAGTCGAATTTCGAAAAATCGTATTAGACATTTCGATTCAAGTTATTGATGTGTACATGTACTCCTCCGCTTGACTACATGGAAGCGGACACCCTGTATAAAAACTGACATTCACTTTTATGAATAGTTTTGAAATAAAATGGCAACATAACGTAATTTAAAAAATTTTAGAAATTTATCGAAATATGCAGCCAATTAGCTCGATAGTACTTGCGTAATATAATTTTAAAAAAAATCACAAGTAATACCGATTGCCCGGGTCTCACCACGTGGAGGTTGCTGCATAGGGAGACCCAATTTGTAATAAATATGAATAATTAAAGTTATTTTAGAAAAAATGTGTCTTTTAAGGCGAGTAAACCTGGTTGATAAAAAAACTGGGGTAATTCCTTCATACTTTTTCACAACCATTTCTAAAAGCTATGATACATTTATGATTTTAAAAGAAACGTTGTGCGAGAAGGTGATTGATTTCACGTGAAATGACCCAATAGCGAGACTGGAAAGCGAAGGAAAGTGGGATATAAGGCGGGTCGATCATGGCCAATAACCATAAACGTTTCCCCGCGAAGTGACTTTAACTTCCGCTTCGGAGAACTGACCACAAAGCCATAACGACGTTTCAGCTAGGGCTCCGTGCATTCGTTCGATTGGCTACGTGGCTCGTTCTATAGTTTATGGTATTGCCAGTGAACGCTTACAGCCTAAAAGGCCTAGAAACGTTATCATTTTAGACCAGATTATTGATCATCCCCTAAATCGATGTCACGTAACTTTACATAACGAGACGCATGCGATCATTCTCGTTGTTAATGATAATAACATCATTTATGACGTCCTACCTCGTTAAGAATTTGTCTCGAAATTTAAGACGAGTCTGAAAATAGCGCGAAGCAAATTGTTAACAGGTCAGGAATTAAACTCGGAGAGGAAAAGCCAACGAGCCGATAAAAATATCTCGTCCGAGAGGACGAGCTCGTTTCTCATTGGCTACCACGACCCGGCTTCTTTCCAACTGCTCTTCCTTCCTCCAAATCCTGGGCCACGTAACAAACGATTCGTGGATTCCAATGTCTTTCCACTTACCGCGTTCTTTCTCACGTAAATAATCCAAGAACGGGGAGTTACACTCACTTTAGTAAATGAAAACTTTTATGTCCTCCAGAAAAACGTATCACGGAACTGCATTTAGATAGATTCAATAACTTAAAGTAGTCATCGCGATAGTCCCAGACCTAACGGTAACAAATTTTTTTCCAAAAAAGACACGAAGAAGTTATCACGAGGGTTAATCCAATTTCCATGTTTATACACCAATGTGTGATACTTTCAGCCAGGATTACCTTTTTTACGCTAATAAGAGCATCTACTATAATACTTCCAGTCCTAAGAATATAAAAACCAAAGGAACTTATTTGCTCATTTTACTGATTCCGTTTATCCTACTTTTCTCAGGTACCACCGGAGAACACGGTACAGCATCCACCTCTAACACCAGTCAAGACGAAAGGTATCCCCAACAGCTTGGGTTTACGTCTCGAAGCGGAACCAAGACACTTCGAGGGTGGTGGCGGCCTGGTTAGGATCAAATGCATCGCCGAAGTTGGCTCTCGAGTTTTCGAGGCCGAAAAAAAGGTCCTGATGGCCTACGTGAATAACCAAAGGCTTAGTGCCGGTGATCTTCGCAGCAACAGGGGATGTCGACTCGACGATCGATTTCTCTACGGTCCTCTGATCTTCTCGGTCATTTTGATCGTCGTTGCAACGTGACCGAGTGGAACGTGAACTGAGTTCTCCGCGAATCACGCTCTAACGCGTACCACGTCACGTCCGCAAAGCGGATTCAGTGTCAGTCGTCCGATCCTTACGTATAATGTTAACTTAGCCGTTAAGGAATTAGATGATGATGGTGATGATGAGAATGATAATCGATCGATTACGGGATCCACGAATCTCGAGGGATCCGGCAGCAATTGCGATCGACTACGATGTAAGCGATGATTTGTTTTTTTATTTTCTTAACACGACTAGCTTGCTAATAATCTATGGGCATAACCGTCCAGATAGTTTGCTTGTTTTATTATTTCTTAATATTATATTAATTTATAGTTTAGATACATTTGCTGGGATAAATTTGAAATACTGTGATACGTCGTTACCAAAAATCGTTTTGTATAATTTATTAAACTTTCTTTCTTATTAATAAAAGATTTTCAATTGCAAACGTCTCGAGATTCAGAAAAATTCGCGATCTTTCTACCTATCCAAAGTTCGTCATATTTTAAACGACAATTATTTCTCTTCCTTATCAGTCTATTAACTCGCGATCTTCCTAACGAGTTCGTAGGGGGAACGAAAGGGCTCTTTAAACTTTCCCACAAGAGAAGTATGGATTCCTTTCTCTTCTCTCCCTAAGTTTAAGGTTACAACGCTCCACGAGTACCTACTGTAAATCGGATATCGATTCGATTCCTGTAATACGACTGCAATTTCCACGGAATAATAGGAAACACAAACGAACGAATATCGGTCCTCCGGTGCGCGCGTATTGGGGAGCGCGGCAGTGGTAAATAAATTCATTTCGATTCGACATTCGATTAGTTTGTACAATTAACAGGGGCTACGAGAATTCCTCGATGGGAATCGAGGAGACAATATTTATTTATTTTTTTTTTTAATAATAACGATCTCGCGCTTGACAAAGGGAGGAATTCATTTTTTTAGGAAAATTCAATGGTTATTGAGTTATACATATACAGGGTGTCCGGTTCCATGTAGTCAAGCGGAGAACTACATGTACACATCAATGACTTGAGTCGAAAAGTCTGATACCATTTTTCGAAATTCGACTTAGTTAACGAGTTAATAATTACCAAAGATCGGCCAATTACGGCGATTAGCGAAAAAAGGCGGTTCACTTGAGCTTGCAACAAATCAAGAAACGAAGCAGTAGGAGGAACAATCCACAATAAACAACGTTACATGTCCACTGCTTGCCGTGATTGGCCTATCTTTGTTTGCTAATAACTACTTAATTGTGCCGAATTTTGGAAAATTGTATTAGACTTTTCGACTCAAATCATTGATTTGCACATGTAATTTTCCGCTTGGACACCTGGAACCAGACACCCTGTATGTATAAACATCGTTCACCTCGACGCGATACCTATGACAAACCGCAATCGAAGAAAGTAATTATCAACGTTGTCACGATATTCGATAAGTCTAAAAAAAAAGAAGGAAATATGTTACCTTAAACGTGCCTGTCGCAAATTCCACTCTCGCGTCTGCAGAAATTGTGTTTTACGAGGCACGGCAAGACAAACCGCAGCGGGATAAATCGCACGTAAGTGCTAGGCGCATAAGTCGCATGTGCGTCACGTGCTAGTAACACTTGGATCGATAGCCGAACTTATACCGACAGCGATTAGAAACTGTATGTGCGTTTCTACGTGTAAACACTCGAAATGGTGAACGGCACAATTTCCGGTGATCGAGAACGCTCGTGAAGTTGCTTTTAGGTTCTTTTCTTTTTATTTAACCGGCTGTTCGTAGGTATACGTACGTAGAGATCGTTATCATTATCGTTATCATACCGTTTACGAAGCTCGCTCGCGTACCTCGCGTGTGAACTCTCGCACGTTAGACGTTTTCATAGCTCGCGGGTAGAAAGCGATCTCGCGACTCTCGTTATCGTCAAACAAAAGCGGTTGCTTGGCTCCCAGTAAGAGAAACGGGTAGAAAATAGAAGAAAGAGAAGAAGAAGAAGGAAAAACGCGGGAAGATTCCACAGGGAAGGTCTCAGACGTATACGCTTGGTTGCCCTTCCTTCGCTGGGAAATGCTGCAAAAGAGAGAAAAAGGGATAGACCGGGACAAGAAAGTAATTGTGAGATGTACCAAAAAAGAGACAAGTGGTGGGATAGCAAGAAACGAGGAGAGAAAGAATAGGAAAATGTGTAAAAGGCGGAATATATGAACAAAAGAGATGAAGGAAGAAAGAGAATACGGAAGTATGATAGAGAAGGACGAAGAAAGCTAAAGAGAATACGAAAGTTTGCGAAAGAGTAAAGGGAAACGGAATAAGAGTACAAGAACAAGAGGGAATGGTAATACGAAAGTTTATGAATGAGGAAGAATGACAAAAGTACAAGAACTGGACAGAAAGGGATAAAATATAAGGGAAGAAGTAAAGGAGAAGAGAGAGAGAAAATGGGAGTATAAAGAAGGGAAGAGAGTGTTGAAAAATGAGAAAAGGAGTGCAAGAGAACGGAAGCATGAGCGATTGTGTGCCTGACCGAGGCAAACGTGCTGAACCACAGAGCGAAATACGCGGGACTCGAGAGGAAATAGGGTTTAAAGAAGAGCTACATCGCGGTTGTGGTGGTAACAAAAATAGAAAAGAAAGAGGGAGTGGAAAAGGGTAGCAAGAAGGAAAGGAAGAAGGAGAGAATGGAAAGAACGGTGGATACATTAGGTGCGAATGAAAATGCAAGATTTACTACTGTCGCGACTGGTCTCACCGCACATATCACATATACTATAAAGGAAAGTACACGTGCTTGTCTGTGTGTACGAAGAATTATAAGATTAAGAGGTGAAAAAAGGAAATGTTCACGGTCGAGTTATGTCACGAGAAACTCTCTATCTCCTTATTTCTTGCTTCTCCCCTTTTCGATCGCTATCGTTCATCGACCTAGCAAGTTATTTATTACTCCGAATAATTTATGACTTTACCAGACTTCGCTTTTCCGTGCATACATACTTATACATACATATCCGTATACAGGCTGGGGTAATAACTCTGACCACCTTGAACATTTCTATTATTAATAACAATATAAAAAAATTTACGCGATATGGAGGGAGACATATCGTAGTAGAAACATTTTTCGTGTGGGTCAAGGCATAGAGGACAATTCAAGGTCATCTTAATGTTTTTAAATAAACGAATTCAATAAGGTATCAATCGAGGTCATGTAAGATGAAATATGGTATGGATATTTCTTTCTCATGGTAGCATTAACACTAAACCTACCACGACGGGTCAAATGACTTTTTATACGTTTCTTGTTTCTCGATTTTTTAAATAATACAGCTATTTTCATAGAAATTTATTATCAATAATATTTATTCAATAATATTTCTTAATGATAGCACAAAGTATGTTTTTGTTTAAGTATTTGTCAAATAGATAAATGTAATGAAAATAAATATGCTTTTAACGTCGGTAGGTTTAGTGTTAAAAAAACGAATAATTGCAACATGTGATAGATAAGTTATGCACGTGATGCAGCGATACGAAGATTCCAAGTTGACATTACGGTAACAGTCATTATTTCGATCATCTTTTATGACGAAAATAATTTCATTTTGTTTCATTGTATTCATTATATTCATCATATTCCAGAAAAAAGCTATAGTATTTCATTCAAAAAAATCAAGATAACCTCGAAATGTCCCTTATGACTTGACCCACACGAAAAGTGTTTAGCTATATGCAAATATTTGTAATATGCCCTCCTCCATATCGTGCAAGATGAGTAGGTATATCATATTTTTTTTCATATTATTACAAAGAACAGAGATATTCAAGGTTATCCGAATTATTACCCTACTCTGTATACGTGTACAACCTAGTCAGGTAGCATAAACGCTGCCTTAAACGAGCCACGCTTGGCCAAAGTTTTATCGACGCGAATATCGGCTTCGCGAGAAAACGTCGTCCTCGTCCGTCGTTTCGAAAAAGAAAAGACGCTTTCGTTGCGCGTTTACGAGCGAAGACTCGCTCGCTTGGCTCGGTTCGCTGCGTCAGAGGATCCCGATTTTTCTTTTCTTTCTCTTTCTTTCTTTTTTTCTCCTCCTTTTTTTTCTTCTTCTTCCATCTCCTCCTCTGCTTTCTTTTCCTCTTCGCTCTTTTCTCGTCTGGTCTTTCTCATAACGATCCCGACCGTCCTTTTTTCCCTAGCTCGTATGTCATTAACGTTGACACGTCGAGCGAGCGAGGAAGTTAATGGCTCGGGAGATGAGACGGAAGAAAATGCGGAGAGCGTTCGGTGAATTCTCTCGATTATGTTGCCGAGTTACGCCCGTGAAATGGAGAGAATGGAGATCACGCGAGATGAGAGCACGAACGTGGTGGGCTTGGATGAAAGAAAATGTTTATCGAGAGTATCTACCTCGTGCACTCTCGATAAACTTTTCTTCTTAAAAACTAAGTATCGTGTATTTCAACGTCTCGGGAACTCTAAATTTGATAAATCGTTTAGAAGGTTAAGGGCTGTAAGTGCCTGTTATTTTTTCTGTAAAAAAAGAAACAAGTTTTAACGCCAATGCAATGAAATAAGGTTGAAAGTTACCTAACGTTTGGTTAGTTTGTTCTAGCTACCGCTAAGTTACGCTTACTGTAACTTACAAGTTTTAAATCGATTTTCTTCGGAACTTACATTCTGGCACTTACGACCCTTTTTATTTTCAGTCTTCGACCGTTCTGAAGCAAGATTAAAATTATATGTATGCAAGGTGATACAAAAATGTGATCATAATTTGTAGAGTAGTCAGTACTCGCTAAATAGAGCAAACAGAATCATAATAAATATGGTTCTGAGAATAAATATTTTCAAAATTATAAACAGTTTTTCGTTTTGGTTAATGAAACGAATAGCAGAATATTTGTAATATGTCGTTCGCCAATTTTGATACATACTTGACACCATTTCTGACGAAACGAAGAATTATTTACAATTTAAAAAATATTAATCTTTTCATTTATACTTATCCAGCCTTTTTTCCTTCATTTGCCTATGTACCTTAAAATGCAGGAAATCTTTTGCTATTTTTAACTATTTTGCTTTTTGTTTGAACCATTTTTTTATATAACAAAGAATTTCTAAGTAATTAAGATGGCACATTTAAGCGAATCACCCTGTGTATACATATATATCTATACAACATTAAATTTAATCGACGTATTTCTAACATCTTCATTTTCAAATTACAAGAAAAAGAAAGCGGGTCATCGTTAAAGGGATATGCAATCGAGGGTGCAACGACGTCACGACGCTAAATAGAAAAAATATAAATTGCAATCGAAATTCAATCAGCTTGTCAAAATAGCGAGCGCGATTAAAACTCGCATGCCCCATCGTGATACAATAAAATTCAAATATTTACCCGGAGAGCGTGCCGAAGTATTTCATTCCTACGTCCATTTTTATTCAGGCCGTACGGCCAGAATTTGCGAATTTACAATGACGAGAGGATGGGAAAGCAATTTTCGTTATCAGCGCGAATAAAAAGGGGATCGTAAAATGTTTCGCAAGAAAGTATGCCTGCGCAAAAAAAAT
This sequence comes from Ancistrocerus nigricornis, assembly GCA_916049575.1. Lineage (NCBI taxonomy): Eukaryota > Metazoa > Arthropoda > Insecta > Hymenoptera > Vespidae > Ancistrocerus > Ancistrocerus nigricornis. The sequence continues at coordinate 9,181,098 of OU696668.1, read as the reverse complement.
TCAAAAATCGCGGGCATCAAAAATGATACAGTAGTATATCGGGAAGCAAACAGTGTACCCAGAACTCTCGGTAGATGAGTAAGCAACGATTCGAGAAGCTTGACTTAGGTAGTTCGGAGTACGAGGAGCACTCGGTTCGTAGGGATGGCCAAAGTTTGTCTTATGTTTGTCGAACGTTATTGGTGTTTTCGCGTGAGGTCTCGAACGCGTAGATCTTGAAACTACTCCTCTCTCTCTCTCTCTTTTTTCTTGCTATCCTTCTCTTTCTTGTGGGAGGGGGTTTGAGCAATCGATATTTCAATTTTACGGCTCGACGAACTCCAAAAGCCGGAGGCACTCGCGAAGCTTCTCTAGCGAAAAGGATCTCTACCCCGTTTCTTCCAAATACGCACCCAGTACCACGTTCCTCCAGATCTTCTTCTCCAGCAATCCTAAACTAGGTTTTCTTCTGAGTAGTACCTACGCCGTGGACTGTGTCTTCGTCTCTCGAACTTTGATTGCCCGTGACGAGCTTGAAAAAAGGAAGAAGTTCAAAATGTATCTACCTTTGGCCTCGTCTTTATTCCGTTTTCCTTTTACATCTCTGCGTTCATAGTGTACAAAAAAGGATGGAAAGAAGTAACCGCTATCAACGAAATTTACTTTATTATTATTAAACCTTGATCTTCTTTTAATCCAATTTATTTTTCTCCGATATCTCTTCTTTCTTATTAGCTTTTTACCTAGGTTACATTTTTATTTGTATACTCGTATATTTTTGCAAACAGGAAACGAAACTCAGATATACGCTGTTTTACGAAAATCTGGAAAATGCTGCCGGTCGATGAAAGCATTAAGATAAGAGAAGGTTTAAAGGATCTGATGTAATTTTTAAGAACGTAGTTTTAAGGATTGTAAAGTCGTATGAAATTAATTGCAACGTTAACGCGTGTATAATTGCAAGAAAAGGCGAACCTCGACGCGCTGCAGCAGTCTCGTTTGGTAGATCATTTATATATATATAATATACATATATGTATCTAAGAATGTCTCAAAGTTCCGTAAAAGAAAATCGTGGATCGCACATCGACACTGCCGAATGTACACGATCAATGACGTGATCTCGGATCGCTTTCGAACGGCTTGAAAAGATCCATAACAATCAATTGCAAATAATATTCTATATTATTATTATTATTAATATTTCCTACATTCACCGGAAATGAAACGTATATCAAAGTTGTTTACGTGGCTCAATAAAATGGTATAATATTTTATATTACTTAATTATTGATAGTATGGGACGGATATTGAATGTTTGCACATTATATTGAATCAATCAACAACTGAAGTACAGAGTATCCGCACAAACGTTATACCACGCGTTGGGTGGTGATTTTAACTGCAATAATAGGTAACAAAAAGGGAATACCTTTTTTACGTTTAAGGTTTTATTTCCGAAAAAGATACGTTCGAAAATACATAAGATACCTACATATTTATTTATTAATTGTAATTTCGAAGGTATGAAACGAGTGTTTCTCGCGGATTTTCAAACTGACTTCCTTCGAAAATGAAGCCTTAAATATAAAAAAAAACCCGGTCTTTTGATATTTCGACTAATTTTTGCATGATTTCGAGGACACTGTATTATAAAATATGTGAAATATTGTTTAGTAGGAACTGTAGTGCAACATAATGATTTCTTCTACTTTGTTATCTTTACACGGACACGGTATCGTTTTTTTAATTTTTTTTTATTTAATTGTTTAGGTTAAATCGTCAAAAATTTATCACGATGTTAGCGAAAGTTTACGAATAGCTTGAATCATAATCCCCCATCCTAAAAAAAAATAAATAAAAACAGAAAAACGTTAAAAAATAAGCTGAATTCGAACATTAGAGGTCTTTGACTCAATCGAAAGCGATCCCGACTCAGTTGATCGAATAATTTCCAAACGAGTTCGTACACTGTACGATGGAACGATCGAAATTCATATTCGGTCCGTTTGATCCACATATGATATTTTATTTTTCATCTACTCTTTTTTCCCAACGACCAATTCACTCAAATATAGTAGAATCTCGATTAGCCGAACCGAGTTCATGGAAATCGAATAATTGAATTGTTTAGGTAATCAAACAATTCACGTTATAATTAAATTTCGCATGAAAAATTATAATTTTTTATATATTATTCGTTTAATACATCTGTTTTAATCATATATGTTCTCCCAATCTTTCTGTCCTGCTAAATTGCATATTTTTGTTAATAATTCCGAAGGAATTTTTTCTCGTCGTGCTTCATACCCTCTGAATACTATTTCTGATGTTACGATTGGTTAACCGCTGTTCGGATAATCGAAGTTCTACTGTACCGTTTTCTCCTAACAAGAGACTTCCGTGGAATCTTTTATTACCATAATCGAGCGATACGTTCATTAAATATTGCTCCATTTAATACGCTCGAAAGGGTAGCGATATTTAATATTCATCGATCGACCAATTAATTACGGTAATACGCTTTATTACGGTAATTGAACGAATAATTAATTAGAAATGTCTTGCGTTCTCGTAAAAATCGTCGTTTAAAAATTCGTTCTTCCATCATACTACGAGCTCGAAAAAGTTACGAAAAACGCACGTTATCTTTAATAACGAGAAATAAAGCCGATATATATTAACTGTAAACACGTAATTACGATTTCATAGGATCGCAGACGGAGGTTAATATGTATAATTCTACCTGTAAGGAAGTGCGGTTAAACGTAATTTAAAAAAAAAAAATATGCTAGGACGACGATCCTTTTATTCGAAATATTCGATTAATTAATTAATTTATCTTTAAGATTAACGATAAAACGGTATTAATGTAACGACGCCGTACACACACACAAACGCTCACGGCGACGCTAAGTATCTGTAAGATGTGTTAACGAGACCGGGCTCGAACAGAAAACGCGCTCGGAGTGTGGTATTACACGCGAATGCGTGAGAACGTTGCGTTTCAACGTTCGTACGGACTTTCAAGAAATTAAATGTTTAATGCATGACACGGAAGCGTTTGAAAATGGAACGAAACGACTCTGTACGTGTAAATGACGTATATATATAAAATGTAGTCAGAGACACATAAACAGACATGAAATAAGAAATGATATATTGACGACGAAGAAAAATTCAAAGATTATATATATATATATAAATTATATAAAAACAGATATACGTATATTATATATACACATATACACACATCATATTGCAATAATTGTCACATACAAGTCGTCAAAGTGTGTTTCGAGCGTTTATAATTATATCACCGGATATATTTTATAGGTTAGACCACGTTTTTTCTAATCGTTGAGATGGGTGAATTAATTGGGAAGACGGTCGTGGAAATTCGATCTATCGTTGTTAACAAAAGTGAAAGAGATATTTGAAATTGTGTAATTTTCCGAATTTTATCTGATTTTACAGTTTTTAACGTGGCAAATGAAAAATATCTCGTTGACAGTGTACGATCAAATCTTCAAAGACGGAAAAAGAAAATTAAATGGCATGCATCGAAAGTGTAATAATTTCTTTTTCATTTACTTTCGGCGTAGCTTTACTTGCGTGAAATTTTTTCCGGGACGATAATTTGCTCGATAAGTCGAGTGTTAGTGTGAGAGAGAAAGAAAGAAAGCGAGGAAAAGAAAAGGAATGGAAAAGTCCGAAGGGTTGAGCGAGTTAGAGTAACGCCCGGTAATTTGTCGTGTCTGAGTGGAGTCCACCGCTACTTGCACCGTTTCGACAATGAATTAATTTCCAGAAAAGGTCTCGCCGTCGGCTTGTTACGAGACGCTACTACTTCCTCGAGACGTGGTAGACCTTAGATTTAACTCGTTTACCAACTTGGTGAGTTCTTCATCTCGCGAACTTGGTTCGCGAAAATAGCGACAACGTCGACGACTTACTTTCGACCTTTGCGAAAGATTTTTGTAGTCTTTTTTTCCCGTTATACTGGGTGATCCAGTAACTATTATCACATTAAATATTTCCGTTATTTGTAACAATATGGATAAATATTATATACAAAATTTATATGGTATGAAAGGGGACATAATATGGTTTAAATATATTTTGCGTGGGTGGTGACGTATAGGAGATTTGAAATCACCTTCATTTTTTTAAATGGATCGATATGTTTTTTTTCTATTATTAGATAGTCACTCGAAAGAGGCATATAACGAGACACAAGGTCATTTAAAGTCACCCAAGGTCAATCATTGGATAAAAGGGAATTCGTATACTTAAAAATTGTTTTAATGAATCCAACTTTGGATTCATTTTCCAATAAATATTTGGGAATAATGACTATCGATATTAAGGCAATGATGAAATCGTACTATGACGGAATCAATTACACTTCCTACGACATCTGAACTTATTGAATCACACGCTTTAATATGTATATTAATAAGTAATTAATAGTGAAAATTCAAAAGCTATACGAATTTTTGTTCTTTTAATCATTGACCTTGCATGATATTGGATAATTTTGTGTCATAAGTCGTACTTATAACCCACTATCACACTATAGAAACAAAAAACATTGATTTAGTTAAAAAAATAAAAATGACCATGAAATCATATTTAACCTACATCATGTCTCCCCTTCATCCCATACAAGTTTCCTACATAAGTAATATTTATCCATATCGTTACAAATATCAGAAATATTTAAGGTAGCAACAATTACCGAACCACCCTTTAATCTTATCGTGAAAAAAATTCCCGAATGAATTCATTAATAATTATTATTCGTGACAACGTGGATAAGAGTGTCTTTTTTAAAGTACGAAAGAACCGGCCAATGATTAATGCGAAAGTGTTGCACGGCGATGAGTATCAAAGATACCTGAAAACCCGTCTAACCAAAGATAACGCGATTAGCACGAATTTTAAAGCAGCGAAACTCATTTAAAGTCCGCGTGCGATAAGTCAAAAATTAAAGCAAACTCTCAAGGCAAGCCCCTCGGGATACGTCCGTATAAACTTTTTCATTCCCTTGGACGTCAAGATATCGGCCGGTAAAAAGGACACGCAAATACCGAGAGACCCCTTACACACGCACAGACGTTATGTAATATGTATGCACGTATAGGAGGTAACACACGAACGCGCGAAATCCCATGAGAAGATATCTCCGATCGTTTGTCTTGGCTTTCTATTCTACGCGGACGCTATCCACGTTTCGTTACGACGTTGGTTGCGAAAAGCAAGGAGCGAGCGAGCTAAAGCTTATCCCGTAAAAACGCGTGTGCCGACAGGACGCCATCTCGTCGTTTAACACATCCGCAAAGTTTCCTTCCTTCCTTCCACGTCTTGAAATTTAAGATCGCGCTGATCCGACTTTTGCTGCTACGGATCCCTTCGAGATTTCTTCTAATAAACAGGTTTTTTTTTTTTTATTCCCGACCGAAGAAATCGAACAAAATTTATACAGTGATTCGTAAGTTGCACGATTTTCGAGACGTTCTATTTCTGAATTTTTATTATTATTATTATATCTATACATACATATAAATATACATATACATATATTAAGGATTAATATTTGCGAACTGCGATAGGGCGAACGATAAGCGAGTGCGACGAGCGAAGAGAATATCGATTTAAAATATAAGAGCACTTACCGACTTGTTCGTATGCACGTGTACATTGTCTTTGATTTTCTCGAGAAGTAAAGATATTCACAAGTTTGTCATATGTCTTGTCACTTAAACGTTTGTAAAAATCACGGTTACCTTGGTTGTCCATGTCCACGAGATAGTTGCTTCGTCGAGTCCGAGGATCAACCGATCGTCAAGCAAGTTTTCATGGACCGCTGGAGTAAGCATTGTTTGCATTTTTAGGCACGATCACTAGGTAGGTCTTATGCAGATGCCTCTACGAAACAAGTTCGCTTGGTAGATTTTTTGATAGAGATGGAATTTTTCAATTTTGCTTGAAGTTGCACATGAATCATAAGGTTTTATATGTGTATATGTATGAGGCCGTATGTCGGTGCATCTCTACCTTTTGCATATGAAGGTGCAGTCCTCTTTGGATGGAACGAGCTTAACCGAGCTGGTTTGTTTTCATTACAAAGTTTTCATTGAAGTAACGGTTCAAGCCAAATGTGGAATATCTTACATATATAGACTATATATACACAAGAACTATTATCAAGAATAATTCGTTGTCTGTTAGTCTTATCAAGAAATTTTTGAAAAGAAGGTAAAATAGAAGAGAATGGAATTTGCTTGATGAGAATTTAAAGTATTTCGAGATATAACTGACAGGTAACACGTTATTTTAAATAGGTCTTGTTGACTCTACATATTACATATACCGGGTGATCCACGAAGCGTGACCAGCTTGGATCATTCTGTTGATAGTAGTCCGATTGAAAATATTTGTTTAGTGTAGCATGGTTCGAAGAGAGCTTTAAGATGATTTTACTAAATGTTTTTATAATTTTTTAAAAATTATTTTTATAATTGAAAATTTTATGATGATTTACGAAAAAAAAAGTGACCTTGAAAAATTAGTTTACAATAAATTTACTATAATCATCTTAAAACTCCTTTAGAACAATATTAAACTAAAAAAAAAGAATTTCCATTAGCCCACTAGCGAACCAGAATAAACTAGGCTAATCACGCTTCGTGGACAACCCTGTATAAGCACAAAATTCATAATTTCCAGTAATCTAAAATAAATTAAACGTGGCACTTATTTAAGCAGGATCGTACAAAGGGGTGAGGAGATCACTGAAACTCGACTCGCGTGCGTCACTATTAATTTCCAGGAATTTCCAGAGCAACGGACCATCGCAAAATTCCGGAAGCTGTCGCGTCTGACGCGATTAGGGTTGTTTCACCCGTCGACGTGCATTTTCTCCTGGTTCGTGCCTCCTGCGCGGAGATCCGGTCTCGGTACGAGCCGATGCCTGCTGCGTTTACTCCTCCCTCGACCGTCTACACCAACGTCAAAATAACAATACCTTTGCTATTAGCCTTTCATGACTCGCGTTCTCCCTCCTACCATTGGCTTATATAATCATTACCAGTCCGTGATTCGTGTTCTCGTTGGTGAAGCAAAAGTGACGTTTCGATAGTTTTAACGTTATATGACGCATTTTATCTTTTAAAATTCAATCATTATTACCGTATCAAAGAATTTTTATTAACAAACATATGGATAATAAGAAAGAATATTATAGGATTTTATCCATATTTTTTACACAATTCAACAAATTGTGAAACGAGAAACACACAATCTATGATTTAGACGGTTTTAATCATTCCAATGTTAATTATCGTATCTTAAATAGACAGCTCATCGTTTTGACTTTATACATGTAAATTTTGCTAGTCAATCATTGAGGATGTTGTGTCGGTATTGTCATTCCCAAAAACTAAGAGCAAAGAGTATCATATGTTTTGATATGATTCCGATGGTTGTCTTTTGACATAATTTTGTGGCACACACCTTGTTCTACATTTAAAAAAATTATGCTCAAAATTTCATCAGATTCTCTCTGTTACTTTAATTCGAAATTGATTTATTGGAGTTATAATGACGTGATATTTCAGATACCTCCATAAGAGACCACGTTAATTCATTCATGAATAATTCACAAACTATTCTCCTAAATGATCAGAAATTTTGCAAGCATTTTTTTTAAACAAATAATTCGTTGCTCGCAAATTTTCAACAAAATCCCTCTATTTTGATGTAACGACACAACATCCTTAAGTTGAGATGATCAAATCTTGAATAAAATTCTGATCAATGAATTCATAACCAAATATGATTATAGTCTTTGTCGCCCTAAAATAAAAGTTTCACCTCGTTTACAAATGAAAATAGTATACCTTAAATTAATTAAATAATTTCCTCTCAAGAAAAAATGACCTGAAAATAAACTCTACCAATGTTTCCCGTACTTATTATCTTTCGTACCAAAGATAATTGCCATAAAAAGAAAGAAAAATAAAGACGAGAGAAATTTTCAGCTTGATATGAGAAAAGAGATGAAAAGAGAAATAGGGGGTGGATTAAAGGGACGCGCGCGTGTTCGGAATTCAGGGTGTTACAAAAGCGCGTGGAACCGGTTAATACGTCTGGTGGTAAAGCGTAAAGCTTGACAATGTCGTTGGACGTTTTTCTATGAAGCCCCAAACGCGATTCGTCGTCATCGTCGTCGTTGTGTCATTTAGGAACGAATTAGCGCCACGGTATGAGGATTTGTTGGGTGTATTTGATGCCGTCACGCGAGATTAAGCGATGTTGGCAAACACCTGGGATTATTTGCCTCGAAGAAGATTGGATACGTGCCAGCTTTTCCGTATCGGACTCGTCGGTATTATTATCAAGATAAATTCCGTTTCTAAATCTAAATAGTCCCCGACATACACAAATATATGTCTGAATGTTGCAGTGAAATTAAAAAATTCAATGGTTTCGAAAAACCTTAAGACATGAATAAACAATATTCCAAATAATTAGCAATCATTCTTTTCTACATAGACAAGATCAATTTCGATACACCAAAAATGTATAAATAAAAAACTCATTTATAAATTTCGTAAAACTTAATTACATTTAATTTTCTACTTAAATCGTACAACGAAAAACGACTCGTGGTTCAATCAACGATACGAAAGAAAGAAACTCGAACGATACCGAAGAAATCGAGGAGAATTGAGATTTCTCGAAAGGGGAGGAAGACGGTATAAGAAAGAACAGAGTGAATAACTCGAGGTACGTGACTTTTCTCGGCCTCGTCGTAAGATTGATGCACTCCTTTCGTCACTGCTATCCACCGGCACAAGGACGAGGAACACTTTGGCCCTCGAAGATACCAGAATTCTCGACAAAAGCTAGTCGAGTCGATCTTCGTCGTAGATTTTCTCCGTGGCAGCCATGTTAGCAGCCGCGTAACGAAGACCACCCTCCTCGTCGAACTAATGTTCGAGTAAATGAGATTTTTTTTTTTATCGTTATCGTGATTTTCTGTGAAAAGGAGAGATAGAAACTCGATCGTTCCTTCTTATACGTGCGCGTGTACGCGTTAACGCGTAGGTATAAGAAAAGACAGAAAGACGGTCCTCTTTTTTTCGTGAGCAACAACGGACGTTTGTACGTGTGTGTGTACTTGTCTGGAACACCATTTACCTTAAAGCAGATGCGATTCTCACTTTCCCATTCGCCCCTATCGCACGCGTGCACGGTACGTGTCAGTTGGTACAAAGTGAAGCTATTTTCCATGACGTATCTTCCGTTTCACAGAGGGGGTTTTCCTGCTTTAAGGAACGGCACGACCCTATATCCCATCCGGTCTCCTCCTTCGCATATAGTATTTCACGTTATCGCGTTTCTGATATACCCGATTGAGAATTCCACGAAGACTGTCAAACGGCAAAGTCGATATTGCCGGAACACGATAGCCGTGGAGTCTCGACGATAATACCTGAGCTACTGGAATGGGAGGAAATTTTCATGATTAAAGGGTTTGTTCAAAACTGTGAGAGACCCTTTTACGGTATATCCTGGTGTTACGGTATATTGGGAAACAATGGGATGGGTATTCGAGGCGTGGCATGATTTTGCTTCGCTTTTGATTAACTACTTGGTTATCTTATCGTTTTATAAGATTGAATTATATTTTTCACACGATATATAGGCCATTCTACTGTTTGATGATGAGTAGACTGCGGATCTTTATGCAAATACATATTTTTCTTATTGCGTATGTTTTTCAAATTTTACATATAAGACAAACCATTGAATATGTCACATGTAGGTATCCTTTGTATTTTACATATTTTTATTCAGTTATCAGCTCTACTTGGAATATTTGATGAATCATAAATTATAATTCATATGAATTTGCATAAAGATCCGCAGTCTAATGATGAGAATATATATTTAAATCTTGTGGACTATTGCATGTTGTTACTGATAAATCTTGACAACTTATCGAAAAAATTGGATCCCTGGATAAAAGTAACGTGGTTATATCAACAATTATAATTTGTCTAACGATTTCATATGATTAAGCTTGGATTATGATTACCTATAGGCATATGTTTTAATAAAGAAATTCTGTTATAAATAACAGAATTGTTCAACTTTTCAATCGTGGCTAAAATAAAGCTTAATGCTAAAGTAAATGACTGAAGTTCACCGTTCGTTATAATATTTCATGCAATTAACATTTAAAAAGTAATATTCAAAAGTACGCGTTGAATAAAAGGAGGTAACTTTTTATTTTTATCTTTGCTTCAAAAGATAAAATTCAAAGCAGAACGGTCTGTACATTGATCGCTGTGAAAAATAAATGCGGCTCTTCATGAATTTCAATACCCCTATTTTATAAATCTTAAAATTATCAAATATATTCGAATCACCTATCGATTAATATTTATACAATTTATTTAACCGATTTAGTTTAATAAATATCATAATTTTATAAATATGGAATTATCGTTATTCTATAATACGAATATTATCATTAAATCGGCGAAACTACTTTTGCATTTCGAAATACCTCATTTGGATGAGATTATGGTGACACTTAAATTGGCGCGTTTTCCCTTCAGAAAATTAAGATCAGGCGGATGGCTCCGTGCTCGCTAGGCGCTCTCGCAGTTCCACGAGCCGTGGATTCATTTTACATCACAATTTCAGAGCGGAGTCAATTAAACCTACTCGTTATGCAACGGAGTATCCTGCAGCCCCAATTCCTTCGCTACGGCTCTTTCTCTCATTGTTTCGTTCCGATATAAGTATACACCCTTACACCTACGAAGACGCTTATACACGTCGTACATAGGGACACAAAACACTCGCGCATGAATACACGTTTTAAATAATATACCGGGTGATCCACGATGGATAATCATTCAAGATTATTTTAGAGTCCGATTGAAAACATTTTGTTTTAATATAACCTGGTTTAAAGAGACCTTCCAAATAATTATAATAAATGTTGTGTTCATTTTTTTGTAAGTTTTCAAGATCACATTTAGTTTTTAGGCACGACCGCAGGGAGTTCCTTATGCTCTCGATCGAGCAAAAAGTGTAACGGACGATTATCTCCGAAACTATTCGAGATATCCAAAAACCCTTTTGGATCTTTATGTTTCATAACAAGATCTAAATGTCCGTATGTATGTGTGTGTGTGTGTGTGTGTGTGTGTGTGTATGTGTGTGTGTATGTGTGTATGTGTGTATGTATGTATCCACTCTAGCGTCTAAACGGCTGAACGGATCGGAGTAAAATTTACACGAAAAATCCAGTTACACCCGATGAGGATCCACTAACAATTTCGATTCGATCCGACTTCCGGTTTCAAAATGGCGGGCATTTTAAATATTAAAAAATTCATAAAAATTCTGTTATAAGAGCAAAACAATTAAAACTTTGCACAAATATGTAAGATAGTGACAACTAATAACATGATTTTTTTCAAAATTTTTCAGCGAAACGGTACAAAATGGCGAACTAATAAATATTTTTATCAACTCTAGCGCCTAAACGGCTGAGCGGATAAAGCTGAAATTTATACGAAAAATCCAGTTCTTCCTAACATAGATCCACTAACAATTTCGAATTGATTCAATTTCCGGTTTCAAAATGGCGGTCATTTTAAACATTAACAAATTCATAAAAAATCTGCTATAATAGGGAAACAATTAAAACTTTGCAAAAATATGTAAAATAGTGACAACTAAAAAGGGACAGGCGAGCGCAACGAGCCGACTTCCTATGCGAATCATTACCGCGGTCGTGCCTAATACGAAACAGCAAGGCTGTTTCGTTCGGGGGGCCCCAGCCGCCCTATAGCTGGTTTTCTAAATAAATCTTTAATTTGATTGAATCTACTTTTTAGCAGATACAAAAACGAGTTCGACAAGTATCATAAGAAATATTTGTTTCTTCATCCGAATCAAAGAAAGATCCTTTACCTTACTTAAAACAATATTAAAAACTATGTTGATCAGCTGCAAGTTAACATTGATTATATTCATATTGAAGTACTTTTTTAAACCATGGACTGCTAAAAAATAATTTTTTAATCGGATCACTAGCGGCAGAATAACAAGCTGATCACGTTTCGTGGACCACCCTATATACATTTACACAGAAGAACGTATATGCGTACAGGACACTCGGAAGACTTCGTACTATTTATTTTGTCGACGCAGGAACGGGGATGAATTATTTATTTATAAATGCCTAACGAGCCGTCGCAGGGAACGTGGCGCGTACTTCCTCCCCTTCTTCCTCTCTCTCGTCGCCTAATTTAGCCGAGACACGCTCCGAGAGGACTGCTAGAAATGTAAAAAGAGAAAGAGAGAGAGACGGTTAACGGCTGAAGAGCTCGAAAGAAGGTAACTGGAGGTAACTTTCGTGATGGCCTATCCCTCCCCTTACCCCCTTGAGCTCGTCGGTGACGTAGCTAACGTACTGCTTGCTATAACCAAAAGAAGAAGAAAAGGAACACGAAAAGAAAAAGATAGAGATAAAGAGAAGGAGAGAGACAAAGAAGAGAAAAGCAAAACTCGCGGTCCAAAGCGGAAAAAGTAACTTTGCCAGGTTAACGTGATTAACGACCCAGACATTTTTGCCCGGCCATAAAGCTGGATTTTATATAAGCGTACCGACGTACACCTAAATGAGAGCACGGCCTGTACGAGGTATAACAAAAAAAAAAAAAAAAGGAGAATAAAATAAAACAATATAAATTTTCTATACAGTACAGCGTGAAACGATAGTGTATATGGCTATCCAACGCGTGGACTCGAACCTTCCATCTTTTTTAACGATGTTCCCTTCGTACCTACGTATATGGGTATGCGTTAGTTTATATTACATACTTCGCGCAGTTTGTATGAGTTTCTTTCCCACGTCGATGCATTATTGGCACGATCTTCCGTTCGCACGGATATCGATATCGCAGTTTGTAGATAACGATCACGTAAAAATACGTTCCGTCATAACGTAAACTTCCAAGCGGAACGAATAAAGATCGGTTTTTCTACTTTGTCGGATAAAGCTTAATCCGAAGGCAGACTCGCGATATAACGATCACGAGAGATGCTACAAGGGTACACATGGTTCGAGCACTTACGTCGCTTTAACGACCGTAAACGGGATCATAAATCAAGCGATTATCGGGCATCTCCGTTGAAGTGCACGCTCATCGAGCATACGTCGCCTTGGAAGTCAATAACGTCTGTTTCCCATTTCGTGCCGACTCTCTTTCTCTCCCTCATTCTTTCTATATAGGGTATTCCAGCTAAAGGAGGCCACTTAAATATTTTCTTTGCACAATATAAAAAAATGCACGCTTAAAACGAAAAAAATGTGTAGCAACAAATTTTTTTTTACCATAATATAGAGTCGACCGAGGCAAATCGGATCAAAATTAAAGATCTGATATAAAGATATTTCGAACTTTTTAATCTTTTGTTAATAAAAGGAACAATTTTAAGTTCGTTTTGATTTTAGATTGTTAGTAGTACAGTAAAATGTATGCTGTTTACAAATTTATAATGAAAATTAAGTTTATAAACAAACTAGTATTACTTTTTCACCCTCAAACTGAAAGTGATCCAATTCGCCTCGGTCGACCCTACTTCTTTTAAAGCCAATCAAAGAAAGTCATAAATATGTTTCATATCATTAAAAACAAAGAAAATATTTAGATGGCCTTCTTCACCTGGGTCACTCAAGGGTGGTTCACCTAAATAAGTAGTTACCTAAATATCTCCTTTATTTGTAAGAACATAACAAATATTTTTACTGCAATTTACATAGTGACTGCTTTGCTTTATTTTTTTTCCTCAAGATGTTGTAGCACCATAAACATCGATTTAAACATATTTCTTGTGCTGTAAAAAATAAAGGAGATATTTTTGTAGCTACATTTATATGGACCAACCTGTATGTCTATCTACCTCTCCTACAAACAAACACATAGTACTTTTACGATACCTAACCCCAGTATCGGTACATCGCACGGAACTCATCGTACAATAACAGACTTGGAGGCAATCGAAAGGTTCGACGATTCCGACTCGCGATCGTTTCGTTCTCCAGTCAGTTCCGCAATAAGTTGGAACAAACACACCGGCAGTAACAACCCCTAATGGACTCTTTCAACCGCCACGAAGCATAATAGACGCAAAGTGAGTTTAATGGTGCGTACAGGTTAGCCTGCTTTAGAAACGTAGGATTATACGTACGGTTATTGCGCCATGGGGATTCATAATCCAAGATTATATCATATCGATCGTTGTTTCCTTCCTGTCGCGTAAGTAGAGAATGATGGACGATGTTAATTAAGTGCTAAAATAAATAGTTTAATGAACGACACGGACGACGCTCGATTCGAAATTTTAATCGATATTTGAGCCTAACAAATTTTTGGGTTCGAAGTTTGAGATTAAAAGTGAAGTTTATTGAATAGGAAACATGTACCTATGTTAACCCTTTGCACTCCGCTGTCCCCTCTGAGGCACCATATGTTCAACATCATATCATTTCATTTCAAGTGATATACCATTACCTATATTGTAAAAAAAAAAATTGTTCAAGTTGTGAGTGCATTGGAGTAAAATCTGTGAGTATAAAAAAAATTGCGCGTCGAGGACCACTCGACATCGTATTATCCGCAAAATCGGTCTTGTCGAGTCAGACTCGACGCGGAGTGCAAAGGGTTAAATAAACATCCAAGGTTAAATAAACCTCCAAGTGGCAGTTATGTTAGTTTTTTAACAGTTGAGGTTCAGAACGATATTTATAAATCTCGATATTACTCTCCCAATTCTATATAATGTTGGTTTTTGAGTGTCCAAATCTTCTCTCTCCTTTCTGTACTTTCTCTTTCCCCCACCCCCTACCTCTTCCTATTTTGTACTTACCCTCTTTTGTCATATGTAATAAAAAGTAGGTATATTCATTTATTCTTTCATTCAAAATGATGTTTATAAACTTCGATATTACCCTCCCAATTCTATAAATATAAATTTTTAAGTATAAAAATGAGATTTATAAAACTTCATATGACTTAACTCCTATTCGCACTCTCCTAGCATTTTGTAGGGTGAAATCGAAGTTTAGATCACTCGTTAAACTTCCATTATATTCCATTGGGCTTAACTCAAAATTTTGCAGAGTAAAAACGAGTCTTAATCGGCATACAGAAACTTCCAAAGAAATCAGATTTTCAAGAGCCAAACCGAGGTTAACATTTTGACTCGAGAGTAAATCTATTCGTAGGAAAATTATTAATTTTTCCACCCGTGGCTTAGTCACGATTATAACAAAAGAGAAAGTCGTATATCTCGCGTTATCTTTACCGATCGAACGGTCCATTAATCATTTTCGTAATGCTCGAAAATAATAGCGATACGAGGATATAATCGGCCGGGGGTCGTGCAATGTTATTTTATCGCAAAAATACTTGTAAAATTCGTTGGTGACGGAAATACAAGAGAGATAGAGAGAGATCCGATTAGAATGCGCGTCTCGCAGGAAATAATAATATCGGCAAGCCAGTAATTTATGTAAACCGGACCTGGAATTACCGGGATTCGAATGCCGCGCGCGCGTTCCCGAAAATTGTGGATTCCGTCGATACGTGTGGGGAACTGATTGTTTGTAAAGAGGACAACGCCCTTTGCCACGGTTCTACGTAGGTATATACATAGAGTAGGTACGAGCGGCCACCATGAAAGCGGAATTAATCAGAGTAACGGCCAATTCGCTACCGGTCCCGAACGAATCTCGAAGGGAGATCGATCTTATCCCTGCTACGTTCTTTATGTTCATGACGATCGATCGTCGAATTTTGTTCGTAACGAACAATCTTATCCGATCGCATTGGGGTATGGGGAGCGAAGAAGACAGGGAAAACATTTTTCTATCGTCTGAAAAATTTATCGCGGTCCGATCAAAAATGTAGCTAATTATTTACAAAGCTGACGACCTCGGCGATTTTAATATTGAAATATGTTGGCAAGGTCAATATTTTTAACAACTTTTCTTTATATATATAACCGCTGTTCGAGTTTAGTTTCCGTGATATTGGAAGTGTCTTACTTTGATTTTAAGTGTAGGTCGAATCTGGGTTGTATTTTGGGTTATTTTTTGATAGTGACAAAACCATAGCCATAATCTTAACTTAGCTATAAGTAGGTGTATATGGTAATCGTATTAAAAAAATTAGTACTGTCCAAATATTAAAGCTAGTCACTGTACATGCCACGAACAGCGAAATACCAAGTAGGGGACGGACGGGCAAGAAGGATATGTTAATTTTTTAAGTAAAAAAGAAGTATATGTCTTAATCATATTTTTTCTTAACTCTGTACTTATAATCTTTGAACAGTTGCATATTAATAATTGAGATCAAAATTCTAAAAAAATTAATTCTTCTTTAATTCATATATGTCTTTAAAAAATGTGCCATTATCCGTCTTGCCCGCTCTCTCCATCTTGCCTACTATAATATCGGAGATATTTTTAACAATATCTCAACAACAAAACCAAGTGTCGTTTATATATTTAGAAAAAAGTTATTCAGAATACTGAGCTTGAGAATATATCCCAATATCATTAAAATTGGTGAGGTCATCAGCTTTGAAAATAATTACCAAAATGAATCGTTAAGAAACGATGCCTATTTATAGGAAACAGAAGGAATATTCTAAAGGAAGAAATACCTTAACGAGGAAGATTCGGTCGATGTTCCCTTCTCCTATCAGATAACTCTCTCTCTCTCTCTCTCTCTCTCATCCCATTCACCGTGCATAATTATACGTTTATAATTATTATGAGTGCGGAAGAATAAGAATGCGAGCTAGAAACAAAAAGAAAAGTCACCATCGAGACAACCCGGTACGCCCGAGTCCTGTTTCGCCGCAAACGCCAAGCGAATCCGACCACGCTAATTTCTCGGTGAACGAGAGATTTAATTAATTCGTTCATTAATTGTCCGCGAAGTTGTGCGAGCGGAGTGGGAATCCCGGGTGCCGCGGTCTTTACGTTTGTGATTTACGGGAAAACGACGATCGCGCGAATTTTCTCTCTCTCTCTTTTTCTCGTACACGTTTTACTATCTTCTTTCTCTCTTTATCATTCTGTTTCTCTTTCCTTCTATCTCTTTTCTCTTCTTCTCTCTCTCTTACTCTCGTATCTTTCCTTTTAGCTCGTCCTCGTTCACTCCAAAGAATATCCTTTCGCGTTGGACGAGGAGAAATCGCGCGAGGAAATATCAGAAGGGACGTCGAGCGAGAAGACGGCAGCGTAGCATCGTATAAATGGAAACTTTTCCTTGCCAACGGAAAAGACGCGGTCTCGCGAATTCATTTGCCCCTGACTGATTTTCCACGTGGAAAACTTGCGATTCTTGTGAATCGAAGAACGTACTTCCTACCCTCTTTGCCTTCTCTCTCTTGACGTCGACGCGCTCCTTCCTTCCTACCCTACTCATCCCATTTTTTTCTCACTCTTCTACGTACAAAGTACTTTACCCATCGTCTCTTATTTCGAAATAGCATTCAAAGACTCGCAAAGTTTCGTCTGAATTTTCAATTTTCTCTTATACACTCTCGCGCTTTCTAGTTTTCATAGTATTCAAATTAGGGGTTCCCAAAGTGCTGCCCTCGGGCCAATTATAGCCCACAAACCCTAGAAATGTGGGTCGCGATGTCGGGTCTGTGAACTTAAATTTATAGAGATAATTTACATTTCTACAAAAAAAGAAATTTTATCATATAATTAAAATATAGTAATTTTTATACAGGGTGTCCGCTTCCATGTAGTCAAGCGAAGGACTACAAGTACACATCAATGACTTGAATCGAAATGTCTAATACCATTTTTCGAAATTCGACTTAGTTAACGAATTATTAACTAACAAAGATCGGTCAATTACAGCGATTAGCAAAGGAAAGCAGTTCACTCAAGCTCACAGCTAGGAAAAAGATGAAGGAGCGTTAGAAGGAGCAATCTATAATAAACAACGTTACATGTCGCTGCTCGCCGTGATTGGCCGATCTTTGTTAGTTAATAACTATTTAACTGAAACGAATTTCGAAAAATGGTATTAGACATTTCGATTCAAGTCATTGATGTGTACATGTAGTCTTCCGCTTGACTACATGGAAGCAGACACCCTGTATGTTCAATTATTTTTTAAATTCGTTAATACACAATTTGTAATAAAAAGGAATTATTTTCATAAATAAAGAGCGATGGTGTTATAAAATTAATATAAATCGTTCTCTTATGTCTAACTTTTTATGGATTTAAACGTATTCTTCCATAACATTTTACCTCTTTGTTTTGTGCCCACCAAGTATTTAAAAATTTACAATTTGGCTCACCTACGTGAAAACTTTTGGAACCCCTGATTTTAATCGTACACCTGTATCGAAATACCAGTGCAATTACTCACTCGTATCACTTTCCGTCTGAGTTTCTCCTGAACGCTTTCTGAACTTCCTCGATCAACGTAAAAAAAGATTCGTCGTCAGGAACATTGAGCGTCCCTTTACGGACACGCGAGATTAAGGTTAATTTATCTAATCCATCTTTCGAGCCTAACGCACGTAGGTTATACATATTTTCTCTCGGCAACGTTTCCTCGAGTTCGTTCCTTCCTTCGTTGTTTCGCACGATGATCGATGAGAGGTGAAACTTTCGGGACAATAGATGTTCAAGGCCGTGCATGCTACATTTGTCTCGAGAGTCACGCTAAACCTTATAACGTGCCACGGTAGGATAAAGGCTTTCCGGTGAGGACTTGCGATAAGTCTCGATGATCGTTTCTGTACATTAATTTATGAACTACGTTAACCCATTAATTCCCAGGGTCAGAAAAAAAATCATTTTATGTTCCTACTGTATTTTATTACTAAACATATATCAAAATAACGGTTTATGAAGTTAAAAAATTATGAGTTTATATTGTTTTTTTTTTTTACACCAAAATGTTTCGTACGCTCAAAGTTGGAATTTTGGCCAAACAAAAATTATTACTTAATGTGGAATAGTTCAGAACAGTTTGAAAAAATGACTTAACTCTTTGAGGCACAGGATTTCAGATCAAAAATAGACCCATGTTGCACAGGAATTTTATTTGGTTTTTTGTTAATTTTTGTTAATTTATTAATTTGTTTTGTTTTTTTTTTTTTTTTTATTTCGAGGTGGGATTCAAAATGTCCCACCATGCCGTGAAATACATAAAAAAGGAGGGACACTTTTAATCCCACCGTGCCTCAAAGTGTTAATTCAGTGACATATTTAAAAATATTTAACAAAATGCATATTTTTTTATAATTGAATATAAACGAATGTCATGATTTTCTAATAACAGCCTAAAGTTAATAAATGCATACTTTCGTTATAGTAGCTAAAACGTCGACTTGGAGATGTTCCTCACAGATCTAAACAGAATTCATACCTGAAGGAATGCATTTCCGGTCGTCAAAGTTGGACAGTAAGTGTCAGCGATACAAGGGCCGAGCAAAAGAGAAAGAAGGTGAGAAGGACATCGTGGATGTCAGCGATATACTCCGACATACGAAAGCTTTTAACTTTGCCACACTCGCGCCATTTGCGAGACTTCAAAATAAAATAAAATATATATCTATACTAAGCATACATCTAGTCGATGCAAAGTGTATATATGTATGTGTGTTTGTGTGCGGACGACATCGAAACGAAAAGTTTAACCGAGCGGTAGAAAGTAAGTGAGAGGAAGCGAGTGAGATAGATGGAGAGAAAAAGGATTCTGTTCGCCGTCGTAGTCGTCTTTCCATCGGATTCTTCGCAAACTCGTCGCGCTTGCCGTACTTCGTCTTTTCCCATGCGATTTCGTGCAGCACGGAGAACAATGAAGTACCGGATCTCGTTCGACGCGGTTAAACTTATTTCCTGCGAGGCGAAACCGGCTCCTAGTCTCTCGGACTTGGTAAGATATAGACAGCTATTAATCGAATTCCTTCTTTTTCTTACTTTCATCTTGAAAACCGGTCGCGTTCAAAACTAGTACCCCCTATCAATCGTTGCATCCTTTTTCCCTAGATAATTTAAGAAGAAAATACATTTTCAATAAATTTGTTAATATTTACTGAACAATTGTTTCAGTAAATTTAGAAGAGCATATATGTCATAATACAATGGTAAAAAGAGAACAGAACTTTCTGGTGGACCTATTACTTTGGACCTTTTATTTCAAGTACTACACATTAATTATATAATTGCTAAATATAATAATAAATTCTTCTGTGGCTAACTAGATACTTTTTTCAATTTTTATGCAACAAATTCGATTTAAACACCAACTGCCTACAATACAAAAGCACATTTTTTCCCATGCTCGAAGTGAAGTGTCGAGTCGGACCAGAGACTTAAAATAAGAGTTATATTTAAATTTCGTAGAAAACAATTACTCAAAATTGAAAATAACAAAGTCATCGATAAATATTTTGAAAATTTATTACTCAAAAACATATTTAATGATGACTTTAAGTTATGTTCAATTTGGAGTAATAGAGATTTTTCTACGAAATTTAAATATAACTCTCATTTCACGTCTCTGATCCGACTCGACATAGGACCGAACAGAGTTAAACCCCGTCCTACTTCACTAAAATTTATCATACAGCTGTCAGCATCGCGTGCATTTGCTTTTTTGTTATATCTATAAAAAAAAAAACAATTCTTACGTGATATCTCTTCTCCCAGAAGAAATCACGATAAAATTGTATAAATTATTCACCTTCGATCGTTTCTTTTTCCAAGCGGGTAAATCTTCGCGTGATTTTATAAAACGAAACGATAATTGAATAGGGAATCGATTAATTGAAAAACCGTATCCGCGAGTGCTCCTTGGAAAAATGGCGGATGACTGGCGCTCGCAAGAAGATTTTAATATCGCAACCGAACGGGGAAGAAGGTATTCACGTTCCCTCCTTCCTTCGAGGTGTTTCATATTCATAGCGCAGGTAGCTGTTCCGTTAATTTCATCGGCGATGCCCATGGCTGCTGCTACTACTACCGCTACTGGCTGCCTGCTTGCCTGCCAGGGATTCGACACTCCGTTGCCCGTGGTGCTAGCTGTTGCGAAAAGTATGCCATACAAATCCTTGATCGTTTCGCTAAAATTTCAATTATGTAACGAGGACGTTATACAATTGGTAAAAGAAATTATAAAATCTCCCTATGGATCTTTTACACTGAAATATATGAATAAAAATTAGAAAATGTATTATTACATTTAGACATGTATTAATATATCTTTTAAATTTTTCCGAGAATATTTTAGAAATGACACGAGGAGGGTTTTATTTTCTTGTAAATTCTACTCAAGTATCGTATACGATATCGTTACTTTTGTTAGACAAAATTCTTACTTGCGTTTAAACATAAATAAGGGTAAAAGAGGGTAATGGGAGGCACTTAAGCAAGAATTGAAATAAAAAGTTCTTATTTAATCTTAATTAAAATCATTCCATAAGGTACTCTAACTAACAAGCTATCAGTCTGAACAGTTTCGTTAACTTTGGCAACACCATTTTTTAATAAGGATTTTTTAAAAAATTGCATTGCCCACATATGTGGGTAATGGTGGTCACCAAGCGGGGCAATGGGAGTCAACCTACTCTAACAATTGTCTACTTCTTCTGTAAATACAGAACGTCGTCCAAGGCATAGTTCCGAGGAATTATTCTTATTTAACTGCTTTTGGAGACATGAAAACGGTATATTCATGGCTTTAACAGCATACCTCATAGAGTGACCTTGCTTCATGAGGTCTTTTACTTTTGATAGTGTGTCGGATCACCACTGAACCTTGTCGATGGACCTAAGACGTGCTTTTGGCATCCCTGAATGAAAAAACTAATAAAAGCAATCAACATTTGAACTGGGAGTCAACTTTTCGCGGTGACTCCTATTGCCCAATTATGCCTACTTAGTCAAAAATATATATAATATGTTATTTTGCTGTTAAATCACCACAAATGTTTTGTAAACCGAATGTTTAAGGCGAAAATCACATAATGAAATAGTGTAATTACTTGGTTCTATTGAAATGATCTACTTATCGCTTATTTCGTGCACTGGTAAAATTAGAACAAATATGCGTGAAAACGCTCTTCTACCTTCCCATGCAAACTATGGACGCGCACAGAGCGAGCGTTCGAGCATGGTGGCAGGTAAACGAAACGAGTCTTTTGAACCGATAACCAATTATTTAGACACTTTCGTTTGATTGTTATAACCATGACTCCCGTTGCCCGCTGACTCCCATTACTCGCTCTTACCCTATACGATAAATCGATAGAAATGTTACAAAAGTTTATAAAATAAATGCCATTGGTTAAAATTGGTAAAAGCTGTTTATTAATTTTATACTTTCACCGATCATCCTCAGTCACCATCACCTCCTCTCGAACTACGAGTAGGAAAATTTAATCGCCGTTGAAAAAAAAAGCAAATATCGACAACCCTTTCAACGATATCTTCTCGTGCACCACGTAGAGAAAAGGGTAGGTACTCTACTCGAGCGAACGCGTGTATCTGCGTTGACTCGACGTGTTATCCGAACAGTAACGCACGAGCATACGATTCTACGTATGGTATCTTTAAACGTCGGTCTCGCATCAACGAAAAGATCTATTCGTTCTTTCGAGCGCTTGGATTATTTTAAGCTGGCTCGTCGCGCAGGTACGTGGCCCAGTTCACTTGGGAATAATATCGGAGATACATTTTTTCGTGTTTTTCCCTCCACCTCTTTCGCTCTATTTTTTTGTTTGTTATTTGTCAATGGAAGTATTCATCTGGCAGCGAGTGGAGAAAGAACGAGGCTACTACCATGATAAAGATAAGTACACCAATACACCCTCCCCCTACCTATCTGTTTCTCATTCGCTTTTCTCTCAAATTTTCTTTTTCTCCTTCGTGGCAGTCACGATTTCACCTCGATAGAATCATAAGTGAATTCACGCATCCAGGCACGCACGAAAGAGACGCATGCCGAATATATGCGCTTAAAACGTCGATCGTGACGCAAGGGTAGGTACTATTTCCATCGACGTAACTGACGTAGTTTTTGAAAAGGGGAATGCGTTTTTCCGAAATGCAAATAAAGAAATGAAAGAATATTACATTCGAAGATAAAATGTCGCTTAAAAATAAAGTAACAGAAATTGTGATTAATTAAAATGAATTCTTGTGAGATCGAGTGTTATAGAACGATCACACTTTGTTCCATTAAGAAATAATTTGTCTAATTTTTGAATCAGTCTAGACAGACCCTAATTAAACGTCCACTCCAATGAAAATGTTTTGTCGGTAAAACGAACGACGACGTTACGCTGCTTGCGAGCGAGCGAGATAAATCTTTATACCTTTTTTTTCGTCACTTTCCGGAAACTCTCTCTCTCTCTCTCTTTCACTGTCTCTTCGACTCTCTAACGAGACGTTTAGCAAGAACGATTAGCTCCTCTCCAAAGAGAAGCTTTTTAGCTTAAAGCATCACACGCTTGAACGAGTCGTTCGAGTGCACTTTGCGCCGATTTCTCAAGCGTGGATAGATACACCTGTATCCTTCAGTTTTTCGTGGAAGAACAATTTATGTCTCTCTTGGAAACCTGATCTTGAAATTTAATCGATAAACGTATCGTTTTATCGTATACCGAATACTTTTTTTCTTCGAGTTCGTGTTACAGGAAACAAAGAACTAATATCAAAAACAGTATTGGGTTCTCAAAATTAATAAAACCGTACTATTTTTTTCCTATAACTAAAAGAAATATACTTATGAAAGCAATGAATAATTGGCCAAAAGTATTGCATAAAATTTTCTCCTTCGTCACTGCGAACCACACTAAAAAAGGGCGTTTTCTTTTATGACAAAGCATTCTCATCTTCTAATAGCATTCTAACATTTCGTACGCGAATGTGACAAGACACACATGTTTGTATAATAAAAAAATAAAACATATGGAACGATGGTACTTGCACTTAAAAATCCTCATAACTTGAACCGTGTTTCAAGAATGCCATCCGAGGTTACCAGTATTTTACTTGTCAGCACAACTTTAATTCGACAACAGTGAGAACAAAAATGATATAGGGGAAAGTATAATATATTGTACCGGCAACTAAATTGTACCACCTCTAATTTTCCCTGTTAACGATATTTTTATTTAGTAATGTGAACATCAACACATGCGCCTGTAACGCCATTTACCTATTACTATTTTTATTTGATGTACGACCTTCATTGAATTAAGGAGATCATTACTTAGATTTTCGTACAGTTCCAAGTAATTTTCTGAAGTGATTCTTAAGATCATAATTCATCAGAACGTAAGTCAATATTTATGTTAATATCAAACATACACAAATAACATTAAAAATGTAAAGTGGGCCGTCGCTGTAGTTAATATAAACAATAAATCGTGCTTTTTCTTGCTACATAAAGATATTAAATCAATGATGCGTCGCATCTTTATTAATAACTTTTTATAAAATATCTATAATTTTAACTTCCATATTAGTTCTTTAGACTTTGTTAAACATTGTTGACTTCATAAATTACACATTCTCCTTCAAACAATTTTACTAAAATAACAATCTCTGTAAAAAACCTTGTACAAAGTACGCGACGGCCCGCTTTCTTCGTAAACGTTAAATATAATATAACATTTTGGTACGTCTATCAATCCAGGAACAATATTTAACATGTTTGTATAGATAATAAATAATTCTAATTTTTCGAAGGTTATCCATATACAATTTTTAGATAATTTTGGAAAATTGTTTATGTAGATACAGTAGGGATATAAAAATTTATTTTACTAATCTTTAATCTAAAATTTAAATCAATCGGTGAATTTATGATAACATTTAATTTATTAAACATTTTAATAAATTTATTCCATTTTTATTGTTTCCTAGTTCACAAATAACCGTATAACAACCGTCTAATAACCTGAATCAAGTACATAATTCATTTTCCTGCGCTAGAGTTGCTCCACCCCATGCTTCCATTCATTCAATTAAAAAATACAAAAAGGTAGGCTTCGCATATTGCCAGGTTGTATTTTTTCATTTTTCGAAAAAAAGCGGGCCGTCGCGTACTTTGTACAAGGTTTTTTACAGAGATTGTTATTTTAGTAAAATTGTTTGAAGGAGAATGTGTAATTTATGAAGTCAACAATGTTTAACAAAGTCTAAAGAACTAATATGGAAGTTAAAATTATAGATATTTTATAAAAAGTTATTAATAAAGATGCGACGCATCATTGATTTAATATCTTTATGTAGCAAGAAAAAGCACGATTTATTGTTTATATTAACTACAGCGACGGCCCACTTTACATTTTTAATGTTATTTGTGTATGATTTTACATAATTTTGTTATAATAAAAAATCCTTGTTTCAATTTAAAAATAAGAGCAATTATAAATTACAGCGACGGCCCACGTAACATTCCTATTGTTTTTTTATTTTTCGACATACGTAGACTATGATGTTATTATTTTCTATTGTCTCTCGAAGAAAAGTTCATACCTAAGCTCCATTTGACGATCTTTGGCGATTTTTTAGCTACTTTCATACTTAATAGTGTTCTTGAGTGCGTACTCACTAGAAAACTCTTAGGGATCCGAAATTGGATGCTTTTAGAGCAAAGAAATCCATGCGATTCCAAATTAAAATTATACATTTGGAGGAAGATTGCCGGCGTTCCAGTCGTATACTACGACCTTTTTCGAGGGGACCAGGTTAACTAGAGGACATGTTATATTATATTACAATGTGTATAATCGATGTAATAGGTGTACAATGATGGACAAATTTACCGAAAAAGTACATAACAGATGTGGTATACATTCAGACTTGTTGCAATATTATTCATAAAAACGTCTACGAAGATATGATAGTTCGCTCTGAGAAACTCCCGGAACGTATCCATATGAACTCATCTATACATTTACACACAGCGAATTTTACTTATTACTAATTCGAATCTTCTAATGAAGTAAAAAATTAAAATTATCTGAAAAATGATTACATAAAGAATAGTTAGTTCATATCTTTATTAATATGTCGAATGGGATTAAAATTAGTAAGTACGGGTTTTTCTAACCTGCTTGATAACCACTACCCTGTATCTCCTGCGTGTGACGGACGTTATAACGAAAAATTAGCAACTTCTTGTTATCTAAAATCTTCGATAGAATTAACCACGTTCTCAATTAATGAGAAAGAAGTCTACTGCCTTCCTTAATTATCCCTTCTAACCACACATCTCCTCTACGTTTCTATAGACAAGGAAGATTGCGATAGTACTGACGGGTACAATAAATAAATAAAATGTGATAGGTTAAGAATATCGACATGTCAAACATTCCAGCGCTAGCTAGATTCCCACCTGATATCGACGCTAACTCCACTGGCTTCACTAACGGCGAAATTAGGAAACTGGACAAAATTCTATATATATAGATATACTCGCAATGTTAACGAAAAAGGTCGGAAAAAAAAAGACTGATAAAATTGATATTTCATAAAATTTCAAAACACATAAATTAGATTATTAACTTATTGGAAGCCGCGATCCTAATAACTTATATATCAACGAAAGGGAAAAAGTTCCAGGATTATGATGAAACAAACCAAAATTATGTAGCACTTCGCGTCGATGAGATATTAGCATTTTAAGGTTTCCCCCTCCCTTCAAATTTACGATTTTGCTGTAAATATACCACCGGCGTTAGTCCGATTTTTTGCGACGGACAGCCTAACTGCCGTTAGTCTGTAATAATTCTTTCAAATATATTTAGGTTTCATCCAATATTCTTCCAAAAGTCAAATGTCTAAAAGTATTGGTTATACCTAATAAATAAGTACATTTTGTAGAATAATTTGTAAAATCTCGAAGACCTTTAATGTTCTTAAACCATAAATGAATGTAAGCCTATCATCGGTAAACGCAGTCCTAATGTCTCAAAATTCACGAAGTTCATGAACTACACAATCGACTTACAATACACAGAGAATGAGAAAACAAAGAGGAATGCTAGTAATCCTCGGACTATTCGATAGCCACGTGGTAGAACTCGATGATAACACTCGCAAGCGATTCACAATGGCGTTAGTGTGATTCCGTAGTAGGCCGAATGGGTAGGTTTGCTTCGAGACGATGGAGATAAAGCCGGAGGATCAAGGGCGAAGGCGCAAAGACGGAAACCTCCATCGGCCAAAGCCCCAAATCTGAGGGTCGTTGATCTCTGAGCAAACTGGATTGCTATTTACATAGAATGCAGGGAAACCACGGACGCGTACACTCGAGAGAGAAAGACAGACAGACAGAGGGTTTCCCAGAAGCGTCGACGTTGGCTTTCGTGCTCCACACCTTTCCGTAAGGTCGTCCTTCGTCTCTTCCAAGCTCACGGCATCCTTCTCTTTCGTCATCTCTTCTATCGCTCTTCTCGACGTACGTCTGGCACGAGTGCTACGCGGTGCATACGACCACCGACCCGAATGTCATCTCTCTTTCTATCTTTCTACTAGGATTTTGATATTACCTATAACCAGAGTAAATAAGACTAGGTGTAACTTTCCATATAGCCTAGTACGAGTTTGTAAATGTATATGTATGCGTATTTTGTGCGTGTATATATGTCCCAGTGGAATTGAAATATCAGTGATTTAAACATATCTCTAAGGATTTGGCAAAATACGAGAATATTACAAACTATCATCATATTTACAAAACCAGTTATTTATTGAAGAACCAGAGTGTGTCGGATTATGAAACAATTCTGCGACAATATATACAGTTTATTAATTTTTCACAATATTACGTCTCTTTCTATGCGCAACACACTCAGAGATTACAACAAACTAATGGTTTTAATTAGTAAAATAGTAAAATCTAATAATCGCTTTCAATATTTCTGATTCCATTATTAATAGCAATACTTGTGAATTGATTTGGGTTGCATATTTTTCTTGTTAATTTCATTTGTACGATGCATTTGATAAATTGTTCTAAAATATTCTGTAATCATGCATATGAAATATTATGCGTATTGAACTATAATTAACTCACTTATTAATATATTCCAACATTATAATATCTCCCGATAGTATACGTTAACTTTTACTGTTCACGATGTAAATTCGATGCATTCTCATTTCGTTACAACATCCAAATTAAAAAAAAAAAAAAGAAGAAATTGATAATAATTTAAAAAATCTCCATACATTTTATTACACTAAAGGAAGCTCGTAACGAACCTCTTGATTTACTTACAATTAGTCCGATTCGAACTACATCTAAAATCCATTTTATCTCTAAGAAATGGACAAGACGATAAGACACACGAATGATCAGCTCTTATGCGCTGAAATTTAAGGAGACCATGCGACCACGCACCATGCCACACCACGAACATTTGCATATCGCAAGAGCGACGGGCAATTACGGTAACCGAGCTCGCTCTTTAATCCTACGGACGATTAATTTTGTGGACCGGTAATCCCGCTCGCTCGTAGCGCACCCAAAGCAATGCTCTTACTTACCACGTCCCTTTGCGCTTTCCCGTTCTCTATCTACCTCTTTCTTTTTTCTTCTCTATCTCCTTCTTCTTCCCTCTCTTAAGATCTCAGTGTACGACTTTTGTCTTTCCACCCTCTCGAAACGAAGAACCGCTTTAAAAAGTTACCACTTTGTCGGTCGTAATGCGAGAAGCCGTTTTATATGTAAAATCTCTTTGTACATCTTTTTCTCTTTGTTTTTACAACTCGACACACCTACCTATTAATGCGATACTTATCGAGTTTCGTGTTTTCTTAAAGGAAAAAGAAATTTGTATGTATTAGTATACAGGGTGTCCGGTTCCAGGTGTCCAAGCGGAGAACTACATGTACACGTCAATGACTCGAGTCGAAAAGTCTGATACCATTTTTCAAAATTCGACTTAGTTAACGAGTTAACAATTAACAAAGATCGGCCAATTACGGCGATTAGCGAAAAAAGGCGGTTTACTTGAGCTTGCAAGTAATCAAGAAACGAAGCAGTAGGAGGAACAATCCGCAATAAACAACGTTACATGTCACTGCTTGCCGTAATTGGCCTATCTTTGTTTGTTAATAACTACTTAATTGTGCCGAATTTTGGAAAATTGTATTAGACTTTTCGACTCAAATCATTGATGTGCATATGTGGTTTTCCGCTTGGACACCTGGAACCAGACACCCTGTATAAGTCCACGTTCATTTCTATACGACTATTTTACATTTACTTAATTTATGTTATCGTATGAACATGAAATAAATACTGCGTATACTATATTATTTAAAAATTTGTATACCTAGTACAATCCTATAGTACAGAAATAAAGCGAAATGTTCCAACACTGCAATTATTTCATACAAAGTTTACTTTTAAAGAATAACCGAGAAAGTTAAAAAAAAAAAACTGCATGATTAACGACAAGCTCTAATTACGACGAAGGAAAGAGTACAAAAGATACGAAAGGAAAAAAAGAAAAGAACCGATCGAAAAGTTGAAGTTCCTAGTTACCATGGCACGATTACGGCGCACGCGTAATGAGTTTTCGGTGTACGGCCGAGATGAGAGACGGGACGTTCGTTACGTGACCCCTCGTGAGCCGAAAATCCTGAAAGTTGCAGAGAAGGTAGGTACGTGGCGTGCTCGTGATTCGCGTTAGAAGGATTTTCCTTTGCGAGTTTCGCAACCTCGATTACACACCCTCTTCCGTTGGTAGCGGTCCTTTTCGTATGACGAAGGGACCCTTTATGTCTCGATCCTTGTCCTTCACCGAAGGGATAATGGATCGGCTCTTCGAACGGGTTTTACGAGCTTTCCTTCATCCTGTTTACAAATCGTCAAACCAGAGACGAACGTTTCAAAACACACCGTCGTTTCTCACCAGAATTATTATTACGCGAACGATACTTGAATTACGTCTATCGTGTATTTAATAATTGAGTCATTAAACATTCTATCGGTATGATAAATAATATAATAAAATTGTTAACCATTCTAACAGTATTCGATGATGATCTGATTTTTAACTTAATAATTTTGTATTTTTTTTTAATTTTTTCGATTCATATGTCCATAAAACAAAGCAGTAGAGACAATTGATAGTTAAGTATATACATTTATTTTTCAATGACCGTATAAAATTTGTATAGTGAAATTATGAATGATTGTTAAGAAAATTCGTGTTAACATAAATAGCATAGGACTTAAATAAAAAGAAGAGGGGTTAGTCGCTGTGATCCGCAAACGGCTCATATAACGATACCTTGCACATCAAGTATTAATATTTTGAATCTCTTCGAATATTATTTTTGAAACCTTCTAAACATCTTTGCTAACGATTATTGATCTTTGATCACGTGCTAGGTATATACCATATATACAAAATAACCGAAACCAAACACTTCCACATCCTCGTGCTTTCCAAAGTGATCCTCGAAGTAATGACGGAAATAAATGAAAGCCATAAAAGAACGTCGAATGATTGGATCGACTCATTCGTCTCCTCGTCGTAATAAAACGATTTTTGCAAGATTTCGGGGTAACTCGACCATCGCCACGTTCAATTTATAATAATTATGACGATCGTTAGGCATTTTCGAGCGAATCGACCGATTCATTCGGCACATCAATTAATTTCTACACTTCTGTAAATCTTTCCTCCTTCTCTCTCGCTTTTATTAAATGCTCTTTTAATAACGAATATGCTTAGCCGAGTTCGCAGAGCACCCCGATATCCGTGCATAAAATTTTAAATGGTACCGGTAATCAGATTATTTCGCTATAATTAAATACACTCCGGGACCCCCACGAGCTTTGTCAATTTGGCTTCTATCAGATTTTCCGTCTCCACCTGAACCTCCCAACGGACCAACGTCATATACTCTCAATGTTCGTTTCGTTAATGAATGTGGTGGAGATCCAGGGAGGGTGGAGTAGATATAGGTTGGTAGAAAAAAAAAAAGAGAGAGAGAATAAAAAGCGTACGTCGAGAAAGATCGTCGAGAGTTTTCGATTGACCATCGTCGTTCGACTCGTTCCATTCGTGCGCGAGTATCTCTATGTACCTCTGTGTATTTGTGTATATGTGTGTATATGTATGTATGTGTGTATATGTGTGGGTGTGGAAAAGCATGGTCATCGATGGTGGTCGTTCTTTCTGAACGCGCGTGCTTCGAATGTTAAAACGTAGGGTGAGGGCAAATAGAATTTGCGATATCGTAAGAGAAGGGTGGAATAGTCAAAGTTCGATAACGGTGAGCTCGTCCAGCCAAAATTAAAAAATCGTATCGGTGATGTGACGTCTGTGTGCGTACGAGTATGTATGTATAGAATATATATTTTTGTTTTGGTAGAAAAGGAAGAAAAGAAATAATCTTGTTTCATAAACGAAAGATCAAGGGTACTAAGATTAATGAATTTGATGTAAATCATACAATCACCGGCTCAACGTGTTGCAATTAAATCGAGACGTTTATGTAGGTCGCATTCATTTACGTGATTGCACGGCAACGTTACAAAACCTCGTCCTGTCACTCGATTTTACGTTCCATCAAAACTGTAATTACGATTCCGACGAAACGTCCGAACGTGAACTTCGTTTCTCCGAATATAAAAAGAGAATTAAAAACATAATTTAGACTTATTTTATTATATAAAGGCAAGATATAGGGTTTTTCAAAAAACAAAATTATGTTTAGTTTAAGAAAAGTAACAAAATATACTCCTCTCGAATTTTTGGGGGGATTTTTGGAACCAGGCAAAAGAAGAGGGGTATCAAATTTTGACCGATAGCCATACCCCCTCTATTATCTAACAAGCTGAGTAAGCAAAAGAAAATATCGAAAAATTTGATATAGGTACCGACAAAAGCTACACAAAATCAAAAGTAATATTTACCATAAACATTTATCGGATCCTACGTGACAAATGACACAATTTAAAGAAAATGAAATCGTTTTAACAGTGAATAATATAATAACCTGATAATCGGTCAAGATGAATAAGAACTATCACGTATATACATCCCTTAACGCGTCTCGTAATTCTTAATCACGATATCACGGCGGCACCGGCTTGAGGTTAATTAAAACGGTGAAGCGCCCGTTTCATCTCGGCGTCGGCCTTGAAATTAACACAGCAGTTTACGTTCCGTGTTTACTTCGTGTTCATCGCAAGTTTGCATATTCTCCATTACACGTCACCTTTAAAGCATACATGTATGCGTTTATGTATATCTACACATATGTATAATATTGTAGCACGATGGTCGAGTGTTTTTGAGTAGGTATACCGGACACGAATACGTATATGTATACAGATACGTATTTGCTAAACACATACGTTACGTAAACTAAAAGATCCCACAAGAGAGCAAGAGAAAGAACCAGCTCGTATACAGGGTGTCCGCTTCCATGTAGTCAAGCGAAGGACTACATGTACACATCGATGACTTGAATCGAAATGTCTAATACCATTTTTCGAAATTCGACTTAGTTAACGAATTATTAACTAACAAAAATCGGTCAATTACGGCGAGCAGCGACATGTAACGTTGTTTATCGTGGATTGCTCCTCCTACCACTTCATCTCTTGCCTAGCTAAGAGCTCGAGTGAACCGCCTTCCTTTGCTAATCGCCGTAATTGACTGATTTTTGTTAGTTAATAATTTGTTAACTAAGTGGAATTTCAAAAAATGGTATTAGACATTTCGATTCAAATCATTGATGTGTAGATGTAGTCCTCCGCTTGACTATATGGAAGCGGACACCCTGTATATATGTGTGTGCAAAACGATAGAAATATTGGCCGAGTACCAGACCGAGGTCGAACTCACGACGATTAACGGACGACGAAGGGACGGTGAGAACGGGGTTACGAGGAAATTAATTAGGAATAAGACGCAAGGAACACGAAATCCACATTATACTTTTCACGAAAGTAGCCTCGTTCAACTCCTAAACACTGTTTACAGCCGGCCCGGTTTGCTCCGAGGCGCCGAGGAAACATTTAACGTTAAGCCTTCGTTCTGGAACGAGGATACGACGTTAGGGAAAACGGCTGATAAAATTCTTTATGACTAACTGTCACAAAGTTAAGAGATTAATTATCGCGATTATTAGGGATTGGCATCGACCATAATCGTATTAAAAATATAATTAAATCTGTTTCTTCTTTGGTAATAAAATTTTATTAAACATAGAGTCTACTTCACGGACAATTATAAAATCGAATAAGTTACTAATATTTAATTTAAATGCATTAATGTTATAGAAAATACTTCAAAAAATTGAAAAGTAACCTTTAATGGGTACATCTTCGTAAATTTATAGAAATAAAGAATAGAAACTACTGGAAAGTCCAAAAACACCAGTGAATGAACGCTTCCGATTATCAATGAAAAGTTTTCTACTAATGAATGAACGCATTAAAAAAAGATTATATATTTATCAATGTTTATGTTATACATAAGAAAAAAATATATTTTGTTTAAATAATAAGGAGTGTTCATTCACTGGTGAGTTGACCCTATTATGCGTAATTTCAATGAACTTTTGGTTTTTAGTCATCGATAACGTTGGGTTATAAATTGTATACAGAAATGTTTCTTTTCTTTTTCTCAGAACCTTTTGATTAAATTTCTGACATTTATAAACTAAAGAACGCTACAATTTTTATTTTAACTTTTCTCCATTTAGTACCTATACCTACAGTTTCTGAAATATTCGAGATAATATGAAACATCAAGTTTTCTTTGGAGTTGGGGTGTTTTGACCTTTAAGACAGCTCTTCAGCACGAACAAAGTATCGTTCGTTTACTGACATCAAACGAATTCATTTAAAAATTCTTTTAAATTTTTCTTGTCTGTAAAAAATATCGACCAAGTGATACGAACGTGCAACGCTGATGAAACTAACATCATCATTGTGAACATTGCTGTGCAGTATTTAATAGAGATAAGAATGTTGCAAGAAAATTGTTGACGTTGTATCAAAAGTGCAAGTCTTTCCATCGTGAAATTAAGACAGGAGAATCGCTCGCGCGGGACTTAGGCCGTGCGATAGCTCCGTAATCTTTCTCTTACTTTACCGACTAACTTCTAAGTAACTCCCGAGTCTGTTATCTCTACGCACAAAATATTACGCTGGTTTTGCCAGGCCCGTATCGGTGCTTAAGATAGTTTCGGATAAAACAAACGATGGGCATGTTGGTAGTAGGAGCGAGTAGGGGTAGCCGTGGAAAGTTATTTAATAAAAAACGATAAGACGGTAAGCGATAAAATCGGAAAGAAGACGAGAAGCCCCAAGAAAATTATATAGGTATAGGTATGTCGCGATAAAAGTTGATAAAGCAACGATTTTGAAAGTTCTCTTAGGGATTTGGAAAAGCTCGGGTTATTAAGAATTGTTGGATTAAACGTTCTATTTCCATTGCATTGCATTTATAATTTGAGAATCGTTAGATATTTTCTCCGTTACAAAATACAATCGAACCTTTGTATTGAGTGTTATGTCTAGCGAGATCTGGCCACTTAACTCTCCCCTAAACTTAGTCGCTCGTGGGATACTTGTGCCTATGTCCTATGCATCGGTACGGCGTTTGGTTTTCCTTCTTAGTCTAAAAAGTCACAGCAAAGAGAAAAGACATGCCTCCTTATACAGTCAAAGAATAAAGAACTAAGTGTTTTATATTTTAATAAAGCGCATTTAATTCACCATAATCCTAACAAGAATAATCGTCGGATTTTACTATTTTATTAAGTATAATTAATGATTTATGGAATCTATGAATGTATTTAACGATATTGTAAATCTGTATTATTTATTGTTAATACTAAAGAAATTTATTATTGTATTTTTCTTAGGCTATGTTATAACCTCTCCGATCGGAAACATTTTAACTTTTTTATAGGGTACAACTTTCCACATAATATTTTTCAATTTTTTATGATTTATTCTAGTTAATTAAAATTTAGTGCACATAAATTAATCTTGTCAAAAATGAGTATAAAAGTGGTCGGAATGTCGACCAGTGTTCTATAAAGGGTAAATTATTGTTACGTTATTCGTAGATATAACCTTAAAGAAATACTTAAGTTTACGATACCTATTCCGAAATTGTAAAAAATTCCTAGGCATTTGTCGTAATTATGGATTTTTCAATTTCACTGCGTCACGTGTGTACGAGAGAAAGAGAAAGCGACATTTACGAAAAAGCATGTCAACCGTGGCGATAATACAATGTGGAAATTTAATTAAACGGCTAGTAATCAATTACCGTTCGCTTCATAGAACCGCGATGCGTCGACGTTAAACGCGTGACGCGAACGCGGGAAATCTATGACTCCAAAACCGTTGGCCACCACTCGAAATCGATGCGATGGTGAACGTTCGCCGGATTACACGAATTATTTTGGAAATTCTTTTATAACGGTATGTGCCGTGGTACAAATCGAGAAAAAATGATGCATATGTAGGTGGCTTTCGAAAAAATATTTTTCTACCGATTCAAAAAGCGATTTCGAATCGGTTGAATTCTTTTACTTCAATTCTCTCCGTTTATTCACCCAGTCGATGAGTTTTTGTCGGTCAAACTCTTTCTATTGTAGTAACTCTTTTAGCCGTTTCGATACCGTTAGTGAACTATTTATTGAATTTTATCGAGTATCAGTTTTAACAGAATTACTTTTAAGTGAATCAATTTTCTTTTTTTACACGTCTCTATTTAATTCTCTCAATTTTCAAGTACTCGATCGTGTTATCATTTTCGACTCAATGAATTTCTTTATTTAAATTACGAAATTTAAAGAGACTCGATTCCTTTCATCTCATTTAGAAGTCTCCAATTGGATGATCGTCAACGGTGCCTATAAGGTGGGCAACGTTGTCCACGAGAGGACTGATAAGATCTCGTTGAGCCGATAAGGAAATAGGTAGCTTAAGAGGGAACATGAGCAGCCTTACAACGCGTGACACGTTGTCACGAATGCTCTCACGATGAAATTACATCGCGTGCTCTATCTACGATCTTCGACGAACTTCCTATCTTCGGTGAACGTCGCGGAACAATAATAGGAAAGTTTAGCTATGCTGTATCTTCTCCGGAACGGTAGATATATATATAGATAGATAGAGACAGAGAAAGGGAGAGAGAGATATAGACGTACGTAGAAATTTCAGTGAAATGATGTAGTTGAAGAGAATCGATCGTTGCTAAGTCAAAGACACGATAAACTAGTTACGCGATGTTCACAAATCGCGATAGATATATCAATACGAATCAAGTTAATTACTTGTAGGTATCATACTTTACTTTGAATTTTTAAATACATAATTTTTAATACGATGTTGCATTTTTATTCCAACTCAAGACCTCTCTCTCTCTCATTTACTTCCTTTAATTTTGTATTTATAATTATTGCGGTAGGTTCAAAAATTAGAAAAATGTACGAATAGAAGAAATACCTACTAAATTTTCATTGGATATCATAATGAAATGAAATACTTCTGAAATGAATTCTCGTGAGACTAACTACAGAAAATGTTATATAAAAATATCGGGTGTACCATCTAACTTTATCACCTATAACATTTTCATTGTAATAAATTTTGAAAAAGTGTTTTCTACCAGAATTGGATAGGTTTATGAAAGCCAACGCATAGTTAACATTGTTTGATTCCGTTGCAGAAGATTAACGAGGTAAATAAATCAACCTTTTTTTAAAAGGGAATGTTATATTTTATTTCTTCATAAATGGTAGCCATTTTTTTGACAAATTCGACGTTCTATAACGCTAAGCTATTAATCATAGATAAATAAAATATAGTAATTCATTAGAAAAAAAAACCAAGATTAACTCGTATCTCATCGATCTATACTATACTATCGATTGCCCCTCTTTCCAAACTGTACAACTTTCGTATAGTAGAAATCATTTCTTTGAAATTTCTATTAGATTGTGCACCCTGTAGTTAGCTGCAGTCATATATTGTCCGACAGGTCTGAAGATAGGGTGAGGAAAAGCCCGTATTAGATTTCTTATGGACATTTCGTACATATTGAATTAATACTATTTAAGATTACCTACTTTAATTAACTTTATATCGCTAAACATTCGTCTAAATAATTTTTTTATATTTTTTAACTAGTAACTAATAATGCATCTCTTCAGTTTTAAAACTTTGTATGTAATAAACAAAAGGGATATAGCAAATCTGTATTTTTTTTATCTTTAGTGACAGAGTAACACTGACGTAAGCCAAATGATTTAGGATTAAATTATATGTCCAACGTATTACTCTTAATAAAATGTGTTCTTAAGACAACTAATAATCTTGGCATTTAAGTAGGGTAAGGTTGCTCAAGTCGTACCTGTGCTTAAGTCGTACCTGTTCTGTATTTGGGGTCTTTTTTTTAATTTAGATTAATTTATATGACAACACAAAAATGTTTCAGATTTGTTCTACTAAATAAAAACAATATTTACACTAGAATCGAATAGCAAATATAGTTTTTACATATTTGCTAAATACTCATTGTTATGCAAGTTTCTTCTTAGGGGGTACGACTTAAGCAACCTTACCCTATTCACGAAAGAAGAATAGAACGTTTAAGTTATAGGTATTACGAAGAATCCCATCGTAATGCGAGATAAGTCACTAGGGGAATCCACCGAGTAGCCATTTCTTCGGTCATTGTTATCACGCGTTCATGCAAACATTCCTCACGGTCCGAGGGTGTCTACGCTAGCAGCGAAAGGCAAGGGGAAGTGCACGCTTGCGTGAAGCTTTGAAATGCACGCGAATGCAAGACTGGACGGGCAAGAAACTCGTAGGTACTTGTCGTCGGGGATAAACAACTTCGCTTCGCGTCGGCATAGAAAAGTAGATCGTTGAAAGAAAGAGCATTTCTGTGTCCACCAGACGTGGACACAAAGGTGTACACACCTTCGAGCGAGAAAAGAATAAAGTACGAATATCTGGATCGAGCGCTAACTAAAAGTTTGGTATTCGGACTCGATGACTTCGTTTCATATGCCTTGCTTTTATTCAATTATGAGTGTCTTTAAGAATTATTAATTTGTAAGAAGTTTTATTAGTATAAACGACATTACCTCGACGATTATAATTTTGTAATTAGTTTGCAGACAAGGAATTGATGAAACGATAATAATACCTATTTTTTTGTGAAGATATGTTAATATTTGATTAGGGATTACAGTATCATTTTATTATTGCC
Organism: Ancistrocerus nigricornis; assembly: GCA_916049575.1. Lineage (NCBI taxonomy): Eukaryota > Metazoa > Arthropoda > Insecta > Hymenoptera > Vespidae > Ancistrocerus > Ancistrocerus nigricornis. The sequence continues at coordinate 9,142,740 of OU696668.1, read as the reverse complement.
GGTATCACGCATATTTAAAAAAAAAAATTGCATTACGGTATTTCAAATAATACAGGCAATGCCAATGATAAGAAAAGAATTTCCGCTAGTTACATATTATAGAAAAAAATTAGAATCAGTGGGCTAGTTTATTCCTAATAAAATTTTAAATCTTACACATTGAAATTGCAATAACGATCTATTTATCCAATTCAATATATTTTATTTTATCTTTTGAAGACACACGCTTCTTCATCTAACCACAGACGAGGTATAAAGATAGACCTATCATTCTATGTACTAAAATACCGATCGTGCAAAAAAACAGACGTTCTCTTACGCCCTCTACGATATGGAGCGGTGAGTTTAGGAATCATGTTCGACCCAATAAACGAAGTTGGTAACATCAATGATAGAATAAAATTATTTGAAAAAAAAGAAACTTTTTAAAAACAAGATTTTATTTAGTGTACTAAAAAGATAATAATAAGAATATTTTTTGATTAAGACAGTGCTGAATGCTATTTATAAGTGGTCGTAGTTCGAATGGGTGGATCCTCGTAAAAAGTAGTATCAAAATTATGGCTGTAACACATATAATAGATTATGTTGAATTATTTATCTTAAAAGCTTGTTGCACGCGAGAAGGTATTAATATTGTTCGACAGAGATTATAAGTATCTAAATATGTATCTTTATTTTATTTTCACGCGACAAGCTTTTAAGACAAATAATTCAACATTAAGATTATATCGATTGATTCGATTGGTAATTCATATCAGTGAAAAATAATTAACAATCGTTATGTTTAGTTATAATTCCTACCGATTCGGTAACGCTGTTGCCTTTTTCCATTCTAAACCGATATTGTCACATACGACACTAAAATGGTAATGGGGCTACTGTTTATAAGATATCGACTGATTACCGTTGTTACACTTTTATATATTCTATGCTTGTATAGATTTTTGTATGTGTTACTGTAAGTTTGTCCATGGGCCTTGCTAGGCTTAGAGACTTTTTAAATAAAAAAAAAAAGTAATAGGGCTACGTATCCCCAGAACCGTGGAACAAAAATTTACATTGCATAATACGTCTATCCTATACCTCGTCTGTGATCTAACGAATATCTCTGTTGCTTTTATTTATTTATTTTTTTTTAAATGGTTTATTGACAGAGGCATGGTGTTACAAGTCTTGTGGTACAATTTAACAAATAAACATGTTAATAATTTTTATAGGTTTGTCCTTAAAATGGTAGTGGGGCCAGATGTCTCTGCTGCTAAATTAACACACGATTTAAGGATACATGGGATATATCAGCGGACGGTAAGATCGCTCGTGTTATCCACCGAGTCACGAAATCATTGATCTTACTACAGTAAGTTCAATCGTTTTAGATAAAATTGGGATGAAAAATAGAGATCCCGCTTGTTGCTAATTCTATTACACTTGTGTCTCTTCCTTCGACTTATAGCGGTTAATTCGAAACACGTACTACCCAAAAGAAAATAAAGAACTGGTCCTAATCAAGATCGATAGACTAAAACTAAAAAAGATAAATTAGAATAAAATCGGTCTAGTCGAATAATCACCCTAAAAATTATCATTCATTATCCATACCAACGATCGAACGAGACAAAATTAAAATAACATAAAATTGCATCGTCAAAGTTATAAATCCAGACAGATTTGATTAGATGATTCGGCATTCGTGAAACGTCGGTCTCGCGTGAACGAACCTACGTACTCGACAAGGAGCTATATCTTAGCTATCTCTTCGTGATTATCAAACGTCGATCACGCGAATATCATTGTGGAAACGTGCTTAGTCGTGTTTCACGTGATCGACTCGAGGGCCATGCGTTGCCTCCTCTTATAGATTACGGATAGATCCAATAGCCTGCTTAAATGAAGAAACGGTGCCCGCGTAAACTCGATCCGGATTGGCTGTCACATTTTTTCTCGAGTTCCATGATCGTAATAGAAAGATAGAAGTATCATCCTCGTGCACGCCGTTCGTCACGTGCTTACGTGCCTACACTTACGTGCATCGCGCTCCGATACGATCTTTTATACACTTGTTTTCGTAAGTCTCTCGAGCTGACTTCCGAGCCGACGTCGTCATCGTCCTCTTCGTTCGGTATCAAGTGACTTTTCTTCGGATAGTCTCGTTTCGTAACTATTTCGAAATAAAAACAAATTATTACAATTGTTCATTTTTTTTTTTTTTTCAAGAAAAAAATAACGACAACATTTCGGGATATATACAATTCAATTTTCGGGATATTTGCTCGAAGAAAGAAACGTCCAACCTTTGATCCTAATGTACTTTAAAATACATCATTCGAATAAAAAAAGTATATTGAAATATGTTAAATAAAGGAAATAAATAAAAAAATATGTTAAATCAGATAAAAAAACGTTAACGAAAATGTATTTAATGCTACACAACTTTTGTTTGTACCAATTTTGTATACGATCTATAAGAAAAATGTATAATTATTATCGATTATTTTTAATATCCCTCCCGATTACAGTACTTAAAAAAAAATAGAAATGATGTGCAATTCGTCACTCACGATTTAAAGCAGGAAAAGAAAAGAACAACAACAAAAAAGAAAAAAACAGACCAACAAATGAATATTTCGATCCGGGATATCGCCCGTTTTGTAATCGGTAGTACATCGACCCGAATACAGTTCCTTTCTTTTTGTCTCCTTTTTTTTTTTTGTTCTACGCTCCCTTCTTTTCGTACAGATTTTATACTCAGTCGGATCACACGTCGAAGCCGTTCACTTTTACGCCCGGGTGCGAATCAGGCCTACCGATACATGTACTCCGATCCTCGACTTCCAAGCTGATGAAAAAAATCGACGTTGAGCAACCCGAAGGTGTAACTATTACATCCCTTCGTAGAAAGCACGTGATCTTGCTCTATCGCACTTGTACGTTTATACGTATACGTGGAATCGTCAGTGCGAATCGATGTTATGCCCTTTGGGTGCTCTAAAATCGGCATTTTGAACTTGCTACGCTAGTATAAAAGAAAACTTAACTATTTCTATCATTAAAAGTAAAAAGATAATATATAAAATTTTAAATAAAAAATAAATGTATTATAACGTATGGAATAAATAGGTATATAAAATATACAGAATATACAGAAGGCATTTTGAACTTGCTACGCTTTGTGATAGTATAAAGAAAAACTTAATTATTTCTATCATTAAAAGTAAAAAGATAATATATAAAATTTTAAATAAAAAATAAATGTATTATAACGTATGGAATAAATAGGTATATAAAATATACAGAATGTACAGTCGTATATAGGCTATAGTAAAAAAAAGAAGAACAAAATGATAATGAAGTAAAATGGCAGTAAAAAAAGGTACTCCGCGTTTCATCGAAAAATAAGAATGCCTCGTGTCTTTACCTTGCGAATAAATACTCCAGAACTGTCCAAGTGTGAGTAAAAAAAAAACTATGGAACCGACTCTACGACCGACGGTCGTAGAAAGCGCGTCGCGTACAATACAAGAAAACTGTTACGGACAATATGCATCGAAGCGATTAGCCGTAAAATGATTACGCAGCGTATACGGACACGTTCGACGTTTTTACACCGGTTTGGTCGATAATTATCAGTCGCATAAATATCTCCGAAATCATTGGAGTCTGCAAAAAGATTTTTATTACTAAGGTCATCGAATGGTGCTTACGAATTTGCTAGAAAAAATATACAATCTCTTTCAATTTTTACAATGAACTAATATGCTTTCTTTTATAATAAAAAAAAAAAAAATTATAACAATTGCGTTCCAGAAAGAGATAGCAAAACTTCTTGTCACGCTCCGTTTGCGCAATAACAAAGGAAGATATCGTCCATCAAAATAAATCAAAATGTCTATGTCTCGCAGATAAAACAAAAGATATGAAACGTTTATCGTTAAAAATCAATACATCGGATTATTAAAAAGGATTAACAAACGCGATCGTCTTCCTTCCTATCTCGAGATAAATTTCTTTTTGCGACTTTTCGAAATTTACAAAAAAAAAGAAAGCATTACGGAAAATCCCAAAAGAAGTTTCTGAAACCTTGAAAAAATGATAAAGAAAAAAAAAAAAAATCTGGCGTGAGTCGATACGAGAACGACGACGAGGAGTACGCGCATGGTGGAAGTCATTGAAGCACGTAGAATTTAAAACACTCTCGGACAAGTGTACGCGACGATATCGTTCTCTACAGGGTGAGTCAATAACTATTGTTCATTCTAGATATCTTTTATATTGATGTTACGACAAGAAGAATAACAAAAAAAAAAAAACTGCTCCTTTAAACGTCTCATACGATGAATAACGAACTCACTTGCATGCGTCACGCAATTCATCATTTGCGAAAATTTATTAGCGATATCCTGATACAAAGATATATTTTCGGGACAGACGATTATTGTAACGTAGCCTTCTTCATATAAATTTCACGTGTCATGATATCCGTTTTATAAATTATTATTTACCGCAAGATAAATAAAGAAAAGAAGAAAAATAAAAGGTATGGTATTAAAATCATCCGAGAGAGAGGAGAAAAAAGGCTAGAGAGAAAGACAGATAGAGATAAAAAATGAATAGTACTTTCTCCCCGCGAGAAAAAGGAAAATTTCGCTAGGAGGAGGTGAATCTCGCGTTGACGGGTCGCGCGCACGAATTAATCTATCGTGGACATAAGACATAATGACATTGAGCTCTCTTCAATTACGGTCGGATTAGCAGCGCACGAGGGGTCCCCCCTCTCCCCTTCCGTACAGAATCCGTACCCAGTGTCCCTTGCACGCTCTCTCCACCTCGTGCACAATCTGCCACGGCCTTTGAAACGCTATATAAAGTGACAAACTTCCTCGGTGGCTCGGTATTAGCGTTAACACGGTATCACGATCAGACCAGCGACGTTTTCGTTGGTCCTTGGGCTCCGGTCGAAAAGGGGGAAGAAGAAAAAAAGAAAAGAAACAATTCGATAAACAAAATCGATCGACTTTCTCAACGTTGTTCATCGATCGTGCCGAGTGTGTCCAGTGATTTATCTATGTCGATTCATCGTACTTGACGAACGTGTGTCGACCGATTCCAAAATGAGTCTTCGTTAAATAATAATAGGATAAACTAAGGTTGAAATAAGCTTGCCGATCTCGTTTTTTTACTCGAGGTCGCAAATTCGTCAAGAAGTTTCACACGTGCCGACCGTTTGCTTTGGTTTTGTTCATTTTTTAAGATTCGGTAGGTTTTCTTCTTCTATACTGGTAATTTTTACCTTGTTTTTTTTTTAATAATTCATATGAAAATCCTTTCGAAAGGTATTGGTTTCTTTTACGTAAGGACGAATATAGGTTGCTTGCCTATTACCACCACGCGAGCAATAACGTTGACGGTGCGACACCGTGTACATGCTAATCGATCGAGCGTTCCGTGTGGATATACATACATGACGCTTAAAATCTAGTGATCTTTTTCTTTCTTTCCTGTTTGTTTTATCTAATTTCTTTATCTTCAAATACACGAATGGTTAGAGATGCTTTATTACGGTAGATTCAAGCGATAATTCAGTCGCATTGATATTATACTCACGCGACTGATTTAAATCGTTACTGGCTATTTGACACGCGATTTTTTTTTTTTTAAATAAAAAAATATAGTTTACATTAATAAAAATCCGTGATTACTTTCAACGATTATTCTCTTGTCACGTGACATCCGTTTGTCGAGACGATATAGCTCGAGATATATTTGGAAATATCGATTTTCTAATTTATTTCACCGCTTATCGCCTAATCTTTAACGTCATAATCGCGATTAGTAAAGTAGCAGTGTCGAAAAGTCGACGAACGTCGCCATTTTCGGAAGTTATTTTTATCGGCCTCTTATCGACGTTCTATCTTAACGGCGGATCCTATCAATCGAATCCAATAATACGACCTAATCTCCTGCAAACAAAGAATTTATGGTGCTCTCGACGAATGCTACTTTTAACTAGTTTAATCTCCCGAAACTATTTTAATTATTGGTTATACAATGTTTAACTTACAATTTTACGGTCGATCTCGCACGAAGATAAAAAACATTGATTTCACGAACTTCATGAATATTTAAAAACGTCACGGTTAATTTCGTTTTTGCGAGAATCGTTATCAATATTCCTTCATTGATGAGACATTTCCAATCGTTCATAAATATTTAAGAAAATCGTGCCAATCCATTCGACCGTCTTAAATGGCTTCGTTAGAATGCAAAAAACGATAGACGATATTAACGATACCGAGAAGGAGACAAACCAATCTAACGACAATGCTCTCTCTTTCTGTCTCTATGTTACAGGTGGCAAAATCATAAATATGAAACACCTCGTTGTACTAGTTTGCATAATGCTAAGTCTTCGGGATTCCACGGCACTTACCAAAGGATCCACGGATTACGAAGGTCTGTTATAATTTCCGAATTGCTAAATGCTTTCGATGAAGCTCGCTTTATGAGTTATTGGACCGTTCGTATTCGATGTCGCGTTACAGATGCCCGGTTTAAGTGTGTACGTGGACATTTTCGTTTAAACTTTGTAATTACATTTATCTGGATAATTTAACCTAAATTTCATTTTAATACAATTATTCCATGCAACGTTGCGAAGCTCAAGGTTTATTAATAAAAGGAGAATGAAACTAAAACTGTGATGCTCCTAATGAATAATTGTAAAAAAAATCGAATCGACATACTCTTCGAATCAACATACAAATTTTACAAAAAAATGGCAATAATACAAATACAAGATTTTAAGATAGTTAAACTAAAACTACGATGTTCGTGACTAATAATTTTCAAAAAACTTCGATTTTGAATACCGTGCCTCTCTTTTGCCATGAGTAAATAAATAATGATTTCACACAAAAAATTCCTCCGTACTTCTAATAATCTAAGAACTAATCAACTGTACATACTTAAGCCGGACACAGTTCCACGAAGCATGTAATTCGCGAGTTCTCCTTTTTTTCTCTCCCTCTTCTCTAATTATGAGAAGAAGAATGGTGCACGGATCATTAACGATGGCACGAACGTTGCGTAAACATTTGGCTTCAAACAATTCGTTCGAGTCCAATAACGTGGAAAAACATATGTATCTTAATCAAAATGAATAAGTACCTAAATAAAAAAAAAATAAAGAAATAAAGAAAAAAAAACGATAATATCGTTGCAACAACAAAGCGATTTGATCTCTGATTAGACACATCCTTCTGGATGAAATCCGGCCAAGATAATCTCCAAAGGGTTCTGGCATATCGCGACACCAAGGAGCGTGCGAAAAACGTGATCATATTTGTCGGTGATGGAATGGGTCCGAGCACGGTCACGGCTGGTCGTATTTTAAAAGGTCAAATGAAAGGTCTCTCCGGTGAAGAATACAAACTCTTCTTCGAAGATTTTCCCAATACAGGATTTTCCAAGGTAAATATAATTGATTTAATCTTTAAATAAACAAAAAAAATTGTCTTGTAATCACGCGACGTCGAAAAATTGTCAACGATCGATCGACTTTTTCGAATTGCACGATGTTACGTAGTCATTTTTCCCGAATAATGATCGCGCAAGAAAATTCCGTTTTTCAACGAACTCGCTCGAACAAATAAAGCGAGTGGAATGCAGTACGGTTATATTAAGAGAGATAAGAAACTTTTGCTTGCGATAACTGCCATGGCACTTTTGCATAAACCTGCATATCTATCTAATTTTGGTAATAATTTTTTTTAGAATGAAGGTATATAAAAATTGTACGATCACAGTTTTTATATTAGACCTTTCGCTTCTTATAACAAGTGGTTACATTTTCTCCTCTCCCTGATTCCTCATCGATTTTGATGATCTTGAAATATGTTGTTAAGTTCAATATTCTGAACAACTTTTCCTCATACATATAACCGCCACTCGGCTTTAGTTTCCAAGATATTTGCAAAAATACTTTGGAAATTTCTTACTTTGATTTTAAGTTTGGGTCGAATCTGGATTGTGTTTTGAGTTATTTGTTGGTTATTACACAACCCAGATATAACCTTAACTCAATTTTAAGTAGATGTATAGAGTAATCATACTTGAAAATCAATGATGTCCGAAATACCATAAAATAATATCAAAAATATTTTTGGAAATATCTCAGAAATTAATGCCGAGCGGTGGTTATATGTATAGGGAAAAGTTGTTTAGAACATTGTCTTTAACAACATATTTCAAGGTCATCAAAATTTCTGAGGAACCACTAAAGTAAATAATTATCAACTCTTATAAACATTCCAAAAACAACCTGAAAAATTTAGTACCGATCCCCAGGGAACGATGTGGTAGTTAACGTGTAAAACAAATCTAATGCATATTTACATAAGGAAGTAAAAACGTTTTTTGTTTTTTCAACACCTTTTTTTTGATCGATAAATAACAATACCATCCGTCAACATTTTTTTTGCCGCGCAACGACGGCAATAAATATTCTTTAAACAGATGGCTGACGTTAAAAGACACATATCACGCGTAATTGTCGAGTAACTCACGGGCGGACAATGTTCCGCATACGCGAGATAATCGTCGTCCGCTTGACTACTAAATTGTTAAGATAAGACTCCGGTTGTTTTACATAAGCTTTGGAGAGGAGATCAAGAGTTAACAATCGGTGGTAGGATCTGGCACGCTAAATCACGATGTCGTACCTAGTTTTATCTCGAATCGATCTTACTCTTCTTATGTGTAAACAGGGTGAAACGTATTTAGCTATTAAATTCACTTATAATTAATTATGATGTACAGAAAAATTTATAAGTAAAAATATGTGCACCATATCTTAATGCTAGTACTATCTATATCGTGAAAACGACGAGTCGCATGATCCTTGTTTCACTATTTTGAGAATAATAAAAAATTATTTTTGTAGGAATTTTTTTATTCGATATTATTGACTAATAATAAAGAATAAAATATTTTTTTAAGTACTTGTCAAGTATACAGGGTGTCCGGTTCCAGGTGTCAAAGCGGAGAACTACATGTACAAATCAATGACTTGAGTCGAAAAGTCTGATACCATTTTTCGAAATTCGACTTAGTTAACGAGTTAATAATTAACAAAGATCAGCCAATTACGGCGATTAGCGAAAAAAGGCGATTTACTTGAGCTTGATACTAATCAAGAAACGAAGCAGTAGGAGGAACAATCCGCAATAAACAACGTTACATGTCACTGCTTGCCGTGATTGGCCTATCTTTGTTTGTTAATAACTACTCAATTGTTCCGAATTTCGGAAAATAGTATTTGACTTTTCGATTCAAATCATTGATGTGCACATGTAGTTTTCCACTTGGACACCTGGAACCAGACACCCTGTATAAATGGGGTGAAAATAAGTAAACATTTAATCTTTTTTAATCCTTAAACCTTTTTAAAATCGATTACACGATTTACCTGTCAGAATTTCCCTGTCAAACAGTTAATGGATCTATTTTACACGATAAATCATTCAGATAACGTGTCTAAAGATCATCATACGCTTCAAGTTTATTACCCGCTAACCCTTGTAAGTCTCATCACCGTACATTCCTTGATCATGGCATTAGACGCTCGATATCTTAATTCACATGAGCACGTTACAATTTTATTACCATCGTTTCAGACGTACAACGTGGACAAACAAGTACCGGACTCGGCAGGCACGGCTACGGCGATGTTTGCCGGAGTGAAATGCCGATATCGAGTTATCGGATACGATGCTAAGGCTAAGTACAATCATTGCGATAAGGCGATCAATCAATTGAGTCAATTGACTACGATCGTTGATTGGGCACAGGAAACTGGCATGGACACAGGTAAGTGTAGACTATTAGATTCAGAGTTCGGGACATTCAAATTCTAATGTCGATAACCGCTACGATAATAAATCGATTGATCTAGCTAATAAGTAAATCGAAGTAAGAAGATACATTTGATCGAATGATACTCTTTTTTTTCTCTTTATTTCCCAATACTTACACGAGTTAAAGGAAATTTCAATTAGAAGCTATAAATTCCAAAGTGATAGTAAAATATGGATCGTAAAACCTAGAGTCTCGATAACAAAAGTAAAGATATCCGGCTGGATATACAACTCAAGGATTTAACGATAGGCTAATCGCTGGTAGTCCAATGATAACTTAAAAATTTTATGAATGGTAGCAGATAAAGCGAATGGGAATCGACTTACGTTGAACTTTATGCTATTAAGGAAAAAAATATTAAGTTAACCACTTAAATTCGTGATTTTTTTAACGGTAACGCGGCTCGCGCGAACTTCTACGGCGCGAATCTATTAATTCGGCATACATCGAGCGTCACGGACGTTCGAGTACTTAATTAAGTATCTGTGTTGAGTGGACCTTGTTAAAGAGTTCTACACAGTGAAAGTACATTCAATCAGCCGGGGAGGTCGTGAGCCGACCTTCTCCTCTTATCGAGGACGATTCTACCACGGCCATGACTGATTTCTTCTTTCGGGAAATGAAATTAAATTTTATGCGAACGTTGACACGTTCGGGCCACCATTTGTCTATAACCTCGTTCGATATCTCGTTCGTTTAACTGACTCGAATCTTAATGTTTGTAATGAGTTAACGTTTTCGCGTTGAGAGAAACTAACTAGCGAATGAACACATCGAATGAATTTTTTTTTTTTTAAATAAAATATATGAGCCGTTTCTTATGAAAGTTTTTCATGATTCTAATTTTTATAACAAAAACAAAATACCATAATGTTATTACAATTACTTTTTCAAACTCTGGACTTATACCATTTTTAAATGAAACGGCTCATATATAGGGCACCTGCCACACTCGAAATATATAACCAATTTTTAATATATTTTATAATTTCGTTCATAGTCGCGATCCATTTTATGCAATTAAAAATCTCAGATACGAAAGAAAGAATAGTTACGAGCGAAAGGATATGTTAGAGTAGAATAAAAATACAAAATCAATCCAGATCCAGTCGTTCTCCAGGTTTCGTCACGACAACCCGCGTGACGCACGCCACACCGGCCGCGCTTTACGCTCACACGAACAATCGTGATTGGGAATGCGATTCCGAGATACCGAAAGAGTACCAAGATTGCACGAAGGACATAGCGAGGCAGCTCGTCGAAGATGCACCAGGAAATAACCTGAAAGTACGTATTACATATTACACCTCTCCCCCAATTTACACGGAATTTTTTAAAAAATTAATGTTTTACAAAATATCTTATTTTCATTTTACGTTGAAATAGATGACTGAGTTATTCAAATTTTACTATTTTTTTATTTACACGGTTTTTTATACAAACAGACACGATTTCAATTTACACAGTGTTCCTAGGAACCGATCTTCCATATAAATCGAGGATAGATGTATCTCCAAATGGGTTCCTAGCATCGTTCTTAATTATAACGATTATTTCGCTGAAGTAGCGAATCAAAGCGAATATAAAAGTGTAATTGAGGGTTGGGAGTCTTTTATAGAAGACATATCCGGCCCTTTCAGTCGTACAATTGTCGCGATCGCCCTATTCGTGAGAACGGAGATAACTTTGATAGTCGCGTGTGTACAACTTTTGGGATTTCTGCAATTGGAGAGATTAGAGAGACACTTCTGTCTCTATTATTACCTATCTCGTATCAAATATACGACGTTTGACTATAACACCGACACCGAATCAAGCTTTTATCTTTCCTTCCGTTAAATCAAACACTCTCGTTAAACGATAAGCGAAGTTACTAAATGAATATTTTCTAATGGTAAAGGTGATAATGGGCGGTGGTGCTCAGCATATGGGCATGACGACGCAGAAGGTAGATAAGGACACCTGCATTAGGAACGACGGTAGGAATCTGGCCGAGACGTGGATTAAAAATAATCCCGATGGAAAACTGGTCACCGACGCTGACGAACTCATGTCCGTTGACATTGCTAACACCAACAAGATCATGGGAATCTTCGCACCTAGTCACTTGCCTTATCACGCTGAGAAGAATAAAAATGCTCCATCCTTAGCAAACATGACGATGCAGGCTATCAGATTACTCAGGAAGAACAAGAACGGATTCGTTTTGATGGTAAGCGATATTGTCTCAACGATTAGAGAACCATCAAGGTAGAAATCAAAAGGAATACATCATTGGCCGGTGTGGCGTTGGAGCTTATTAACTTTTTGATTTCACCTTAATGCGTTACCTACTAGAATTTCAGTTTCCCGGATGCCAGTCAAGGCCGTAGCACTTGACCGTATAATTCTATGCGTAACCTTAGAAGAACGTTGATGCACCAACCGTATGCGACTTGTTCAAACGATTCCTTAATCATACAGTGACGCGTTACGGATAGGATGCACAAGTGCAAGTCGTTGTTTGCACTAGATTGATAACGTTACGATACCTTGATATAATTGGATTAAATTGGTAGCATAGATTAGTATTCCTTAATACCGCAGATTGTAAACTCGTTTAAACAAGAAGTATCCTTATAATCTTTAAAGCCATAAAATTGTCTTTTCGCAATAAACAAAATCTCCTAAAACTAAGAACAAATATAAAGAACGTAATGAGTTATGTCTTAAAAAAGATACCTACTCGTTGAATTACTCTAGAATTTTATAACCGGTAGCTCTATTGCAAGTACAGGGTTAGAACAGTTGCAAACTCATTCATGGGTATAACGTGATTCACTTATAAGAATAGTAATCGTTGGATCGTTGACTTCCGTCAATTCAATTTCCATCCTCTCTCTCTCTCTCCAACCGACTATATGTCATCAACATTTCGAAGAACACGTTTCGTACTTGAACTTCGTCAGCTTCGAAGATCAGTGTCAATCACCCTATACATGTTGCACCATCACGCATCCACGTCACATGCAAATTTCATTGGAACGATTTTACTCGTTTGCTAGGTCGAAAGTGGGAAGATAGACATAGCGCATCACCACAATTACGCCGAGTTGGCACTTCGCGAGGTGTCCGAGCTAGAAGAGGCTGTTCGAGTGGCCGTTAAACAAGTGAAGCTCCATGAGACCTTGATAATAGTCACTGCAGATCATTCCCATTCCTTCACGGTGAACGGCTATCCAGGTAGAGGAAACGACATACTCGGTTTCGCGAGCAACATAGCTAATCCAGATGTGCAGCGTTACGAGACGCTCACGTACGCGAACGGCCCAGGATTTTTCTATCATCGTCGAAACGACAGCAACAACGTTAACGAGACCTGGAAGAGGCTCGAAGATGACAAGAATCGTGATAATATCTTCTATATGCATATGGCTGGCCAGTACCTGAAGGACGACACGCACGGTGGCGAAGATGTTGGAGTTTACGCTATTGGTAATTTTATTTTGTAATTTTTCTTTTGAAGTTAATATAGTCGAACATAGTTATCGAGATATAATAGTGCTAGAAGATACAATTTATAGAGGATAAAATGTACAGGATGTAAAAAAAATATATGTCACGGTTATCATAGGATGATTCTACACCTATGGATCGGCGAAGATCCATAAAAAAAATTTGCCCCAAAATTGTCCTTGAGCTTGAAATTCAAGGTCTAAAGGTCTACTCGTCTAAAGGACCAAAAGTGCTGAGGGCTCAAGCTCAAGGACAATTTTGGGGCAAATTTTTTTTATGGATCTTCGCCGATCCATAGGTGTAGAATCATCCTATGATAACCGTGACATATATTTTTTTTACACCCTGTACATTAACTTCATAGATGAAACATTTCAAATTATCATTAGAAACAAAGAAAAAAGGAAACAATTCTGATTATTTTTGACAAATTTTGTTAATTTTCATAACTTAAAAAAAAGGAATTTTTATTTCGTAAACTGGTATATGTTTCATTTTTAGTTGATAAAAAAATTCGTAATTTTGATGTACTTACTTTTTGAACAAATAGGTTATTTTAGCCAACGGGTAAAGAAATAAAGCTGTTGCAGACTAGATGCAAGTTCATAATATTTGGCTCTATATCTCGAGTTAATCTCTTCTTCGATTCGTAGTTATTTTTCTAATTAACGAGATTCTAAATTTGCATCGATCGAATAACCCGTTTAACTTGCATATTACAATACTTTCCAAATAATTATTAATAATAATTACTAATTTTCAGGTCCTTACTCCCAACTCTTCCGTGGTACTTTTGAGCAAAACTACATAGCTCACGTGATAGCGTACGCGGCGTGTTTCAAAAACTGGCCATCGCATTGCGACAGCGCGTACAGCAGATACTTCTACGAGTTATCGAGCATGAGGGGACACTCCTCGGCGTCAAATGTTGCTCCTACGTACGCAATGATCACGATACTCACCCTGGTGTTGGCCCTAATGAGGCCTTGATGAACGATCGTGAAGCGTTCGTAGTCTGTAGCTAAGTGTACAAAATATTTCTCTTAAAGCCACGAACCGTTCTTGATTCGTTTATCCTCCATAACTCGATTCGTTTATTACACTAAAAAAAAAAGAAAATTTTACGATACAAAATCGAGTATCGAATCGTTTGAAAAAAATAAGCAAAAAAAAAAAAAGGTTATTTTTTATCGAGTTACGGGGGATTTTTGCAAATAACTTTTTTTATTACATATTTTTGACGTAGATTCTTCTTCCTTAACCGGGAAATAGGAATATTAGACGATCGTTGATCCGTGTTAACTCACCTGTATCCACAGCGAGGCCAAATACCCACTATGTGATGTTATTTATTCTATGTTAATATTTATTAAACGGCGCAGCTAGCAAGATCGACTAGCTCTTCAACCGAGATGTATTTTAAAATAGTCATGTAGAGAGTAAGTGACAGCCGCGATTTTCGTGTCACTGTCTACGATATAATAATCACGTTGCCGCATTATTCTGGCGTTGTGACAAGTGTGCGCCCGCGCGCACACTCGCGCGCATATCTCCACTTAACGTACTGATGTGACCCTGACGGAAATGGTACAAAAAAAGATGCTCCTATGTCGGTTAACGTATTTCTATAAGGTATTTTATATTCTCCGGACGTTGAGAGAGAAATTTTCTCAAAATTTCAATGACTCTAATAAGTTTTCATTCGATTTCGAACAAACGAGATAAGAAAAAAAAAAAAGATTTTTGCCAAATCAATTTCTCTCTCATTCGTCAACAGCAATACATATTTTTGAAATAATAATACTAATACTTACACAGAAAATAAAGTACAAGTCCGTATACATACGAGTTTATACATAATGTTTAACAAATGCACGTTTACGTCGTCGTTGGGGGATAAAATAAATAGAGAACCATACTTGTTGTCGAAAATGGACAAGAAAACAATGTCTTTTTATGTTCAAATTTAAAGATAAAACAAACTTTGAATTTTCACTTTCCCTTGACGATAGCGATGTAATAATTTTTATAAATAAGTGGTGCAGCATCGTCGCTCACAAAATTCCTGTCGGGTTTTACGGAAGCGAATGGATTTCTCCGTGGCTTTAAAATCTCTTCCACTTCGGCTATCGATTTGATTCTTGCCATTTCCCATGGAATTTCATGAGCCGTATATGACGTCACGACAATGGGAACTCGAAGATCGCACATTCGTTGAATACTTTCGGGCCACGTGTCTTTGCCATCGTAACCGGTCCTTCGATACAAGCCAGGATTGAAGAGGCACAGTATATCGGGCTTGGTGAACTCTTTGGTACGAGCGAACTCGTGATAACATTTTCCAGATTGGAAGGACACGTTAATCGATCTACCGGAGCGTTTGCAATCGAAGCACGTTTTGACTTTGGCCAAAAGCTTGACAGGAATGGCAGGTAGTTGCAATTCAGGGCCAACGAAGACCAAGGACAAGGTCTTCAGCTCGGGCATGAAATGTAGGAAGAGTTTCTCCCAAACGTGAAGATCCATGCACTCGAAATGAAACTCTGCACCGATCACGTGAATCGTGTAAGCTTCGATGCTTCGCCAAGAAGGTGAGGAGGTCTGAACGGAGTAAAGGGTTGTCAGGGGTACGGTAGAGAGTTGGGACAGGGTGGAATAAGTGTGACAATCCATGCGGCAGTAATAGGACGAGCCTGTGTAAAGCCGTGCCATCAGAAGGTCAAGATTCTCGGGTAAGGTCGAGGTAATTTTTTCAGGGACTTTTGGCACGTATGGATCGACCCTACCGTGCCTGTGCTGCATGAATAATATCTTTCGAAAGATTTGAAAATCCTGGCACCACTTTTTATGATCGTCCACGTGCTCGTCGCAATAATAATCCATCGAACAGGTCGGACAACACTTCAAATCGCTGGACGAGTCCCGACAAGTGCGACAGACCGGTGGATAGAGTACTATCTCTCGTTCCCAGAGCGTCAGTGCCCTGTCCATACCACACTCGATTATTCTAATCAATTCCAACCGGTAAATACGATAATGCTCGGCTGAAAATTCTTTCGCAGCTGCCAGTGCACCCTCCGTACGGCAAATTTTCGTGAGAATCTTACAGAGATTCCGATGCTTAGAGAGACCCTCTTTTTTGTGCTTTATCGAGCAGTACGATACCATACCGCAAAATTCGCAAACGATTCGCGATACTTCCATACACACGAGGCAAAGGCTGGACGCGAAAACGAAACGTGGCCAGAAATTTATCACGACCGCGTCCTCCTCGTCGCTTTCCTCGCATTGACCGCTACTGGGTGAACGAATCAGAGGATAGGTTAAGCGCGAGTATATGTTTACGGGCTGTATCGAGTCGTTGAATTTTTTCTCCGTGTCGTTTGGCATGATTTTCTCCATTTTTTCTTCGACCTTCTTCGCGTCCGTTAATTTTAAACCTTCGACGTTATCGATGATTTTTTTGTCGATAATCGTATTTACTGTTTTTCCCGGTACGTTCCCTTTTTTCGAAGCCTTCTTCTTGCGGCCCATTTTTGGAGCTACGAAATTAAAAAAATAACATTGACAAAAATTCGTCCGAAGAAATCATAGTATCGAGTGGTAGGTCAAATGTCTTAAAGTAAATCGTCTCTGCTGAACTCCGAGCGAATCTATTTCTATTTAAGATAAAGCCAATTACTTCCCAATTTAGCTCCGTGTATTCTGCTCAGTGAAACGCACAATGGGTTCCATGTATCTTACTAATTCTAATCATCTACCGCGTAGAAACTTATTTTCTCGTGACGATATCGTTTAAACGTAATATCATTTTATGCAAAGTTTTACGGGTGATTAATTTTCAACTAAAACTTTTTTTTTAATCCTTTTGATAAATCTACTCTACCGTATATTTATTTTTTGTTAAACTTCGCACGAAAGCTAGAACACTGACATTTGATCACTTTATGTAACATCTCTCTTCTTTCTTTGCTGTTACAAACTTCAATCGTACCTGTCGCCTTTCGTTAAAGTTCGCAGCCAAGAAGGAATTCACACTTCCAAGAATACACTAAATCTTAGGTGTCACGAAATACGAGAGATCACTACAAAAAGGTAAAAAAATTGTTGATATCGTTAAATATTATAAATTTTACGCGTTCTACAAGACAAGAGAGAATGTCTGGTGGGGTTTGCACCGTTAGAAGCATTCGAAGATATTGTCTGAGAGGAGTCCGTCAACGGGCAGTTTGCCCATTACCGAGCTTGCGGTATTTCAAGCCTTACCCGTTGCCAGTGTTATTCCGATGGTAACATCGTTAAGCTTTGTAGCTTCGTGAATTATCATTACTTGATAAACTTACGAAAGAGTAAATTATCTTACAAAGTAAAAAGATTTTGATCTGACGTTATTTGAAAGTGAGGTAAAAGATGTTAGTTCGTGAGTTTGTATAATTTAATTTTTGTATGATAATTTTAAAAATCTTCACGCAATTATTCTTTTCTTTTTAATACATACCACTTACATACTACTTGATAAACTTAGGAAAGAGTGACTAAATTATCTTACAAAGTAAAAAGATTTCGATCTGACGTTATTTGAAAGTGAGGTAAAAGATGTTAGTTCGTGAGTTTTTATAATTTAATTTTTGTATAATAATTCAAAAAATCTTCACGTAATTATTCTTTTCTTTATAATACATACCACAACACACTTGTTAACGCTAAAACAACCAACACTGAACTTATTTTCATTACGTGTATGTGACATGTATTAAAAAAAATCCATTTCATCCGTTGTAATAAATAAATGAAATGTGTATATATTTTATCTGCCTTTTTATTCATTTTATCCATTGTGATTAATAATAAATATTAAATAAATAGGTAATAAACTTCCGCAAGCTTAATTTTATTATTCGAAAAATTCTGAAACAAGAAACATACATACGACTAATCATTTCAAGCGTTAATTCGTTTAATACCTGATTTTTGGTATAGCCTCTCGTTACCCGTTGATTCCTCCCTTTGAAGACAGGTTAATCGGTGAAATAAATGACAAACACATCGATATAATTAAATAAGAGATCTGCATTTTACAAAGCAATAAGTTACACGAGAGTTCTTACACGAAATCAAAGACCCGACTCGAGTCGTGGTAGCATTTTCTTTAATGTCCTTCTATACAAACGAAACACGGCGGTACGTGACGCGGTCGTAATTGCAAAACTCGCGCTTTATGCGTAAAAGCATGTCGGGATACACGTAAGTATATGTACGTTGTGTATACATATATATATGTGTATATATATATTTATATATTTACTTTCTGGATGGAAGTAAGGCTCTTTCGTGTGGCTATTCTCTCGTTCAATCGATTATTATTTTGAGGTATCGTTCTTCGAAGTTTCCCGTGCTCTTTGCGACCGTGTAGCGAACGGTACTTAAACGTGAGTCCTCGGAAAGTTAAAAGTCGATATTCGATTTCGCTCTGGAAGACTGAAACAACGACGTCGCTCGTTCCGGTAGAAGAAGACTACTACAGTCGGGCAAAGTAGCACCAATCGCGCTCGCGCGCCTGAACGAGAAAGGAAAAATGAAACAAGTAGAATAATAAAACGAGAGAGAGGAAAAGAAAGAAGAAGAACAAGACACGTTTCACCACGACGTCGAAGCGTTACACGGGTTATTATACATTAGTTTAGCACCTACTTGCTCGCTGCTATACCTTTCGTTGGGATAAGCCGCGAGAAAAGCCGTGACACGATTGTGACTCTCTCACTCACTCATTCTCTCACTCTCTCTCTGATTTTCGCGTAGATAATTAGCTCAAGGGATGGGACCTTTTTTTCGCAGCTTAACGTTTTACGATATAGATAATTTTTTTTTTTTGCTGTAGCTTCTCCCTCTCTCTCTCTCTCTTTTTCTTAATTTATATAAAACGAATCACTCGGGTCTCGAGTGTTTCGTCTTTTCTTTGATTCCCTTCTTTTCGAATAAATGTATTATTCGTTCTTACGATGGAAATAATACTTCAGACACTTCGACACGACCGATCGGTTCCTTTTTCAGTCGCATCGGCGTAAAAAACACGAATATATATAAGTGTGTTATGTGTACTGCGATGTGTATGCGTGTGTTCGTGTGTACGGTCGACGAACGTTTCGTTTCTTCGATGATCGAGTTCGGTTCACTCGTAAGCAGTCTTCGCTCATGTATCCGAGAACTTTAAACGACGATCTTCTTCGATCGGTGTCTCAATAGATGATGCTTCATCGGAGCGCCGAGCCGATCGTTTTCGATCGATCGGTTCTTCCTCGTCTTCTTCGGACTCGAGGTCCGACGATGCTCCGGATCAATCACTATAAATAATTACAGAAGAGTACCATTAGAAATTATAATTATTTTTACTTAGAAGATTAAGTATATTTTTAAACGAAAGGTGTTACCATTTCAATTACAAATATCTCCTTTAGGTTTAATCCTACTGAAAAATTGTACATCACAAAGATGATAGAAAACATAATTTCCGATCTTTTGTGTCTTATATAGGGTGTCCGTTTCCATGTAGTCAAGCGGAGGACTACATGTACACATCAATGACTTGAATCGAAAAGTCTGATACCATTTTTCGAAATTGGACTTAGTTAACGAATTATTAACTAACAACAATCGGCCAATTACGGCGATTAGCAAAGGAAGGCGGTTCACTCGAGCTCGCAGCTAGGCAAGAGATGAAGCGGTAGGAGGAGCAATCCACAATAAACAACGTTACATGTCGCTGCTCGCCGTAATTGACCGATCTTTGTTAGTTAATAATTGGTTAACTAAGTCGAATTTCGAAAAATGGTATTAGACATTTCGATTCAAGTCATTGATGTGTACATATAGTCCTCCGCTTGACTACATGGAAGCGGACACTCTGTATATTTTTATTGTAAGGAGAACGGTAACGGAGATATTTACGATTTTTCATTTCATTTGAAATATGATACACCCAACGTAAATCCAAATTTTACCCATCAGTGACGTACCCACCTATCACTATTCTCGCTAGTCGCCTCTTCGCTGCAGTCCAAGTCAAGTTCTCCTTGTATAGCACTCTGCAAATCGTCTATTCTTTGAAGAGCTAATCTCAAATCATCGCGAGCGACTTTGGTCTCAGCTTCGGCAGCTTCCAAAGATTTTTCTAACTCGCGTCGCGCGCGCGTGGCCTCCTGTTCGCGAGCTAACGCGGAACTGGCTTCCTCTCGCGCGTCGCGCAACGACCTTTGCAACCTTCTCGCCGTATCCTGTGCCGTTTGTTCTTTCGTCCTCAGCAAAGCTGTTTCTGTTTGGAGTTTTTCGACGCTCTCTTTCAATCGTGCTATTTGAGTCTAGAAGTGAATATGAAATACGTTTTCATTAATTCCAAGTCTTCAAATTGATGATTTTAATTAATTTACAATTGTTATATAAATTAATCTGACTTGACTGATATAATTACTCATATTTTAATTAAATAAACTCTATATTCTTATATTAATAATCTTGAAATTGTATACCTCGAGACGAGCTCTCGTCGTTTGTTCGAGTTCCAATTTACTTTCCAACTCTTTGGTACGGAACTCTAGTCGTCTGGTAGCTAAACTATTCGCGGTAGGATCACCGAGCTGTTCAACGGACTCCAATCGTTGACTCAATTCGGACAGCTGATCTTTGAGAGATGATTTTTCTGCCTCGAGTGCAGCAATTTGAACTTGAGCTTCTTGCAATTGTGCTTGCTCTGCGGAGACTTGTTGAACGGCAGCCCGATATTTCTTCAACACCTTGAATAAAAGAAATTATTTTATTCCATTTCATTCATCTTTATGAATATTAAATGACAAATTACACGTAATTCAAATTATATTTATTGAAAGACGCTTACCTCGGCGAGTTCCTCTTCATTTTCTTCAAGTTGAGAAATCAGCTCGGATCGTTCGCGATTAGCCGTGCTAGCGCGATCTTCGGCTTCCGAACGCAACCTCGTAGCTTCCTCCAACGTGGCCTGCGTCTCGTTCAATTCCTGTTCCAATGCCTGTTTAGCCTTAACCGCCGCTGCTCTGGCACATTCGGCATCCTCCAACTGATTCTTCAATTGCCTCAAAGCTGCTTTACCGGTTGAATCACCTTTTGATCTTTCGAGCATCGTTTGAGCATCCCTCAGCAATGCTCTTGTCCTCTTTAGATCTCTCTTCAATCTTTACAATAAAAAAGAACAATATTAATTATTTCGAAACCTTTCCTACATCTTCAACGAGATTATTCAACCGAAAGAATAATACTCCAATCTCAACAAAATGATCACCTTTGTGTCGTTTCTGCATCCACGGCACGATCGGTCCTATCTTGTTCCTCAATAGCGACCAATCGTCGTTCCAATTCGTGTTTCTCTCGAAGAAGTATCGTTCGTTCCTCGTGTTCGTTCTCCAATTGAGACTCCAGCGCTTTCACCTTCTTCAAAGCGTTTCCACGCACGTCCTCCAATTCCTCATCGCGTTGCTGCATCTCTTTACGCATTTCTTTGCGTTGCTGTTCGATACTCATCTCCAATCTCAATTTTGCCTGTTCAAGTAACTGCACCTGCCCTGCCAAATCATCCAACTCTTCTTCCTGATCCTTCGAGCGTTTTTCTAACTCGTGTTTCGCTTTCTTCAATTGAGCCACTTCTTCCTCAGTTTTACCACCGAACGTGAGTTCTTCCAATTCTTGACTCAACGTACGAAGTCGTTCTTCCTTTAATTCGATCTCCAATTTGGCATCCTACGGATAAAATATTTTAAATAAATAAAATTTAGCTAATCATTTAATTTTAACGCGCTCAAACACTCACGCTCAAATTTTGTTCTATCGTGAACTTCTCAGCTATCGCAATCTCTTTCTCTCTCGCCAATCTCTCCCGTTGCGCCTTTTCTTGTCTAAGATCGTTCATCAAGTTTTGCGTTTCCGAATCGAACCTAGAAAAAAAAAAAGAAATTCATAAAACTCACGATCGGTATTACATTCACGTAACTATATCATCCTTAACAAGTAGCAGTCAAAAATATTGAAGCGTTCTAAATATGAGGGCACGAAAGTGAACCAAGTGGGCCAGTATGTCAAATAACAATGAACGGACCAACGTGACTTGGATGACAATAACGTTAAAGTTGCTATCGACAAAGATAAATTCTACAGAGCTATGCGTGTTTTTGAATTTACGTTAATCAATCCGCGCAACTATTTTTACGATCACCCATTGCGATTTATAGCCACGGCGGATACGATCTTAAAGCCTGGCAGGGGTGCCCTCACGGCGCTACTGGCCTGGCACCTAGCCAGAAACACTTGTTGCTACGGAAGAAATGAGAATAGAGCGAGCCACCTCCCGATACTAGTCGTCGCTCGTCAAAGTATTAACGGCGAGCGAAACATCAGCGGGAAACCCAGATCTCTTGCAAATTCTCTGTCTCTCTCTATCTTCCTACTCCTCAGCTTTCCACCTTCGTGGAAATTCAACAAAGTAAAATCGGAACAGTTTACGAGGTGTTAAGTTCCGCTTGTTCTTCCTGGCATCGATGTTCGTACAGCTCTTACTATTATTATAATCGCTACTGCTATTATAGTAATCGCTATTGCCAAGCGACGGTACGAACAGTTTCGAGAAAAGCAACACGATGAATCAACGTTGACTCGTATATCGTATCCAGATCGATCGGGTAAACGCGAGGATAGGAGTTGATCTAAACTCACTTTCGTTGCTTTTTCTCCAAAAGATTGTTTCTCGCGGTTTGTTCCTCCAATAGCAGCCTCAGATCGTGCATCTCGCCGTTTAATTTCTGTACTCTACGTTTCCATTGGCCTACAACTTGACGTTGTTCTTCTACTTCCTCGTAGGCATCAGCCAGCTAAAAATAAATATGAAAATACTTGATGGAAGATCTGTCAGCTTGAATGTAAACCCGTTGTCTCGAATTTTAATTCATAAGATATACCTTCTTCTCCAACTGTTTCTTCAACCCCACCAGCTGTTCGAGATCATCCTCGTGCTGTTGAGCCATCTTTCGTTTGGTAAATTCAAGTTCACGGATAGCGTGCTCGTATCGTTGCCTGTAAACACCACCGTCCTCGCCATCTTCACCATCCGATGCCACGCCATTCAAATCAGCCGCTCTCGCATATAATAATTCCATCTCCAATCTCTCGGTTGTCTGCTGAAGGTTCTTGTTTGCCTCGTTAACATCTTGAAGCTCTCGTTCCAATCTCAAGCGTTCCGACGTTTCCGCGTCGATCCTTTCAGCTGCTAAGGTGGACGTTGAGTGTTCTTCCGCAAAATCTGCTGTCATTTCGCTCAACTGAAAGAAGAAACCAAATTTATGTTAGATTTACTTGCTTAGAAATTGGAAGAACAAATTGCCAATAAATTTAGCCTCTTTTTATATCATCATCATTTGTTCACTCAATATCTGAATAATTGCTGTTTCCACATTTTCAAATGAAAAATCCAACCTAACTAGATCTTCACGATTACTCGAAAACGCACAGCATTGATTAAAACGATAGTCCTAATTAATACCATTCGAAGGTACCTCGTTTCCAGGACCATCGGACAACGTCCTATCTTCCGACGCACGAGAAATACTTCTTCTCGAAGATGGACTCTTCGTCCTGCTAGCGGACCTACTGAAGTACTGATACCCTCTAATCATAATATTCGTAGCACTCTGACTCCTTCCCATGAACGCTCTTGAAGTATCGCGCGGACTGTTTGGAACGGACACGCAATCGTCCTCGATGTCATCTTTGTGTCCCAAACTACGCCACTCGTCCATGATGTGATCGGTACGTTTAAGAAATTGCGAAATCCTATTGGATAAATAAGACGAAGCCGTAGAGGGTTCAAGATGGGAAGCAGTTGGTCTGAAGGATTGTCGAACTCGTTGGTTGTCGCAGCCCAGAACAAAGTTGAGACTCGCGTCAAAGACAACCGGTGCTTGCTCTTTGGAGGCAACATCTTCACGAACCGATGACACTACGCTGTTTTCACGTGGAAACGTTCGACGTGGTTGCATGGACATCAAGGAATTGGTACTATCCAAACGCGAGTAAGCTCTGGATGAAGTTAATGAAGGTGATCTGGTGGTTGATCTAGCACGATAAGATAAACTGGAGGATAAGCTGGACGGTGACGGGCTTCTTGTGATCGAATTGTATGCCCCAACAACGTGTAGTCTGCTGTTTGGTCTTTTCTGAAGATTGGCGATAGGTGGTAAAGGTGGTCTCTTTGATAAGTTCCCCAGGTTCCTGCTGGTACCAGGAGAATTCCTCGAGCTTCTTCCGAGGGAATCATCCTCGTGTCTATCCTGAGTTATACCATCGATGTTAGACTCGAGAATCTCACGAGTGTTTCGCGTTTCTGGGAACATTGATGGTACCGACGGCATCCTGGCACTCTATCTTGCTTTTTTTCAGAATCTTCGTTCAAACTGACCGATCAGGAGGAATCACCTTTGCTGTCGAGCACGTTCGGTCTCTGCGTTAGCATGTTGTCGAAGGTGAGTATGTGCGTTCCCTTTCGCAGAGAGCTCGTTCGAACGGCACTCGATCGTTCGGTTACGTGTCGAAGGGTCGCATCTCGTTCGGCAGATTGCGTAACGTCGAACGACGACAACGCCCGTATCGAGAAAGCGTCACGGTGCGACTGGCCTCTTCCTGGGTCAGCCGATCCGCAGAGCGAGAGAGCAAGAGAACCAGAGAGCAAGAAAGAGAGAGAGAGGTGTCCGGGGTGTCCGCAAAGAGGAGGAGGCGGTCACCTCCGAGTTATTCTAAGTGAAAGAGCGAGCGAGCGAGCTAACGAACGTGGAGGCAAAGAAGAGGAGGATGAAAACGTGCGACCGGCCGAATCTCTGGCCATTCGCCAACTTCTCTTCGGTGGGATTCGTGAGAAAAGAATCCGTACGTCGATCGTTCGTACGAGCATGTTCGAGTCTTAAAAAAATACTCGGATAATAAGCAAAGAGGCACCCAGCTGAGTTTTCCCAAGCATACTTTCCGGACCAATTGTTCAATCACAATTGACACGGTCTCTTGGCACATCTTTCTTTCAAAGACATTTGCTAACTTTATGGGCATCCATGTGCATCTCGTATCATTTCACGTTGCTCCAGTTGCATATCCATCGTGAAAACCCGAACCACCGTTCCCCGATGTCTATCTTGTAATACTAGGCCAAACTATCCAGTTTTTCACGGATCCTTTCCTTTCGTGCCAAACATCCTGAATGAACAGGCTCTTCTTCCGCTCTATTGGTTTCCCTCGACACACATCTGCTTGACTATAACCGACTGGTGTAACAAACGCAACATTATACAAGCTGTGATCCTTCGTAGGCGTTCTCGGCGCTACCGTTTCGGAACACGTGCTTCCGTTTATAAGTATTTGCTCCATTTTGAAGGGAACCGTAGCATTTGTTCCGGTTCCAATTCCGTCTCGCGTTCGAAACTTTGCGGTCTTTACTTTGCAGAATATGTAGTTGGAAGCACAAAATGAAAACGAAGTTTATGAGTTAAACTTGATGAGATCCAATAATCATGATGTCTTCCAACTGATAAGATTTATTTTGAAATTACCCGCAACAAAATTAAGTGATACTCGTAGGCAAAATAGTCTCTTAAATATACGTAACGACTCATTAACGACGTTATAATCACATCACGTAGGTTTATGTGGGTCGAAGCTTCTAATAACTAACGATTCCGTTTTAAATAAAACGATCCATTCGTATACCTACCTCGTTTACCGAGACTTTTAATCCAATCCATGAAGCTGGTATTAACTCCACGCATCGGAGCGTACAATTAACCTAATTATAAGGCTCACGCGTAACGACTAACTAAACGACAGATAGTTTCTATGCTATTTTAAACTAATCAATCCTAGTTCTTGAAACGAACTCGTTATTACTTTGACACGGCTAACATCTCCATTAGCGAACACCCGGCATTAGCTTGGACGAGTAGAGAAAGTGAAAATGTTGAACACGCAGGAATACATCGTGTCTAGCTGTCTCCTAGATACACGTAGATACGTAAATCACGAACTTAGACCAGCTTTTATACCGTTGAAGCAAACTCCAGAATTAATATCAAGATCAATCTAAAATCTCACTCACCTTTGCCTCGAGTTTGTCGTTATCGTGCTTGAGATGATTCCGTTCCTGTTCGAGCCTCTCGACTTTCGCCCGTAGCACCTCGAGTTCCTCCTGTCGGCAAGAACATAGAAAGGATACGAGATCGATGAGAGACTCGTGTCATACTTTTTCTTTCTTTTTTTTACAGCAACTTCGGTATAAACGAAATGAAATTTACTGATTATTAGGGTCATCGAAGGAAGAAAGTACCCTGGGATTAAATCCATTCGCCGAAGGAGACAGATGTTGGAGGGATAAGCCTCTACTACTCATGATTATCATTTTTTTCTCACCGTTCTCGCCTTTAGCTGATCCTCCGTCCGATGAACGTTCAAGAGAGGTGCGACTTTCACGTACAATCTCCACCACGGCCATTCTCGTACCGACATCAACTTCCTCACGTTCCTTTGAATGCATCTCACCGCTAAGTCTTGCAGCTGCGAGAAGATAAGCGTATCGCTTTATCGTATTATGTAAATGAGAAATCATCGGACGTTGCAATTGTATGAGAGTTCCTCGATCGGTTATGGGTCAAGATCAGCAACGTCCGGTATCGATCGGTAAGCATTTGATATTGCGAGAGAGAATCGCGTACGAGGGAAAATACTTTTATGGGAAAAGTGTAATTGAAATTCTTGAGTGATCGTTTAATTTATGTAAGAGATTCTTTTTTTAGATATGATTAGATAACCAACAATTCTATGTTTCAAATTGGAGTGAGAAAATTCATAAAATTTACTTGTATGCAATAAAAGAGGTCAGTTAGAACGAAACTTCTTGATGAGTGAGCCAAAATTGAATTTATTTATTTTTTATTAAACCGAGCAATGAGTTAATTATTATAAGAGTAATTAAAAAAAAGAAAAAGATGCTTATGGATGAAAAAAAAAAACGAAACATTAACAGTTATCTAACGTGTAAGAAAAATAAATAGTTGCGTAGGTCGGTCTGTAACCCACGGCTCATAAGTTCGCCGTCCCTGGTCAAACTAGTACCAATCTCGCTAATTACCTTCAATGTATTAAGTTTTCGACGTGCGAGATATCCCCTGCATCTCGCTTGAAGAAGAATAATATGTCCAGTAAGTTTTTCGTCTCTCTGAGCTTCCAATCTCTCTAATGTCCCTGATCTAAAGAATATCTGCGTGGAAAAAAAAACAGGAGTTAAGATTTTACGAGTTGCGTAATAGATCGTTTCTTTGCACCTAATGTCATTAACGTTGAACAAGAAATGCTTTTACGACGATACAACAAATTGGTAGTCATTAAAATGTAAGACCAAATTGTAGTAATTACATAACCATAATTTATATTAACGCTCGATAAACTTTTGCGTTACCCAACGAGAATTATCGTGAAGTAATTTATTTGATATTTCCTTATACTCCTATCACGCGTACAAAACAACGACTCTC
This sequence comes from Ancistrocerus nigricornis, assembly GCA_916049575.1. Classification (NCBI taxonomy): domain Eukaryota; kingdom Metazoa; phylum Arthropoda; class Insecta; order Hymenoptera; family Vespidae; genus Ancistrocerus; species Ancistrocerus nigricornis. The sequence goes on along the minus strand of OU696668.1, from coordinate 9,114,748 downwards.
CTCTCGCGCGTCTGGCATTTAGTCAAAAAATACGGTACAAGGTAGAAATTAGCTTGTTATTCCTGAAGGGGGGCCAAGAAAAATAAAACTCTACGCGACTGACGCGCATAATAAACTAAAAGATACTTCATAACTTTCTCATAAAATGTAAAAAAAAAAAAGGTTCTTAGAGTCGTGGCATGCGATATACGATCGTCCCACGCGGCTTTCATCGGCTGGATACAAATAATCGAGCTTAACCGCATCCAGTCGATCTAAACGAGTGCTAATTCGAATCGTTCGAGTTAATTAGCTAGGTTTAACAGTCAGCCAGGGAGATAATATCGGATGGTACATAGAGGCAACCTTGAACAGACCTGTCTTTCAGCCTCGTTGGAGTCGGTGGAAGCTGTTGATCTGGTAGCTTTCCAAGAATCTCTAGGTACGTCGTATCCAACGATAGCCTTGGACGCGTCTTCCCTACAGCTATCGATGCTGCTAGCTTCGCTAGACGCCGAAGGGGTACTTCCCGCGACAACGACAATTTCTTTTTTCTCCGAACGAACGAATCTTCGTGCAACGACCGACGATGCATCGAACACACCGATAGTACGATCTTCGTTGTTACGAGCGATTTCTTCAAAAAACGAACCCCGTTCTTTGTCAAAGCTACCCCTGAGCTGTTCGCTCTGACCACCATCCTTCCATTCAATGTCATTCTCGTTACTGATATGTCCACTGTCTTCGGAACAATTACCATCGGATACGTAACCGTTATTATACTCGCTCTTGGACTCGGTATTGTTCTTTTTCAGGTTGGATTCGATCGATGAATAACCTGGCGCGTTATTCTTCGGCTTGATCCATGGATCCCTCGAGTCATGACGGGTAGGTGAAGATTCAGCGTTCTTGCAGTTGAAGAAGTTAACCAAATGTTCGATCTCCTTGGCTCTTTTGCCCAGTAAAACTTTTCTCTTAGCTTCTGCCGACTCGACTCGTTCTTCGTTCTTCAAAGTCACGTTCTTTATGATCTCTCGTTTGTCGTCCCGAAGGACCTTAGCCTGTCGTTCCCAGTTACACCTGAGTTCTTTTATATTCCCAGAGGTGTCCTTCTCGACCGTCGCTTCTTCCATTTTCTTAGTATTAATATCGACCTCGGATAATTTCACAATGTTCGTCACGATCTCTCGAGTTTTCGGTTTTCCGTTGTTTTCAACGACACCGTCGACGCAATCAGGGGGATCGGTTATTTCTTTCTTTATTCTCTCCTTGATAAGCCGACTTTCGTCATTGTCATTATCATCATCGTCGTCCAGTTCGGCCATCAAACGAGCAGCTCGTTCCTCCAAATTTGTTCCACCTCGTTTAGTCTGTGAAATGGAAGATGTGGTCTCTTCGTTCTTCGAAGCTAGTTCACCAACAGCTTCTCGACAATTCTCGTAAATCCGTTCGTCCATCGAACGATCGAGATCCGTCGCGACGTCCACGTTCATTTTTACCACACGGAAAAGCGTCGATTCTCCTCCACGATCTACCTGCGATAGATCAGCGAGAGATCGACCCAAGCTCGGTGTTCTACACGCTAGAAGTGGAATTTTGCTTGGTTTTGAACACAGGACACCGTTCGATAGCATACTCTTTCTAGATTGATTACCGTAAGCCTCCATTTTCGATGCCGACTGAACGCTCCACATACTGATCGATCTGTTCATGCTTTGCCTCCTCTTCGTCGGTTCGTCTTTTTTATTTTTATCATTAGGCACCTGAGTCAGCGAAGAAACGTTCCTTGCTTCTGCCTGTACGTTTAATAAACTGACCGAACGATCGAGCGATAAATTCTTCCTTAGAGCTTCTGGTTTCTTCGGTAATTTCGCTGGGGCATAAGTAAGACCCTTTTTTAACAAGGTTCTATCTTCCAGGATAGTACAAGAGGAAGGAGAAGAAACCGTTGCCTTTACTTGCTTCTTCTTATCATTTTTCTGTAAACTCGTTGCTACTTTCGTTTGACTATCCGGCGTAACTCGCGATCGTGTCTTACTGGACAATGGTGTTCTCGTTTTCGAGAGATCAACGCTCGGTGAAGAACCAACTCGATTCGGCGTTGTCTGTTCACCCTTGCCAGGTGTCCTCGGAGACGACCGATTAACCCGAGACGGTGTCTTGTTGTTGCTATTCGGCGGAGTAGAATCGTTCGAGCGAGACGCGTTTTTTAATCGTGAGTTGGTTTCCTTGTTGCTGTTAGGTGACATCTTGGAAATGTTTGGACTACTCTTAGCCTTGAGAAGTCTCGAGCTACCGCTGCTCATCCATTTCGAAGCGTTATCCAACATTTTAAAGAATATAATTTGGTTCTCGTGAAACTCGTTAAAAATCCTTCGATCAAAGAGAGAGGGGACTATAACTCGTTATCGATCCCTTGACTTTTTTCGTTTTAGCGATGAAGAAATACCGTTCTTAACCCATCGAGTTCCATCTCTCACTTTCTACCACTGAATTTATCTTCACCAACATGTTTCCGTTATCACCGGTCGAACCTGTCCTCGATGCACTTATCTCTATCCTTTTCTAAAAGTTTGTATTTCTTTTTTTAACTCTAAAAGAACGGAAATCGATCGAACGAGAGAGATTATACGACGAACAACGAGCCGAGACTAAACGTTAAGTGCCGTAAAAGCAGTATAAAGGTGAGCTCGATGAGCGTGCGTAAGGAGAAGAAGCCAGCGAGGAACGAAACTGGGAGAAGAGATGAGAAACGGAGACGTAACGGAAGGAGATACGCGATACGGAGAGAAAGGGAAATAAGAGGGGAGTGAATGAGCGAGTGTACAAGAGAGAGAGAGAGACAGCGATTATCTTCGAGCCGGTTGCAGAGATCAGCTTCGAAGCTCGACGAGACTTGCCCATGCATCGTTTCAATACTCGCTTATCATTTTCATTGAAAGCATAGTCTGTATGTGTGCCTTCGCGTAAGCATAAAAGAGCTACCAGCTTGAAACGAACTTTTACAGAGAATTCAAATTGACGGATGGATTTCTTTCACCGTGAGCACGATCGTAGTTGAATTGTTCATTAACATTATCATGATCATGTTCGTAAAGAGATTGATCATCATAATCGTGTTCGTTACACTTGTTCATGATTGTAATCACGTTCATCAGGACTTTTAATAATAATAATCATTATATTCATCGTAAGGATTAATCATCATGATTATGTTCATTACCTACTTTTTTTCTCTATCATGTTCGCCAGGAAATTAATCATCATAATCACGTTCATTACGATTTTTTGTGATTATAATCATGTTTATGATTAGGATAGACTCGTTTGTCATACTTTTTTCATGATTATGATCACTTTTGTCATACGAATAATCTATTTTGAATTTTCCCAATCGCATCCAATAAAGTACCGATTTATCTAAATCGTTGTAGCCGGTAGGAACGACTCGAGGAATCTCGTGTTTCCGATAGCGATGGTAATTATCCGGCACGAAGAAGCTCTTAGACCGCGTCGAGCGCTATCAAACCGGCAGCTCGGCCTTATTTCATAGTGGTAGTGGTAGAAGAAGACTTTCCTCGTTGCCAGCCGCCAGGGGAGAACTTAAACTATCGCTGTACGATGAAAGGACCGTCTCGAGCGTTATTCTCTAAGTTGCATTGAGAGAGCTCTATGCATGCTTCTTAGAAAGCACCAACCATAATCATTGCCATTAACGAGCCATTTTCGCGACAATGCCGGTTATAATCGGTCTATTTTCCTACTTGCTATTGATTTATGCGTATCTCGTTATTACATCAAGCCAATACGTAAAACGTTAAAGAAAATCTTAAACTTGGTTTTTAATGGAATTAAGAAAATTAAAGAGTCATCAACTTTCCCGGTATTCATAGGCTGAAAGTATCCGAATACTTGTTCTGCGTACTATACAGGGTGTCCGCTTCCATATAGTCAAGCGGAGGACTACATGTACACATCAATGACTTGAATCGAAATGTCTAATACCATTTTTCGAAATTCATCGCAGTTAAATAATTATTAACTAACAAAGATCGGCCAATCACGGTAAGCAGTGAAATGTAACGTTGTTTATTGTGGGTTGTTCCTCCTACTGCTTCGTTTCTTGATTAGTATCAAGCTCAAGAAAACCGCCTTTTGTCGCTAATCGCCGTAATTGGCTGATCTTTGTTAGTTAATAATTCGTTAACTAAGACAAATTTTGAAAAATGGTATTAGACATTTCGATTCAAGTCATTGATGTGTACATGTAGTCCTCCGCTTGACTACATGGAAGCGGACACCCTGTATAAACGTTCGATGTGATAAGAATATGATTATTTATTATTATTTTCCATTTACTCTCGTTCATATCGCAGACTATGGAGACGTTACCAGTGGTCCGGCAGGTACTTTACCCGGAGCTCGATGATGTTTACCGTTATCGAAGCAAACAGGTACCGGTGGCCACAGACTCTCTCTCTCTCTCTCTCTTTCTATCTATCTCTCTCACACCTCCTTTCTCTTGCAGGTTAATTAAGAAATCGATGGCTCTTTCTATCCTTCTTTCTCTTTCTCTCTTTCTACGATTCCTATTCAAACAACACGCTCACGTAGGACACTCGATCGAACAGTACATAATTAACGATTCCGTCCCTTCGAAGTACCGATCGAGTTAGAATTGCGGTTTATTCATTACGGTAAAGTAATCGAAAGTACCGGTTGTTCGTCGTGCGCATGCCAACTCGCGCGATCGTGCCGGATCGTTTAAATACGAAGCTCTGACTTTCGGTGTCCTACGCAGGTGAAACGATGCTCGATCGATGTCGTTGGATCGTTTGAAATGTTCTTGTCAGATTCCAAGGTTATTTGAATTCTAATCATTTTTATATTATTGAGCTTTATATAATATAGAAACACCGAATGAAAATTAATTATTATATTTAAATCACTATTGGATGATGTATGGAAAATATTACCTTTAAATAAAATTTTGTAGGAAAACGTTAATTTTTTTTCTGAATTCTACATGATTATGTTTCTTGTGAAATAGAAAATTTCGATTATTACTAATAATAATATTAATTGCTATTCGTAGAATAAAATGAAATAAATCGAATCGAGCATTCGTTTCTATTACCAAACGATTCTTTTCATGATATTTATCTACCTATACAATATCGTCCTCTCTCTAAAGATCACGCTCGATCATCACAGTCGAAATTGTAAATAATAAAAAAAAAAAACAATAGAAATAGAATAAAAACACTCGTGGCACCGCGATTATAAAATAAAATGACGAGGTTCTCGATCGTTTTGACGATGAATAGAATGGCGCGAAAGCTCGGATCGAGAGACCGGACCGATCGCGAGGCCGATCGCGAGCGTGACCAACGAAGAACTGACTGACTCGAAGAGTGGGGCCTCATCCTCATCTTCCTCCTCCCCCCTACCACCATACTCCTCATCCTCCTCTACCTCTTTCTCCTTCTACACTTATTCTTCTTCGCAGTTGTCGCCCTTCTGGTAGAAACGCTCGCATAAGTGCGTCAGGTGTGCGTGTCTCAAGAGAGTCAGAGAGAGAGAGATAGAAATGGTCTTCTTTTTTTTACAAATACACAGCAAATATGTACATATTTGCAATAGAAGCGAACGATACGCCAACGGTTCGTTTACATTTTCAAGGAGAGATCATCGTAAGATATTTTGTATAAATTTACGTATCAATTGTACGAGATGGTTATAATAGGCACAAGTTTAAAGGGGTGTGATTTTTCTTTTTTAACGAAAGTTTTGTTTGATTATGTTATCATTATTCAGCCAACGATTCTCTTTTAACGAGTTGTGATTAAAAAGGTAGAGAAGATATATCGTTGATCCTTCCAACATTAACACTAAACCTACCGACGTTAAAGGCATACTTATTTTCATTACATTTATCTATTGGACAAATACTTAAACGAAAACATGCTTTTTGCTATCATTTAGAAATATTATTGATAATAAATTTCTATGAAAGTAATTTTATTATTTAAAAAATCGAGGAACAAGAAACGTATAAAGGGTCATTTGACCCGTCTTGGTAGGTTTAGTGTTAACACGTTAATCGGCACTCGATTTTTCTAGTTGCAATCGAAATGTTTGTATTAATATTTACAACGTAACCACGGGCTATAAGAAGTGTAAGGACTGATATGATAAATTATTCCGAAAAATATTGTAAACGCAATTATAGGTAGATACCTATATGGATTTATGCAAAATCTCTTTGACAGTCAATGTATTAAAAATATAAAATGGAAAAACATAATGATTTCTTTGGATTACGATCGGAAAGTAAGAAATAAGAAAAGAAGAGAAGGAGGTCGGGAGTACGTTCGCCTCTCAGCAATGGCGGCAAAGCAGCAGCATAGGAGAGAAAAGATCCTCGTTGTCGCATCGAGTTCGATCGATAGATCTCTCCGTGCTGACAGACGTCACCGAGAAATTCGACAAACGGTGGCTCGTACCCGTCTCTTTTCCTTCTTTTTCTTCTTATTCTTTTTCCTCCTCTTCCGTCTGCTCCTTCTCTTCTCCGTCTTCTTCTTATTCTCGCGAGATGAGAATCGTACCCGAGTTGCCCCTTTCGAAAGCGGCCCGTCAACGTCGTCGAGAATGCGTCGGCTGGCCTACTCCGACGAAGCGGAGAAAGGAGACGAGACGAGACCAGACGAGAGAAAAGAGTTCTTTACTTTACTGCACGCGCTCGTGAATTTCTTTTCGCGCCGTACCGCGAGCGAACCTCCGAGACCTCCGGAGATGAACGATTTGTCATGAGTTTTACGTTTTTCACCTTATGTTTTTAACAAGTTTGACAATATTTTTTCGGTGAAATACTTTTTTGAGAGTTTCACTTGGTGGAAATGTCATTAACAGTTGTATGATATTAAAATTGGGATAAGTTATACTAATGTGTAGATAGTTATACCGTTACTTTATCGGAAAATTAACGGTTAAATCGTCTTTACTTTATTTATTGATAAAATTTTACTAATCAATCTTTAATTTTATAATTTTTATTTCCTAATTTTCTAAGTATTTATCTTTTGTGGTCTATAGAACTTCAGGCATTTAATTCCGAAGTAATACATATTAATTATCGCAAGATTTTGTAAATTAAATATAAAATTACCAGGTATATAAACTTGTTTAGAGATATAGCAAAGATACAACAATTTTATAATTTTTAATTCCTAATTTTCTAAGTATTTATCTTTTGTGGTCGATAGAACTTCAGGCATTTAATTCCAAAGTAATACATATTAATTATAGCAAGATTTTGTAAATTAAATATAAAATTACCAGGTATAGAAACTTTTTGAGAGCTCATACAGCAAAGATACAAAAATATATTCGCGTACTCGAAGTGTCAAGTCCGACGCGACAGGTAACCGACTATCTACCTTTGACCCCCAAACAGAAAAATCACTTCTGAAATTTTTCTAAAAACATCAAGAAAACAGTTTTTCGTGACAAACCCTCACAAAAAGACTGAAATATTGCTTCGTTAAGACGAGAAGAGATCAAAGAGAGCGTGTAGCTTCGAAAGTTCTTTGGTACTTCTCAAGATTGCAAGAAAAGAATAAGAGGTAGAGAAGAAGAAGGTAGAAGTAACGTCTAGCTGACGGCAATTAACCGCAGGGTGGAAATAAGGAATCCGAGCCCTAAGCCGATTACTCGCTAAGGTAACAACCAGCTCTAAAGCCGGCGCTCGCTCCCGTACTCGACGTTTCCGCTTCCCCGCTTCTTCTTCTTCTTCTTCAAAGTGCCGAAGAAAAACACGACGTGTGAGAAACTCGTCTCTCTCGGCCATCGTACGTGCCCTCCTCATTAACCGCTGGTACCTTTCCTCGATTTCAAGTCCTCCCACCCCTACTTCTCGCGGCAGCCATTAATTGGATCGCGCCGAAAGCGCGACTGTAATTTTTTCCAATCGTTTTAGTCGATTTCAGCGATTCCTGACAATTTCGTTCACATTTTTTTGACGAATAATTTCGTCATTACCCAACGATGATCGGTTCTATCATTTTCGATTTAAAATAACGCATAACTTTGTATTTTTATTTAAATTTAATTAATTCTTCATTTGTGACTATAAATATTTAAATTTTTATTAGCTAAAAAGTTGAGTTAACCGAAACAAACAAAAAATAGGAATAAATTAATTAGAATTCGAATGAGTCGCATTTAAATTTCAATCGACCAAAGTAAGTTCCTTCGTGTGGTCGTTTTTGATCAGCTGATCGATCTGTACGAAACATCAGAAGTCAAGTTTTCTAGAAGGGAATAAATTCTAGCGAGTATCCCGAAAGAAATAGCATATATTACCATATAAAAATTTGATCTATACTCGTGATCAAACAATAGTGGGAGCAGCGGCATTGCAGGATCTACCGATTTCGATCTTCTGATCTTATACGTTCATCGCGCGAACCTGACCTACCGCGTCGCTCGCTCGGATAACCAATGGCGTTTCTTGATCTGTATCTAGTTTACGAGTTACACACACGAGCTGCTGTTGCTACTGCTAGTCGTTACCGTTTTCCAAGTAACCGTCCAGACAGGATCCACTTGATGCTTTTAATTTCTATATCGAGAGATCTTTAGATCATTAACTAAGTCTTCGGTGATTACTAATCGGCTACCATGTTCGGATTTTCAATATTATCACTATTACTTGAAATACATTATTAATAAAATTTATTGTTATCATTTTTTTAAACATTTTGATTAACATTTGAGCGATCTCGAGCCAATGTCAGTGACTACACTTTTTGATTCTTTTTTAATTTTCATTCTGAAGCACTTAATTGACTCTTATCTTTTTATATTCAAAATAAATGTCTTTAGTAATTAAGTTGAACGCAACTGAATGACTATTTTCTTTTCACCTGTGAAAATGAAATATCATTTATTTCAAAAGTCAATAAGATTAACTCCATTAATTTTTTCTACAAATCTAATAAAAGATTGTTGCGAAAGTCGAATTTGATGGTAGATATAAATTTCATTTTATTTTCACTTGCCCAATCGATTAAATCCCTCAGTCATACGGAAATTATATTAATATAATAACACTTGGTCCAAAAGTAAACAATCTTATGCATTTTATATTTCGTTAGATGAAATCTAGGCTTGGAAAAAATAAAAAAAACATGAAATTTAAATATGATCATATATAAATATGATACTTATATTAATTTACATTTTAATCGTTTTTTACTAATCATTACTTGAAATTAATTATTATTATCTTGATCGATCACAGCATCAGTCTACATTGTAACTGAATTCATTTATTGTCATCGGAGTTTAATTGGAATTTTATCATAGTTATGTATAAAGTTCTCGCGAACCCATTTGATTTTTTCAAATCGTCAGAACGCGAGAAATCGTTTCCCAGTGGCGCCGGCGGCGTAACGCGTGGTACATATTAGCTTCGACGGCATCGTACGATCTTCGTTTATAATTCCGTTCACGTACGTGGTACACGTTCGAAGAGGCATGCGCGAGCACGACCAGCGGTCTCACTTCCGTCGCGGAAAGGTTACCCCGGATACCTCGAGAATCGAATTCTTCCAAGTACGCGACCAGTTACTTGCTCGCTTACCGGCTACTTTCTTTAATATCCACATAAATCTCACGGGAAACGATACTCGATCAAAAAAATGATAGATCGATTGAATTTCCTCGATAACATCGATTCTTCGAAGAAATTACTGTTTCTTTGAATTGTTATTAATAAATTTGTCAGATCCTTCATTCCTAAGCTTATTTAATCCTTTGCATTCTGCCACGAAGCCATTATTACATGAATACGAATAATTTTTACACCTTGTAGGAGAATGAACCACATGTCATTTAATAAATTTTAACACTAGATTTACGGGTGTTGTTTATATACCTATTTTTACTTAAGTAAAAAAAGAAGAATATAAAGAGGAAAGAAAAGAAGAGGAATCAACATTTACATATATTTCATTACTTAACTAAAAAGCTACGTATGATTTTTTTTAAATAATTGTAAAGCTTCATATATATAGTAATCAAATTTTTAATGAGTCAAATTGGCTCAGTCCGTAAATCTAGTGTTAACATTTTTATCTCTTATCAATAAAAAACGAGTATGGCATTCCTTTTTGCACATATATCGTTTATTTATATATAAATATATGTTTTCTATTGAAATTGCTTCGAGTAGCTGGTAGTGCGAGTAAGCATAATCTTCGAATGCTATGAGTTAATATTGACTGCCTCGGAATAATTTTTTGTAATATTAATGAGATGAAGTCTTATTAGTATTAAGTAATTTAAAATTATTCGTAATAATAATGGATAGGATTTTATTCTTGAGAAAACTGATGCAGTTTAGAAGAGAGGCTACGATAAGAGATGAAAAAGAAATAGTAGTAAATACAGGTTGGACGGAACTCACCGAGGTTATCGAGTGCAAAGTCGTCGTTCTATATGCAGAGGGACACATAAAATACAGCCATACCCAGAGACGATAACTGACCGCGCGCACAAATAAACTTTGTCTATATTCGTTATGTTATGATGTAATCGTTACTCACTGATATGTATTGGAGTATCCCTTATCTTTTTCTTCTCATTCAAAAATATTACATAAATTATAAATATAGGTATATATACTTGTGTGAAATTCGATATTCTCCAAATCTAAATACAATATACTTAACCCACAAAAAATACACTTTTGACCCTTAAAGGTTATGAGGGCCCGTAAAAACCCGAGCGATATCACATTTTATTATATATTTAAAAATACAGTAAATGAAAATGAAAAAATTATACATTAAGTAATAGATTGTTTTTTACACGAATAATGGACTTTGAATATTCGTATGGACCCAGTATAACTTTAACGCATTACGGCAATTAGTGTAACCTTTAAGATTTAAAAGAGTAAAATTCATGGCACTGTTTGTATTAATGAACCCGGAGGGCCTCAAAACGTCGAGAGATGCGAAAAATCTTAGATGTCAAGTTTTGACATTTACCATATCTACTTTCTCTCTATTATCGAATTATGATGATATACATTTTACCATGAAAGCTCAACAATATTATTGCATTTTTTCAATTAAAATTAATTCGAAAAGTAACAAAATTTCTGCCAAAAATCTTATAAAAAGACATACGAAAGGAAAGTCAAATGTACGAAGATTAATCTCAAGTCGTCATTAACGGCGCTTCGCAAATTAACTTTCCTCTAATTACAAATGTTTTGAATCGTTGTCACTTTAAAAACCCGTTAATGGCGAATGTATTTCATTTTCTTCGTATATAAAAATAAAATGACGTCTATGCCAGACACTTAAGGCAACGAGAAAACGAGCCATGGCACGAGGAAGGCCTATAGAGATCGAGGAAGAGGAAGAAACGAAAGCAAGTGCGGATGGGCACGGAAGAGACACGTTAGTTCGCTACGACGTAACATACGGCAAACATGGCGGCCGTATTAAGAAAAAGCTCTTTTCTCATTTCCAACGGGAATCTACCTGGCAGGTTCTCCTCTATATATGCCCGAACGTTTCGCATAACTTACGAGGAGCAAGTAAAAAGATCCTTTCAATTAGGCACAACGAAGATAATGATGATAGCGTGGGAGCAAAACCCCTCGAGACTTTTGTGCTCGTACATTATACAAACGAGAATCCGGAATCCCCTAAACGAAAACGAGTGATTCTTTCACCTTTTTACTTTACTCGTAACTTCGAAACGATTACGATGGAATCTTCGTTATAATTCTGTCAACGATTCGTGTTAACTTTCGATTATTCAACTAGATACTCGATCCGTTACCGGTTCACCTCGAAAAAAACAATTCAAAATAGCAAATATCGCATGGGTTGCTCATATCTTTTTTTTTTTTATTTGTTACACAATGTTGCACTACTATATGTACCCATACTATGATTATATTCTATCAAAGGAGATTTTCTCCGTAAATAAATAAATAAATAAATATCGAATTCTAGCGAACCAAAAAAATTTCCTTTTATATTTAATATAAGAAAAAAATTACACATTACCTTTAATTTTTTTCGTTTCATTCAGATTCAGTCAATGAAATAAGAGATATGTAGGAACACGGAAGAAAGGTGCACTTTCGTGAAGTCGTAGGGCCGAGAGTGGAAAGTCAGGTGAAGTGCAGCGACACGAATGTGGGCCATGAGAAAGTCTTACGTGCATGTTTTTTTTTTTTTTTTGGAATTATTCGCACATATATATGCCTATACATATATACGTAGGTAGATATAATATACCTTCTGCATTTCGACGGCCAAAAAGTCGAGCCTCTTTCGGAGCGAGTAATGGCGCTCGCTTTCGAAAAGCCGATATTTACTACGCTCCTCTTCGCTGCTCTAACGTAAGAGCGAGTGACTGCATTGTGCCTTTCAACGAGCCGTAGCTTTTGCTTGGGAACAAAAGTGGAAGGAAGGATTACTCTGCGGACGTTCAATACGAGAATGGAGTACGCTCGTCTCGTATAAATGTGTGTAGTAATGGTTCAATGTGAAGCAACGTCGTCCGTGTTGATTGTAAATCGTGAATGCAGGACCGAATATTGTATTTTAGAATGAGAATATAAAATGTATTATTATGTTGCATGATATTGTAACATATCTATGTATCTATAAACATAATTTATTAAATAAATGCATTTGATTTATCCTTTATAAACAAAAATCAAATTAAAAGTGAACTTCTTTCTTTAAATATTTGCTTCTGCATATTACTTTTTAATGTCTACTGTCTGAAATATTGCAACGAGCAGCGAAGTTTTTAGTTTACTTTAGGCTTGATCAGTTCCAAAAGCATTTGTGTAGTTTATTAATCTTTTTAACACTTTAATGACCGCATAGTTTTATGAAAAAATTTAACGAGGGCCAGCATTTTTTCTTGGATTAAACTGTTATTTTATAAATAAATATAATTATAATTTTAATATAGTTTCTAAATCCACTGAAAGTGATACATAACGGGGCATGGTACAGATGTTGTATCAGTGGCCGTTAATTCGTACCATAGTACAACTGTTGTACCAACGGCCATTAACGTATTAATACGATTATTTTTAAATCAATGTTTTAACGTCAATTTAATCTACATTTTGTCCTATGAAAACTACAGAATATTTAAGAAATTGAAATTAATTATATCTCAATAACTTTTTGAGAATACACGTAACTTTTACACACGTTTCGCGACAGTCAATAAAAATTTAGTCTGAATATTTCAACACCAGTTATTTAAAGGGTTAATTAAATAAATTTATATTAACGCTATTAGTCATTTGTGCCTTGCAATCGATACATGATTACAATTTCTTTAAATCGTTATGCGTTATTATAATCGCTATTAATCTTATATGCGTTAAAAAAATCGGTATTTCCTTAACAACAAAAAAAGGACAAATAATTAATTTTATCATTGCATGAAAAAAGAGAATATAGTCCGGAAAGAAACCGACCGATTCCAAGAACGTTCGAAAGCGGTCGAACGGCTCGCGAAGCGAACGATTTCGCTCTTTCGCCCTTTGGCCGATAACGGAATCATTATCGAATTGATTCGAAGAGAAAGTTGGCCGTTTCCGTGCGAGTTACCCTCCCGAAAGGAGTCAAGTTCTTTGCCAGAATGCAATACGAACGTAACATATGTTATTTATCCTCTCAATTCTTGCAATCTAATCTTTTTCCCCGTCGTCGTTCGTTCTCGAACGAGTTTTACTCTCGTCTCGAATGCTCCATTTCGTTCGGCAATTTCTCACCGGAGATTTAGACACGCGGGAGTAGGTGTATCTACGATTTACGAAGGACGATTAAAGGAATCGAATAAAAAGGAGAGCGAACGCGTCCTCGAACTTTCCCTATCGCGTTACATTGCGACTGTCGAAGTGTCTGGAATTCACTTTCGAGATTTCTTCCGCTTCGCTTTCGAAATCTCGAAAACCACAGTGTTCGATATATACATGTACCAGAAGTCGATTCGCACGGTCAACCGAACGAGTCTATTATTTTTACTCCGTTAAAAAAGTATCACTTAACCCGAAATTTCTTTGAATGAAATTAAGAATTTCAATCAAAACAAAAAGATCGAACGTTTAGCAGAACAATATATAATTTTTTTTTACCAAATTTGAAGAAAAAGGAAGATAACATGAAAGTCGTCCCAGTTTAGAACTCGAAAGTGGCCTCACGCCCGCCCGATAGACACCTTATGAGATCGAAGAACGAACGAACTCGCGATCGGAGATCGATCGCGTGTATACGCATAAAAGTAGTCCAAGTGCATTTCAGTTTGTAGATAGGCTCGAATCGCCTTCGCTTGACGTCCGTTCTCTTATCTCTTCTCCTTTTTTCCTTCAATAAACATCGTGCTCGACATGCGATCTTACACGATTATACGCGTGTCGGTAATAAAAAGGATATACGACCGTTTTCGTTCGACGGGAAACGAGGGAAACTTGTTTGAGTAGCGATGAAAGAAAGAAAAAAAGATACTAAGATATAAAATGATGAAATATAAATAAAAGTAAATTCGTGATAACGTAATTTCATAAAATTGCAATTCAATTAAAAACGAACAAATAATTTGATGCGTTAAATGGATGTATGTAGCGATAAAGATATAAAAATGTTACAAAGGAGAAGATTGTGAATATGAGAGATAGAGAGAGGGGGACAAGGCCAAGGTAAAAAAGGGGCGTCGAGAATGCGAATGCAAGGGGAAATGCGAATGCGAGTTGTACGCGCCGAACCGTAGAGAGAAGTCAACGAACCAAGATCACCGGCAAGCAATGCGCGATAATATACATAATCGTCCGAAGAATTTCTTCCCCTACGTGTCTCTTAAAACGGTTGTGTCCCCTTACGTAACCACGTGTACACGCGAATCGTTACTTCGATATTCTGTATCTTTCGAAGATCGAATAGAAATATGAACGACACGAGTCAAAGATCACTAGTAATTGTATTATTATTATCATTACATGGCACGCTCATTGGTCAGTTCGATTAACATTAAAGTAAAAGTAAAGAAAATATACTACTTAAATGTTAAATATAAATTGGCATTAAAATTTATGAAAAATATCAAAAGTAGAATTAATCGATTTTACCTAACGGGTCATGTAATAATTCGTTCTATTATATGACTCCTAGAGTGTAATATAATATTGCTGGATTAGCCCAACGTATGACATTTCCACATTAATTAAAATAATGTTAACATATTTCCAATCATTGTCATAAATTTAAGGTTGGAACTTACAGTATTTAATTATAGAATCTCTCCTCGGTATCATCGACGGCGTGAGTGATAATTTATGTAAAAACGAATTTATCAAGTACACTCTAATTTTGTTATTTTTTAATCATTTCATATGCAATATCATGGGAAACACATCGTTGAACGTACTTTCGTCGTCGTTGGAGATTCCAAAAAAAAAATAAAAAAAGATGTCGTTTAATAGGCCAAAGGAATTTAAAAAACGTGCACGGCTATCCTCCTCCCCCTTCTCGTCTAGTAAGAATTTCGATGAAATCGGAAACCTAGTTGAAGTTCGTGATCTGGGTTGGAGGAGTCTCGCGAATGGAAAAGAAATCTCGGCCAATGACGGTGCTCTCGTTAAATAGCCGGTGCTCGAGATACACGCGGGTCACGCACGGCAGCCAGCATGCCGTTTACCGACTTCTCCTCCATCAACTGGATTTACATAAAAGCCTTTCGGACAAAACTGGGATCCGCTTCCTCCCGGTGCAGCAAGCTGCGTGCTTGCGAAGTGAAAGCTTCATTTTTTTGCGAAACACGCAGAGACAAGTGTCTATTTCTCTTACGTTGCACTTTAACAATGCATTTAAAATGCATCGAGATGCATAAGTTGCGCAAATTTAAAAAAATGTGAAACCCATTAGAAATTTTATGAATGATTATATCATTATAATTTGATTAAAGTGTAATTCATAATTATAGTCTAATTAATATGCTTTAAGACATTAGGCGATTAGAAAATATGTGCATACATAATCTGTTACTCTTTGCATTAGGTAAGTATTATATCTATATTCTTTTTTACATAATATTTTTTCAAATTATGCATTCTACATAACAATACATTTAAAATGTATAAAAATATAAACAATTGTTCAATTTTCATTAAGTATAAAATTCATCATCACATTTGAGAATGATTGTATCAATATAATGAAATTAAATTGTAATTCATAATTATCCTTTAATTCCCATCATGAAGGTCATTAAATGTGGATAGATTTAAAAAAATTGTGACTAAAAAATGCAACTTGCTATCCGAACGACGAGATATCGTGTTAACAAGATATTTAAATAAATAATTTGTGATACCAGCCTACGCATAATTTTTGTCTACTTTCGATCCTCATTGAGTACTTTCCCGATTCACGAGTCACGATTTACGAGGAGACCGCTATACAAAGCAGACGCAAACAGCAGGGAGGAGAAAAATCGAGGTTCTTCCCGTTTCGCCCTCGATGCGTATGGATGAGATGAATGCGCGATACGTACGGAGAAATCATCGGGCCTGTGAACGTAAACACATGGAACGTAGGTACATACGTGAGTATCTCCGTACGTACTATATACTTATATGTATGTATATATGCATGTAAAATACACGTATAAAAGCCAGTTGATTCGCAGCACGCCAACTCGTGGCACCTGTGCCAGAGAATACGATCTACGAGCGTACGTCAACCTTTTGGAAAGCGACTCGAACTCGACTCTCGGCGTATTTCCGCAGGCGAAACTCCGAAAAGACTAATGCGCGTGCGACCTCCTTCAACGAGAACTCCGGAGCCTCTTCTCCCTTCCATCTCGCGTTCGATCTTTGTTCATTCGAGCACTCTAAACGCTTTCTGGATTTTCCTAAGTTTTCTCCATTCGCGTGGTAGAAAGAAAGAAAGAATAATTTAAATATACATTTTTTTATAAATTTACACTTTCCTCCCAACTATGCAATTTTTTTCTTACGAGTACCTAGAATACGATGGTTTCGTGGTATTAACCCTTATCGTTAGCGGACCAATGTATGTCAAATGCATTTTCTTAATTTCATCATTCGCATTATTAATATATTTTTATTTAAGAAGTTAATCCTTCGTTGTTAATTTATTCCTGTATATTCCAATGCTTATAAAATCCTATTACTAAAATACTTCTGGACCATTAACCTTTAGGGGACCGGAAAGCCCCGAAAAGGGCCTTGTACAAATCCTTTAATTATACGCAATATGTTGGTTATATATATATAAAAAATTTTGGAAAAGAAATACCATCATTTTCACGATGAAATGCAGGTCCTCTAAAGGTTAAGAATTAATATTATACTGCATATAGCATACGTGTCTATTTAAAAAAAAAATCTTTGTAATACTATCTATTCAAGAAAATTGTGTTAAAACTTTAATTAGTGTCCAAATCAGCGATGAACGACAATATTTTTCAGGTTGCGCTTGACACGTTTATAATTATAATTTATTAATATAACGACCAGCCATAACAAGTTTAAGGTCTAATATGAAAAAAGTGATAATAAATTCTTCGTATTTTTATTCTGAAAAGGACATGTATTAAACAACTAATTCCGAACCAATAATTTAAAGACGCTTTAACAGCACTGCAAAGACTTTCGATCCCTTTAAAAAAAAAATCATCATAACGCATAAATTTATGGATCATTAAAGACAACACGATACACAGAACTGGTGTCTCAGGAAAAAAATCAGCACGCACCTCATTTTCTCCTATGAATGTCATTAAACGACTCCTTTCATCCTCAGTGAAAGCATAAGCGTTAACGCCTAGCGCATACAGGAAGTATACCGTATATGTACACATACCAACGTGCATATAAACGTTAAACTTCGATTATAGAAAGTCTTCTCGCGAGATCCGTGTAATTGCTATCAAAGATCAAGAATTCGTCGTAATAAACGTTCGCGTAGACGCGATGACGTCGCGATGATCGCCCGTGTCCGATCGAACGACCGAGTGCTATAACCATTAGAAAGGTGATCGTTCGACATAGGAACCGTTAGAGAAAAATAAGAAAGAGAAAAATGAAGGAACGATTCGAGTGGTCCATTAAAGCTATTTAGAATCTGTAATGCAGAGAACGTAAGAACACGCATTAGGTAGGTATATACCATTGTAAGTGACCACGCCTATTTCACAGCTACACCGTGTATCCTGAATCATAATTTCGTTCGATCATTATCCTAACTCGCCTCTCGCGTTATTCGCTTGAACTTTTTATCGTTTTTATCGTTAGAACGATTGGGTACCGTTTAAACGGTGACCCTTCGTCGTAAAAGCATTCCTTCCTAGAAGTATCTTTCTCATTTGGGTTATAATAATAAGAAAATAAAGTGAAGGACCTACTCACCTGACTCTGACCAACGCGATACGACGCAGGATCGACGTCAACGGTTAAAAGCATGTCCTCCACGGCACGACGTTCGTCGGCGACCGGGCTGCCAGGTCGAGCATTCACGTCACTGGATAATAAAGCGAATCGACGTCTGAATTCACCTAAGGCCATATACTTTGGGAAACCGACCTTATGTAAACGCACGGCATCTATTATCTGGCTTCCGCGAATCTGAAACACGTGCATTCACGTAAAGCATCGAATGTGAGGTATATTGTACGTGTGTTTATGTGTGCTGGTTACTCGAGTCATTGTTAAATAATCTATACTGAGTTTGGAGACAATAGAGGAGTATAGGTCGATTTGGTTAATTTGTACGAGAAACAAGCATCGGTACGTACAATTTACGAGATATACGTAATATGTTCATAGAACAATGAAACGATTATTTAAGACCATAACCAAGATAGAACTTAATATTTACCTGTGAGCGTAAAAGAGGCACGTTTATAATGCTATCTTCATTCTGATTCGATTTAACCGATAGCAAACTTTTATTGTCGGTACAGCCGGCATTGTGTTGCGGTAGAAAGCAGTGAATGAATTTTAGGCGAGTTCGTCTAAGCGTCTCGATGAGGCCGTCCTAAAAGCAAAATACACATTTTTAAGTACTTTGTTAATCGAGGAACACCATTCGCTTCGACGAAAAAAAAAAAAAAACGCTTATTAAGTTCTCGTTATCGTACTCGATATAAACCCACGAAAAGATGCACCAGAAATAGCAGATGACAGCAAAGTAAGATGACACATATTTCAGTGAACATTTTCAAGTAAAGGAGATCCGCTACTGATGATGATTTCTTGGACGAGAGAAGCACATGTGGTGTTACGGTCGCGATATTATGTCTGATCTTTGACACCGCGTGAAGAACTTTATCGAAATGATTCGAAACTATTACGAGTTCATCTATTTTCTTATCATTTTCGCATAACGTGTGGCGATAAGGGAACTAGTAATGTGCTAAGACAATAAAGAGATAGGTTCTTTTGTATTAAATATTATTTTTTCTATTGTGGTTTTTTCCTTTTAAGAAAAAGAGATACTTACGACCGTGAATTTTACTTGCAAACAAACGTTCTTCCTTTTAACAGCCGTGAAGGTTCTCCGAATACTCGATGCTCTTCGCAAGGATTGCGAACCTTCCAAGCCAGGCATCGAACCGCACAAAGCGCCAGAGACGCCCGCACCTCGGGCGCTTACGAAAAGCATACTAACGTCTTCTCTGTGATTAAAAAAGAAAAGTGAAAAACAATCTTCGTAAGAACGATGCTTTGTACAAACGTATAGAACGATTCGTTAACAGTCTCGATCGTAAAGAATACCTCGTACTCTCTTGGAGAATCGTAATCGCGCTCTTAGCCACAGGATTTTCTCGTGTAGCCTTCAACCAGCCCGTTGCGGTATACAAAACGGGATTGGTGCCTAATAAATGTTGAAGTACGAATTGATTGTTGCCTGGTGCTTTTCTCAAAAGCATCTGATGATCTGTCAAAAAACAAAATAGTATTATAGAATATGTAATAAATGTAAAATAGTGTCTGCTAAGTGTTTATGTAGTCTATTAAGATATTCGTCCCATTAGGTAAAGGCAATTAACTATTTAATCAACAAATTTATTTTTTGATAAGCAACACACGTCAGGTGAATAACTACTTTATCAACTAGACATTTTTCTACCATCAATTTATTTGTTTTAACGTTAAAATAACAGCTGATCGTTTTTTTACTTCATTTACCGATCAAATTTTCTTCGTCACGATTAGTCGATAAAAACTTTAATCAATTAATTCATATCCTTAAATAAAATATGAATATTACCTCTGTCTCCATAATAGGAGAACAATCTATCCAAGAAAGTTTCATCGCTGCCACCAGGACAAACGGTCTCCTCGTCCAGCAACCAGAGCAAACCTTTACGTTCCATTTGCCTGCTACCACTTAAATCACTTTGACTAGTACGTAACATCGTAGCACTTTGAGAACTACCCCTATCCAAGAGGGACACCAAGCCCTGGGGAGATCCAACTCCATCTTCGTCGTAATCATCCTCGTAATCGACATCTATACCCTCCTGAACGTATCTGTCTTTCGGTGCAACCAGAGTCGTATGATGGAAAAGCAATTGCAAGCGTTCTTGTAGATAATTATGACAAAGATCCTCGAAACAGGCTCCGGTTTGTCGTCCGCAAGAAGCAGGATTTTGGAACCCGGGTGAATCGCATAATAGAAGCGAGGAAACTGTGTGCACCGGTGATGATATAGATCTGTAAACCAAGTAAAGGAAAAAAATAAATAACAAGAATTTTAATATCAAAAAAATTGATAACAAAAACTTTTATAACGCTTCGGTCAATGTATAATTATTAGACTGCGGATCTTTATGCAAATACATATTTTTCTTATTGCGTATGTTTTTCAAATTTTACATATAAGACAAATCATTGAATATGTCACATGTATCCTTTGTATTTGACATATTTTTATTCAGTTATCAACTCTACTTGCAATATTTGATGAATCATGAATTATAATTCATATGAATTTGCATAAAGATCCGCAGTCTAATAATTACAAATAATAGCTCTCTAACAGAACGTACAATTATAATTAATATTATTTATCACCAAAGACCTCGCTTAACATCGAACCAACTTACTTGTTAATGAGTGCCGCGACACAATGAAAGACCTCTGAATAAAGTCCGATAAGTAAACCCTCGAGAGCGTCAAGACCAGTGACATCTTTGCTTTGTTCGGTAGGACTTGGTGTTCTCAAAGCTGGTCTCGGAGTATTCGGTGTACCTGCACCACCACCGTTCGAAGAAAACACTATCCTACTTAATTCCTCCACCGTTGTGCCTAACAAATTAGCCGCTTTCTCGGCGCACTCGACTCTTGCGAATTGCCAACGGCTTTGCGAGCTGGTACCGGCTTTGACCGCGCCGGCGCAACTTAAATGATAAATCCCTGCTAGTACCAGCCAAATGACCTTCTCCTCGGTCTCGGAAACACCTAAAATCCTGAAGGCTGCGACGATACGATTGAACTCCACCATGGCACGTTGCTTATCCTCGTGCTTTTGTAAGGGCGTGACGAACGGATTATTCTCGGCGACTAGATTCGTCAAGTGGAGTTCTTTTCTTAGGGCACCTTCGGCACCTGCTAGCAGACGATAAATGGCGTGAAAGGTCGGGTCACCGTTGGCTCTTCTACCGATTCTCGATTTCTCCAAAAGCAGCACCTACGAGAGAACATGTATATTTAATATTAAATTCATCAGAATCAGATGTTTCCTAAGTACCTACGGTAAATTGTGTTGGCAAATCTTTCGGTATTACTTTATCAAATATTCTGAATAACTGTTCGTATAAATTTTTCATCAAACAATTTCTGCGTGTCGGATAAACCGATATTTATACTTATATTAAAAAAAAAAAGAAACAAATTTTTACCTGTAACGACGCCGATGCAATTTGACCGGACTGATCGAAGTCCAGGCTAAAGAGTTGCGTAAATCGTGTCGCGTTTGAGTTCATATGCGTCCGACTGTTTCCAAAGGCTTCCAGTACCGTGAATAAGGCATTCAACTTCTCTATGGTTAATATCTACGGTGATATTGAAGAGAAAAATATAAATAAGAGAGAACGATGTACGATAAAAATATCAAAATATTCAAGGAACGCTCGTAATTCAAGCGTTCGCACCTACCTTATTGACCGTACCAGCTGCTAGCACGAGGTAATGCAAGGCGTGCTTGAAATTCGTAGTTTTTCCGGCGCCGCTACGGCCGAGAAAGACGAGCGAGTGATCTCTTCGAGTCGCCAACATCCCTCTGTATGCCGCCTGTGCCATCGCGTATATGTGAGGTGGCATGTCCTCGCTCTTGCATCCTCTGAACATATGAGCGACCTAAAAACAGATCAAAGGGTCAGTTAGGTACGCTAGCTTTTTCCCGAGACGAATGAAAGCTCTTTTCTGTCATGATACAGCCAAGAATATACAAAAATATTTCAAATTATAACAAAATATAAAATCTTAATATCGAGAAAAGATATTTAATTTAACAGAAATGAAAAAAAAAGTATGCGATGCAATTTTTATCCCTACAAAAACAGCTAACGCTGTAAAGTATAGGACCAAGTATATCTATGATGTGTGGATGCTTACAAAAATATAGCAGATCTATTTATAATACCAATTTATAACTTGCTGTACGCAAGTTACATATGGCGATACAAAATTATTATAAAAGCTAAAAAAAACGGAATTATTATAAAAATTTTAAAAAAGTTCTGAACAAAATATACTTTGCGCTCACATTTCACATGAGAAAAGAATTATGCATGGAAAAAAAAGTAGTGAGCGCAAAGTACCTATATTTTGTTCAGAATTTTGTTGAACGCTACCGCGTCTCTTGAATAGCGGATCGTTTGATAATAAAAAATATCGTTGTATGACTAGAGGTTAAAAGATTTGTCGTGGCAAAGATAAAAGTATGATTTATCGATAATAAAGTGATTTACCTTCTCCGAATATATTGCCAACGGCGCCACCGGATTTATTACTAGCATGCTGTCGCCTGCGTACGTGTGAATCAAGTTACTGGCGTAACGCTGCCTGAGCGTGTGTAGAACAGAGGACTCATTGAGGAATCGCAATTGAGACAACTCCTCGGCTTTATCGAACTGCGGTGGATTGGCCTGGGAAAAATATCACGGTTCATCATTTTTGTAATAATTATTTTCGAAGATTACGAAGGACGAAAATCGTCGAAATATGATTGTTAACCCTTAACATCACTCGCGGGGGAGCAGAGTCCACCACCACACAAATTTTGGAAATATTTGAAATATTTGGGAATAAAATGTTTGTTTTATGTTTAAAATTTAAATGAAACTTTTTAATTACCTACAACTATTATATGCCTTTAGTTTGTTTCATAAAAAGAAATCCTAGCTTTTTCTACATTTTACGTATGTGTAGGCTGAAAATAACGAATGGTGTTAAGGGTTAATAAAAAAAAAAAAAAAGCAAGATCGCCCACTGTCGAATAGAGTAACCTCCTCCTTTTCGAAGTCGGTTAAAAATCTGTTTACCTTTTCGACGTCTTCCTCGTCAACGAGGAGTTCTTCGCCCGATGTCGTCAAACGAATTCGCAGCTTCCCGGTGTCCGGGTCCGCTGGACCGCAACGCGTAGCCGGAGTGAAACCAGCTCGATGTAATAACCAAATCCTCTCGGAAATTAGCCATGCTTGTTCTTGCGCAAGGTGCTCCTCCGATCGCGCCTATTTGACATGATAAAAAAGCAACATGTTATTTATTACTAATTACATATTACTCACGGTATTATTATGAAATTTAATGCACTGCATTGTTTATGTAATAAATGAACTAATTGGTTCTACTTCATCAAAGTTTTTTTATTAATAACTCGTAATACCCCTAATATAACTTATTTAACACCGTTAACTGCCAAGACGGTCACCCATGAACCATCATCAATTTTGGTGTCAATTTTAACGACAAAAGTTAATCATGGATGACTACTAGTGATATAAATGAACTATTAATAAGAATTATTACATAATGTTCCCTCTGTCTCAAATTATACTACACACTTCTGCCAAGATGTACCGATAATGTATTTTTAATACCACAAAATTGTATGAAGTCGATCATGACCGTAACAGGTGAGAATAATTATAATATTCAGCATATAAATAAGGAAAAACTTCGTCGCAAGTGACGTTTATCGACATCTATTAAGTGCAGTCACGACGTAATCGATCCAAAGTGACAATATATTGCTAATATTAATCATAAAATAAAAGTTTAAAATTAACTCTAATTAGATCAATTTAGAATTTTAATAAAGTTAAAAAACATGTGTATAACATATTTTGGGACGGAACGAGTATTATAATATTAAACTCTAAATTTATACTACAATATCAACATGTATATATTACACATAATTTATGATAATAGAAAAAAAAAAATATTATCACAGAATAAAATGTCTTAAAAAAATTCACGTGACATTTAAGGCGTTAAATAAATATATTGATGATAAATCACTAAAATATTATGGTTTCCTCGTTGGTACAACGGTAAAACGATAAAAGTGTTGGCAACTTCGATCGTCGATCACGCACGGATCTCGAGAGATAGTTGCACGTCGAAGACATTTCTCTCGGTCTTCCCACACGCGCTGGTTTTCTACCACGAGCACCCACCGATCGACCTCGCGAGGACACGTTACACCCACACACATCGACCTGTTAGAATATCGACGTCGTCCTCGAGTATCGACACGTTGTCTCGAGGTAGAACTGCGAGCTTCGGTACTCTCATTATGAAACAACTTCTTATTGCCTGCGAGTCGTACATATGTGTACGCGTTCATTAAACGTTCATACATACAATGTGAATATACATATCTACAAGAAAACGCACACGAGTAAACTTAAATGCACGACGTTAAACGACGAACATACTCGCTTCGAAAAGCATTTAACGACGCTAATAGCCGATAATCGCTTCGTCGTTATCAAAGACGAGATTCCATTGGTAGTACTTTTGAACGTGAGAGATATAAGATCTGTACGAAGTTCGAATCTGTGTCATTAGACCGCGACAAAATTCAACTTAACTTCACAAAACGAACTTGCTCTCCTTCTACGACTTATTTTTTCATTTCTTTTTAAATATTTTTCAAAATTGTCTCTGCCGTCGGTTTATTTCTTTCGAGATAGTATCGATCGAAACGATTGGTCACATATCTTAATTCCGGTTTTAAACAGGTTAGAGAGAACCTAGCATTGTTAACCCTTTTATAATCCGAATTCTTGTTCCATGTTTTAAAAAAAATATAATAACGTAAAATTAAGAAAGATTAACCTTGTGGTATAAACTACCAAGTGATTTACACTAGATTATACCACATTTTTCTAGGCAAAATGATTTAGAATTATAAGTTACTAAGTTGTATATATTTACACATTAATGTACCACGTTTTATAAATAGAGATCTATTAAGTTTTGAAATAAGATTAAAGATTTAGAAAATGCAAATACGTGGATATGTGACTTCGATATCATATGAAGCTATACAAGGTGTCCGCTTCCATGTAGTCAAGCGGAGGACTGCGTGTACACATCAATGACTTGAATCGAAATGTCTAATACCATTTTTCGAAATTCGTCGCAGTTAAATATTTATTAACTAACAAAGATCGGCCAATCACGGCGAGCAGCGACATGGAACGTTGTTTATTGTGGATTGCTCCTCCTACCGCTTCATCTCTTGCCTAGCTGCGAGCTCGAGTGAACCGTCTTCCTTTGCTAATCGCCGTAATTGGCCGATTTTTGTTAACTAATAACTCCTTAACTAATTCGAATTTTGAAAAATGGTATAAGACTTTTCGACTCAAGTCATTCATGTGTACATGTAGTTCTCCGCTTGACTACATGGAAGCGGACACCCTGTAGAGAGTTAATATAATTATGATCAATGTCAATTTGGAAAAAAGAAAAAAAAAAAAATTTACTTCTAATATCAGTTCGATGTTTAGAAAAAACTGATATCAAACGCACATGAAATCATTCTAAATGACAAAACCTTTTAAATTGAGTCAGACTACAAATTGAATTTCTAATTAAATTGTAAACCACAGAATTCTTTAGGGATATTACATAGTTCATTCCACTTTGAAATTTGTCGTGATAGCACTCTTTCTCGCGAACCACATATTCGTTCCTTAGTTTCCACGAAACAGGCGCGTGTCAGTGCAGCTGCGAGCGTTCGCGTATCGATTTCCGCATCGAGCGCGGTCGTACCGCTGCGGGACGTTCGAACGAGCGAGGTGACTCGTTCGGTACTCGGTGAACCTGGTAAGGACGACGTATCGCGAATTTCCTGGTAATATATTAGCATGAATCACAAGCAGCCTTAAAGGACGGCCAAGCCGCGCTGCCAACGAGATACATGGAAGCACGGTTCGTATTGTTCGGTGGACGTACGAAAAGAGGAAACTCTATAGGCCTTCCAACTCGGTGGAACCTAAAGAGGAAAATTGCGAGATTACCCAGACCGCTGCGCCGTTGCTGCCCTTTTGCTCGACCGTTTCGCGAGAAATCACGCGAACACGACACGAACTTCTTCGTGTCCGTTCCCTCTCTTCAATGGAAATATATTCCTCTTTCAGAACGTACTCATTACATGGTTCGTTAGTGACTGCAAATGTTAAGTCTTTCACACTCGTCGAGCCTGCCGATCGCGTGAAACGCATATCGTTTCGATGAGCTCGATGGAAGAAAAATGCCTGTTAATATTGGAAATCCTAAACGTCACGTTAAATATGATTTTGCATCGATTTTGATGAACAAGGGCTTACTCGAAAACTGAAAGATTTATTGTGAGAATATCTTTTTAAAATTTTCAAAAAAGATTTTTTTCGTCATACATTTTTTGCCAGGAAATAAGTATTTTTTGAAAATTTGAAAGAGATTATCTTCTTCAGAAATCTTCCAGCTTTCGAATAAGCCCTTGTTCGTCAAAATCGGTCAAAAATTGTGACTAGGAGAGTTAGCGCGAAAACGTATTGGGTGTTGAACAGCCTTAAAATATAGTTCCTATATCAAGAGATTAGCACTTAACGAAGCTAAAACCTCGTACGAAAGATGGATAAATTCAGTACCTACTGCGGTTTTTGTTTAATATAATCAGAATGTTAAGAAAACCACTTGAACAACCGCACGTTGTCCAGAACAAATAATACGATCATACACGATGTTTCGTCCCAACTATAAAAAAAAATACTACCTCCTGGTTTTGCGGCGTCGTTTTATTCTCAAGAAGCACCTCGAGCCGTTTCAAGCAATCAGCAGTTTCCCGTTTGTCCGATCCCATATTTCCATCCTTCTTCCTACACCCTCTCCGTCCTCCGCGAGCAATCTTTCTAGCCAAAGCCATCTCCAAAAGTTCCTCCCACTCGACGACGTCATAGATCGGTTTAGTAGGCCTCTGAACGGTAACTCGACTCCTCTTAAGAATCTTTTTAGCCGAATGATTGATCCGATTTTTAGCAGGAACCGTCGTAGAACCTCTCAACGCGAAGATCTGTGTACCGTCCGGTAATTTTTGTTCGATCTCCGCGGTTATCCTCCGGCATTTTCTTTCTTTCGGTATCTCAATAACGCTACTATCGTCCCAACCCTGTTCCATTCTCCTGATCCTATCATCGACCGAGCTACCCCTTAACGTATCAGCCCAGCTCTCCCTTTTCTTCTTCGACGAGCTTCCAATCGTATTCCTGGATATGCAAGAGGAATGAGTACTACTGGCTCGCGAAGATGTTCTATCCTTCGGTATCATTTTCGTCGAATTCTTCTGAGTCTGATTCTGACCAATCTCAACAGAGTTCATGCTGTCGCTGTCGCTGCAATCCCAAGAACTCGTACTATTCCTACTATGTTTTCGCACGAATCCGTTCTTAGGATTTGGCGTTGTAACCTCTTGGCTGTTAGCCTTGCTCGTTATAGTTGTACCTTTTTCTGGACGAACTACGATAGCTCGACGATTATTCGTCTGTTTAGCGATACCGCTAGCGTGTGCCTTGCCACGGCACGATCTGTGCAACACGTGATGATGCGCCCGCGACATGTCCTTATCGACCTCGTCCTCGTTTCTACGCGGCATCTTGTGATTTTTCGTGAATTATTAGGCTATTAAACTTAACTGCATCACGCACGTACGCTTTCTCTCTCCTAATCGGCCGATATCATCGCGCGAAAACCTACCGGGTTTACCGGTTCTCTCGATCCGCCCGATCGACCATTCATTTTCTTACCACGGCGCCAAGATTCATGCCGGTTCAACTTGTCGTTCTACTTTGATAAACGATCCTCGATCATCTTTTATTACCAATCTAATGCCGTTGGATTTTTAGAAATATTTTCTTCATCGAACCCATCGTTACTTTTATGTAACTTCCATGTTCTTCTCCCTCACGAACCGTTAATGCCAATCAAGATACCGAACGTTATCGGAAACATAACGACCAATCCTACGTCCTTCGATGCGACATTCTTTACACGCAGAGAAGATTACTCGATTAGCTCGAGGAAAACCAATCCCAAGATCTTTACAAACTTCTGTCACGGATAACCACGACATCCGAGAGCGAATCTAACGAGATAATTTCCATGACGCATCAAACCACAATACTTCGTTGAATTCCTGTACGGAATGTATTAGAAAAAAAAGGATTCTTCAAGTGGGACATCGAGATGTTGCAATCTTCGATATTCTCAATAAACAAGGAAACTATCCTTTGAAAATAAAAGCAAGTAAACTCATCCAGGTATAAAAATCACCAAATTCTTCCTAATTTTAGCAAAGTAGTCCCAATACTTGCTTTCATCGTGTTATTATTTTAGAACATTTCTAATAAAAAGAAATAAAATTTGGTGATCAGGAATAGACCCAGTCAAGGGGTTTTCCAAAGAAATGACACATTATCATCCCAAAAATGGATGTTTTCAACACGATTGTGTTGAGTCTTGACCAGATCCTCGGTTTGCAATCGAGTTGTTCGAATCTTCTTCGAGGATTAGATGATCCTTTTAACGCACGAATCTCGACGATATCACTCTCACTCGCGGTTCACTCTGGCGAACTTCCTCTCGGGAACGCGCGCACCGTGAGTCCCTCGAGTCTCGACTGAAGTAACGCGATCTCGCGGTAAGAAGAGTAGAAGCTGAGGAGAAGGAGCGAGAAAGAAGGAGAAAGAGATAGACTGATAGCAAGAGAGAGAGAGAGAAAGAGAGGCGTGTGCCAGCAATGACTGGAGCTCCTTTTCCTCTCTTCGACTCCTCGGACTCTGCAAGGAACTCTTTCTCCTCTCCCTCCACGCCTTCGTTTCTCTATCTCTCTCTTACTTAGACGTATACGTGTTCACGTATTCTCTCTTTCTCGCACCGTTTAAAGGCGACGTTTACTCTTCTTTCTCCCACCCTCTCTTTTTGCCACCGATTACGTAGCCCGACTTCTAAACGTAATACGGTATCCTCCCTCTTCTGTCGCAACTTCGCTATAATTTCTAATAAATTATTATTAGAAATCGGTGTTTGGTAATATCGGGTCAATTAACGATATGAAGTAATAAATGAAAGAATTTAAATAAATCTTGTTACCATGTCAAAGCTTATAGTATGGCGTGGACTTTGCAATTGGATCGTCTTTTTTGTTAATTTAAGTAAGAATTCATTATAATTTATGCTAGATCGAGCCATAAATAGATACTTTCCATTTCTAATAATGAATTGTACTTGTATTTATGCTTCTAATGCTTTCTTTATGATCAAACCTGTTAAATAGTAATAAATATATAGTTAAATAAGATAAATTCGTTTATTTTTTTTTTATATAAATAAAATTGGTAGACTAGACCGGAAATTATTTATGACTCGTCCTACTAACATTGTAAGTTTTAATTTATTCAACAAGCTGGCATTATTATTATTTCTTATTACATCTATTTTTAATAAATGATTTAATATTCCAATCATCCCAGTCCACCAATTATCATCTAACGTTGTGATCACGATTTCTTTATTCTTCAACGATTTTCACGTATGATTGGCATCCGCGTTTAGATTGAAGCAAATGAGAAGGAAGAAGCACACGGAATAAGAAAGAAAGATAGTACTAGGTGTGTCATTGGAGAAATCCTACGTAATTACCGGATGATAGGCGGATAATACGAGTCTTATGATTAATGAAACAAGAAAAGATTTGAATAGATCCATTTACACACGGTGTCCTATTTTAATCTACTCACGCGACTCATTGCGATTACTAATATATGGATGCTACTCACGACTGTGGTCATCGATCGTATCGTTGACTTAATTCTCTTCCAAAAAAAAAATGACTTCTATTTTTTTTAGTTCAAAGTAGGGGTTAGAGTGGCATGAAAGAGCCACATTTTTAAAAGAGACACTATCATTTACACAGTAAATGAATTATAGTTTTTAAGTAGCAACATTGGTTGCTAGTTAAACTAGCAAAAATTTTACTAGTTTTTCAAGAACGAATTCGTCCAACATTCGTTTAAAAACGGCTCTTTCAAAAAGTGGCTCCTTCATGCCACTCTTCCCCTACATCGTAATTATGATGAAAATATTATTCGTCGAAAAAAATCATCTCCCAAAGTACTCCGGTATAATATTATACACCGATTAATGCGGGCGATGCTCTACAACGAAAGGTCGTGGTACTCCACCCATGTAAAAGCAGCTCGCGAGAGTACGAAGCGTACGCGTGAGTGATTTCCGAGAAGCACTCCACCGAGCTGTGTTTGCAGACTCTTCCTATCTATCGCTCATTGATTTTGTATAGGCAAAAATCATGGTTCGATGAACCGACGGACGCTCGTTTCTCTAATGAATGCTCGAAATAGATGAGATGGATCGATATAGATTGATAATCAAAAGGAGTAAACGAAATTGGTAATTTCGAACATTACACCGAAGTATCATCAATTATCGTGAAAGATATTTCAAATTTTTCATAATAAAATTACATTTATTTTTTTTTAAATATATTGCTCGATATGCGACTCGAGTTTTTATAATTCAACTTCAATCATTTGATTAAAACTGATCAATATTTCCGTCCAAACCAATTTGTATATATAAAATATATTCATGCTGCTTAATTTAAATACAGGTTTGAATATATAAAAATAAATTTGTTAACCCATTCGTTCGTAATGTTCGTGTTCGATTCGACCTGTTTTCACTGACAAAGACATTCAAAACTATATAACGGAAAAAAATACGAGTATCGGAACAGCGATCCGCTTCTTCGATGCCAAAATGCGATCGGAATATAAATCGATGCATCGGCGAGGAGGATCTCATCGAGGGAGAGGAAAATTTCGGTACGGTGTAGATATTCGAAGGCACGTCACGTGCGATAACGTTGCAGCAGAGCTCGTGCCGCATCCGCGTGCACTGCACGTGCTGTGCGCGATGCGAGCGTCAAGATTCGAAAGAGAGAGAGAAACGTTAGCTATTTTAAGAAACTCGTAACGCAACGGATTGCATCCCGCGAAGAGTAAGTCAGGACCCCTTTAGCTTCGAACGGAAACTTCTCACTCGGGACCGACGAAAATCGTCGCTCAAGAAAAAAAAATAGTATGCGATAGGAAACGAGAGAATCTTTCCTCTCGTCGATCGGGTTTCAAACGAACGAAAGGATGGTTCCCGTAATTGGAACCACTTTTCGATGAATCCGTAAATTGGTACTTGTGAAAACCGGTTCGAAAAAATAGTCCTGAAAAAGTGACATGTTATATAAAGAAACAAGAATATGCTAAATAATTATACTATCGAGAGGAGCATCAAAAACATCACAATTACGAAAACGTGTTTAGAGTATAAATGGATTATGATATTTACTTGTTAATTCAAATAAAATGTTAATACTGATCTGATGGAAGATGCAAGAAATTAGCTTTGATTGGATATGCACGACTCTTCTTCTATATCTTATGATTATAATTAGGTTTGCCAACTTTTTTGTTTGCAAATAAAGTACATTGGTTATTTTAAGTAAGAAATAAAAAGTACATACTATCAAAATAGAGTACAATTTATTATTCTTTATTATTATATTTAAAAACATATTTTTTAGTGCTTTTTGCAGTTTGCATTAAACTACTATCTTCTTTAAACAATTGCACAGCATCTTTACAATCTATATTTAAATTGAAATATATAAGCAATTCATTTTTAATTAAATTCAGAGACGCTTTGTTTCTTTCTTCTCTCCATTTGCAATTCATCACAGAAATCACTCTTTCTGTGAATGCTGACGTGGCGGGAATAGACAATAAAAATGATATTACTTTGTACAAGTTTAAAAAATTATCATCACTCATATTAAAAAGTTGACTTACGACTAAACTAAATCACATCATGCAAAATAAAGTATTTTCGCGTACTTTATTGTTCTAATAAAGTATAAAGTACAATTACCTAAAATAACGTACAATACTTTATTATAAAGTACGGTTGGCAACCCTAATTATAATCGATATTTATCAGATCAGTAAATTAGTTGTTTTCAAGACAAATCAGCTGAAAAAATATTTCACCTACTTGATATATTTTTATAAACATAGACCTACAAAACCATTTATCGGCATCATAAAAAATCTTCATTCGATCGTTTTTATTTCTTTTGCTCGTCAATCATTCATTTTAGTTGATCGAGACTAAAGGCTAATCGATCAATTTATAATCCCTATAATTCAAACGCGAAAGTCACAGAAATTTCACTCAATAAAAATCTTTCGATTTCATTTCATTCATTTGGAGCGATTCTTTAAAAAAATTAATATTTACGATCCCGAGAGACACCGCGTATTATAAGTGTCACTCGCGGTACGACGACGCAACCCCTCATTTTTCCTCGTTATTGTTCAAAGAGATTTACGACTGGAAGAGAAGACATTCGCGGCGCCCACGACGACGCACAGTGTCGCGACTCGTATTCAAAAATAAAAAATTAATCGAAACAATTTTATTTCTCTCGAAATTTGTAGCTACAAACACAGGCAAGTAAACAAACCAAAAGACACATAAAAATATATTTAATTATTTATTTATTAGTTCATTTTTGTTGCATTCTAAAGTTAATTTTTCTATTCTTATTAAAAATTATTTAAATAAATTCTATATTTTGTTTTAAATAACGAAATCTGTTCTTATTTACATATATGGGTAAGTTAAAATGAGTTTTTATCTTATTACTACATCTTCTAACCTCTATAGAAAATTTCACAAAAATGAAAGATATCGAATCCTTTATTTTTTTACAAAAGTTAGTCCTTCTTATACCCTTTAATTTGGTATAAATTTTATCTGCTCTTGAGTGCTCTTTCATGAGATTTTGTGGCTTAAATCTCGTTACTGTAGCATCTTCTAACCTCTATAGAAAATATCACAAAAACGAAAGATATCGAATCCTTCATTTTTTTACTAAAATAAGTCCTTTTTATAACCTTCAATTTGGTATAAATTTTATCTGCTCTCGAGTGCTCCTTCATGAGATAAAAAAAAAAAAAAAAAAAAAAAAGCCAAAAAAGGCAAAAAAGGCAAAAAAAGCCAAAACTGTAGATAAAACTTTGCAAGAATATTTAATTATAAAAAATACAGACGTTTCAGTTTCTTCGGATTCAACGGATAGTGACGATAGTATGTAATAATTGTGTATTATAAAATAAATTTTTGTAAATGTAAATTACATGTTTCACATGTTGTTTGTTAGTTTGTTTACTAATTTTTAACTTTTTTGAATTTGTTGAATTGTTTTAACAGTAAAATATATTTTAATAAAATATTTTATGTTACAAATGACTTTTCGGCTTATAAACATAATATTTATAATAAGTAAGCCAAAATATACCTATTTCAATGAAAAAATGATTTTTGAATTTTTTTCACTATATACTCGTTACACTGTGCGACGTATCGTGAGAATCAAAGCGATAGTCGAACGTCGAGCCGAATTATTATCGCGACACGATGACGCACTCGTCATTGTTCGACGAGCGGAACGCGTACCGAGAGTGCAGAGGTGTAAAACGGCGAAGATCGATAAGACGTAGGCGTATTGCAACACGAAAATTTCTCCATCGTTACGCGTACGAAAACCTATGCGAGTAGTCGTGGGACGAGTCAGACGAATTGATAATCGATAAATAACTATCATTTTGATAAAATCTTTTTGAAAATTTTCTTTGCGTCAGATGTATTAGTGCGTCGAGGTCTCTGGACCATATTGGGGTATCTGGGACATTATTTTATTTTTCATTAACCATTAAATAAATCAACGAACGTTGTTTGGTTGCGATAGTAACACCTACAACTCGTATAAACTTTAGAGTAAGAAAAATGTACACGGTGTGTCAAAAAAGATGGCTCAGAAGCCTCTGGACCCAGATACCCCGACGGAATATATTTAAAAGATGCTGAAATAATTCGTATAAATTAGATATTATAATGTGTATACAATGTATGTAAATTAATTTTTGTCAGGCATATACTAATGTGACAATTGGTATAAATTCTACATATGTTATTCTAATTTTTTAATATGTAAAATCAAAGAAAAAAATTGAATAGATCAACAGATAAATCAGAAAACGTGTCATATACGATGAAGGTAGAGAAGAAGGTGTATGACACAGCTGGGATTAAAAAGCGTAGGCCGAAACGGCTGGATTTCTCGAGGGCTACCGGTACATATATGCGGTGAATGCGCCGAGCCAAGTACGACTTCGTAAGAAAGAGAGAAAAGAAAGAGAGAGAGAGAGAAACAATCGGATTTCATTAACCGTTACTTTCTACTGTAATTTCGTTCGCCCTGATACCTATTTCGTCCTCGCCTGTAATCCAGCCTCTTTGGGAAGAATAAATCCTTTCGGTATCGTGGGTGCGAACGAAACGTGTGATTTAAAGGTACGAAGTGCCTTTCACTTAACGTGCTAGGGTCAGAGATCAGTTGGATGATTAGTGATCATCATCGTGATCGAACTGATATACATGAACGGTCTTATAAATTGATATCCTAGGTTAATTCTTTGACAGATTGAATTGATCCTACAAAATTTATATAAAATAATAATTGAACAAGAAGCTAACTAAAAATTTAATAAAATTATTCAATCATTCGACCTTTATATATGAAAATATAATGAAAACAGGATTGTTTGGCGTATGTTCAGGTCGTATATACAAATTATAGGAATGTGATCAAAATTAGTTATGGAACATTAAATCGCTTATCGTATCTCTTACCAAAGTTGTACAGGTCCCGGATGGACGACAATGGCAATGTATTTTTCTACTTTCTCTTATTCAATTTTACATAGTTGTTAATAAAAAACAATTTTTTTAACTTAATCCATGTCTACATAACTTTTACGTCGTAATTACGTGTAAGTACATGATTTATCCAGTAAAATTATACTTTTTGTACCTATTTTGTTCTTATATATTGCAATCACAGCTTTAATTTTCTTTGCAGGAAATTAGAGAGGTGATGTAATTATTTAATTCATATCTTTTCTCCTTTGAAGAGGGTCTGAACTTTAGATTGAAACATAAGGCTAGTAGTAAAAACAATTTGTTACTTAATTATATTAAAACCTTTTAATTTAATGTTCCATAACTAACTTTGATTACATTTCTATAATTTTTATATACGACCTGAACATACGCCAAACAATCGTGTTTTCATTAGACTAACTAAAAATTTGTCGTATTAACAAAATAACTTTTATTCTAAAAAAAAAAACTCTTGTCTTCTTATTAGCATAAACGAGTACGATGACCGAAAATTAAAAAAAGCAACGCGGTTCGACGCGCCCACGCTAAGAATATTCAACCAAGCACGAATCCTGCCACTTTGAATCCTCGAACGGGATCGACGGAAGTCCGAGAAGTCTCGAATTCGAGAACCGAAAGCTAATTCGGTAAAAATCAGTAACTTGTTAGCAGTCGTACTCACGATCCTCGAATATATATATTCAGGAGAGACCTGGCCTCATGCGTGGACCGAAATAATTCTTTTCGAAGACGCCTTCGAGAAGTCGGAGAAAACGGCGAAGGAAGGTCGGTCGAGGCCGTTCGAGGGAAGAAAGAAAGGAAGAACAAGAGACGTGCTGCTACTTCTTACCTCTGCTGCTGCTCGCTTCGTAAGGAGGAATGGCAAAAACGACCTTGCGTGGCGTAAGAAGGATGAAACTTGGAGCAACGAATAGAAACACCCGAGAGATACTCGACATCTTTCTTTTTTTTGCTATTCCATCATTCTTATCTTCAAAACTAAACAAAATAATCTAGATGTATCCTTCTTTCGATCCGTGAAGAGACATTCGCGCTTAACTGACCTGATTTTCTTCACCATCGCCACCATAACCATCATCATCATCATCATAGCGTTACACTCATTGGGGTCAGACTCGAAAGAAGATCGAGTTACACCGTTTGCACTCGTTACGTTTCATTAAACGCTTTTCTATCATCTTTCTTTGGAATTGGGACAAACACGTACTCGTGTCCAGGGTTTTGGGATTAGAAGCTCGAAAAATCAGCTTCGTTTTCGAAGATCAAGGGACCTGGGAGAGTGGGACGAGGAGATTCGTCCGAACTCGATGGCGAATATCGAGTGTCGTTTTGCGGGAAAAAGGATAACAACGATGACTCACGGGCCGACGGGCAGACCGGATTGACTGGTACGACTGTACCGGTGCTATACTCCAAATCCGTAACGCTGCCGCTGCTGCACTTTATAACTACTATACCTGGCACGCGTCCCGATCTTTTCAGTCCCTTTTTTCAGGTCAGCTAACATCGATCGGATCTTCGAACGGTTTTTTCTTCGAAAAATTAGAAATTTTTTTTTCTTCGAAGTATAGCAAAGTGGCAAGAGTCGATGATATCAATGGTTCGTGCGTTATCTTATAAAAATAATCGATAATAATGATTAATCAGCTTAGTATTCAAAGTATAGCCTATACTAGGCTTTTACATTTCTAATTCTATTTTATTTCAAACAATATGACTCTTTTAAAATACCTCAACTGCATTTCCTAAACATCTTATCCTTTTAACACTAGAACTACCGAAGCAGTCAAAATGATTGGTTACGCGCTTTTAATCTCACCATTTTTGAATAATAAAACAATTTTCGTAGAAATTTATTCTCTATTTTCTTTATTTGATATTTATTCATTAGAAATGGGATATAAAATGTTACTATTTTAATATTTATCAAATCATTACACGTGATGAAAATAAATATAGGTTTAACGTCGGTAGTTTTAGTGTTAAGCACGTAATTTCTACGTTAGAACGATTCAACGTACAATAGCCATCATATTTGAGCTCATAGATACGAAGTTTGTGATAGCAGAAGTAATATAGAAATTCCTATATAACTCAACTATCGTCAACTTCATACCGATGAGCTATATCTGACGGCTATTGTACATAGCGGGTCACTCCAAAGTTCGAGTTCCCAAACTTTTAAACTTTGCCAACCGATGATATACCGTGACTAATCACGAAGCAATTAGCGATGCGAGTCGATGATTATCGCGATGAGAGAGAGAGAGAAGAAAATTCTTCGAACGTTTCCTAACGATTTACGATGAGCTCGGGAAACAAAGGCGATTAGAGAGTAGGTACGATGACATCGTGCTGCTAATGTTTTCTCATCGGCCCACGTTTGTGGGACGCGGTGAGAGCAAGAAAGTATATAGCTCGAAGGCGAGAAGTATGAAAGAATGTCTCGAGATGGGACTAGGTTCGACGGCGCCAACCATTAAATTAAAACGTAACGCGCGCGCAACTTGACGTCTCTCGCAATCATAATGCTTTTAAGCGATCGCTACGAAGATGCAACGACGACGTACCGCTCTCGGGATATTTGCATATGAATGCATAAAGGAACTGCAACGTGCTCGTAAGTGCTAGTACGCGTGTATTATTTTTTACAGACGTTACCATTTAATTGTTCCATATGTTTTTATTATAATATTCATGACGAGACACTGTGATAAATATGATCTCGTTGGCTATCTATTATTAACTATTTTTATATAATCAAACATTTTTTTATCATATTATTCATGTTGGAGCATGACGATAAATATGATCTTGTTGATCATTTATGTATGTAAATAAAGAAATAAAATTTGTTACGTGTCATTCACGTTGATAATCGAGGATAAATATTATTTAACTGTGTACGTGTACGAAGTGTTCAATACCTCACGCGTTTTAATTACGCTTGATGACGATTCTTTTTTAAGTAGAAATTGAATGGAAAGATTTTTAAAACATTACCGACGCCTCTTCCACGGAAACAATTATGCTGGTGATCGATTCGAGGAACGAGGAGCATAGAAAAGCGAGCAGGTATCTCATTCGCCGCAAGAAATCGATCCAAGTCAAATGAGATCTAGCTCGAAAACATTTATGCGATCGTATCGCGTCGCGATCGTGTGTCCCTTTTAACTTCTTTCGACGTTTCTTGTTAACATCGGTATTATAAGTAAATCAATACAAAAATATTGTAATGTAAACAAAATTTGGGTATATAGATACCATCGTGTAACGGGTGCTTAAAAAAAAGAATAAATCACTATTCAATCATGCTGCGAAAAACATTTCTTTTTTTCACCTATTTTTTTTTTATGTAAAATAACACGAAGAATCACTTATTACACCACACAACGAAATGAAACCACGATTCCACCTTCGGCTTGAAAAAAAATATCTTATACATAAATCAGCTGTTCCGTTTAATCGAGCAAATAATCTCCATCGCGTAGAAAAAGTTGCAAAAAATTGGTCAGGTCGAAATTGAAGTGAACAAAAAAAGGAAGTCGATAATTCGATAGTTTCGAAGTCGACGAAAGGCTCGAATATCGTACGCCGTCCGTCGGCAGCGATACAGTAGCAACAAGTGTCTTCGCACGGTTACCATGTAGCACTTACCACTTGTTGCCACTGTTTTTACGACATCTCGACGAAGCGTGCAAACAGCGGGGCGGTTCTCTTCTGTGAATGAGAGCCGAACGACCGATCGAATTACCCAGCTTTACATCGGATATCGAACCGCTACGAAAGATCTTAGACAGCAGACAGGAGTTCAAAGTTCTTCG
Organism: Ancistrocerus nigricornis; assembly: GCA_916049575.1. Lineage (NCBI taxonomy): Eukaryota > Metazoa > Arthropoda > Insecta > Hymenoptera > Vespidae > Ancistrocerus > Ancistrocerus nigricornis. Next base: position 9,075,493 of record OU696668.1, on the reverse strand, counting down.
TGACTTATTGCGTCAGGAAATGACGGGAAACTCGATTCGCTGTGAGCTGAATTTAACGAATTACAGGCTGTCCTCGTATAACGCGATTTAAAAATTATTGGAGCCGTCATATAAGATGGTAGTTTGAAAATACAATTAATTATTGTTAATTGAATATACACACGACGGGTATCGACAAAATTGTAGTAACATTTAATCAAAATGGTAGGTATAGTTGCTATTGTATCTTTATCGATCATATGAATGATCAACTCGGTGCTATTAACGACAAATGATAGGCAGTCCTCGTATAACGCGATTTAAAAATTATTGGTGCGCCGTCATATAAGATGGTACTTTGAAAATACAATTAATTATTGTTAATTGAATATACATACGACGGGTATCGACTAAATTTGAATAACATTTTATCAAAATGATAGGTATGGTTGCTATTTTATCTTTATCGATCATATGAATGATCAACTAGGTGCTATTAACGACGAATGATAGGCAGTCCTCGTATAACGCGATTTAAAAATTATTGGTGCGCCGTCATATAAGATGGTACTTTGAAAATACAATTAATTATTGCTAATGGAATATATATACGACGGGTATCGTCTAAATTTTAATAACATTTTATCAAAATGATAGGTATGGTTGCTATTGTATCTTTATCGATCATATGAATGATCAACTCGACAAATGATAGGCAATCCTCGTATAACGCGGTTTGAAAATTATTGGAGCCATATAAGATGGTACTTTGAAAATACAATTAATTATTGTTAATTAAACGATTAACGATTTAAACATATGACGGGTGTTGATTAAATTTTAATAAAATTTAATAAAAATGAAAAGAAAATTATTTGAACAGTTACCATAATACCTTCATTGATAATTTGAATGTTAAACTCGATGCTATCAACGACGTAGTTTAAGCGTCAAATACTCGAACGCGTATGCCGCATAATATTACAGATAACGCGAAGTAATGCCGACGTTACGTCAGTGGTTCATAAATAGACGACTCAGTGCATATAGGACGAAGCAAATATTAGTAGAATTAATCATTTTTTGGGGAACTATCGTTCGTTGCAACGTAAGTATCGTCTCCAATACCCCCTCTTTTATTTTCTCAATTTTTCCAACAGAATCGACCAATAACGAACTTGTTCGAAATCACCGATACGCTTTTTCAAAACAAAACCGAGCTTTCCATGCTATAAAATTTCAAGATCAACCGTAATGATTCGTGATACATAATCGATAATAAAAATGAATAATTTATCGTTGGTTACTTACGTTTTCGCTATTTATGGTCATTCTAGGACACGAGAGAACAACAACGATTGATTTTGAAACGTCGACGTTTGACACTTGCCGCACGTGTACCTACTCGTCAAGAGAAAAGACAGAAAAAAAAGAAGAAACGCACGTATCGTCCAGATCGACATATTGCAACAGGCATCTGCAACCGTACGGTATGGTGGGCATCGCGTGGCTCGGGGCGAATGCTATTTTTCCAACGCTCGATGACGAACGACATTATCGTTGGTACACAAACCGTCCTGCCTGTCGTAGTTTGCTCGAGAACGTACGTATATACATACATAATATAATGATGCAGGAGAACGGTAACGACGTAATCACTTACACGCAACGCGTATCCCGCGATTCTAATTACGTAATGCGACATTTACGTACGTATGGCGGTAGACGATAAATCGACGTCCATTCCGGTCATGTAAACAATGTTTAATAAAAAAAAAAAAGGAAGGGTGAAAGAGACGAAGAAAAAAATGATTAACACAGGCTCGAGACATCGTTTGAAATCATTATACGCAACAGTCATGGACAAATGTTATATTTTATTGAAGCAAAAGAGCTGGGACGACGAACGAGACAGAAAGAACAGAAGTCAAGAATCATGACAACAACCTTCCTGACCGCACCCTGTTAAACGGCGAAGAGGTATGCGTCCATTTTGCATCGACCTAGAGCCTTGAAACGAACTACGCGTTATGCCGCATGGATACCTCGGCACGCCTGGCAAGAATTTGCTTCGTTAATTTACTTTCAAAGGAGACTACGGCGAATACCGTGTGATCGCATAGCCCAGATACAAGAAGCTGCATCGCGGGAGCTAAGGACAAAAAAAAAAGTAGATACGCGTAAGAAGCACGAAAACTTGTCGGGAATGTGGCTAAGAGATAACGCGAAGAAACTGTTTCCTCTCGCGTGTCTTCTAAATATAGCCTTTTAAAAGAAAATATAGAAGAACGTAATTCGATCCAGAATTACGGGAGATTAACGGTAAAAACTTAACGGAGAAAACAAAGGTCGTTTCTTTTCTATCGAATAAATTTTAATAATAACAATAGAGATACCGTGAGTGCAACCGAATCGGTAGTAAGCAAGTTCCCTTTCATTGGAAGCGAATGACACTCGCAGTGACCACTAGAGAACGTTAGCGTCACGCGCGATATACGCACGTAACACGCGGGTTCGGTACCAAAGGGAAAATCACCGACCTTACCGACACTCGGTAGAGTAAACGGTACCACTTCCTCTCGCGATTTAGTATGCCGCAGTATCGACGCGACCCGATCACCTCAAAGAACGCAAACCGGTCTATTCTTCCCTACTACGTCGTACGATGCACTCTAATCGCTTCGACGCTTCGAGCATTAGAAATCGGCTGTACGTGCTCACCGTTTGCATTCTCATCCGAAAACTTCAAATTTTCCCGCTTTATTTTTTTTACCGACGGATATACCACGATAATCCGAAACCGCCATTACACTCACCTCGCAAATTTCAATCAAATTATTCAATAAATGAAAGAATTTATAATTGTAAATAATATTTTCTAAAAGTAAATAATTCAGCACGAGTCACGAGGGACCAAGATGGGCTTGATATCGATCGATTCGAAAATTTGATTTACATTTTAACAAAAAGGGACCTATCTTCGTGTTCTTTTTTCTCAGGAACGAGCTTGTACTCGTGCCAGACGTTGAATCCTGTACGACCTAGGGTTAAAGAAAAGAAGCTAGTGAAACGGAACCAAATAATAACACAGCCAACTGGTTTCCTCATTGGGATCGACTTAACGATCGATACGTTACGCATGGGAGAGAGAGAGAGAGAGAGAGAAGTGGGGGGTTAAGAGGGAGAAGAGAATTAACTTGTACAGCTGCTTCGACTATGCACATTCGTCTCTCTTTCTTTTCACCGAGGAGAGAGAGAGATTACAAACGGTGCAAGTTTGGTTGCCATCGTCGGCTGCTCCATTCAAAAGTTCTCAACACCAACCTACTTGAACGCACGCTATATAAAACGAGATATTGAGAATAAAACCCTTTCATGGGAAAGAAATTATAGAAGACGACCAGAAGCGACCGGTTTTTTTGGTCGCAAAGTACCAGAACGTCGCTAAGCAATGATGTCTCTAGAAGCGAAAAATTGCTAATGGACGATCGTTTCGGCGATCGATGGTGCAACGTGGAAGAATCTATGGGTCTTTGATCTTCGTTAACGAAGTTACGCGAATGGATGATGCACCGGTGTCGACGAGAACGTGGAATGCGACATGCGACAATTTAATTTATTAACGAGAGCTCGAAGCCCGCAAGCACAGCTATTACTGCCACTGCCTGTACCATTCATACCACCACTTTACCAACTCCCCCCCCCCCAAACCAACCCCACTCGTACTACCGTGGATTAAGGGTGAACGTTCACGATTCGCGAGAAACTTTCAAGTACCTTCAACGCCAGCGCCTGTCTGCATCGAAATCGATTGGTGTTGGGTGCACGTTTTGAATGTCTACGCGTCGGCGACGAATCAATATTAAAATTTATTTATTTATTTATTTACGGGAATAAAACCCTTATATACAAGAATATAATTAGTATGGGGAACAGATAAAAGAATAATAATAAGAAGGATACATGAAGAATAATAAAGAAATAATTACAGTGTGTTCATTAGAGAAGATTTCAAGGAGGATACAGATTGGGCAAAAATATCAACATCAGCATTATACAGATTAATGCTATTAAACATCCTATTGATACTGCTATGATAGCCATAGAGAGTACGATGTTGCTCAGTATGCAATAAGGGACTACTTCTTAAGGACCTAGAGGGTACATTTAATTTAATTAATTCTAAGATATTAGGAGAGACAATAACGCCTCTGCAGATCTTAGAAATAATGTCACTCATGACTCTCCTTTTATACAGAGGAGTGAGGTTCAGCTCATTTTGGATATCGTCGTAATTATGCGAGTCAAAAGGCATTGGATATCCCATATGATTGGCAACCAATCGCATACATACAAATACAACATAAAATACAACATTTTATCGAGCTAAAAGAATTTTTAATAAAACTTAGCTAGGCCAGCAGCGACCGAACGATTGTCTCATTTTACGAGCAAGGTTGGAGCTATATGTGACCGGTCCGATAAAACTGTTTGTAAGTGGAACGCCACCGATGAAACCATAGAACAGATAATTAAGTATCGACCCTACCGGCTATATCATGACAATAACGGCATATTATAATAAAGCGAAGGCTGCACGATGATCTTTAAACACGTTCCGTCATGTTGATGTCGCGGAGAAGAGATGGAAACTTCTTAGCAGTCATTCGTCATGAACTTATCGAGTTTTGCAAATCAAGTGAAATACGGTATAAAACGAAAAGCTTGAGAAAGAGTGATAACGAGCTTCTTTTCTTTCTCGTCCACTGTTATATCAGTATTACGTCCGTTAGCTTGAATGGAAACAAAGCGTTAAAGTACGAAGAAGTCGGGATGTGTACCGTTATGCGATTACTATGCCACTGCGTCGTTCTAGAGAATGTGGGTGGAAAGTAAGCGCCTATACTATCTTCTCTCTCTCTTTCTCTTTAAAACCTTGGACGCATACACCCTACTACAGTCATATCCTTTATTTCTTATTCCACAATTTTCGATCTGGGTAACGCCTCCCGTATCGATAAAACCACTCGTCGTTACTTATAGACAGGACACTATTATTGGATAACCAGGACAATTATTTTCAACTTTTTTTTTTTTTCGAAATTAAATAGACCACAGTGCGATTAGATAGTAAGTAGCAGTTCTGGTTCATTTTTTTATACTAGTTAAGAATCCGTTACCGAAGCCACAGGAGTGTAAAATTAAATAGACGCGTCCGATACGTGCAGGCACGTGCAGATCTACACGATAACGGTCTAATTAAGGCCCAAGCTATTAGAATCAATTATCGAACGATCGGAACCGTTCGAAAGTCGTTTTCACGAACGTGGCCTTCGATTTTGTTTGGAAAAGTCGAATCCATCTTAAAAGAAAGAATAAACTTTCTAAAAGTCGAACGCAGTTCGGTCCGAAATGATGCCAGATCAAATAGGTACAGGAACGTTCGCGCCCGCGCGTTGGTTAGATAATGAGGGTGTTAGACGTTCGAACGGAGGCTCTATTGAATGGATCGAGAACTCACCGTATTCTGATGAAACCGCAGGCTACCGGATCGACGGAGCGTGCCACCGCGAATATTCGCAGGTGCCAGCTCGACTTGTTGCCCGTCGCTTCCACCGCGTCTCGATAGCTCCGACAGTTCCGCGACTGGTTGCACCTGCAAATTAGGAGTTTTTTTTTACAATCTTTCTATAATTTTTTTTTTGTAAATATTCTTCAATTCAAAATGGAAAACATAGTTTTTTGTCTATAACTATCATGAAATTCAACCAATTTTGACGGTCGATGGTTTATATCGATGGGAAGAAAGGCCGCTATTAACTCTGCCACCTATATAAATATAAGTACTTATGTCAAAAAGTTATTAAGATATTGATGCTGTCTGTCTGTTTTTTTTTTATATTGTCAAGCATTTCTTAGCGTAGGTTTTAAAATTGATTTGAAATAGAGTCATGTATCCTTATGTTTCTGGATTCCGGGATGAGTGTAGAGACTAGGAGCATTCGATCTAACCTTCGACTACAGCTTATAATTACTATTGATAGATATACAGGGTGTCCGCTTCCATATAGTCAAGCGGAGGACTACATGTACACATCAATGACTTGAATCGAAATGTCTAATGCCATTTTTCGAAATTCGTCTCAGTTAAATAATTATTAACTAACAAAGATCGCCCAATCACGGCGAGCAGCAACATGTAACGTTGTTTATTGTGGATTGCTCCTCCTACAGCATCATTTCTTGCCTAGCTGCGAGCTCGAGTGAACCGCCTTCCTTTGCTAATCGCCGTAATTGACCGATCTTTGTTAGTTAATAATTAGTTAACTAAGTCGAATTTCGAAAAATGGTATTAGACATTTCGATTCAAGTCATTGATGTGTACATGTAGTCCTTCGCTTGACTACATGGAACCGGACATGCTGTATAATAATAATAATATTATAATTAGTAATATATGTAATATAATGTACCTAAAACTTCACTGGGACGAAGCCAGAGTCAACTACGTGCTACTAACTCTATATCAATCGTAACTGTGAGATGATAAAAAAAGAAAACTTTATCGAGACCGTCACGATTGCGTGATTATCATCGATCGACTGCATTTAAATATTGAAGATATGCGAGCACCGATCGGTGGAACGTAAATGATCGAAAATAACTCAAGAGTAGCGTTATCTCTCTTACTCCTTCTCTCTCTCTCTCTCGAATCGAGGCCGAGTGCATCTACACCCACGTGCTCTTGACCTACGCACGAAGGTCGCCACGAATAATGCTGGCAACTGTCGCGAGTAACGCTCTCTGATTGTATGCATCTACGTACATATGCGGGTATGTACATACCGATACTCGAAAGGATCCATTCAAAAATGTTGACCGGTGGAAAAATACAACCGGTTGAACGTGTCATCGATGTGATTTCCGATTCTTATTTGCAATAGCATTGCTCGTGTCATTGGATATTCGTTGGTTTTAAATTTTTCGAAATAGGGGTGTATGATCTTTTTTCTAATGTTATATTAACATTAACCCCTTGTCATTAACCCCTCACCTTGAATAAAAAGATTAGTTATTTCGGAGTAATTTATATATCCTATCTAATTATTCGAGTGGGAGTTTGCGAGCTAAAATGCAAATTTTTTAATAAAATGTTCTATGAAAATTAGTGTATAATTACAATAGTTTTATTTTCTTTCAACACATTGTAGAAATAAGGAATAAAACTATATTTTTTATACACCGAGCCCCATAAAACTACTCCAATTTTGTAAGAACTATTTTACCTAAAAATGTGTCACAATGGAAACATTTCTGATCTTCGATGCCTTCTCTACATCTTTCTTTTCTACTTTATAAATACACATAAAATAAAATTGAATAAAAACTAGAAATCAGAAATAAAATATATATCATACACGATCTCTACATATACAAAGCAACAAGAGCAAATAATCAATAGCTCAACACGCGTCTAGTCTTCCCTCCCGCTTTCTGCAATTTAAATCATCCCATAAAATGAATAAATCGATCTGTCCAGTGACTTACGAACAGCACTATACGTATACGCCTTTTTCACGCACTCGAGATTAACGCACGCGTGTCGGGATCGTTGGTGCGTGTCTCTCGAGAGAGAGAAAAAGAAAAAGAGAGAGAGAAAGAGAGTAGTGTGTGCCGAGGAGTGAGTTTGCTACTAGCGAACGAACGAGTGTGCGCACGAGCCCGCATGTCGTGAGCAAGCACGTAAGCAGAACAGGAAGCAGGATGTTGACGAAGAGTGAAAAAGAACGTGCAGAAGGGAGAGAGACCTTTCGGTACGACACCCAACGCACGCATGAACTTATATGAATCGCGTGACGAACACGGGGGACCCCCAGGAACTAACGTCGCGTGAACTCGCAAATTTAACGAGCAATTTTTCCCTACTCCGATGACGTAAAACTCGTGCGTTTTCGTGCGTTGTCTGACACAAGCACGTGTGTTACGTATCGATATAATTAACTAATTATTATTGGGGAAGCATTAAGTTATTATAGCTTGCGGGCTCACCCAAAGCCAAGTGTGTCTTCGGTCGATATATTTTCTTTAACCGCTTAAACGCTCAACCCGAGTTAACTCGATTGACGTGTTCCGTGCAATTTTCTCTGTCCGGAATTAATTCGGCTCGGAGATACCTGTTTAGTTTATCTTTCGATAAGTACACCTGAGTCTCTTTTTTTTTACACGATTCATGGTTACTCGGTACTTTTTTTAATATTTTATTCACAAATTTCACGCATTTTGTTCGATGTTTTATCTATTTTTATACGGTTAGTAGAAAATTTAGAGAAAATCTATTTAATTGACGTATTTATATTCATTTTTTGTATAGTTTGCATTAATTTAACACTTTGAGGCACAGGATTTCAGATCAAAAATAGACCCATGTTGCACAGGAATTTTATTGGGTTTTTTGTTAATTTTTATTAATTTGTTAATTTGTTTTTTTTTTTTTTTTTTGATTTCGAGATGGGACTAAAAATGTCCCACCATGCCGTGAAATACATCAAAAAGGAGGGACACTTTTAATCCCACCGTGGCTCAAAGAGTTAACCCAAGTATTATACTTTTTCACTATTACACATTACAAATTTTCATTCACCTGAAAATACTTAAACTTTATTTGTTTGCAACTGTTTTTAAGGAACTTTACACAAAAAAAAGTCTGTTTAAGCAGTTAAAGAGAGAAATGTGCTCTTCGAATGAAGTTTAAGTTGAACACCATATACTCGTATATTACGATAATGCTTATCAACTCATATATATATTAAAGTTAACCTTCGAGTTTAAATGCTTATCAAACTACTGAAAATTTACTTGGAATATTTCCCGCGAAAGTAAAATTTTCTAACATTTGCATTTCAAAGAAGTCGATAATAAATGATCGATTCGACAAAATCGATACATGACCGAGCAAAAAGGGCTTAAAACGCGTAACACGGTTCATGGAACACGAATAACATAGCGCGTGCATCATCTTCTTTTACATTTCTAGGTATTCCTCAAGGAAGTATTCGAGCTGGTAGTGGCAGAACGTTCGTTCTTGGTGGAATGTAGAAAGAGTTGTAGCGGATGTTTCAGGGTTTTCTTCGAAGGAACATTAGTTAATCGGCTCTTCGATCGTGAACAAACGGAACTCCGGTGTCTATCGCGCAGGCCGATCTCTCACGAGGAGCGCGAGCTGTCTAAATTCCATTCACGGAGAGATCTTTACCTGTTTTCTCTAAAACGGGAAAAATAAAAGAGAGAAAGGAAGCTGACGGATCGACGACGAGTTTTACAAATAAGAAAAATAAAGGGAAAAAAAGGGAAAGAGAAAATCGTGACAAAAATCGTTTCGAAAGTACGGCAAATGCAATTAATTGACTAAAACGGATAAGATATGAAACGATCGATGCGCTAACTTTACCCGCGGAAACATCGATAAAAGTACGATATGTCTGGTGCCTTTCGTAAATAACGTTAGAGATAATAGAATTAAACGCGTCTCGTATTTTATCGCGAAACGTCCCGTGGCATGGGAGAGAACGTGATCGGCGTGGAAAATAAAACAACAAGAATTTTCCTCGTATTTTAAGAGAGACAAGCAATGATTTCTCGCGAGAGACGTAGAAGCGAAAGTAGCTCGCGATCCTCGACGACGATGATGACACGATTTTTGCGAGAACGTAGTTACGAATCAGCTGCGTGGAATCCGAATGATCTGTCAAATCAATTAAGCTGAAGAAATTCCTCCACGACGCGCCATGTTCCGCTCGACAAATGAGTCAGCTACCGATCGTTGCTGGAAGGAATAATTGGAGCGTTCCCTTTCGAGATATCTCCACTTTGTGGATCAATTTTCAATCTCATTAACGGTTTACATGGAAAGTGGTCGTTGGAAATAATCCGTCTCGCGTTGAAACAGCATTCGTGTCACTTCGATTGCATCTAACAAATTGCTTGATTAATCTTAGACGATAACGTAGATGAATTTGTATATTTGTGTAAACCTCTATAAAGTATTGACAAATTATTTAAATTACTTTGTTTGCAAATTTGGAAACAAAACGTATTTTATTTTTCGGATTAGTTTCAGTTAGTTCCATTTCATTCGCTAGTTAAATTCAAATTGTTTGGTGCGATCATAAAAAAGTTATTCTGTATTATATGGTGTCGAAATACTTCTGAGAATCACTGTACGTCAAAATGGTATCGAGACATCGTGAACCCTTTAAATTCGATTGTTTCTTCTGACACGACATATTTCCGGATTGATACTATTTCTTTTCCAATTACACATATATTACTCACTATATTGTAATAAAAAAAAAAAATTTTCTAGTTGCAAAATCGATCTTGTCGAGTCACACTCGAAACTGTGTGCAAATGGTTAAACAATAAATAAGGATGAAATATATATATTTATTTTCTTCAAATTTCCTAAACTGAGTCAATAATTGACATTAACCTTTCAGTACTAACGTGGGTGCTTCACAAACGACGGGTGAACAAGTTTGAATCTAATTCTCTCAGCTTTAAAAATTAGAAATGTTGATTCTATATAAAAATGTTATTTTTTCACATTTACTTAGTACATAATTAACAGTTGAAATATATTTTAAATAACTAATATTGTTATAAGTACATAATAAATGACCTGGCTAAACCACGTCAGTACTCAAAGGTTAATACGCGGGGACAAATTCAAACTCATTAACGAAATAGAATAACGTATTCCAAATCTATATTAACAGAAAATACTCAGGGTGCATACTAACGCAATAAAAGTACACAAACCATGATCTAAAAGGATCCACAAACGTGACCGAGTGAATCGAGTCGAGCATTAAAGTAATCGATACGCGTACCCGCACGAAATTTCACGCTTATCCCTCCCCCTAAAAAACATCCTTGCACTCTGGCATCTCCGTTTTCAGCATTCCACGAGTTACGAGGCAAGGTCAAACGCATGATCGGCTGGTTGATGCGTTTATCATTTTTTTTCTCAACTAAACTCAACTCTTTTTAACCCTTAGAGGCCCGGCATGACGCCGTATGGCGTCAAAGCGAATTTGACTTTTGTTTGGTTCTATTTCTCAGAAATAAAAAATTTCAAATTTGTGTACATTTAGGGGTAAGTATGGTATATTGGACCGGCAACTAAATTGGACCACTTTTGTATTTCAAAAGATAGTTTTTCAATTTCAATATTGGCAACACCAAACGATATGCATCTAACTTCATTACATATCGGCCGTATTGTTTTCGTTGTGACATTGAACGTTTGTGTTTTGTTTTGGAAAATCTATGTTGAAATACAAAGGTGGTCCAATTTAGTTGCCGGTCCAATAAACCATACTTTCCCCTATATGTAAAAGATTCCAGCGAAAACCTCATCTACTTTCAGAATTTCGAAATTCAAAATTACAGATGTAATATAGAAAAGAAGGTTGATGCTGTATTTTTTAGTTTGTAAAAAACGAACTTTTTTGTTTGTTTTGTATATACATACATAAAAACTTTTTTTCGGAAAAATTTCAATCGAACGTATGCTTTACTGTACCGGGCCGGCATGAAGCCATATGGCGTCAAGCTCAATTTGACCTCTATTTGTCCCTAACTTGGGGACTTTTTCAATGGAATAATGCACTTTTTTTTTTTTGCAATCCCGGCCCTCTAAGGGTTAAAAGGTGTGCGTGCGTACGATAGGATGATGGACCATGGAGAATGAATCTCGCTTTCTTGGAAAACCTTCATCTTTCCCCCCGCGTGCACGCAACGCACTCGCGCGCGCGTGTGCTACTCTCCGCGGCCAAGTATAGTCTTATTACGGAACGTGACTCACGATCCCGCTATATTCGGTACCAACGGCAGTGGCAATGAACCAAAAGACGAAGACGACGATGGCCTCACGGAAAAAACACCGTTTCTTTCGCTTTTTTTCTCCTCCTCCGTATCCTATTCGACGTAACGACACACCTACGTGTGCCATCGCGTGCAACTAATAGCTGTAAGCCAGGTTTTTTTTTTTGAAGATATTTTATCGTTCAGGATTTATCAAGGGGATCTTTGACATAAGGATTTTTGTCTGGGTCGATTTTCTTCATTTTTTTGTGATTAGGATGAATCCAAGAGATTATCTCTCTTTAATTTTCTTTGCACGAGTATACTCGGAAAACAGAGTAAGCGCACCTACGGTTAATTTGAATTATAACAAAGTGACAAATACTACGAGATAGTTTATCTTTTTTCATATTTAATTTAATTTTAATTTTAATTCAATTCAACGGGTAAAGACCCTTTAGTATACAAAATAGGAAAAGTTACAAATCATAGAAAGAAAATAGACAATAGAATAGAAATATAGACAATATAACAGTATAATATGACAAGTATAGTCGTCATTATCTTCAAAAACTAGTTATTTCATTCTTCAAATATCGTCAGCTACCGACGATGATATCGATTATAGAAGAATCATTTGAAATTGTAAAAAAAATGATTAAAGAAAATAGATTTTTGTTCAAATCCAACCTAATCCATTTACCTTAGTTTATGTCTAATAAAGTATCGACACGATTACTTCCTGAACATCGCAATATAAATCGAAGATATCGAAGACTCGAGGAACGGTCTTACCATCGAAGAAGAAAGCACTCGAGTTAAATGGCTCATACTCTTTACGATAGAGTGATCCATAACGAGGAACGTGTCGTAACTCGGGGGCGCCAATCGGAAAGAGAAACGTTACGAGCGGACAGCACGAACCGGAGCACCATCCAACCACCAACCATCTCTTCCTCGCGAAATTGTTTACTTTGGCGAATATCCAGGGAAACATCCGGAGAGTCTCGAGAGAAAGAATAAAAAGAAAGAAAAGAGAGAGTGCACGACACTCCTCGTATCTTTTGCCTTCGCAGCCAGGAGAACGTGATTCTCTTCGTTCCCCTTTTGCTCTTTCCACATCGAGAATAAACAATCGACATAATGAGGAATAGTGAAAAGGGGGAGTGAAGAGCAGAAAGAAGAGAGGGCAGTAAAGAAAAGGGGTGAGAAAAGGAAGGAAGGCGTTATTGAAGAGCGTCCAATTCTAAAGCGAAAAGGGGACGAAGCAGACGATCCGTATTAATCTACGTTTACACTCTTGCGAGAGTAAAACCTAAGCTCGTGACAGGCGTTATCGCGATAAACCAACGGATGGTACGACGAATGAAATAATCCGATGTCGTTCGATAAGAGAAACGTTGGGATTTCGAAACATCCTGCCGACTGAGTTTTCATTTGGTAAATCAATGTTTACACGTAAAATACAATAATTCATAAAAACGGGACAGAGATTTCAAACGTAAAAAAGATTCGCTGATATCGCTGAAACGTGACTTCGTTATACAAATTGGATCGTGGATTTAGTCGGTTCTATTCGATTAGGTCAACGCTGCGCACTAATATTAACTCGTATACGGTTTTTTGACGTCGATAAGGATATATCGCGATTACTAATTTTTATCTTTAAAGTTTTACATTCTGTTCTAACTGATTGCAGGTTAAAATCATTAACTCCACTTTGAGAATTTTGTTAAATTTTAGTGCCATAAAAATCCTTGAAAGGTTATAAATTTTCGAAAATAAGTTTAATATAAAATGTTTTTTTTTTATTTACTTGATTTTATAAACACATAGTATAAATTTAATACTGACTTTTTTGACATCTTATATTTAAAATATTTAAATTCCCATAATAATTAACCATAACACCATTAAACGACGAAAATATTTATCACCGTTAAATAATAAAAGTCTATGAAATGAATATAACTTTACAATTAAAATTTTTTTTTTTTTTTCATTGGAGTTAATCGATTCGGTATATGGGTGACATATATTTCTATATTTAAAGACACAATGATTATACGTAAGGACACAACCAGTTCTCGACGATATGAATCACGCTCGCATGAATTATCATGGCGCTGCTCAACGATCGACGCGCTTTCGTTACATTTTGCATGGCACTCGTGGAGAAAGTTTCATTCAGAGCAAACCTCTCCCCTGTCCACCGACAAAGATCAATCCAATTCGAGTCGGCCCATCGAACGTCGTCGTGCCAGCCAACAACGATGGGATCGAACGTTTCCCTTACGAGGAGAAACAATCGAAAGAGGAGGGATAGCGTAACCTCATCGATAATCCAATAGCATTTCGTTCATCTTTCGGAACACGATTTTACGCGGGCATTCAAGTCACCGGAATAACGGGCTATGCCTAATGGATTAACGTTGGCGATCATTCAAAATTTTCACTCCTGCCACTTTCTTTCGACGTATCAAAGATTTCACGTTTTTATCCGGTGATTGCATCGGAATGTAGACTGTGGCAAATAGCTCGAATACCACATGGGTCACCGGTGAGCGATATTAAATGTTATTCGAAGTATATGTCACAATTACGTTAGTATATGTGTGATAATAGAAATTAAGAAAATTATCTACGATGCTGGTATGTAACGATAAAATATAATAGAAGAAAATTGCCCCCTTAACCGACATAGTCCTACTTTTGTTACACGAAGTACGGTAACGCGGAGTTTCAAAGATTGCTCCAAACTAAAACGATATTATCAAGCCTACATTAATTTCTGATATAAATTGCTATTGGAAATGTCTTTGTTACATATTCGAAGAGATACTGTTCGTGTATATTTTATTTAAGGACAATAAAAGTTGTCTTTAAGTGTAATACGAAGAAATAATTATCTACGAGTCTCTCAGATTCCACGACTCTTAATTACTCATTGACTATACTTGTTATAAAAAAAACTATCAAACAATTATTTTATTTAATGTGTTTTAAATACAACTAGAACGCATATGTACAATTGGATCGATCCCATTGCTATAGCTTATTCCGTTAAACACCGTGGAACGAGGCTAGAAGACGAGATGAAAGATGCGGTGAAAGAAACGGCGGGTGGGAACCTCCTCCACTTGCGCAATAAACGTTCTACCACGCTTCGACCTTTCGACGTTGACTGCCCCTCTCCTCTCTACCCCCCCTCTACCCCTCTGCATATCTCCGTCGAATATCGCAATCGCGTCCTCACAATTCCGAATCGCAATTACGTATTACGTGGAAATCGCACGGCGAAAGGACGGCAAGTAGATCTCGGGGAATCTAAGAAAAGGCAATGACCCGAACCATTTGCCTTTCCATTAAACTTAAACTCGGTGCTTATGACTCCATCGCGGTGACTCCATCAAGCAAAACTGATCAAAGTTAAGGCTAACCTAAAAGTATCCCTCAAAGGGGCTTTTTTAGATCGATAATTTCAAATTTGCTGGTATATTTAAACCCTTCTAGGTTAATCTAAAAGTATTCCTCAAAGTGGTTTTTTTAAATCGATAATTTCAAATTTGCTGATATATAAAAACCCTTCTAGACCAATCTAAAAGTATCCCTCAAAGTGTTTTTTGTAAATCAATAATTTCATATTTGCTGATATATAAAAACCCTTCTAGACCAATCTAAAAGTATCCCTCAAAGTGGTTTTTGTAAATCAATGATTTCAAATTTGTTGATACCCTCAACACTTTTATTGCACAATTAAATTTGTTCCACATTCTATCGAGACCACGTTGAGCAAAACTGGTACACACCGAGAAGAGCCATTACTCGCTAACAGCCGTTAATAAATTAGTTCTTTTTATTTAGCATTGTCCAAGTTTATCAAAGCCGTGATATATAAACACCATGTTACAAGAGTAACGTGTTAAAATCATGTTACGATCGTGATAAGATTCAAAAGGTTTTTCTTCCGGTCCATTTATCGGGACTTAATCTCTCGAATTTTGTAATATATTTTAAAGAGAGAACGCAGTCTGTAAAAACATGGCTCATTGTATGCTAATCCTTCATCACACTCGAACGTTCGGCGTCGTTGTCAATGCCTCATTAAGTTTGTATCACTCATTTCGTATTCCCTTTCGTACGTTTCCTGCCTACGTATCGTTACGCGGCACGAACAATTTGGTGTTTCTACATTATAACTTCATAACATTAACGTTCAACATTTTATTGAAGAGAAAGAAATTTGTGTCGTCCTCGACCAACAAGGATAAGTCAAAAATAAGCCATCTAATTTGGTATGCGAAAGTAGCTTCGCTTACCTTCACCGTGACGCAGCTGCCGGATCCCTTGATGAGATCGATGATCTCTTCTCTCGATTTATCATCAACATTGATCCCGTTAACTTCGATCAGTCTATCACCTGGCAGAAGGCCAGTGTCGTTGTTATGTTGAACCAAAGTCCCAGGTTCAGCGAAAATGACCGGCCTCATTTGCATGATGCTATTGGCGGCACGTTCGACGATGACGGCACGACGAAGCGAGAAACCAAAGTCATTTCGTGGCGGTGGCTGTCTTTGGATCGTCAGTTCTCGTGGTTCCGGAAGTTCGAGAGGTACGATTTCCGGTAACTGTAACTCGACTCCTTGTTCCTCGAACGAGGCCGAGGATCGCCATCTACAGAAACCCTGAGATTCACCGACGGGTGAAAGACTGAACGGCGGGGTAGCGAAACTGGAGTTTGTCGTATCGGTTAAGGAGTCTGCCGATGGACTGGCACTCGTTACCACCTAGAAAAAGATCAATTATCAAGGATTAACTTCAAGATCGTTAAAGCTCGCATTTATCTTGATTTCCAAAAAGATTTATTCTAACCTGTAGCAACTTGGACTCGACCGGATGATGATGATGATGCTGTTGCTGATGTTGCTGCTGATGCTGTTGGTGATGCTGAAAGTATTGCTGATGAACGTGTTGCTGAGATGAAACTCGCCAGGAATGATTGTCCTCTTCGGAAGGGCTACAAACCTCGTCCTTGCTCAGAACAGATGCCACGGCTCCTAAACTCGGCGAGTGCGTGGGTGGAACGTTCTGATAGGCTATCACCTCGTTCTGTAGAGTATTCCTAACCAGTAGGTTACTAGCTTCCTGATAACCAGTCTCGTTACCATTCGGTAAAACGATTTCTTCGGAGAGCACGTTGATCGTGCCGCTGGTGATACTCAGTCTTGGACCTTTTAAAATTCCTCTCTTCGGGGGTTTAGGTGGCAACGGCGGCAGATTCTTCCCAGTGTGTCCACCGGCATTCGTCGTTGTCGCGGTCAACGAGGTCAACGATGTCTCCGATGAGTCGCTCTGCGTCAAACCGTCCGGCGTTCTCATTGTCCAACTCGAGCCAGTACCACCGCCCACCGTGTTTCCTGTTCCACCCTGCGTATTCTGCGAGTTCTCCAGGAGATCACGATCCAGATGAGCGAAGAAGGACGCGCTGTAATCGGCCGTTATACCGCTCGGGAGTTTCTCCTTTTCCTTTCGGCGACCTGGTATCTTCAGCGATCTCCGAACCTGTCGAAACGATATACATTTTCTTATATCTATATAAATCAAAATTAAAAATAAATCTTTTATGATTAAATTTACAATTTAAATTTATTTGGAATTCGATTGTTTCGATATCGATCAAGAGGTGGGTTGAGAAATTGAAAGATTGAAAAGTTGTCTTTTCTTTCTTTTCAACTAGACTAAGCCACAGCAACGCGTAGCCGGGAAAAGATAGCTAACTATAATATTAGGATATTTTTTAAGTTTTCATGGAGTATAATTTTTTTTTTAAATTTTAATTTTCAAATATGTTGAAAATCTATTACTCCAAAATATTTAATGATGACTTTAAGCTTATTATGACTATTTTAAATTTTGAGTAATAGATTTTTCTCTACGAAATTTAAATATCTCTTATTTAAAAAAAGAGATATTTTTTTAAAAAACTCTTACTTCGGGTCTCTGGTCGCACTCGACACTGAGTGCAAAGGGTTAACGTGTCGCCGTTTAATTCCTGTTCCGTTACTACCTAATTTTGTTTATAATTCTTTTCAATCTATTTTCCGGACAAGGTTTGCTACGGTATTTTTAACATTACACTTTCTATTTCCGATGACTAACGATTATATTCTCGTAAATATTAATAACCTATATTTATAAACGTTCTAAATGCAACTAAATCGAGTGCAATGATAGTAAACGTGTTTAACTTGTTCGTAATCAATCAAATTTGGGGTTCACCGATTGACTTTATCGTCAACTTCATTAAGTAGAAAAAAGTGAAAGTAACTCGTAAGAAACATCTGTTGCATCAATCAGATTTTTTTCGAACGTCTAAATATTTCCCTGGATCGTCTTCGGCGTCACGATCGATCATCGAACGATGACAAATTGATATCGTGCTTACACGCCTCTACGCATAATCGTTTCTTTTTTTTTCTCTCTACTACTATACACGACAAACTCGTTACCAGCTCGTGGAAGATTTTACTCTAGTAAAGCCACCGTAGGGTATTAAAGACGGTTCGCTGCACTTCCGACCTGCGAAGCACATTCTCTACATTTCTTTGCACAGCTAGATCCACTTTGATGTGACATTCGCGCCGTTCCCAAACCGCAGCCGGTCGCCATTGTAACCGCGAAAGCGTATCGGAAAGAAAAACTTAAGGAAAAAGCTAATTCGAAAAGAGACACGAAAGATTTCGCCAAGATTTATGTTTTCCGTGTTACTTGCACAATAAAAACAATTTCTAACAATTTTTCTATACAAGGTGTCCGCTTCCATGTAGTCAAGCGGAGGACTACATGTACACATCGATGACTTGAATCGAAATGTCTAATACCATTTTGCGAAATTCAACTTACTTAACGAATTATTAACTAACAAAAATCGGACAATTACGGCGATTAGCAAAGGAAGACGGTTCACTCGATCTCGCAGCTATTAATTATACAGGGTGTCTGGTTCGAGGTGTCCAAGCGGAAAACTACATGTGCACATCAATGATTTGAATCGAAAAGTCTAATACCATTTTTCGAAATTCGATTTAGTTAACGAATTATTAACTAACAAAAATCGGTCAATTACGGCGAGCAGCGACATGTAACGTTGTTTATTGTGGATTGCTCCTTCTACCGCTTCATCTCTTCTCTAGCTGCGAGATCGAGTGAACCGCCTTCCTTTGCTAATCGCCGTAATTGGTCGATTTTTGTTAGTTAATAATTCGTTAACTAAGTCGAATTTCGCAAAATGGTATTAGACATTTCGATTCAAGTCATTGATGTGTACATGTAGTCCTCCGCTTGACTATATGGAAGCGGACACCCTGTAGATCATTCGTGTAAAATTACAATGTGAAAATTATCAAAGTGATTCGTAGTAAGTTGAAGATGAAAGAAAAAATAGTTATGTATCAAGTTCATTGATATCTCTGATCGATTGCACGTGGTAGGAAAAATTATCGGATGCCCGCCTTCCTTCTTATCGGTAATACACGATAACATAGCTACGTGAGCACTCGGTCCGTAATACGATACGTTTTGGTTTAATCTCTACATAATTTCCTTGTTATTTCTCGAACAATTAATAAATAATTTACAAATTACTTTATAAATTATTTATTCCAAGTTTGTCGAATAAAATATTCTTTGACGAACAATCGATAAACGGAAAAAAATTATCGCTTTCGCTAGGCCGCAAAATTTTTTAAAACGAATATCACACGCTTGTTTCCTTCGTTGGAGCGCGATAAAACGAGGACGATATTTCTTTTAGAATTCGAGAACGTAAACGACCGTTCGATGTAACAGAAATAAGTCCGATAAAAAAGCAAAGTAACCGTAGATCTTCCGCATGACGCATAGCACGAGCCAAACTCGTACTTGAAACTATGCACACTTCCGTCTAGTGGTAAACTTAGGCGTGGAATTCGATGTAAAAGATAAAATTGAATCATTCTAATCGTATCAGCCCGGTACATGATTTATAATTTGTATATATTGTTGCATAAGTATGTAAAATGAAAGATTCGTTTTACATGGTCTTTTCCTAATTCTTTTCTAATCGTGGCTCTTTCTAACAAAATTCACCGTAGAACGTAAAAAAGGTTTACATGTAGTAACGGAACGTTTTGCGAGACACGCTCGGTAGGCACGAGTCGATAAAGGAGACTCACCCCAACGAACGAGGTCAATCCGAAGAACCTCTTTGTTAAAATACTGTGTGAATAGGTGTGTTGACCGTGTATAAGAGCACATGTGGATATGCACGTGTAGGTATAGATATTAGACGTGTACACGAACTTGAATCGGTAAATTCGAAAAATTTAGCAAAATCGTGACATATTGTAAACGATTATTAGATTTTGTTATTGTAGTGAGAAAAGAGATTAGTTTGTTAAATTTCTTAAGTGTGTTGTATTTAGAACGTCCTCGCGATCGACATAAACCCTTTCGGTGCTATGAGCGTGGATATACATCGCAAAAGTTATATGTGGATCCAAGGTAACGTTAAAAGAATTAAATACCTTATGATTATTGTTATTGAAAATTGATCTAATTTGTCGATTAAGTATTTATTCAAGGTTATGTTTACGAATAAGGGCAATGTAATTGAAACTTTTATTATTCAACAAGAGGTTTCAAAGGTTGTAATATAAATTTTTTTAAAGTACGATAATAAAGATATTCAACATTTGATTAAATTAGTTTCGAAAAGTGATATAATATTGTATAAATTTAGGATACCGTTAAACGAATTTAGGAATTTTAGCAAATCACTGGTTTCTCTCGGATAAAATCACAAAACCTTACAATCGTTTTTAGTATTCAGAGATTTATCAAAATCACTCACTTTTCAATTTCATTGAGACATATGTTTATATGAATATAAAATTTTAGATTAACTTAGTAATTTTAACAAATTACAGAGTCAAACTTCGATAACTCGAATCACTAGAAAAAATAACAAATGTCTCTTGTTATGGTAACCTAGCCCTACACAAGTTTTCGAATTATAAATATTCCTAAAACCTTAAGCACTTCATCATCACTGATCTCTCAATTTCCCAGCAATAAAAAACAATTCTGCTCTATCTCAAATAACACTTTTATATACCATTAGAAATTAAAAGAACTTTAGCAAGGTTTCAATAATTTAGAACCACTAATTTTATTTCCAAACTAACAGGATCAAAAAAATTCCGATTCCACATTTCTTATCTTAACAATTACAAAAATTCTAAATCATTTGTTACATCCCCCATAAAAATTCCATTCCCCAAAACCCCAAACAAAATAACTTTCTACCATCAACGTAAATCA
This sequence comes from Ancistrocerus nigricornis, assembly GCA_916049575.1. Lineage (NCBI taxonomy): Eukaryota > Metazoa > Arthropoda > Insecta > Hymenoptera > Vespidae > Ancistrocerus > Ancistrocerus nigricornis. Next base: position 9,054,289 of record OU696668.1, on the reverse strand, counting down.
AACAAAAATCTTACTTCATCCAGCCGTAGAAGCTCCTCAGCAGACATACTCCCCCGATCCCTCTTCTTAACATCCTTCCGTTCCTTTTTCTCCCTCTTCCTCTTCTCCTTGTCATCCTTCTCCGTGGCCTTCTTCATGAAGTTGAACATTTTCTCGCTCGCGCGACACCTCGAAGAACCGATAGACGTTCGTCCAGATCAGCTGACGATGCAACGAACGATAATCTCTCTCTCTGTATCCTCCTTGTACACAAAATACACTAGACACCGACTAAAATACACTTACAAAAACGTCACGTATCTACTCTCTTACACATACATTCCCCCAACGTCTCACCACTTATCGTTCCCTCTCTCTCTCGCTCGCTTTGAAAAATCGCGCGTAAAGCGAAACGCGCGACTCGTCATCGATGCGCGTGCTACGCACACATATGCGCGTATACGCGCATATACGCGCACGGGATCGCGTTGGTCGACCGTCTCTTCTTGGCCGAGGGCGCTGTTCGATGCGAAAGAGGGGTGGGGCGTAATATTACACGCACGGTACACCAACGATATAAGAAATTGATATATATATATAAATATTTTAAAAAATCTCCACTAGAAATAGTTAATTCTCAAGAATAAACTATAAACTCGTTCGATCCTCTTAGCATAACGATGACTTCCCAGAGTGGATAAGCCGCAAGGGCGTGAACCACCGACTTCCTCGAACGTTTCCTTCATCCTCGTGCTGCCGAGCTATGCGGAAATGACAGGCATCGCTCGTACTCGGCTACGTTCGCATGATTCTCCTTCTTTCCTCTGTGTATATGTATGTGTAGGAGAACGTAATGATAATCCTTTTGGCGGGATATTCAAATATACGTCTTTCGATATCGGTGCGACGGGATTGGTTGGTTAAATTCCAGTCTCCAAAGTTCGTTGCGCTTCGCGATATTCTCATGCGCGCACGTGCGCAATCATTTGTGTGTGTGTGTGCGAGTGCAACTTTCGCCGTGCACTTTACGTCTTCTCTCTCTCTCTCTTATTCTTGTAATAAATACACACACACCTTGATAACGTAGTTGCGTAAAGAATAACGTTAGGAAGTAAGAATGGAAGAGAGAGATATGTGTGTGTATAACTAGCTTTGATATGTATGTACAATACGTGCGTCTCTCTCTCTCTCTTGTCTACTTGTCACTTTTCACCGCACCTTTCTCGTTCTCACCGGTCACACTACTACTATTACACACAGAGAAGGAGCGCCAATCGATCGCTCGTATTTCCGTTCGTCCGTGTACGTCGGTGTCTCGCGCGTAGACGAGAAGAGAGAGAGAGATGGTTGAGAAGAAGATGAGTATTGAAAAAAGTGGGAGAATACGAGAGAGAGAGAGAGACGAAGTACCGAGCTCGTGTCGAGTGTGACAGAACGCCGAGCGTTGCGAGCGCGTTCCGGTCAGCCGGCGTTTTTTCTCTTCGAGTACGAATCTTTCTCCTTATTTTTTTAACGAGGAACCATCAAGAAATATCGAAGAAAAAATAATCCAAGGAACACCGAGAGATAGGTTAGGACGATATCCTCGTGTATATAGATTTGGAGTAATACGTGCTCGTCTCTCGAGCGCACGCACGAACGCACGCACGCTCGTCGTACGCGTTAACGCACGAGCACATATATATATGTATATATATATATATATATATGGACAACGTACACGCACAGTGTCGACCCGCACTTCTGCGAGAGGTAACTAGCGACGCCGAGGTGTCGTTTCACGAGCGATCCTCTTCGAACACCACCAACACAATCTTCCCGTCCACTCGAGTCCTCGTGCTCGAGGACGACGTTGCACTAATCATCGACTCTCTCTCCCTTTGCATTCGTTCTCTCTCTCTCTCTTTCTCCCACTTTTTCTTTCCTGCCGTCGCTCTTCTGCCTCTCTCAGTCCTCACCAGAACGACGCTCTCGAAACGATCTCGGTGATTCGCGATACACTCGCGTCGCGCAGACGACGCTCATGGCAGACTCGACGTCGCACGTTAGATCGAGACCACCGACGAGACTGCCCTATGTGCTCGCGCGACTGTCGCGCCGCCGGTACACCGTCGTCGATTCCCCGGCGTGAGACTCCTCCCCGCCTCTTCACCCCCCACCCATCCTTCGACATAGGAGACACGATCGCGGGCATCGACGACCATCGACTCGCGCATGCGCGCTAACGCTTCAGCGAAAGTGGTTCGGTTCTGGGATTATTATCGACTTTGTTGAATGCTCGGTCGGTAATTTATCGACATTTTTTTAAATTATTTTTTTATACCTTTTTTGATTGTGTTTAAATTTGTTTTTAAGGTTAGACAATTTTTTAACAAGATTTGAAATTTTTTTCGGAGTTTTATTTTTGGTGAGTGGAAAGATTCGTTATATATGCTTTTTGATTGAAGATTCCGGCCGCTAGAGGCGCTTTGTATCGGTGAAATCGTCCGAGTCAGTGGTTCTCAACCTTTTCTGAATCAAGGAATATATTCTATTTTATAAGATTTTTGAAGAGCAGTTGTAAAATTGAACAGTATATATGTACTTTTTATGTACTACAACAATGTCTTGCTTTTTGTTTTCATTTTAATTATTCACTGACTTTTAAATTTTTGCGAAATTCTTATCGCGGAACACCACTGTCTCGTGGAACACCGGTTAAGAACCACTGGTCCAAACGGTAGCAGAGTATCCCTTTCGACAACGTGATTGTCGAGCATTTTACAAGGATTCGTATCGTTGAGTTCGCGATGTTTCATCGGCAAATTTTAAGAACGTGCGTACTCGCGATCAACAAAAGTGTGGTTAATGTTACGACTAAAAGGAGCTCGGCACTGTGTCGTTTCTTTACGAGCGATATTTCTACCGGTTGTCCCACTATCGGTGACATCGTCGAAAAATGGAGTCACCGGTTCGAGAACGAGGCCGTACCTGAACCCGTCGAGTCTATCGAGCATATCGTTGCTCACGTCGTGGGTTTTAAAAAGGTATGAGGAAAATAATTTTGAAATTTTTCTCACTTATCGTAACGACGAGGGTACGGGGTTATTTGTCCTGTTTTACCGACGGGTTTCTCGAATAAATTCAAGAAAAACGCGCCTTTATTTACAATCTGTAAAAGTCACGTGGGCTCAAATCACGAATTCCTACGAAAGTGACGTGTGACACGACCGTTATGGCGTTCGATGTACTCTCGCCCCCTATTGGCCGTTTCCCAAGATCCCTGCTTTTCTCTTTCCCGCCAATTTTTTAAACTCCAACCGTTTTATTTGCAGCTCCTTGATGTTACGAATTTTCGAGAGAAACGTCTCACGGAGGATCAACTGAACGAATTGGAATCGCTCTGCCAATGCAGATTGTCCAGGTAAAATGCCATAACTATAAAAAAAAGTCATCAAATTTGTTATATTGTCATGAAAATGAAGTTATGCAGGATGCCTGTTCAATACATAATTGGTGAATGGGATTTTCGGGACATTACCTTGAAATTGGTACCACCGATCTTTATTCCACGTCCGGAAACTGAGATACTGGTTGACATCGTTTTAAAAAGACTGAGCACCACGAGCAAAGACGATCACGAAATTATGGAAATTGGTTGCGGATCCGGTGCCATATCTTTAGCGTTGGCGCACTCCTCTAACAAGGTACGGTATTGCGATTTTCGTTAATTAGTTAATTAAACGATTCGAAAAATAATAATAGCGTTATTTCAGGTGATTAAAATAAATGGAGTTCCTCGAATCATTCGAAATTTTATACTATTCTAGGTAAAATGTTTAGCGATCGATACTAATCCGCACGCTTGCGATCTAACGAGAGAAAATCGTAACAAGCTTGGCTTGCAAGAAAAAGTGTCCGTCGTGCGAGCGACTTTACAAGAAGATGGAACTGTAAAACATTCTGAGTTGTCCAATGATCGAGAAACTATCGATTTTGAAACGAAAACCTTTGATTTTATTGTCAGCAATCCGCCATACGTGTCGACTAAAGCTATATTAAAATTGCAACCAGAAATTAAAATGTGAGTAAATAGAGGGTCATGAGTCGAGAAGAAAAAATTATTAACTTTTTTCTTTTTTTTAGCTACGAGGATTTAAGAGCTCTGGATGGCGGAGAAGACGGACTAAAAATCGTCAAACCTCTTTTAAAATATAGCGCAAAGGCATTAAAACCGGGAGGTCATCTATTCCTCGAGGTTGATCCGGGTCATCCCGAATACATAAGTTTCTTTGTGAAAAAATTTGATGACTTGAAGCTGCGACACGAGCACACTTATAAGGATTATTGCAATAACGATCGATTCGTTGAGATATCCAAAATAGCGTAAACTATTTTATTATATTAGTTTTAAAAAACAACATGGTGGCATATTTTTATCCGTGATTTGATTAACGATTTTTAACAAACCAAAGATAAGTACAAAGGTTCGTTATAGAACGTACTCCCACGCAAGATGTTCAATAATCCCTGAAACTGTTAGGTACGTTCAAATAACAAAAATACATTGTTTTATTATACGTTAGTCAAATTGTTATATATTTTAATCATCGAGCATATTCCATCGCGATAGTATCTCGATTGTTGTCGGTCGCGTCGTGTCAAAATTATTTCGAGCGGTGTACCTAAGATATCGTTGAGATCGAGTCATGATATTTACAATGATACATGTTGGAGACTGATCGAGACGATGATAGTTATAAATCGATGAAAGCTAATGCGTGTATGTTTGTCATGCCTGGCACAAATACGCTAACAATTCTAAATTGGTACCAATATCGATCGATCGTAAAATTAACTAACAGTCTCGCGTCCGTACGATGTACGAATAAATTTCATTGTCGTTACAAAGTCATTGGAAAATTCTCTATCGTGGCGAGAACTTTTCCAGTTCTTTCTTAATACTGCTGATCAAGGGTACCGCTGGATCTTCGGGTGGAAGTTGAGAATCCACGAAAATACGCCTGGTATCCACGTCAGGTAAATTAGGCTTATGAAACGGGCCAGCGCTAAGGGGTCTCGAACCCCAGGCACCGCGTGGGTGACTCGACTGACCAGTTTCAGGAATGTTTTCTGCTAAACCTCTTCTTGGTAAAGACGTTCGAGGTCGAATGCTTAGCTCCGCTGGCGGTGTTGACGTCGGACTGAAAACGATCAAACACGTTTATGCGGAAACCTTATAACGTGATCATTTGTAATTATTTACAAACGTATTGCAATCGATCTGTATATATCTTTTTATAGAATTTTGTATGAATTTGTAAAAAACTTTTTACGAATCAAGCGAGATCACTATAATTTCAAATGAACCGTTCAAGCAACCAAGTCCAAATCGATCGTTTTGTACACTTTGGCAAAAGTTTAATTTATTTATAACACACGTAATATTTATAACTTAAATTGTAAATATTCTTACCTGATCCTGCCTTCGGTAAATATCGCGAGAGCATCCGGCGTGTGCGTGGCAGAGCTCGGACGGGTAATTGGTGCCTGCGATTCTCTAGGTTTGGGCTCTCTGCTTCCGAAGAGGCTGAAGGAGTCCTCGAGGAGCTCGTGGAGGCGTCTCCTCGCGCGACCCACGGGACCAGCCGATCCCATGAACGCCTGTTCGACGTCTGACATCTCGGACGTACAGTTACCTGACAATGACGCAAGACTTTCGAGAGATTGTGCAACTAGACAATAATTTCTTCCAATTTTTAAAGCGATACCGTTACCAAAAGAATTAAATTAACTGGTTAAGTAGTTTTTATTATTAATATTACTATTATAGCGTGTCACGTTACTTTGCTTATATTCTTTTAGAAACAGTAATTCGCTTATGCAGAACCATATAACTTAACCCGGCGTAAGTGAGGTGAACATTTATAACTAAATTGGATAATTTGGTTAAAAACAGAACTTAGCCTATCATTTACTATTTAATTATGTTATTTAATAATTTTTTTTTATGTCAAGAAATCAACGGTTTTAGAAACATCCGGGTATGATATACCCGACCTTACTCACACCGGGTTAATTAACGAAGAAATGATAGAGAAATTGTCTTCATACCTTCTGTAGATATTCCTTGTCTTTTGAGACTCCAAACAATAGGTCCGACAACTCCAGGATCTCTAGAAGTACTGGCAGCTCTCGTCAAAAATGTCTCACCAGTTTTGTCTCTCCTCTGATTAGCAACGTAGCCATTGTTATCGCGTCGTCCAGTTTCTGGAGAGTCCACGTCCAAGTGTTTGACCTAACAAGGCGAAAGATACTTTACCAAACGTGTTCAACGACAATTGCAATCCATTATACGTCACGACTGTGAATACTTACTGTTACCGGTTCGAGAACTTTGGAAAGTGGCTCGACGCTTCGCATACTCGGAAATTGTTTGCAAGAAGGCATTGATAAGTAAGAACGGGGTGAGACTGGACCTTCTTCGTGTTTTGGGTAACCATTTTCTAAAGACTCCAACATTTCCGCGCGATCTGCTACGGTATCAACCGAATCTGGAGTTCTTGGTCGATCGATCGCATTTGTTCTCGTCATTCTTCCTTGCGTCACTCTATATTTCATAAAAATCTTATTAATCTATATACCTTTGCAATTATTAAATTGTTGATATTATTAATAGAATCAATTGTGGTTTCATTCAGAGCTTGATCTACAATTACTACAATAATTAACAACTGTTTATTTTGATATTGTTTCTCGTAGCATGTTGCAGTTGAATTAACAAAATATTTTACATTATTCCATATAATACAGTAAATCAATAATTTAACACTAGCCTGGTTTTTTTATCTCGTATAATGAAACTTCTACCGTGATCTGATAAATCGACAATTATTTAATTATTTATTTTTCTCAAAGGTCTAAGTCCAGCTCTTTGATATTAAAAAATTCCTAAATGTATGATTTTTAAAAATTCTTCATCGAAACATAAATCCAACTTTGGTTTCACCTACTTGATCCAATCAGCTTTTATTTATATTTTTTTTTACAATAACCCATAATTACCTCGTTTTTCTAGGAGGTTGTTCCTCGATACTCCAAGTACTAGCAGCTGCAGGTTTTCTCGAATCCTCTTCGTTGTCGGTAGAAAACTCGTCGAGACTACGATGAAGACTTTCAGACGTATCAGGCGTTCTTGATAACGTTCTCGATGTTTGCCTTTGACTGGTACCGTCGATCTGCAGGCAAGAATAAACCATTTTTAGGAGGATCCCACGAGGCATCGTGCAATTTATGCGTTAATGTCGGTCCTAACGACGGCTTCGTTGGAATCGATATCGTCTTGGCAATGAAAGAAGAGTATCAATTCATCTTCGTAATGCTCGTTCCACGCATTATCCTTCCACGATCGCGTGTTCATGTTGACAGTGTCGTTTCCGTTCTCCATAATCCACCCTTTCGAATTCTTTCGTTATCACGCGAAGGGAAAGTTTTCATAGTCTAAGTAACGGCAATCCTATAGGGAAATCTCCCAGAACATCTATCACGAAACGTAGAGACGACTTTTGTATCGATGATTTGCATTTTAAGTGGATATGGTCTCGACGGGACATTTGCATTCGTTAAGAAAATTCTTAACTTGGTTGGTACGACAGAATTATGATTTATTCCACTTGGATTCATTGTTTTATCGATTGAGAAACTAATTAACGTTTCTTCCTTACCTTGCCTTCGGAGTCTGGCGTCGAGAAAGCAGTATTATCGAGACCGGAAGGTGGTAGAACATAATCTCGATCCTTTTTGAGAATACTTTTATTCGGTGGTGCTACCACGGCACTATGAGCACGTTTTCTTTTTGCAATCACGATTAAACCAGCAAGTAGAAGGACCAATATAATAATGGCAGCTCCAGCAGCTCCAACGAGTAACCAAACGTCTCTTTTTCTTGACAGGGCTAGGGGTCTTGTTTCTTTCAAATATGCTAAAAGAAATGAAAGGAAGACGAATGATTTCTAACAAATAGGAGAAATAACAGTATATGAACTAAATCAAATAATTGTCAAGATTTTTGTCTTATTATTTAATTCGACGCTCAATCAAATTAATACTAGAAATTAAGAAAAAACGTATCACAAACCTATCCAAACAGAGACTAATTAATAAACTCGTAAGAATTAAAGCATAAGTCTGTAGTGATGGACGGCAAGACAAGAATTTCAAGATCCTGACAAGACAAGACTTGATTTTTCAAGACAAGATTATATAATTGTATGATATATATTATAATTGTGTAATTATAATTATATATTATGCAATTATAATTTTATATATAGGGCCATATATATCGGACTTATGTAATATTATAATCATGTTGAGATCTTTCCGTCTATTTTCAATTTTAAATAATTAAATGCAAAATTGTAATTAATTCGAAACAAAAACTTTATAATTTTACTGAAAACTACAGTTTATTTTTATTGTAAATATAGGAAATCTCTATTTTGTAATGATGTGTCCTCAAACGTGCTCTTAAGTGCGTGCGTTTAGTAAACTAGAGACCTTAAGCTTCGAAATAGTTTAAAAAATTTTCTACTACGAACATTTGTAGCTGATATAAAGTAATTTGAAAATGACCTAAAAATTTCCAGAATTTTCTTGTTCCTTTAATTTTTATGACTAGTAGAATTTAAAAAAAATATTTTTTAATAATTTTTATGAACATTTTCAAAAATAATAAATCAAGGTGTGGTAAATAAATATTTATAGATATAAAAATATCAAGAATCTTGCAAGAATCAAGAATCAAGACAAGAAATTGATTGTCAAGATCAAGACATACTAATTCTCGACTGTACAAAATCAAGACAAGACAAGTATGTTCGATTCTTGTCTTGTCTTGACTTGAATCCATCACTAATAAGTCTGAATCGTGTGTTTTCTCTCATTTGATATTATAAAGCAAAGACTTAATGAATTCTACTTTATAACTCACGTTCACTTCGAATGATAACGGGTGCACCCAATTCAAGTGCAACTTCCTGCGGTGAAAGAAGCGACATATCTCTAGCTGCAGTTTCAGCTGGCACGGGTTTACCACCAAGATGAACCGAATAGATCAATCTTGTGCCTTCACCATCGACCACGCTTGTATTATGCATTTTAACTTGCACTACCCCTTCTAAAGACCGTAATTTTGATCGAGCAGTCGAATTTGTGCTCTGATTAAATTCATTTGGCTGTCTCCAAACGACGGATGACAACGAACTGGAATTGCGTGGATCCTGATCCTTTAAATTCATCACGGACGAATTCTGCCGAATAGTATCTTCCGATTCCTCTTTACTTAATCTTCTCGATCGAATTTTTTTGAAATTTAAATGCTTCAAAGTTAATCGCGTATTTCTAGGAGAGATCAAAGTTGTTTCGTTGTTCGTCGATCTTTCATCCTCTTCCATTAAATCTTCGTGCGTTTTATTGGCAGCTACATTGTCCAGAATCTCAGTATCATTAATATGAAAAGCTGTTGAAAATTTTCGTCTATCTTTTGGCACCTCGATCATTCGATCTTCTTTCATTTCTATCGATGCAGTCGGTATTGAATTTTTTGTTGCAATTGTGATGTTTTCTTTAAATAATTTTTGTAAGATCGTGCTCGCTGCCTGAAAGAAAATGACGGTAAGATAATCCTGTCCTATGTTTAAGTACAGACGTATTTATTTATGTCTCACTGATTTCTCATGAAAAGCACGTTTCTCCGTAGCTCTGCGAGCTCTCGGATCCGTCGAAAGAAGACCAAGATGACGTTGCTGTTGTCTCGAAAAAGCAGTCCGATAAAGACGAGCCAGTTTTAACTCCACTTTGGGTGGTACGGACTCGCCGGCTCGTAAAACGGTCAATAACCAGTACCTATTTTACATTAACCGTCAATAAATTCCTTCCGTGATCAAGTTAGACGAAATTTTTGGTTCGTTTATTCGTAAAATAAATTGAATAAAATACCAGATCATGAACAAGATTATACAGAGTGTCCCCAAAGTCTTGGTACGATCGGCAAATTGGTGATTTTACATGCAAACATAAGTGGAAAAAAAGAATAACATTTTGGTCGAAAACGAAGCCTTAAGGGGGGAAATACCTTTATGCGGCCGAAAATAAGTCAATTTTTATGAATTTTTTTAGAAAAGAACATTTTGTCTAACATTTTCGAAACTTTGGCTATTATTTATTAATAATGTTTACTATTACAGTGTATTTTTGTTTTAAAAAATATTAAAAAATGGCGAAGTTATAGTACTATCTTCTGGGACGGTCGCGATTTGAGTTGGAAATTGGCGTAAGCGATAACTCAAAAAATATTTGACCGATCTCGTTGAAATTTTATATACATGTAAATAACAGTATTACTTATTGCCTAAACTTCTAAGAGTAAAAAAATTGTAGAAAAAAAGTATGTTTTTACTGCAAAATAACGCAAAAATTTGGCGTTAAAATTTAAACTTGTTCTTTAGAAACGTACTATTTCTAAAAATTTCGCCTTTATTCACTTTTTCAGGTTTAGGTACTCCATATATGTATTAACAATATAACCTTTATTTGTCGTTTGTCTCAGATGAATAGGTACAACAGACAATAGAACTTACGCCATTTTCTAACTCATATCGCGACCGTCCCAGAAGATAGTATTATAACTTCGCCATTTTTTAATATTTATTTTTTAAAACAAAAAATACACTGTAATAATAAACATTATTAATAAATATTACCCCAAGTTTCGAAAATGTTAGACAATATGTTCTTTTCTAAAAAAATTCATAAAAATTGACTTATTTTCGGCCGCATAAAGGTATTTCCCCCTCTTAATGGAATAACGTTATTCGATTTACTTTTGCATGTAGAATCATGACCTGGCCGGTTATATCACGATTTTGGAAGCACTCTGTATTATTTAAGCATATGAAAGGAAAAAACCTTGGTCCAGGGTCATCGCCAATGAGGATACCAATATCCTGATCCTCGTCATCGTCCAAACGTGGAGTAGGATCTATACAAGTCGTGCATTCTGGATCTCGAGGAGAAGAAGGTGCAGAAGCACCTTTCCCATCGTCAGGAGAATAAATAGTAACCGTGTGATGAATCGTTCTTGTCTCGTAAAAAGTTAAACCCTGATTTGGATCTACCCATGGTGGAGCGTCTTCTATGCCGGTCCAAAAAAAGTCTTGCAGATGAACGCGTCTTCCAGGTAGATGTTCGATCAGTATTATCTCGTCTTCTGTAATTAGAAATAATTGTTCAACATTTATTTTTACTTTACATGATTTCTGAAAAATAGCGATAGCGATTAAAAAATTACATCATAAAAATTGTACTTTCTTGACTTACAAGAGAACATTTCCAACCCGGAAATTCTGATTTTAATGAAACTTTGTGGGTAAGTAGAGTTCATCGAGTTGCTCAAGGAACAATTTTTTTTCGGCGGAAATTCACTTTAAGGGGGTGAAATCACCCCTCGAAGTTTTGCGAATTTTTAATTTTTTTGATATAACTATGTAACTGTGTACGCAGTCTCATAGATCTTGAAATATCATGCAAGTTTTATATTAAAATTTTTTTTCTATCTCTCACAGTTACATAGTTATATCAAAAAACGAAAAATTCGCAAAACTTTGAGGGGTGATCAAACCTCCTTAAAGTAAATTTCCGCTGAAAAAAAAAATTGTTTCTTAAACAACTCAATGAGCTCTACTTATCCACAAAGTTTCATTAAAATCAGAATTTTCGGGTTGGGAATGTTCCCTTGTTAATTCACCTTGATTTTTTTCAAACTTTTCTAATTTTATGCAACACTTAAGCTTTTGCACATTAGAAAATATTTAACCCCGTGTTTCTTTTGTTTAATTAAAAAGTTAGGCTTGTTGTTACACACATGGAAGTACAATTTTGAAGAGATACTAGTATAAAACCAACAGAAATTTTTATTTACTTTTAGTTTGTCCATTAAAAGCATAAATTATGCTTTCTATAAATATAAAATACAAAGTAATATACGTAACTACAACTAAAATTGAATAGAAACGCAAATAAAAAATACTCATCCGTTTTACGTATTCCGTTTATATCTAGATTCCTTTATGAAATCATTTGATACCCTCTTGTAGACTATGAGGGATAATATGACTCGGAAAAACCCTTTCAATCCACGAGGAGCAACGACCTATGGTTCAAGAGGGTGGGTTATACTCGTGTCATGGCATGAACTCTAAGGACGAACCGATCGTCGTCGTCGGAAACGAACCAACGAGCAGAGCCACGCCGTCAAGACTTGTACCTATCCACCGATCACGCGATTTCGTGACAGAGAGAGAGAGAGAGAGAGAGAGAGACGTGTCTCGTGAAAATTGCATCATTTGCTCGCACGCAGCCCGGAAAAATATTAGCTTTAAACGGTCAAAGCGCCCGTTGGAATTCCACGTACTTCCGTGTTCGTATCGTTTCATTAGTTTTGTATTAGCAATTATCAGACTATTTAATGATCTTATTGTCTGTCTGTTCCTACCGTATCATTTATGTTTCTATCATAATTTCGATCACTAAAAATATATGAATTCTGTAATTATTCATACGATGTTGTACTTAATACATGAAATGTATAATTGTATAACTTTAAATTAAGTTATTGGACATTTTTGTCTGAATAAAAAGAAGCAGACGTTGTCAGACTTTCTTAGTAAAGAATATCGCATTATAATTCGATAATGGACGAAAGATAAAAAAATCAGTAAAAATTTGTCACATTAGTTTTCTGCTTTTTTTGACCTTGTATCACGGGAACATCTTGATAAAACATATGTTTGTTTCCATACTTATTATTTAATTAAATCGAGTCTATGGTGAATTTCGATATTCTAAACGTATCAGAAAAATAGTTCAAGGGAATTGTAAGATGAAACAAATTTCAATAACTTCCAAAATTTAATAGCGTTAATCTCTTGCATAGAAAAATAATTTTATCAGATTGAAAGATTTTTGGTTCAAAAGTGTGTAAGATATAAGATTAAATTTAGAACTGGATGGTCCACAAAACGTTTAGAAATGTCAAAAATAACCGTAGCCATAGTCTAAAGTACTCTTTAATGATCAGTCTTGTATCTAATAGTCCTAAAGTGCAATTAGATCGAATAATAAATTTCTAATTCCATTGTCCAACATCGATACGACATACACCCGATCCACTGTTCTCTATGACTCATTTTTTATGCGACCCTATCCTAGATCTTCAGCGATTGGAAGTAGCAAACTGGGTCGAACAACGGCATTGTCTTTAAAATATAGCAAGAAGTATGAGCCTCGTTTAGTTTAAGCATAGTTATCACCCAGTTCACGATGGACCTTCACGATAAATCGGTATGCACATACCTATGTACAAATTTGTATGACGATTATGATGTCACGATCTACGAATAGATCAAAGTCCATTCTTTCGGTGCTTTTTTTCACAATTTTTTTTTACACTGCTAGGACGACCTGGTTTCACGGTCCGTTTGCGTTTCCGGCCCGGAAACTTCGTCCAAGTGTCGTCGCGGCTACGTCCAACGCAATTTCGTGCACATTGGAGTGTTGATAGTTGGGAAAAAATGAAATCTCGATCGAATCGATCGCTTAATCGATCGTTGAGTCCAGTAACTGGATTATCGATTATTTCAAATTTCGTTTATGCATGTACCTATATGAAATTTGTCGATTTTATAAACCATTCACCAAGTCCACGTTAATAAAGTAGTGGTATTTTTTTCTACTTTTGTTTTTCCTTGTAATATGTTGTTCTTTCAAATATACGGGGTGTGCCATCTAACTTTATCACCTAGAATATATCCATTGTAATAAAAATTTTTAAAAAATGTTTCCCACGAAAGTTACGCAGTTTTATGGTGGTTAATGTATAGCAAACATAGTTTTATTTCGTTACTAAAGCTTTACAAAATAAAAATGATTTATTAATCATACCTTTGTGCTATAAGTCGTCAAATTTATCTCAACAATACCAATCATTTATAAACAAATAAAATATAATATTGAATTTAAAAACCAGTTGACTTTTTTTCTCATGAAACATTTGTAACGAAATAAAAGTATGTTTAACATACATTTGCACCCATAGGGTTATAAAATTTTCTTAAAAAGAATTTTTTCTAAATTTTCTATTACAATGAGAGCATTGTAAATGATAAGATCAGGTGGAAAACCTAGCATAATAATCCTGCTGGTCTATGTCTTTTCGATCTCTTTCATTATTTCCTCGACATAGTTCCAACGATGAGCGAAGATTCTCCTACACTTTTTTACCGGTACACGCGTATTACTACCGGCTTTAAGTATTCACCACCCACCGTAGATATTTTTAGGGTAGGTGTAGGGTAGGTGTTAAATCGATAGAAAACTGAGTTCCTATGGTGAGAATCGGTGAAATTGATTTTGATTATCCCCCGAGGGGTGCGTGCTTTTGCTCGGATTACGACGTACCGGAAGTAAAACCCTAATAACCTCGTGAAATTGCATTAACGATATCTAAAATATGAACAGGCAATTCCCGTATACCGGAGCATTCTTATAACAAGGTTTCAGTCTAGTACGAATGGAGAATTGGAAAAATTCTCGTGTGAAACAGTATTTCTGCAACACAGTTTCGTTTTCATTGTATATAATTAAAAAATTTTAAATGGACATATTGCATTGGTAAATTGATGCAATTTATTTGAAAGTGCTCTTTTATAAGGAATCTTGTGCACGACAAAGATTCATTTTTGAATCATCATGTATTTTTGATATTACGGAAGCAAGATTTTGTATTTTTTGTTCATTTTTGAGATCCAATCTCTTTTTTTATATTTCTTAGTTTCATATAACAGGAATTATTTACTTACACTGTAACATGGTTTTTATCGATTCAATTAAAAAATCAATTTTGTCTTATACCTAGTTATGAACAAGTAACTTTACACGTACTTTTACGTGCAGGTGATTCCCTTATAACACAAAACTTCGCACAGCATTTATAACAAAACAAACTACCTATCTATAAAAAGAATCTCATGTTAAAACAATACGATCCGTGCTCTGTGCGAAAACTGACGCGTGTAGCCATCATATTTAAAAGTTTCTGACTATGTTAGATCGGTCTACAAAAATTATAATACCTAACTTAAAAAATAGTCAATCATTTTTAATAAATTTATTATTAACTTACAGTCTGTAAAACCATATTTACATATTATTTTCTAGTATTTCACGATCAGACAACAAAGGCCATATTTTCATGGCCACAATTTAGCATTAAATTACTATTAATAAACCGTGCTCTGCAAGTACCGTGTTATAAGAAGATTGCCTATTGGAACGAAGTATAATGAAAAATTATGAAATAGAAGAAAAAATGGATCAAAAACATGAATTCCCGTTGAATTCAACGAGTGTGACACGCGTCCCACGTGTCGTGGAGTATCGTGCCGATAATAATATCGATTACCTGACGCGCACCTGCGGCCAGCGTTGAATTACTTAAGTTGTCTCCTCGGACCTGACGCCAGGGTTTTCTCGATCTATGCAAAACTACGCAGCGGAACGACGAATGCAAAAATACATGGACAAGGTCGGTGAATTTAAAAGCGGAAGTGATATTGTAGGTACCATACAATGATACACTCCATGAATACTCAAACGAACACATTCGCATACTGACATGCGAATGTGTCTATCTTCGCTTTCGATTGCACGAAAGCCGAAGAATCCGAAGGGAACACGACTCGAATCGATCGACCACGTGCATTTGGCACGAATATCAGTTCTGTTATTCTTCATTCTTTTCTATCAATCGTACTACTAAGATTTGGTTCATTAAAAATTCGAGTAATATCGTCACAGTAGAATGAATTCATTCATAAACAGGTATCTTCTGGTAATCGATGAGCGAAGTACAAATTATTCTAACATTATGTAGCTATTTCAATATTGGACAAAATAGTGTATATTTTATAGTTCTTTACCAAAGAATCTCGCAATTGTTCATATATTTATACTATTATACTATTATACAAAGAACGAAAAAAAAAAAAATTTCAAACGAAGCTAGATACATACTTACATATTATACGTCATAATAATCAGACCTAACATTCACCTGACTCTGAACTAAAACAAACAATCCCCTACATACCTCTTATCCAACAAATTTCAGAAACACGAACACAAATCTCTTGTTAAAAACCAATACGTCAAACTCACATATTTTTACTTTCGAAATATTACCATTCAAAGTTTTATTTTACACGTAACATGCTTATTATTCTAATAAAAAGAAAAAATTCTTTGAATACACTATCTTTCACGAATACTATTTTCCTCAAAGCATGAACAAAAATTTCTTCAAAATATGATTCATAATATGGAATAACACGAAACGACCGAAACGATTTGTTTTAAAGAGTACTAAAACAACTTATATCTTCACACGTGTTAAAATGACGTTGTTGGTATCCAAAACAATAAAAAATACAAGAGAAGAATTGTTTGGAATATGGAAAGACGTAAAAATAATAGCTTGGAAGACACGGTAAGGTGAAACTAACCGGCACCGGGTGGTAGAGCCGCTTGCACCCTTGACGTGGCGGAGCTTTGTAAAACCAAGATCACTATCTGCACGACGGCGCCGAGCGAAGCGGAGAATGCTGCTCGCACGAAAGCGCAAAGCAGCATCGCGCTCGCCGATGAGCGGCCGAGCTCGTGCCCGCGCACCGCTCTACTAAACTATGATCGGAGATTCGACCCTTCTTGTACTTCTACCCCGTACTGCCTCTCACTCTCTTTCTCTATATATACCCATATAGACACTAATATACAGGGTGTTCCAATTATACCCATCTGAGCGTTTTAATTCTATGAATATGAAATAAACCAAATGAACTATCGTACTTCTAATTATTTTTTAATTTCTAATATAACGTGCAAGATTTTGCCATTTTGTTTATTCGATAGAGAAAGGTTAGAGAATGTCTTTATAATTCGAAGTTTATTAATCATTCCAAAGATTTTATGGATATGAAATGAAATAAAACAAAATGAACTATTTTGTGTTCAAAATATTCTAATCATAATCGTTTTCAATTCATAATTTGAATTGAGGTTTTTTTACTAGAAAGAAGTTGAAGAGTGTCTTAATACTCTGATGTTTATTAAACATTAAAAATTGCTGTCAATTATCCTATCTTTAATAGAAATTGGTAATACTTATTTCACATATTTAGATGAAAGCACCTGATCATATTTCTATTGTAAAATAAATTTCCAAAGAAAGACTGATTTAAAAAAATTCTTATCATCAATATTATTTTATATTTTATATCGTCAATCTCTATTCATTTGTTGAAAAACAGCCAAGTAATAACCTGAACACCCTGTATAGATATGTATGTTCAACCTGCGCACGAGAGACCCCACTCTTATCGAACTTTCAACTTGTTCCTTCCTCGATGATATACTCCTGTATACGGGATAATCCATCTAAATTGAAAAATTTCAAAGGAATCGACGAAGGGTAATCGAAATGATCGAACGACCAACTATATTTATCTCTTTTTAATCATTACCATACGAACCGTTACTTACAAATCATGCTTGTAAAATTGTGATCCTTTCTGTGAGTCTGTACGTATCTGTAATGCGTGTAATGTCGCTTTACGAAAGAAAGAAAGAAAGAAAGACATACAGAAGAGAATGAAGAAAAGAAAAAGAAAGTATCATTATCGTTATAATCGTCCTTAATTTTATATATCGTTATCATGATCATCTTTTTATCATTATCATACTTATATTTCGCAGTAACGTGCTAAATAATACAAATATAACATTAATTAAATACATGAGTGTAATAGATCCGGCACTTCGGTAAAACGGGGGGAGAGGGGATAATAATAATGATAATAATAATAATAATAATATTACTACTACTACTAATAATAATAATAAAATAATAATGACAATAATAATAATAATAATAATACGTGGCTCTTCTTCGCTTCCTTTTTTTCAGACAACGAGAGAATGTTCATTTTTTTATCATTTCTCTCTCTCCCTCTCTCTCTTGTGTAGCGATGGACGCGTTTCTTCATCGAAAATAAAATACAATACATATGTATATATAATATATATATACGAAATGCGAGGCATAAGGCGAATTCGCCATCGCTCCTATAAACCTCTAATGTTTTGTGTTTCCCGCGAGCATACGTACATAGTATTATATGTACCATCGCTTTTCGCGTGAATTATTTTCTCTACATACAGGTGTATACTTATAAGCGCTTATTTAAAACATGATTGTCGATGCTCTCTCTATGTACAGACTATTTACAAAAGATCGTTCGATAAAAATTTGTCGCTATGTTCCTAAGGGGTTGCTCGTACCCTCTCTCGTCCCTCGTTCCTCGATATTAGAAAAACGCGAATATGGCCACGAGTATGCAGCATCCGAGTACGAGGAGGACACGACGATAATTATTATTAACGATATAATATATGATTCTCAATGATATCGCGAGATACTTCGAGTCTTCGGATTTTCGTTCCTTCGGTTTTCATTCCTTTTTTTTTTATCGGCCTAAGTCTCGAGACGAGAGAAAATTTACAAACGTTACGCTCGAGTTTAAAGACCGATCGTTAAAAGCGTACGCGCTGCTACGGAATCGATTTTATCGATTACGCTCGAAAAGCTTTTGGAGAACGGTCGTCGGTGGTAAACGTTAAAAAAAATAAGTTAGAGAATCTTCTCGAGCTGTGTGTACTTAAAGGCACTTTGTCGCAATATTGTTATACGTTCTGTATTTATATATATATATATATGTGTGTGTGTGTTTGTGTGTACGCATATGTTTTTTTGTGTGTAACGAGCACGTTCGACGAGTCTCGACTTCGTATCCTAGATCCTCGCAAGGGATCGTCAGAATCTTACGATGGAACATCGCTTAAAAAAAAAAAAAACGAATACAACGACGTTACGAAAATGGCAGTGCCGAGAGTCAAGGCAAAGTTCAGCCAACCAGGGCGTGACCTTTCTTCCATTTTTCTTTTTTTCCTTAAAACATTTTTGTTTCTTTTTTTTTCGAATCGCAGACCAGCTGCTCGGTGGGGTCTCGCGTGCTCTGATTCGCAGAGAAACGAACGGAATAACGGCCAAATGAGAGAAAAATAGAAAGAAAGAAAAGAATAAGAGAAAAAGAGAAGAAAAGCGCAAAACGAGACGTCGGGTAACGCCCGCGAGTTAGTTGATTTAACAAATTAAATTATAGATTTACATCGGCGAATCTCGTCGTTATTAAATAACTTACAATCGTGTCTCGTAATATGTACAGAGCGCTTTCACGTTTAACGCATTCTTCCTACTCGGGAAATCGGCCCCGTCTTGATCGAAAGATATTTAATGAGCGCCGGCACCGGGAGTTCCGCGACGAAAGCGAGGTTTTCGTGATTTACAAAATAAAAGATTACGTTCTGATCCTTTCGCGAAAACGTTCCACTCTTGCATGGCACCTAGGATCGATGAACGCGAAAATTCGTTCTCGAAATCCTCGCTGTCGTCGCTTCTTTCGTATTGACGCTCGTGGTGATCAAAGTTTCCGCGTTAGCACTGCTCAAGCCAGGTCGAGACTGACAGGATTCGTCATGCGAAAATTTAACATGTTCACTGTCCTTTCACGAGTATTTAATTCAATAAAGTTGTCAGATCGAAGATTTATAGAAAAGAAGAGTCCTGAGAACATGGTCTTATCTACGTAGTCGTAGGTAACAATTTTAATTAAAAATACATCGATAAATTTAAAACAGAGTGACATAGGTAGAAACTCTATAACTCGGAACCTGATCGATGAATCACATCGGACAGTGAACGTGTTAAGATCGGAATACAAAAGAAGGAGATAGACTGAGAAGAATGAAAGAGACGAAGCCGAACGTTAAACTTCGACGCCGAGAACCCTATCAACGACATACTCGTATCTCTTCGGTTCCCCGCCGGTGGTATTCTCTTCGCTGCTTTTCGAATCCTCTTTCTGACCGTTCTCCGTGGCACGCGAACTTTCGCTCGGCCGTCCTTTCGAATTAACGCTTTTGTTGTTCGTGCCACCGTTCGCCAAACGGTCCTCGATCGAGCCTACGATACCGATACACGTATCGTTACCAATCATGGCACTAACACTGCTCCTCGTGGTAGCGATGCTGCTCGTGTTTCCACTCGGTAAATTGTTCGACGACCTCGAGGACGCGTCCGAAACACTCTCACTGCTTATCGGCTCGGACATGTATCTCCTGTGTAATATCGAACACGTGTCCGCGGTCAGCATCGAGCCTTCCAGAGGTAACTCGTCCGGTGGGAGGACGGGTACGTTAACGTTGACCCGGGTAAAGAACGCCATTTTTTCTCTGTAAAGAAAGACA
Organism: Ancistrocerus nigricornis; assembly: GCA_916049575.1. Classification (NCBI taxonomy): domain Eukaryota; kingdom Metazoa; phylum Arthropoda; class Insecta; order Hymenoptera; family Vespidae; genus Ancistrocerus; species Ancistrocerus nigricornis. Next base: position 9,033,853 of record OU696668.1, on the reverse strand, counting down.
GAAACGACAATTTAGAAAGGTTCATGAAAAAAAGAACTTATCAGAAAGGACGACGATGACTTTTTCTGTTCATTAACGAAATTCAAACGTGAATTGGATCATGCACTGTCTCACTATACTGTGGAGCATAACTATAGCACCACCCACATTTTTAACACTAAACCTACCGACGTTAAAAGCATACTTATTCTCATTACATTTATTTATTTGACAAATAAATTTATTATTTAAAAAATCCAGAGACAAGAAACATATTAAGGGTCATTTGACCCGTCGTGGTAGGTTTAGTGTTAAGCTTTTCGGAATTTTGAGTAGGAATGCAGGAAAATTAAATGTATGGACTAAAAAAGTATAGTAGAAAGTAAAATTGTTACACTCTTTTAGCTAGCATTATTGATTTTGTTGCATTCGTACTTAAAAATATGGCTGGTGCTATAGTTATGCTCCGCAGTGTATAACGGCTCTCTATAACTTTGTACATTTTTGGCTCTCCGTACACTAAAGGGTTTTTAAACCCGTTTATTATGTATGAATAAATAAATGTTGTTTATACTCACTTGAACGAAATGATGTCAGGCTTTCCTTTGCCAACCTTAGTTTTCCTCAACTTATATATCTCCTTCGACGTTTTCTTCAACATCTTCTCCACTTTCTTATCTTCCGCGCTCTTCCCGTTCCTACCGATCTCGGCCTGAGCCATCAGATTCTGGAATTTGTGATCTTCCAGCAACCAACTGGCCAAGTCCGTGTCACCCTTCTCGCGAGCTTGCTCCAATCGTTGCTTCAATTCTCGCAACCTGCTCAACTCGTCCTGAAGATTGTTCAACCTGGCGTGTTGAGCCTGAAGGTCCAGCTCGAGATCCAAGGATGTTCTAGCTGTTGGTGGCAAGTGACTGGATTTTTTGGAAGCTGTTTTGCAACTTAACGCCGACGACGGCCGCCTCCATCGAAGGGAACGCCTTTCGACCGAATTTCGTTGAAAGGGTCCACCTCTGCGATAGAGCGGCATGCTACTGTCGCTGTCGCTTCGATTGAGCTGTAGAAAAAAAATTCATTGACGTGAGGGAATGTGTGTCACTGTGCAAAGAAAAGATTCAAAGAATTTTTCACTGGGAATGTAACGAGTACTCACGCGACAGATGTAATGATTCTTGCTAACAGCGGCACTCGGCGAGAACGTTTGACTCCTCTTTATCACGATGGAATTCTTATCGTCGTGAATCGCGCCAGGTGCAACGCCAGCTGCCGAAAGTTTCCTCTGCTTGCCTTGCTCCGGGATGAAGATACATTCGGTGTTGGTCTCCTTGTCCTGAGTTTGTCGTGCTTCTTCGTTAAGCTCTTCGTCCTCCTGTAGGGTACAACGAGAGATATAAATTGGTTAATAAATTATCGGAAAGTAGAGCATTAAGAGCAGAAAAGTAAAAGTGGATGCCAAACGTTTATTTTGATATAAAGTCTTGTTTCTCTAAATTGTTTTCCCAAAAAATTACCGTCATTATTCATAGCAAAGTAGCAATTAATCCAAACTTATAAAGCAACCTACGAGACATCTCGTAGTTGGGAACGAATAGGTTAAAGCAATTACTAATAAAAAGAGATTATATTAACCTCGTGTTCCAAAACATCTTCCAAGACGTTATCTTCCATCATGAACTCTACGATAATACCCTCTTCTTCGCTGTCTTCGCTACCACTGTCGGTTCCACCGTCCTCATCTTCCTCTTCAGGACTACCCAAACAATTGGCCAATTCTTCTAGCCTCAAGGAAACAGCTGTCTGAAGTTCGTCGCAGCCCTGATTTCTCGTCAACGTCGACGTTTGCGAACTGATGATGGTACTCTCGTCGCTGCTCTCTTCCTTGATGTTTTGCGTGCCACGATAAACCGAGATGTCCGACTCCTGTTTATCGTGTTTTCCCTGTTTCGCTACGCTGGACGAAGCGCTAGTGACAGCGGCAGTACTGGTGCCTGGACTATCGGATGGTTGCATGAAGCGAAAAGAGAGTATGTTGTACCATTTAACGCTCGGCGACTCGGGACTAAAGTCTGCAAGCGAGACTTGGGCTGAACCCTGCAAATGTAAACGAACCTCATGAAATCCACTGTGTTTCCTCCACTTAAAAGTAGAACGCAAACGATAACTTACCAAGCACTCCTCAGACTCATTGCCGGTACACCAAACATTCACCTGGAGTGTCTTCGTGTAGAGCTTGTTCAACGGCACGGCGATTGGAAAAGTTTCACCGAAGGTCGGCTTTCGTAGATCCGTCACAGCTTTCGTGCAACACATTTGATTAATAGGTGGTTGCATCGGCAATAATGCGGCCTTTATATATCTGAAATATTTGAAGAAAAGATCGATAGATTATTAAGTTATTCGTTTACTAAACGCGTCAATACTGGAATACTCGAAATTAGACGGGTAACACGATGCATTAGTGATCAAATGTCACGCACGATTGGCTATTCATTAATACGTCCAACGACCGAAATCGTTCCTTTCCTGAGATCAAAGTTAATAGAATGTGCCGAAGGAACGAATTCTCGAGCAAGCGTAAGAGACTAATTGCGAGACGGTATCGTTGATAATAATTTAGATTACGTAACGAAGGTGAACGTGGCGCTCGGTGGTCAATGATCCCGGTATACGACCGGGTATTTCATAATTGCATTCCAGTTTTAAATACGTTGCCAGCCCGATAGCCGGTGATCGAGTCGATTGCGACACGAGAGATGCCTGACGATTGGACGATCGAATATGAAATTACTCACACTTGTGCATTGTTCGGTATGAAGAGGGCTGCCAAGTTCCGTGCACGCTCGATACCAATATGGAGTAGACCGTCGCTCGCGGAGTACCTGTTAATAATATTTCTTTAGTGAACGCAACCATTCTTTCCAATCCCCCAAACGTTCTCTTCATAAGAATCGATCTAAGGACTTACCTGAGCTTGATCTGCACCTGTGCCGTCTCCAAACTCATTTCACCGGGAACAAGGGGATCGACGTCACCGATCAGTCCAGAAAGTCTTCGCCTGTTCGATGCCTCGAAAACACCAGAGTCACCGGCGACACTTTCGTCTGACACAGCAGCCGACACGGATCTGGTATTGGTGCCAGAACTACTGGCCCTAGAACGTATTCCCGTTGGTGGTGGGGTTTCGCTGATCGGCGACAGAGGTGGTGGTTCTTGTAATTGCATGGTACATCCGGTAAGGCCAGGCCTACCAAGGCCACTGCCTTGAGACATGTTGCCCGATTGTAATTCAACGGGAGGATGGGGACCTACGACGAGTCTGAGGCGATCGTGCGGAGGAAGGGCGGCTTGGTCTTGAGACGTTGTTTGTTGTTGACTTAGCCTGAGCTCGACCAGCCTGTCCTCGAGCTGACTACCGTCCAAATGAGCGCAGGCAAGCGTGCTGGACGGTAAGACAGACCTCTGCTGTCTCCTTTGGAGTTCCACTTGCTCGTAAGCGGGTGGTGGACCCATAGGAGCGTTCTCGTAAAGCGGTGAAACCGGTGGGCTCACGCTCGAGAGACTCGACCGTGGGGAGAGACTCGGTTGAGATCTACCCGGGGAGGGTGTACTGACGTGATTGTTCTGTTCGGAACCTCTGAGCAGTCGCTCGACGCGCCTGTGCAGATCCACCATGTCGACGGGTCGTTCCTGCTGCAAGCTGACCGACCCCAAACACTGCGGTCCACCGTATATATCGGTAAAGCTGAGTCCAGAACTCAAGGATCCCTTGCTACTGGTTGTACTGAGACTGCCCAGACTCGAGCTGCTGCTCACCGAGAGCGTGCTCGCGCTTAGACTCTTCAATTGTCCCTCCAACATCGCCATCGAACGCAAAGCGTCCCTGAGCTGTTGAAGCAACATTTGTTTCTCCTCGTGCAGCCTCACTCTATCCGTTATGGTCTTGTTCGATAATTCCAGGGCATTATTGAGATCCTGCTCGAGACGTCGTATCTCGCACTGAATCTTCTTCATGTCCTGCTGGGTCCTCGTCCTGGGCGTTATACTACGCAATTCTCTCAGCAACTGTTCCTTTTCTTGAAAGAGTAGCAGCTTGTCCTTGTCGCTTTCGGTCTGACCAGGCGTCACTTTCTCCTCGAGATCGGCCAACTGCTGCTGAATGTGTTGTATCCTCTTCCTCGCCTCGTCGTACTGTAGCCTCATTCTCGCCATCTCGGCAAGCCGCGTGCCTATCGGCACCAACTCGCCGGACAGATCCGTTTGGGAAGCGGTACTAAGCTTCTCTTGGGGTAAACTCAGAGTACTCGCCTCCGGGCTACCCTCGCAAAGCTGCAACCTCGTTAACTCGTCTTTAAGTTGTGCCAACGACTGCATCAGCTCGGCCTTCTCCTTTTCACCGGAACTCAGAGACTTTTGGATGTTACGTAGCTCCGTCATGATCGCCTGGGCTTCCGTGATGTTGTAACAGCCACCATGATGACCGCTCAGCTTTTGCTCAACGCTAAAAGATTGCAATAAAAGAAAGAAGATCAGCATCGATCGTATTCCCATCGGGATGATGACTGTGTCGATGATGGAATTAACGATTTACCCTCGGACAGTTCGTATTTAAAGCCGAGGATAACCACTCGGTTAGAGTCTCGGTGGAGTAAGAATGATCGAAGAGGTAATTCGAGATAATGAACGTCCCCATGACTACCGAGCAAACATAATTGCCCACTTTCCCTATATGCTTTTGAAATTGTAGTTTATCGGATAATAACAGTGACCGTATGTATATACGTACCTAGCAAGTGTGTCGACTCCTCGTTGCGTGCAGTTCATCTCCGCTCGAATTTGCTCGAGTTCTCGTTTCAGCCGGGACACTCGGCTCCTCGCGAGCGCGACATCGGATTTCAGTAGATCTGGGTCGTACTTCGTGCTCAAGGAACTCGAGCTGGAACATACTGCGGAACGAACGAAATTTATCATCCGACTATGTTTACTATCTCTCTCAAGCTTAATTAGTTTAAGAATACGTTCCAACAAACTCCCAAAAGTCTAATGGACGATCCAACAAATTTTAATTAGACAACCAGCAAACGTAGAGACGTTTAATGATTCCGTCGAGTGATATAAAATCGTACTTACAGCTGGTACGCGATGCACCGAGCGTCGTTAGAGCGTTGTTGAGGTGATTGTACTCATCTTGAGCCAGACACAGCCTCTGTTGCTTCACGTCGTAAATCTCCTTCTTTGCCTGCAACACGATTATTTTGGAACCGTTAGAAGGAAATGATAGCGAACGATAAATGTCCTGAAAATAGATATGTTTAACGACGATCGAACGAAGGAAAAGGTGGAAGATCTAGTCGTCGAGAACGAACTTCTAATAAATTATTGTGTCACGATCCGATCATTATATTCGATGATAAAAAAAATATTTTCATTCGTGGTAACTCCGTGCACGTCTAAAACATGCTTCGTTCCCTGTATGAAATTTTTTTCCAAAATTATACATTCGGAGAATGATCGTCCGATCGAGAGAATCCCGAGTAATCATAAACTCTCCACTTAACGGTCCACGCGAGACCTCTACCGATTCGATCTCTCGCAGAACGAGCGAGAAGGTGGGTACGGGCCAAAGCACGTTCGATAGAACGATAAACCGCCTAACTATAATTCCATAGTCGTAAACTTCGAAGCAATATTTCTACACTCTCTCCCTCCCTGTTTCACAGTGAAACGTAAAGAGCACCCTCTACGGCGTTCCTCTCTTCGTAGGAAGAGGAGCACTCCGAACCACAGCGAATTTCATCAAGCTCTCCTCCTGGCCGGAGATAAGGAATTTACGACCGTTAAACCAGCATCCTAAAAACACTTTGGAACATAATTCGTTCGCCTCTCGTTTAAATCCGATGCCCGGCGTCGTAGCCAGAGGGCAAACACCGAGTCGAACGTCGGAATTCGAAGTCCAGTCGGCCGGAGAGCGAAGATACCGATCGATCGTCGAAAAGAAATCCGAGAAACGTGCGATAAATATCCTGGGTAACTCGGGAATACGAAGAAACGAGGAGAACGTGTATGACAAAAGCGAAGGAACACCAAACGCAATTCTAACGGGGTTTAACAAGGAATCACGAATAAAAACACTTTGGAATACACTTAGGTCCTTACATATTCGCAATAATAATAGGCGGTCGCATCCGTATCATCCTGACGGTAGCACTGTTCCCAATAAAAACGTTGAATCTGCTCGTCGTTTTCATAATCGTTGTGGTAACACATTCTCATCCGATATTGAGAGACGACGTTCTCGTAAATCTGTTCCTGCTGATGTTGAAAATACTGTTGCTGTTGGTGATAATACTGCTGCTGCTGCCGTTGCTGGACAAGTCGATGATGTTGACGATGGTATTGCTGATGATAATTATCGACGTACGTGCGGTACTGATGCGCCGGTACGAGTACACAGAGAGTGTACTGACGGTCCATGCCGGGTACACGGAGTACTGGCCACGGAGCTCACGCTACGCGATGTTTCCTTTCTCTTCTTTCTCCTCCACCACCTCCACCTTCTACTCTTCTTCTTACTTTTCTTACTCTTCTTCTTCTTCTCCTCCACCACTACCACCGGCACCTCGCCCTTTTACTTCTTAGTCTTCTTCCTCGTCCAACTTCTTACTCCTCCGCCAGCTAGGACTCCGCCACTCTCCTTCTCTCTGGCACTTCTATCTCTCCTCTCTTCTTCCTCCTCTTTCGCAGCGCCGTCGAACGCGTGTCTCTCCTCTTCTCCTCACCTCATCTTCGCGAAGGCCTTCTCGAGACTGGCCGGTTTACGGGGCCCGAAATTCCGATCCCCACCTCTGTGGGTCTCAATTTTTAAGGGATCCCACCTTTTTTCCTTTTTTTTGCCTTCTCTTCCTTCGCTTCTTGCAGCACGAGTCCTCTTTCTCTCTCTCACTCATTCCTATCTGACTACTACTCCTTCTCCAGAGGTCCCTCCCTCCCTTATCGTCCTTCTCCCCACCATAGACACCAGCTGACTCCTTCCTTCGTTCTTCTTCATCCAGGACTCGCTCTTCTTCGTGCTTCTTCTTCTGTGTATTCCTCTCTCTCTCTCCCCCTCTCTCTCTCTTTCTCTCTTTATCACTCTTTCTCTGTCTATTCGCGGCAGCTTCAAGTGCCTGTTTCTTACCCACTGTAAAAAGGCGGTCCTCAGCCCAGCAGGACCGTCCCAACGTAAACCCCGTGCCACCATCCTCCCTTCCATTCGCCTCAGACCAGCCGAATATCTAGGAGGAGGAACTAAGCCGAACAAAAGGCCCTTTTGAAGGGATACCATGCCGATGAGCTACCGGAAATACGCCTCGGTGTATCTTCCAAAGCTGGCATACCTTCGCTTTGACTCGTTTACTTTACTTCTCTCGAGCTATTTGTGTATTCCCGTAAAGGCAATCTTCGGAGATTGTTTAATCCTGTTAACTATGCTCGAAGATTAACTCTCGATAGATGTCTCAACTTCCTTTTGGTATGCATTGTTCGAGTATACCTAGAAGGTGGACATAACGTAACTCCCTGTAGAAAGAATGCATCTCTGTCGTTGGAACGTAGTACTTCATTGCGAAGGGTCAATGCTGACGCAATCGGGTTAGCTATCGTATCCAAGTAAATTACAATCGACATTCCGAAAGTTGCAGAAGAGGTACGACCTCGCGTCCTATCTCCATCTTTACTTTGGGACAGAAGAAGATTGTTAAGCAATCGCGGTTGACCGGCGCCATTACGAAATAGGCTATAAAATCTCACTGACGTCGAAGCTCCTGGGTTTAATGCAAGCCAGGATAAGAAGTTCTTGAAAATCTAATCGTTGGAAAAAGTTTTAATGTAGTAAAAGGGAAAGCCCTGCTGTTCGGGCCCAGGCAAGCACCCTTGGCATTCTCGTGGGTGCGCGCGTTCTTTTAATCGGCGTGGAATGCGAAATGCAGGGCGCCGCGGGCCCACGATCCTGTCATGGCTGGCGGTCCCCGTGTGGTGCCGATGGTGGTGGTGATGATGCTGGTGATGGTGGGAGAACGGCGAGGTCACGGTACGACCCTGCTGAACGTGCTCCCATCTCCGGGAGAGCCCGGAGTGTAGTAGAACCGACCTTGAGTCGCGCATTATGCCCTGTCCTTGTTGGAATTTCTGGGGCCCCGGCTGGGCCCCGTCGATCCCCACCACCCGGATAGCATAGCACACAGTACACTCGTGCCTCTATATACTCCTTTTCCGTGCCGCTCTTCGGCCCAAAGCGAGAAAGAAACCACCGAAGCCACGCCAATGGAGGAGACTCGCTCGCGCGCATATTTCTCGGTCCGCACTATTATTGTCGAGGGAAGCCGCAGATGCTATCGAGCCGGTTCGCTCGACTCGCGGAAGGAGGCCCTTATTTTTTACTTCTCCCCCACCCACCTCATCGTCCGCCCTTCCTTTCGATCCTTCGCCACGCACCTTTTCTCTTCCGTCTCGACTTCTTTTCCAATTCTCTTTCTCTCTCTTGGGGATCTACTTCGTGTTATCCTTTTTTTCAAAAGAGTTTGCGAAACCCGTCGATACGTGGAGAAGGCTGAACATCGACAGGATTCACGTGGAAGCGGTACTGGTACCCCTAGGCCGAATTCCACAGCGATCCTCGCTGAATTCCATTCCGTCGAACGGTCTCCTAGCTCCTATAATACCAACTACCACTACTACTCGCGTTAACGTGATAGTGTACTCTTGTATACCAACACTCCGTAGAGTACCGTAGAACGATAAAGGCCGTTCGCCCTTGCTCGCCAACTTTTCTCTCCTCGAGAAAATTCAAACATTTTAACGAGATTATTTTTACCCTATTCCGAACAACGCCAATGTACCAAAGAATATTTATGAAACCAATACTTCTTCATCTCGCGGTTTATCAACATCAGCCGTTAGGATTCGCTCTCGAGAAAACACTTTCTCAATGACAGTGAAACTCGATTCCCCGAGAAGGCTCTTTGTGGAATTTCTTCGTACCACAATATCCACTGCGACGATTAAACATTCTTTTAACTTTATATCTCCCTTTGCTACCTACGATAGTATTCACGTATGCCAGTGAGATCGTACATGCGTTATCTGTTACTTCATTTTCTGTCTGTTTCGAAACACCAGAACGATAAACCCAACTGTCAAGAAATTGGGAAGCTATATCTTCCAATAAAAAATCAAAGATACGTGAAAAGAAAATCTATGAACGTCAGGAAATAGAGATACCTACATGAAACCAATCTAACACCGTAGTACCAGCGAACGTTGCAACGTTACTCGAGAGGTGAGATGCACGCATTCGCACGAAGTAAGAGAAACGAAGAAAGAAAGAGACTCTGAGAGTAGCGATAGTAGTAGTAGTAGTAGTAGTAGACGTAGTAAGGAAGGAAGGAAGGGAAATAAGGGGGGGACTGAGGCCAGTGATGGTGGAGAAGGAAGAGGAGGGATTGGAATGCAGCCGAGTGAGGAATTCCGGCCCCTCCCGCATATTTATCTGAACACGGCTCGACGAGGCCTGGACGGAGCCTGGACGAGGCCTGGACAGAGTCTTCTCCATGGAGCCTCGCCGAACAGGGCCCTACCCCCACCATCGTGCAACACGAATGGCAGCCTCGAGGCCCCTTTTATAGCGCGCGCGCTTACACACACGCTGCTAACCACCGGCTTGGCTCCTACGTAGAAAGGAGATGGATGGATAGACGGCCAGCCGGATGACGGATAGACGGAAAGGAAAACCACGAGACCAATTTGGGGCCTACGCGAACTTTGCGAGTCAATCATTTTTCTTTAACTACTTTTTACCAACACCAAATGACACGAAAACTTTGTTGTATTCCCTTCGAGATCGATTCTTTAAAATTACATTTCCCGAGACCTTTCTCCCCTATTTATGCTTTTGGGTTTATTAGGTCCCAAAATTCGTGGGCAGACCTATCGATTCGAGACCGTATATATATACTACAACACGATTTCGGCCTCCGCCTCTGGATCAAATTATAGGCCCCGGTGGCGATTAGAATCGTTACTATCGAGGATAACGGGGAGGGTGCCTCCGAGAAACGGTGGGTCTTGATTACGCATGCCGATCCGGTTACACGTAGGGACGAAAATCGAGTGGACGCGAGAAAAATAACAGCGACCTTCTAAGGTTCTAAGGTTTCCTCTCTTTGAACGTGACTTTTGTGGAAGGTTGGACTCGAAAGCTCGCTCGATCCGGAGCTCCGATGGTGAGAGGAGGGGGTAAAGGAGGAGGAGAAAAAGGAAAGAGAGAAAGAAAAAGAATGAAACCAGCTCCGAGATTAAAATGATTAGGTTTAGGAGGCTGGATGCTACCGGGTGCTCACGTGATCACCTTGTGGCTACCGAATTCCGTATGAAATGGGTCTCGTGCTTCTCGACCCAAGAGAGAGAGAGTTAGTGGACCCCCAAACAACGCGATTACCTCGAGACGATGACGAGGGCGCAAGGCGGAGCTCGTGAGCGACCAACGGGCTAGTATAATCTTATCGATAGAATATTTAAAGCGATTAGCGATACTCGATGTTACGCCATCGCGTGTAATCGAGATGGGAAAGAGAAAAAAAGAGAGCGAGAAAAAGAAGCAAATCTTTGAATATTATACAAAAATAGATTGGAATACGATCGCGTGTTTTAGCGAGGTAGTTGGCATTTGTTTACAAAATTATGATAAATAGCGTGCATCATCGTCGTCCTAAGTGTCAATATTATTAGCGATAAAAAAGAAGAGTTTTGTACTGAAGACGATAAGGAGAGCCAGGCGTGTTTGGATAACTTCAAAAATAATGCCTCGATTGCATTTGAACGATACGATAAAATTATTATGTACATACATAACGTATATAATGTTATTATCAAGCGCGATAGAAGTCTCGCGCGACTATATCGCGATTAAAAGCGTATACATGTATCTACACACCTACGTACGTTCTACTAACGGAGACAAGCATCACTTTGTGATGCGATATCACGTCTCGTATCGAAATAAAAACGTCCGACAGAAATAGTCGGCGATAAAGCGGCTGTGCAAATTTTACTTTCCTCTTCTCTTTCTCCTTTTTTTGTTCCTTCTCCTCCGTTTCTTTCGATCTTTCTTCGTCGCACGAACGAAAGATAATCAAAAATAAAATTTCATTTTCTAAAGGATTTTGAGTATCTATAGGCGTATTAACCCTTTGCACTCGAAACAGTTTTCGAGCAAACGAACAGCAACTCTTTGTTTGTTTGTTTATTTTTGTTTTTTTTTCGTTTTTTTTTTTGTTTTTTTTTTGTTGTTTTTATTTCATTTCATTTCATTTATTTAGTAAACGGGATAAACCCTTTAGTAACACAGAGTAGAAAAATAGGAATAAAGATACAAAAATACAAAAATACAATAAAGTAAGTAGGATGAAAAATTAAAATGATCCGTAATGGTACATAAGGAATGCAATTACTTTAAATCATGTGGTGAGTGAGAGTCACCTCTCGAGTGCAAAGGGTTAAATTATTGAATAATTCCTGATTGGATAAAGTAAAAATCGAAAGAAATTCTTTATCGAGTTATCGTTATCTACACCTCGTTTACAATAAAAATAACCCAATTGTTAATTTCGTTCTCACAAAAAAAATGACCATATACGAAATACGTCAGAAATGATGCAACAACCTAATTCATACGTATTATGGATACGCACGTATGGCATTGACGCGAGAAAACGCAAAAGGAACGGTGGCGTACTTGAAAGATCGTCTCTCGTGGTATCCGAGGAATTTTTGTGAAACTGGACCTCGATGTCGTCATCCGTCGTGTTTGAGAGTGCGAACACCACATACGTACACGCACGAGCACTCGATACTCTTATGTATTCTCTCTCTCTCTGGAGATTCATCGAGAGTCGGGTATCGGACATCCGTCCGACGCATTCCACCTTTCCACGAAACACTTTCATATTTATTTTATCACCGAACGGATACTTAATAACTATCTAGAAGAAAAAAGAAAGAATGTATCTCTCATGGGCGTCTACTTTTTGAACGTCGGCCATTGCTCTCGTGGATAAGAGAGTCCGAGATATAAATTTGGTAGCTGTGGTGGGACTTTCGTGACGCAAAGATATGGCATGCTTCGTTAAAAAGAGAGAAAGAGGACCGGTGAAGTTTACTTCGGATTCACGTAGCGCGAAGAGAACGCAAGGAGGACGTAAGGAGGACGCGAGAGGAATCAGGAGGAATCGGCTGCTGCGGCTGACGGTCGAGAAAGGAATTTCTTCGGGCGGACAGCTGCTGCCGAACAAAGAGCAAGGATATAAAAGAAGCTTCTCGAGGCGCACGTGGCTGTCGAGAAAATGAGAGAGAGAGGGAGAGGGAGGACGGGTTGGGAGGGTGAAGCGAAAGAAACGGAGAATCCATGGCTAATGCAAGGCCGAAGTGCACGCGCGGCCCATTGCACTAGGCCTTGCACTCTTTCACGAATTCCTTTTTACCGTGGCTTCTGCTTGATGGAAACGTCACAGATAATTTAGAAATTATAAGATAATTACCATCGTTGATACAAACTATTCGTAACCTTTAAAGAATACCACAAAAAAACTATATCTTCGTAGATACAAAAATTAATACTTCGAATCACGTAAGAATACAATTCGGAGAATATTTCTTCGGCCTATCAAAAATCGGATCAAAATAATTTAATAAGAAGAATCGGATGTGATATATCCAAAAAAGAGAGGAACAAAAAAACGAGAGAAAAAAGACGGCAGCTGAGAGTAGAAGAGTGGGGGAGACAGAGGGGAAAAGGGAGGGTAAGGTAAGCGGGCAGCCGAGCAGAAGGCACTGGCGCCACACGGCGCGTGCAATTATCATAAACGCCGCTGCGAAGATGTATTTCAGGCGCGCATTCAATTTCAGGAGGAAGCTAAGCATGCGGTGGCCGCGCGCTCGAGGAACGTACGCATCTCGAAGCTGTGCGAGCGAGCGCGCGCGCGCGCGCCCACCCGGCCACCTGTCTTCGGGGCCCGAGACTACTACGTTGGGCCTACGTTCGGAGTCGAACATCTCCGAACGTCGCCGAAGGAGATTCGAACGATCTTCGGCCGCAGCTGTCGGACCCAAGCCGAATCTTCGCGAAGATTGCCGATCGAACCGATCGGAGCAACCGAATCGTCGAAATTGTATTTTCTGTTACGAAAAAGATATTTTTAAGTTTCTTGATGAGTTGAAAAATCAATTTTTAATTGTTTACATGAGAAGTTTTCAGAGCTGCTAAAGCAAATTCGTATAATTTATTCGAAATATAAATGTAATACTATCTTTAAGTAAATAAATAAAATGGTTTTTTTTTTCTTATAAAGAATTTTCAACCAAGTAATGTTTAAATATAAATTATGAATGGGCCAAGTACCAATTTTAAACGTATAATTAAGAAGAGAATCATAAGTACTGTTTCTAACATAAATTTAAGTAACTGAAGTGAAGTCTCCATGTAAGAATATGTATTGTTAAATTTCTTTGTCTTGTAAAGGGTCAAATATTTAACCAAAACGTTGGCTTATATGGATAAAGCATGTTCTCAAAACTAATTATGCTCGAAATTGCCACTACTTCCTGACTAATTTTTTTCTTAAAGTTCCTAATTTTCACCTCTCTCGTGAAAGTGAAAAACAAACGATATATCTATTTTTTTGATCACTGGCATAATTGAATCGTTCATGAAGACTTAACTCCTTACAGGGTTAAAGAAGAGAGAGGATTGGCTTTTTTTAAACGAATAAAGTGAGAGTCCCTTTTTTCTAAACGAGTAGATGGAAAAGGAATGTGAAACACGCGGTAGGACGAAAACGGCGTATTTTCGCACATGTTTTAGATCGAGATAACGGATGATATCTGGCATCGAGCGGCAAAGAGATATCATCGGCTCGAGCCACATTCCAGCTCCTTTCGCACGAATCTCTCCGATTTTAATTAATTGACTTCCTTAGTTCCACGTAGGTTGGACACTGTGCTCGTGAGCTCCGGGAAATCGATTATCGATCATCGAGACACCCTGATATTTTTTTTTTTAAACTACATCGATCTCCTGTGATTAGTAATTATAGAAACCGCGGAATAGTAGATAAGGCATCGTTCGTGATAGAAAATAATTCTACGTATAGAACGTTAATCACTGTTCTCGTATTTCCCTCCATTTGTCTAACGATTTCAATGTTATGTTTGCCCATTGCAATAGTTAAGTGTCGGGAGTCATTCATCGATAATCTTATCGACACTGCATTAGATTAATAACTCCTGAGAGGAGTGATCGCTTCGAGCCGGAAATACCGTGAATTATCTCTGAAAATTCCTTCTTTTTTCTTTATTTTTCTTCTTCCTTCGAAGAATTTCGCTTTTTATAACGCGATCTCTCGCTAAGCAAACTTCCCGTACGCGTGTGTTACCCCAGGTCGAGGCTTTAAGGATAAGCATTGGAAGCAGTACGTAGCCAAGAATTTTGTTTAAGTATTTTGGCTGAAATATCACGTTGAGGGTACTGAAAAATTCTATTCGCGCGATATCAGCTTTTTCTAACGCATCGAAAGGCGAGCAACGTATAAAAGGCGTTGTCCAATGCTATATTTATTTCTACGTATCTTGGAAAAGATTTCACCCAAGATTCTGACAAGTGATTGGGCCAATGCGTGAACTCAGCTTTCGATAGTTTTAAAAAGAATTCCGACACTTGTCTCGTTAAACCCGAGTTAAGAGATAGCAAAGGCACGTGTACCTGTTTTCTCGAACGAGTTTCAATGGTTCACGGGATGATTAAAAAACCACAACGTACTTCCGTTATTATTAATTATAAATATGATTCGTTAGGTACGTGCATGTGGCGTCAACGAAATAGATAAGAAAAAGAAAAGAAGAAAGAGAGAAGCGGTAAGATTATTTGCGTCACGACGAGATACTTGTACAATACGTCTACGTCGACAGCTAAACCTTATCGTAGAGATACAACGAGATTTAATAAATTCCATCCAGGGAAAGTTTCGAACTCTCGGTTGCACCAGAAGACCGTACTCTTCCTGCACTTATTTTACCTGACACGAAAGCGCATAACTATCGATGTAGGTCAACCATGCCGAGCTCGTTAAATAAATTCTTAACCCAAAATCCAAGATATTCTTTCTATATCCTTAAAAACTCCAATTTAACTATTTAATCGTGATCAATCGACCGAAACTCCATGTAGGAAAAGCACAAATTAAAATATCGTATTGCAACAAAATTAAAAAAAAAAGGAACACAAATAGAAAGATATTCTTTCTATATCCTAAAAACTCCAATTTAACTATTTAATCGTGATCAATCGACCGAAACTCCATGTAGGAAAAGCACAAATTAAAGTAACGTATCACAACAAAATTAAAAAAAAAAAGGAACACAAATAGAAAGGTATTCTTTCTATATCCTAAAAACTCCAATTTAACAATTAATCGTGATCGATCGACCGAAACTCCATGTAGGAAAAGCACAAATTAAAGTATCGTATCGCAATAAAATTAAAAAAAAGAAAGGAACACAAATAGATAGAACACAAATAGAAAGATATTCTTTCTATATCCTAAAAACTCCAATTTAACTATTTAATCGTGATCAATCGACCGAAACTCCATGTAGGAAAAGCACAAATTAAAGTATCGTATAGCAACAAAATTAAAAAAAAAAGGAACACAAATGTTTCGAAATTAAATACAAAAAAAAAGAGACAAGGTAAAAAAAAGAAAACATAATTTCTCGTTAAGCAATCGCGACCTTTTTCATAAACATCAAACCCACCGCTCTCTATCTATCTATTTATCTTAATCTTTCTACCCCTTCTCTTTTTCGCATACGTCCTAGACTTTTATTTCGGAACCGTCTAATCGCAGACGAGGTTTCCCTCGGCGAGCATTCCTTTTAACATATTTTGGAAGAGGAATGCGCTGTGCAAGGCCATCATGGCGGTCGGCCGCGTAAAAGAGCGCCTACAACTGTACTTGCGCGGGCGCGAAGAAGTCGAGAGAGAGAAAGAGTGAGAAGTAGAAGAAGGGATAGGTTGTGTAAAGGAAGGGGAAAGAGGATGAAAGGAGGGGATAGAGAGAGAGACGGGGCGGGGCAACTTGCAGCGGCCGAGCGACCGATGCTGATATGAATGGAATGCGATGCTATCATCGCGGCCTACCTACCGATAACTCCTTACCCCTCCTTGCCCTCCCTTTTCTCTGGCCAAAGAGAAACATATTCAGAATTTCTGCAAACGATGCGGGGCATCTACTCGAGTCTATTCCTCTCCAATTCGCGAGGAACGCGATTACTTCTCGGATGTATACCGATCGAAAATCTTTACCGATATGAATCACATTTGAATAAATTTCCTTCTTTTTGTTAGAATTCGAGTAAATTTGAACGAAAATAAATGGTCCAGCATAATCGACCTTTTTATATCCCTCTATTTTGGATCGATCTTGAAAAAATTTGTTCAAACTCGATAGCGATTCGAATATATCGCTACCTAACGCGAAACGAAAGGTCGACGTATCGATCGATCGAAGTCACTCGCGAAGTGAATGATAACTTCTTTTTTTCCTCAAACAAACCGCATAATCCATCGGTATGCTATTTATAGAACAAATATGTACTACGTATATATACTAAAAAATATATCTCCCTTTTTTTTTTCGTCTTCCGTAAAAAAAGATCCGAGACACATCGTACAAATGTGTACGTGCTTGTATCCACGTATCTCGTTGGTCCGGTCTCAAGATAAAGATAATTCGTGTATAATATCGTTCTTATGCAAAAATCGAAGGAGAATACTCGGCTAATCGATAGATCGAAACGCATTTACGCTCGAAGTTTGATATTTCATGGTATAAAACGTGAGAGGCGCTTCTCGGATGCGGGAAAAAAAAGAAAGTCGGTGTCCTTGTATACGCGACAAGGTCACGATTCACGATCTTTCGTCGTTATCGTGATTTTCTAACACGACGACAACGATGCTAATGTACGCGCGCGCGCGCATACCAGGCCCGTGCATTATCGATCGCGTGATGCATTACGAAAGAAATCGACGATTACCGGTATCGACGATAAAGATTCTCTATCGATGAGTCGACTCGTTGACACGTGTATGTCGATATCGAGGTATCATCATGAATGGCTTTAAGTGCACGAACGTATTCGAGGTATTCTCGTACTTGTGTTATGCTTTCTTTTTATTAGATTTTATGTAACGTATCATATAGTTGCATATATTAGATTATAGCATACAAGTATTAAAAGTATATTAGCTAATATTTAATATAATCTTACATGTATGAAATATACAGGGTAATCCATGAAGAACTAGCGCTTTGAATATATTTAAAATTATGAAAGAACCACCGCATCTCGATTTTTTTGTAAATTGAGTCTCTTTAAAGATACGAAGGTCAGCTCTATTCTTTTTTAACGACATTCCACATTTTTCTTTTTATCTCTTAAGACGAATATGAGTACTCGTCACATAAGGTCGGTAAATTTCATGAAAGTACAGTTATATAATAAATCTATATTTTTTGGATGTTCTGCTCGGAATTTTGGACACTTGCATGCAAAATATCATCACAAAAATGTCAAAATGATATCTTTAACCCCTTCCCGTACCATTTAGCTCGACGAAACTCATCCCTGATGCTCAAGAACGGTCACAATACGAGCCGAAACGTATATATATTATATTATAATCATAATAAAAAAAAAATCATAATAAGTATTATATTTTGTAATAAATGGCCCGACTATCTGTTCACGAGCCTGGCTCGTCATATTAATTTTTGGCCTTCATCACGAGTCAGACTCGTTCAAGCACGGGAAGGGGTTAATACCAAAGAAATTTTATTTCTTCCTTTTCATGTTTCCGAATATATTCAAGGTTCTGCTTACTGGACAACCCTGCATATATTACCAACGAATGCACATATTACAATAAAATAATTTGTTTCATCACCTATATAAAAAATTGAATTATAAAAGAATTCATAGAAAGATGACTTCGAAGTCATCCATAACGGATAATAATAATTCGTAGGCGGACTTGGACTAAGGAAGTAAGCTCGAGCCAAGCTAGAATTACAAATCCAAGAACGTGAAGCACCATCGAGCCACGCTACGAGGATGGGGGTCAAGATTCCAGAGTCCGAGAACTCATCCTAAGCTTCATTCGAATTCGTCGCTCGTCTTCGTCTTGTCGCGAGCACCGATCTCCTCCTCTTCTATCGTCGGAAGATGAAATCGGAAACCGAGCTCTCGTGGGATTCCTTCGAGATGACCGACGTGTCCGAGAAAGAGAGCCTATATCGAGACTTCTCGGGACGAGAAGTCTTATCGCGAGTGAAGCGCGAAGAAAGCATACACACGGACTCGGGGCTCACGGAGGAACCGAAGCAAAAAGCGAAACGAACGTAAGACGATCGATATTCCGTACGCGATAGTAAGAGTTCGCCTGTATACCGGGTGTTCCTCAAGTTTTTATTACCTGATTGAGTGAAAAGAACGAAGGTTTTTTTTTAGAAACATTTATTTAGCCAGATTTTTAAAAGGAATGGAGATAAATTAGTTCATCAAAAGAAGTTCTCTTTCGGAATTAAAAATTTAAGCTTTGATATAATTACATAGTGATCTAACACCACATTTAAAGTCATATTCCATCAGAGTAAGGCGAATAAAAAATTATAAAAAATCCTGTTTAACCCGAAAAATATTGTTATAAATGTGCATTTCATTTAAAAGATCATCCTCTTTTTCCTATAAAAATATCACAAAATAATATAGAGAATTATTGGGCCAAAGATCGTAGCGGTATTTAAGGAACACCCTATATGTATGCCGAATAAACACAGTAGCCAGCTTCGAAATCCAGAGCGCGTCGTATGGATGATGGGCGTTGTCGTACGATAACGCTTTGATAATCGCGCTCGTTGCATTCCTTCGGCGATAAGCCACGATGGAAAATGAGAGGGATGAGGATAGGCTCTACGGACGGTACGCGATCCGATCGTGACTCAATTCAACTTGCCCGATCTCTCTTCTCTATGTCGAACGCGCACGCACGAAACTCTATTATGAAAAGATAGATGAAGAGAACGAACAAAAACAGAGCATAGAGATATCGATATAACTTTTCGTTTTATTGTATTTTTTTATTATTATTTAACCACGTATGGAAATTCCATCAGAGTAACATTTCTGGAATATTTGAAATAATAAAAAGTATTAAAATCCAAAAGCGTGCGCGTATTTAAGTTTACGCGCGTATCTATTGTAATACCTAAACAGTTAAATTAATCGATTTTAAATTTGTGCAAAAAAACCAGGTTGCATTTAAAAAGTCTGCTAACAATGTCCATAAAATCGTAGGTAGATGACGGAAACGGTTTAAATTTTTAGAAATATGTAAAGTATACTGTCTACGATCCAGTCGTGTCTAACACGAACAATCGAAGCTTTTTCATCGAAAGATGGAAAGACCTCGAAATAATAACCCAGATGCTAATTGAAAAAGAAACTCGTCCTTAACCATATCCTACAATTTTCAGCAGCCAAGTTTTTTCGAAATTTATGTCAAATAAACATTTTAAATGATATTCTATTTTATTAAGACTCAAGATAATTTTCGTTACAATCGCAATTGGTTTAATGGATGAACGTGTTCAATGTCATTTAAAAAAAAAAATGAAGATTTCTGGGTGAAAAAACACCTTATGGTCTGCTTTAAATATGGAACAAATTTTCTCAAATTCACAAAATTGTAACTAAACGTGTTCATCGGCTAAACTCTTCAATTGTCCACGCGTACTTGAGCGATCAAACGTGAGAGTCGTATCGTTAATGACGAGTCTAAATATTAAACGGTCGTTAATCCAGAAAACGTTTCGCCAGGCAATAACTTATCGTACAATAAGAGAGAAAGGGAGAGAAAGGGAGAGAGAGAGAGAGATCGACCATACGGCGACCGTGACGATAAATTGTCGCCTGTTGTTTCACGCACCACTTACAGTGGACGGCGCATTTAATGCACCCGTTACAATTGCTTTCGCCGACAGTTAAAAGGTTAATTCCGTCGTAAGAGCGAATTCATTCGCTACGAGATTCCACGATAAGTCCCTTCCAAGAGTTACCAACTTCTTTTCTTCTTTGCGTTTTGTTACAAAGGTACGAAGTCTCGACTTTGCTACTTTAAAATGAGTCCACCATGAGAAAGAATTTTCTTGAGAATTTACGTATGAAATATAGAAGAAAATTAGAAAAAAAAATAGAGTAAACGTGAAAAATTAGATTAGAAATGCGGAATAACATTAGTCGTACCCCGTTTAATTTAATCGCACATCAAGAACATGCTAATAACACGACCAATTATCACGAAACCCTAATTACAGGTATACTTCATAAATATATTAACAATATACGAGAAAAAATGCATACAATTCGCTCAGCTTCGCGAACGTCCTTATCGAAGCGTAGAAGAGTTCACGGGGTTCGACAATCGACGAGGTCAAAGTCATTACCGTGGGAGGAGAAGCGAGGAGTACGTACGCTTTCGCCGTTGCTATAAGCACTGGTAATGGTTTGCTAAGGTAGAACGAAATAAAAAGAAAAATGACAAGAAGAGAATGGAAAAAGATTCTCTCTTTCTAAAAATAAGCATTAAAAAAAATAATAACACTTCGGTAAGACGATATTTGGTCGGATCGGTAAGATCGGTAAGACGGCCTATTTATGTATCGCCCGGTAGAGATGGAATCCTGAAGCCTTCCCATAGTCGTTAACATTGTTTGCCCCTGGAAGAGAGCCGTAGGAATGTGAAAAACCACGCCGGCAAACGGCGTGCAACAGCGCCACCGTCAATAACCTCTCTTTCTCTTTTTCCCTTCCCCGCTCTTTTACATTACTCGTGAGTTACACACACACTGTAGAATGAAAGAGAGAAACAAAGAGGAAACTTGCTATTTTCGAGATGAATTCTATCCAAGTCCACGTGGGAATTAGATTCTCGAGAAAGAAAACCGTATGCAAAATAAACGAAAAAAAAGAATAATTGTTGTCAAAGCACCATCCCCTCTCTCTTTCCTGATATTCAAATGACGGAAAAAAGATGCATCCATGCTTCGAATTTGGGTTCCTCGAGGGCAAACTCGATCCGCGAAGAGGAAGTCACCGCACAGTCGAGATATTTGCCGGGTGATAGTAGCTGTGACGATGGTAGCGGCGGCGGTGGTGGGGAACGAGGCCCAGGCGTTCGTGTGCCCTCGGGAGTCCTCGTGGCTCTTCGCGAGTCGCTTCGTGGACCGCCCGGGGGCCCTACGAGCGTAACACCGGTAGTCACTACGGGAAAAAGGGTCGCATGGCGCGAGAAGAGTGCAACCGGGAGAAGTAAGAGGGGAGGGTGCTGGAGGGAGGGGGGAAGTGCTGCTGGTGATGGCGGCCTAGAGGGGGGGGGGATGGTAAGGGGAATGGAAGGACGGGGAAGGACGGGAAACCCGCATCCTTTCTTCGAGATGCATTGAGAGGAAGAAACGCGTGGGTCTCTGCTCCTATCTCTCTCGCGCACACGCTCGCAATAGGTCCGTACGCGTGGTATACATATATTCTTGTCTCTCTCGAACTCGTTACGCTACACGTATATATACATACATATATCGTTCTCTCTTCTCTCTCGCACTCGTTATTTCAACCACGGGGCACGCACCGCCCTCTTTTCTCTCTTTTCTCCACCGCCTCTGCCGGGGACCGTAGCTCCTTCGAGGGGCCAGAAGAGGCCCGATGTGGGGTGACGTGGACGGGGGGATTCAAGCGGACGAGAGACATTCCAATCTCCCGTGGCAAGCAGCCGCACGCTCGCTGCCGTTCTTCCTTCCTTCGCCTCAACCGAGTCACCGTCCTAAAGTCGTCCTACGCCACACGCTCGATCTTACGCGAAGATATCTCCTCTATGTCGCCTATATCGCGACCGCCATCGGGAGGTAGGCATTTTCGAAAAATTTGCGATAGGGCGTAAGATCTGTCAGCCGTCAGGGAAAATGAAGTCTTAGCTGGATATATGTATATCTATAAGCTTTCTTGTGTTTACGGGACATTTAAATTATCTCTTTGACCAAATTTGAGAATTTTTTTTTTCAAACTTCCGTGACCCAAATATTTGGATCGATACGACCGAGATAAGTTCGACCTACAAATCGAATTATCGACTAAGCTGTAATGAAAAAAAGGCATCTCGCAAGGTAGTGTCGTCAATGGCAAGCACGTCATCGAAGACTGGATTGTAAACAAAATTTGGCCTGTGCTCATCGATGACGATGTCAATGACTTCGACTCGAACCGTTATGATACGTCCTCTCTCTCTTTTACTCTTTCTCCTTCCATCAGCAAAAGAGCTCGCACGGGCGTACCGTAAGCGCTATTTTCAGCGTGGATAATGTCAGAAATACATTTCGGTATCTAATGCACTTTCCACGAGCGTGCTCGCCTGCATGCATGCCCGCCTGCCTGCTCGCCTCTCGCAGAAGCTTTGCCAGAAGCCACGCGACCGACTAGACGTTACACCTGCCGGTGAGATTTAAATTAACAGCAGCGCAGCGTGAGCCGGTTCCTATTTGTAGAGAAAGAGAGAGAGTCACGACGATTCTCTCCCTTCGTTTCACGTAGGGACGTTGCCCGTCTTAACTCCGTCGAGGACTTTGTTGTAACTGGTCAGTTACGAAGAACGTGGAGTTTATCGTAGAATGCGAAATTTACTCAATTTTAATCGGTCAGCTATGTTTTATGATAATTTAATTTTAGTGATAATAAAATATAACTTTTTTTTCTAAATATATCCCATTTTGTTATATATACCGTGAATTAATATAAAGTACCTAGGGTAAGTTTGCTCAAGTCGTACCCCCTAAGAAAAATCCTACATAAGAATGAATATTTAGCAAATATATAAAAACTATATTTGCTATTCGATTCTAGTGCAAATATTATTTTTATTTATTAGAACAACTCTGAAAAAATCTTTGTGTTGTCATATAAATTAATCTAAATTATAAAAAAGACTCCAAATACAGAACAGGTACGACTTGAACAACCTTATCCTACTTCAAAATTAAATGGCACGAAGACCGAATATGGTAAATACATCCTATCTTATATGAAACGTCAATTATTACAAATTACCGACTATTCCGAGATCTAATATATCTTAATATGTAATTGCACGAAGACAATGGTAGGTAATAATTCACCGTCATACGACACGTGATGAAGAATTTTAACATAACGCAAGGCCAAAGTATTTCGATATTAAAAAGAAACAAAAGTTCTTCCCTGACCTAACGAGCGAAGAAGTTCATCGATTAACGTCGAAGAAAACGTCATTTCGAATAAATCATCGCATTTGCACGGTGGTAGATAGGTACATCAAGGATAACGACGTTACGAACCGCTGATGGATTTGTTCGCGAATCCGCGCGAGTCTCCTGTCAGACATCGATACAAAAGAACGGCTAAAAGATTAAAAAGAAAAAAATATCATTCTCGGAGGTCTCGTTCTCCTTGAGAAATCGTAGACTCCTTTCTTGTCATAATCGGTTTTGAATCTGTTCGCACGAGCCAACCGGCCCCACGTATGTATGCATGTAGTACGTACGTTGGTATATTCGTATGGGTGAAGGCGGGCAAAAATAAATGACAATTAAGATTCCTCTCGCATCTCGAGGGAGCCATCCTGGGGCTTGGGGGAACGAGAGAAAGGAGAGGGAAACGTGCGAGACTAGAAGGAAGCAACGAACGGCTCTCCCGAAAGATTTTCGTCGGATCCGAGCCAGACATTCTCTAGCCGCATGGCACGAAATCCAAAGAATTCTTGGCTCGCGAACGTTTTCGACTCAGGGCCTCATCTCTCACTCTCTTTATCCTCCGAACGAGGACTTTGTCCCTACCGCCTTGCGACTTTTCCCAAATTCTCTCTCGACTCTCTCTTGGTCGGCGCGTTTTTGAAGAAACCACCGAATTCCCGTGCCACGAATTCTTTCGAGACATTCCGTACCCTCGGTCGCAATTAATTCTTCCCGAGACGATGAATCTTTATGAAGAGAAGCTTTTTGACGGTTTTCCTCGAGCATAAATTTATTTTGTACGAAGATCGCGAACGAACTTTGCCGAGATGCGTTCTCTCGTGCTCGTTAAATGGTATACGGAGATGCGATTTATCAATCCAAGCTTTGTAAATACGAATCTCTACAAAGAAGACGCGTACACGCACTAAATATAAAGAAATCCATTCCCCGAACTCGTAACTTTAAATAAAACAACATAACTGCCAAGGTCGGTACGACGTCTTCGTGAATCCCATTCTATACTTTCGAAATTCCTTGAAATCGAGATTACGTCAGCGTTCCTCTCGCGCGTCACTGGACGAAATGTTAAGAAACGCGACTGCATCGACGATAAAACTGACGATCCGTTAATCCTTCGAAGACACGTACCACCCGTTTCTACATCGTCAAGCTTCCGTGGAACGTCTTGACCACCAACGAGTCAAATGAAAAGAAAATTATAAAAAATAAATCGAAGATCAAGGAAACGTCGTCGTGGGGTCAAGAATTCCTCGTTTATCATTCGAGTAAGTCGGTAGCGATAAATCAAGGCGAGTCACGTCGACCCTCGACATTGTGCCCGAAACAATAAAATTTCACGTCGCGGAGCATCAGCGTGACAACGAACCGTTAAGGGTTAAGAGATCACGGAAGATTTTCGTCCTCTCCCTTTGAAGAAACGGCAAGTTCACGAGGCACATTCCGAACGGAGCCGTACCGTAAATCCTATGGGATAAGACGGAGAGAAAAAAAAAAAAGAGATTGGATACTTCGATGCTCGATCGATCGTGCCAAAAAAAAAGTGAAATAAAACTATGACGTATAAAAGAAATTATTCGAATGTGTAAAAGTGATTTATATTCTTTTTTGAATGGTTCATTTATTTAGAATAACAAATTGAGACACCAGATTAATAAATACCGAATGGCCTCAAAAAAAAACAATATTCAACAAGAACCAAGCAAAGCAGAATATGCAAAAATGATGCCTACACAAAATTACAATGACGTCGAGAGTGAAGGTAAAAATCGAACGCACGGTAACGTAACGTACAAAGAGAAAGCGTGGAAAGAAAAAGGGAAAAGAGAGGTACAAAGGGAGGAAAGGAAAGCGAGAGAGGAGTGGGGGGGATGGAGGTGGGGTAGGTTACGTGGACTCGGTAGAATGACATTGGCTCCAGCGGATGAGATGCCACTAGCTGTGCGAGTTATCCATCGCTCGTGGAGAACGACGGAGAAAGAAAGCAAGAAAGAAAGCAAGAAATAAAGAAAGAGCATTGGAGGAGGGTCGGAAGAAGAAGTAGGGGTATGGGAAGGGCCATTTGCATCGGAATGCAAGCGAGCGCGCTCGCGAGAACGCGTGCACGCAGAGAGGACCGAGAAAGAGAGTGAGATCGAGTGCAATGAGTATGAGAGAGACAGACCTATCGGGTGTAGTACGAGCGAAAGAAAGAGAAGCGGGGCTGCTACTCTACGCGCTACCTCGAGTCATTACTCGAAGATCGAATCGAGATCTTCGTTCTCCTTCTTCCTTTCTTTTTCTTCTACTCTCCGTCTTTCTCATTTTATATATCTTTCTTTCTTAGAGATGGTGTTCGCCCTCGCGAAGAACGCTCGCAGCTGTCGACGAGACGTCTCCTCCGACTTGCAACGTCTCTCGAAAAGTAAAGGCGCAAGCCAAAGACGATCTCGAAAATCGACGATGACATCATGCGAGCAGTATTTCGCCCGAAATAAATATACCGTACATTGGCATTCCCTCTCTCTCGTTCGTCTCCTCTTTTCGTTTCAAAAAACCATCTCTCTCTCTCTCTGTTTTCCGTGCTTAAAACAGTGGTTGCTCCAAATTTTCGAATCTGATCTATGTGGACCATCTTCCTGTTTTTCTTTTGTATCCTGATCTATTCTGATCTCAAGTATTTACACTGTCGAGAGAATTGGATATCTATTATTGGCGAATAAGTCTTATTTTCGTTTCTCATCCTTTATAGAACTCTTTGTGCGATTTTTATTTAGGGATTATTAGAATTCAGACTAAGAATATTCTTTAAATATATTAAACATTTTGTTTAACGTGAAAATCTAAGTCTACGTCGAACAATAACGTTTTCATTGAAAAACGCATACCTTGACCTAAGATCGAAATTGTTATCATTAGCTTGAATGTTAACATCGAAAGGACCATTGTTATTACCGCCTCGAATATAGAAACGAGTATTGTTAATTGTATTGAACTTCTATTATACGATCGAATCAGCTATTGTTACTCATATTATGTAAACGAGTATTATCCGGTGTAGGGTATAGAAAACTAATCGTTTACTTAACCCACGCGACGTCTTCGTGGCCCGTCACGTTTCTTCGGTAAATTGAAAGTGAATTGAAATCCTGTTAACGTTAGTATTGTAAAACTCTGACAGACAAAATTGTACTTTATTTGATTATTTTAATAAAAAAAAAAACACGCGTGTAGATTTAACACTAAACCTACCAAAACGGGTCAAATGATCTTTTATACGTTTCTTTTAAATAATAAAATTACTTTCATGCAATAACCAATAATATTTATTCAATAATAATTCTAAATGATAGCAAAAAGCATGCTTTTCGTTGAAGTATTTGTCCAATAGATAAATGTAATGAAAATAAGTATGCCTTTAACGTCGGTAAGTTAAGAAAAAAAAAAAAAAAAATCTAGCTCCTTTTCATTGCCTTGACAATATTTGATCCATCAACTAACTTCCTAATTAAATTCGTAGGAGGAACGAGAATTCATTTGGAAGATGGGACCGACCTCTCTCTCTCCATTTAATTTTCGTTCGAAGCGAATTAACGCATCGGGAACGTTCCGTACCTCGTGGAACGGAGGGATAAGCAAAAACGATTTAATCTCGGCTCGGGATAATCGTCCCAACCGGTACGCGAGTATGCGAGGGTGCACCGAGTGACCGGAAGTAACATGATTTCTCACGGAATGACTTCCTGTCTACGGCTCCCACCGTCCCCATTTAAAAGTCCACGCGACCCCTCGTTCCTCGTATAATTCTCGCTAGAGGAAGGTTCATCGGCATCGAGATCAACAGGCAAATCCGTAAACGCATTGTCAGCCTAACAACTTGTCTTCCTCGTTTCGTTATTTCGTCATTTCTTCGTTTTTATAGATCAGACTTTCCAGATACGATTACTAGTGTATTTTTACGAATATGAGTAATTAAAGAAAATCTTCGTTCGATCGATATAAAAGAAGAAATAAATATTGTTTTCTCTTTTTACTTACCTCGAGGACGTCCTGCGCCGTCTGAAGATACTCTCGTAGCATGGCCTCTTGAATTGCCCGCCATTCCTGCCGCGGGTCCTCGAGTTGAGTCGTTTCTAAAGCAAAGAAAGAAAGGATGTTAGATCGGATTTCTTGTATAAAATCGACAAGAAAAAGGTAAGTCGATCGTAATCGAACGGACACTCACGATTGACATGATTGATGTAGTAAGCGCCCACGTGTTTGTCGTAGGCCTCCTCCCAGCCAAGAGGTAGCTCATTTCCGATACAATCGGCGAACGTTTGTGGCTTGGTAAATCTGTAATGATAGAATGAAATTTATAAAAAAAAACTGTAGAAATAGGACATACTCGTTGAAAAGAAAATCAAGTTCGTGATGAGGCATCGAAAGAAATTTCTTCTTCCTCTTTCCGCTTTCTCCTAACTCGTGACTTAGAATCGATAGAGCGAAATAAAATCGGGTCCCTCGAAAGTAGGGTCCGTCCTTCGCACAATAGAAGAGCCGAGAAGTTCGAACCTCTCTTCGGTCTCCCTTCCCTTCGGTGTATACGAAGGTAATCATATCCGACCTTGCCCGACCTTCCGAGTTATGAACGAAAAGAAAAGAGAGGAAGAAGAAAGGAAAAGAAAAGAAAAGAGTAAGAAAAAAGACACACGGAATTCCTCTCGGTCTACCCGTCACGCGTTTCATCCTAATTTTATTCTCTCGAGAGCGTGCTCGAAAGGAGAGACACATAATTTAACCGAGACACGGACATCCACCCCCACTACACTCCCACAGACACCGCCACTCACTCACCCTTTTCATTCGTCGTTCCTTTTTTTTCTTTCGAATCTAACTAACTGCTTTATCTATAGACAAATTCAGAATAAAATAAACGAAGAAGAAAATAAATTGAGAGATAAATAATGATATTGTGGGAGTTTAAGTGTGGGAGTACAAATTGATAATGAACTCTCTCCTTCGACGTTCCACGTAAAACCTTATTCGAAAAATAATTGCTTCTGGTATCGCCGGAGAGCACACCGTAGGCAGGTCGCGCTCTATTTATAATCGAAATCGCACGCGTACGCGCGCACACGCGCGTCGTTTATATTTCACGCGCACGTATCTGGTTTGTTAGTGATGATTCTTCATAAAGAAACGTATTCGTATTTTCATCTGCTAAATTTGACTCCGAAATTATATTTACGCTGTTCAAAATTTAATAAAAAAGAATTATTATTGAAAAAGTACATTGATCAGCTGCGTAATCAAAATCCATAATCATTGATATGGTGGCATATAAATTATTTGTAAGCTTTTTCTCGAATGAAATAAATGGTTCATCATTATGTTATGTGCTTCCCTTTGATGGCATACGATGTTTCTTTATGTGTCGTTCATTGTAAAAGTGGTGTAATTCCATGTTTTTGAAATATGTATCTTTTTGCTTAATGGAATCACATTTAGTCATATCTTTCATTATAAACTTGCGGTTATGACTTCAACTGGCTGAATATTAAATAGCTGTGGTTTGAAAGGAATTGTCAATTAGAATTTCAATTTGAAAAAACCACTTAATCCTGACACACCCTTTTATGAAATAGATTTGTTAAAAAAAAAGCAAGCACGACAGACCTACTTATAGAATATTCAACATAACCTACTTTATCCATCAAGAAGACCAGTCACTAACGCAAAGAAGAAATATATGCAAAGAGTTCGTTATTTTCAAATTCAATTGCAAGAAATTACACTACTTTTACAATAAATGACATATATAAAAAATAGTTTACAAGTAATTTAAGTGAATCACACAATATATATTATTAAAAAAATTATCTAAAAATTATATATGCCTAACCTTCGAAAAATTAAAATTATTTATTATCTATACAAACATGTTAAATATTGTTCCTGGGTTGATAGATGTACCAAAATGTTATATTTAACGTTTATGAAGAAAGCGGGCCGTCGCGTACTTTGTATAAGGTTTTTTACAGAGATTGTTATTTTAGTAAAATTGTTTGAAGGAGAATGTGTGATTTATGAAGTCAACAATGTTTAACATGGGTCTAAAGAACCAATATGGAAATTGAAATTATAGATATTTGATAAAAAATTATTAATAAAGATGCGACGCATCATTGATTTAATATCTTTATGTTGCAGAAAAAAGGCCCACATTACATTTTTAATGTTATTTATGTTGATATATTATTATTATTATTATATGTATAGGTATAAATATAAGAATGTGTCAAAGTTCATGGATGAACGCGCGTGCACGTGCGAACGAGGGCCATAAGAAGAAGGGGGGGATATGAATCGTGCACGCACCCACACCCGCACGAGATTTGCCGATGCCTCTCGTGCTGCGTTTTGGAATGTGCTGTTTCCCCAACGGCACACACGCGTTTGTTATACGCCGGATGGGCTCCCTGCTTTCCGGAAACACTAGCACGTACAAACTATACGTGTATTTCAATCTGTATGTGCGTGTAAGTGAGTGAGAGAGAAAGATAGGTAGAACCGACGATACCGATCGCGCGCCTCGCATATGGTATGTTCCCTGGGGCGGCAGGGCCCGCTTTGCCTCTTACCTACCTACGAGCGTCTCAAAGATTCTTACGATTTTTCACGCCATACCCGACCCGAAATTCCAAAGAAATTCCACGGGAGAGACCCCTGGGACAACGCACATCCCTCGGGTTCCCTTCTACAAATCGATTCGAGAAATTTGTTTTTCCTCTTTCGGAGGGATAACTGAAATTTTATTACATCGACCGTCCCATTACCAAGGATAAAAATGGATGAAAATAATAGTGCTCGATGGAAGTCAAACGAAAATTAAGCTAATTTAATAATTTTCTTTACGGTGGCCACTTGCGCCATTATTTTGTGTATGAAGATAGGGTAAGGTTGCTCAAGTCGTACCTGTTCTGTATTTGGAGTCTTTTTTATAATTTAGATTAATTTATATGACAACACAAAGATTGTTTCAGAGTTGTTCTAATAAATAAAAACAATATTTACACTAGAATCGAATAGCAAATATAGTTTTTATATATTTGCTAAATACTCATTCTTATGCAAGATGTTTCTTAGGGGGTACGACTTGAGCAACCTTACCCTATATCGTCGCTACCCTTAGCTAAATTTCCTCGATGATAAATCGTTGTTCTCGTTGGGTTTCGATAGGAACTGAATGAAAATGGACCGATGATTAAAATTACTATTAAAATCACAGGTTTTTTGTAACGTAAAACGAGAAGAACTACATCACAAAGTGGGATTCCCGAATTTAGTGATATATAAATCTCGAAATTGACAAAAAAAGAAGATATGCGAGGTATCAGTGACGATAAACAAGACGAGTAGAAACATACAAAACAATTTAATGGAATAGTCCGATCGAAGAAAACAAACTATGACAACGATGATAAAACCGATGTATAATTGTAATACCAGCTATAAGAAGAGTGACGGCAAAAGTACCGATGTTAATAACACAGTAATGAAAATAACGTAATTAAACGAAAGGAACGACGGAGAAGGATATCAAACGTGACATACAAAGATCGATTCCGTATTTCAGTTATGAACATTACAACGCCTTAATGGAGAGTAATCCTTGATAACTACGTCAGTGGATTACGTTGTCGCTTAAA
Organism: Ancistrocerus nigricornis; assembly: GCA_916049575.1. Lineage (NCBI taxonomy): Eukaryota > Metazoa > Arthropoda > Insecta > Hymenoptera > Vespidae > Ancistrocerus > Ancistrocerus nigricornis. The sequence goes on along the minus strand of OU696668.1, from coordinate 9,002,787 downwards.
TTACACGCTTCCATTTGCCGGCTTGTAATTGATCGAGACATGGATGAAAACAATTAATTAGATCGTCCTTAATTATGTAACGACTACTTTACTTTGCCAGCGTGCGTAAGTATCTAACACGTATACGCGACTACATAGGTACGTATCCATATACACGTAACTTTAACTACCGGCAAAACGTTTATTCCCCGATGGTAGCACGTATTTGAATAAATTATTGTTCACTGTTAGAATAAGAAAAAGAGTACGGGATCGATACCGAGGACGTCATTGGTCCATCTCACTGTAATAAGCGAGTAATTAATTAATTATTTGCAGAAATATTTAACCTTTTTCGCGCAGGCTTTTTCATACTCTGATATCTTTTAATCGATAAAAAGACGTTTTATACGTTTCTCAGAAGAATAATTTGTTAAGCAACGTCGAGACGTGCATTAGCTATTACATATGAAAAGATTAGGGTAAACAAATAATTTTCTACGTGGTTCGAAAAAATTCTACTTTTTTTGCCATTGTTTTGATATAAGTATAATAAAGTAATGATATTTGAATAATTAATCCATCGGATGTTTATAATAAAAGTATTAATTTGTATGGCACCGATAAGGATAGTAAAAACGTAGTAAAAACATATTTCGATGACGTGAATATCATAAAATTTGGATAATTAAAAGTATCTAACCTAAAGTAATCATGACTGCATCCTTGAGTACGACACTTAATCGAATTAAATTATAAACGCAAAAAATAATCCTTCCTTACAATTATGAATCGTCGACCGGGTCCAATTGACCAATTTTCTCCCACTTAGCGTTAAAAGCATTCGTAGAATTATTATCCACCACACGTACCTACATACATCATTCGTGCAAAGTTTCACAAAATTTGGACAAAAAGATATTAAGAAAAGGAACAGCAGGATGGAATACTTTTGCCTATACTTATCGTTACATTGCAAAATTTTATTCGAGTCTATCTGGACCGATGGATACTCATTACCGCGTTCGTAATCTATTTAAATGTGATCACACGTGCACGCATACTTTATGCATACACACGTATACTTCGGCAAGAAAAACGTGGCCTTTAAATCGTTGTTGCACAACAACGGCGTTGTTGCATCGCTGACAACTCGCGGACTCAGGGACAATTTTCAATTCCTTTCCCGCTGCGTGAATCACGATCCTAGTAGCGTGCCCTTGGCCTTACAACGTTTCTGCCCTACTACTGTTACAATAAGGTGCGATACGCTGCGTAAGAGAAGTGAGAGAGAGAAAAGAGGGAGTACTTATATATACCTACATTTGTACATATATATAATATATTATATATATACTATATAGACGCTTATATATGTACATCTTTGAATAAAGGACACTGTGCGAGGCTGGGCCGTAGGCGGAGGGACGAATTAAATGGAGAACCGTCGCTAAGTCAACACGATTCTGGTATGCCAAGGTTAAAGCAACTTAGCAAACTCACGACTCGCCTTAATGTATTATATACATATGTATGTACACACGAAGCTGTGTACTTTGCTCGTATTTTTCATTATTTTGGATCTACCTAAAGATGATGTCTCTATTAAATATACCTACATATAGGTATAATTGTTCGTTTAGTTGGAATACATAAAATCATTTTGGGGTGCCACTCGACATATCATAGGCCCTGTAGAGTCCCACTTGACTATCTTTTATGTTATGTTTTTTATTTATTTTTAATAGAAATTTATTTATATATAGATCTACGTGCCAAGTCACATAAAATGTTTTATTCAGACGAAACGAAAAAGAAACTATTAAATGCAAACTCATTCTTCGAAAGCCGAACTGTCGGCACCTTTCACGCCGTAAAACGGGTAATTCCGTGAGTCTACTACGTACACGAGCGCCTACTATTTCGCTATTGACTCGTCGAGATGGAATTTGACGGTGGAAGGAAATAAACAAACGTTCCGTTTGATTTCCTTCGCGTTGGAATTCCACATGAGTTTCGTCATACGCGCCTACGGCGTTCCCTCGTTGTTTCTTTTATCAGGAACGCAATAAAAAAGAAATTCCCAGAAATTTCAGCCTTCCCTTCTTCTTCTCGTACTGGTGAAGCCTACACGCTCGACCGTCTAATACGTTTCGAATGTTTTCGCGATGATTACGCGACGCGAAGTCTAGCCATTGTATACGAGCGCGCACCGATGACGTGTGGGAGTCGCATTCTTTTATCTTTACGTCGCGCTACTCCGAAACTTCGTTTTTTTACGTTCGATTCCTACCCTGCCATGACGTCAGCACGACCACATTCTACGCCGTAATTTGATAAAATAATGCGAAGAAAAAATACCGATCCGGAATTTCGATAACGTATCAATCATCGAACGGATGATATAATATATTTCGTGTAGGTATTAGATCAGCCGTGTAACGTGATCAATACGAAATTAGTTTCACGAAAAGAATTTTCTGATAGCTAGGGATGAGAGTGAGTTTTTTTAAGTGATTTACATAATTTAAGGAAAGAATTATAAATTTATTTTTATAAGAGATATTATATGATTTTGTCAAGGTTTCGATATGTTTCTGAATCATTTGTGAGATTTGTGATTTCTATAAATTCTTGTGTACTTGACCAAATTCTGGAACATTTAAATTTACTGGGGAAATGAATAATTCGTATAATTTGTGATCGATATTAAGTAGCTTTTGTAATTTGATCAATGGTTATTTTTTGAAATTTGTAGGCACGAATGGAAAAGCAGTACTTAAATAAAACGTTTCTGATTCGAGAAAGGTTGCAGGATAACTTAACAAAATAAGCTACGTTAAAGTGCTTCAAAATTTGAAGAAATCACTGTTTTTCCAATCTCCTGGTAATCTGCCAAATCTCTAGAAATTCTTCAAAATCACTGATCCTTCGACTTCTCTACGACACAGAAACACCAAACAATGGTATATACAATTAATGCGGAAGAAACGTGTACCAGGTACCTATCATAAAAGACTGACTCATATAAACGACAATGACTTTTGTTCCCGTTATTGACAATGCTCGTGATTCCATTTCGACTCGACTTTGTATTCCACACTTGACAGCACTGGCACAAAAACGGATCGAGCATTTATCACGAGCAACTTGTCTTTACATATGTGAATCGTTTTTGTATTAGCAACACCGATGACCATAACTATTTTTATCCCTACCTTGAATATTATACGTCTTATTCGAGTCTCCAATTCGTCCAAACGGAGCATCGAGTTCCCGTTCTCGCGTATAATTAAAACAATAATAAATCATTCGTTCCATAGACCCTTTTCGTTCTCACGAAAGAGAAAGAAAAAAGATAACGTACCAACATTCGTCCTGGATAAGCCATGCGTGTCGCCATGTATTTACATAGATACTTGCCACGTACGACTACGCGTTCCGTAGTTCAAAAGCGTAACACGGCTGATAACTCGGCGAATATTGCCACGCTTAAACACATAGTCACGTGTATATTCTACGTAGATATAAACGTGCAAACTCCTACATAAATTATAGGCAAAACTCATTTTATTTTCTAGGTATCTATAATAAATTAGCTCTTATAATTTATACACCCGGTACACTTGCCACAAGTAAGATTTTACTTTATCGTCTCGCCATTTCTTTCGCCGATAGTGAATACCAGTTGATTATCGGAGACGCAACAAAACCGAACCGATCCTATCTCTATTTCCCACTCACTCTTTATCCTTTTTTCCTGAACTAATTAGTAAAACGAGGATATTAATACCGGGTGGTAGGAAGTGCGAGAATTTTAACGGTTTGCCCTGGTGACTTAACGAGCTCCTAATGGACCATTCGGTTCACCATTCGTAAGGATCTTAGCGATAATTCGCCGAGATAAACGATAAACTCATTCCTTTGACAGGTCGTTCGGAGTAAGAGACCTAATTAGAAATGTCTAACAACGAAGTTTTAGTAAAAGTTGAAGATGGATCGACCAGGATAAAATTTTTCAATGGATTCTATAAAAAATTGATGTCTCGTTATTTTGAGACACCCTGTATTTTAAACGTCTACCATGGAATATCGTTTATAGATATTATCGAGCAATGAACGTCGCCGGAGGGACGAATTCCAAGCGTAATTATAAATAATTACGATCGCTGTGGTACGTACATACTTAGGTACTTACATACAATCGCTCGTGACTCGGATCGCGAGCTCTTTAAAATGACGCCGGCGGTCTCCTACGAAACAATAGCGCGACTCTCAAGAGCCAGGAGGAATGCGCTGATTTCACTCTACGATCTTACGCACGCTACTCATATTTTTTTTTTTTTTTCTTTCTTTCTTTCCTTTCTTTTCCACCGAGGTAAGTATTTTTGTGAGATCGTCGAGAACCCTTTCGTTAAAATACCTACGTTCGCTCTCTTTTGCATTATTAGAAAATTTCATCTTGCGTAACCACTTTTGCTACAATTTCTTATAAACGGTATACGAATACGTTGTATAAAGTATTTATTTCAAAATATTAACGAAAAATTATTCGTATTTGAACGATATCATTTTGCTATCGTTCGAATAAAATTTGATTAATCATCCCCCTCTCGAAATGTGGAAGAATAGCGATCGAGTTCTGGATCAGAACCGGAGAATCGGTTTTAAAAAAAAAAGACAATAGGAAGGAAAAAGGTATTACGGTAACGATCGTTGTCGTTCTCGAACGTTTACGAAAGAACGCCTACGGAGGCGTTTTCGTGAATGTCGCAAAAGAGCTAAATAGCGATGGAAAGTGCCGAGAACGGAGACTCGCACGTTAAGGAGGGATTCAAATTATTACCTTTCGCAAAGATACGACTTACGTGGCTTACGTTCTTTCCTTCTCCTACTCTTTTCCTTTCTTCTATCCCTAACTATGCGCGTCCCGATTATAGAGAATAGTCTTTTCGTTCCAGCCGTTGTTCATCACGATTTCGAAAGGGTTCCAGTAACTTTCGTTATTTCTAAATTTCTTCAAAACGTTTAAGTTTTAACATTAGAAACATTTTTTTGAAATATTAGTCGATATTTTCTAACATGATATTCCTTCGTTTGGTGCTATTTCATCGCATCGTTAATTAACACTAGATTTACGGATGTTGTTTATATACCTATTTTTACTTAAGTAAAAAAAGATGAATATAAAGAGGAAAGAAAAGAAGAGGAATCAACATTTACATATATTTCATTACTTAACTAAAAAGCCACGTATGATTTTTTTTTAATAATTGTAAAGTTTCATATATATATAGTAATCAAATTTTTAATGAGTCAAATTGGCTCAGTCCGTAAATCTAGTGTTAAATCATGTTGATCATTAAACATATTTTTATCACCGACTTTCAGTTTGCCATACAATTGTATTCTAAAGGGTTTGTCCGGTTTATTAATAAATAAAAAAAAATAGTATCCCACGAAAAAAATTTATTTCGTTACGACAAAATTAATGCTATAAAAATGATAAAAATTGTCTACAACGAGTGAACATTTTCTATAACGATTACGCGACATCGATAAATTCCGTAATAACATATGCTTCCGTAACGTTCTCGTAAGAAAGCGAGCGAGGAATGCGATTGAACGCAAAAGTCAACTCGCGCGCGCGCGCAAGAGTTAGCGTACGCGGCGTTTGTTCATCGATTTTCTACTTGTCGGAGGAGGTTATTACATAATCTTCTCGAGGGCTTCTCCCTCCAGCTGGCCTTTTCTCCGAACGGCTTCGTAACATCCATGCTACTACTACTACTACCGGCTATGAAAATAAACGATCACCGGGAGAAGGAAGCCTCGAAAGGAGGAAAGGCAATTTCTCGATCCACATGGACGACAACACCGTAATTCGGTCCATTTCCAGATTACGAGATTATTATGTAGTTTATGTAAGGGTAATGCATGGCTGCGTTCACGATGTGGTACCACCGTATCGAGAACAACGCACGTTCCAGTACTCGTGCCTTTCTTTTGCGATTATTTGACACTGATTAAATAATTGGTATAAAACAAGACAAGTTTTTATAATATTTATAGTGGATACGAGGTGTATACAAGCGAGTTTATCGATCTGTACGATAAATTTTTATGTCACTAAACTAATTTAACACAAAGACATTAATTATTTCCATATGTGGAATGAGTTGTATCACCAACTTTGACTTATTCTTTTAAAAGATATTTGATACGAGACATTTTATAAAAAAAAAAAAACATGTACAAGCCATTAATTTTATTAAAAAATCCGGGAATTAAAAGACCTATCGATTGGTGACAAGTAGACTGCGGATATTTATGCAAATGCAGATTTTTCTCAACGCGTATGTTTTTCAAATTTTACATATAAGACAAATCATTGAATATGTTACATATATCCTTATATTTTACATATTTTTATTCAGTTATCAGTTCTTTTTGCAATATTTGATGAATCATGAATTACAATTCATATGGATTTGCATAAATATCCGCAGTCTAGTGATAAGTATCGACACACCCTCGATATATTATATTTCCATTAATATGTCACACCTCCCACTTCCGAGAATTTTTCATTCACTCGGTCGGTTCTGCCCACCCAAAGTCATATCTCCGAAAAAAATAAAAATCTTAAAGTAGGGAAAGTCATCGTCTCCCTTTAAAAGGCAAGACGGGGAAAAAAGAAGGACCCATCGGAAATCCACGAGACGCGACCACTGCTGGCGTATATGCAAAGTAGGAAAGACGAGGGAATAGAAAGGAGCGATCGTGCGTTCGAGCATATATGAGAGGATCGAGCCGTTTAAAATTTTATACTCGACGCATCCGCGCGAATAAACGTTCCTAAGGAGGAAGGTGATGTGGCAAAAGTCCTCGTCGAAGGTGTAAATAAATGCGAGAACTGGCTGCATCGAGATTTTTTCCAGGGTCCGAAGCAACAGCAGCAACGATAGAGGGTACCTAAGGACTCGTAAAACGGGGCACACACGCGAGATCGGTGCAGGTGTGGCTATTTGTTTGTTGGCTAGGCGAGAGACACGGCCCTGAATAATGCCGTCCGCGCTCACCTATATGCGTGGGCATACAAATCGCGTGGGTGTCTCTTCGGCTACCTGGCTCTGCCCCAAGGGCACTACTTGCGCGCATTGCTGAGAACCTATGTACGTATGCACGTGTAGAAGGTAAGTACGTATCGAACGTATACGGTACTAAGTGGTACATACAGGGTGTCCGGTTCCATGTGTCCAAGCGGAGAACTACATGTACACATCAATGACTCGAGTCGAAAAGTCTGATACCATTTTTCGAAGTTCGACTTAGTTAACGAGTTAATAATTAACAAAGATCAGCCAATTACGGCGATTAGCGAAAAAAGGCGGTTTACTTGCAGCTAATCAAAAAACGAAGCAGTAGGAGGAAAAATCCAGAATAAACAACGTTACATGTCTCTGCTTGCCGTGATTAGTCTATCTTTGTTTGTTAATAACTACTTAATTGTGTTGAATTTCGGAAAATAGTATTAGACTTTTCGACCCAAATCATTGATGTGTACATGTAGTTTTCCGCTTGGACACCTGGAACCAGACACCCTGTATACGTATCACGCGTATACGGTGCCACATGGTATATACCTGTCGCATATACCACATATTTTTATATAAAGAAAATTTTCGTTATGTGTTTACACTTTTTCTATGTTTCCTCAATTTTTATTTTGTCTCGGATAAATCGTTCTAAAGTCAAGTTTGGTTCGATTTTTGTCAATCTGCTGGAATATCGCGTGAGAACGATTGAACATAAGTCAATAAAGATTTTTCCAGTAAAAGACAAGATTAGCATTTATAGAATTTTCAAATATCTCCGATAATTTTCGTCCTACTGAGAAATTGCTCGTAATATAAATTATAGAACAAGTCATTTCCAACCATTTATCTTATATACATTTTTATTATACGACGAGCAGTAACAGAGATATTTAGGATATTTCAGTTCACTCTAGCTGTAGTATCAAAATTTGAGCAGTCACTAACGAGTAAAACAGCTAACATAGCTATATACTAACGTAGTACGCAGACCAAGTCGATATATCGTTCATGTTTTTGCACTTTTACCCGTAGACAACGTAAGGCCACCCAATGAAACCACCAATCGGTCTTAAAACCGGAGTAAAAGGCGCGACGTATCGAGTAACGATATCGCGTGTGCCTACGAGATGAGTCTCTCCCTAGACAATTGATTTGATGATTCCGATTGTTTTCATCATCGATCCGTACACGTATCGAGACGTAAGAATCATCGTCCCGAAGCTTTCGTTACGTTCAACGACTTTCGTCACGTCGAACGTGCTCCTCCATTTTTCCAAACACACACCAGCTCTTACAGCGAATGGAATTCTCGCGTACACGGTTCTCACGATTCCGCTGGTATTCGCGGGCTCTCCGCGATTGGCTCGCGAAAGGCGAAGTACGCCGGCAAAGTGGTACGTGTAACGCGAGTTTATAGGAAACTCCGTTGGGTCGGTATGCGGCTAGCGCGATGCCACGACTTTGCGAGTAGATAGGTACTCGTAAGTTTCACCGTGAAATTATACTTTAATATAAAAAAAGGATACTTGGGTTACGCCACGTGACGAACGAAGAGAATGGTGACGACGACGGTTAACCTAAAAATGTGATCTAACCTGACCGAGAAACAGCGAGCCCATTGAAATCCTGTTATCCGCTATAAGACCAGGCAAGTTGGCGATCGAAAAAAAGGTTCTCCATTCGATTCGAGTAGGTATTCATCGAAGCAACGATCCCATCGCTACGACACGCGGGCCCCGTGGGGCGAAGAGCGTATAAGAGAGTCCATGCTTCGGGTCTCGTCGACTCGCTTCGGCTACGTTCGTTTCCATTCGTAAGAGCTCGGCTCGGCGCGTAGCCGTGGCATGCGGCCGCGTCACGACGCTGGAATGTATCGAATTTCCAAGTTTGGGAAGACTCTTGGCCCCTTAATTCGTCGCATGGCATTGCTCACGCACGCGTATACGCGACATCACGCCCGCTCGTGCGTAAATACACCGTGGGTTCGTGGAAAAAAAGCGATTCTTGCGTTTGGGGCCCTATAAGCCGAGTGGTGGGGGTAAAAGAGAAGTGGGGCTTTTCTTCTCCGGTGAAACGATCGAAACGAGTCCGCGCCTTTAAACGATATCCCCACTCCTCTCCATTCTACTACACCATTGGACTCGCTTCTAATCCGTCTACCAACATTCCACCTTGATATTCGTGCTATCGGAAAGACAGAGATAGAGAATGAGAGAAAGAGAACTCAAGGCGTCGCGTACATTCCGTGCGGCCGTGCATTGTGTAACGCACGATAAAGGAATGCCGTTCGGATGCAGTGATCTAAGGAAGGTCAGACGCGTGCGTTCTTATTATCGCGTTAAATAAACGACCAACGGGGGCCCATTATGGCTCTCGAGCGAACTCAGTAAAGAGAGAGAGAGAGTCGCGTTTAATCGTACGACGCGATCACAAGTCTTTAAAATTAGACACACTGCCTTCAACTCTTATTTCTTTCTTTTTGTTTTTACACCTCTATTAGCGTTACTCTACCTTATCGTCTTCTTGGGACTGACACGAATTTGACACCGGCACGTCGCGTGGCACATGCTTGGACATTGAAGGGAGACTTTTATCATGTTGCCTCACGATGCTTTATCGCTAAAACCTTTGCTCGAGACCCGGCTGTTGGAGAAAGAAAAACAAATGCCCTGTCGTTTCTCTATCTCTTCTTTTTTTTTCCCCTGGTATGGCACACACCATCGACTCGTGATGTAATCTGGAAGCGAGCGTGTTTCGTACGGTCCGGCAAATTCCATCGAAGGCGGGGATGCGCGCGCACAGACGAAAGGGAACGACGACTGTAGGGATTATACGTAAACTATAAACACGGGCCGCATTTTTAGCCGTCTCGTTCGAGAAGGATTCCGTGAAGAGATTTTTCTAAACACAGATGGCAAGCAGATGCCGTGGTACGATGCGTTACGAACGTGAGATTGTGCCGGGAAAAGTGGCTCTCGTTCCTGCGCGTGCAACGCACTCGAGACGCAACCCGACGCATTCTTTGCTCTCGGGGATCGCGAGACGGTGAAAGAGAGAGAGAGAAAGAAGGAGAACGTTCTCTTTATTTTCTTCTTTTTTTCTTCTTCTTCCTTTTCTTCCTCCTCCTCTTCTTATTCGTGGAACTCACTTCTCGGAGATTTCGAGCAAGGACGCTCGTCCGTCATTCGTGCGAAGAAAAAACGGGAAGATACGTCGACGTGGATAATGGTGGCCCTTTCGAATTACAGAGGAGGATAGCTCCCTGCCAGGAGAATTCACGCGGCGATCTCGTTAAACGGCTCGCGGCGATGTCGCTTTTTCAGAGACGTTTATTCGTCTATCGATCCACTTCAATTAAAGATGGCGTCGTCACGGATCTCGGCGATATACATACGAGCACATGCATACCTACGAGGCACGGTGAATATCGCGCTAATTTGCGTTGGCCGATAGATGGCACGATAGCGGTCACGTGACGGCGCGAATAATCACCACCTCGAATAATCGACAGGAAATTAAAGCAGCTAGACGCGCAATTAATCCTTTCAAAGTATCGCTAATGCATAGTACTAAACGGAACAATTCCATGCACCACGGTTACGCGTCTTTACTTCGAAGGGGAATGCGATTAAATGTCGATTAATAAAAATCCCCATCGTACCGGCCATCGAGGAACGTCCAAGGACAAAAATTAACGCGAGTAAACGAAGAAAAAGGTGACGGTACTCCCCGAACAGAAAAGCGTAATAGCCCTGCCGCAACGAAGAATGCACTAAAAGCAGGTTGGGTCTATTTTTAGGTACCGGCCGGTCGTACGCGCGGCGTACGTACGTGCATATATACATACGTACGTACGTACCGGTAGAGCAAGAAAGAGACGGAGGGGGAGTCACTGTGAGAGATGCACGGCGTTTACACTACCGCCCACGGGGCTACGAGGACGACGAGCGAGTATCGGCCATGCGCTGCCGTGTGCTGGAGCGAGAGACACCTCCGCGATGGAACGTGGCTCCGAAGGAAGGAGGAAGGCATGCGTTATATACGCCGGTCTCGTTCCTCTCTATCCTCTCTCAACGGTGCACCGACGAGCACCATCTGCTGGTTGGATCGCAAAAGTTCGCGCGCAGTTCGGCACTGAACTCTCTCGAGGAAACCTATGCTTGTGCACGGATATGTATGTGCATATGTATATACCACCTTTCCACCATGCGAATTCCACAATCTCCGTACGGTTACGTACGGTGGAATGGGTGTACGTTGAAGGAAAGATGTCGATGAAGAGAAATTGTAGAAGGTGATCCTTCTCTACCTACGTGGAATTTCGGAGTTGTTTCTAATTGGTTAGAGTAACCCTGGTATAACACGGTAGATATTTTCATGGAAGATGTCGTGTTACGTGAAACCGTGTTATATGAGATCTAGATTTAACTGTTTCTATTTTAGCATCCTGAATTTAATAGGCGTAATTTAGATTGCTAAATACATACAAATTTGTGATCGTGCTACAGCGAGGGTTACCTGTATTGCTGTAAGCTTGGGAATCATTTGGAGCTTAAAATTGTATTCATTCCATAACTACAATTCGCTCCAATGTAATTAGAGCACCTGTATAACCTTTGTCCAACGAATCGTTCTCTATTAAATCTAGTAACTTTGAAGATATTCGAAGTCAAAGGAATTATATAAGAGATAACGATTAGAGAGAAATTTGAGAAATTTCTTTAACAAAGAGTTTCGTGAAGATATAATTTGTCGATCGATCGATGGATTTGGCAAGACGTAACCCTGCCACTCGTGCAGGGCGAAAAAGTGGAAAAGAGTAGATCGTATCTTGAGATAAAAGTTGGGTGGGTTCGTTCATCCGTATCTCCGAATCTAAGCATCGCCTATCTCGGTTCCGCTCTCGCGCGTTGGATTTATGACGTACCAGTCGTAAATCATATTTTTTCACGTCGACAAACGACAGGTTACAAATTGGCCAACAAAACGGACGCACCGGGGGCGCAGGAGAGCGGTCCCGTCTCCAAAGAGAAGAACGAACGAATGGTGAATCCTCTTAGAGAGGCTAACAGCGAATCGCTACCGTCCCAACTTTTCGCTTAGATTATTTTTGCTAAAGCGGAGCGCGGTAGGGTGAGGTAGGAGGACGCTTCCGAGAAATACTTTTGCATTTCTACGAAATACAGATCCCGGCAGGTAGTTCTCCGTCTTCGAATTGTCGTCATTGCATGAACGTTCGATATCGATGATCGACATTATCAGTTTTATTAAGTTTTTACGTGCCATCGATGAGATAATCTCTCTCATCTCGAGAGATTCGTTCCAGCTTCCTCCAGCATGCTCTACAGGGTGTCCGGTTCCATGTAGTCAAGCGGAGGACTGCACGTACACAACAATGATTTGAATCGAAATGTCTAATACCATTTTTCGAAATTCGACTTAGTTGACGAATTATTAACTAACAAAGATCGGCCAATCACGGCGAGCAGCGACATGTAACGTTGTTTATTGTGGATTGCTCCTCCTACCGCTTCGTTTCTTGCCTAACTGCGAGCTCGAGTGAACCGCTTTCTTTTGCTAATCGCCATAATTGACCGATCTTTGTTAATTAATAATTCGTTAATTAAGTCGAATTTTGAAAAATGGTATTAGACATTTCGATTCAAGTCATTGATCTGTACATGTAGTCCTCCGCTTGACTACATGGAACCGGACACCCTGTATTTTACAAGCCAGTATTTTTTCTACGCCATATCCTTCGTCTTGATCATGCAAAATAAAAATCAAGAGAAGATATAGGGATTATAATTTTTCCCTATTTCCAAATTCATACCAAAGAGTCACTCCTACTTTCATTTAGCCAACGACCAAGTGACCTATTTTCGTTGCTAAAAAATCTACGCTATTTGTTCTGTATACGAAGGGCCAATTTGATTTATCCTCGTTCTATACCAAGTACACACACACATACAAACACATATATCCCAGAAAAAACGTGCACGTAGACGAGGCTTTGCACGAGAACACCGAAAGTGAAAGCGGCGGGTGGTTAATCGCCGCTTCTTCCGGACAATCTCGACATACGGTGACCGACGACGACGAATCGCGTCGTTCGATACGTTCGCCTAAGCACCGAACTTAAATGGCGAGGCCATGATCGCGACTTTTCCTTCGACTCGAGCCAAAACGCGCGCCCGAGCCTATCGTACCTTCGGTTCGCTTGAAAAAACTGGTCGGACGTAAATACGTCGAGTAGCGATATATCTACTTCTTTTGCTTCTCTCAATTGCACCTGGCTCTGTAAAAAGGTTCAAATGTATTGCAAATGTAGAATTTTATAGGAAATGTGAAAAAAACTATTTTCCCTGTTAATCTTAATTAATTTGAGGTTTAATCTCTTGCTGGTACGAGTCTGACTCGTGATAACAATTTTGCGTCATATGATTATTACATTTTCGTTTACAAAGACTGTAATTTAAAAAAAAAAAACTTCTAGACGGTAATACCCCCTTAAAGTATTGTTTATGTATAAAGAATAGATTTAACGCATTTATTTGTATTCTAACTCGTTTATCAACCATCTCTGCACATCATTTCGGCCCAGATTTCACCTAGCACAATAATACGACAAAGGGTTAAAAACCTTCCCACCTACATGCTTTGCAAAAAGAATCCCAAAACGAAAGACTAATTTAAAAAAAAAAAAAGCCATCACTCCCATTTCCCAAATCCCAATTCAAATATACTATTCGTTCGTTTATTACCAATAAATCGTTATACCAAAATGACGAAATAATTAATAGAATCGACGCCAAGCGGCACGCCAAAAAAAAAAAAAGGATGGCTCGAATATTAAATATCCGATAAAATCCTTAATTAAGAATAACAAACGACTCAACGATGACATAAGATGGCGTTCTCGTCCTATAAATGCATATGAGCTATTATGATTATAGGTTAGTAACCCATCGGCGCGATAAATTCTGACAAAAATTTGAGGAAATCTTCTCGTAATAATTTAGCCCGCTAATTATCGATATAATTATCTCTTGGAATCTTGTAAAACGTACAAAAAAAAAAGTAAGAGGAAGACTCGATCGAGAATCGATAATTAATCTCGACGGATAGCCATATAGATAGATTTCATGGAATATTTCGAAGACACGACCGTCGTGACCGCGACGACGACTAAGCGTAGAGTCGACCTTCGTTCCGAAACGTGGCGGCGATCAAATTCATGAATTTAACGGGACGACGTTAGTGAGATCTAACGAGAGCTATGTAACAGCTATATACGTCGTGGACGAGACCGGAATAATATGGAGAAAGAGAGACAGAGATACACAACGTAAACTTTAAAAAGCAAACACAGGAGGCGCATTCGAACGTTACTTTCTAAAAGCGATGTACTCCCAGCGCGACATAATATCTCTGCTTCTTTTTCCTTTTCATATACGATCTACATTAGGGCGATCGCGAATCGTTAAATCGATTATCGATATACAAGATTAGCGATATTGACGATTATCCAGATTAATTTCTAATCATTTTAGGAAAGAGAAATTTCATTTTGATATTTAAACGAAATACTTCGTAAAGTGCCCGATGGTATTATTGTACTCCAAATACAGGTAACCCTCTTATAACACTAGATTTACGGACTGAGCCAATTTGACTCATTAAAAATTTGATTACTATATATATATGAAACTTTACAATTATTTAAAAAAAAATCATACGTGGCTTTTTAGTTAAGTAATGAAATATATGTAAATGTTGATTCCTCTTCTTTTCTTTCCTCTTTATATTCCTCTTCTTTTACTTTAGTAAAAATAGGTATATAAACAACATCCGTAAATCTAGTGATAACATCGTAGATAAGTTTCTGGACAATGCCGTGTTATATGAGACTCGAATATAACTATTTATCCAAACATAACTATTTCCATTGTAATAATCTTAATTAATTTAGATTACAAAATAAATATATACGTTAAATAATAGAAGCACAGCGTTATACAATGGTTTTCGCAAATTTCTGATCAAACCGAAACCCTCTTATAGGGTTTCTTGATAGTAAGCATAATAAATTCAAATCTCAAACAGAAGACTATCTATCGGATTACTACTTATAAAACTACAAAAATTCCGAATCTCTCAAGACGGCAACTTTCCAAGCGGAAATGAGGCTCCAAAATGGTTTAAAAAAGAAAAAAAGATCACCGAACGATTTTATCTTACGAGTAAACGCCGATAAGATTTCAAAATGACCGGGAAATTCCGTCTCGCGAATCTTCGACGATGCCGAACGCGCACCGTGACCCGTCTTTTCTGCATTCCAAGAGAATTCCGAAAGCGCAAGATATTTCGCGATATCTATAGCGATGGTAAATGGTGATGGTGTTGGTTACGTTAGTGGTGGTGGTAGAGGGTCGGCGCTAGGCTCGCTACTCTCGCCGGCGTAGCCGCGAGAAATTCCAAGCAGGTTCGTAGACACTAACGTGAGATTCCCGCACGCACGCACGCATGAACGCACGCTTGGCCGCGACGACGACGAAAAAGACGATGGATAGCACAGAAGAGAGAGAGAGAGTACGATAGCACGAAGAGAGAACGCATCCTCGCGTAGCCAACTTCAAGGCGCACGCAGAGTGCTACGCTATCAATGCTAGAGGCAATAATACTACTACTATTACACGAAGCGAACTCGAAATGTCAAGCTTCGTGTAATGCGTACGTTCGTGCGTGCGTTGAGAAATCTATTCGACGTGGAATGCGCTCAAAGTGTAAGAAGAAACGAGAGACAGATAGAGATGAGAAAGAAAGGAAAATAGACTGAAGAATAAATTAGAGAGAAACGTGAAAAAAAAACAGAAGAAAGGAAAAGAGTTAATAAGAAGGATGACAAGAGAAGATCGAGAGAAAACGGTGAGACAACGAACGCCAAAGACGAGTCCCAATTTCCACAGGATCGTACGAGAGAGAAAGAGAAGCGAGGCCGACCCTGATCGGCGCGGATTTCTCGCGTTTTTCGCGGCAGCGCCGCGAACGGCGTTCGCGGCTGTACGGCGGCCCTGGCGCTTGGAATGCGGGCGCGGCGACTCGCGCCGGTGTGGTACGGATAGGCCGCGCGCGCGAATACACGCGCTCTCTCGCATGGGCGCCTTACGGGCGCGCGCGTACGCACCACAGAGAGAGAGAACTCGCTTACGTATATTTGTATCTTTTCTCCCGTGTATATACCTCCTCTCTCTCTCTCTTTCTATCACTATCGCCACTCTAATCGCGTTCACTCGATCGGTATTTTCAAGAGAGAAAGAAAAAGAGTGGAGGTAAGAGGCAGCTTCCGCGAACGCACGAGGAGAAGCATAGAAAGAAGAAGAAAAACACAAAGTAGAATAATAATAAAACACTCTAACCTGTCCCTAGGATCGATCCACGTAGTCTTCCTCGTATTGTGATCGATGAAGTAGACCTTCCCATCGAAATCCTGTGCGACGTCCCACCCTTCCGGTAGCGGTATCTCCCCATTCCGTCTCCTTGGCATATTTCACTGCGCTCTAAATCCATCCAAAACTCTCTATCACCGAGCGGCGGCGGTCAACGGGCGCATATCTCCGTGCGCGCGCGAGCACACGCTCCTCGAGGCGCGCGCGCACATACACGCCGCCGCGACGACGCGACGCGGTGGTAAGCGAGAGATAGTGGGGAGGAGAGGGGAGTAGCGTAGTAGTACGACGGTGGATATGGTAAAGTAGTGGGGGATCGCGGTAGTGGGAAGTAGTGGGGGGACCTCGCGAGCGGCCGGCCCCGCGACGACGACGACGAACGACGGCGAACGACTCGACGGCAGCTATGGAAAGAGTGGCAACGATAGGAGGGGGGGTTTGGGAGAGTACCAACTCGTGGGGGGGAAACGTGCACGGTGGAGGAGAGAGACACTCGCGGCGTCGACGTAGACGACGATACGCGTTCGCTCGGTGTACGACGATGGAACGCAACGACGAACAAGTGACACGGCGGCTGCGACGTTGTCGAGATGATATTGACAACGTTGACGATCGAGAGACGACGTTCACGACGACGATATCACTCACACGAGAGAACCAACACAGTAAAAAAAAATGATGCGAGAACCGACGTGTAAAAGAAGAGAGAAAAAGACACTACAGGGACTGTACGCGCACGTGCACTATGTATATATTCTTCCTCTCTACTCCGCCATCATGAATACCTCATTATCATGAGCCAAGTGACGTCAGAGTCCCCGCCTTCGGATTCCTCTCGAGCGGAATTCCAGCGCTCGTAGCGCGCAACCGGCCGGCTGCCGGCCCTTCGCGAACCAACCGTTTTTTTTTCTTTTATTTCTCTCCTTTTTTTCCTCTCTCCTTCTTTCTCCTCTTTCTCTCTTGGGATGATATTACGAGAGCGATTACGACACTACCACGACGATGGTCTACGATGCTTTAACGCATGTATATATATATATATATATTTATCTTCTTATGTGTACGTATCGTCTTCTCGCGATAGAACGGTAAGGTTTTATCGGAGCGCGCGCGCGCGCGCCTCCGCTCGGCGCATCGATCTAAACGCGCGAGCCAGACGCCGGCGATTCTTCTTAGTTTCCTCCTCTTTCTTATTCCTCTTCGTTGAAAAGCAGCGCGCACACGCGTCGTCGTCCTCACGCCCGAGTCCACGACGAGTACGCGAAAATAAAGAGGACGAAAGAGGAAAGGGCGGCGCGGCAGCAGCGCCTCATCCTCCACTGCTTCTTTTTCTTCTTCCTTTGCCACTTCCTCGTTTCTCTTCCTACGATTATAATTCTTTTCTCCTCCTTTGTTTTCTTTTTCTCCACTCAAAGTTTCGCGGCAAAGAAATATAGATTCGCCGCGTGTCAAAAAGAAGCAACAACGAGGTCAACGAATACGATCATCGAAGAAACGCGACATCATCCTCGGGACACCAGAAAGAGACACACACGCACGCACACACACACATATATACACTTTTTTAACTTAACGACGACGGGAATCCATCCTGTCGCGTTTCATCGACGAGACGCTCGTGCGTGAAGCATACGCGTATCATCGCCGAACGCGTGCGAGTGAGACACGAGTAGAAAGATGATAGCGAGAGATAGAGTTGTAGAGATAGATGTCAAAAGAGAGATGCAAAGGAGTAGGTATTCTCTTCCTTCGAAAGTTTTTCAAGCTTTTTAAGCGTCAAGGCGAGTTTCTCGACGGTGTATAAGACCGGTGGTAGCCGCCAGCGGCATTCGGGAACTCGCGACCTGCTTTAAGCGATGCGCGCCGCTATCACCAGCCTCCAAGGGGCCGCTGCGAAGCACATTTCACCGTACTCGCTCTTCTTCCCTTCTCCGCGCGGTACCCCCTCCCCGCAATTCCTTCTCCTCTTTTGCTTCTTCTTTCCGTTGCCCCTACCCTCCACCTTATTCTCTTCCACCTTTTCCCACTCTTTTACCCTTTTTTTCTTCTTCCTCCACTTCTTTCACCGTTTCTTCTTCTTCTATCTCACTCTTCTTGCCACTCTCTCGCTCGCACGCTCTCTCTTTCTCTCTTATATATATATGTGTATATATATATATCCAGCACACACTGCACGACCGTCGAATTCCAAAGATACCACCAGTCCTACCGACGTCGATCTGGAAGGCACCTTTTCTCTTGGCTTCTCGAAAAAACGCGAATCCGCTCTCTCGCTCGAATCTCCGCAGGCTCTCTCTCCTTCTCTTTAGTATATATATATATATCTCTATACATATACCGACACCACCACCGTTCGACGAGTCTACGCGTTTATGATACGACTTACGTTTCGTACGAATGACTTATTTTTCTTTTATTTTCTTATTATACCGTGTACTTCCTTCGTTTTTTATCGATATGTAACACGCACGTACCGTAATCGCGCAACGATTCAGCAGCGTGAATCTTTTTAGCGGGCTAAGATATACGTGCAAACGGTTCTCTACTTTTGACCGTACTACCAGCTCGCACCAGCTACGAGCATGTCGAGTGTTTGAGACATGCCACTACTGGACGTTCATGCCGTGCGCGCTCGCTGATCTCTCTCTCTCTTGCTCTTTCTTTCTCTCTCCTTTCCCCTTGCCCCACTCCTTCGATGACCGCTCGTTCGTTTTCTCCCCTCCTTCCCCCCACTCTCTTCCATCGAGGAAGCGGCAACCGTTCGCCGCGTATCCCCACCGCTCTGCTCATTCGATATCTCTCCGTCTCTCTCGCACTCCCATAGTTCGTCCGCCGACTCACGTATCTCGCTCCTTCGTGTCTCTGACCGCACGAACGACGCCGAGAACGGTCGAAGGCGCGAAGCCCCTCTTCGTCGACGTTTCGCGAGTTTCCCGCGACGCGGCGCCACCGTACGAGGACGATGCAGGTGCTCCGGGAGATCGTTCGATTCTCCCGAGTACACTGTGACGTCACTGCCAAGCGCACCACCATTTCTATCTCCGTCATGCCAATGATCCGTCGCGTTCTTCCTCCTCCCGATCGATTCTATCGATTTTAACGGATCGAACGTTTCTCTTGCGCGAGTTTTCATGGCTTTGTTGTTTTTTTTTTTTTTTTTTTCTTTTTTTTAGAATAGTTTTCGTCAAAGTTGTGGAGGAGTTTGAGAAAACATTTTTTTGCTATGCGACTATGCACGAGATTATTGGAGTATCGATAAGGTCTCTTGGATGTAAAATATTGAAATGATTTTGGCAAACGTTTGAACATTTTGTTGTTTTTAGTTTAAAATATGGGGACGTGTTAAGTTTGGTATCCATATTGTGCGATTTCGATTCAATTTGGTTTTGGTGCTGTGGCTTTCGTCTGATTAATGTTCAATAGAAAAAAAACCTCGGGCTGAATTCCGAATTTTTTAAATATCATTATTTACGGCAAATATAGATATGTGATAACAAGGTATAATATAATATATTTTTATTTCAATCGAATCCGTTAAACTGCGTTTTATCGCATGCGATAATATCGACTACTCGGTGAAAGAAACGAATGGTGGCGTTAACAGTGGTGGTAATTAGAACTAAATACATTGAAGCGCGATCACCACCGACGAGATACTGTTAAAGACTGCCAGCCCCCGTGTAAACCGGCGAGCCAGCAAGTGGGCCCGGTGGGCCTGGGCTCCGTCGGTAAACACATTTAATATCTCTTATATTATCG